>CAKAJA020000237.1:0-1324017 GCA_916610235.2 Lasioglossum morio | reverse complement strand
TTATGCGTTATGCGTTATGCGTTATGCGTTATGCGTTATGCGTTACGCAATATGCGTTATGCGTTATGCGTTATGCCTTATGCGTTATGCGTTATGCGTTATGCGTTATGCGTTATGCGTGATCCGTTATGCGTCATGCGTTATGAGTAATGCGTGATCCTTTATGCGTTTTGCGTTATGCGTTATGCGTTATGCGTTATGCGTTATGCGTTATGCGTTATGGGTTATGCGTTATGTGTTATGCGTTATGCGTTATGCGTTATGCGTTATGCGTTATGAGTTGTGCGTTATGCGTTATGCGTTATGCGTTATGCGTTATGCGTTATGCGTTATGCGTTATGCGTTATGCGTTATGGGTTATCCGTTATGCGTTATCCGTTATGCGTTATGCGTTATGCGTTTTGCGTTATGCGTTATGCGTTATGGGTTATGCGTTATGCGTTATGCGTTATGCGTTATGTGTTATGGGTTATGCGTTATGCGTTATGCGTTATGCGTTATGCGTTATGCGTTATGCGTTATGCGTTATGCGTTATGCGTTATGCGTTACGCAATATGCGTTATGCGTTATGCGTTATGCGTTATTTGTTATGCGTTATGCGTTATGCGTTATGCGTTATGCGTTATGCGTTATGCGTTATGCGTTATGCGTTATGCGTTATGCGATATGCGTTATGCGTTATGCGTTATGCGTTATGCGTTATGCGTTATGCGTTATGCGTTATGCGTTATGCGTTATGCGTTATGCGTTATGCGTTATGCGTTATGCGTTATGCGTTATGCGTTATGCGTTATGCGTTATGCGTTATGCGTTATGCGTTATGCGTTATGCGTTATGCGTTATGAGAAATGCGTGATCCGTTATGCGTTATGCGTTATGAGTAATGCGTGATCCGTTATGCGTTATGCGTTATGCGTTATGCGTTATGCGTTATGCGTTATGCGTTATGCGTTATGGGTTATGCGTTATTTGTTATGCGTTATGCGTTATGCGTTATGCGTTATGCGTTATGCGTTATGCGTTATGCATTATGCGTTATGCGTTATGCTTTATGCGTTATGCGTTATAAGTAATGCGTGATCCGTTATGTGTTATGCGTTATGCGTTATGCGTTATGTGTTATGCGTTGTGCGTTATCCGCTATGCGTTATGCGTTTTGCGTTATGCGTTATGCGTTATGCGTTGTGCGTTATGCGTTATGCGTTATGCGTTATGCGTTATGCGTTATGCGTTATGCGTTATGCGTTATGCGTTATGCGTAATGCGTTATGCGTTATGCGTTATGCGTTATGCGTTATGTGTTATGCGTTGTGCGTTACCCGCTTTGCGTTATGCGTTTTGCGTTATGCGTTATGCGTTATGCGTTATAGGTTATGCGTTATGTGTTATGCGTTATGCGTTATGCGTTATGCGTTATGCATTATGCGTTATGCGTTATGCTTTATGCGTTATGCGTTATGAGTAATGCGTGATCCGTTATGTGTTATGCGTTATGCGTTATGCGTTATGCGTTTTGCGTTATGCGTTATGCGTTATGCGTTATGCGTTATGCGATATGCGTTCTGCGTTATGCGTTATGCGTTATGCGTTATGCGTTATGCGTTATGCGTTATGCGTTATGCGTTATGCGTTATGCGTTATGCGTTATGCGTTATGCGTTATGCGTTATGAGAAATGCGTGATCCGTTATGCGTTATGCGTTATGAGTAATGCGTGATCCGTTATGCGTTATGCGTTATGCGTTATGCGTTATGCGTTATGCTTTATGCGTTATGCGTTATGCGTTATGGGTTATGCGTTATTTGTTATGCGTTATGCGTTATGCGTTATGCGTTATGCGTTATGCGTTATGCGTTATGCGTTATGCGTTATGCGTTATGCGTTATGCGTTATGCGTTATGCGTTATGCGATATGCGTTATGCGTTATGCGTTATGCGTTATGCGTTATGCGTTATGCGTTATGCGTTATGCGTTATGCGTTATGCGTTATGCGTTATGCGTTATGCGTTATGCGTTATGCGTTATGCGTTATGCGTTATGCGTTATGCGTTATGAGTAATGCGTGATCCGTTATGCGTTATGCGTTATGCGTTATGCGTTATGCGTTATGTGTTATGCGTTGTGAGTTATCCGCTATGCGTTATGCGTTTTGCGTTATGCGTTATGCGTTATGCGTTGTGCGTTATGCGTTATGCGTTATGCGTTATAGGTTATGCGTTATGTGTCATGCGTTATGCGTTATGCGTTATGCGTTATGCGTTATGCGTTATGCATTATGCGTTATGCGTTATGCTTTATGCGTTATGCGTTATAAGTAATGCGTGATCCGTTATGTGTTATGCGTTATGCGTTATGCGTTATGTGTTATGCGTTGTGCGTTATCCGCTATGCGTTATGCGTTTTGCGTTATGCGTTATGCGTTATGCGTTGTGCGTTATGCGTTATGCGTTATGCGTTATGCGTTATGCGTTATGCGTTATGCGTTATGCGTTATGCGTAATGCGTTATGCGTTATGCGTTATGCGTTATGCGTTATGTGTTATGCGTTGTGCGTTACCCGCTTTGCGTTATGCGTTTTGCGTTATGCGTTATGCGTTATGCGTTATGCGTTATAGGTTATGCGTTATGTGTTATGCGTTATGCGTTATGCGTTATGCGTTATGCATTATGCGTTATGCGTTATGCTTTATGCGTTATGCGTTATGAGTAATGCGTGATCCGTTATGTGTTATGCGTTATGCGTTATGCGTTATGGGTTATGCGTTATTTGTTATGCGTTATGCGTTATGCGTTATGCGTTATGCGTTATGCGTTATGCGTTATGCATTATGCGTTATGCGTTATGCTTTATGCGTTATGCGTTATGCGTTATGCGTTATGCGTTATGCGTTATGCGTTATGCGTTATGTGTTATGCGTTGTGCGTTATCCGCTATGCGTTATGCGTTTTGCGTTATGCGTTATGCGTTATGCGTTATGCGTTATGCGTTATGCGTTATGCGTTATGCGTTATGCGTTATGCGTTATGCGTTATGCGTTATGAGAAATGCGTGATCCGTTATGCGTTATGCGTTATGAGTAATGCGTGATCCGTTATGCGTTATGCGTTATGCGTTATGCGTTATGCGTTATGCGTTATGCGTTATGCGTTATGGGTTATGCGTTATTTGTTATGCGTTATGCGTTATGCGTTATGCGTTATGCGTTATGCGTTATGCGTTATGCGTTATGCGTTATGCGTTATGCGTTATGCGTTATGCGTTATGCGTTATGCGTTATGCGTTATGCGTTATGCGTTATGCGTTATGCGTTATGCGTTATGCGTTATGCGTTATGCGTTATGCGTTATGCGTTATGCGTTATGGGTTATGAGTAATGCGTGATCCGTTATGCGTTATGCTTTATGCGTTATGAGTTACGCGTAATGCGTTATGCGTTATGCGTTATGGGTTATGCGTTATGTGTTATGAGTTATGCGTTATGCGTTATGCGTTATGCGTTATGCGTTATGCGTTATGGGTTATGCGTTATGCGGTATGCGTTATGCGTTATGCGTTATGCCTTATGCGTTATGCGATTTGCGTTATGCGTTATGCGTTATGCGTTATGCGTTATGTGTTATGCGTTATGCGTTATGCGTTATGCGTTATGCGTTATGCGTTATGCGTTATGCGTTATGCGTTATGCGTTATGCGTTATGCGTTATGTGTTATGGGTTATGCGTTATGCGTTATGCGTTATGCGTTATGCGTTATGCGTTATGCGTTATGCGTTATGCGTTATGCGTTATGCGTTATGCGTTATGCGTTATGCGTTACGCAATATGCGTTATGCGTTATGCGTTATGCCTTATGCGTTATGCGTTATGCGTTATGCGTTATGCGTTATGCGTGATCCGTTATGCGTCATGCGTTATGAGTAATGCGTGATCCGTTATGCGTTTTGCGTTATGCGTTATGCGTTATGCGTTATGCGTTATGCGTTATGGGTTATGCGTTATGTGTTATGCGTTATGCGTTATGCGTTATGCGTTATGCGTTATGAGTTGTGCGTTATGCGTTATGCGTTATGCGTTATGCGTTATGCGTTATGCGTTATGCGTTATGCGTTATGCGTTATGCGTTATGGGTTATCCGTTATGCGTTATCCGTTATGCGTTATGCGTTATGCGTTTTGCGTTATGCGTTATGCGTTATGGGTTATGCGTTATGCGTTATGCGTTATGCGTTATGTGTTATGGGTTATGCGTTATGCGTTATGCGTTATGCGTTATGCGTTATGCGTTATGCGTTATGCGTTATGCGTTATGCGTTACGCAATATGCGTTATGCGTTATGCGTTATGCGTTATGCGTTATGCGTTATGCGTTATGCGTGATCCGTTATGCGTTATGCGTTATGAGTAATGCGTGATCCGTTATGCGTTTTGCGTTATGTGTTATGCGTTATGCGTTATGCGTTATGCGTTATGCGTTATGCGTTATGCGTTATGCGTTATGCGTTATGCGTTATGCGTTATGCGTTATGCGTTATGCGTTATGCGTTATGTGTTATGGGTTATGCGTTATGCGTTATGCGTTATGCGTTATGCGTTATGCGTTATGCGTTATGCGTTATGCGTTATGCGTTATGCGTTGTGCGTTATGCGTTATGCGTTATAGGTTATGCGTTATGTGTTATGCGTTATGCGTTATGCGTTATGCGTTATGCATTATGCGTTATGCGTTATGCGTTATGCTTTATGCGTTATGCGTTATGAGTAATGCGTGATCCGTTATGTGTTATGCGTTATGCGTTATGCGTTATGCGTTTTGCGTTATGCGTTATGCGTTATGGGTTATGCGTTATGCGTTATGCGTTATGCGTTATGCGTTATGCGTTATGCGTTATGCGTTATGCGTTATGCGTTATGCATTATGCGTTATGCGTCATGCGTTATGCCTTATGCGTTATGCGTTATGCGTTATGCGTTATGCGTTATGCGTTATGAGAAATGCGTGATCCGTTATGCGTTATGCGTTATGAGTAATGCGTGATCCGTTATGCGTGATCCGTTATGCGTTATGCGTTATGCGTTATGCGTTATGCGTTATGCGTTATGCGTTATGCGTTATGGGTTATGCGTTATTTGTTATGCGTTATGCGTTATGCGTTATGCGTTATGCGTTATGCGTTATGCGTTATGCGTTATGCGTTATGCGTTATGCGTTATGCGTTATGTGTTATGGGTTATGCGTTATGCGTTATGCGTTATGCGTTATGCGTTATGCGTTATGCGTTATGCGTTATGCGTTATGCGTTATGCGTTATGCGTTACGTGTTATGGGTTATGCGTTATGCGTTATGCGTTATGCGTTATGCGTTATGCGTTATGCGTTATGCGTTGTGCGTTATGCGTTATGCGTTATGCGTTATGCGTTATGCGTTATGCGTTATGCGTTATGCGTTATGCGTTATGCGTTATGCGTTACGCAATATGCGTTATGCGTTATGCCTTATGCGTTATGCGTTATGCGTTATGCGTTATGCGTTATGCGTTATGCGTTATGCGTTATGCGTTATGCGTTATGCGTTATGTGTTATGCGTTGTGCGTTATCCGCTATGCGTTATGCGTTTTGCGTTATGCGTTATGCGTTATGCGTTGTGCGTTATAGGTTATGCGTTATGTGTTATGCGTTATGCGTTATGTGTTATGCGTTATGCGTTATGCGTTATGCGTTTTGCGTTATGCGTTATGCGTTATGGGTTATGCGTTATGCGTTATGCGATATGCGTTATGCGTTATGCGTTATGCGTTATGCGTTATGCGTTATGCGTTATGCGTTATGCGTTATGCGTTATGCGTTATGCGTTATGCGTTATGCGTTATGAGAAATGCGTGATCCGTTATGCGTTATGCGTTATGAGTAATGCGTGATCCGTTATGCGTTATGCGTTATGCGTTATGCGTTATGCGTTATGCGTTATGCGTTATGCGTTATGCGTTATGGGTTATGCGTTATTTGTTATGCGTTATGCGTTATGCGTTATGCGTTATGCGTTATGCGTTATGCGTTATGCGTTATGCGTTATGCGTTATGCGTTATGCGTTATGCGTTATGCGTTATGCGTTATGCGTTATGCGTTATGGGTTATGCGTTATTTGTTATGCGTTTTGCGTTATGCGTTATGCGTTATGCGTTATGCGTTATGCGTTATGCGTTATGGGTTATGCGTTATGTGTTATGCGTTATGCGTTATGCGTTATGCGTTATGCGTTATGAGTTGTGCGTTATGCGTTATGCGTTATGCGTTATGCGTTATGCGTTATGCGTTATGCGTTATGCGTTATGGGTTATCCGTTATGCGTTATCCGTTATGCGTTATGCGTTATGCGTTTTGCGTTATGCGTTATGCGTTATGGGTTATGCGTTATGCGTTATGCGTTATGCGTTATGTGTTATGGGTTATGCGTTATGCGTTATGCGTTATGCGTTATGCGTTATGCGTTATGCGTTATGCGTTATGCGTTATGCGTTATGCGTTACGCAATATGCGTTATGCGTTATGCGTTATGCGTTATTTGTTATGCGTTATGCGTTATGCGTTATGCGTTATGCGTTATGCGTTATGCGTTATGCGTTATGCGTTATGCGTTATGCGTTATGCGTTATGCGATATGCGTTATGCGTTATGCGTTATGCGTTATGCGTTATGCGTTATGCGTTATGCGTTATGCGTTATGCGTTATGCGTTATGCGTTATGCGTTATGCGTTATGCGTTATGCGTTATGCGTTATGCGTTATGCGTTATGCGTTATGCGTTATGCGTTATGAGAAATGCGTGATCCGTTATGCGTTATGCGTTATGAGTAATGCGTGATCCGTTATGCGTTATGCGTTATGCGTTATGCGTTATGCGTTATGCGTTATGCGTTATGGGTTATGCGTTATTTGTTATGCGTTATGCGTTATGCGTTATGCGTTATGCGTTATGCGTTATGCGTTATGCATTATGCGTTATGCGTTATGCTTTATGCGTTATGCGTTATAAGTAATGCGTGATCCGTTATGTGTTATGCGTTATGCGTTATGCGTTATGTGTTATGCGTTGTGCGTTATCCGCTATGCGTTATGCGTTTTGCGTTATGCGTTATGCGTTATGCGTTGTGCGTTATGCGTTATGCGTTATGCGTTATGCGTTATGCGTTATGCGTTATGCGTTATGCGTTATGCGTAATGCGTTATGCGTTATGCGTTATGCGTTATGCGTTATGTGTTATGCGTTGTGCGTTACCCGCTTTGCGTTATGCGTTTTGCGTTATGCGTTATGCGTTATGCGTTATAGGTTATGCGTTATGTGTTATGCGTTATGCGTTATGCGTTATGCGTTATGCATTATGCGTTATGCGTTATGCTTTATGCGTTATGCGTTATGAGTAATGCGTGATCCGTTATGTGTTATGCGTTATGCGTTATGCGTTATGCGTTTTGCGTTATGCGTTATGCGTTATGCGTTATGCGTTATGCGATATGCGTTCTGCGTTATGCGTTATGCGTTATGCGTTATGCGTTATGCGTTATGCGTTATGCGTTATGCGTTATGCGTTATGCGTTATGCGTTATGCGTTATGCGTTATGCGTTATGCGTTATGCGTTATGCGTTATGCGTTATGCGTTATGCGTTATGCGTTATGCGTTATGCGTTATGAGAAATGCGTGATCCGTTATGCGTTATGCGTTATGAGTAATGCGTGATCCGTTATGCGTTATGCGTTATGCGTTATGCGTTATGCGTTATGCTTTATGCGTTATGCGTTATGCGTTATGGGTTATGCGTTATTTGTTATGCGTTATGCGTTATGCGTTATGCGTTATGCGTTATGCGTTATGCGTTATGCGTTATGCGTTATGCGTTATGCGTTATGCGTTATGCGTTATGCGTTATGCGATATGCGTTATGCGTTATGCGTTATGCGTTATGCGTTATGCGTTATGCGTTATGCGTTATGCGTTATGCGTTATGCGTTATGCGTTATGCGTTATGCGTTATGCGTTATGCGTTATGCGTTATGAGTAATGCGTGATCCGTTATGCGTTATGCGTTATGCGTTATGCGTTATGCGTTATGTGTTATGCGTTGTGAGTTATCCGCTATGCGTTATGCGTTTTGCGTTATGCGTTATGCGTTATGCGTTGTGCGTTATGCGTTATGCGTTATGCGTTATAGGTTATGCGTTATGTGTCATGCGTTATGCGTTATGCGTTATGCGTTATGCGTTATGCATTATGCGTTATGCGTTATGCTTTATGCGTTATGCGTTATAAGTTATGCGTTATGTGTTATGCGTTGTGCGTTATCCGCTATGCGTTATGCGTTTTGCGTTATGCGTTATGCGTTATGCGTTGTGCGTTATGCGTTATGCGTTATGCGTTATGCGTTATGCGTTATGCGTTATGCGTTATGCGTTATGCGTAATGCGTTATGCGTTATGCGTTATGCGTTATGCGTTATGTGTTATGCGTTGTGCGTTACCCGCTTTGCGTTATGCGTTTTGCGTTATGCGTTATGCGTTATGCGTTATAGGTTATGCGTTATGTGTTATGCGTTATGCGTTATGCGTTATGCGTTATGCATTATGCGTTATGCGTTATGCTTTATGCGTTATGCGTTATGAGTAATGCGTGATCCGTTATGTGTTATGCGTTATGCGTTATGCGTTATGGGTTATGCGTTATTTGTTATGCGTTATGCGTTATGCGTTATGCGTTATGCGTTATGCGTTATGCGTTATGCATTATGCGTTATGCGTTATGCTTTATGCGTTATGCGTTATGCGTTATGCGATATGCGTTATGCGTTATGCGTTATGCGTTATGCGTTATGCGTTATGCGTTATGCGTTATGCGTTATGCGTTATGCGTTATGCGTTGTGCGTTATGCGTTATGCGTTATGCGTTATAGGTTATGCGTTATGTGTCATGCGTTATGCGTTATGCATTATGCGTTATGCGTTATGCTTTATGCGTTATGCGTTATAAGTAATGCGTGATCCGTTATGTGTTATGCATTATGCGTTATGCGTTATGTGTTATGCGTTGTGCGTTATCCGCTATGCGTTATGCGTTTTGCGTTATGCGTTATGCGTTATGCGTTGTGCGTTATGCGTTATGCGTTATGCGTTATGCGTTATGCGTTATGCGTAATGCGTTATGCGTTATGCGTTATGCGTTATGCGTTATGTGTTATGCGTTGTGCGTTACCCGCTTTGCGTTATGCGTTTTGCGTTATGCGTTATGCGTTATGCGTTATAGGTTATGCGTTATGTGTTATGCGTTATGCGTTATGCGTTATGCGTTATGCATTATGCGTTATGCGTTATGCTTTATGCGTTATGCGTTATGAGTAATGCGTGATCCGTTATGTGTTATGCGTTATGCGTTATGCGTTATGGGTTATGCGTTATTTGTTATGCGTTATGCGTTATGCGTTATGCGTTATGCGTTATGCGTTATGCGTAATGCGTTATGCGTTATGCGTTATGCGTTATGCGTTATGTGTTATGCGTTGTGCGTTACCCGCTTTGCGTTATGCGTTTTGCGTTATGCGTTATGCGTTATGCGTTATAGGTTATGCGTTATGTGTTATGCGTTATGCGTTATGCGTTATGCGTTATGCATTATGCGTTATGCGTTATGCTTTATGCGTTATGCGTTATGAGTAATGCGTGATCCGTTATGTGTTATGCGTTATGCGTTATGCGTTATGCGTTTTGCGTTATGCGTTATGCGTTATGCGTTATGCGTTATGCGATATGCGTTCTGCGTTATGCGTTATGCGTTATGCGTTATGCGTTATGCGTTATGCGTTATGCGTTATGCGTTATGCGTTATGCGTTATGCGTTATGCGTTATGCGTTATGCGTTATGCGTTATGCGTTATGCGTTACGCAATATGCGTTATGCGTTATGCGTTATGCGTTATTTGTTATGCGTTATGCGTTATGCGTTATGCGTTATGCGTTATGCGTTATGCGTTATGCGTTATGCGTTATGCGTTATGCGTTATGCGTTATGCGATATGCGTTATGCGTTATGCGTTATGCGTTATGCGTTATGCGTTATGCGTTATGCGTTATGCGTTATGCGTTATGCGTTATGCGTTATGCGTTATGCGTTATGCGTTATGCGTTATGCGTTATGCGTTATGCGTTATGCGTTATGCGTTATGCGTTATGAGAAATGCGTGATCCGTTATGCGTTATGCGTTATGAGTAATGCGTGATCCGTTATGCGTTATGCGTTATGCGTTATGCGTTATGCGTTATGCGTTATGCGTTATGGGTTATGCGTTATTTGTTATGCGTTATGCGTTATGCGTTATACGTTATGCGTTATGCGTTATGCGTTATGCATTATGCGTTATGCGTTATGCTTTATGCGTTATGCGTTATAAGTAATGCGTGATCCGTTATGTGTTATGCGTTATGCGTTATGCGTTATGTGTTATGCGTTGTGCGTTATCCGCTATGCGTTATGCGTTTTGCGTTATGCGTTATGCGTTATGCGTTGTGCGTTATGCGTTATGCGTTATGCGTTATGCGTTATGCGTTATGCGTTATGCGTTATGCGTTATGCGTAATGCGTTATGCGTTATGCGTTATGCGTTATGCGTTATGTGTTATGCGTTGTGCGTTACCCGCTTTGCGTTATGCGTTTTGCGTTATGCGTTATGCGTTATGCGTTATAGGTTATGCGTTATGTGTTATGCGTTATGCGTTATGCGTTATGCGTTATGCATTATGCGTTATGCGTTATGCTTTATGCGTTATGCGTTATGAGTAATGCGTGATCCGTTATGTGTTATGCGTTATGCGTTATGCGTTATGCGTTTTGCGTTATGCGTTATGCGTTATGCGTTATGCGTTATGCGATATGCGTTCTGCGTTATGCGTTATGCGTTATGCGTTATGCGTTATGCGTTATGCGTTATGCGTTATGCGTTATGCGTTATGCGTTATGCGTTATGCGTTATGCGTTATGCGTTATGCGTTATGCGTTATGCGTTATGCGTTATGCGTTATGCGTTATGCGTTATGCGTTATGCGTTATGCGTTATGAGAAATGCGTGATCCGTTATGCGTTATGCGTTATGAGTAATGCGTGATCCGTTATGCGTTATGCGTTATGCGTTATGCGTTATGCGTTATGCTTTATGCGTTATGCGTTATGCGTTATGGGTTATGCGTTATTTGTTATGCGTTATGCGTTATGCGTTATGCGTTATGCGTTATGCGTTATGCGTTATGCGTTATGCGTTATGCGTTATGCGTTATGCGTTATGCGTTATGCGTTATGCGATATGCGTTATGCGTTATGCGTTATGCGTTATGCGTTATGCGTTATGCGTTATGCGTTATGCGTTATGCGTTATGCGTTATGCGTTATGCGTTATGCGTTATGCGTTATGCGTTATGCGTTATGCGTTATGCGTTATGAGTAATGCGTGATCCGTTATGCGTTATGCGTTATGCGTTATGCGTTATGCGTTATGTGTTATGCGTTGTGAGTTATCCGCTATGCGTTATGCGTTTTGCGTTATGCGTTATGCGTTATGCGTTGTGCGTTATGCGTTATGCGTTATGCGTTATAGGTTATGCGTTATGTGTCATGCGTTATGCGTTATGCGTTATGCGTTATGCGTTATGCATTATGCGTTATGCGTTATGCTTTATGCGTTATGCGTTATAAGTAATGCGTGATCCGTTATGTGTTATGCATTATGCGTTATGCGTTATGTGTTATGCGTTGTGCGTTATCCGCTATGCGTTATGCGTTTTGCGTTATGCGTTATGCGTTATGCGTTGTGCGTTATGCGTTATGCGTTATGCGTTATGCGTTATGCGTTATGCGTTATGCGTTATGCGTTATGCGTAATGCGTTATGCGTTATGCGTTATGCGTTATGCGTTATGTGTTATGCGTTGTGCGTTACCCGCTTTGCGTTATGCGTTTTGCGTTATGCGTTATGCGTTATGCGTTATAGGTTATGCGTTATGTGTTATGCGTTATGCGTTATGCGTTATGCGTTATGCATTATGCGTTATGCGTTATGCTTTATGCGTTATGCGTTATGAGTAATGCGTGATCCGTTATGTGTTATGCGTTATGCGTTATGCGTTATGGGTTATGCGTTATTTGTTATGCGTTATGCGTTATGCGTTATGCGTTATGCGTTATGCGTTATGCGTTATGCATTATGCGTTATGCGTTATGCTTTATGCGTTATGCGTTATGCGTTATGCGATATGCGTTATGCGTTATGCGTTATGCGTTATGCGTTATGCGTTATGCGTTATGCGTTATGCGTTATGCGTTATGCGTTATGCGTTATGCGTTATGCGTTATGCGTTATGCGTTATGCGTTATGCGTTATGCGTTATGCGTTATGCGTTATGCGTTATGCGTTATGCGATATGCGTTATGCGTTATGCGTTATGCGTTATGCGTTATGCGTTATGCGTTATGCGTTATGCGTTATGCGTTATGCGTTATGCGTTATGCGTTATGCGTTATGCGTTATGCGTTATGCGTTATGCGTTATGCGTTATGCGTTTTGCGTTATGCGTTATGCGTTATGCGTTATAGGTTATGCGTTATGTGTTATGCGTTATGCGTTATGCGTTATGCGTTATGCATTATGCGTTATGCGTTATGCTTTATGCGTTATGCGTTATGAGTAATGCGTGATCCGTTATGTGTTATGCGTTATGCGTTATGCGTTATGGGTTATGCGTTATTTGTTATGCGTTATGCGTTATGCGTTATGCGTTATGCGTTATGCGTTATGCGTTATGCATTATGCGTTATGCGTTATGCTTTATGCGTTATGCGTTATGCGTTATGCGATATGCGTTATGCGTTATGCGTTATGCGTTATGCGTTATGCGTTATGCGTTATGCGTTATGCGTTATGCGTTATGCGTTATGCGTTATGCGTTATGCGTTATGCGTTATGCGTTATGCGTTATGCGTTATGCGTTATGCGTTATGCGTTATGCGTTATGGGTTATGCGTTATTTGTTATGCGTTATGCGTTATGCGTTATGCGTTATGCGTTATGCGTTATGCGTTATGCGTTATGCATTATGCGTTATGCGTTATGCTTTATGCGTTATGCGTTATGCGTTATGCGTTATGCGTTATGGGTTATGCGTTATTTGTTATGCGTTATGCGTTATGCGTTATGCGTTATGCGTTATGCGTTATGCGTTATGCGTTATGCGATATGCGTTATGCGTTATGCGTTATGCGTTATGCGTTATGCGTTATGCGTTATGCGTTATGCGTTATGCGTTATGCGTTATGCGTTATGCGTTATGCGTTATGCGTTATGCGTTATGCGTTATGCGTTATGCGTTATGCGTTATGCGTTATGCGTTATGCGTTATGAGAAATGCGTGATCCGTTATGCGTTATGCGTTATGAGTAATGCGTGATCCGTTATGCGTTATGCGTTATGCGTTATGCGTTATGCGTTATGCGTTATGCGTTATGCGTTATGGGTTATGCGTTATTTGTTATGCGTTATGCGTTATGCGTTATGCGTTATGCGTTATGCGTTATGCGTTATGCGTTATGCATTATGCGTTATGCGTTATGCTTTATGCGTTATGCGTTATAAGTAATGCGTGATCCGTTATGTGTTATGCGTTATGCGTTATGCGTTATGTGTTATGCGTTGTGCGTTATCCGCTATGCGTTATGCGTTTTGCGTTATGCGTTATGCGTTATGCGTTGTGCGTTATGCGTTATGCGTTATGCGTTATGCGTTATGCGTTATGCGTTATGCGTTATGCGTTATGCGTAATGCGTTATGCGTTATGCGTTATGCGTTATGCGTTATGTGTTATGCGTTGTGCGTTACCCGCTTTGCGTTATGCGTTTTGCGTTATGCGTTATGCGTTATGCGTTATAGGTTATGCGTTATGTGTTATGCGTTATGCGTTATGCGTTATGCGTTATGCATTATGCGTTATGCGTTATGCTTTATGCGTTATGCGTTATGAGTAATGCGTGATCCGTTATGTGTTATGCGTTATGCGTTATGCGTTATGCGTTTTGCGTTATGCGTTATGCGTTATGCGTTATGCGTTATGCGTTATGCGTTCTGCGTTATGCGTTATGCGTTATGCGTTATGCGTTATGCGTTATGCGTTATGCGTTATGCGTTATGCGTTATGCGTTATGCGTTATGCGTTATGCGTTATGCGTTATGCGTTATGCGTTATGCGTTATGAGAAATGCGTGATCCGTTATGCGTTATGCGTTATGAGTAATGCGTGATCCGTTATGCGTTATGCGTTATGCGTTATGCGTTATGCGTTATGCTTTATGCGTTATGCGTTATGCGTTATGGGTTATGCGTTATTTGTTATGCGTTATGCGTTATGCGTTATGCGTTAGGCGTTATGCGTTATGCGTTATGCGTTATGCGTTATGCGTTATGCGTTATGCGTTATGCGATATGCGTTATGCGTTATGCGTTATGCGTTATGCGTTATGCGTTATGCGTTATGCGTTATGCGTTATGCGTTATGCGTTATGCGTTATGCGTTATGCGTTATGCGTTATGCGTTATGCGTTATGCGTTATGAGTAATGCGTGATCCGTTATGCGTTATGCGTTATGCGTTATGCGTTATGCGTTATGTGTTATGCGTTGTGAGTTATCCGCTATGCGTTATGCGTTTTGCGTTATGCGTTATGCGTTATGCGTTGTGCGTTATGCGTTATGCGTTATGCGTTATAGGTTATGCGTTATGTGTCATGCGTTATGCGTTATGCGTTATGCGTTATGCGTTATGCATTATGCGTTATGCGTTATGCTTTATGCGTTATGCGTTATAAGTAATGCGTGATCCGTTATGTGTTATGCGTTATGCGTTATGCGTTATGTGTTATGCGTTGTGCGTTATCCGCTATGCGTTATGCGTTTTGCGTTATGCGTTATGCGTTATGCGTTGTGCGTTATGCGTTATGCGTTATGCGTTATGCGTTATGCGTTATGCGTTATGCGTTATGCGTTATGCGTTATGCGTAATGCGATATGCGTTATGCGTTATGCGTTATGCGTTATGTGTTATGCGTTGTGCGTTACCCGCTTTGCGTTATGCGTTTTGCGTTATGCGTTATGCGTTATGCGTTATAGGTTATGCGTTATGTGTTATGCGTTATGCGTTATGCGTTATGCGTTATGCATTATGCGTTATGCGTTATGCTTTATGCGTTATGCGTTATGAGTAATGCGTGATCCGTTATGTGTTATGCGTTATGCGTTATGCGTTATGCGTTTTGCGTTATGCGTTATGCGTTATGCGTTATGCGTTCTGCGTTATGCGTTATGCGTTATGCGTTATGCGTTATGCGTTATGCGTTATGCGTTATGCGTTATGCGTTATGCGTTATGCGTTATGCGTTATGCGTTATGCGTTATGCGTTATGCGTTATGCGTTATGCGTTATGCGTTATGAGAAATGCGTGATCCGTTATGCGTTATGCGTTATGAGTAATGCGTGATCCGTTATGCGTTATGCGTTATGCGTTATGCATTATGCGTTATGCGTTATGCGTTATGCGATATGCGTTATGCGTTATGCGTTATGCGTTATGCGTTATGCGTTTTGCGTTATGCGTTATGCGTTATGCGTTATGCGTTATGCGTTATGCGTTATGCGTTATGCGTTATGCGTTATGCGTTACGCAATATGCGTTATGCGTTATGCGTTATGCGTTATGCGTTATGCGTTATGCGTTATGCGTTATGCGTTATGCGTTATGCGTTATGCGTTATGCGTTATGTGTTATGCGTTGTGCGTTATCGGCTATGCGTTATGCGTTTTGCGTTATGCGTTATGCGTTATGCGTTATGCGTTGTGCGTTATAGGTTATGCGTTATGTGTTATGCGTTATGCGTTATGCGTTATGCATTATGCGTTATGCGTTATGCGTTATGCTTTATGCGTTATGCGTTATGAGTAATGCGTGATCCGTTATGTGTTATGCGTTATGCGTTATGCGTTATGCGTTTTGCGTTATGCGTTATGCGTTATGGGTTATGCGTTATGCGTTATGCGTTATGCGTTGTGCGTTATGCGTTATGCGTTATGCGTTATGCGTTATGCGTTATGCGTTATGCGTTATGCGTTATGCGTTATGCGTTATGCGTTATGCGTTATGCGTTATGCGTTATGCGTTATGCGTTATGCGTTATGAGAAATGCGTGATCCGTTATGCGTTATGCGTTATGAGTAATGCGTGATCCGTTATGCGTTATGCGTTATGCGTTATGCGTTATGCGTTATGCGTTATGCGTTATGGGTTATGCGTTATTTGTTATGCGTTATGCGTTATGCGTTATGCGTTATGCGTTATGCGTTATGCGTTATGCGTTATGCGTTATGCGTTATGCGTTATGCGTTATGCGTTATGCGTTATGCGTTATGCGTTATGCGTTATGCGTTATGCGTTATGCGTTATGCGTTATGCGTTATGCGTTATGCGTTATGCGTTATGCGTTATGCGTTATGGGTTATGAGTAATGCGTGATCCGTTATGCGTTATGCTTTATGCGTTATGAGTTACGCGTAATGCGTTATGCGTTATGCGTTATGCGTTATGCGTTATGTGTTATGCGTTGTGCGTTACCCGCTTTGCGTTATGCGTTTTGCGTTATGCGTTATGCGTTATGCGTTATAGGTTATGCGTTATGCGTTATGCGTTATGCGTTATGCGTTATGCGTTATGCGTTATGCGTTATGCGTTATGCGTTATGCGTTATGTGTTATGCGTTGTGCGTTATCGGCTATGCGTTATGCGTTTTGCGTTATGCGTAATGCGTTATGCGTTATGCGTTATGCGTTATGCATTATGTGTTATGCGTTGTGCGTTACCCGCTTTGCGTTATGCGTTTTGCGTTATGCGTTATGCGTTATGCGTTATAGGTTATGCGTTATGTGTTATGCGTTATGCGTTATGCGTTATGCGTTATGCATTATGCGTTATGCGTTATGCTTTATGCGTTATGCGTTATGAGTAATGCGTGATCCGTTATGTGTTATGCGTTATGCGTTATGCGTTATGCGTTTTGCGTTATGCGTTATGCGTTATGCGTTATGCGTTCTGCGTTATGCGTTATGCGTTATGCGTTATGCGTTATGCGTTATGCGTTATGCGTTATGCGTTATGCGTTATGCGTTATGCGTTATGCGTTATGCGTTATGCGTTATGCGTTATGAGAAATGCGTGATCCGTTATGCGTTATGCGTTATGAGTAATGCGTGATCCGTTATGCGTTATGCGTTATGCGTTATGCATTATGCGTTATGCGTTATGCGTTATGCGATATGCGTTATGCGTTATGCGTTATGCCTTATGCGTTATGCGATTTGCGTTATGCGTTATGCGTTATGCGTTATGCGTTATGCGTTATGCGTTATGCGTTATGCGTTATGCGTTATGCGTTACGCAATATGCGTTATGCGTTATGCGTTATGCGTTATGCGTTATGCGTTATGCGTTACGCGTTATGCGTTATGCGTTATGCGTTATGCGTTATGCGTTATGCGTTATGCGTTATGTGTTATGCGTTGTGCGTTATCGGCTATGCGTTATGCGTTTTGCGTTATGCGTTATGCGTTATGCGTTATGCGTTGTGCGTTGTAGGTTATGCGTTATGTGTTATGCGTTATGCGTTATGCGTTATGCATTATGCGTTATGCGTTATGCGTTATGCTTTATGCGTTATGCGTTATGAGTAATGCGTGATCCGTTATGTGTTATGCGTTATGCGTTATGCGTTATGCGTTTTGCGTTATGCGTTATGCGTTATGGGTTATGCGTTATGCGTTATGCGTTATGCGTTATGCGTTATGCGTTATGCGTTATGCGTTATGCGTTATGCGTTATGCGTTATGCGTTATGCGTTATGCGTTATGCGTTATGCGTTATGCGTTATGCGTTATGCGTTATGCGTTATGAGAAATGCGTGATCCGTTATGCGTTATGCGTTATGAGTAATGCGTGATCCGTTATGCGTTATGCGTTATGCGTTATGCGTTATGCGTTATGCGTTATGCGTTATGCGTTATGCGTTATGCGTTATGGGTTATGCGTTATTTGTTATGCGTTATGCGTTATGCGTTATGCGTTATGCGTTATGCGTTATGCGTTATGCGTTATGCGTTATGCGTTATGCGTTATGCGTTATGCGTTATGCGTTATGCGTTATGCGTTATGCGTTATGCGTTATGCGTTATGCGTTATGCGTTATGCGTTATGCGTTATGGGTTATGAGTAATGCGTGATCCGTTATGCGTTATGCTTTATGCGTTATGAGTTACGCGGAATGCGTTATGCGTTATGCGTTATGGGTTATGCGTTATGTGTTATGCGTAATGCGTTATGCGTTATGCGTTATGCGTTATGCGTTATGTGTTATGCGTTGTGCGTTACCCGCTTTGCGTTATGCGTTTTGCGTTATGCGTTATGCGTTATGCGTTATAGGTTATGCGTTATGCGTTATGCGTTATGCGTTATGCGTTATGCGTTATGCGTTATGCGTTATGCGTTATGTGTTATGCGTTGTGCGTTATCGGCTATGCGTTATGCGTTTTGCGTTATGCGTTATGCGTTATGCGTTGTGCGTTATAGGTTATGCGTTATGTGTTATGCGTTATGCGTTATGCGTTATGCGTTACGCAATATGCGTTATGCGTTATGCGTTATGCGTTATGCGTTATGCGTTATGCGTTATGCGTTATGCGTTATGCGTGATCCGTTATGCGTTATGCGTTATGAGTAATGCGTGATCCGTTATGCGTTATGCGTTATGCGTTATGCGTTATGCGTTATGCGTTATGCGTTATGCGTTATGCGTTATGCGTTATGCGTTATGCGTAATGCGTTATGCGTTATGCGTTATGCGTTATGCGTTATGTGTTATGCGTTGTGCTTTATCCGCTATGCGTTATGCGTTTTGCGTTATGCGTTATGCGTTATAGGTTATGCGTTATGTGTTATGCGTTATGCGTTATGCGTTATGCGTTATGCATTATGCGTTATGCGTTATGCTTTATGCGTTATGCGTTATAAGTAATGCGTGATCCGTTATGTGTTATGCGTTATGCGTTATGTGTTATGCGTTGTGCGTTATCCGCTATGCGTTATGCGTTTTGCGTTATGCGTTATGCGTTATGCGTTCTGCGTTATGCGTTATGCGTTATAGGTTATGCGTTATGTGTCATGCGTTATGCGTTATGCGTTATGCGTTATGCGGTATGCGTTATGCGTTATGCGTTATGCGTTATGCGTTATGCGTTATGCGTTATGCGTTATGCGTTATGCGGTATGCGTTATGCGTTATGCGTTATGCGTTATGCGTTATGCGTTATGCGTTATGCGTTATGCGTTATGGGTTATGCGTTATGCGATATGCGTTATGCGTTATGCGTTATGCCTTATGCGTTATGCGATTTGCGTTATGCGTTATGCGTTATGCGTTATGCGTTATGCGTTATGTGTTATGCGTTATGCGTTATGCGTTATGCGTTATGCGTTATGCGTTATGCGTTATGCGTTATGCGTTATGCGTTATGCGTTATGCGTTATGCGTTATGCGTTATGCGTTATGCGTTATGCGTTATGCGTTATGCGTTATGCGTTATGCGTTATGCGTTATGCGTTATGCGTTATGCGTTATGCGTTATGCGTTATGCGTTATGCGTTACGCAATATGCGTTATGCGTTATGCGTTATGCGTTATGCGTTATGCGTTATGCGTTATGCGTTATGCGTTATGCGTTATGCGTGATCCGTTATGCGTTATGCGTTATGAGTAATGCGTGATCCGTTATGCGTTATGCGTTATGCGTTATGCGTTATGGGTTATCCGTTATGCGTTATCCGTTATGCGTTATGCGTTATGCGTTATGCGTTATGCGTTATGCGTTATGCGTTATGCGATATGCGTTATGCGTTATGCGTTATGCGTTATGCGTTATGCGTAATGCGTTATGCGTTATGCGTTATGCGTTATGCGTTATGCGTTATGGGTTATGAGTAATGCGTGATCCGTTATGCGTTATGCTTTATGCGTTATGAGTTACGCGTAATGCGTTATGCGTTATGCGTTATGGGTTATGCGTTATGTGTTATGAGTTATGCGTTATGCGTTATGCGTTATGCGTTATGCGTTATGCGTTATGGGTTATGCGTTATGCGATATGCGTTATGCGTTATGCGTTATGCCTTATGCGTTATGCGATTTGCGTTATGCGTTATGCGTTATGCGTTATGCGTTATGTGTTATTGGTTATGCGTTATGCGTTATGCGTTATGCGTTATGCGTTATGCGTTATGCGTTATGCGTTATGCGTTATGCGTTATGCGTTATGCGTCATGTGTTATGGGTTATGCGTTATGCGTTATGCGTTATGCGTTATGCGTTATGCGTCATGCGTTATGCGTTATGCGTTATGCGTTATGCGTTATGCGTTATGCGTTATGCGTTACGCAATATGCGTTATGCGTTATGCGTTATGCGTTATGCGTTATGCGTTATGCGTTATGCGTTATGCGTTATGCGTTATGCGTTATGCGTTATGCGTGATCCGTTATGCGTTATGCGTTATGAGTAATGCGTGAACCGTTATGCGTTATGCGTTATGCGTTATGCGATTTGCGTTATGCGTTATGCGTTATGCGTTATGCGTTATGTGTTATGCGTTATGCGTTATGGGTTATGCGTTATGCGTTATGCGTTATGCGTTATGCGTTATGCGTTATGCGTTATGCGTTATGCGATATGCGTTATGCGTTATGCGTTATGCGTTATGCGTTATGCGTTATGCGTTATGCGTTATGCGTTATGCATTATGCTTTATGCGTTATGCGTTATGCGTTATGCGTTATGCGTTATGCGTTATGCGTTATGAGTAATGCGTGATCCGTTATGCGTTATGCGTTATGCGTTATGCGTTATGCGTTATGTGTTATGCGTTGTGAGTTATCCGCTATGCGTTATGCGTTTTGCGTTATGCGTTATGCGTTATGAGTTGTGCGTTATGCGTTATGCGTTATGCGTTATGCGTTATGCGTTATGCGTTATGGGTTATGCGTTATGTGTTATGCGTTATGCGTTATGCGTTATGCGTTATGCGTTATGAGTTGTGCGTTATGCGTTATGCGTTATGCGTTATGCGTTATGCGTTATGCGTTATGCGTTATGCGTTATGCGTTATGCGTTATGCGTTATGCGTTATGCGTTATGCGTTATGCGTTATGCGTTATGCGTTATGCGTTATGCGTTATGCGTTATGCGTTATGCGTTATGCGTTATGCGTTATGCGTTATGCGTTATGCGTTATGCGTTATGAGTAATGCGTGATCCGTTATGCGTTATGCGTTATGCGTTATGCGTTATGCGTTATGTGTTATGCGTTGTGAGTTATCCGCTATGCGTTATGCGTTTTGCGTTATGCGTTATGCGTTATGCGTTGTGCGTTATGCGTTATGCGTTATGCGTTATAGGTTATGCGTTATGTGTCATGCGTTATGCGTTATGCGTTAAGCGTTATGCGTTATGCATTATGCATTATGCGTTATGCGTTATGCTTTATGCGTTATGCGTTATGCGTTATGCGTTATAAGTAATGCGTGATCCGTTATGTGTTATGCGTTATGCGTTATGTGTTATGCGTTGTGCGTTATCCGCTATGCGTTATGCGTTTTGCGTTATGCGTTATGCGTTATGCGTTGTGCGTTATGCGTTATGCGTTATAGGTTATGCGTTATGTGTCATGCGTTATGCGTTATGCGTTATGCGTTATGCGGTATGCGTTATGCGTTATGCGTTATGCGTTATGCGTTATGCGTTATGCGTTATGCGTTATGCGTTATGCGGTATGCGTTATGCGTTATGCGTTATGCGTTATGCGTTATGCGTTATGCGTTATGCGTTATGCGTTATGGGTTATGCGTTATGCGATATGCGTTATGCGTTATGCGTTATGCCTTATGCGTTATGCGATTTGCGTTATGCGTTATGCGTTATGCGTTATGCGTTATGCGTTATGTGTTATGCGTTATGCGTTATGCGTTATGCGTTATGCGTTATGCGTTATGCGTTATGCGTTATGCGTTATGCGTTATGCGTTATGCGTTATGCGTTATGCGTTATGCGTTATGCGTTATGCGTTATGCGTTATGCGTTATGCGTTATGCGTTATGCGTTATGCGTTATGCGTTATGCGTTATGCGTTATGCGTTATGCGTTATGCGTTATGCGTTACGCAATATGCGTTATGCGTTATGCGTTATGCGTTATGCGTTATGCGTTATGCGTTATGCGTTATGCGTTATGCGTTATGCGTGATCCGTTATGCGTTATGCGTTATGAGTAATGCGTGATCCGTTATGCGTTATGCGTTATGCGTTATGCGTTATGGGTTATCCGTTATGCGTTATCCGTTATGCGTTATGCGTTATGCGTTATGCGTTATGCGTTATGCGTTATGCGTTATGCGATATGCGTTATGCGTTATGCGTTATGCGTTATGCGTTATGCGTAATGCGTTATGCGTTATGCGTTATGCGTTATGCGTTATGCGTTATGGGTTATGAGTAATGCGTGATCCGTTATGCGTTATGCTTTATGCGTTATGGGTTATCCGTTATGCGTTATCCGTTATGCGTTATGCGTTATGCGTTATGCGTTATGCGTTATGCGTTATGCGTTATGCGATATGCGTTATGCGTTATGCGTTATGCGTTATGCGTGATCCGTTATGCGTTATGCGTTATGAGTAATGCGTGATCCGTTATGCGTTATGCGTTATGCGTTATGCGTTATGGGTTATCCGTTATGCGTTATCCGTTATGCGTTATGCGTTATGCGTTATGCGTTATGCGTTATGCGTTATGCGTTATGCGATATGCGTTATGCGTTATGCGTTATGCGTTATGCGTTATGCGTAATGCGTTATGCGTTATGCGTTATGCGTTATGCGTTATGCGTTATGGGTTATGAGTAATGCGTGATCCGTTATGCGTTATGCTTTATGCGTTATGAGTTACGCGTAATGCGTTATGCGTTATGCGTTATGGGTTATGCGTTATGTGTTATGAGTTATGCGTTATGCGTTATGCGTTATGCGTTATGCGTTATGCGTTATGGGTTATGCGTTATGCGATATGCGTTATGCGTTATGCGTTATGCCTTTTGCGTTATGCGATTTGCGTTATGCGTTATGCGTTATGCGTTATGCGTTATGTGTTATTGGTTATGCGTTATGCGTTATGCGTTATGCGTTATGCGTTATGCGTTATGCGTTATGCGTTATGCGTTATGCGTTATGCGTTATGCGTTATGTGTTATGGGTTATGCGTTATGCGTTATGCGTTATGCGTTATGCGTTATGCGTCATGCGTTATGCGTTATGCGTTATGCGTTATGCGTTATGCGTTATGCGTTATGCGTTACGCAATATGCGTTATGCGTTATGCGTTATGCGTTATGCGTTATGCGTTATGCGTTATGCGTTATGCGTTATGCGTTATGCGTTATGCGTGATCCGTTATGCGTTATGCGTTATGAGTAATGCGTGAACCGTTATGCGTTATGCGTTATGCGTTATGCGATTTGCGTTATGCGTTATTCGTTATGCGTTATGCGTTATGTGTTATGCGTTATGCGTTATGGGTTATGCGTTATGCGTTATGCGTTATGCGTTATGCGTTATGCGTTATGCGTTATGCGTTATGCGATATGCGTTATGCGTTATGCGTTATGCGTTATGCGTTATGCGTTATGCGTTATGCGTTATGCGTTATGCATTATGCTTTATGCGTTATGCGTTATGCGTTATGCGTTATGCGTTATGCGTTATGCGTTATGAGTAATGCGTGATCCGTTATGCGTTATGCGTTATGCGTTATGCGTTATGCGTTATGTGTTATGCGTTGTGAGTTATCCGCTATGCGTTATGCGTTTTGCGTTATGCGTTATGCGTTATGAGTTGTGCGTTATGCGTTATGCGTTATGCGTTATGCGTTATGCGTTATGCGTTATGCGTTATGCGTTATGTGTTATGCGTTGTGAGTTATCCGCTATGCGTTATGCGTTTTGCGTTATGCGTTATGCGTTATGCGTTGTGCGTTATGCGTTATGCGTTATGCGTTATAGGTTATGCGTTATGTGTCATGCGTTATGCGTTATGCGTTATGCGTTATGCGTTATGCGTTATGCGTTATGCGTTATGCGTTATGCATTATGCGTTATGCGTTATGCTTTATGCGTTATGCGTTATAAGTAATGCGTGATCCGTTATGTGTTATGCGTTATGCGTTATGCGTTATGTGTTATGCGTTGTGCGTTATCCGCTATGCGTTATGCGTTTTGCGTTTTGCGTTATGCGTTATGCGTTATGCGGTATGCGTTATGCGTTATGCGTTATGCGTTATGCGTTATGCGTTATGCGTTATGCGTTATGCGTTATGCGTTATGGGTTATGAGTAATGCGTGATCCGTTATGCGTTATGCTTTATGCGTTATGAGTTACGCGTAATGCGTTATGCGTTATGCGTTATGGGTTATGCGTTATGTGTTATCAGTTATGCGTTATGCGTTATGCATTATGCGTTATGCGTTATGGGTTATCCGTTATGCGTTATCCGTTATGAGTTTTGCGTTATGCGTTATGCGCTATGAGTTGTGCGTTATGCGTTATGCGTTATGCGTTATGCGTTATGCGTTATGCGTTATGCGTTATGCGTTATGCGTTATGCGTTATGCGTTATGTGTTATCCGTTATGAGTTATGAGTAATGCGTGATCCGTTATGCGTTATGCGTTATGAGTAATGCGTGATCCGTTATGCGTTATGCGTTATGAGTAATGCTTGATCCGTTACGCGTTATGCGTTATGCGTTATGCGTTATGGGTTATGCGTTATGTGTTATGAGTTATGCGTTATGCGTTATGCGTTATGCGTTATGGGTTATGAGTAATGCGTGATCCGTTATGCGTTACGCGTAATGCGTTATGCGTTATGCGTTATGGGTTATGCGTTATGTGTTATGAGTTATGCGTTATGCGTTATGCGTTATGCGTTATGCGTTATGCGTTATGGGTTATGCGTTATGCGTTATGCGTTATGCGTTATGCGTTATGCGTTATGCGTTATGCGTTATGCGTTATGCGTTATGCGTTATGCGTTATGTGTTATCCGTTATGAGTTATCCGTTATGCGTTTTGCGTTATGCGTTATGCGTTATGCGTTATGCGTTATGCGTTATGCGTTATGCGTTATGCGTTATGCGTTATGCGTTATGCGTTATGCGTTATGCGTTATGCGATATGCGTTATGCGTTATGCGTTATGCCTTATGCGTTATGCGATTTGCGTTATGCGTTATGCGTTATGCGTTATGCGTTATGCGTTATGCGTTATTCGTTATGAGTAATGCGTGATCCGTTATGCGTTATGCGTTATGCGTTATGCGTTATGTGTTATGCGTTGTGCGTTATCCGCTATGCGTTATGCGTTTTGCGTTATGCGTTATGCGTTATGCGTTGTGCGTTATGCGTTATGCGTTATGCGTTATAGGTTATGCGTTATGTGTCATGCGTTATGCGTTATGCGTTATGCGTTATGCGGTATGCGTTATGCGTTATGCTTTATGCTTTATGCGTTATGCGTTATGCGTTATGCGTTATGCGTTATGCGTTATGCGTTATGTGTTATCCGTTATGAGTTATGAGTAATGCGTGATCCGTTATGCGTTATGCGTTATGAGTAATGCGTGATCCGTTATGCGTTATGCGTTATGCGTTATGCGTTATGCGTTGTGCGTTATGCGTTATGCGTTATAGGTTATGCGTTATGTGTCATGCGTTATGCGTTATGCGTTATGCGTTATGCGGTATGCGTTATGCGTTATGCGTTATGGGTTATGAGTAATGCGTGATCCGTTATGCGTTATGCTTTATGCGTTATGAGTTACGCGTAATGCGTTATGCGTTATGCGTTATGGGTTATGCGTTATGTGTTATGAGTTATGCGTTATGCGTTATGCGTTATGCGTTATGCGTTATGCGTTATGCGTTATAGGTTATGAGTTATGCGTTATGCGTTATGCGTTATGCGTTATGCGTTATGCGTTATGCGTTATGCGTTATGCGTTATGCGTTATGCGTTATGCGTTATGCGTTATGTGTTATGCGTTGTGCGTTATCCGCTATGCGTTATGCGTTTTGCGTTATGCGTTATGCGTTATGCGTTATGCGTTGTGCGTTATGCGTTATGCGTTATAGGTTACGCGTTATGTGTTATGCGTGATGCGTTATGCGTTATGCGTTATGCATTATGCGTTATGCGTTATGCTTTATGCGTTATGCGTTATGAGTAATGCGTGATCCGTTATGTGTTATGCGTTATGCGTTATGCGTTATGCGTTTTGCGTTATGCGTTATGCGTTATGCGTTATGCGTTATGCGTTATGCGTTATGCGTTATGCGTTATGCGTTATGCGTTATGCGTTATGCGTTATGCGTTATGCGATATGCGTTATGCGTTATGCGTTATGCGTTATGCGTTATGCGTTATGCGTTATGCGTTATGCGTTATGCGTTATGCGTTATGCGTTATGCGTTATGCGTTATGCGTTATGCGTTATGCGTTATGCGTTATGCGTTATGCGTTATGCGTTATGCGTTATGCGTTATGCGTTATGCGTTATGCGTTATGCGTTATGCGTTATGCGTTAAGCAATATGCGTTATGCGTTATGCGTTATGCGTTATGCGTTATGCGTTATGCGTTATGCGTTATGCGTTATGCGTTATGCGTGATCCGTTATGCGTTATGCGTTATGAGTAATGCGTGATCCGTTATGCGTTATGCGTTATGCGTTATGCGTTATGGGTTATCCGTTATGCGTTATCCGTTATGCGTTATGCGTTATGCGTTATGCGTTATGCGTTATGCGTTATGCGTTATGCGATATGCGTTATGCGTTATGCGTTATGCGTTATGCGTTATGCGTAATGCGTTATGCGTTATGCGTTATGCGTTATGCGTTATGCGTTATGCGTTATGGGTTATGAGTAATGCGTGATCCGTTATGCGTTATGCTTTATGCGTTATGAGTTACGCGTAATGCGTTATGCGTTATGCGTTATGGGTTATGCGTTATGTGTTATGAGTTATGCGTTATGCGTTATGCGTTATGCGTTATGCGTTATGCGTTATGGGTTATGCGTTATGCGATATGCGTTATGCGTTATGCGTTATGCCTTTTGCGTTATGCGATTTGCGTTATGCGTTATGCGTTATGCGTTATGCGTTATGTGTTATTGGTTATGCGTTATGCGTTATGCGTTATGCGTTATGCGTTATGCGTTATGCGTTATGCGTTATGCGTTATGCGTTATGCGTTATGTGTTATGGGTTATGCGTTATGCGTTATGCGTTATGCGTTATGCGTTATGCGTCATGCGTTATGCGTTATGCGTTATGCGTTATGCGTTATGCGTTATGCGTTATGCGTTACGCAATATGCGTTATGCGTTATGCGTTATGCGTTATGCGTTATGCGTTATGCGTTATGCGTTATGCGTTATGCGTTATGCGTTATGCGTGATCCGTTATGCGTTATGCGTTATGAGTAATGCGTGAACCGTTATGCGTTATGCGTTATGCGTTATGCGATTTGCGTTATGCGTTATGCGTTATGCGTTATGCGTTATGTGTTATGCGTTATGCGTTATGGGTTATGCGTTATGCGTTATGCGTTATGCGTTATGCGTTATGCGTTATGCGTTATGCGTTATGCGATATGCGTTATGCGTTATGCGTTATGCGTTATGCGTTATGCGTTATGCGTTATGCGTTATGCGTTATGCATTATGCTTTATGCGTTATGCGTTATGCGTTATGCGTTATGCGTTATGCGTTATGCGTTATGAGTAATGCGTGATCCGTTATGCGTTATGCGTTATGCGTTATGCGTTATGCGTTATGTGTTATGCGTTGTGAGTTATCCGCTATGCGTTATGCGTTTTGCGTTATGCGTTATGCGTTATGAGTTGTGCGTTATGCGTTATGCGTTATGCGTTATGCGTTATGCGTTATGCGTTATGCGTTATGTGTTATGCGTTGTGAGTTATCCGCTATGCGTTATGCGTTTTGCGTTATGCGTTATGCGTTATGCGTTGTGCGTTATGCGTTATGCGTTATGCGTTATAGGTTATGCGTTATGTGTCATGCGTTATGCGTTATGCGTTATGCGTTATGCGTTATGCGTTATGCGTTATGCGTTATGCGTTATGCATTATGCGTTATGCGTTATGCTTTATGCGTTATGCGTTATAAGTAATGCGTGATCCGTTATGTGTTATGCGTTATGCGTTATGCGTTATGTGTTATGCGTTGTGCGTTATCCGCTATGCGTTATGCGTTTTGCGTTTTGCGTTATGCGTTATGCGTTATGCGGTATGCGTTATGCGTTATGCGTTATGCGTTATGCGTTATGCGTTATGCGTTATGCGTTATGCGTTATGCGTTATGGGTTATGAGTAATGCGTGATCCGTTATGCGTTATGCTTTATGCGTTATGAGTTACGCGTAATGCGTTATGCGTTATGCGTTATGGGTTATGCGTTATGTGTTATCAGTTATGCGTTATGCGTTATGCATTATGCGTTATGCGTTATGGGTTATCCGTTATGCGTTATCCGTTATGAGTTTTGCGTTATGCGTTATGCGCTATGAGTTGTGCGTTATGCGTTATGCGTTATGCGTTATGCGTTATGCGTTATGCGTTATGCGTTATGCGTTATGCGTTATGCGTTATGCGTTATGTGTTATCCGTTATGAGTTATGAGTAATGCGTGATCCGTTATGCGTTATGCGTTATGAGTAATGCGTGATCCGTTATGCGTTATGCGTTATGAGTAATGCTTGATCCGTTACGCGTTATGCGTTATGCGTTATGCGTTATGGGTTATGCGTTATGTGTTATGAGTTATGCGTTATGCGTTATGCGTTATGCGTTATGGGTTATGAGTAATGCGTGATCCGTTATGCGTTACGCGTAATGCGTTATGCGTTATGCGTTATGGGTTATGCGTTATGTGTTATGAGTTATGCGTTATGCGTTATGCGTTATGCGTTATGCGTTATGCGTTATGGGTTATGCGTTATGCGTTATGCGTTATGCGTTATGCGTTATGCGTTATGCGTTATGCGTTATGCGTTATGCGTTATGCGTTATGTGTTAACCGTTATGAGTTATCCGTTATGCGTTTTGCGTTATGCGTTATGCGTTATGCGTTATGCGTTATGCGTTATGCGTTATGCGTTATGCGTTATGCGTTATGCGTTATGCGTTATGCGTTATGCGTTATGCGATATGCGTTATGCGTTATGCGTTATGCCTTATGCGTTATGCGATTTGCGTTATGCGTTATGCGTTATGCGTTATGCGTTATGCGTTATGCGTTATTCGTTATGAGTAATGCGTGATCCGTTATGCGTTATGCGTTATGCGTTATGCGTTATGTGTTATGCGTTGTGCGTTATCCGCTATGCGTTATGCGTTTTGCGTTATGCGTTATGCGTTATGCGTTGTGCGTTATGCGTTATGCGTTATGCGTTATAGGTTATGCGTTATGTGTCATGCGTTATGCGTTATGCGTTATGCGTTATGCGGTATGCGTTATGCGTTATGCTTTATGCTTTATGCGTTATGCGTTATGCGTTATGCGTTATGCGTTATGCGTTATGCGTTATGTGTTATCCGTTATGAGTTATGAGTAATGCGTGATCCGTTATGCGTTATGCGTTATGAGTAATGCGTGATCCGTTATGCGTTATGCGTTATGCGTTATGCGTTATGCGTTGTGCGTTATGCGTTATGCGTTATAGGTTATGCGTTATGTGTCATGCGTTATGCGTTATGCGTTATGCGTTATGCGGTATGCGTTATGCGTTATGCGTTATGGGTTATGAGTAATGCGTGATCCGTTATGCGTTATGCTTTATGCGTTATGAGTTACGCGTAATGCGTTATGCGTTATGCGTTATGGGTTATGCGTTATGTGTTATGAGTTATGCGTTATGCGTTATGCGTTATGCGTTATGCGTTATGCGTTATGCGTTATAGGTTATGAGTTATGCGTTATGCGTTATGCGTTATGCGTTATGCGTTATGCGTTATGCGTTATGCGTTATGCGTTATGCGTTATGCGTTATGCGTTATGCGTTATGTGTTATGCGTTGTGCGTTATCCGCTATGCGTTATGCGTTTTGCGTTATGCGTTATGCGTTATGCGTTATGCGTTGTGCGTTATGCGTTATGCGTTATAGGTTACGCGTTATGTGTTATGCGTGATGCGTTATGCGTTATGCGTTATGCATTATGCGTTATGCGTTATGCTTTATGCGTTATGCGTTATGAGTAATGCGTGATCCGTTATGTGTTATGCGTTATGCGTTATGCGTTATGCGTTTTGCGTTATGCGTTATGCGTTATGCGTTATGCGTTATGCGTTATGCGTTATGCGTTATGCGTTATGCGTTATGCGTTATGCGTTATGCGTTATGCGTTATGCGTTATGCGTTATGCGTTATGCGTTATGCGTTATGCGTTATGCGTTATGCGTTATGCGTTATGCGTTATGCGTTATGCGTTATGCGTTATGCGTTATGCGTTATGCGTTATGCGTTATGCGTTATGTGTTATCCGTTATGAGTTATGAGTAATGCGTGATCCGTTATGCGTTATGCGTTATGAGTAATGCGTGATCCGTTATGCGTTATGCGTTATGCGTTATGCGTTATGTGTCATGCGTTATGCGTTATGCGTTATGCGTTATGCGTTATGCGTTATGCATTATGCGTTATGCGTTATGCTTTATGCGTTATGCGTTATAAGTAATGCGTGATCCGTTATGTGTTATGCGTTATGCGTTATGCGTTATTTGTTATGCGTTGTGCGTTATCCGCTATGCGTTATGCGTTTTGCGTTATGCGTTATGCGGTATGCGTTATGCGTTATGCTTTATGCGTTATGCGTTATGCGTTATGCGTTATGCGTTATGCGTTATGTGTTATCCGTTATGAGTTATGAGTAATGCGTGATCCGTTATGCGTTATGCGTTATGAGTAATGCGTGATCCGTTATGCGTTATGCGTTATGCGTTATGCGTTATGCGTTATGTGTCATGCGTTATGCGTTATGCGTTATGCGTTATGCGTTATGCGTTATGCATTATGCGTTATGCGTTATGCTTTATGCGTTATGCGTTATAAGTAATGCGTCATCCGTTATGTGTTATGCGTTATGCGTTATGCGTTATGTGTTATGCGTTGTGCGTTATCCGCTATGCGTTATGCGTTATGCGTTATGCGTTATGCGGTATGCGTTATGCGTTATGCTTTATGCTTTATGCGTTATGCGTTATGTGTTATGCGTTATGCGTTATGCGTTATGCGTTATGCGTTATGCGTTATGCGTTATGCGTTATGTGTTATGCGTTGTGCGTTATCCGCTATGCGTTATGCGTTTTGCGTTATGCGTTATGCGTTATGAGTAATGCTTGATCCGTTACGCGTTATGCGTTATGCGTTATGCGTTATGGGTTATGCGTTATGTGTTATGAGTTATGCGTTATGCGTTATGCGTTATGCGTTATGCGTTATGCGTTATGCGTTATGCGTTATGCGTTATGCGTTATGCGTTATGCGTTATGCGTTATGCGTTATGCGTTATGTGTTATCCGTTATGAGTTATGAGTAATGCGTGATCCGTTATGCGTTATGCGTTATGAGTAATGCGTTATGCGTTTTGCGTTATGCGTTATGCGTTATGAGTAATGCTTGATCCGTTACGCGTTATGCGTTATGCGTTATGCGTTATGGGTTATGCGTTATGTGTTATGAGTTATGCGTTATGCGTTATGCGTTTTACGTTATGCGTTATGCGGTATGCGTTATGCGTTATGCTTTATGCGTTATGCGTTATGCGTTATGCGTTATGCGTTATGCGTTATGCGTTATGTGTTATCCGTTATGAGTTATGAGTAATGCGTGATCCGTTATGCGTTATGCGTTATGAGTAATGCGTGATCCGTTATGCGTTATGCGTTATGCGTTATGCGTTATGTGTCATGCGTTATGCGTTATGCGTTATGCGTTATGCGTTATGCGTTATGCGTTATGCATTATGCGTTATGCGTTATGCTTTATGCGTTATGCGTTATAAGTAATGCGTGATCCGTTATGTGTTATGCGTTATGCGTTATGCGTTATGTGTTATGCGTTGTGCGTTATCCGCTATGCGTTATGCGTTATGCGTTATGCGTTATGCGGTATGCGTTATGCGTTATGCTTTTTGCTTTATGCGTTATACGTTATGCGTTATGCGTTATGCGTTATGCGTTATGCGTTATGCGTTATGCGTTATGCGTTATGTGTTATGCGTTGTGCGTTATCCGCTATGCGTTATGCGTTTTGCGTTATGCGTTATGCGTTATGAGTAATGCTTGATCCGTTACGCGTTATGCGTTATGCGTTATGGGTTATGCGTTATGTGTTATGAGTTATGCGTTATGAGTTATGCGTTATGCGTTATGCGTTATGCTTTATGCTTTATGCGTTATGCGTTATGCGTTATGCGTTATGCGTTATGCGTTATGCGTTATGCGTTATGCGTTATGCGTTATGCGTTATGTGTTATGCGTTGTGCGTTATCCGCTATGCGTTATGCGTTTTGCGTTATGCGTTATGCGTTATGAGTAATGCTTGATCCGTTACGCGTTATGCGTTATGCGTTATGCGTTATGGGTTATGCGTTATGTGTTATGAGTTATGCGTTATGCGTTATGCGTTATGCGTTATGCGTTATGCGTTATGCGTTATGCGTTATGCGTTATGCGTTATGCGTTATGCGTTATGCGTTATGCGTTATGCGTTATGCGTTATGTGTTATCCGTTATGAGTTATGAGTAATGCGTGATCCGTTATGCGTTATGCGTTATGAGTAATGCGTGATCCGTTATGCGTTATGCGTTATGCGTTATGCGTTATGTGTCATGCGTTATGCGTTATGCGTTATGCGTTATGCGTTATGCATTATGCGTTATGCGTTATGCTTTATGCGTTATGCGTTATAAGTAATGCGTGATCCGTTATGTGTTATGCGTTATGCGTTATGCGTTATGTGTTATGCGTTGTGCGTTATCCGCTATGCGTTATGCGTTTTGCGTTATGCGTTATGCGGTATGCGTTATGCGTTATGCTTTATGCGTTATGCGTTATGCGTTATGCGTTATGCGTTATGCGTTATGCGTTATGTGTTATCCGTTATGAGTTATGAGTAATGCGTGATCCGTTATGCGTTATGCCGTATGAGTAATGCGTGATCCGTTATGCGTTATGCGTTATGCGTTATGCGTTATGTGTCATGCGTTATGCGTTATGCGTTATGCGTTATGCGTTATGCGTTATGCATTATGCGTTATGCGTTATGCGTTATGTGTTATGCGTTGTGCGTTATCCGCTATGCGTTATGCGTTTTGCGTTATGCGTTATGCGTTATGAGTAATGCTTGATCCGTTACGCGTTATGCGTTATGCGTTATGCGTTATGGGTTATGCGTTATGTGTTATGAGTTATGCGTTATGCGTTATGCGTTATGCGTTATGCGTTATGCGTTATGCGTTATGCGTTATGCGTTATGCGTTATGCGTTATGCGTTATGCGTTATGTGTTATCCGTTATGAGTTATGAGTAATGCGTGATCCGTTATGCGTTATGCGTTATGAGTAATGCGTTATGCGTTTTGCGTTATGCGTTATGCGTTATGAGTAATGCTTGATCCGTTACGCGTTATGCGTTATGCGTTATGCGTTATGGGTTATGCGTTATGTGTTATGAGTTATGCGTTATGCGTTATGCGTTATGTGTCATGCGTTATGCGTTATGCGTTATGCGTTATGCGTTATGCGTTATGCATTATGCGTTATGCGTTATGCTTTATGCGTTATGCGTTATAAGTAATGCGTGATCCGTTATGTGTTATGCGTTATGCGTTATGCGTTATGTGTTATGCGTTGTGCGTTATCCGCTATGCGTTATGCGTTTTGCGTTATGCGTTATGCGGTATGCGTTATGCGTTATGCTTTATGCGTTATGCGTTATGCGTTATGCGTTATGCGTTATGCGTTATGCGTTATGCGTTATGTGTTATCCGTTATGAGTTATGAGTAATGCGTGATCCGTTATGCGTTATGCCGTATGAGTAATGCGTGATCCGTTATGCGTTATGCGTTATGCGTTATGCGTTATGTGTCATGCGTTATGCGTTATGCGTTATGCGTTATGCGTTATGCATTATGCGTTATGCGTTATGCTTTATGCGTTATGCGTTATAAGTAATGCGTGATCCGTTATGTGTTATGCGTTATGCGTTATGCGTTATGTGTTATGCGTTGTGCGTTATCCGCTATGCGTTATGCGTTATGCGTTATGCGTTATGCGGTATGCGTTATGCGTTACGCTTTATGCTTTATGCGTTATGCGTTATGCGTTATGCGTTATGCGTTATGCGTTATGCGTTATGTGTTATCCGTTATGAGTTATGAGTAATGCGTGATCCGTTATGCGTTATGCGTTATGAGTAATGCGTGATCCGTTATGCGTTATGCGTTATGAGTAATGCTTGATCCGTTACGCGTTATGCGTTATGCGTTATGCGTTATGGGTTATGCGTTATGTGTTATGAGTTATGCGTTATGCGTTATGCGTTATGCGTTATGCGTTATGCGTTATGCGTTATGCGTTATGCGTTATGCGTTATGCGTTATGCGTTATGCGGTATGCGTTATGCGTTATGCTTTATGCTTTATGCGTTATGCGTTATGCGTTATGCGTTATGCGTTATGCGTTATGCGTTATGCGTTATGCGTTATGCGTTATGCGTTATGTGTTATGCGTTGTGCGTTATCCGCTATGCGTTATGCGTTTTGCGTTATGCGTTATGCGTTATGAGTAATGCTTGATCCGTTACGCGTTATGCGTTATGCGTTATGGGTTATGCGTTATGTGTTATGAGTTATGCGTTATGAGTTATGCGTTATGCGTTATGCGTTATGCTTTATGCTTTATGCGTTATGCGTTATGCGTTATGCGTTATGCGTTATGCGTTATGCGTTATGCGTTATGCGTTATGCGTTATGCGTTATGCGTTATGTGTTATGCGTTGTGCGTTATCCGCTATGCGTTATGCGTTTTGCGTTATGCGTTATGCGTTATGAGTAATGCTTGATCCGTTACGCGTTATGCGTTATGCGTTATGCGTTATGGGTTATGCGTTATGTGTTATGAGTTATGCGTTATGCGTTATGCGTTATGCGTTATGCGTTATGCGTTATGCGTTATGCGTTATGCGTTATGCGTTATGCGTTATGCGTTATGCGTTATGCGTTATGTGTTATCCGTTATGAGTTATGAGTAATGCGTGATCCGTTATGCGTTATGCGTTATGAGTAATGCGTGATCCGTTATGCGTTATGCGTTATGCGTTATGCGTTATGTGTCATGCGTTATGCGTTATGCGTTATGCGTTATGCGTTATGCGTTATGCATTATGCGTTATGCGTTATGCTTTATGCGTTATGCGTTATAAGTAATGCGTGATCCGTTATGTGTTATGCGTTATGCGTTATGCGTTATGTGTTATGCGTTGTGCGTTATCCGCTATGCGTTATGCGTTTTGCGTTATGCGTTATGCGGTATGCGTTATGCGTTATGCTTTATGCGTTATGCGTTATGCGTTATGCGTTATGCGTTATGCGTTATGCGTTATGTGTTATCCGTTATGAGTTATGAGTAATGCGTGATCCGTTATGCGTTATGCCGTATGAGTAATGCGTGATCCGTTATGCGTTATGCGTTATGCGTTATGCGTTATGTGTCATGCGTTATGCGTTATGCGTTATGCGTTATGCGTTATGCGTTATGCATTATGCGTTATGCGTTATGCTTTATGCGTTATGCGTTATAAGTAATGCGTGATCCGTTATGTGTTATGCGTTATGCGTTATGCGTTATGTGTTATGCGTTGTGCGTTATCCGCTATGCGTTATGCGTTATGCGTTATGCGTTATGCGGTATGCGTTATGCGTTATGCTTTATGCTTTATGCGTTATGCGTTATGCGTTATGCGTTATGCGTTATGCGTTATGCGTTATGTGTTATCCGTTATGAGTTATGAGTAATGCGTGATCCGTTATGCGTTATGCGTTATGAGTAATGCGTGATCCGTTATGCGTTATGCGTTATGAGTAATGCTTGATCCGTTACGCGTTATGCGTTATGCGTTATGCGTTATGGGTTATGCGTTATGTGTTATGAGTTATGCGTTATGCGTTATGCGTTATGCGTTATGCGTTATGCGTTATGCGTTATGCGTTATGCGTTATGGGTTATGAGTTATGCGTTATGCGTTATGCGTTATGCGTTATGCGTTATGCGTTATGCGTTATGCGTTATGCGTTATGTGTTATGCGTTGTGCGTTATCCGCTATGCGTTATGCGTTTTGCGTTATGCGTTATGCGTTATGCGTTGTGCGTTATGCGTTATGCGTTATAGGTTATGCGTTATGTGTTATGCGTTATGCGTTATGCGTTATGCGTTATGCATTATGCGTTATGCGTTATGCTTTATGCGTTATGCGTTATGAGTAATGCGTGATCCGTTATGTGTTATGCGTTATGCGTTATGCGTTATGCGTTTTGCGTTATGCGTTATGCGTTATGCGTTATGCGTTATGCGTTATGCGTTATGCGTTATGCGTTATGCGTTATGCGTTATGCGTTATGCGTTATGCGTTATGCGTTATGCGTTATGCGTTATGCGTTATGCGTTATGCGTTATGCGTTATGAGAAATGCGTGATCCGTTATGCGTTATGCGTTATGAGTAATGCGTGATCCGTTATGCGTTATGCGTTATGCGTTATGCGTTATGCGTTATGCGTTATGCGTTATGCGTTATGCGTTATGCGTTATGCGTTATGCGTTATGCGTTATGCGTTATGGGTTATGCGTTATTTGTTATGCGTTATGCGTTATGCGTTATGCGTTATGCGTTATGCGTTATGCGTTATGCGTTATGCGTTATGCGTTATGCGTTATGCGTTATGCGTTATGCGTTATGCGTTATGCGTTATGCGTTATACGTTATGTGTTATCCGTTATGAGTTATCCGTTATGCGTTTTGCGTTATGCGTTATGCGTTATGCGTTATGCGTTATGCGTTATGCGTTATGCGTTATGCGTTATGCGTTATGCGTTATGCGTTATGCGTTATGCGTTATGCGATATGCGTTATGCGTTATGCGTTATGCCTTATGCGTTATGCGATTTGCGTTATGCGTTATGCGTTATGCGTTATGCGTTATGCGTTATGTGTTATGCGTTATGCGTTATGCGTTATGCGTTATGCGTTATGCGTTATGCGTTATGCGTTATGCGTAATGCGTTATGCGTTATGGGTTATGCGTTATGCGTTATGCGTTATGTGTTATGCGTTATGCGTTATGCGTTATGCGTTATGCGTTATGCGTTATGCGTTATGCGTTATGCGTTATGCGTTATGCGTTATGCGTTATGCGTTATGCGTTACGCAATATGCGTTATGCGTTATGCGTTATGCGTTATGCGTTATGCGTTATGCGTTATGCGTGATCCGTTATGCGTTATGCGTTATGAGTAATGCGTGATGCGTTATGCGTTATGCGTTATGCGTTATGCGTTATGCGTTATGCGTTGTGCGTTATGGGTTATGAGTAATGCGTGACCCGTTATGCGTTATGCTTTATGCGTTATGAGTTACGCGTAATGCGTTATGCGCTATGGGTCATGCGTTAAGCGTTATGCGTTATGCGTTATGCGTTATCTGTTATGCGTTATGTGTTATGCGTTATGCGTTATGCGTTATGCGTTATGGGTTATCCGTTATGCGTTATGCGTTATGCGTTATGCGTTATGCGTTATGCGTTATGCGATATGCGTTATGCGTTATGCGTTATGCGTTATGCGTTATGCGTTATGCGTTATGCGTTATGCGTTATGCGTTATGCGTTATGCGTTATGCGATATGCGTTATGCGTTATGCGTTATGCGTTATGCGTTATGCGTTATGCGTTATGCGTTATGCGTTATGCGTTATGCGTTATGCGTTATGCGTTATGCGTTATGCGTTATGCGTTATGCGTTATGCGTTATGCGTTATGCGTTATGAGTAATGCGTGATCCGTTATGCGTTATGCGTTATGCGTTATGCGTTATGTGTTATGCGTTATGCGTTATCCGCTATGCGTTATGCGTTTTGCGTTATGCGTTATGCGTTATGCGTTATGCGTTATGCGTTATGCGTTATGCGTTATAGGTTATGCGTTATGTGTCATGCGTTATGCGTTATGCGTTATGCGTTATGCGTTATGCGTTATGCATTATGCGTTATGCGTTATGCTTTATGCGTTATGCGTTATAAGTAATGCGTGATCCGTTATGTGTTATGCGTTATGCGTTATGCGTTATGCGTTATGCGTTATGTGTTATGCGTTGTGCGTTATCCGCTATGCGTTATGCGTTTTGCGTTATGCGTTATGCGTTATGCGTTATGCGTTGTGCGTTATGCGTTATGCGTTATAGGTTATGCGTTATGTGTCATGCGTTATGCGTTATGCGTTATGCGTTATGCGTTATGCGTCATGCGGTATGTGTTATGCGTTATGCGTTATGCGTTATGCGTTATAGGTTATGCGTTATGTGTCATGCGTTATGCGTTACGCGTTATGCGTTATGCGGTATGCGTTATGCGTTATGCGTTATGCGTTATGCGTTATGCGTTATGCGTTATGCGTTATGGGTTATGAGTAATGCGTGATCCGTTATGCGTTATGCTTTATGCGTTATGAGTTACGCGTAATGCGTTATGCGTTATGCGTTATGGGTTATGCGTTATGTGTTATGAGTTATGCGTTATGCGTTATGCGTTATGCGTTATGGGTTATCCGTTATGCGTTATCCGTTAAGAGTTTTGCGTTATGCGTTATGCGTTATGAGTTGTGCGTTATGCGTTATGCGTTATGCGTTATGCGTTATGCGTTATGCGTTATGCGTTATGCGTTATGTGTTATCCGTTATGAGTTATGAGTAATGCGTGATCCGTTATGCGTTATGCGTTATGAGTAATGCGTGATCCGTTATGCGTTATGCGTTATGAGTAATGCTTGATCCGTTACGCGTTATGCGTTATGCGTTATGCGTTATGGGTTATGCGTTATGTGTTATGAGTTATGCGTTATGCGTTATGCGTTATGCGTTATGCGTTATGCGTTATGCGTTATGTGTTATGGGTTATGCGTTATGCGTTATGAGTTATGACTTATGCGTTATGCGTTATGCGTTATGCGTTATGCGTTATGCGTTATGCGTTATGCGTTATGCGTTATGCGTTATGCGTTATGCGTTATGCGTTATGCGTTATGCGTTATGCGTTATGCGTTATGCGTTATGCGTTATGCGTTATGCGTTATGCGTTATGCGTTATGCGTTATGCGTTATGCGTTATGAGAAATGCGTGATCCGTTATGCGTTATGCGTTATGAGTAATGCATGATCCGTTATGCGTTATGCGTTATGCGTTATGCGTTATGCGTTATGCGTTATGCGTTATGCGTTATGCGTTATGCGTTATGCGTTATGGGTTATGCGTTATTTGTTATGTGTTATGCGTTATGCGTTATGCGTTATGCGTTATGCGTTATGCGTTATGCGTTATGCGTTATGCGTTATGCGTTATGCGTTATGCGTTATGCGTTATGCGTTATGCGTTATGCGTTATGCGTTATGCGTTATGCGTTATGCGTTATGCGTTATGTGTTATCCGTTATGAGTTATCCGTTATGCGTTTTGCGTTATATGTTATGCGTTATGCGTTATGCGTTATGCGATATGCGTTATGCGTTATGCGTTATGCCTTATGCGTTATGCGATTTGCGTTATGCGTTATGCGTTATGCGTTATGCGTTATGCGTTATGTGTTATGGGTTATGCGTTATGCGTTATGCGTTATGCGTTATGCGTTATGCGTTATGCGTTATGCGTTATGCGTTATGCGTTATGCGTTATGGGTTATTCGTTATGCGTTATGCGTTATGCGTTATGCGTTATGCGTTATGCGTTATGAGTAATGCGTGATCCGTTATGCGTTATGCGTTATGCGTTATGCGTTATATGTCATGCGTTATGCGTTACGCGTTATGCGTTATGCGTTATGCGTTATGCATTATGCGTTATGCGTTATGCTTTATGCGTTATGCGTTATAAGTAATGCGTGATCCGTTATGTGTTATGCGTTATGCGTTATGCGTTATGTGTTATGCGTTGTGCGTTATCCGCTATGCGTTATGCGTTATGCGTTATGCGTTATGCGGTATGCGTTATGCGTTATGCTTTATGCTTTATGCGTTATGCGTTATGCGTTATGCGTTATGCGTTATGCGTTATGCGTTATGCGTTATGCGTTATGCGTTATGCGTTATGCGTTATGTGTTATGCGTTGTGCGTTATCCGCTATGCGTTATGCGTTTTGCGTTATGCGTTATGCGTTATGAGTAATGCTTGATCCGTTACGCGTTATGCGTTATGCGTTATGGGTTATGCGTTATGTGTTATGAGTTATGCGTTATGAGTTATGCGTTATGCGTTATGCGTTATGCTTTATGCTTTATGCGTTATGCGTTATGCGTTATGCGTTATGCGTTATGCGTTATGCGTTATGCGTTATGCGTTATGCGTTATGCGTTATGTGTTATGCGTTGTGCGTTATCCGCTATGCGTTATGCGTTTTGCGTTATGCGTTATGCGTTATGAGTAATGCTTGATCCGTTACGCGTTATGCGTTATGCGTTATGCGTTATGGGTTATGCGTTATGTGTTATGAGTTATGCGTTATGCGTTATGCGTTATGCGTTATGCGTTATGCGTTATGCGTTATGCGTTATGCGTTATGCGTTATGCGTTATGCGTTATGCGTTATGCGTTATGCGTTATGCGTTATGTGTTATCCGTTATGAGTTATGAGTAATGCGTGATCCGTTATGCGTTATGCGTTATGAGTAATGCGTGATCCGTTATGCGTTATGCGTTATGCGTTATGCGTTATGTGTCATGCGTTATGCGTTATGCGTTATGCGTTATGCGTTATGCGTTATGCATTATGCGTTATGCGTTATGCTTTATGCGTTATGCGTTATAAGTAATGCGTGATCCGTTATGTGTTATGCGTTATGCGTTATGCGTTATGTGTTATGCGTTGTGCGTTATCCGCTATGCGTTATGCGTTTTGCGTTATGCGTTATGCGGTATGCGTTATGCGTTATGCTTTATGCGTTATGCGTTATGCGTTATGCGTTATGCGTTATGCGTTATGCGTTATGTGTTATCCGTTATGAGTTATGAGTAATGCGTGATCCGTTATGCGTTATGCCGTATGAGTAATGCGTGATCCGTTATGCGTTATGCGTTATGCGTTATGCGTTATGTGTCATGCGTTATGCGTTATGCGTTATGCGTTATGCGTTATGCGTTATGCATTATGCGTTATGCGTTATGCTTTATGCTTTATGCGTTATGCGTTATAAGTAATGCGTGATCCGTTATGTGTTATGCGTTATGCGTTATGCGTTATGTGTTATGCGTTGTGCGTTATCCGCTATGCGTTATATGTTATGCGTTATGCGTTATGCGGTATGCGTTATGCGTTATGCTTTATGCTTTATGCGTTATGCGTTATGCGTTATGCGTTATGCGTTATGCGTTATGCGTTATGCGTTATGTGTTATCCGTTATGAGTTATGAGTAATGCGTGATCCGTTATGCGTTATGCGTTATGAGTAATGCGTTATGGGTTATGCGTTATTTGTTATGCGTTATGCGTTATGCGTTATGCGTTATGCGTTATGCGTTATGCGTTATGCGTTATGCGTTATGCGTTATGCGTTATGCGTTATGCGTTATGCGTTATGCGTTATGCGTTATGCGTTATGCGTTATGCGTTATGCGTTATACGTTATGTGTTATCCGTTATGAGTTATCCGTTATGCGTTTTGCGTTATACGTTATGCGTTATGCGTTATGCGTTATGCGTTATGCGTTATGCGTTATGCGTTATGCGTTATGCGTTATGCGTTATGCGTTATGCGTTATGCGTTATGCGTTATGCGATATGCGTTATGCGTTATGCGTTATGCCTTATGCGTTATGCGATTTGCGTTATGCGTTATGCGTTATGCGTTATGCGTTATGCGTTATGTGTTATGCGTTATACGTTATGCGTTATGCGTTATGCGTTATGCGTTATGCGTTATGCGTTATGCGTTATGCGTTATGCGTTATGCGTTATGGGTTATGCGTTATGCGTTATGCGTTATGTGTTATGCGTTATGCGTTATGCGTTATGCGTTATGCGTTATGCGTTATGCGTTATGCGTTATGCGTTATGCGTTATGCGTTATGCGTTATGCGTTATGCGTTATGCGTTATGCGTTATGCGTTATGCGTTACGCAATATGCGTTATGCGTTATGCGTTATGCGTTATGCGTTATGCGTTATGCGTTATGCGTGATCCGTTATGCGTTATGCGTTATGAGTAATGCGTGATGCGTTATGCGTTATGCGTTATGCGTTATGCGTTATGCGTTATGCGTTGTGCGTTATGGGTTATGAGTAATGCGTGACCCGTTATGCGTTATGCTTTATGCGTTATGAGTTACGCGTAATGCGTTATGCGCTATGGGTCATGCGTTAAGCGTTATGCGTTATGCGTTATGCGTTATCTGTTATGCGTTATGTGTTATGCGTTATGCGTTATGCGTTATGCGTTATGGGTTATCCGTTATGCGTTATGCGTTATGCGTTATGCGTTATGCGTTATGCGTTATGCGATATGCGTTATGCGTTATGCGTTATGCGTTATGCGTTATGCGTTATGCGTTATGCGTTATGCGTTATGCGTTATGCGATATGCGTTATGCGTTATGCGTTATGCGTTATGCGTTATGCGTTATGCGTTATGCGTTATGCGTTATGCGTTATGCGTTATGCGTTATGCGTTATGCGTTATGCGTTATGCGTTATGCGTTATGCGTTATGAGTAATGCGTGATCCGTTATGCGTTATGCGTTATGCGTTATGCGTTATGTGTTATGCGTTGTGCGTTATCCGCTATGCGTTATGCGTTTTGCGTTATGCGTTATGCGTTATGCGTTGTGCGTTATGCGTTATGCGTTATGCGTTATAGGTTATGCGTTATGTGTCATGCGTTATGCGTTATGCGTTATGCGTTATGCGTTATGCGTTATGCATTATGCGTTATGCGTTATGCTTTATGCGTTATGCGTTATAAGTAATGCGTGATCCGTTATGTGTTATGCGTTATGCGTTATGCGTTATGTGTTATGCGTTGTGCGTTATCCGCTATGCGTTATGCGTTTTGCGTTATGCGTTATGCGTTATGCGTTATGCGTTGTGCGTTATGCGTTATGCGTTATAGGTTATGCGTTATGTGTCATGCGTTATGCGTTATGCGTTATGCGTTATGCGTCATGCGGTATGTGTTATGCGTTATGCGTTATGCGTTATGCGTTATAGGTTATGCGTTATGTGTCATGCGTTATGCGTTACGCGTTATGCGTTATGCGGTATGCGTTATGCGTTATGCGTTATGCGTTATGCGTTATGCGTTATGCGTTATGCGTTATGGGTTATGAGTAATGCGTGATCCGTTATGCGTTATGCTTTATGCGTTATGAGTTACGCGTAATGCGTTATGCGTTATGCGTTATGGGTTATGCGTTATGTGTTATGAGTTATGCGTTATGCGTTATGCGTTATGCGTTATGGGTTATCCGTTATGCGTTATCCGTTAAGAGTTTTGCGTTATGCGTTATGCGTTATGAGTTGTGCGTTATGCGTTATGCGTTATGCGTTATGCGTTATGCGTTATGCGTTATGCGTTATGCGTTATGTGTTATCCGTTATGAGTTATGAGTAATGCGTGATCCGTTATGCGTTATGCGTTATGAGTAATGCGTGATCCGTTATGCGTTATGCGTTATGAGTAATGCTTGATCCGTTACGCATTATGCGTTATGCGTTATGCGTTATGGGTTATGCGTTATGTGTTATGAGTTATGCGTTATGCGTTATGCGTTATGCGTTATGCGTTATGCGTTATGCGTTATGTGTTATGGGTTATGCGTTATGCGTTATGCGTTATGCGTTATGCGTTATGCGTTATGCGTTATGCGTTATGCGTTATGCGTTATGCGTTATGCGTTATGCGTTATGCGTTATGCGTTATGCGTTATGCGTTATGCGTTATGCGTTATGCGTTATGCGTTATGCGTTATGCGTTATGCGTTATGCGTTATGCGTTATGCGTTATGCGTTATGCGTTATGCGTTATGCGTTATGCGTTATGCGTTATGCGTTATGAGAAATGCGTGATCCGTTATGCGTTATGCGTTATGAGTAATGCATGATCCGTTATGCGTTATGCGTTATGCGTTATGCGTTATGCGTTATGCGTTATGCGTTATGCGTTATGCGTTATGCGTTATGCGTTATGCGTTATGGGTTATGCGTTATTTGTTATGTGTTATGCGTTATGCGTTATGCGTTATGCGTTATGCGTTATGCGTTATGCGTTATGCGTTATGCGTTATGCGTTATGCGTTACGCGTTATGCGTTATGCGTTATGCGTTATGCGTTATGCGTTATGCGTTATGTGTTATCCGTTATGAGTTATCCGTTATGCGTTTTGCGTTATATGTTATGCGTTATGCGTTATGCGTTATGCGATATGCGTTATGCGTTATGCGTTATGCGTTATGCGTTATGCGATATGCGTTATGCGTTATGCGTTATGCGTTATGCGTTATGCGTTATGTGTTATGGGTTATGCGTTATGCGTTATGCGTTATGCGTTATGCGTTATGCGTTATGCGTTATGCGTTATGCGTTATGCGTTATGCGTTATGGGTTATGCGTTATGCGTTATGCGTTATGCGTTATGCGTTATGCGTTATGCGTTATGCGTTATGCGTTATGCGTTATGCGTTATGCGTTATGCGTTATGCATTACGCAATATGCGTTATGCGTTCTGCGTTATGCGTTATGCGTTATGCGTTATGCGTTATGCGTGATCCGTTATGCGTTATGCGTTATGAGTAATGCGTGATCCGTTATGCGTTATGCGTTAAGCGTTATGCGTTATGCGTTATGCGTTATGCGTTATGCGTTATGGGTTATGCGTTATGTGTTATGCGTTATGCGTTATGCGTTATGCGTTATGCGTTATGGGTTATGAGTAATGCGTGACCCGTTATGCGTTATGCTTTATGCGTTATGAGTTACGCGTAATGCGTTATGCGCTATGGGTCATGCGTTAAGCGTTATGCGTTATGCGTTATGCGTTATGGGTTATGCGTTATGTGTTATGCGTTATGCGTTATGCGTTATGCGTTATGCGTTATGGGTTATCCGTTATGCGTTATCCGATATGCGTTATGCGTTATGCGTTATGCGTTATGCGTTATGCGTTATGCGTTATGCGTTATGCGTTATGCGTTATGCGTTATGCGTTATGCGTTATGCGTTATGCGTTATGCGTTATGCGTTATGCGTTATGCGTTATGTGTTATCCGTTATGAGTTATCCGTTATGCGTTTTGCGTCATGCGTTATGCGTTATGCGTTATGCGTTATGCGTTATGCGTTATGCGTTATGCGTTATGCGATATGCGTTATGCGTTATGCGTTATGCCTTATGCGTTATGCGATTTGCGTTATGCGTTATGCGTTATGCGTTATGCGTTATGTGTTATGGGTTATGCGTTATGCGTTATGCGTTATGCGTTATGCGTTATGCGTTATGCGTTATGCGTTATGCGTTATGCGTTATGCGTTATGTGTTATGGGTTATGCGTTATGCGTTATGCGTTATGCGTTATGCGTTATGCGTTATGCGTTATGCGTTATGCGTTATGCGTTAAGCGTTATGCGTTATGCGTTATGCGTTATGCGTTATGTGTTATGCGTTATGCGTTATGCGTTATGCGTTATGCGTTATGCGTTATGCGTTATGCGTTATGCGTTATGCGTTATGGGTTATGAGTAATGCGTGACCCGTTATGCGTTATGCTTTATGCGTTATGAGTTACGCGTAATGCGTTATGCGCTATGGGTTATGCGTTAAGCGTTATGCGTTATGCGTTATGAGTTATCCGTTATGCGTTTTGCGTTATGCGTTATGCGTTATGCGTTATGCGTTATGCGTTATGCGTTATGCGTTATGCGATATGCGTTATGCGTTATGCGTTATGCGTTATGTGTTATGCGTTGTGCGTTATCCGCTATGCGTTATGCGTTTTGCGTTATGCGTTATGCGTTATGCGTTATGCGTTGTGCGTTATGCGTTATGCGTTATAGTTTATGCGTTATGTGTCATGCGTTATGCGTTATGCGTTATGCGTTATGCGGTATGCGTTATGCGTTATGCTTTATGCGTTATGCGTTATAAGTAATGCGTGATCCGTTATGGGTTATGCGTTATGCGTTATGCGTTTTGCGTTATGCGTTATGCCTTATGCGTTATGCGTTATGCGTTATGCGTTATGCGTAATGCGTTATGCGTTATGCGTTATGCGTTATGCGTTATGCGTTATGCGTTATGCGTTATGCGTTATGCGTTATGCGTTATGCGTTATGCGTTATGCGTTATGCGTTATGCGTTATGCGTTATGAGAAATGCGTGATCCGTTATGCGTTATGCGTTATGCGTTATGCGTTATGCGTTATGCGTTATGCGTTATGGGTTATGCGTTATGTGTTATGCGTTATGCGTTATGCGTTATGGGTTATGCGATATGCGTTATGCGTTATGCGTTATGCGTTATGCGTTATGCGTTATGCGTTATGCGTTATGCGTTATGCGTTATGTGTTATCCGTTATGAGTTATGAGTAATGCGTGATCCGTTATGCGTTATGCGTTATGAGTAATGCGTGATCCGTTATGCGTTATGCGTTATGAGTAATGCTTGATCCGTTACGCGTTATGCGTTATGCGTTATGGGTTATGCGTTATGTGTTATGAGTTATGCGTTATGCGTTATGCGTTATGCGTTATGCGTTATGCGTTATGCGTTATGGGTTATGAGTAATGCGTGATCCGTTATGCGTTATGCTTTATGCGTTATGAGTTACGCGTAATGCGTTATGCGTTATGCGTTATGGGTTATGCGTTATGTGTTATGAGTTATGCGTTATGCGTTATGCGTTATGCGTTATGGGTTATGAGTAATGCGTGATCCGTTATGCGTTATGCTTTATGCGTTATGAGTTACGCGTAATGCGTTATGCGTTATGCGTTATGGGTTATGCGTTATGTGTTATGAGTTATGCGTTATGCGTTATGCGTTATGCGTTATGCGTTATGGGTTATCCGTTATGCGTTATCCGTTATGAGTTTTGCGTTATGCGTTATGCGTTATGAGTTGTGCGTTATGCGTTATGCGTTATGCGTTATGCGTTATGCGTTATGCGTTATGCGTTATGCGTTATGCGTTATGCGTTATGGGTTATCCGTTATGCGTTATACGTTATGCGTTATGCGTTATGCGTTATGCGTTATGCGTTATGCGTTATGCGTTATGCGTTATGCGTTATGCGTTATGCGTTATGCGTTATGCGTTATGCGTTATGCGTTATGCGTTATGCGTTATGCGTTATGCGTTATGCGTTATGCGTTATGCGTTATGCGTTATGCGTTATGCGATATGCGTTATGAGTAATGCGTGATCCGTTATGCGTTATGCGTTATGCGTTATGCGTTATGTGTTATGCGTTGTGAGTTATCCGCTATGCGTTATGCGTTTTGCGTTATGCATTATGCGTTATGCGTTGTGCGTTATGCGTTATGCGTTATAGGTTATGCGTTATGTGTCATGCGTTATGCGTTATGCGTTATGCGTTAAGCGATATGCGTTATGCGTTATGCGTTATGCCTTATGCGTTACGCGATTTGCGTTATGCGTTATGCGTTATGCGTTATGCGTTATGCGTTATGCGTTATGCGTTATGCGTTATGCGTTATGCGTTATGCGTTATGCGTTATGCGTTATGCGTTATGTGTTATCCGTTATGAGTTATGAGTAATGCGTGATCCGTTATGCGTTATGCGTTATGAGTAATGCGTGATCCGTTATGCGTTATGCGTTATGAGTAATGCTTGATCCGTTACGCGTTATGCGTTATGCGTTATGGGTTATGCGTTATGTGTTATGAGTTATGCGTTATGCGTTATGCGTTATGCGTTATGCGTTATGGGTTATGAGTAATGCGTGATCCGTTATGCGTTATGCTTTATGCGTTATGAGTTACGCGTAATGCGTTATGCGTTATGCGTTATGGGTTATGCGTTATGTGTTATGAGTTATGCGTTATGCGTTATGCGTTATGCGTTATGCGTTATGGGTTATGAGTAATGCGTGATCCGTTATGCGTTATGCTTTATGCGTTATGAGTTACGCGTAATGCGTTATGCGTTATGCGTTATGGGTTATGCGTTATGTGTTATGAGTTATGCGTTATGCGTTATGCGTTATGCGTTATGCGTTATGGGTTATCCGTTATGCGTTATCCGTTATGAGTTTTGCGTTATGCGTTATGCGTTATGAGTTGTGCGTTATGCGTTATGCGTTATGCGTTATGCGTTATGCGTTATGCGTTATGAGTAATGCGTGATCCGTTATGCGTTATGCGTTATGAGTAATGCTTGATCCGTTACGCGTTATGCGTTATGCGTTATGGGTTATGCGTTATGTGTTATGAGTTATGCGTTATGCGTTATGCGTTATGCGTTATGCGTTATGCGTTATGCGTTATGGGTTATGAGTAATGCGTGATCCGTTATGCGTTATGCTTTATGCGTTATGAGTTACGCGTAATGCGTTATGCGTTATGCGTTATGGGTTATGCGTTATGTGTTATGAGTTATGCGTTATGCGTTATGCGTTATGCGTTATGCGTTATGGGTTATGAGTAATGCGTGATCCGTTATGCGTTATGCTTTATGCGTTATGAGTTACGCGTAATGCGTTATGCGTTATGCGTTATGGGTTATGCGTTATGTGTTATGAGTTATGCGTTATGCGTTATGCGTTATGCGTTATGCGTTATGGGTTATCCGTTATGCGTTATCCGTTATGAGTTTTGCGTTATGCGTTATGCGTTATGAGTTGTGCGTTATGCGTTATGCGTTATGCGTTATGCGTTATGCGTTATGCGTTATGCGTTATGCGATATGTTATGCGTTATGGGTTATCCGTTATGCGTTATACGTTATGCGTTATGCGTTATGCGTTATGCGTTATGCGTTATGCGTTATGCGTTATGCGTTATGCGTTATGCGTTATGCGTTATGCGTTATGCGTTATGCGTTATGCGTTATGCGTTATGCGTTATGCGTTATGCGTTATGCCTTATGCGTTATGCGTTATGCGTTATGCGTTATGAGTAATGCGTGATCCGTTATGCGTTATGCGTTATGCGTTATGCGTTATGTGTTATGCGTTGTGAGTTATCCGCTATGCGTTATGCGTTTTGCGTTATGCATTATGCGTTATGCGTTGTGCGTTATGCGTTATGCGTTATAGGTTATGCGTTATGTGTCATGCGTTATGCGTTATGCGTTATGCGTTAAGCGATATGCGTTATGCGTTATGCGTTATGCCTTATGCGTTACGCGATTTGCGTTATGCGTTATGCGTTATGCGTTATGCGTTATGCGTTATGCGTTATGCGTTATGCGTTATGCGTTATGCGTTATGCGTTATGCGTTATGCGTTATGTGTTATCCGTTATGAGTTATGAGTAATGCGTGATCCGTTATGCGTTATGCGTTATGAGTAATGCGTGATCCGTTATGCGTTATGCGTTATGAGTAATGCTTGATCCGTTACGCGTTATGCGTTATGCGTTATGGGTTATGCGTTATGTGTTATGAGTTATGCGTTATGCGTTATGCGTTATGCGTTATGCGTTATGGGTTATGAGTAATGCGTGATCCGTTATGCGTTATGCTTTATGCGTTATGAGTTACGCGTAATGCGTTATGCGTTATGCGTTATGGGTTATGCGTTATGTGTTATGAGTTATGCGTTATGCGTTATGAGTTATGCGTTATGCGTTATGGGTTATGAGTAATGCGTGATCCGTTATGCGTTATGCTTTATGCGTTATGAGTTACGCGTAATGCGTTATGCGTTATGCGTTATGGGTTATGCGTTATGTGTTATGAGTTATGCGTTATGCGTTATGCGTTATGCGTTATGCGTTATGGGTTATCCGTTATGCGTTATCCGTTATGAGTTTTGCGTTATGCGTTATGCGTTATGAGTTGTGCGTTATGCGTTATGCGTTATGCGTTATGCGTTATGCGTTATGCGTTATGCGTTATGCGTTATGCGTTATGGGTTATCCGTTATGCGTTATACGTTATGCGTTATGCGTTATGCGTTATGCGTTATGCGTTATGCGTTATGCGTTATGCGTTATGCGTTATGCGTTATGCGTTATGCGTTATGCGTTATGCGTTATGCGTTATGCGTTATGCGTTATGCGTTATGCGTTATGAGTAATGCGTGATCCGTTATGCGTTATGCGTTATGCGTTATGCGTTATGCGTTATGTGTTATGCGTTGTGAGTTATCCGCTATGCGTTATGCGTTTTGCGTTATGCATTATGCGTTATGCGTTGTGCGTTATGCGTTATGCGTTATAGGTTATGCGTTATGTGTCATGCGTTATGCGTTATGCGTTATGCGTTAAGCGATATGCGTTATGCGTTATGCGTTATGCCTTATGCGTTACGCGATTTGCGTTATGCGTTATGCGTTATGCGTTATGCGTTATGCGTTATGTGTTATGGGTTATGCGTTATGCGTTATGCGTTATGCGTTATGCGTTATGCGTTATGCGTTATGCGTTATGCGTTATGCGTTATGCGTTATGGGTTATGCGTTATGCGTTATGCGTTGTGCGTTATGCGTTATGCGTTATGCGTTATGCGTTATGCGTTATGCGTTATGCGTTATGCGTTATGCGTTATGCTTTATACGTTATGCGTTATGCGTTATGCGTTATGCGTTATGCGTTCTGCGTTATGCGTTATGCGTTATGCGTTATGCGTTATGCGTTATGCGTGATCCGTTATGCGTTATGCGTTATGAGTAATGCGTGATCCGTTATGCGTTATGCGTTAAGCGTTATGCGTTATGCGTTATGCGTTATGCGTTATGCGTTATGGGTTATGCGTTATGTGTTATGCGTTATGCGTTATGCGTTATGCGTTATGCGTTATGGGTTATGAGTAATGCGTGACCCGTTATGCGTTATGCTTTATGCGTTATGAGTTACGCGTAATGCGTTATGCGCTATGGGTCATGCGTTAAGCGTTATGCGTTATGCGTTATGCGTTATGGGTTATGCGTTATGTGTTATGCGTTATGCGTTATGCGTTATGCGTTATGCGTTATGGGTTATCCGTTATGCGTTATCCGATATGCGTTATGTGTTATGCGTTATGCGTTATGCGTTATGCGTTATGCGTTATGCGTTATGCGTTATGCGTTATGCGTTATGCGTTATGCGTTATGCGTTATGCGTTATGCGTTATGCGTTATGCGTTATGCGTTATGCGTTATGCGTTATGCGTTATGCGTTATGTGTTATCCGTTATGAGTTATCCGTTATGCGTTTTGCGTTATGCGTTATGCGTTATGCGTTATGCGTTATGCGTTATGCGTTTTGCGTTATGCGATATGCGTTATGCGTTATGCGTTATGCCTTATGCGTTATGCGATTTGCGTTATGCGTTATGCGTTATGCGTTATGCGTTATGCGTTATGTGTTATGGGTTATGCGTTATGCGTTATGCGTTATGCGTTATGCGTTATGCGTTATGCGTTATGCGTTATGCGTTATGCGTTATGCGTTATGCGTTATGTGTTATGGGTTATGCGTTATGCGTTATGCGTTATGCGTTATGCGTTATGCGTTATGCGTTATGCGTTATGCGTTATGCGTTATGCGTTATGCGTTATGCGTTATGCGTTATGCGTTATGCGTTATGCGTTATGCGTTATGCGTTATGCGTTATGCGTTATGCGTTATGCGTTACGCAATATGCGTTATGCGTTATGCGTTATGCGTTATGCGTGATCCGTTATGCGTTATGCGTTATGAGTAATGCGTGATCCGTTATGCGTTATGCGTTATGCGTTATGCGTTATGCGTTATGCGTTATGGGTTATGCGTTATGTGTTATGCGTTATGCGTTATGCGTTATGCGTTATGCGTTATGGGTTATGAGTAATGCGTGACCCGTTATGCGTTATGCTTTATGCGTTATGAGTTACGCGTAATGCGTTATGCGCTATGGGTCATGCGTTAAGCGTTATGCGTTATGCGTTATGCGTTATGGGTTATGCGTTATGTGTTATGCGTTATGCGTTATGCGTTATGTGTTATGCGTTATGCGTTATGCGTTATGCGTTATGCGTTATGGGTTATGAGTAATGCGTGACCCGTTATGCGTTATGCTTTATGCGTTATGAGTTACGCGTAATGCGTTATGCGCTATGGGTTATGCGTTAAGCGTTATGCGTTATGCGTTATGAGTTATCCGTTATGCGTTTTGCGTTATGCGTTATGCGTTATGCGTTATGCGTTATGCGATATGCGTTATGCGATATGCGTTATGCGTTATGCGTTATGCGTTATGTGTTATGCGTTGTGCGTTATCCGCTATGCGTTATGCGTTTTGCGTTATGCGTTATGCGTTATGCGTTATGCGTTGTGCGTTATGCGTTATGCGTTATAGGTTATGCGTTATGTGTCATGCGTTATGCGTTATGCGTTATGCGTTATGCGGTATGCGTTATGCGTTATGCTTTATGCGTTATGCGTTATAAGTAATGCGTGATCCGTTATGGGTTATGCGTTATGCGTTATGCGTTTTGCGTTATGCGTTATGCCTTATGCGTTATGCGTTATGCGTTATGCGTTATGCGTAATGCGTTATGCGTTATTCGTTATGCGTTATGCGTTATGCGTTATGCGTTATGCGTTATGCGTTATGCGTTATGCGTTATGCGTTATGCGTTATGCGTTATGCGTTATGAGAAATGCGTGATCCGTTATGCGTTATGCGTTATGCGTTATGCGTTATGCGTTATGCGTTATGCGTTATGGGTTATGCGTTATGTGTTATGCGTTATGCGTTATGCGTTATGCGTTATGCGTTATGCGTTATGCGTTATGCGTTATGCGTTATGCGCTATGCGTCATGCGTTATGCGTTATGCGTTATGCGTTATGCGTTATGTGTTATCCGTTATGAGTTATGAGTAATGCGTGATCCGTTATGCGTTATGCGTTATGAGTAATGCGTGATCCGTTATGCGTTATGCGTTATGAGTAATGCTTGATCCGTTACGCGTTATGCGTTATGCGTTATGGGTTATGCGTTATGTGTTATGAGTTATGCGTTATGCGTTATGCGTTATGCGTTATGCGTTATGCGTTATGCGTTATGCGTTATGGGTTATGAGTAATGCGTGATCCGTTATGCGTTATGCTTTATGCGTTATGAGTTACGCGTAATGCGTTATGCGTTATGCGTTATGGGTTATGCGTTATGTGTTATGAGTTATGCGTTATGCGTTATGCGTTATGCGTTATGCGTTATGGGTTATGAGTAATGCGTGATCCGTTATGCGTTATGCTTTATGCGTTATGAGTTACGCGTAATGCGTTATGCGTTATGCGTTATGGGTTATGCGTTATGTGTTATGAGTTATGCGTTATGCGTTATGCGTTATGCGTTATGGGTTATCCGTTATGCGTTATCCGTTATGAGTTTTGCGTTATGCGTTATGCGTTATGAGTTGTGCGTTATGCGTTATGCGTTATGCGTTATGCGTTATGCGTTATGCGTTATGCGTTATGCGTTATGCGTTATGCGTTATGCGTTATGCGTTATGGGTTATCCGTTATGCGTTATACGTTATGCGTTATGCGTTATGCGTTATGCGTTATGCGTTATGCGTTATGCGTTATGCGTTATGCGTTATGCGTTATGCGTTATGCGTTATGCGTTATGCGTTATGCGTTATGCGTTATGCGTTATGCGTTATGAGTAATGCGTGATCCGTTATGCGTTATGCGTTATGCGTTATGCGTTATGCGTTATGCGTTATGTGTTATGCGTTGTGAGTTATCCGCTATGCGTTATGCGTTTTGCGTTATGCATTATGCGTTATGCGTTGTGCGTTATGCGTTATGCGTTATAGGTTATGGGTTATGTGTCATGCGTTATGCGTTATGCGTTATGCGTTATGCGTTATGCGTTATGCATTATGCGTTATGCGTTATGCTTTATGCGTTATGCGTTATAAGTAATGCGTGATCCGTTATGTGTTTTGCGTTATGCGTTATGCGTTATGTGTTATGCGTTGTGCGTTATCCGCTATGCGTTATTCGTTTTGCGTTATGCGTTATGCGTTATGCGTTGTGCGTTATGCGTTATGCGTTATAGGTTATGCGTTATGTGTCATGCGTTATGCGTTATGCGTTATGCGTTATGCGGTATGCGTTATGCGTTATGCGTTACGCGTTATGCGTTATGCGTTATGCGTTATGCGTTATGCGTTATGCGTTATGCGTTATGGGTTATGCGTTATGCGTTATGCGTTATGCGTTATGCGTTATGCGTTATGCGTTATGCGTTATGCGTTATGCGTTATGCGTTATGCGTTATGCGTTATGGGTTATGCGTTATGTGTTATGCGTTATGCGTTATGCGTTATGCGTTATGGGTTATGAGTAATGCGTGACCCGTTATGCATTATGCTTTATGCGTTATGAGTTACGCGTAATGCGTTGTGCGCTATGGGTCATGCGTTACGCGTTATGCGTTATGCGTTATGCGTTATGGGTTATGCGTTATGTGTTATGCGTTATGCGTTATGCGTTATGCGTTATGCGTTATGGGTTATCCGTTATGCGTTATCCGTTATGCGTTATGCGTTATGCGTTATGCGTTATGCGTTATGCGTTATGCGATATGCGTTATGCGTTATGCGTTATGCGTTATGCGTTATGCGTTATGCGTTATGCGTTATGCGTTATGCGTTATGCGTTATGCGTTATGCGTTATGCGTTATGCGTGATCCGTTATGCGTTATGCGTTATGAGTAATGCGTGATCCGTTATGCGTTATGCGTTATGCGTTATGCGTTATGCGTTATGCGTTATGCGTTATGGGTTATGCGTTATGTGTTATGCGTTATGCGTTATGGGTTATGAGTAATGCGTGACCCGTTATGCATTATGCTTTATGCGTTATGAGTTACGCGTAATGCGTTATGCGCTATGGGTCATGCGTTAAGCGTTATGCGTTATGCGTTATGCGTTATGGGTTATGCGTTATGTGTTATGCGTTATGCGTTATGCGTTATGCGTTATGGGTTATCCGTTATGCGTTATCCGTTATGCGTTATGCGTTATGCGTTATGCGTTATGCGTTATGCGTTATGCGATATGCGTTATGCGTTATGCGTTATGCGTTATGCGTTATGCGTTATGCGTTATGCGTTATGCGTTATGCGTTATGCGTTATGCGTTATGCGTTATGCGTTATGCGTTATGCGTTATGCGTTATGCGTGATCCGTTATGCGTTATGCGTTATGAGTAATGCGTGATCCGTTATGCGTTATGCGTTATGCGTTATGCGTTATGCGTTATGCGTTATGCATTATGGGTTATGCGTTATGTGTTATGCGTTATGCGTTATGCGTTATGCGTTATGCGTTATGGGTAATGAGTAATGCGTGACCCGTCATGCGTTATGCTTTTTGCGTTATGCGTTATCCGTTATGCGTTATGCGTGATCCGTTATGCGTTATGCGTTATGAGTAATGCGTGATCCGTTATGCGTTATGCGTTATGCGTTATGCGTTATGCGTTATGCGTTATGGGTTATGCGTTATGTGTTATGCGTTATGCGTTATGCGTTATGCGTTTTGCGTTATGCGTTATGCCTTATGCGTTATGCGTTATGCGTTATGCGTTATGCGTTATGCGTTATGCGTTATGCGTTATGCGTTATGCGTTATGCGTTATGCGAAATGCGTGATCCGTTATGCGTTATGCGTTATGAGTAATGCGTGATCCGTTATGCGTTATGCGTTATGCGTTATGCGTTATGCGTTATGCGTTATGCGTTATGCGTTATGCGTTATGCGTTATGAGAAATGCGTGAGCCGTTATGCGTTATGCGTTATGAGTAATGCGTGATCCGTTATGCGTTATGCGTTATGCGTTATGCGTTATGCGTTATGCGTTATGCGTGATCCGTTATGCGTTATGCGTTATGAGTAATGCGTGATCCGTTATGCGTTATGCGTTATGCGTTATGCGTTATGCGTTATGCGTTATGCGTTATGCGTTATGGGTTATGCGTTATGTGTTATGCGTTATGCGTTATGCGTTATGCGTTATGCGTTATGCGTTATGCGTTATGCGTTATGGGTTATCCGTTATGCGTTATCCGTTATGCGTTATGCGTTATGCGTTATGCGTTATGCGTTATGCTTTATGCGTTATGCGATATGCGTTATGCGTTATGCGTTATGCGTTATGCGTTATGCGTGATCCGTTATGCGTTATGCGTTATGCGTTATGCGTTATGCGTTATGCGTTATGCGTTATGGGTTATGCGTTATGTGTTATGCGTTATGCGTTATGCGTTATGCGTTATGCGTTATGCGTTATGCGTTATGCGTTATGCGTTATGCGCTATGCGTCATGCGTTATGCGTTATGCGTTATGCGTTATGCGTTATGTGTTATCCGTTATGAGTTATGAGTAATGCGTGATCCGTTATGCGTTATGCGTTATGAGTAATGCGTGATCCGTTATGCGTTATGCGTTATGAGTAATGCTTGATCCGTTACGCGTAATGCGTTATGCGTTATGGGTTATGCGTTATGTGTTATGAGTTATGCGTTATGCGTTATGCGTTATGCGTTATGCGTTATGCGTTATGCGTTATGCGTTATGCGTTATGCGTTATGCGTTATGCGTTATGCGTTATGGGTTATGAGTAATGCGTGATCCGTTATGCGTTATGCTTTATGCGTTATGAGTTACGCGTAATGCGTTATGCGTTATGCGTTATGGGTTATGCGTTATGTGTTATGAGTTATGCGTTATGCGTTATGCGTTATGCGTTATGCGTTATGGGTTATGAGTAATGCGTGATCCGTTATGCGTTATGCTTTATGCGTTATGAGTTACGCGTAATGCGTTATGCGTTATGCGTTATGGGTTATGCGTTATGTGTTATGAGTTATGCGTTATGCGTTATGCGTTATGCGTTATGGGTTATCCGTTATGCGTTATCCGTTATGAGTTTTGCGTTATGCGTTATGCGTTATGAGTTGTGCGTTATGCGTTATGCGTTATGCGTTATGCGTTATGCGTTATGCGTTATGCGTTATGCGTTATGCGTTATGCGTTATGGGTTATCCGTTATGCGTTATACGTTATGCGTTATGCGTTATGCGTTATGCGTTATGCGTTATGCGTTATGCGTTATGCGTTATGCGTTATGCGTTATGCGTTATGCGTTATGCGTTATGCGTTATGCGTTATGCGTTATGCGTTATGCGTTATGCGTTATGAGTAATGCGTGATCCGTTATGCGTTATGCGTTATGCGTTATGCGTTATGCGTTATGCGTTATGCGTTATGTGTTATGCGTTGTGAGTTATCCGCTATGCGTTATGCGTTTTGCGTTATGCATTATGCGTTATGCGTTGTGCGTTATGCGTTATGCGTTATAGGTTATGGGTTATGTGTCATGCGTTATGCGTTATGCGTTATGCGTTATGCGTTATGCGTTATGCATTATGCGTTATGCGTTATGCTTCATGCGTTATGCGTTATAAGTAATGCGTGATCCGTTATGTGTTTTGCGTTATGCGTTATGCGTTATGTGTTATGCGTTGTGCGTTATCCGCTATGCGTTATTCGTTTTGCGTTATGCGTTATGCGTTATGCGTTGTGCGTTATGCGTTATGCGTTATAGGTTATGCGTTATGTGTCATGCGTTATGCGTTATGCGTTATGCGTTATGCGGTATGCGTTATGCGTTATGCGTTATGCGTTATGCGTTATGCGTTATGCGTTATGCGTTATGCGTTATGCGTTATGGGTTATGCGTTATGTGTTATGCGTTATGCGTTATGCGTTATGCGTTATGGGTTATGAGTAATGCGTGACCCGTTATGCATTATGCTTTATGCGTTATGAGTTACGCGTAATGCGTTGTGCGCTATGGGTCATGCGTTACGCGTTATGCGTTATGCGTTATGCGTTATGGGTTATGCGTTATGTGTTATGCGTTATGCGTTATGCGTTATGCGTTATGCGTTATGGGTTATCCGTTATGCGTTATCCGTTATGCGTTATGCGTTATGCGTTATGCGTTATGCGTTATGCGTTATGCGATATGCGTTATGCGTTATGCGTTATGCGTTATGCGTTATGCGTTATGCGTTATGCGTTATGCGTTATGCGTTATGCGTTATGCGTTATGCGTTATGCGTGATCCGTTATGCGTTATGCGTTATGAGTAATGCGTGATCCGTTATGCGTTATGCGTTATGCGTTATGCGTTATGCGTTATGCGTTATGCGTTATGGGTTATGCGTTATGTGTTATGCGTTATGCGTTATGGGTTATGAGTAATGCGTGACCCGTTATGCATTATGCTTTATGCGTTATGAGTTACGCGTAATGCGTTATGCGCTATGGGTCATGCGTTAAGCGTTATGCGTTATGCGTTATGCGTTATGGGTTATGCGTTATGTGTTATGCGTTATGCGTTATGCGTTATGCGTTATGGGTTATCCGTTATGCGTTATCCGTTATGCGTTATGCGTTATGCGTTATGCGTTATGCGTTATGCGTTATGCGATATGCGTTATGCGTTATGCGTTATGCGTTATGCGTTATGCGTTATGCGTTATGCGTTATGCGTTATGCGTTATGCGTTATGCGTTATGCGTTATGCGTTATGCGTGATCCGTTATGCGTTATGCGTTATGAGTAATGCGTGATCCGTTATGCGTTATGCGTTATGCGTTATGCGTTATGCGTTATGCGTTATGCATTATGGGTTATGCGTTATGTGTTATGCGTTATGCGTTATGCGTTATGCGTTATGCGTTATGGGTAATGAGTAATGCGTGACCCGTCATGCGTTATGCTTTTTGCGTTATGCGTTATCCGTTATGCGTTATGCGTGATCCGTTATGCGTTATGCGTTATGAGTAATGCGTGATCCGTTATGCGTTATGCGTTATGCGTTATGCGTTATGCGTTATGCGTTATGGGTTATGCGTTATGTGTTATGCGTTATGCGTTATGCGTTATGCGTTTTGCGTTATGCGTTATGCCTTATGCGTTATGCTTTATGCGTTATGCGTTATGCGTTATGCGTTATGCGTTATGCGTTATGCGTTATGCGTTATGCGTTATGCGTTATGCGTTATGCGAAATGCGTGATCCGTTATGCGTTATGCGTTATGAGTAATGCGTGATCCGTTATGCGTTATGCGTTATGCGTTATGCGTTATGCGTTATGCGTTATGCGTTATGCGTTATGCGTTATGCGTTATGCGTTATGCGTTATGCGTTATGAGAAATGCGTGATCCGTTATGCGTTATGCGTTATGAGTAATGCGTGATCCGTTATGCGTTATGCGTTATGCGTTATGCGTTATGCGTTATGCGTTATGCGTGATCCGTTATGCGTTATGCGTTATGAGTAATGCGTGATCCGTTATGCGTTATGCGTTATGCGTTATGCGTTATGCGTTATGCGTTATGCGTTATGCGTTATGGGTTATGCGTTATGTGTTATGCGTTATGCGTTATGCGTTATGCGTTATGCGTTATGCGTTATGGGTTATCCGTTATGCGTTATCCGTTATGCGTTATGCGTTATGCGTTATGCGTTATGCGTTATGCTTTATGCGTTATGCGATATGCGTTATGCGTTATGCGTTATGCGTTATGCGTTATGCGTTATGCGTTATGCGTTATGCGTTATGCGTTATGCGTTATGCGTTATGCGTTATGCGTTATGCGTTATGCGTTATGCGTTATGCGTTATGCGTTATGCGATATGCGTTATGTGTTATGCGTTGTGCGTTATCCGCTATGCGTTATGCGTTTTGCGTTATGCGTTATGCGTTATGCGTTGAGCGTTATGCGTTATGCATTATAGGTTATGCGTTATGTGTTATGCGTTATGCGTTATGCGTCATGCATTATGCATTATGCGTTATGCTTTATGCGTTATGCGTTATGAGTAATGCGTGATCCGTTATGTGTTATGCGTTATGCGTTATGCGTTATGCGTTATGCGTTATGCGTTATGCGTTATGCGTTATGCGTTATGCGTTATGCGTTCTGCGTTATGCGTTATGCGTTATGCGTTATGCGTTATGCGTTATGCGTTATGCGTTATGCCTTATGCGTTATGCGTTATGCGTTATGCGTTATGCGTTATGCGTTATGCGTTATGCGTTATGCGTTATGAGAAATGCGTGATCCGTTATGCGTTATGCGTTATGCGTTATGCGTTATGCGTTATGCGATATGCGTTATGCGTTATGCGTTATGCGTTACGCAATATGCGTTATGCGTTATGCGTTATGCGTTATGCGATATGCGTTATGCGTTATGCGTTATGCGTTATGCGTTATGCGTTATGCGTTATGCGTTATGCGTTATGCGTTATGCTTTATGCGTTATGCGTTATGCGTTATGCGTTATGCGTTATGCGTTATGCGTTATGCGTTATGAGTAATGCTTGATCCGTTATGCGTTATGCGTTATGTGTTATGCGTTGTGCGTTATCCGCTATGCGTTATGCGTTTTGCGTTATGCGTTATGCGTTATGCGTTGTGCGTTATGCGTTATGCGTTATAGGTTATGCGTTATGTGTTATGCGTTATGCGTTATGCGTTATGCGTTATGCGTTATGCGTTATGCGTTATGCGTTATGCTTTATGCGTTATGCGTTATGAGTAATGCGTGATCCGTTATGTGTTATGCGTTATGCGTTATGCGTTTTGCGTTATGCGTTATGCGTTATGCGTTATGCGTTATGCGTTATGCGTTATGCGTTATGCGTTATGCGTTATGCGTTATGCGTTATGCGTTATGCGTTATGCGTTATGCGTTATGCGTTATGCGTTATGCGTTATGAGAAATGCGTGATCCGTTATACGTTATGCGTTATGAGTAATGCGTGATCCGTTATGCGTTATGCGTTATGCGTTATGCGTTATGCGTTATGTGTTATGCGTTATGGGTTATGCGTTATGCGTTATGCGTGATCCGTTATGCGTTATGCGTTATGCGTTATGCGTTATGGGTTATGCGTTATGTGTTATGCGTTATGCGTTATGCGTTATGCGCTATGCGTTATGGGTTATGAGTAATGCGTGACCCGTTATGCGTTATGCTTTTTGCGTTATGAATTACGCGTAATGCGTTATGCGCTATGGGTCATGCGTTAAGCGTTATGCGTTATGCGTTATGCGTTATGGGTTATGCGTTATGTGTTATGCGTTATGCGTTATGCGTTATGCGTTATGCGTTATGCGTTATGGGTTATCCGTTATGCGTTATCCGTTATGCGTTATCCGTTATGCGTTATGCGTTATGCGTTATGCGTTATGCGTTATGCGTTATGCGTTATGCGTTATGCGTTATGCGTTATGCGTTATGCGTTATGCGTTATGCGTTATGCGTTATGAGTTATCCGTTATGCGTTATGGGTTATGCGTTATGTGTTATGCGTTATGCGTTATGCGTTATGCGTTATGCGTTATGCGTTATGCGTTATGCGTTATGCGCTATGCGTCATGCGTTATGCGTTATGCGTTATGCGTTATGCGTTATGTGTTATCCGTTATGAGTTATGAGTAATGCGTGATCCGTTATGCGTTATGCGTTATGAGTAATGCGTGATCCGTTATGCGTTATGCGTTATGAGTAATGCTTGATCCGTTACGCGTTATGCGTTATGCGTTATGGGTTATGCGTTATGTGTTATGAGTTATGCGTTATGCGTTATGCGTTATGCGTTATGCGTTATGCGTTATGCGTTATGCGTTATGGGTTATGAGTAATGCGTGATCCGTTATGCGTTATGCTTTATGCGTTATGAGTTACGCGTAATGCGTTATGCGTTATGCGTTATGGGTTATGCGTTATGTGTTATGAGTTATGCGTTATGCGTTATGCGTTATGCGTTATGCGTTATGCGTTATGGGTTATGAGTAATGCGTGATCCGTTATGCGTTATGCTTTATGCGTTATGAGTTACGCGTAATGCGTTATGCGTTATGCGTTATGGGTTATGCGTTATGTGTTATGAGTTATGCGTTATGCGTTATGCGTTATGCGTTATGGGTTATCCGTTATGCGTTATCCGTTATGAGTTTTGCGTTATGCGTTATGCGTTATGAGTTGTGCGTTATGCGTTATGCGTTATGTGTTATGAGTTATGCGTTATGCGTTATGCGTTATGCGTTATGCGTTATGCGTTATGGGTTATCCGTTATGCGTTATACGTTATGCGTTATGCGTTATGCGTTATGCGTTATGCGTTATGCGTTATGCGTTATGCGTTATGCGTTATGCGTTATGCGTTATGCGTTATGCGTTATGCGTTATGCGTTATGCGTTATGCGTTATGCGTTATGCGTTATGAGTAATGCGTGATCCGTTATGCGTTATGCGTTATGCGTTATGCGTTATGCGTTATGCGTTATGCGTTATGTGTTATGCGTTGTGAGTTATCCGCTATGCGTTATGCGTTTTGCGTTATGCATTATGCGTTATGCGTTGTGCGTTATGCGTTATGCGTTATAGGTTATGGGTTATGTGTCATGCGTTATGCGTTATGCGTTATGCGTTATGCGTTATGCGTTATGCGTTATGCATTATGCGTTATGCGTTATGCTTTATGCGTTATGCGTTATAAGTAATGCGTGATCCGTTATGTGTTTTGCGTTATGCGTTATGCGTTATGTGTTATGCGTTGTGCGTTATCCGCTATGCGTTATTCGTTTTGCGTTATGCGTTATGCGTTATGCGTTGTGCGTTATGCGTTATGCGTTATAGGTTATGCGTTATGTGTCATGCGTTATGCGTTATGCGTTATGCGTTATGCGGTATGCGTTATGCGTTATGCGTTACGCGTTATGCGTTATGCGTTATGCGTTATGCGTTATGCGTTATGCGTTATGCGTTATGGGTTATGCGTTATGCGTTATGCGTTATGCGTTATGCGTTATGTTTTATGCGATATGCGTTATGCGTTATGCGTTATGCGTTATGCGTTATGCGTTATGCGTTATGCGTTATGCGTTATGCGTTATGCGTTATGCGTTATGCGTTATGCGTTATGCGTTATGCGTTATGCGTTATGCGTTATGCGTTATGCGTTATGCGTTATGCGTTATGCGTTATGGGTTATGCGTTATGTGTTATGCGTTATGCGTTATGCGTTATGCGTTATGGGTTATGAGTAATGCGTGACCCGTTATGCATTATGCTTTATGCGTTATGAGTTACGCGTAATGCGTTGTGCGCTATGGGTCATGCGTTACGCGTTATGCGTTATGCGTTATGCGTTATGGGTTATGCGTTATGTGTTATGCGTTATGCGTTATAGGTTATGGGTTATGTGTCATGCGTTATGCGTTATGCGTTATGCGTTATGCGTTATGCGTTATGCATTATGCGTTATGCGTTATGCTTTATGCGTTATGCGTTATAAGTAATGCGTGATCCGTTATGTGTTTTGCGTTATGCGTTATGCGTTATGTGTTATGCGTTGTGCGTTATCCGCTATGCGTTATTCGTTTTGCGTTATGCGTTATGCGTTATGCGTTGTGCGTTATGCGTTATGCGTTATAGGTTATGCGTTATGTGTCATGCGTTATGCGTTATGCGTTATGCGTTATGCGGTATGCGTTATGCGTTATGCGTTACGCGTTATGCGTTATGCGTTATGCGTTATGCGTTATGCGTTATGCGTTATGCGTTATGGGTTATGCGTTATGCGTTATGCGTTATGCGTTATGCGTTATGTTTTATGCGATATGCGTTATGCGTTATGCGTTATGCGTTATGCGTTATGCGTTATGCGTTATGCGTTATGCGTTATGCGTTATGCGTTATGCGTTATGCGTTATGCGTTATGCGTTATGCGTTATGCGTTATGCGTTATGCGTTATGCGTTATGCGTTATGCGTTATGCGTTATGGGTTATGCGTTATGTGTTATGCGTTATGCGTTATGCGTTATGCGTTATGGGTTATGAGTAATGCGTGACCCGTTATGCATTATGCTTTATGCGTTATGAGTTACGCGTAATGCGTTGTGCGCTATGGGTCATGCGTTACGCGTTATGCGTTATGCGTTATGCGTTATGGGTTATGCGTTATGTGTTATGCGTTATGATTTATGCGTTATGCGTTATGCGTTATGGGTTATCCGTTATGCGTTATCCGTTATGCGTTATGCGTTATGCGTTATGCGTTATGCGTTATGCGTTATGCGATATGCGTTATGCGTTATGCGTTATGCGTTATGCGTTATGCGTTATGCGTTATGCGTTATGCGTTATGCGTTATGCGTTATGCGTTATGCGTTATGCGTGATCCGTTATGCGTTATGCGTTATGAGTAATGCGTGATCCGTTATGCGTTATGCGTTATGCGTTATGCGTTATGCGTTATGCGTTATGCGTTATGGGTTATGCGTTATGTGTTATGCGTTATGCGTTATGGGTTATGAGTAATGCGTGACCCGTTATGCATTATGCTTTATGCGTTATGAGTTACGCGTAATGCGTTATGCGCTATGGGTCATGCGTTAAGCGTTATGCGTTATGCGTTATGCGTTATGGGTTATGCGTTATGTGTTATGCGTTATGCGTTATGCGTTATGCGTTATGGGTTATCCGTTATGCGTTATCCGTTATGCGTTATGCGTTATGCGTTATGCGTTATGCGATATGCGTTATGCGTTATGCGTTATGCGTTACGCAATATGCGTTATGCGTTATGCGTTATGCGTTATGCGATATGCGTTATGCGTTATGCGTTATGCGTTATGCGTTATGCGTTATGCGTTATGCGTTATGCGTTATGCGTTATGCGTTATGCGTTATGCTTTATGCGTTATGCGTTATGCGTTATGCGTTATGCGTTATGCGTTATGCGTTATGCGTTATGCGTTATGAGTAATGCTTGATCCGTTATGCGTTATGCGTTATGTGTTATGCGTTGTGCGTTATCCGCTATGCGTTATGCGTTTTGCGTTATGCGTTATGCGTTATGCGTTGTGCGTTATGCGTTATGCGTTATAGGTTATGCGTTATGTGTTATGCGTTATGCGTTATGCGTTATGCGTTATGCGTTATGCATTATGCGTTATGCGTTATGCTTTATGCGTTATGCGTTATGAGTAATGCGTGATCCGTTATGTGTTATGCGTTATGCGTTATGCGTTTTGCGTTATGCGTTATGCGTTATGCGTTATGCGTTATGCGTTATGCGTTATGCGTTATGCGTTATGCGTTATGCGTTATGCGTTATGCGTTATGCGTTATGCGTTATGCGTTATGCGTTATGCGTTATGCGTTATGCGTTATGCGTTATGCGTTATGAGAAATGCGTGATCCGTTATACGTTATGCGTTATGAGTAATGCGTGATCCGTTATGCGTTATGCGTTATGCGTTATGCGTTATGCGTTATGCGTTATGCGTTATGGGTTATGCGTTATGCGTTATGCGTGATCCGTTATGCGTTATGCGTTATGCGTTATGCGTTATGGGTTATGCGTTATGTGTTATGCGTTATGCGTTATGCGTTATGCGCTATGCGTTATGGGTTATGAGTAATGCGTGACCCGTTATGCGTTATGCTTTTTGCGTTATGAATTACGCGTAATGCGTTATGCGCTATGGGTCATGCGTTAAGCGTTATGCGTTATGCGTTATGCGTTATGGGTTATGCGTTATGTGTTATGCGTTATGCGTTATGCGTTATGCGTTATGCGTTATGCGTTATGGGTTATCCGTTATGCGTTATCCGTTATGCGTTATCCGTTATGCGTTATGCGTTATGCGTTATGCGTTATGCGTTATGCGTTATGCGTTATGCGTTATGCGTTATGCGTTATGCGTTATGCGTTATGCGTTATGCGTTATGCGTTATGCGTTATGAGTTATCCGTTATGCGTTATGCGTTATGCGTTATGCATTATGCGTTATGCGTTATGGATTATGCGTCATGGGTTGTTCGTTAGTCTTTATGCGTTGGGCGTTATACGTTTGCGTTATGCGTTATGCGTTATGCGTTATGCTTTATGCGTTATGCGTTATGCGTTATGCGTTATATGGTGTGCGTTATGCGTTACGCGTTATGCGTTGCGCGTTATGCGTTATGCGTTATGCGTTATGCGTTATGGGTTATGCGTTATGCGTTATGCGTAATGCGTTATGCTTTATGCGTTATGCGGTATGCGTTATGAGTTATACGTTACGCGTTAAGCGTTATGCGTTATGCCTGATCCGTTATGCGTTAGGCGTTATGCGATTTGCGGTATTCGTTATGCGTTATGCGTTATGCGTTATGCGTTATGCGTTATGTGTTATGCGTTATGCGTTATGCGTAATGCGTTATGCTTTATGCGTTATGCGTTATGAGTTATACGTTATGCGTTAAGCGTTATGCGTGATCCGTTATGCGTTGGGCGTTATGCGTTTTGCGGTATTCGTTATGCGTTGTGCATTATGCGTTATGCATTGTGCGTTATGGGATATGGTTTATGCGTTATGCGATATGCGTTATGCGTTATGCGTTATGCGTTATGCGTTGTGCGTTGTGCGTTATGCGTTATGCGTTATGCGTTATGCGTTATGCGTTATGCGTAATGCGTTATGCGTTACGCGTTACGCGTTATGCGTTATGCGTTATGCGTTATGCGTTATGCGTTATGCGTTATGCGTTATGCGTTACGCGTTATGCGTTACGTGTTATGCGTTACGCGTTATATGTTATGCGTTATGCGTTATGCGTTATGCGTTATGCGTTATGCGTTATGCGTTATGCTTTATCCGTTAAGCGTTATGCTTTATGCGTTATGCGTTATACGTTATGCGTTATGCGTTATGCGTTATGCGTTATGCGTTATGCGTTATGCGTTTTGCGGTATTCGTTATGCGTTGTGCATTATGCGTTGTGCGTTATGGGTTATGATTTATGCGTTATGCGATATGCTTTATGGGTCATGCGTGATCTGTTATGCGTTAGGCGTTATGCGATTTGCGGTACTCGTTATGCGTTGTGCATTATGCGTTATGCGTTATGCGTTAAGGGTTATGGGTTATGCGTTATGCTTTATGCGTTATTCATTTTGCGTTATGCGTTATTCGTCATGAGTTATGAGTAATAAGTTATGCGTAATGCGTTATGCCTTATGCGTTATGCATTATGCGTTATGTGTTTTTCGTTATGCGTTATGCGTTGGGCGTTATACGTTTGCGTTATGCGATATGCGTTATGCTTTATGCGTTATGTGATATGGGTTATACGTTATACGGTATGCGTTATGCGTTATGCGTTATGCGTTATGTGTTATGCGTTATGCGTTATGCGTTCTGCGTTATGCGTTCTGCTTTATGCGTTATGCGTTATGCGTTATGCGTTATGCGTTATGCGTTATGCGTAATGCGTTATGCTTTATGCGTTATGCGTTATGCGTTATGAGTTATACGTTATGCGTTAAGCGCTATGCGTTATGCCTGATCCGTTATGCGTTAGGCGTTATGCGATTTGCGGTATTCGTTATGAGTTGTGCATTATGTGTTATGCGTTATGCGTTAAGGGTTATGGGTTATGCGTTATGCTTTATGCGTTATGCGTTATGCATTTTGCGTTATGCGTTATCCGTTATGAGTTATGAGTTATTAGTTATAAGTTATGCTTAATGCGTTATGCCGTATGCGTTATGCATTATGCGCTATGCGTTATGCGTCATGCGTTATGCGTTATGCGTTATGCGTTATGCCTAATGCGTTATGCTTTATGCGTTACGCGTTATGAGTTATACGTTATGCGTTAAGCGTTATGTGTGATCCGTTATGCGTTGGGCGTTTTGCGTTTTGCGGTATTCGTTATGCGTTGTGCATTATGCGTTATGCATTGTGCGTTATGGGTTATGGTTTATGCGTTATGCGATATGCGTTATGCGTTATGCGTTATGCGTTATGCGTTATGCGTTATGAGTTATACGTTATGCGTTAAGCGTTATGCGTGATCCGTTATGCGTTGGGCGTTATGCGTTTTGCGGTATACGTTATGCGTTGTGCATTATGCGTTATGCATTGTGCGTTATGGGTTATGGTTTATGCGTTATGCGATATGCGTTATGCGTTATGCGTTATGCGCTATGCGTTATGCGTTATGCGTTATGCGTTATGCGTCATGCGTTATGCGTAATGCGTTATGCTTTATGCGTTTTGCGTTATGAGTTATACGTTATGCGTTAAGCGTTATGCGTTATGCGTTATGCGTTATGCGTTATGCGTTATGGGTTATGAGTAATGCGTGATCCGTTATGCGTTATGCTTTATGGGTTATGCGTTATGTGTTATGAGTTATGCGTTATGCGTTATGCGTTATGCGTTATGCGTTATGGGTTATCCGTTATGCGTTATCCGTTAAGAGTTTTGCGTTATGCGTTATGCGTTATGAGTTGTGCGTTATGCGTTATGCGTTATGCGTTATGCGTTATGCGTTATGCGTTATGCGTTATGCGTTATGTGTTATCCGTTATGAGTTATGAGTAATGCTTGATCCGTTACGCATTATGCGTTATGCGTTATGCGTTATGCGTTATGGGTTATGCGTTATGTGTTATGAGTTATGCGTTATGCGTTATGCGTTATGCGTTATGCGTTATGCGTTATGCGTTATGTGTTATGGGTTATGCGTTATGCGTTATGCGTTATGCGTTATGCGTTATGCGTTATGCGTTATGCGTTATGCGTTATGCGTTATGCGTTATGCGTTATGCGTTATGCGTTATGCGTTATGCGTTATGCGTTATGCGTTATGCGATATGCGTTATGCTTTATGCGTTATGTGTTATGCGTTATACGTTATACGGTATGCTTTATGCGTTATGCGTTATGCGTTATGTGTTATGCGTTATGCGTTATGCGTTCTGCGTTATGCGTTCTGCGTTATGCGTTATGCGTTATGCGTTATGCGTTATGCGTTATGCGTTATGCGTTATGCGTAATGCGTTATGCTTTATGCGTTATGCGTTATGAGTTATACGTTATGCGTTAAGCGTTATGCGTTATGCCTGATCCGTTATGCGTTAGGCGTTATGCGATTTGCGGTATTCGTTATGCGTTGTGCATTATGCGTTATGCGTTAAGGGTTAAGGGTTATGGGTTATGCGTTATGCTTTATGCGTTATGCGTTTTGCATTTTGCGTTATGCGTTATCCGTTACGCGTTATGCGTTATGCTTTATGCGTTATGCGTTATGAGTTATGCGTTATGCGTTATGCGTTATGCGTTATGCGTTATGCGTTATGCGTTATGCGTTATGCTTTATGCGTTATGCGTTATGAGTTATACGTTATGCGTTGGGCGTTATACGTTTGCGTTATGCGATATGCGTTATGCTTTATGCGTTATGTGTTATGCGTTATACGTTATACGGTATGCTTTATGCGTTATGCGTTATGCGTTATGTGTTATGCGTTATGCGTTATGCGTTATGCGTTCTGCGTTATGCGTTCTGCGTTATGCGTTATGCGTTATGCGATTTGCGGTACCCGTTATGCGTTGTGCATTATGCGTTATGCGTTATGCGTTAAGGGTTATGTGTTATGCGTTATGCTTTATGCGTTATTCATTTTGCGTTATGCGTTATGCGTTACGCGTTATGCGTTATGCGTTATGCGTTATGCGTTATGCGTTATGCGTTATGCGTTATGCGTTATGCGTTATGCGTTATGCGTTATGCATTATGCGTTATGTGTTTTTCGCTATGCGTTATGCGTTGGGCGTTATACGTTTGCGTTATGCGATATGCGTTATGCTTTATGCGTTATGTGTTATGCGTTATACGTTATACGGTATGCTTTATGCGTTATGCGTTATGCGTTATGTGTTATGCGTTATGCGATATGCGTTATGCTTTATGCGTTATGTGTTATGCGTTATACGTTATACGGTATGCTTTATGCGTTATGCGTTATGCGTTATGTGTTATGCGTTATGCGTTATGCGTTATGCGTTATGCGTTATGCGTTATGCGTTATGCGTTCTGCGTTATGCGTTCTGCGTTATGCGTTATGCGTTATGCGTTATGCGTTATGCGTTATGCGTTATGCGTTTTGCGTTATGCGTTATGCGTTATGCGTTATGCGTTATGCGCTATGCGTTATGCCTTATGCGTTATGCATTATGCATTATGCGTTATGCGTTATGCGTTATGCGTTATGCGTAATGCGTTATGCGTTATGCGTTATGCGTTATGCGTTATGCATTTTGCGTTATGCGTTATCCGTTATGAGTTATGAGTTATGAGTTATAAGTTATGCGTAATGCGTTATGCCTTATGCGTTATGCATTATGCGTTATGCGTTATGCGTTATGCGTTATGCGTTATGCGTTATGCGTTATGCGTTATGCGTAATGCGTTATGCCTTATGCGTTATGCATTATGCGTTATGCGTTATGCGTTATGCGTTATGCGTAATGCGTTATGCGTTATGCGTTATGCGTTATGCGTTATGCGTTATGCGTTATGCGTTATGCGTTATGCGTTATGCGTTATGCGTTATGCGTTATGCGTTATGCGTTATGCGTTACGCGTTATGCGTTACGTGTTATGCGTTATGCGTTATATGTTATGCGTTATGCGTTATGCGTTATGCGTTATGCGTTATGCGTTATGCGTTATGCGTTATGCGTTATGCGTTATGCGTTATGCGTTATGCGTTATGCGTTATGCGTTATGCGTTATGCGTTATGCGTTATGCGTTATGCGTTATGCATTATGCTTTATCCGTTATGCGTTATGCGTTATGCTTTATGCGTTATGCGTTATGCGTTATGCGTTATGCGTTATGCGTTATGCGTAATGTGTTATGCTTTATGCGTTATGCGTTATGAGTTATACGTTATGCGTTAAGCGTTATGCGTGATCCGTTATGCGTTGGGCGTTATGCGTTTTGCGGTATTCGTTATGCGTTGTGCATTATGCGTTATGCATTGTGCGTTATGGGTTATGGTTTATGCGTTATGAGATATGCGTTGTGCGTTATGCGTTATGCGTTCTGCGTTATGCGTTATGCGTTATGCGTAATGCGTTATGCGTTATGCGTCATGCGTTATGCGTTATGCGTTATGCGTTGTGCGTTATGCGTTATGCGTTGTGCGTTGTGCGTTATGCGTTATGCGTTATGCGTTATGCGTTATGCGTTATGCGTTATGCGTTATGCGTTATGCGTTATGCGTTATGCATTATGCGTTATGCATTATGCGTTATGCGATATGTGTTATGCGTTATGCGTTATGCGTTATGCGTTACGCGTTATGCGTTATGCGTTATGCGTCATGCGTTATGCGTAATGCGTTATGCTTTATGCGTTTTGCGTTATGAGTTATACGTTATGCGTTAAGCTTTATGCGTTATGCCTGATCCGTTATGCGTTAGGCGTTATGCGATTTGCGGTATTCGTTATGCGTTGTGCATTATGCGTTATGCGTTAAGGGTTAAGGGTTATGGGTTATGCGTTATGCTTTATGCGTTATGCGTTTTGCATTTTGCGTTATGCGTTATCCGTTATGAGTTATGAGTTATGAGTTATAAGTTATGCGTAATGCGTTATGCCTTATGCGTTATGCATTATGCGTTATGCGTTATGCGTTATGCGTTATGGGTTATCCGTTATGCGTTATCCGTTAAGAGTTTTGCGTTATGCGTTATGCGTTATGAGTTGTGCGTTATGCGTTATGCGTTATGCGTTATGCGTTATGCGTTATGCGTTATGCGTTATGCGTTATGCGTTATGCGTTATGTGTTATCCGTTATGAGTTATGAGTAATACTTGATCCGTTACGCGTTATGCGTTATGCGTTATGCGTTATGCGTTATGGGTTATGCGTTATGTGTTATGAGTTATGCGTTATGCGTTATGCGTTATGCGTTATGCGTTATGCGTTATGCGTTATGTGTTATGGGTTATGCGTTATGCGTTATGCGTTATGCGTTATGCGTTATGCGTTATGCGTTATGCGTTATGCGTTATGCGTTATGCGTTATGCGTTATGCGTTATGCGTTATGCGTTATGCGTTATGCGTTATGCGATATGCGTTATGCTTTATGCGTTATGTGTTATGCGTTATACGTTATACGGTATGCTTTATGCGTTATGCGTTATGCGTTATGTGTTATGCGTTATGCGTTATGCGTTCTGCGTTATGCGTTCTGCGTTATGCGTTATGCGTTATGCGTTATGCGTTATGCGTTATGCGTTATGCGTCATGCGTTATGCGTAATGCGTTATGCTTTATGCGTTATGCGTTATGAGTTATACGTTATGCGTTAAGCGTTATGCGTTATGCCTGATCCGTTATGCGTTAGGCGTTATGCGATTTGCGGTATTCGTTATGCGTTGTGCATTATGCGTTATGCGTTAAGGGTTAAGGGTTATGGGTTATGCGTTATGCTTTATGCGTTATGCGTTTTGCATTTTGCGTTATGCGTTATCCGTTACGCGTTATGCGTTATGCTTTATGCGTTATGCGTTATGAGTTATGCGTTATGCGTTATGCGTTATGCGTTATGCGTTATGCGTTATGCGTTATGCTTTATGCGTTATGCGTTATGAGTTATACGTTATGCGTTGGGCGTTATACGTTTGCGTTATGCGATATGCGTTATGCTTTATGCGTTATGTGTTATGCGTTATACGTTATACGGTATGCTTTATGCGTTATGCGTTATGCGTTATGTGTTATGCGTTATGCGTTATGCGTTCTGCGTTATGCGTTCTGCGTTATGCGTTATGCGTTATGCGATTTGCGGTACCCGTTATGCGTTGTGCATTATGCGTTATGCGTTATGCGTTAAGGGTTATGTGTTATGCGTTATGCTTTATGCGTTATTCATTTTGCGTTATGCGTTATGCGTTACGCGTTATGCGTTATGCGTTATGCGTTATGCGTTATGCGTTATGCGTTATGCGTTATGCGTTATGCGTTATGCGTTATGCGTTATGCATTATGCGTTATGTGTTTTTCGCTATGCGTTATGCGTTTGGCGTTATACGTTTGCGTTATGCGATATGCGTTATGCTTTATGCGTTATGTGTTATGCGTTATGCGTTATGCGTTATGCGTTATGCGTTATGCGTTATGCGTTATGCGTTCTGCGTTATGCGTTCTGCGTTATGCGTTATGCGTTATGCGTTATGCGTTATGCGTTATGCGTTATGCGTTTTGCGTTATGCGTTATGCGTTATGCGTTATGCGCTATGCGTTATGCCTTATGCGTTATGCATTATGCATTATGCGTTATGCGTTATGCGTTATGCGTTATGCGTAATGCGTTATGCGTTATGCGTTATGCGTTATGCGTTATGCATTTTGCGTTATGCGTTATCCGTTATGAGTTATGAGTTATGAGTTATAAGTTATGCGTAATGCGTTATGCCTTATGCGTTATGCATTATGCGTTATGCGTTATGCGTTATGCGTTATGCGTTATGCGTTATGCGTTATGCGTAATGCGTTATGCCTTATGCGTTATGCATTATGCGTTATGCGTTATGCGTTATGCGTTATGCGTAATGCGTTATGCGTTATGCGTTATGCGTTATGCGTTATGCGCTATGCGTTATGCGTTATGCGTTATGCGTTATGCGTTATGCGTTATGCGTTATGCGTTATGCGTTACGCGTTATGCGTTACGTGTTATGCGTTATGCGTTATATGTTATGCGTTATGCGTTATGCGTTATGCGTTATGCGTTATGCGTTATGCGTTATGCGTTATGCGTTATGCGTTATGCGTTATGCGTTATGCGTTATGCGTTATGCGTTATGCGTTATGCGTTATGCATTATGCTTTATCCGTTATGCGTTATGCGTTATGCTTTATGCGTTATGCGTTATGCGTTATGCGTTATGCGTTATGCGTTATGCGTAATGTGTTATGCTTTATGCGTTATGCGTTATGAGTTATACGTTATGCGTTAAGCGTTATGCGTGATCCGTTATGCGTTGGGCGTTATGCGTTTTGCGGTATTCGTTATGCGTTCTGCGTTATGCGTTATGCGTTATGCGTAATGCGTTATGCGTCATGCGTTATGCGGTATGCGTTATGCGTTGTGCGTTATGCGTTATGCGTTGTGCGTTGTGCGTTATGCGTTATGCGTTATGCGTTATGCGTTATGCGTTATGCGTTATGCGTTACGCGTTATGCGTTATGCGTTATGCGTTATGCATTATGCGTTATGCATTATGCGTTATGCGATATGTGTTATGCGTTATGCGTTATGCGTTATGCGTTACGCGTTATGCGTTATGCGTTATGCGTCATGCGTTATGCGTAATGCGTTATGCTTTATGCGTTTTGCGTTATGAGTTATACGTTATGCGTTAAGCTTTATGCGTTATGCCTGATCCGTTATGCGTTAGGCGTTATGCGATTTGCGGTATTCGTTATGCGTTGTGCATTATGCGTTATGCGTTAAGGGTTAAGGGTTATGGGTTATGCGTTATGCTTTATGCGTTATGCGTTTTGCATTTTGCGTTATGCGTTATCCGTTATGAGTTATGAGTTATGAGTTATAAGTTATGCGTAATGCGTTATGCCTTATGCGTTATGCATTATGCGTTATGCGTTATGCGTTATGCCTTATGCGTTATGCGTTATGCGTTATGCGTTATGCGTTATGCGTTATGCGTAATGCGTTATGCTTTATGCGTTATGCGTTATGAGCTATACGTTATGCGTTAAGCGTTATGCGTGATCCGTTATGCGTTGGGCGTTATGCGTTTTGCGGTATTCGTTATGCGTTGTGCATTATGCGTTATGCATTGTGCGTTATGGGTTATGGTTTATGCGTTATGCGATATGCGTTATGCGTTATGCGTTATGCGTTATGCGTTATGCGTTATGCGTTTTGCGTTATGCGTTATGCGTTATGCGTTATGCGTTATGCGCTATGCGTTATGCGTTATGCGTTATGCGTTATGCGTTATGCGTTATGCGTTATGCGTTATGCGTTATGCGTTATGCGTTATGCGTTATGCGTTATGGGTTATGCGTTATGCGTTATTCGTTATGCGATATCCGTTATGCTTTATGCGTTATGTGTTATGCGTTATACGTTATACGGTATGCTTTATGCGTTATGCGTTATGCGTTATGTGTTATGCGTTATGCGTTATGCGTTCTGCGTTATGCGTTCTGCGTTATGCGTTATGCGTTATGCGTTATGCGTTATGCGTTATGCGTTATGCGTCATGCGTTATGCGTAATGCGTTATGCTTTATGCGTTATGCGTTATGAGTTATACGTTATGCGTTAAGCGTTATGCGTTATGCCTGATCCGTTATGCGTTAGGCGTTATGCGATTTGCGGTATTCGTTATGCGTTGTGCATTATGCGTTATGCGTTAAGGGTTAAGGGTTATGGGTTATGCGTTATGCTTTATGCGTTATGCGTTTTGCATTTTGCGTTATGCGTTATCCGTTATGAGTTGTGAGTTATGAGTTATAAGTTATGCGTAATGCGTTATGCCTTATGCGTTATGCGTTATGCGTAATGCGTTATGCTTTATGCGTTATGCGTTATGAGTTATACGTTATGCGTTATGCGTTATGCGTTACGCGTTATGCGTTACGTGTTATGCGTTACGCGTTATATGTTATGCGTTATGCGTTTTGCGTTATGCGTTATGCGTTACGCGTTATGCGTTACGTGTTATGCGTTACGCGTTATATGTTATGCGTTATGCGTTATGCGTTATGCGTTATGCGTTGTGCGTTATGCGTTATGCTTTATCCGTTAAGCGTTATGCTTTATGCGTTATGCGTTATACGTTATGCGTTATGCGTTATGCGTTATGCGTTATGCGTTATGCGTTATGCGTTTTGCGGTATTCGTTATGCGTTGTGCATTATGCGTTGTGCGTTATGGGTTATGATTTATGCGTTATGCGATATGCTTTATGGGTCATGCGTGATCTGTTATGCGTTAGGCGTTATGCGATTTGCGGTACTCGTTATGCGTTGTGCATTATGCGTTATGCGTTATGCGTTAAGGGTTATGGGTTATGCGTTATGCTTTATGCGTTATTCATTTTGCGTTATGCGTTATTCGTCATGAGTTATGAGTAATAAGTTATGCGTAATGCGTTATGCCTTATGCGTTATGCATTATGCGTTATGTGTTTTTCGTTATGCGTTATGCGTTGGGCGTTATACGTTTGCGTTATGCGATATGCGTTATGCTTTATGCGTTATGTGATATGGGTTATACGTTATACGGTATGCGTTATGCGTTATGCGTTATGCGTTATGCGTTCTGCTTTATGCGTTATGCGTTATGCGTTATGCGTTATGCGTTATGCGTTATGCGTAATGCGTTATGCTTTATGCGTTATGCGTTATGCGTTATGAGTTATACGTTATGCGTTAAGCGCTATGCGTTATGCCTGATCCGTTATGCGTTAGGCGTTATGCGATTTGCGGTATTCGTTATGCGTTGTGCATTATGTGTTATGCGTTATGCGTTAAGGGTTATGGGTTATGCGTTATGCTTTATGCGTTATGCGTTATGCATTTTGCGTTATGCGTTATCCGTTATGAGTTATGAGTTATTAGTTATAAGTTATGCTTAATGCGTTATGCCGTATGCGTTATGCATTATGCGCTATGCGTTATGCGTTATGCGTTATGCGTTATGCGTTATGCGTTATGCGTTATGCCTAATACGTTATGCTTTATGCGTTACGCGTTATGAGTTATACGTTATGCGTTAAGCGTTATGTGTGATCCGTTATGCGTTGGGCGTTTTGCGTTTTGCGGTATTCGTTATGCGTTGTGCATTATGCGTTATGCATTGTGCGTTATGGGTTATGGTTTATGCGTTATGCGATATGCGTTATGCGTTATGCGTTATGCGTTATGCGTTATGCGTTATGCGTTATGCGTTATGCGTAATGCGTTATGCGTTATGCGTTATGCGTTATGCGTTATGCGTTATGCGTTATGCGTTATGCGTTATGCGTTATGCGTTATGCGTTATGCGTTATGCGATATGCGTTATGCGTTATGCGTTATGCGTTATGCGTTATGCGTCATGCGTTATGCGTAATGCGTTATGCTTTATGCGTTTTGCGTTATGAGTTATACGTTATGCGTTAAGCGTTATGCGTTATGCCTGATCCGTTATGCGTTAGGCGTTATGCTATTTGCGGTATTCGTTATGCGTTGTGCATTATGCGTTATGCGTTAAGGGTTAAGGGTTATGGGTTATGCGTTATGCTTTATGCGTTATGCGTTTTGCATTTTGCGTTATGCGTTATCCGTTATGAGTTATGAGTTATGAGTTATAAGTTATGCGTAATGCGTTATGCCTTATGCGTTATGCATTATGCGTTATGCGTTATGCGTTATGCGTTATGCGTTATGCGTTATGCGTTATGCGTAATGCGTTATGCCTTATGCGTTATGCATTATGCGTTATGCGTTATGCGTTATGCGTTATGCGTAATGCGTTATGCGTTATGCGTTATGCGTTATGCGTAATGCGTTATGCCTTATGCGTTATGCATTATGCGTTATGCGTTATGCGTTATGCGTTATGCGTAATGCGTTATGCGTTATGCGTTATGCGTTATGTGTTATGCGTTATGCGTTATGCGTTATGCGTTATGCGTTATGCGTTATGCGTTATGCGTTATGCGTTATGCGTTATGCGTTATGCGTTACGCGTTATGCGTTACGTGTTATGCGTTATGCGTTATATGTTATGCGTTATGCGTTATGCGTTATGCGTTATGCGTTATGCGTTATGCGTTATGCGTTATGCGTTATGCGTTGTGCATTATGCGTTATGCGTTATGCGTTAAGGGTTATGGGTTATGCGTTATGCTTTATGCGTTATTCATTTTGCGTTATGCGTTATTCGTCATGAGTTATGAGTAATAAGTTATGCGTAATGCGTTATGCCTTATGCGTTATGCATTATGCGTTATGTGTTTTTCGTTATGCGTTATGCGTTGGGCGTTATACGTTTGCGTTATGCGATATGCGTTATGCTTTATGCGTTATGTGATATGGGTTATACGTTATACGGTATGCGTTATGCGTTATGCGTTATGCGTTATGTGTTATGCGTTATGCGTTATGCGTTCTGCGTTATGCGTTCTGCTTTATGCGTTATGCGTTATGCGTTATGCGTTATGCGTTATGCGTTATGCGTAATGCGTTATGCTTTATGCGTTATGCGTTATGCGTTATGAGTTATACGTTATGCGTTAAGCGCTATGCGTTATGCCTGATCCGTTATGCGTTAGGCGTTATGCGATTTGCGTTATTCGTTATGCGTTGTGCATTATGTGTTATGCGTTATGCGTTAAGGGTTATGGGTTATGCGTTATGCTTTATGCGTTATGCGTTATGCATTTTGCGTTATGCGTTATGCGTTATGAGTTATGAGTTATTAGTTATAAGTTATGCTTAATGCGTTATGCCGTATGCGTTATGCATTATGCGCTATGCGTTATGCGTCATGCGTTATGCGTTATGCGTTATGCGTTATGCGTTATGCCTAATACGTTATGCTTTATGCGTTACGCGTTATGAGTTATACGTTATGCGTTAAGCGTTATGTGTGATCCGTTATGCGTTGGGCGTTTTGCGTTTTGCGGTATTCGTTATGCGTTGTGCATTATGCGTTATGCATTGTGCGTTATGGGTTATGGTTTATGCGTTATGCGATATGCGTTATGCGTTATGCGTTATGCGTTATGCGTTATGCGTTATGCGTTATGCGTTATGCGTAATGCGTTATGCGTTATGCGTTATGCGTTATGCGTTATGCGTTATGCGTTATGCGTTATGCGTTATGCGTTATGCGTTATGCGTTATGCGTTATGCGTTATGCGTTATGCGTTATGCGTTATGCGTTATGCGTTATGCGTCATGCGTTATGCGTAATGCGTTATGCTTTATGCGTTATGCGTTATGAGTTATACGTTATGCGTTAAGCGTTATGCGTTATGCCTGATCCGTTATGCGTTAGGCGTTATGCTATTTGCGGTATTCGTTATGCGTTGTGCATTATGCGTTATGCGTTAAGGGTTAAGGGTTATGGGTTATGCGTTATGCTTTATGCGTTATGCGTTTTGCATTTTGCGTTATGCGTTATCCGTTATGAGTTATGAGTTATGAGTTATAAGTTATGCGTAATGCGTTATGCCTTATGCGTTATGCATTATGCGTTATGCGTTATGCGTTATGCGTTATGCGTTATGCGTTATGCGTTATGCGTAATGCGTTATGCCTTATGCGTTATGCATTATGCGTTATGCGTTATGCGTTATGCGTTATGCGTAATGCGTTATGCGTTATGCGTTATGCGTTATGCGTTATGCATTTTGCGTTATGCGTTATCCGTTATGAGTTATGAGTTATGAGTTATAAGTTATGCGTAATGCGTTATGCCTTATGCGTTATGCGTTATGCGTTATGCGTTATGCGTTATGCGTTATGCGTTATGCGTTATGCGTTATGCGTAATGCGTTATGCCTTATGCGTTATGCATTATGCGTTATGCGTTATGCGTTATGCGTTATGCGTAATGCGTTATGCGTTATGCGTTATGCGTTATGTGTTATGCGTTATGCGTTATGCGTTATGCGTTATGCGTTATGCGTTATGCGTTATGCGTTATGCGTTACGCGTTATGCGTTACGTGTTATGCGTTATGTGTTATATGTTATGCGTTATGCGTTATGCGTTATGCGTTATGCGTTATGCGTTATGCGTTATGCGTTATGCGTTATGCGTTATGCGTTATGCGTTATGCGTTATGCGTTATGCGTTATGCGTTATGCGTTATGCGTTATGCGTTATGCGTTATGCGTTATGCGTTATGCGTTATGCGTTATGCGTTATGCGTTATGCATTATGCTTTATCCGTTATGCGTTATGCGTTATGCTTTATGCGTTATGCGTTATGCGTTATGCGTTATGCGTTATGCGTTATGCGTTATGCGTTATGCGTAATGTGTTATGCTTTATGCGTTATGCGTTATGAGTTATACGTTATGCGTTAAGCGTTATGCGTGATCCGTTATGCGTTGGGCGTTATGCGTTTTGCGGTATTCGTTATGCGTTGTGCATTATGCGTTATGCATTGTGCGTTATGCGTTATGCGTTATGCGTTATGCGTTATGCGTTATGCGTTATGCGTTATGCGTTATGCGTTATGCGTTATGCGTTATGCGTTATGCGTTATGCGTTATGCGTTATGCGTTATGCGTTATGCGTTATGCGTTATGCGTTATGCGTTATGCGTCATGCGTTATGCGTAATGCGTTATGCGTTATGCGTAATGCGTTATGCCTTATGCGTTATGCATTATGCGTTATGCGTTATGCGTTATGCGTTATGCGTAATGCGTTATGCGTTATGCGTTATGCGTTATGCGTTATGCGTTATGCGTTATGCGTTATGCGTTATGCGTTATGCGTTATGCGTTACGCGTTATGCGTTACGCGTTATGCGTTACGTGTTATGCGTTATGCGTTATATGTTATGCGTTATGCGTTATGCGTTATGCGTTATGCGTTATGCGTTATGCGTTATGCGTAATGCGTTATGCCTTATGCGTTATGCATTATGCGTTATGCGTTATGCGTTATGCGTTATGCGTTATGCGTTATGCGTTATGCGTTATGCGTAATGCGTTATGCCTTATGCGTTATGCATTATCCGTTATGCGTTATGCGTTATGCATTATGCGTTATGCGTTATGCGTTATGCGTTATGCGTAATGCGTTATGCCTTATGCGTTATGCATTATGCGTTATGCGTTATGCGTTATGCGTTATGCGTACTGCGTTATGCGTTATGCGTTATGCGTTATGCGTTATGCGTTATGCGTTATGCGTTATGCGTTATGCGTTATGCGTTATGCGTTATGCGTTATGCGTTACGCGTTATGCGTTACGTGTTATGCGTTATGCGTTATATGTTATGCGTTATGCGTTATGCGTTATGCGTTATGCGTTATGCGTTATGCGTTATGCGTTATGCGTTATGCGTTATGCGTTATGCGTTATGCGTTATGCGTTAAGCGTTATGCGTTACGCGTTATGCGTTACGTGTTATGCGTTATGCGTTATCTGTTATGCGTTATGCGTTATGCGTTATGCGTTATGCGTTATGCGTTATGCGTTATGCGTTATGCGTTATGCGTTATGCGTTATGCGTTATGCGTTATGCATTATGCTTTATCCGTTATGCGTTATGCGTTATGCTTTATGCGTTATGCGTTATGCGTTATGCGTTATGCGTTATGCGTTATGCGTTATGCGTAATGTGTTATGCTTTATGCGTTATGCGTTATGAGTTATACGTTATGCGTTAAGCGTTATGCGTGATCCGTTATGCGTTGGGCGTTATGCGTTTTGCGGTATTCGTTATGCGTTGTGCATTATGCGTTATGCATTGTGCGTTATGCGTTATGCGTTATGCGTTATGCGTTATGCGTTATGCGTTATGCGTTATGCGTTATGCGTTATGCGTTATGCGTTATGCGTTATGCGTTATGCGTTATGCGTTATGCGTTATGCGTTATGCGTTATGCGTCATGCGTTATGCGTAATGCGTTATGCTTTATGCGTTTTGCGTTATGAGTTATACGTTATGCGTTAAGCGTTATGCGTTATGCCTGATCCGTTATGCGTTAGGCGTTATGCTATTTGCGGTATTCGTTATGCGTTGTGCATTATGCGTTATGCGTTAAGGGTTAAGGGTTATGGGTAATGCGTTATGCTTTATGCGTTATGCGTTTTGCATTTTGCGTTATGCGTTATCCGTTATGAGTTATGAGTTATGAGTTATAAGTTATGCGTAATGCGTTATGCCTTATGCGTTATGCATTATGCGTTATGCGTTATGCGTTATGCGTTATGCGTTATGCGTTATGCGTTATGCGTAATGCGTTATGCGTTATGCGTTATGCATTATGCGTTATGCGTTATGCGTTATGCGTTATGCGTAATGCGTTATGCGTTATGCGTTATGCGTTATGCATTTTGCGTTATGCGTTATCCGTTATGAGTTATGAGTTTTGAGTTATAAGTAATGCGTAATGCGTTATGCCTTATGCGTTATGCATTATGCGTTATGCGTTATGCGTTATGCGTTATGCGTTATGCGTTATGCGTTATGCGTTATGCGTAATGCGTTATGCCTTATGCGTTATGCATTATGCGTTATGCGTTATGCGTTATGCGTTATGCGTAATGCGTTATGCGTTATGCGTTATGCGTTATGCGTTATGCGTTATGCGTTATGCGTTATGCGTTATGCGTTATGCGTTATGCGTTATGCGTTATGCGTTATGCGTTATGCGTTATGCGTTATGCGTTACGCGTTATGCGTTACGTGTTATGCGTTATGCGTTATATGTTATGCGTTATGCGTTATGCGTTATGCGTTATGCATTATGCTTTATCCGTTATGCGTTATGCGTTATGCTTTATGCGTTATGCGTTATGCGTTATGCGTTATGCGTTATGCGTTATGCGTAATGTGTTATGCTTTATGCGTTATGCGTTATGAGTTATACGTTATGCGTTAAGCGTTATGCGTGATCCGTTATGCGTTGGGCGTTATGCGTTTTGCGGTATTCGTTATGCGTTGTGCATTATGCGTTATGCATTGTGCGTTATGGGTTATGGTTTATGCGTTATGAGATATGCGTTGTGCGTTATGCGTTATGCGTTCTGCGTTATGCGTTATGCGTTATGCGTTATGCGTTATGCGTCATGCGTTATGCGTTATGCGTTGTGCGTTATGCGTTATGCGTTGTGCGTTGTGCGTTATGCGTTATGCGTTATGCGTTATGCGTTATGCGTTATGCGTTATGCGTTACGCGTTATGCGTTATGCGTTATGCGTTATGCATTATGCGTTATGCATTATGCGTTATGCGATATGTGTTATGCGTTATGCGTTATGCGTTATGCGTTACGCGTTATGCGTTATGCGTTATGCGTCATGCGTTATGCGTAATGCGTTATGCTTTATGCGTTTTGCGTTATGAGTTATACGTTATGCGTTAAGCTTTATGCGTTATGCCTGATCCGTTATGCGTTAGGCGTTATGCGATTTGCGGTATTCGTTATGCGTTGTGCATTATGCGTTATGCGTTAAGGGTCAAGGGTTATGGGTTATGCGTTATGCTTTATGCGTTATGCGTTTTGCATTTTGCGTTATGCGTTATCCGTTATGAGTTATGAGTTATGAGTTATAAGTTATGCGTAATGCGTTATGCCTTATGCGTTATGCATTATGCGTTATGCGTTATGCGTTATGCGTTATGCGTTATGCGTTATGCGTTATGCGTTATGCGTTATGCGTTATGCGTTATGCGTAATGCGTTATGCTTTATGCGTTATGCGTTATGAGCTATACGTTATGCGTTAAGCGTTATGCGTGATCCGTTATGCGTTGGGCGTTATGCGTTTTGCGGTATTCGTTATGCGTTGTGCATTATGCGTTATGCATTGTGCGTTATGGGTTATGGTTTATGCGTTATGCGATATGCGTTATGCGTTATGCGTTATGCGTTATGCGTTATGCGTTTTGCGTTATGCGTTATGCGTTATGCGTTATGCGTTATGCGCTATGCGTTATGCGTTATGCGTTATGCGTTATGCGTTATGCGTTATGCGTTATGCGTTATGCGTTATGCGTTATGCGTTATGCGTTATGCGTTATGGGTTATGCGTTATGCGTTATTCGTTATGCGATATGCGTTATGCTTTATGCGTTATGTGTTATGCGTTATACGTTATACGGTATGCTTTATGCGTTATGCGTTATGCGTTATGTGTTATGCGTTATGCGTTATGCGTTCTGCGTTATGCGTTCTGCGTTATGCGTTATGCGTTATGCGTTATGCGTTATGCGTTATGCGTAATGCGTTATGCGTTATGCGTTATGCGTTATGCGTTATGAGTTATACGTTATGCGTTAAGCGTTATGCGTTATGCCTGATCCGTTATGCGTTAGGCGTTATGCGATTTGCGGTATTCGTTATGCGTTGTGCATTATGCGTTATGCGTTATGCGTTAAGGGTTATGCATTAAGGGTTATGGGTTATGCGTTATGCTTTATGCGTTATGCGTTATGCATTTTGCGTTATGCGTTATCTGTTATGAGTTATGAGTTATGAGTTATAAGTTATGCTTAATGCGTTATGCCTTATGCGTTATGCATTATGCGCTATGCGTTATGCGTCATGCGTTATGCGTTATGCGTTATGCGTTATGCGTTATGCCTAATACGTTATGCTTTATGAGTTACGCGTTATGAGTTATACGTTATGCGTTAAGCGTTATGCGTGATCCGTTATGCGTTGGGCGTTTTGCGTTTTGCGGTATTCGTTATGCGTTGTGCATTATGCGTTATGCATTGTGCGTTATGGGTTATGGTTTATGCGTTATGCGATATGCGTTATGCGTTATGCGTTATGCGTTATGCGTTATGCGTTATGCGTTATGCGTTATGCGTTATGCGTTATGCGTTATGCATTATGCGTTATGAGTTTTTCGCTATGCGTTATGCGTTGGGCGTTATACGTTTGCGTTATGCGATATGCGTTATGCTTTATGCGTTATGTGTTATGCGTTATACGTTATACGGTATGCTTTATGCGTTATGCGTTATGCGTTATGTGTTATGCGTTATGCGATATGCGTTATGCTTTATGCGTTATGTGTTATGCGTTATACGTTATACGGTATGCTTTATGCGTTATGCGTTATGCGTTATGTGTTATGCGTTATGCGTTATGCGTTATGCGTTATGCGTTATGCGTTATGCGTTATGCGTTCTGCGTTATGCGTTCTGCGTTATGCGTTATGCGTTATGCGTTATGCGTTATGCGTTATGCGTTATGCGTTTTGCGTTATGCGTTATGCGTTATGCGTTATGCGTTATGCGCTATGCGTTATGCCTTATGCGTTATGCATTATGCATTATGCGTTATGCGTTATGCGTTATGCGTTATGCGTAATGCGTTATGCGTTATGCGTTATGCGTTATGCGTTATGCATTTTGCGTTATGCGTTATCCGTTATGAGTTATGAGTTATGAGTTATAAGTTATGCGTAATGCGTTATGCCTTATGCGTTATGCATTATGCGTTATGCGTTATGCGTTATGCGTTATGCGTTATGCGTTATGCGTTATGCGTAATGCGTTATGCCTTATGCGTTATGCATTATGCGTTATGCGTTATGCGTTATGCGTTATGCGTAATGCGTTATGCGTTATGCGTTATGCGTTATGCGTTATGCGTTATGCGTTATGCATTATGCGTTATGCGTTATGCGTTATGCGTTATGCGTTATGCGTTATGCGTTACGCGTTATGCGTTACGTGTTATGCGTTATGCGTTATATGTTATGCGTTATGCGTTATGCGTTATGCGTTATGCGTTATGCGTTATGCGTTATGCGTTATGCGTTATGCGTTATGCGTTATGCGTTATGCGTTATGCGTTATGCGTTATGCGTTATGCGTTATGCGTTATGCGTTATGCGTTATGCATTATGCTTTATCCGTTATGCGTTATGCGTTATGCTTTATGCGTTATGCGTTATGCGTTATGCGTTATGCGTTATGCGTTATGCGTAATGTGTTATGCTTTATGCGTTATGCGTTATGAGTTATACGTTATGCGTTAAGCGTTATGCGTGATCCGTTATGCGTTGGGCGTTATGCGTTTTGCGGTATTCGTTATGCGTTGTGCATTATGCGTTATGCATTGTGCGTTATGGGTTATGGTTTATGCGTTATGAGATATGCGTTGTGCGTTATGCGTTATGCGTTCTGCGTTATGCGTTATGCGTTATGCGTAATGCGTTATGCGTTATGCGTCATGCGTTATGCGTTATGCGTTATGCGTTGTGCGTTATGCGTTATGCGTTGTGCGTTGTGCGTTATGCGTTATGCGTTATGCGTTATGCGTTATGCGTTATGCGTTACGCGTTATGCGTTATGCGTTATGCGTTATGCATTATGCGTTATGCATTATGCGTTATGCGATATGTGTTATGCGTTATGCGTTATGCGTTATGCGTTACGCGTTATGCGTTATGCGTTATGCGTCATGCGTTATGCGTAATGCGTTATGCTTTATGCGTTTTGCGTTATGAGTTATACGTTATGCGTTAAGCTTTATGCGTTATGCCTGATCCGTTATGCGTTAGGCGTTATGCGATTTGCGGTATTCGTTATGCGTTGTGCATTATGCGTTATGCGTTAAGGGTTAAGGGTTATGGGTTATGCGTTATGCTTTATGCGTTATGCGTTTTGCATTTTGCGTTATGCGTTATCCGTTATGAGTTATGAGTTATGAGTTATAAGTTATGCGTAATGCGTTATGCCTTATGCTTTATGCATTATGCGTTATGCGTTATGCGTTATGCGTTATGGGTTATCCGTTATGCGTTATCCGTTAAGAGTTTTGCGTTATGCGTTATGCGTTATGAGTTGTGCGTTATGCGTTATGCGTTATGCGTTATTCGTTATGCGTTATGCGTTATGCGTTATGCGTTATGCGTTATGCGTTATGTGTTATCCGTTATGAGTTATGAGTAATGCTTGATCCGTTACGCGTTATGCGTTATGCGTTATGCGTTATGCGTTATGGGTTATGCGTTATGTGTTATGAGTTATGCGTTATGCGTTATGCGTTATGCGTTATGCGTTATGCGTTATGCGTTATGTGTTATGGGTTATGCGTTATGCGTTATGCGTTATGCGTTATGCGTTATGCGTTATGCGTTATGCGTTATGCGTTATGCGTTATGCGTTATGCGTTATGCGTTATGCGTTATGCGTTATGCGTTATGCGATATGCGTTATGCTTTATGCGTTATGTGTTATGCGTTATACGTTATACGGTATGCTTTATGCGTTATGCGTTATGCGTTATGTGTTATGCGTTATGCGTTATGCGTTCTGCGTTATGCGTTCTGCGTTATGCGTTATGCGTTATGCGTTATGCGTTATGCGTTATGCGTCATGCGTTATGCGTAATGCGTTATGCTTTATGCGTTATGCGTTATGAGTTATACGTTATGCGTTAAGCGTTATGCGTTATGCCTGATCCGTTATGCGTTAGGCGTTATGCGATTTGCGGTATTCGTTATGCGTTGTGCATTATGCGTTATGCGTTAAGGGTTAAGGGTTATGGGTTATGCGTTATGCTTTATGCGTTATGCGTTTTGCATTTTGCGTTATGCGTTATCCGTTACGCGTTATGCGTTATGCTTTATGCGTTATGCGTTATGAGTTATGCGTTATGCGTTATGCGTTATGCGTTATGCGTTATGCGTTATGCGTTATGCGTTATGCGTTATGCGTTATGAGTTATACGTTATGCGTTGGGCGTTATACGTTTGCGTTATGCGATATGCGTTATGCTTTATGCGTTATGTGTTATGCGTTATACGTTATACGGTATGCTTTATGCGTTATGCGTTATGCGTTATGTGTTATGCGTTATGCGTTATGCGTTCTGCGTTATGCGTTCTGCGTTATGCGTTATGCGTTATGCGATTTGCGGTACCCGTTATGCGTTGTGCATTATGCGTTATGCGTTATGCGTTAAGGGTTATGTGTTATGCGTTATGCTTTATGCGTTATTCATTTTGCGTTATGCGTTATGCGTTACGCGTTATGCGTTATGCGTTATGCGTTATGCGTTATGCGTTATGCGTTATGCGTTATGCGTTATGCGTTATGCGTTATGCATTATGCGTTATGTGTTTTTCGCTATGCGTTATGCGTTTGGCGTTATACGTTTGCGTTATGCGATATGCGTTATGCTTTATGCGTTATGTGTTATGCGTTATACGTTATACGGTATGCTATATGCGTTATGCGTTATGCGTTATGTGTTATGCGTTATGCGATATGCGTTATGCTTTATGCGTTATGTGTTATGCGTTATACGTTATACGGTATGCTTTATGCGTTATGCGTTATGCGTTATGTGTTATGCGTTATGCGTTATGCGTTATGCGTTATGCGTTATGCGTTATGCGTTATGCGTTATGCGTTCTGCGTTATGCGTTCTGCGTTATGCGTTATGCGTTATGCGTTATGCGTTATGCGTTATGCGTTATGCGTTTTGCGTTATGCGTTATGCGTTATGCGTTATGCGCTATGCGTTATGCCTTATTCGTTATGCATTATGCATTATGCGTTATGCGTTATGCGTTATGCGTTATGCGTAATGCGTTATGCGTTATGCGTTATGCGTTATGCGTTATGCATTTTGCGTTATGCGTTATCCGTTATGAGTTATGAGTTATGAGTTATAAGTTATGCGTAATGCGTTATGCCTTATGCGTTATGCATTATGCGTTATGCGTTATGCGTTATGCGTTATGCGTTATGCGTTATGCGTAATGCGTTATGCCTTATGCGTTATGCATTATGCGTTATGCGTTATGCGTTATGCGTTATGCGTAATGCGTTATGCGTTATGCGTTATGCGTTATGCGTTATGCGTTATGCGTTATGCGTTATGCGTTATGCGTTATGCGTTATGCGTTATGCGTTATGCGTTATGCGTTACGCGTTATGCGTTACGTGTTATGCGTTATGCGTTATATGTTATGCGTTATGCGTTATGCGTTATGCGTTATGCGTTATGCGTTATGCGTTATGCGTTATGCGTTATGCGTTATGCGTTATGCGTTATGCGTTATGCGTTATGCGTTATGCGTTATGCATTATGCTTTATCCGTTATGCGTTATGCGTTATGCTTTATGCGTTATGCGTTATGCGTTATGCGTTATGCGTTATGCGTTATGCGTAATGTGTTATGCTTTATGCGTTATGCGTTATGAGTTATACGTTATGCGTTAAGCGTTATGCGTGATCCGTTATGCGTTGGGCGTTATGCGTTTTGCGGTATTCGTTATGCGTTCTGCGTTATGCGTTATGCGTTATGCGTAATGCGTTATGCGTCATGCGTTATGCGTTATGCGTTATGCGTTGTGCGTTATACGTTATGCGTTGTGCGTTGTGCGTTATGCGTTATGCGTTATGCGTTATGCGTTATGCGTTATGCGTTATGCGTTACGCGTTATGCGTTATGCGTTATGCGTTATGCATTATGCGTTATGCATTATGCGTTATGCGATATGTGTTATGCGTTATGCGTTATGCGTTATGCGTTACGCGTTATGCGTTATGCGTTATGCGTCATGCGTTATGCGTAATGCGTTATGCTTTATGCGTTTTGCGTTATGAGTTATACGTTATGCGTTAAGCTTTATGCGTTATGCCTGATCCGTTATGCGTTAGGCGTTATGCGATTTGCGGTATTCGTTATGCGTTGTGCATTATGCGTTATGCGATATGCGTTATGCTTTATGCGTTATGTGTTATGCGTTATACGTTATACGGTATGCTTTATGCGTTATGCGTTATGCGTTATGTGTTATGCGTTATGCGTTATGCGTTCTGCGTTATGCGTTCTGCGTTATGCGTTATGCGTTATGCGTTATGCGTTATGCGTTATGCGTTATGCGTCATGCGTTATGCGTAATGCGTTATGCTTTATGCGTTATGCGTTATGAGTTATACGTTATGCGTTAAGCGTTATGCGTTATGCCTGATCCGTTATGCGTTAGGCGTTATGCGATTTGCGGTATTCGTTATGCGTTGTGCATTATGCGTTATGCGTTAAGGGTTAAGGGTTATGGGTTATGCGTTATGCTTTATGCGTTATGCGTTTTGCATTTTGCGTTATGCGTTATCCGTTATGAGTTGTGAGTTATGAGTTATAAGTTATGCGTAATGCGTTATGCCTTATGCGTTATGCGTTATGCGTAATGCGTTATGCTTTATGCGTTATGCGTTATGCGTTATGAGTTATACGTTATGCGTTATGCGTTATGCGTTACGCGTTATGCGTTACGTGTTATGCGTTACGCGTTATATGTTATGCGTTATGCGTTATGCGTTATGCGTTATGCGTTACGCGTTATGCGTTACGTGTTATGCGTTACGCGTTATATGTTATGCGTTATGCGTTATGCGTTATGCGTTATGCGTTGTGCGTTATGCGTTATGCTTTATCCGTTAAGCGTTATGCTTTATGCGTTATGCGTTATACGTTATGCGTTATGCGTTATGCGTTATGCGTTATGCGTTATGCGTTATGCGTTTTGCGGTATTCGTTATGCGTTGTGCATTATGCGTTGTGCGTTATGGGTTATGATTTATGCGTTATGCGATATGCTTTATGGGTCATGCGTGATCTGTTATGCGTTAGGCGTTATGCGATTTGCGGTACTCGTTATGCGTTGTGCATTATGCGTTATGCGTTATGCGTTAAGGGTTATGGGTTATGCGTTATGCTTTATGCGTTATTCATTTTGCGTTATGCGTTATTCGTCATGAGTTATGAGTAATAAGTTATGCGTAATGCGTTATGCCTTATGCGTTATGCATTATGCGTTATGTGTTTTTCGTTATGCGTTATGCGTTGGGCGTTATACGTTTGCGTTATGCGATATGCGTTATGCTTTATGCGTTATGTGATATGGGTTATACGTTATACGGTATGCGTTATGCGTTATGCGTTATGCGTTATGTGTTATGCGTTATGCGTTATGCGTTCTGCGTTATGCGTTCTGCTTTATGCGTTATGCGTTATGCGTTATGCGTTATGCGTTATGCGTTATGCGTAATGCGTTATGCTTTATGCGTTATGCGTTATGCGTTATGAGTTATACGTTATGCGTTAAGCGCTATGCGTTATGCCTGATCCGTTATGCGTTAGGCGTTATGCGATTTGCGGTATTCGTTATGCGTTGTGCATTATGTGTTATGCGTTATGCGTTAAGGGTTATGGGTTATGCGTTATGCTTTATGCGTTATGCGTTATGCATTTTGCGTTATGCGTTATCCGTTATGAGTTATGAGTTATTAGTTATAAGTTATGCTTAATGCGTTATGCCGTATGCGTTATGCATTATGCGCTATGCGTTATGCGTCATGCGTTATGCGTTATGCGTTATGCGTTATGCGTTATGCCTAATACGTTATGCTTTATGCGTTACGCGTTATGAGTTATACGTTATGCGTTAAGCGTTATGTGTGATCCGTTATGCGTTGGGCGTTTTGCGTTTTGCGGTATTCGTTATGCGTTGTGCATTATGCGTTATGCATTGTGCGTTATGGGTTATGGTTTATGCGTTATGCGATATGCGTTATGCGTTATGCGTTATGCGTTATGCGTTATGCGTTATGCGTTATGCGTTATGCGTAATGCGTTATGCGTTATGCGTTATGCGTTATGCGTTATGCGTTATGCGTTATGCGTTATGCGTTATGCGTTATGCGTTATGCGTTATGCGTTATGCGTTATGCGTTATGCGTTATGCGTTATGCGTTATGCGTTATGCGTCATGCGTTATGCGTAATGCGTTATGCTTTATGCGTTTTGCGTTATGAGTTATACGTTATGCGTTAAGCGTTATGCGTTATGCCTGATCCGTTATGCGTTAGGCGTTATGCTATTTGCGGTATTCGTTATGCGTTGTGCATTATGCGTTATGCGTTAAGGGTTAAGGGTTATGGGTTATGCGTTATGCTTTATGCGTTATGCGTTTTGCATTTTGCGTTATGCGTTATCCGTTATGAGTTATGAGTTATGAGTTATAAGTTATGCGTAATGCGTTATGCCTTATGCGTTATGCATTATGCGTTATGCGTTATGCGTTATGCGTTATGCGTTATGCGTTATGCGTTATGCGTAATGCGTTATGCCTTATGCGTTATGCATTATGCGTTATGCGTTATGCGTTATGCGTTATGCGTAATGCGTTATGCGTTATGCGTTATGCGTTATGCGTTATGCATTTTGCGTTATGCGTTATCCGTTATGAGTTATGAGTTATGAGTTATAAGTTATGCGTAATGCGTTATGCCTTATGCGTTATGCGTTATGCGTTATGCGTTATGCGTTATGCGTTATGCGTTATGCGTAATGCGTTATGCCTTATGCGTTATGCATTATGCGTTATGCGTTATGCGTTATGCGTTATGCGTAATGCGTTATGCGTAATGCGTTATGCCTTATGCGTTATGCATTATGCGTTATGCGTTATGCGTTATGCGTTATGCGTTATGCGTTATGCGTTATGCATTATGCTTTATCCGTTATGCGTTATGCGTTATGCTTTATGCGTTATGCGTTATGCGTTATGCGTTATGCGTTATGCGTTATGCGTTATGCGTTATGCGTAATGTGTTATGCTTTATGCGTTATGCGTTATGAGTTATACGTTATGCGTTAAGCGTTATGCGTGATCCGTTATGCGTTGGGCGTTATGCGTTTTGCGGTATTCGTTATGCGTTGTGCATTATGCGTTATGCATTGTGCGTTATGCGTTATGCGTTATGCGTTATGCGTTATGCGTTATGCGTTATGCGTTATGCGTTATGCGTTATGCGTTATGCGTTATGCGTTATGCGTTATGCGTTATGCGTTATGCGTATGCGTTATGCGTTATGCGTTATGCGTTATGCGTTATGCGTTATGCGTCATGCGTTATGCGTAATGCGTTATGCGTTATGCGTAATGCGTTATGCCTTATGCGTTATGCATTATGCGTTATGCGTTATGCGTTATGCGTTATGCGTAATGCGTTATGCGTTATGCGTTATGCGTTATGCGTTATGCGTTATGCGTTATGCGTTATGCGTTATGCGTTATGCGTTATGCGTTACGCGTTATGCGTTACGTGTTATGCGTTATGCGTTATATGTTATGCGTTATGCGTTATGCGTTATGCGTTATGCGTTATGCGTTATGCGTTATGCGTAATGCGTTATGCCTTATGCGTTATGCATTATGCGTTATGCGTTATGCGTTATGCGTTATGCGTTATGCGTTATGCGTTATGCGTAATGCGTTATGCCTTATGCGTTATGCATTATCCGTTATGCGTTATGCGTTATGCATTATGCGTTATGCGTTATGCGTTATGCGTTATGCGTAATGCGTTATGCCTTATGCGTTATGCATTATGCGTTATGCGTTATGCGTTATGCGTTATGCGTACTGCGTTATGCGTTATGCGTTATGCGTTATGCGTTATGCGTTATGCGTTATGCGTTATGCGTTATGCGTTATGCGTTATGCGTTATGCGTTATGCGTTACGCGTTATGCGTTACGTGTTATGCGTTATGCGTTATATGTTATGCGTTATGCGTTATGCGTTATGCGTTATGCGTTATGCGTTATGCGTTATGCGTTATGCGTTATGCGTTATGCGTTATGCGTTATACGTTAAGCGTTATGCGTTACGCGTTATGCGTTACGTGTTATGCGTTATGCGTTATCTGTTATGCGTTATGCGTTATGCGTTATGCGTTATGCGTTATGCGTTATGCGTTATGCGTTATGCGTTATGCGTTATGCGTTATGCGTTATGCGTTATGCATTATGCTTTATCCGTTATGCGTTATGCGTTATGCTTTATGCGTTATGCGTTATGCGTTATGCGTTATGCGTTATGCGTTATGCGTTATGCGTAATGTGTTATGCTTTATGCGTTATGCGTTATGAGTTATACGTTATGCGTTAAGCGTTATGCGTGATCCGTTATGCGTTGGGCGTTATGCGTTTTGCGGTATTCGTTATGCGTTGTGCATTATGCGTTATGCATTGTGCGTTATGCGTTATGCGTTATGCGTTATGCGTTATGCGTTATGCGTTATGCGTTATGCGTTATGCGTTATGCGTTATGCGTTATGCGTTATGCGTTATGCGTTATGCGTTATGCGTTATGCGTTATGCGTTATGCGTTATGCGTCATGCGTTATGCGTAATGCGTTATGCTTTATGCGTTTTGCGTTATGAGTTATACGTTATGCGTTAAGCGTTATGCGTTATGCCTGATCCGTTATGCGTTAGGCGTTATGCTATTTGCGGTATTCGTTATGCGTTGTGCATTATGCGTTATGCGTTAAGGGTTAAGGGTTATGGGTAATGCGTTATGCTTTATGCGTTATGCGTTTTGCATTTTGCGTTATGCGTTATCCGTTATGAGTTATGAGTTATGAGTTATAAGTTATGCGTAATGCGTTATGCCTTATGCGTTATGCATTATGCGTTATGCGTTATGCGTTATGCGTTATGCGTTATGCGTTATGCGTTATGCGTAATGCGTTATGCCTTATGCGTTATGCATTATGCGTTATGCGTTATGCGTTATGCGTTATGCGTAATGCGTTATGCGTTATGCGTTATGCGTTATGCATTTTGCGTTATGCGTTATCCGTTATGAGTTATGAGTTTTGAGTTATAAGTAATGCGTAATGCGTTATGCCTTATGCGTTATGCATTATGCGTTATGCGTTATGCGTTATGCGTTATGCGTTATGCGTTATGCGTTATGCGTTATGCGTTATGCGTAATGCGTTATGCCTTATGCGTTATGCATTATGCGTTATGCGTTATGCGTTATGCGTTATGCGTAATGCGTTATGCGTTATGCGTTATGCGTTATGCGTTATGCGTTATGCGTTATGCGTTATGCGTTATGCGTTATGCGTTATGCGTTATGCGTTATGCGTTATGCGTTATGCGTTATGCGTTATGCGTTATGCGTTACGCGTTATGCGTTACGTGTTATGCGTTATGCGTTATATGTTATGCGTTATGCGTTATGCGTTATGCGTTATGCGTTATGCGTTATGCGTTATGCGTTATGCGTTATGCGTTATGCGTTATGCGTTATGCGTTATGCGTTATGCATTATGCTTTATCCGTTATGCGTTATGCGTTATGCTTTATGCGTTATGCGTTATGCGTTATGCGTTATGCGTTATGCGTTATGCGTAATGTGTTATGCTTTATGCGTTATGCGTTATGAGTTATACGTTATGCGTTAAGCGTTATGCGTGATCCGTTATGCGTTGGGCGTTATGCGTTTTGCGGTATTCGTTATGCGTTGTGCATTATGCGTTATGCATTGTGCGTTATGGGTTATGGTTTATGCGTTATGAGATATGCGTTGTGCGTTATGCGTTATGCGTTCTGCGTTATGCGTTATGCGTTATGCGTTATGCGTTATGCGTCATGCGTTATGCGTTATGCGTTATGCGTTGTGCGTTATGCGTTATGCGTTGTGCGTTGTGCGTTATGCGTTATGCGTTATGCGTTATGCGTTATGCGTTATGCGTTATGCGTTACGCGTTATGCGTTATGCGTTATGCGTTATGCATTATGCGTTATGCATTATGCGTTATGCGATATGTGTTATGCGTTATGCGTTATGCGTTATGCGTTACGCGTTATGCGTTATGCGTTATGCGTCATGCGTTATGCGTAATGCGTTATGCTTTATGCGTTTTGCGTTATGAGTTATACGTTATGCGTTAAGCTTTATGCGTTATGCCTGATCCGTTATGCGTTAGGCGTTATGCGATTTGCGGTATTCGTTATGCGTTGTGCATTATGCGTTATGCGTTAAGGGTCAAGGGTTATGGGTTATGCGTTATGCTTTATGCGTTATGCGTTTTGCATTTTGCGTTATGCGTTATCCGTTATGAGTTATGAGTTATGAGTTATAAGTTATGCGTAATGCGTTATGCCTTATGCGTTATGCATTATGCGTTATGCGTTATGCGTTATGCGTTATGCGTTATGCGTTATGCGTTATGCGTTATGCGTTATGCGTTATGCGTTATGCGTTATGCGTAATGCGTTATGCTTTATGCGTTATGCGTTATGAGCTATACGTTATGCGTTAAGCGTTATGCGTGATCCGTTATGCGTTGGGCGTTATGCGTTTTGCGGTATTCGTTATGCGTTGTGCATTATGCGTTATGCATTGTGCGTTATGGGTTATGGTTTATGCGTTATGCGATATGCGTTATGCGTTATGCGTTATGCGTTATGCGTTATGCGTTTTGCGTTATGCGTTATGAGTTATGCGTTATGCGTTATGCGCTATGCGTTATGCGTTATGCGTTATGCGTTATGCGTTATGCGTTATGCGTTATGCGTTATGCGTTATGCGTTATGCGTTATGCGTTATGCGTTATGCGTTATGGGTTATGCGTTATGCGTTATTCGTTATGCGATATGCGTTATGCTTTATGCGTTATGTGTTATGCGTTATACGTTATACGGTATGCTTTATGCGTTATGCGTTATGCGTTATGTGTTATGCGTTATGCGTTATGCGTTCTGCGTTATGCGTTCTGCGTTATGCGTTATGCGTTATGCGTTATGCGTTATGCGTTATGCGTAATGCGTTATGCGTTATGCGTTATGCGTTATGCGTTATGAGTTATACGTTATGCGTTAAGCGTTATGCGTTATGCCTGATCCGTTATGCGTTAGGCGTTATGCGATTTGCGGTATTCGTTATGCGTTGTGCATTATGCGTTATGCGTTATGCGTTAAGGGTTATGCATTAAGGGTTATGGGTTATGCGTTATGCTTTATGCGTTATGCGTTATGCATTTTGCGTTATGCGTTATCTGTTATGAGTTATGAGTTATGAGTTATAAGTTATGCTTAATGCGTTATGCCTTATGCGTTATGCATTATGCGCTATGCGTTATGCGTCATGCGTTATGCGTTATGCGTTATGCGTTATGCGTTATGCCTAATACGTTATGCTTTATGAGTTACGCGTTATGAGTTATACGTTATGCGTTAAGCGTTATGCGTGATCCGTTATGCGTTGGGCGTTTTGCGTTTTGCGGTATTCGTTATGCGTTGTGCATTATGCGTTATGCATTGTGCGTTATGGGTTATGGTTTATGCGTTATGCGATATGCGTTATGCGTTATGCGTTATGCGTTATGCGTTATGCGTTATGCGTTATGCGTTATGCGTTATGCGTTATGCGTTATGCGTTATGCGTAATGCGTTATGCGTTATGCGTTATGCGTTATGCGTTATGAGTTATACGTTATGCGTTAAGCGTTATGCGTTATGCCTGATCCGTTATGCGTTAGGCGTTATGCGATTTGCGGTATTCGTTATGCGTTGTGCATTATGCGTTATGCGTTATGCGTTAAGGGTTATGGGTTATGGGTTATGCGTTATGCTTTATGCGTTATGCGTTATGCGTTATGCATTTTGCGTTATGCGTTATCCGTTATGAGTTATGAGTTATGAGTTATAAGTTATGCGTAATGCGTTATGCCTTATGCGTTATGCATTATGCGTTATGCGTTATGCGTTATGCGTTATGCGTTATGCGTTTTGCGTTATGCGTTATGCGTAATACGTTATGCTTTATGAGTTACGCGTTATGAGTTATACGTTATGCGTTATGCGTGATCCGTTATGCGTTGGGCGTTTTGCGTTTTGCGGTATTCGTTATGCGTTGTGCATTATGCGTTATGCATTGTGCGTTATGGGTTATGGTTTATGCGTTATGCGATATGCGTTATGCGTTATGCGTTATGCGTTATGCGTTATGCGTTATGCGTTATGCGTTATGCGTTATGCGTTATGCGTTATGCGTTATGCGTTATGCGTTATGAGTTATACGTTATGCGTTAAGCGTTATGCGTGATCCGTTATGCGTTGGGCGTTATGCGTTTTGCGGTATACGTTATGCGTTGTGCATTATGCGTTATGCATTGTGCGTTATGGGTTATGGTTTATGCGTTATGCGATATGCGTTATGCGTTATGCTTTATGCGTTATGCGTTATGTGTTATGCGTTATACGTTATACGGTATGCGTTATGCGTTATGCGTTATGCGTTATGCGTTATGTGTTATGCGTTATGCGTTATGCGTTATGCGTTATGCGTTATGCGTTATGCGTTATGCGTAATGCGTTATGCTTCATGCGTTATGCGTTATGAGTTATGAGTTATGTGTTATAAGTTATGCGTAATGCGTTATGCCTTATGCGTTATGCGTTATGCGTTATGCGTTATGCGTTATGCGTTATGCGTTATGCGTTATGTGTTAAGCGTTATGCGTTATGCGTTATGCGTTATGCGTTATGCGCTATGCGTTATGCGTTATGCGTTATGCGTTATGCGTTATGCGTTATGCGTTATGCGTTATGCGTTATGCGTTATGCGTTATGCGTTATGCGTTATGCGTTATGCGTTATGCGTTATGCGTTATGCGATATGCGTTATGCTTTATGCGTTATGTGTATGCGTTATACGTTATACGGTATGCTTTATGCGTTATGCGTTATGCGTTATGCGTTCTGCGTTATGCGTTCTGCGTTATGCGTTATGCGTTATGCGTTATGCGTTATGCGTTATGCGTCATGCGTTATGCGTAATGCGTTATGCTTTATGCGTTATGCGTTATGCGTTATGCGTTAAGGGTTAAGGGTTATGGGTTATGCGTTATGCTTTATGCGTTATGCGTTTTGCATTTTGCGTTATGCGTTATCCGTTATGAGTTATGAGTTATGAGTTATAAGTTATGCGTAATGCGTTATGCCTTATGCGTTATGCGTTATGCGTTATGCGTTATGCTTTATGCGTTATGTGTATGCGTTATACGTTATACGGTATGCTTTATGCGTTATGCGTTATGCGTTATGCGTTATGCGTTATGCGTTATGCGTTATGCGTTATGCGTTATGCGTTATGCGTTATGCGTTATGCGTTATGCGTTATGCGTTATGCGTTATGCGTTATGCGTTATGCGATATGCGTTATGCTTTATGCGTTATGTGTTATGCGTTATTCGTTATACGGTATGCTTTATGCGTTATGCGTTATGCGTTATGTGTTATGCGTTATGCGTTATGCGTTCTGCGTTATGCGTTCTGCGTTATGCGTTATGCGTTATGCGTTATGCGTTATGCGTTATGCGTCATGCGTTATGCGTAATGCGTTATGCTTTATGCGTTATGCGTTATGAGTTATACGTTATGCGTTAAGCGTTAAGCGTTATGCGTGATCCGTTATGCGTTGGGCGTTTTGCGTTTTGCGGTATTCGTTATGCGTTGTGCATTATGCGTTATGCATTGTGCGTTATGGGTTATGGTTTATGCGTTATGCGATATGCGTTATGCGTTATGCGTTATGCGTTATGCGTTTTGCGGTATTCGTTATGCGTTGTGCATTATGCGTTGTGCGTTATGGGTTATGATTTATGCGTTATGCGATATGCTTTATGGGTCATGCGTGATCTGTTATGCGTTAGGCGTTATGCGATTTGCGGTACTCGTTATGCGTTGTGCATTATGCGTTATGCGTTATGCGTTAAGGGTTATGGGTTATGCGTTATGCTTTATGCGTTATTCATTTTGCGTTATGCGTTATTCGTCATGAGTTATGAGTAATAAGTTATGCGTAATGCGTTATGCCTTATGCGTTATGCATTATGCGTTATGTGTTTTTCGTTATGCGTTATGCGTTGGGCGTTATACGTTTGCGTTATGCGATATGCGTTATGCTTTATGCGTTATGTGATATGGGTTATACGTTATACGGTATGCGTTATGCGTTATGCGTTATGCGTTATGTGTTATGCGTTATGCGTTATGCGTTCTGCGTTATGCGTTCTGCTTTATGCGTTATGCGTTATGCGTTATGCGTTATGCGTTATGCGTTATGCGTTATGCGTTATGCGTTATGCGTTATGCGTTATGCGTTATGAGTTATACGTTATGCGTTAAGCGCTATGCGTTATGCCTGATCCGTTATGCGTTAGGCGTTATGCGATTTGCGGTATTCGTTATGCGTTGTGCATTATGTGTTATGCGTTATGCGTTAAGGGTTATGGGTTATGCGTTATGCTTTATGCGTTATGCGTTATGCATTTTGCGTTATGCGTTATCCGTTATGAGTTATGAGTTATTAGTTATAAGTTATGCTTAATGCGTTATGCCGTATGCGTTATGCATTATGCGCTATGCGTTATGCGTCATGCGTTATGCGTTATGCGTTATGCCTAATACGTTATGCTTTATGCGTTACGCGTTATGAGTTATACGTTATGCGTTAAGCGTTATGTGTGATCCGTTATGCGTTGGGCGTTTTGCGTTTTGCGGTATTCGTTATGCGTTGTGCATTATGCGTTATGCATTGTGCGTTATGGGTTATGGTTTATGCGTTATGCGATATGCGTTATGCGTTATGCGTTATGCGTTATGCGTTATGCGTTATGCGTTATGCGTTATGCGTTATGCGTAATGCGTTATGCGTTATGCGTTATGCGTTATGAGTTATACATTATGCGTTAAGCGTTATGCGTTATGACTGATCCGTTATGCGTTAGGCGTTATGCGATTTGCGGTATTCGTTATGCGTTGTGCATTATGCGTTATGCGTTATGCGTTATGCGTTATGCGTTATGCGTTATGCGTTATGCGTTATGCGTTATGCGTTTTGCGGTATACGTTATGCGTTGTGCATTATGCGTTATGCATTGTGCGTTATGGGTTATGGTTTATGCGTTATGCGATATGCGTTATGCGTTATGCTTTATGCGTTATGCGTTATGTGTTATGCGTTATACGTTATACGGTATGCGTTATGCGTTATGCGTTATGCGTTATGCGTTATGTGTTATGCGTTATGCGTTATGCGTTATGCGTTATGCGTTATGCGTTATGCGTTATGCGTTATGCGTAATGCGTTATGCTTCATGCGTTATGCGTTATGAGTTATGAGTTATGTGTTATAAGTTATGCGTAATGCGTTATGCCTTATGCGTTATGCATTATGCGTTATGCGTTATGCGTTATGCGTTATGCGTTATGTGTTATGCGTTATGCGTTATGCGTTATGCGTTATGCGTTATGCGTTATGCGCTATGCGTTATGCGTTATGCGTTATGCGTTATGCGTTATGCGTTATGCGTTATGCGTTATGCGTTATGCGTTATGCGTTATGCGTTATGCGTTATGCGTTATGCGTTATGCGTTATGCGTTATGCGATATGCGTTATGCTTTATGCGTTATGTGTATGCGTTATACGTTATACGGTATGCTTTATGCGTTATGCGTTATGCGTTATGCGTTCTGCGTTATGCGTTCTGCGTTATGCGTTATGCGTTATGCGTTATGCGTTATGCGTTATGCGTCATGCGTTATGCGTAATGCGTTATGCTTTATGCGTTATGCGTTATGCGTTATGCGTTAAGGGTTAAGGGTTATGGGTTATGCGTTATGCGTTATGCGTTATGCGTTTTGCATTTTGCGTTATGCGTTATCCGTTATGAGTTATGAGTTATGAGTTATAAGTTATGCGGAATGCGTTATGCCTTATGCGTTATGCATTATGCGTTATGCGTTATGCGTTATGCGTTATGCGTTATGCTTTATGCGTTATGTGTATGCGTTATACGTTATACGGTATGCTTTATGCGTTATGCGTTATGCGTTATGCGTTCTGCGTTATGCGTTATGCGTTATGCGTTATGCGTTATGCGTTATGCGTTATGCGTTATGCGTTAGGCGTTATGCGATTTGCGGTATTCGTTATGCGTTATGCGTTATGCGTTATGCGTTAAGGGTTAAGGGTTATGGGTTATGCGTTATGCTTTATGCGTTATGCGTTTTGCATTTTGCGTTATGCGTTATCCGTTATGAGTTATGAGTTATGAGTTATAAGTTATGCGTAATGCGTTATGCCTTATGCGTTATGCATTATGCGTTATGCGTTATGCGTTTTGCGTTATGCTTTATGCGTTATGTGTATGCGTTATACGTTATACGGTATGCTTTATGCGTTATGCGTTATGCGTTCTGCGTTATGCGTTATGCGTTATGCGTTATGCGTTATGCGTTATGCGTTATGCGTTATGCGTTATGCGTTATGCGTTAGGCGTTATGCGATTTGCGGTATTCGTTATGCGTTGTGCATTATGCGTTATGCGTTAAGGGTTAAGGGTTATGGGTTATGCGTTATGCTTTATGCGTTATGCGTTTTGCATTTTGCGTTATGCGTTATCCGTTATGAGTTATGAGTTATGAGTTATAAGTTATGCGTAATGCGTTATGCCTTATGCGTTATGCATTATGCGTTATGCGTTATGCGTTATGCGTAATGCGTTATGCTTTATGCGTTATGCGTTATGCGTTATGCGTTAAGGGTTAAGGGTTATGGGTTATGCGTTATGCTTTATGCGTTATGCGTTTTGCATTTTGCGTTATGCGTTATCCGTTATGAGTTATGAGTTATGAGTTATAAGTTATGCGTAATGCGTTATGCCTTATGCGTTATGCATTATGCGTTATGCGTTATGCGTTATGCGTTATGCTTTATGCGTTATGTGTATGCGTTATACGTTATACGGTATGCTTTATGCGTTATGCGTTATGCGTTATGCGTTCTGCGTTATGCGTTATGCGTTATGCGTTATGCGTTATGCGTTATGCGTTATGCGTTATGCGTTAGGCGTTATGCGATTTGCGGTATTCGTTATGCGTTGTGCATTATGCGTTATGCGTTAAGGGTTAAGGGTTATGGGTTATGCGTTATGCTTTATGCGTTATGCGTTTTGCATTTCGCGTTATGCGTTATCCGTTATGAGTTATGAGTTATGAGTTATAAGTTATGCGTAATGCGTTATGCCTTATGCGTTATGCATTATGCGTTATGCGTTATGCGTTATGCGTTATGCGTTATGCATCATGCGTTATGCGTAATGCGTTATGCTTTATGCGTTATGCGTTATGAGTTATGCGTTATGCGTTATGCGTTATGCGTTAAGGGTTATGGGTTATGCGTTATGCTTTATGCGTTATTCATTTTGCGTTATGCGTTATTCGTCATGAGTTATGAGTAATAAGTTATGCGTAATGCGTTATGCCTTATGCGTTATGCATTATGCGTTATGTGTTTTTCGTTATGCGTTATGCGTTGGGCGTTATACGTTTGCGTTATGCGATATGCGTTAAGCTTTATGCGTTATGTGATATCGGTTATACGTTATACGGTATGCGTTATGCGTTATGCGTTATGCGTTATGCGTTATGTGTTATGCGTTATGCGTTATGCGTTCTGCGTTATGCGTTCTGCTTTATGCGTTATGCGTTATGCGTTATGCGTTATGCGTTATGCGTTATGCGTAATGCGTTATGTTTTATGCGTTATGCGTTATGCGTTATGAGTTATACGTTATGCGTTAAGCGCTATGCGTTATGCCTGATCCGTTATGCGTTAGGCGTTATGCGATTTGCGGTATTCGTTATGCGTTGTGCATTATGTGTTATGCGTTATGCGTTAAGGGTTATGGGTTATGCGTTATGCTTTATGCGTTATGCGTTATGCATTTTGCGTTATGCGTTATCCGTTATGAGTTATGAGTTATTAGTTATAAGTTATGCTTAATGCGTTATGCCGTATGCGTTATGCATTATGCGCTATGCGTTATGCGTCATGCGTTATGCGTTATGCGTTATGCGTTATGCGTTATGCCTAATACGTTATGCTTTATGCGTTACGCGTTATGAGTTATACGTTATGCGTTAAGCGTTATGTGTGATCCGTTATGCGTTGGGCGTTTTGCGTTTTGCGGTATTCGTTATGCGTTGTGCATTATGCGTTATGCATTGTGCGTTATGGGTTATGGTTTATGCGTTATGCGATATGCGTTATGCGTTATGCGTTATGCGTTATGCGTTATGCGTTATGCGTTATGCGTTATGCGTTATGCGTAATGCGTTATGCGTTATGCGTTATGCGTTATGAGTTATACATTATGCGTTAAGCGTTATGCGTTATGACTGATCCGTTATGCGTTAGGCGTTATGCGATTTGCGGTATTCGTTATGCGTTGTGCATTATGCGTTATGCGTTATGCGTTATGCGTTATGCGTTATGCGTTATGCGTTATGCGTTATGCGTTATGCGTTATGCGTTATGCGTTATGCGTTATGCGTTATGCGTTATGCGATATGCGTTATGCTTTATGCGTTATGTGTTATGCGTTATACGTTATACGGTATGCTTTATGCGTTATGCGTTATGCGTTATGTGTTATGCGTTATGCGTTATGCGTTCTGCGTTATGCGTTCTGCGTTATGCGTTATGCGTTATGCGTTATGCGTTATGCGTTATGCGTCATGCGTTATGCGTAATGCGTTATGCTTTATGCGTTATGCGTTATGAGTTATACGTTATGCGTTAAGCGTTAAGCGTTATGCGTGATCCGTTATGCGTTGGGCGTTTTGCGTTTTGCGGTATTCGTTATGCGTTGTGCATTATGCGTTATGCATTGTGCGTTATGGGTTATGGTTTATGCGTTATGCGATATGCGTTATGCGTTATGCGTTATGCGTTATGCGTTATGCGTTATGCGTTATGCGTTATGCGTTATGCGTTATGCGTTATGAGTTATACGTTATGCGTTAAGCGTTATGCGTGATCCGTTATGCGTTGGGCGTTATGCGTTTTGCGGTATACGTTATGCGTTGTGCATTATGCGTTATGCATTGTGCGTTATGGGTTATGGTTTATGCGTTATGCGATATGCGTTATGCGTTATGCTTTATGCGTTATGCGTTATGTGTTATGCGTTATACGTTATACGGTATGCGTTATGCGTTATGCGTTATGCGTTATGCGTTATGCGTTATGTGTTATGCGTTATGCGTTATGCGTTATGCGTTATGCGTTATGCGTCATGCGTTATGCGTAATGCGTTATGCTTTATGCGTTATGCGTTATGAGTTATACGTTATGCGTTAAGCGTTATGCGTTATGCCTGATCCGTTATGCGTTAGGCGTTATGCGATTTGCGGTATTCGTTATGCGTTGTGCATTATGCGTTATGCGTTAAGGGTTAAGGGTTATGGGTTATGCGTTATGCTTTATGCGTTATGCGTTTTGCATTTTGCGTTATGCGTTATCCGTTATGCGTTATGCGTTATGCTTTATGCGTTATGCGTTATGAGTTATGCGTTATGCGTTATGCGTTATGCGTTATGCGTTATGCGTTATGCGTTATGCGTTATGCTTTATGCGTTATGCGTTATGAGTTATACGTTATGCGTTGGGCGTTATACGTTTGCGTTATGCGATATGCGTTATGCTTTATGCGTTATGTGTTATGCGTTATACGTTATACGGTATGCTTTATGCGTTATGCGTTATGTGTTATGCGTTATGCGTTATGCGTTCTGTGTTATGCGTTCTGCGTTATGCGTTATGCGTTATGCGATTTGCGGTACTCGTTATGCGTTGTGCATTATGCGTTATGCGTTATGCGTTAAGGGTTATGTGTTTGCGTTATGCTTTATGCGTTATTCATTTTGCGTTATGCGTTATGCGTTACGCGTTATGCGTTATGCGTTATGCGTTATGCGTTATGCGTTATGCGTTATGCGTTATGCGTTATGCATTATGCGTTATGCGTTGGGCGTTATACGTTTGCGTTATGCGATATGCGTTATGCTTTATGCGTTATGTGTTATGCGTTATACGTTATACGGTATGCTTTATGCGTTATGCGTTATGCGTTATGTGTTATGCGTTATGCGATATGCGTTATGCTTTATGCGTTATGTGTTATGCGTTATACGTTATACGGTATGCTTTATGCGTTATGCGTTATGCGTTATGTGTTATGCGTTATGCGTTATGCGTTATGCGTTATGCGTTATGCGTTATGCGTTATGCGTTCTGCGTTATGCGTTCTGCGTTATGCGTTATGCGTTATGCGTTATGCGTTATGCGTTATGCGTTATGCGTTTTGCGTTATGCGTTATGCGTTATGCGTTATGCGTTATGCGCTATGCGTTATGCCTTATGCGTTATGCGTTATGCGTTATGCGTTATGCGTTATGCGTTATGCGTTATGCGTTATGCGTTATGCGTTATGCGTTATGCGTTATGCGTTATGCGTTATGCGTTATGCGTTATGCGTTATGCGTTATGCGTTATGCGTTATGCGTTATGCGTTATGCGTTATGCGTCATGCGTTATGCGTTATGCGTAATGCGTTATGCTTTATGCGTTTTGCGTTATGAGTTATACGTTATGCGTTAAGCGTTATGCGTTATGCCTGATCCGTTATGCGTTAGGCGTTATGCTATTTGCGGTATTCGTTATGCGTTGTGCATTATGCGTTATGCGTTAAGGGTTAAGGGTTATGGGTTATGCGTTATGCTTTATGCGTTATGCGTTTTGCATTTTGCGTTATGCGTTATCCGTTATGAGTTATGAGTTATGAGTTATAAGTTATGCGTAATGCGTTATGCGTTATGCGTTATGCATTATGCGTTATGCGTTATGCGTTATGCGTTATGCGTTATGCGTTATGCGTAATGCGTTATGCCTTATGCGTTATGCATTATGCGTTATGCGTTATGCGTTATGCGTTATGCGTAATGCGTTATGCGTTATGCGTTATGCGTTATGCGTTATGCGTTATGCGTTATGCGTTATGCATTTTGCGTTATGCGTTATCCGTTATGAGTTATGAGTTATGAGTTATAAGTTATGCGTAATGCGTTATGCCTTATGCGTTATGCATTATGCGTTATGCGTTATGCGTTATGCGTTATGCATCATGCGTTATGCGTAATGCGTTATGCTTTATGCGTTATGCGTTATGCGTTATGAGTTATACGTTATGCGTTAAGCGTTATGCGTTAAGGGTTAAGGGTTATGGGTTATGCGTTATGCTTTATGCGTTATGCGTTTTGCATTTTGCGTTATGCGTTATCCGTTATGAGTTATGAGTTATGAGTTATAAGTTATGCGTAATGCGTTATGCCTTATGCGTTATGCATTATGCGTTATGCGTTATACGTTATGCGTTATGCGTTATGCGTTATGCGTTATGCGTTATGCGTTATGCGTTATGCTTTATGCGTTATGCGTTATGCGTTATGCGTTAGGCGTTATGCGATTTGCGGTATTCGTTATGCGTTGTGCATTATGCGTTATGCGTTAAGGGTTAAGGGTTATGGGTTATGCGTTATGCTTTATGCGATATGCGTTTTGCATTTTGCGTTATGCGTTATCCGTTATGAGTTATGAGTTATGAGTTATAAGTTATGCGTAATGCGTTATGCCTTATGCGTTATGCATTATGCGTTATGCGTTATGCGTTATGCGTTATGCATCATGCGTTATGCGTAATGCGTTATGCTTTATGCGTTATGCGTTATGAGTTATACGTTATGCGTTAAGCGTTATGCGTTATGCCTGATCCGTTATGCGTTAGGCGTTATGCGATTTGCGGTATTCGTTATGCGTTGTGCATTATGCGTTATGCGTTAAGGGTTAAGGGTTATGGGTTATGCGTTATGCTTTATGCGTTATGCGTTTTGCATTTTGCGTTATGCGTTATCCGTTATGAGTTATGAGTTATGAGTTATAAGTTATGCGTAATGCGTTATGCCTTATGCGTTATGCATTATGCGTTATGCGTTATACGTTATGCGTTATGCGTTATGCGTTATGCGTTATGCGTTATGCGTTATGCGTAATGCGTTATGCTTTATGCGTTATGCGTTATGAGTTATACGTTATGCGTGATCCGTTATGCGTTGGGCGTTATGCGTTTTGCGGTATTCGTTATGCGTTGTGCATTATGCGTTATGCATTGTGCGTTATGGGTTATGGTTTATGAGTTATGCGATATGCGTTATGCGTTATGCGTTATGCGTTATGCGTTATGCGTTATGCGTTATGCGTTATGCGTTATGCGTTATGCGTTATGCGTTATGCGTTATGCGTTATGCGTTATGCGTTATACATTATGAGTTATGCGTTCTGCGGTATTCGTTATGCGTTGTGCATTATGCGTTATGCGTTGTGCGTAATGGGTTATCATTTATGCGTTATGCGATATGCTTTATGCGTCATGCGTGATCCGTTATGCGTTATGCGTTATGCGTTATGCGTTATGCGTTATGCGTTGTGCGTTGTGCGTTATGCGTTATGCGTTATGCGTTATGCGTTATGCGTTACACGTTATGCGTTATGCGTTATGCGTTATGCGTTATGCGTTATGCGTTATGCGTTATGCGTTATGCGTTATGCGTTATGAGTTATACGTTATGCGTTAAGCGTTATGCGTGATCCGTTATGCGTTGGGCGTTATGCGTTGTGCGGTATTCGTTATGCGTTGTGCATTATGCGTTATGCATTGTGCGTTATGGGTTATGGTTTATGCGTTATGCGATATGCGTTATGCGTTATGCGTTATGTGTTATGCGTTATGCGTTATGCGTCATGCGTTATGCGTAATGCGTTATGCTTTATGCGTTATGCGTTATGAGTTATACGTTATGCGTTAAGCGTTATGCGTTATGCCTGATCCGTTATGCGTTAGGCGTTATGCGATTTGCGGTATTCGTTATGCGTTGTGCATTATGCGTTATGCGTTAAGGGTTAAGGGTTATGGGTTATGCGTTATGCTTTATGCGTTATGCGTTTTGCATTTTGCGTTATGCGTTATCCGTTATGAGTTATGAGTTATGAGTTATAAGTTATGCGTAATGCGTTATGCCTTATGCGTTATGCATTATGCGTTATGCGTTATGCGTTATGCGTTATGCGTTATGCGTTATGCGTTATGCGTTATGCGTTATGCGTTATGCGTTATGCGTTATGCGTTATGCGTTATGCGTAATGCGTTATGCTATATGCGTTATGCGTTATGAGTTATACGTTATGCGTTAAGCGTTATGCGTGATCCGTTATGCGTTGGGCGTTATGCGTTTTGCGGTATTCGTTATGCGTTGTGCATTATGCGTTATGCATTGTGCGTTATGGGTTATGGTTTATGCGTTATGCGATATGCGTTATGCGTTATGCGTTATGCGTTATGCGTTATGCGTTATGCGTTCTGCGTTATGCGTTATGCGTTATGCGTTATGCGTTATGCGATATGCGTTATGCGTTTTGCGTTATGCGTTATGCGTTATGCGTTATGCGTTATGCGCTATGCGTTATGCGTTATGCGTTATGCGTTATGCGTTATGCGTTATGCGTTATGCGTTATGCGTTATGCGTTATGCGTTATGCGTTATGCGTTATGCGTTATGCGTTATGCGTTATGCGTTATGCGATATGCGTTATGCTTTATGCGTTATGTGTTATGCGTTATACGTTATACGGTATGCTTTATGCGTTATGCGTTATGCGTTATGCGTTATGCGTTATGCGTTATGCGTTCTGCGTTATGCGTTCTGCGTTATGCGTTATGCGTTATGCGTTATGCGTTATGCGTTATGCGTCATGCGTTATGCGTAATGCGTTATGCTTTATGCGTTATGCGTTATGAGTTATACGTTATGCGTTAAGCGTTATGCGTTATGCCTGATCCGTTATGCGTTAGTCGTTATGCGATTTGCGGTATTCGTTATGCGTTGTGCATTATGCGTTATGCGTTAAGGGTTAAGGGTTATGGGTTATGCGTTATGCTTTATGCGTTATGCGTTTTGCATTTTGCGTTATGCGTTATCCGTTATGCGTTATGCGTTATGCTTTATGCGTTATGCGTTATGAGTTATGCGTTATGCGTTATGCGTTATGCGTTATGCGTTATGCGTTACGCGTTATGCGTTATGCGTTATGCGTTATGCGTTATGCGTTATGCGTTATGCGTTATGCATTATGCGTTATGTGTTTTTCGCTATGCGTTATGCGTTGGGCGTTATACGTTTGCGTTATGCGATATGCGTTATGCTTTATGCGTTATGTGTTATGCGTTATACGTTATACGGTATGCTTTATGCGTTATGCGTTATGCGTTATGTGTTATGCGTTATGCGATATGCGTTATGCTTTATGCGTTATGTGTTATGCGTTATACGTTATACGGTATGCTTTATGCGTTATGCGTTATGCGTTATGTGTGATGCGTTATGCGTTATGCGTTATGCGTTATGCGTTATGCGTTATGCGTTATGCGTTCTGCGTTATGCGTTCTGCGTTATGCGTTATGCGTTATGCGTTATGCGTTATGCGTTATGCGTTATGCGTTATGCGTTATGCGTTTTGCGTTATGCGTTATGCGTTATGCGTTATGCGTTATGCGCTATGCGTTATGCCTTATGCGTTATGCGTTATGCGTTATGCGTTATGCGTTATGCGTTATGCGTTATGCGTTATGCGTTATGCGTTATGCGTTATGCGTTATGCGTTATGCGTTATGCGTTATGCGTTATGCGTTAGGCGTTATGCGATTTGCGGTATTCGTTATGCGTTGTGCATTATGCGTTATGCGTTAAGGGTTAAGGGTTATGGGTTATGCGTTATGCTTTATGCGTTATGCGTTTTGCATTTTGCGTTATGCGTTATCCGTTATGCGTTATGCGTTATGCGTTATGCGTTATGCGTTATGCGTTATGCGTTCTGCGTTATGCGTTCTGCGTTATGCGTTATGCGTTATGCGTTATGCGTTATGCGTTATGCGTTATGCGTTTTGCGTTATGCGTTATGCGTTATGCGTTATGCGTTATGCGCTATGCGTTATGCCTTATGCGTTATGCGTTATGCGTTATGCGTTATGCGTTATGCGTTATGCGTTATGCGTTATGCGTTATGCGTTATGCGTTATGCGTTATGCGTTATGCGTTATGCGTTATGCGTTATGCGTTATGCGTTATGCGTTATGCGTTATGCGTTATGCGTTATGCGTTATGCGTCATGCGTTATGCGTTATGCGTAATGCGTTATGCTTTATGCGTTTTGCGTTATGAGTTATACGTTATGCGTTAAGCGTTATGCGTTATGCCTGATCCGTTATGCGTTAGGCGTTATGCTATTTGCGGTATTCGTTATGCGTTGTGCATTATGCGTTATGCGTTAAGGGTTAAGGGTTATGGGTTATGCGTTATGCTTTATGCGTTATGCGTTTTGCATTTTGCGTTATGCGTTATCCGTTATGAGTTATGAGTTATGAGTTATAAGTTATGCGTAATGCGTTATGCCTTATGCGTTATGCATTATGCGTTATGCGTTATGCGTTATGCGTTATGCGTTATGCGTTATGCGTAATGCGTTATGCCTTATGCGTTATGCATTATGCGTTATGCGTTATGCGTTATGCGTTATGCGTTATGCGTTATGCGTTATGCGTTATGCGTTATGCGTTATGCGTTATGCGTTATGCGTTATGCATTTTGCGTTATGCGTTATCCGTTATGAGTTATGAGTTATGAGTTATAAGTTATGCGTAATGCGTTATGCCTTATGCGTTATGCATTATGCGTTATGCGTTATGCGTTATGCGTTATGCATCATGCGTTATGCGTAATGCGTTATGCTTTATGCGTTATGCGTTATGCGTTATGAGTTATACGTTATGCGTTATGCGTTATGCGTTAAGGGTTAAGGGTTATGGGTTATGCGTTATGCTTTATGCGTTATGCGTTTTGCATTTTGCGTTATGCGTTATCCGTTATGAGTTATGAGTTATGAGTTATAAGTTATGCGTAATGCGTTATGCCTTATGCGTTATGCATTATGCGTTATGCGTTATACGTTATGCGTTATGCGTTATGCGTTATGCGTTATGCGTTATGCGTAATGCGTTATGCTTTATGCGTTATGCGTTATGCGTTATGCGTTAGGCGTTATGCGATTTGCGGTATTCGTTATGCGTTGTGCATTATGCGTTATGCGTTAAGGGTTAAGGGTTATGGGTTATGCGTTATGCTTTATGCGATATGCGTTTTGCATTTTGCGTTATGCGTTATCCGTTATGAGTTATGAGTTATGAGTTATAAGTTATGCGTAATGCGTTATGCCTTATGCGTTATGCATTATGCGTTATGCGTTATGCGTTATGCGTTATGCATCATGCGTTATGCGTAATGCGTTATGCTTTATGCGTTATGCGTTATGAGTTATACGTTATGCGTTAAGCGTTATGCGTTATGCCTGATCCGTTATGCGTTAGGCGTTATGCGATTTGCGGTATTCGTTATGCGTTGTGCATTATGCGTTATGCGTTAAGGGTTAAGGGTTATGGGTTATGCGTTATGCTTTATGCGTTATGCGTTTTGCATTTTGCGTTATGCGTTATCCGTTATGAGTTATGAGTTATGAGTTATAAGTTATGCGTAATGCGTTATGCCTTATGCGTTATGCGTTATGCGTTATGCGTTATACGTTATGCGTTATGCGTTATGCGTTATGCGTTATGCGTTATGCGTTATGCGTAATGCGTTATGCTTTATGCGTTATGCGTTATGAGTTATACGTTATGCGTGATCCGTTATGCGTTGGGCGTTATGCGTTTTGCGGTATTCGTTATGCGTTGTGCATTATGCGTTATGCATTGTGCGTTATGGGTTATGGTTTATGAGTTATGCGATATGCGTTATGCGTTATGCGTTATGCGTTCTGCGTTATGCGATATGCGTTATGCGTTATGCGTTATGCGTTATGCGTTATGCGTTATGCGTTATGCGTTATGCGTTATGCGTTATACATTATGAGTTATGCGTTCTGCGGTATTCGTTATGCGTTGTGCATTATGCGTTATGCGTTGTGCGTAATGGGTTATCATTTATGCGTTATGCGATATGCTTTATGCGTCATGCGTGATCCGTTATGCGTTATGCGTTATGCGTTATGCGTTATGCGTTACGCGTTGTGCGTTGTGCGTTATGCGTTATGCGTTATGCGTTATGCGTTATGCGTTATGCGTTACACGTTATGCGTTATGCGTTATGCGTTATGCGTTATGCGTTATGCGTTATGCGTTATGCGTTATGCGTTATGCGTTATGAGTTATACGTTATGCGTTAAGCGTTATGCGTGATCCGTTATGCGTTGGGCGTTATGCGTTGTGCGGTATTCGTTATGCGTTGTGCATTATGCGTTATGCATTGTGCGTTATGGGTTATGGTTTATGCGTTATGCGATATGCGTTATGCGTTATGCGTTATGTGTTATGCGTTATGCGTTATGCGTCATGCGTTATGCGTAATGCGTTATGCTTTATGCGTTATGCGTTATGAGTTATACGTTATGCGTTAAGCGTTATGCGTTATGCCTGATCCGTTATGAGTTAGGCGTTATGCGATTTGCGGTATTCGTTATGCGTTGTGCATTATGCGTTATGCGTTAAGGGTTAAGGGTTATGGGTTATGCGTTATGCTTTATGCGTTATGCGTTTTGCATTTTGCGTTATGCGTTATCCGTTATGAGTTATGAGTTATGAGTTATAAGTTATGCGTAATGCGTTATGCCTTATGCGTTATGCATTATGCGTTATGCGTTATGCGTTATGCGTTATGCGTTATGCGTTATGCGTTATGCGTTATGCGTTATGCGTTATGCGTTATGCGTTATGCGTTATGCGTAATGCGTTATGCTATATGCGTTATGCGTTATGAGTTATACGTTATGCGTTAAGCGTTATGCGTGATCCGTTATGCGTTGGGCGTTATGCGTTTTGCGGTATTCGTTATGCGTTGTGCATTATGCGTTATGCATTGTGCGTTATGGGTTATGGTTTATGCGTTATGCGATATGCGTTATGCGTTATGCGTTATGCGTTATGCGTTATGCGTTATGCGTTCTGCGTTATGCGTTATGCGTTATGCGTTATGCGTTATGCGATATGCGTTATGCGTTTTGCGTTATGCGTTATGCGTTATGCGTTATGCGTTATGCGCTATGCGTTATGCGTTATGCGTTATGCGTTATGCGTTATGCGTTATGCGTTATGCGTTATGCGTTATGCGTTATGCGTTATGCGTTATGCGTTATGCGTTATGCGTTATGCGTTATGCGTTATGCGATATGCGTTATGCTTTATGCGTTATGTGTTATGCGTTATACGTTATACGGTATGCTTTATGCGTTATGCGTTATGCGTTATGTGTTATGCGTTATGCGTTATGCGTTCTGCGTTATGCGTTCTGCGTTATGCGTTATGCGTTATGCGTTATGCGTTATGCGTTATGCGTCATGCGTTATGCGTAATGCGTTATGCTTTATGCGTTATGCGTTATGAGTTATACGTTATGCGTTAAGCGTTATGCGTTATGCCTGATCCGTTATGCGTTAGTCGTTATGCGATTTGCGGTATTCGTTATGCGTTGTGCATTATGCGTTATGCGTTAAGGGTTAAGGGTTATGGGTTATGCGTTATGCTTTATGCGTTATGCGTTTTGCATTTTGCGTTATGCGTTATCCGTTATGCGTTATGCGTTATGCTTTATGCGTTATGCGTTATGAGTTATGCGTTATGCGTTATGCGTTATGCGTTATGCGTTATGCGTTACGCGTTATGCGTTATGCGTTATGCGTTATGCGTTATGCGTTATGCGTTATGCGTTATGCATTATGCGTTATGTGTTTTTCGCTATGCGTTATGCGTTGGGCGTTATACGTTTGCGTTATGCGATATGCGTTATGCTTTATGCGTTATGTGTTATGCGTTATGCGTTATACGGTATGCTTTATGCGTTATGCGTTATGCGTTATGTGTTATGCGTTATGCGATATGCGTTATGCTTTATGCGTTATGTGTTATGCGTTATACGTTATACGGTATGCTTTATGCGTTATGCGTTATGCGTTATGTGTGATGCGTTATGCGTTATGCGTTATGCGTTATGCGTTATGCGTTATGCGTTATGCGTTCTGCGTTATGCGTTCTGCGTTATGCGTTATGCGTTATGCGTTATGCGTTATGCGTTATGCGTTATGCGTTATGCGTTATGCGTTTTGCGTTATGCGTTATGCGTTATGCGTTATGCGTTATGCGCTATGCGTTATGCCTTATGCGTTATGCGTTATGCGTTATGCGTTATGCGTTATGCGTTATGCGTTATGCGTTATGCGTTATGCGTTATGCGTTATGCGTTATGCGTTATGCGTTATGCGTTATGCGTTAGGCGTTATGCGATTTGCGGTATTCGTTATGCGTTGTGCATTATGCGTTATGCGTTAAGGGTTAAGGGTTATGGGTTATGCGTTATGCTTTATGCGTTATGCGTTTTGCATTTTGCGTTATGCGTTATCCGTTATGCGTTATGCGTTATGCGTTATGCGTTATGCGTTATGCGTTATGCGTTCTGCGTTATGCGTTCTGCGTTATGCGTTATGCGTTATGCGTTATGCGTTATGCGTTATGCGTTATGCGTTATGCGTTTTGCGTTATGCGTTATGCGTTATGCGTTATGCGTTATGCGCTATGCGTTATGCCTTATGCGTTATGCGTTATGCGTTATGCGTTATGCGTTATGCGTTATGCGTTATGCGTTATGCGTTATGCGTTATGCGTTATGCGTTATGCGTTATGCGTTATGCGTTATGCGTTATGCGTTATGCGTTATGCGTTATGCGTTATGCGTTATGCGTTATGCGTTATGCGTTATGCGTTATGCGTTATGCGTTATGCGTCATGCGTTATGCGTAATGCGTTATGCTTTATGCGTTTTGCGTTATGAGTTATACGTTATGCGTTAAGCGTTATGCGTTATGCCTGATCCGTTATGCGTTAGGCGTTATGCTATTTGCGGTATTCGTTATGCGTTGTGCATTATGCGTTATGCGTTAAGGGTTAAGGGTTATGGGTTATGCGTTATGCTTTATGCGTTATGCGTTTTGCATTTTGCGTTATGCGTTATCCGTTATGAGTTATGAGTTATGAGTTATAAGTTATGCGTAATGCGTTATGCCTTATGCGTTATGCATTATGCGTTATGCGTTATGCGTTATGCGTTATGCGTTATGCGTTATGCGTTATGCGTTATGCGTAATGCGTTATGCCTTATGCGTTATGCATTATGCGTTATGCGTTATGCGTTATGCGTTATGCGTTATGCGTAATGCGTTATGCGTTATGCGTTATGCGTTATGCGTTATGCGTTATGCATTTTGCGTTATGCGTTATCCGTTATGAGTTATGAGTTATGAGTTATAAGTTATGCGTAATGCGTTATGCCTTATGCGTTATGCATTATGCGTTATGCGTTATGCGTTATGCGTTATGCGTTATGCGTTATGCGTTATGCGTAATGCGTTATGCCTTATGCGTTATGCATTATGCGTTATGCGTTATGCGTTATGCGTTATGCGTAATGCGTTATGCGTTATGCGTTATGCGTTATGCGTTATGCGTTATGCGTTATGCGTTATGCGTTATGCGTTATGCGTTATGCGTTATGCGTTACGCGTTATGCGTTACGTGTTATGCGTTATGCGTTATATGTTATGCGTTATGCGTTATGCGTTATGCGTTATGCGTTATGCGTTATGCGTTATGCGTTATGCGTTATGCGTTATGCGTTATGCGTTATGCGTTATGCGTTATGCGTTATGCGTTATGCGTTATGCATTATGCTTTATCCGTTATGCGTTATGCGTTATGCTTTATGCGTTATGCGTTATGCGTTATGCGTTATGCGTTATGCGTTAAGCGTAATGTGTTATGCTTTATGCGTTATGCGTTATGAGTTATACGTTATGCGTTAAGCGTTATGCGTGATCCGTTATGCGTTGGGCGTTATGCGTTTTGCGGTATTCGTTATGCGTTGTGCGTTATGCGTTATGCGTTATGCGTTATGCGTTATGCGTTATGCGTTATGCGTTATGCGTTATGCGTTATGCGTTATGCGTAATGCGTTATGCTTTATGCGTTTTGCGTTAAGAGTTATACGTTATGCGTTAAGCGTTATGCGTTATGCCTGATCCGTTATGCGTTAGGCGTTATGCTATTTGCGGTATTCGTTATGCGTTGTGCATTATGCGTTATGCGTTAAGGGTTAAGGGTTATGGGTTATGCGTTATGCTTTATGCGTTATGCGTTTTGCATTTTGCGTTATGCGTTATCCGTTATGAGTTATGAGTTATGAGTTATAAGTTATGCGTAATGCGTTATGCCTTATGCGTTATGCATTATGCGTTATGCGTTATGCGTTATGCGTTATGCGTTATGCGTTATGCGTTATGCGTAATGCGTTATGCCTTATGCGTTATGCATTATGCGTTATGCGTTATGCGTTATGCGTTATGCGTTATGCGTTATGCGTTATGCGTTATGCGTTATGCGTTATGCGTTATGCGTTATGCATTTTGCGTTATGCGTTATCCGTTATGAGTTATGAGTTATGAGTTATAAGTTATGCGTAATGCGTTATGCCTTATGCGTTATGCATTATGCGTTATGCGTTATGCGTTATGCGTTATGCGTTATGCGTTATGCGTTATGCGTAATGCGTTATGCCTTATGCGTTATGCATTATGCGTTATGCGTTATGCGTTATGCGTTATGCGTTATGCGTAATGCGTTATGCCTTATGCGTTATGCATTATGCGTTATGCGTTATGCGTTATGCGTTATGCGTTATGCGTTATGCGTTATGCGTTATGCGTAATGCGTTATGCCTTATGCGTTATGCATTATGCGTTATGCGTTATGCGTTATGCGTTATGCGTTATGCGTTATGCGTTATGCGTTATGCGTAATGCGTTATGCCTTATGCGTTATGCATTATGCGTTATGCGTTATGCGTTATGCGTTATGCGTTATGCGTAATGCGTTATGCGTTATGCGTTATGCGTTATGCGTTATGCGTTATGCGTTATGCATTTTGCGTTATGCGTTATCCGTTATGAGTTATGAGTTATGAGTTATAAGTTATGCGTAATGCGTTATGCCTTATGCGTTATGCATTATGCGTTATGCGTTATGCGTTATGCGTTATGCGTTATGCGTTATGCGTTATGCGTTATGCGTAATGCGTTATGCCTTATGCGTTATGCATTATGCGTTATGCGTTATGCGTTATGCGTTATGCGTAATGCGTTATGCGTTATGCGTTATGCGTTATGCGTTATGCGTTATGCGTTATGCGTTATGCGTTATGCGTTATGCGTTATGCGTTATGCGTTACGCGTTATGCGTTACGTGTTATGCGTTATGCGTTATATGTTATGCGTTATGCGTTATGCGTTATGCGTTATGCGTTATGCGTTATGCGTTATACGTTATGCGTTATGCGTTATGCGTTATGCGTTATGCGTTATGCGTTATGCGTTATGCGTTATGCGTTATGCATTATGCTTTATCCGTTATGCGTTATGCGTTATGCTTTATGCGTTATGCGTTATGCGTTATGCGTTATGCGTTATGCGTTAAGCGTAATGTGTTATGCTTTATGCGTTATGCGTTATGAGTTATACGTTATGCGTTAAGCGTTATGCGTGATCCGTTATGCGTTGGGCGTTATGCGTTTTGCGGTATTCGTTATGCGTTGTGCGTTATGCGTTATGCGTTATGCGTTATGCGTTATGCGTTATGCGTTATGCGTTATGCGTTATGCGTTATGCGTTATGCGTAATGCGTTATGCTTTATGCGTTTTGCGTTAAGAGTTATACGTTATGCGTTAAGCGTTATGCGTTATGCCTGATCCGTTATGCGTTAGGCGTTATGCTATTTGCGGTATTCGTTATGCGTTGTGCATTATGCGTTATGCGTTAAGGGTTAAGGGTTATGGGTTATGCGTTATGCTTTATGCGTTATGCGTTTTGCATTTTGCGTTATGCGTTATCCGTTATGAGTTATGAGTTATGAGTTATAAGTTATGCGTAATGCGTTATGCCTTATGCGTTATGCATTATGCGTTATGCGTTATGCGTTATGCGTTATGCGTTATGCGTTATGCGTTATGCGTAATGCGTTATGCCTTATGCGTTATGCATTATGCGTTATGCGTTATGCGTTATGCGTTATGCGTAATGCGTTATGCGTTATGCGTTATGCGTTATGCGTTATGCGTTATGCATTTTGCGTTATGCGTTATCCGTTATGAGTTATGAGTTATGAGTTATAAGTTATGCGTAATGCGTTATGCCTTATGCGTTATGCATTATGCGTTATGCGTTATGCGTTATGCGTTATGCGTTATGCGTTATGCGTTATGCGTAATGCGTTATGCCTTATGCGTTATGCATTATGCGTTATGCGTTATGCGTTATGCGTTATGCGTTATGCGTAATGCGTTATGCCTTATGCGTTATGCATTATGCGTTATGCGTTATGCGTTATGCGTTATGCGTTATGCGTTATGCGTTATGCGTTATGCGTTATGCGTAATGCGTTATGCCTTATGCGTTATGCATTATGCGTTATGCGTTATGCGTTATGCGTTATGCGTTATGCGTTATGCGTTATGCGTTATGCGTTATGCGTTATGCGTTATGCGTTATGCGTTATGCGTTATGCGTTATGCGTTATGCGTTATGCGTTATGCGTTATGCGTTATGCGTTATGCGTTATGCGTTATGCATTATGCGTTATGTGTTTTTCGCTATGCGTTATGCGTTGGGCGTTATACATTTGCGTTATGCGATATGCGTTATGCTTTATGCGTTATGTGTTATGCGTTATACGTTATACGGTATGCTTTATGCGTTATGCGTTATGCGTTATGTGTTATGCGTTATGCGATATGCGTTATGCTTTATGCGTTATGTGTTATGCGTTATACGTTATACGGTATGCTTTATGCGTTATGCGTTATGCGTTATGTGTTATGCGTTATGCGTTATGCGTTATGCGTTATGCGTTATGCGTTATGCGTTATGCGTTCTGCGTTATGCGTTCTGCGTTATGCGTTATGCGTTATGCGTTATGCGTTATGCGTTATGCGTTATGCGTTATGCGTTTTGCGTTATGCGTTATGCGTTATGCGTTATGCGTTATGCGTTATGCGTTATGCGTTATGCGTTATGCGTTATGCGTTATGCGTTATGCGTTATGCGTTATGCGTTCTGCGTTATGCGTTCTGCGTTATGCGTTATGCGTTATGCGTTATGCGTTATGCGTTGTGCATTATGGGTTATGCATTGTGCGTTATGGGTTATGGTTTATGCGTTATGCGATATGCGTTATGTGTTATGCGTTAAGCGCTATGCGTGATCCGTTATGCGTTGGGCGTTATGCGTTATGCGTTATGCGTTATGCGTTATGCGTTATGCGTTATGCGTTATGCGTTATGCGTTATGCGTTATGCGTTATGCGTTATGCGTTATGCGTTATGTGTTATGCGTTATGCGTTATGCGTTACGCGTTATGCGTTACGTGTTATGCGTTATGCGTTATATGTTATGCGTTATGCGTTATGCGTTATGCGTTATGCGTTATGCGTTATGCGTTATGCGTTATGCGTTATGCGTTATGCGTTATGCGTTATGCGTTATGCGTTATGCGTTATGCATTATGCGTTATGTGTTTTTCGCTATGCGTTATGCGTTGGGCGTTATACGTTTGCGTTATGCGATATGCGTTGTGCTTTATGCGTTATGTGTTATGCGTTATACGTTATGCGTTAAGCGTTATGCGTTATGCGTTATGCGTTATGCGTTATGCGTTATGCGTTATGCGTTATGCGTTATGCGTTATGCGTTATGCGTTATGCGTTATGCGTTATGCGTTATGCGTTATGCGTTATGCGTTATGCGTTATGCGTCATGCGTTATGCGTAATGCGTTATGCTTTATGCGTTTTGCGTTATGAGTTATACGTTATGCGTTAAGCGTTATGCGTTATGCCTGATCCGTTATGCGTTAGGCGTTATGCTATTTGCGGTATTCGTTATGCGTTGTGCATTATGCGTTATGCGTTAAGGGTTAAGGGTTATGGGTTATGCGTTATGCTTTATGCGTTATGCGTTTTGCATTTTGCGTTATGCGTTATCCGTTATGAGTTATGAGTTATGAGTTATAAGTTATAAGTTATGCGTAATGCGTTATGCCTTATGCGTTATGCATTATGCGTTATGCGTTATGCGTTATGCGTTATGCGTTATGCGTTATGCGTTATGCGTTATGCGTAATGCGTTATGCCTTATGCGTTATGCATTATGCGTTATGCGTTATGCGTTATGCGTTATGCGTAATGCGTTATGCGTTATGCGTTATGCGTTATGCGTTATGCGTTATGCGTTATGCGTTATGCGTTATGCGTTATGCGTTATGCGTTATGCGTTATGCGTTATGCGTTACGCGTTATGCGTTACGTGTTATGCGTTATGCGTTATATGTTATGCGTTATGCGTTATGCGTTATGCGTTATGCGTTATGCGTTATGCGTTATGCGTTATGCGTTATGCGTTATACGTTATGCGTTATGCGTTATGCGTTATGCGTTATGCATTATGCTTTATCCGTTATGCGTTATGCGTTATGCTTTATGCGTTATGCGTTATGCGTTATGCGTTATGCGTTATGCGTAATGTGTTATGCTTTATGCGTTATGCGTTATGCGTTAAGCGTTATGCGTGATCCGTTATGCGTTGGGCGTTATGCGTTTTGCGGTATTCGTTATGCGTTGTGCATTATGCGTTATGCATTGTGCGTTATGGGTTATGGTTTATGCGTTATGAGATATGCGTTGTGCGTTATGCGTTATGCGTTCTGCGTTATGCGTTATGCGTTATGCGTTATGCGTTATGCGTTATGCGTTATGCGTTATGCGTTATGCGTCATGCGTTATGCGTTATGCGTTATGCGTTGTGCGTTATGCGTTATGCGTTGTGCGTTGTGCGTTATGCGTTATGCGTTATGCGCTATGCGTTATGCGTTATGCGTCATGCATTATGCGTTATGCGTTATGCGTTATGCGTTATGCGTTATGCGTTATGCGTTATGCGTTATGCGTTATGCGTTATGCGTTATGCGTAATGCGTTATGCTTTATGCGTTATGCGTTATGAGTTATACGTTATGCGTTAAGCGTTATGCGTGATCCGTTATGCGTTGGGCGTTATGCGTTTTGCGGTATTCGTTATGCGTTGTGCATTATGGGTTATGCATTGTGCGTTATGGGTTATGGTTTATGCGTTATGCGATATGCGTTATGTGTTATGCGTTAAGCGCTATGCGTGATCCGTTATGCGTTGGGCGTTATGCGTTATGCGTTATGCGTTATGCGTTATGCGTTATGCGTTATGCGTTATGCGTTATGCGTTATGCGTTATGCGTTATGCGTTACGCGTTATGCGTTACGTGTTATGCGTTATGCGTTATATGTTATGCGTTATGCGTTATGCGTTATGCGTTATGCGTTATGCGTTATGCGTTATGCGTTATGCGTTATGCGTTATGCGTTATGCGTTATGCGTTATGCGTTATGCGTTATGCGTTATGCGTTATGCGTTATGCGTTATGCATTATGCTTTATCCGTTATGCGTTATGCGTTATGCTTTATGCGTTATGCGTTATGCGTTATGCGGTATGCGTTATGCGTAATGTGTTATGCTTTATGCGTTATGCGTTATGAGTTATACGTTATGCGTTAAGCGTTATGCGTGATCCGTTATGCGTTGGGCGTTATGCGTTTTGCGGTATTCGTTATGCGTTGTGCATTAAGCGTTATGCATTTTGCGTTATGGGTTATGGTTTATGCGTTATGAGATATGCGTTATGCGTTATGCGTTCTGCGTTATGCGTTATGCGTTATGCGTTATGCGTTATGCGTTATGCGTCATGCGTTATGCGTTATGCGTTATGCGTTATGCGTTATGCGTTATGCGTTATGCGTTGTGCGTTATGCGTTACGCGTTATGCGTTACGTGTTATGCGTTATGCGTTATATGTTATGCGTTATGCGTTATGCGTTATGCGTTATGCAGTATGCGTTATGCGTTATGCGTTACGCGTTATGCGTTATGCGTTATGCGTTATGCATTATGCTTTATCCGTTATGCGTTATGCGTTATGCTTTATGCGTTATGCGTTATGCGTTATGCTTTATGAGTTATGCGTTATGCGTTATGCGTTTTGCGGTATTCGTTATGCGTTGTGCATTATGCGTTATGCGTTGTGCGTTATGGGTTATGATTTATGCGTTATGCGATATGCTTTATGCGTCATGCGTGATCCGTTATGCGTTAGGCGTTATGCGATTTGCGGTACTCGTTATGCGTTGTGCATTATGCGTTATGCGTTATGCGTTAAGGGTTATGGGTTATGCGTTATGCGTTTTGCATTTTGCGTTATGCGTTATCCGTTATGAGTTATGAGTTATGAGTTATAAGTTATGCGTAATGCGTTATGCCTTATGCGTTATGCATTATGCGTTATGCGTTATGCGTTATGCGTTATGCGTTATGCGTTATGCGTTATACGTCATGCGTTATGCGTTATGCGTTATGCGTAATGTGTTATGCTTTATGCGTTATGCGTTATGAGTTATACGTTATGCGTTAATCGTTATGCGTGATCCGTTATGCGTTATGCGTTTTGCGGTATTCGTTATGCGTTGTGCATTATGCGTTATGCATTGTGCGTTATGGGTTATGGTTTATGCGTTATGAGATATGCGTTATGCGTTATGCGTTATGCGTTATGCGGTTTTGCGTTATGCGTTATGCGTTATGCGTTATGCGTTATGCGTTATGCGTTATGCGTTATGCGTCATGCGTTATGCGTTATGCGTTATGCGTTATGCGTTATGCGTTAAGCGTTGTGCGTTGTGCGTTATGCGTTATGCGTTATGCGTTATGCGTTATGCGTTATGCGTTATGCGTTACGCGTTATGCGTTATGCGTTATGCGGTATGCGTTATGCGTTATGCGTTATGCGTTATGCGTTACGCGTTATGCGTTACGTGTTATGCGTTATGCGTTATATGTTATGCGTTATGCGTTATGCGTTATGCGTTATGCGTTAAGCGTTATGCGTTATGCGTTATGCGTTATGCGTTATGCGTTATGCGTTATGCGTTATGCGTTACGCGTTATGCGTTATGCATTATGCTTTATCCGTTATGCGTTATGCGTTATGCTTTATGCGTTATGCGTTATGCGTTATACGTTATGCGTTATGAGTTATGCGTTATGCGTTATGCGTTTTGCGGTATTCGTTATGCGTTGTGCATTATGCGTTATGCGTTGTGCGTTATGCGTTATGATTGATGCGTTATGCGATATGCTTTATGCGTCATGCGTGATCCGTTATGCGTTAGGCGTTATGCGATTTGCGGTACTCGTTATGCGTTGTGCATTTTGCGTTATGCGTTATCCGTTATGAGTTATGAGTTATGAGTTATAAGTTATGCGTAATGCGTTATGCCTTATGCGTTATGCATTATGCGTTATGCGTTATGCGTTATGCGTTATGCGTTATGCGTTATGCGTTGTGCGTTATGCGTTATGCGTAATGCGTTATGCTTTATGCGTTATGCGTTATGTGTTATGCGTTATACGTTATTTGGTATGCTTTATGCGTTATGCGTTATGCGTTATGTGTTATGCGTTATGCGTTATGCGTTCTGCGTTCTGCGTTATGCGTTATGCGTTATGCGTTATGCGTTATGCGTTATGCGTTATGCGTTATGCGTTATGCGTTATGCGTTATGCGTCATGCGTTATGCGTAATGCGTTATGCTTTATGCGTTATGCGTTATGCGTTATGCGTTATGCGATATGCGTTATGCTTTATGCGTTATGTGTTATGCGTTATACGTTATACGGTATGCTTTATGCGTTATGCGTTATGCGTTATGTGTTATGCGTTATGCGTTATGCGTTCTTCGTTATGCGTTCTGCGTTATGCGTTATGCGTTATGCGTTATGCGTTATGCGTTATGCGTTATGCGTTATGCGTTATGCGTTATGCGTCATGCGTTATGCGTAATGCGTTATGCTTTATGCGTTATGCGTTATGAGTTATACGTTATGCGTTAAGCGTTATGCGTTATGCCTGATCCGTTATGCGTTAGGCGTTATGCGATTTGCGGTATTCGTTATGCGTTGTGCTTTATGCGTTATGAGTTACGCGTAATGCGTTATGCGCTATGGGTCATGCGTTAAGCGTTATGCGTTATGCGTTATGCGTTATGGGTTATGCGTTATGGGTTATGAGTAATGCGTGATCCGTTATGCGTTATGCGTTATGAGTAATGCGTGATCCGTTATGCGTTATGCGTTATGCGTTATGCGTTATGCGTTATGCGTTATGCGTTATGCGTTATGCGTTATGCGTTATGGGTTATGCGTTATGTGTTATGCGTTATGCGTTATGCGTTATGCGTTATGCGTTATGCGTTATGCGTTATGGGTTATGAGTAATGCGTGACCCGTTATGCATTATGCTTTATGCGTTATGAGTTACGCGTAATACGTTGTGCGCTATGGGTCATGCGTTAAGCGTTATGCGTTATGCGTTATGCGTTATGGGTTATGCGTTATGTGTTATGCGTTATGCGTTATGCGTTATGCGTTATGCGTTATGCGTTATGGGTTATCCGTTATGCGTTATCCGTTATGCGTTATGCGTTATGCGTTATGCGTTATGCGTTATGCGTTATGCGATATGCGTTATGCGTTATGCGTTATGCGTTATGCGTTATGCGTTATGCGTTATGCGTTATGCGTTATGCGATATGCGTTATGCGTTATGCGTTATGCGTTATGCGTTATGCGTTATGCGTTATGCGTTATGCGTTATGCGTTATGCGTTATGCGTTATGCGTTATGAGTAATGCTTGATCCGTTATGCGTTATGCGTTATGCGTTATGTGTTATGCGTTGTGCGTTATCCGCTATGCGTTATGCGTTTTGCGTTATGCGTTATGCGTTATGCGTTATGCGTTATGCGTTATGAGAAATGCGTGATCCGTTATGCGTTATGCGTTATGCGTTATGGGTTATCCGTTATGCGTTATCCGTTATGCGTTATGCGTTATGCGTTATGCGTTATGCGTTATGCTATATACGTTATGCGTTATGCGTTATGCGTTATGCGTTATGCGTTATGCGTTATGCGTTATGCGTTATGCGTTATGCGTTATGCGTTATGCGTTATGCGTTATGCGTTATGCGTTATGCGTTATGCGTTATGCGTTATGCGTCATGCGTTATGCGTTATGCGTTATGCGTTATGCGTTATGCGTTAAGCGTTGTGCGTTGTGCGTTATGCGTTATGCGTTATGCGTTATGCGTTATGCGTTATGCGTTATGCGTTACGCGTTATGCGTTATGCGTTATGCGGTATGCGTTATGCGTTATGCGTTATGCGTTATGCGTTACGCGTTATGCGTTACGTGTTATGCGTTATGCGTTATATGTTATGCGTTATGCGTTATGCGTTATGCGTTATGCGTTAAGCGTTATGCGTTATGCGTTATGCGTTATGCGTTATGCGTTATGCGTTATGCGTTATGCGTTATGCGTTATGCGTTATGCATTATGCTTTATCCGTTATGCGTTATGCGTTATGCTTTATGCGTTATGCGTTATGCGTTATACGTTATGCGTTATGAGTTATGCGTTATGCGTTATGCGTTTTGCGGTATTCGTTATGCGTTGTGCATTATGCGTTATGCGTTGTGCGTTATGGGTTATGATTGATGCGTTATGCGATATGCTTTATGCGTCATGCGTGATCCGTTATGCGTTAGGCGTTATGCGATTTGCGGTACTCGTTATGCGTTGTGCATTTTGCGTTATGCGTTATCCGTTATGAGTTATGAGTTATGAGTTATAAGTTATGCGTAATGCGTTATGCCTTATGCGTTATGCATTATGCGTTATGCGTTATGCGTTATGCGTTATGCGTTATGCGTTATGCGTTATGCGTTATGCGTTATGCGTTATGCGTTATGCGTTATGCGTTATGCGTTATGTGTTATGCGTTATACGTTATACGGTATGCTTTATGCGTTATGCGTTATGCGTTATGTGTTATGCGTTATGCGTTATGCGTTCTGCGTTCTGCGTTATGCGTTATGCGTTATGCGTTATGCGTTATGCGTTATGCGTTATGCGTTATGCGTTATGCGTTATGCGTCATGCGTTATGCGTAATGCGTTATGCTTTATGCGTTATGCGTTATGCGTTATGCGTTATGCGTTATGCGATATGCGTTATGCTTTATGCGTTATGTGTTATGCGTTATACGTTATACGGTATGCTTTATGCGTTATGCGTTATGCGTTATGTGTTATGCGTTATGCGTTATGCGTTCTGCGTTATGCGTTCTGCGTTATGCGTTATGCGTTATGCGTTATGCGTTATGCGTTATGCGTTATGCGTTATGCGTTATGCGTTATGCGTCATGCGTTATGCGTAATGCGTTATGCTTTATGCGTTATGCGTTATGAGTTATACGTTATGCGTTAAGCGTTATGCGTTATGCCTGATCCGTTATGCGTTAGGCGTTATGCGATTTGCGGTATTCGTTATGCGTTGTGCTTTATGCGTTATGAGTTACGCGTAATGCGTTATGCGCTATGGGTCATGCGTTAAGCGTTATGCGTTATGCGTTATGCGTTATGGGTTATGCGTTATGGGTTATGAGTAATGCGTGATCCGTTATGCGTTATGCGTTATGAGTAATGCGTGATCCGTTATGCGTTATGCGTTATGCGTTATGCGTTATGCGTTATGCGTTATGCGTTATGCGTTATGCGTTATGCGTTATGGGTTATGCGTTATGTGTTATGCGTTATGCGTTATGCGTTATGCGTTATGCGTTATGCGTTATGCGTTATGCGTTATGGGTTATGAGTAATGCGTGACCCGTTATGCATTATGCTTTATGCGTTATGAGTTACGCGTAATACGTTGTGCGCTATGGGTCATGCGTTAAGCGTTATGCGTTATGCGTTATGCGTTATGGGTTATGCGTTATGTGTTATGCGTTATGCGTTATGCGTTATGCGTTATGCGTTATGCGTTATGGGTTATCCGTTATGCGTTATGCGTTATGCGTTATGCGTTATGCGTTATGCGTTATGCGTTATGCGTTATGCGATATGCGTTATGCGTTATGCGTTATGCGTTATGCGTTATGCATTATGCGTTATGCGTTATGCGTTATGCGATATGCGTTATGCGTTATGCGTTATGCGTTATGCGTTATGCGTTATGCGTTATGCGTTATGCGTTATGCGTTATGCGTTATGCGTTATGCGTTATGAGTAATGCTTGATCCGTTATGCGTTATGCGTTATGCGTTATGTGTTATGCGTTGTGCGTTATCCGCTATGCGTTATGCGTTTTGCGTTATGCGTTATGCGTTATGCGTTATGCGTTATGAGAAATGCGTGATCCGTTATGCGTTATGCGTTATGCGTTATGGGTTATCCGTTATGCGTTATCCGTTATGCGTTATGCGTTATGCGTTATGCGTTATGCGTTATGCTATATACGTTATGCGTTATGCGTTATGCGTTATGCGTTATGCGTTATGCGTTATGCGTTATGCGTTATGCGTTATGCGTTATGCGTTATGCGTTATGCGTTATGCGTTATGCGTTATGAGTAATGCGTGATCCGTTATGCGTTATGCGTTATGCGTTATGTTTTATGCGTTGTGCGTTATCCGCTATGCGTTATGCGTTTTGCGTTATGCGTTATGCGTTATGCGTTGTGCGTTATGCGTTATGCGTTATAGGTTATGCGTTATGTGTTATGCGTTATGCGTTATGCGTTATGCGTTATGCGTTATGCATTATGCGTTATGCGTTATGCTTTATGCGTTATGCGTTATACGTTATGCGTTATGAGTAATGCGTGATCCGTTATGTGTTATGCGTTATGCGTTATGCGTTATGCGTTTTGCGTTATGCGTTATGCGTTATGCGTTATGCGTTATGCGTTATGCGTTATGCGTTATGCGTTATGCGTTATGCGTTATGCGTTATGCGTTATGCGTTATGCGTTATGCGTTATGCGTTATGCGTTATGCGTTATGCGTTATGCGTTATGCGTTATGCGTTATGCGTTATGCGTTATGAGAAATGCGTGATCCGTTATGCGTTATGCGTTATGAGTAATGCGTGATCCGTTATGCGTTATGCGTTATGCGTTATGCGTTATGCGTTATGCGTTATGCGTGTTCGTTATGCGTTATGCGTTATGAGTAATGCGTGATCCGTTATGCGTTATGCGTTATGAGTAATGCGTGATCCGTTATGCGTTATGCGTTATGCGTTATGCGTTATGCGTTATGCGTTATGCGTTATGCGTTATGCGTTATGCGTTATGGGTTATGCGTTATGTGTTATGCGTTATGCGTTATGCGTTATGCGTTATGCGTTATGCGTTATGCGTTATGGGTTATGAGTAATGCGTGACCCGTTATGCATTATGCTTTATGCGTTATGAGTTACGCGTAATACGTTGTGCGCTATGGGTCATGCGTTAAGCGTTATGCGTTATGCGTTATGCGTTATGGGTTATGCGTTATGTGTTATGCGTTATGCGTTATGCGTTATGCGTTATGCGTTATGCGTTATGGGTTATCCGTTATGCGTTATCCGTTATGCGTTATGCGTTATGCGTTATGCGTTATGCGTTATGCGTTATGCGTTATGCGTTATGCGTTATGCGTTATGCGTTATGCGTTATGCGTTATGCGTTATGCGTTATGCGTTATGCGATATGCGTTATGCGTTATGCGTTATGCGTTATGCGTTATGCGTTATGCGTTATGCGTTATGCGTTATGCGTTATGCGTTATGCGTTATGCGTTATGAGTAATGCTTGATCCGTTATGCGTTATGCGTTATGCGTTATGTGTTATGCGTTGTGCGTTATCCGCTATGCGTTATGCGTTTTGCGTTATGCGTTATGCGTTATGCGTTATGCGTTATGCGTTATGAGAAATGCGTGATCCGTTATACGTTATGCGTTATGCGTTATGGGTTATCCGTTATGCGTTATCCGTTATGCGTTATGCGTTATGCGTTATCCGTTATGCGTTATCCTATATACGTTATGCGTTATGCGTTATGCGTTATGCGTTATGCGTTATGCGTTATGCGTTATGCGTTATGCGTTATGCGTTATGCGTTATGCGTTATGCGTTATGCGTTATGCGTTATGCGTTATGCGTTATGCGTTATGCGTCATGCGTTATGCGTTATGCGTTATGCGTTATGCGTTATGCGTTAAGCGTTGTGCGTTGTGCGTTATGCGTTATGCGTTATGCGTTATGCGTTATGCGTTATGCGTTATGCGTTACGCGTTATGCGTTATGCGTTATGCGTTATGCGTTATGCGTTATGCGTTATGCGTTATGCGTTACGCGTTATGCGTTACGAGTTATGCGTTATGCGTTATATGTTATGCGTTATGCGTTATGCGTTATGCGTTATGCGTTAAGCGTTATGCGTTATGCGTTATGCGTTATGCGTTATGCGTTATGCGTTATGCGTTATGCGTTACGCGTTATGCGTTATGCATTATGCTTTATCCGTTATGCGTTATGCGTTATGCTTTATGCGTTATGCGTTATGCGTTATACGTTATGCGTTATGAGTTATGCGTTATGCGTTATGCGTTTTGCGGTATTCGTTATGCGTTGTGCATTATGCGTTATGCGTTGTGCGTTATGGGTTATGATTGATGCGTTATGCGATATGCTTTATGCGTCATGCGTGATCCGTTATGCGTTAGGCGTTATGCGATTTGCGGTACTCGTTATGCGTTGTGCATTTTGCGTTATGCGTTATCCGTTATGAGTTATGAGTTATGAGTTATAAGTTATGCGTAATGCGTTATGCGTTATGCGTTATGCATTATGCGTTATGCGTTATGCGTTATGCGTTATGCGTTATGCGTTATGCGTTCTGCGTTATGCGTTATGCGTAATGCGTTATGCTTTATGCGTTATGCGTTATGTGTTATGCGTTATACGTTATACGGTATGCTTTATGCGTTATGCGTTATGCGTTATGTGTTATGCGTTATGCGTTATGCGTTCTGCGTTCTGCGTTATGCGTTATGCGTTATGCGTTATGCGTTATGCGTTATGCGTTATGCGTTATGCGTTATGCGTTATGCGTCATGCGTTATGCGTAATGCGTTATGCTTTATGCGTTATGCGTTATGCGTTATGCGTTATGCGTTATGCGATATGCGTTATGCTTTATGCGTTATGTGTTATGCGTTATACGTTATACGGTATGCTTTATGCGTTATGCGTTATGCGTTATGTGTTATGCGTTATGCGTTATGCGTTATGCGTTATGCGTTCTGCGTTATGCGTTATGCGTTATGCGTTATGCGTTATGCGTTATGCGTTATGCGTTATGCGTTATGCGTTATGCGTCATGCGTTATGCGTAATGCGTTATGCTTTATGCGTTATGCGTTATGAGTTATACGTTATGCGTTAAGCGTTATGCGTTATGCCTGATCCGTTATGCGTTAGGCGTTATGCGATTTGCGGTATTCGTTATGCGTTGTGCTTTATGCGTTATGAGTTACGCGTAATGCGTTATGCGCTATGGGTCATGCGTTAAGCGTTATGCGTTATGCGTTATGCGTTATGGGTTATGCGTTATGGGTTATGAGTAATGCGTGATCCGTTATGCGTTATGCGTTATGAGTAATGCGTGATCCGTTATGCGTTATGCGTTATGCGTTATGCGTTATGCGTTATGCGTTATGCGTTATGCGTTATGCGTTATGCGTTATGGGTTATGCGTTATGTGTTATGCGTTATGCGTTATGCGTTATGCGTTATGCGTTATGCGTTATGCGTTATGCGTTATGGGTTATGAGTAATGCGTGACCCGTTATGCATTATGCTTTATGCGTTATGAGTTACGCGTAATACGTTGTGCGCTATGGGTCATGCGTTAAGCGTTATGCGTTATGCGTTATGCGTTATGGGTTATGCGTTATGTGTTATGCGTTATGCGTTATGCGTTATGCGTTATGCGTTATGCGTTATGGGTTATCCGTTATGCGTTATCCGTTATGCGTTATGCGTTATGCGTTATGCGTTATGCGTTATGCGTTATGCGATATGCGTTATGCGTTATGCGTTATGCGTTATGCGTTATGCATTATGCGTTATGCGTTATGCGTTATGCGATATGCGTTATGCGTTATGCGTTATGCGTTATGCGTTATGCGTTATGCGTTATGCGTTATGCGTTATGCGTTATGCGTTATGCGTTATGCGTTATGAGTAATGCTTGATCCGTTATGCGTTATGCGTTATGCGTTATGTGTTATGCGTTGTGCGTTATCCGATATGCGTTATGCGTTTTGCGTTATGCGTTATACGTTATGCGTTATGCGTTATGAGAAATGCGTGATCCGTTATACGTTATGCGTTATGCGTTATGGGTTATCCGTTATGCGTTATCCGTTATGCGTTATGCGTTATGCGTTATGCGTTATGCGTTATGCTATATACGTTATGCGTTATGCGTTATGCGTTATGCGTTATGCGTTATGCGTTATGCGTTATGCGTTATGCGTTATGCGTTATGCGTTATGCGTTATGCGTTATGCGTTATGCGTTATGTGTAATGCGTGATCCGTTATGCGTTATGCGTTATGCGTTATGTTTTATGCGTTGTGCGTTATCCGCTATGCGTTATGCGTTTTGCGTTATGCGTTATGCGTTATGCGTTGTGCGTTATGCGTTATGCGTTATAGGTTATGCGTTATGCGTTATGCGTTATGCGTTATGCGTTATGCGTTATGCGTTATGCATTATGCGTTATGCGTTATGCTTTATGCGTTATGCGTTATACGTTATGCGTTATGAGTAATGCGTGATCCGTTATGTGTTATGCGTTATGCGTTATGCGTTATGCGTTTTGCGTTATGCGTTATGCGTTATGCGTTATGCGTTATGCGTTATGCGTTATGCGTTATGCGTTATGCGTTATGCGTTATGCGTTATGCGTTATGCGTTATGCGTTATGCGTTATGCGTTATGCGTTATGCGTTATGCGTTATGCGTTATGCGTTATGCGTTATGCGTTATGCGTTATGAGAAATGCGTGATCCGTTATGCGTTATGCGTTATGAGTAATGCGTGATCCGTTATGCGTTATGCGTTATGCGTTATGCGTTATGCGTTATGCGTTATGCGTGTTCGTTATGCGTTATGCGTTATGAGTAATGCGTGATCCGTTATGCGTTATGCGTTATGCGTTATGCGTTATGCGTTATGGGTTATGCGTTATGTGTTATGCGTTATGCGTTATGCGTTATGCGTTATGCGTTATGCGTTATGGGTTATCCGTTATGCGTTATCCGTTATGCGTTATGCGTTATGCGTTATGCGTTATGCGTTATGCTTTATGCGTTATGCGATATGCGTTATGCGTTATGCGTTATGCGTTATGCGTTATGCGTTATGCGTTATGCGTTATGCGTTATGCGTTATGCGTTATGCGTTATGCGTCATGAGTAATGCGTGATCCGTTATGCGTTATGCGTTATGCGTTATGCGTTATGCGTTGTGCGTTATGCGTTATGCGTTATAGGTTATGCGTTATGTGTTATGCGTTATTCGTTATGCGTTATGCGTTATGCATTATGCGTTATGCGTTATGCTTTATGCGTTATGCGTTATACGTTATGCGTTATGAGTAATGCGTGATCCGTTATGTGTTATGCGTTATGCGTTATGCGTTATGCGTTTTGCGTTATGTGTTATGGGTTATGCGTTATGCGTTATGCGTTATGCGTTATGCGTTATGCGTTATGCGTTATGCGTTATGCGTTATGCGTTATGCGTTATGCGTTATGCGTTATGCGTTATGCGTTATGCGTTACGCAATATGCGTTATGCGTTATGCGTTATGCGTTATGCGTTATGCGTTATGCGTTATGCGTTATGCGTTATGCGTGATCCGTTATGCGTTATGCGTTATGAGTAATGCGTGATCCGTTATGCGTTATGCGTTATGCGTTATGCGTTATGCGTTATGCGTTATGCGTTATGCGTTATGCGTTATGCGTTATGCGTTATGCATTATGCGTTATGCGTTATGCTTTATGCGTTATGCGTTTTAAGTAATGCGTGATCCGTTATGTGTTATGCGTTATGCGTTATGCGTTATGTGTTATGCGTTGTGCGTTATCCGCTATGCGTTATGCGTTTTGCGTTATGCGTTATGCGTTATGCGTTATGCGTTTTGCGTTATGCGTTATGCCTTATGCGTTATGCGTTATGCGTTATGCGTTATGCGTTATGCGTTATGCGTTATGCGTTATGCGTTATGCGTAATGCGTTATGCGTTATGCGTTATGCGTTATGCGTTATGCGTTATGCGTTATGCGTTATGCGTTATGCGTTATGCGTTATGCGTTATGCGTTATGAGAAATGCGTGATCCGTTATGCGTTATGCGTTATGCGTTATGCGTTATGCGTTATGCGTTATGCGTTATGGGTTATGCGTTATGTGTTATGCGTTATGCGTTATGCGTTATGCGTTATGCGTTATGCGTTATGCGTTATGCGTTATGCGTTATGCGTTATGCGGTATGCGTTATGCGTTATGCGTTATGCGTTATGCGTTATGCGTTATGCGTTATGCGTTATGCGTTATGCGTTATGCGTTATGCGTTATGCGTTATGCGTTATGCGTTATGCGTTATGCGTTATGCGTTATGCGTTATGCGTTATGTGTTATCCGTTATGAGTTATGAGTAATGCGTGATCCGTTATGCGTTATGCGTTATGAGTAATGCGTGATCCGTTATGCGTTATGCGTTATGAGTAATGCTTGATCCGTTACGCGTTATGCGTTATGCGTTATGCGTTATGGGTTATGCGTTATGTGTTATGAGTTATGCGTTATGCGTTATGCGTTATGCGTTATGCGTTATGGGTTATGAGTAATGCGTGATCCGTTATGCGTTATGCTTTATGCGTTATGAGTTACGCGTAATGCGTTATGCGTTATGCGTTATGGGTTATGCGTTATGTGTTATGAGTTATGCGTTATGCGTTATGCGTTATGCGTTATGCGTTATGGGTTATGAGTAATGCGTGATCCGTTATGCGTTATGCTTTATGCGTTATGAGTTACGCGTAATGCGTTATGCGTTATGCGTTATGGGTTATGCGTTATGTGTTATGAGTTATGCGTTATGCGTTATGCGTTATGCGTTATGCGTTATGGGTTACCCGTTATGCGTTATCCGTTATGAGTTTTGCGTTATGCGTTATGCGTTATGAGTTGTACGTTATACGTTATGCGTTATGAGTTATGCGTTATGCGTTATGCGTTTTGCGGTATTCGTTATGCGTTGTGCATTATGCGTTATGCGTTGTGCGTTATGGGTTATGATTGATGCGTTATGCGATATGCTTTATGCGTCATGCGTGATCCGTTATGCGTTAGGCGTTATGCGATTTGCGGTACTCGTTATGCGTTGTGCATTTTGCGTTATGCGTTATCCGTTATGAGTTATGAGTTATGAGTTATAAGTTATGCGTAATGCGTTATGCCTTATGCGTTATGCATTATGCGTTATGCGTTATGCGTTATGCGTTATGCGTTATGCGTTATGCGTTGTGCGTTATGCGTTATGCGTAATGCGTTATGCTTTATGCGTTATGCGTTATGTGTTATGCGTTATACGTTATTTGGTATGCTTTATGCGTTATGCGTTATGCGTTATGTGTTATGCGTTATGCGTTATGCGTTCTGCGTTCTGCGTTATGCGTTATGCGTTATGCGTTATGCGTTATGCGTTATGCGTTATGCGTTATGCGTTATGCGTTATGCGTTATGCGTCATGCGTTATGCGTAATGCGTTATGCTTTATGCGTTATGCGTTATGCGTTATGCGTTATGCGATATGCGTTATGCTTTATGCGTTATGTGTTATGCGTTATACGTTATACGGTATGCTTTATGCGTTATGCGTTATGCGTTATGTGTTATGCGTTATGCGTTATGCGTTCTGCGTTATGCGTTCTGCGTTATGCGTTATGCGTTATGCGTTATGCGTTATGCGTTATGCGTTATGCGTTATGCGTTATGCGTTATGCGTCATGCGTTATGCGTAATGCGTTATGCTTTATGCGTTATGCGTTATGAGTTATACGTTATGCGTTAAGCGTTATGCGTTATGCCTGATCCGTTATGCGTTAGGCGTTATGCGATTTGCGGTATTCGTTATGCGTTGTGCTTTATGCGTTATGAGTTACGCGTAATGCGTTATGCGCTATGGGTCATGCGTTAAGCGTTATGCGTTATGCGTTATGCGTTATGGGTTATGCGTTATGGGTTATGAGTAATGCGTGATCCGTTATGCGTTATGCGTTATGAGTAATGCGTGATCCGTTATGCGTTATGCGTTATGCGTTATGCGTTATGCGTTATGCGTTATGCGTTATGCGTTATGGGTTACGCGTTATGTGTTATGCGTTATGCGTTATGCGTTATGCGTTATGCGTTATGCGTTATGCGTTATGGGTTATGAGTAATGCGTGACCCGTTATGCATTATGCTTTATGCGTTATGAGTTACGCGTAATACGTTGTGCGCTATGGGTCATGCGTTAAGCGTTATGCGTTATGCGTTATGCGTTATGGGTTATGCGTTATGTGTTATGCGTTATGCGTTATGCGTTATGCGTTATGCGTTATGCGTTATGGGTTATCCGTTATGCGTTATCCGTTATGCGTTATGCGTTATGCGTTATGCGTTATGCGTTATGCGTTATGCGATATGCGTTATGCGTTATGCGTTATGCGTTATGCGTTATGCGTTATGCGTTATGCGTTATGCGTTATGCGATATGCGTTATGCGTTATGCGTTATGCGTTATGCGTTATGCGTTATGCGTTATGCGTTATGCGTTATGCGTTATGCGTTATGCGTTATGCGTTATGAGTAATGCTTGATCCGTTATGCGTTATGCGTTATGCGTTATGTGTTATGCGTTGTGCGTTATCCGCTATGCGTTATGCGTTTTGCGTTATGCGTTATGCGTTATGCGTTATGCGTTATGCGTTATGAGAAATGCGTGATCCGTTATGCGTTATGCGTTATGCGTTATGCGTTATCCGTTATGCGTTATCCGTTATGCGTTATGCGTTATGCGTTATGCGTTATGCGTTATGCTATATACGTTATGCGTTATGCGTTATGCGTTATGCGTTATGCGTTATGCGTTATGCGTTATGCGTTATGCGTTATGCGTTATGCGTTATGCGTTATGCGTTATGCGTTATGCGTTATGCGTTATGCGTTATGCGTTATGCGTTATGCGTCATGCGTTATGCGTTATGCGTTATGCGTTATGCGTTATGCGTTAAGCGTTGTGCGTTGTGCGTTATGCGTTATGCGTTATGCGTTATGCGTTATGCGTTATGCGTTATGCGTTATGCGTTATGCGTTATGCGTTATGCGGTATGCGTTATGCGTTATGCGTTATGCGTTATGCGTTACGCGTTATGCGTTACGTGTTATGCGTTATGCGTTATATGTTATGCGTTATGCGTTATGCGTTATGCGTTATGCGTTAAGCGTTATGCGTTATGCGTTATGCGTTATGCGTTATGCGTTATGCGTTATGCGTTATGCGTTACGCGTTATGCGTTATGCATTATGCTTTATCCGTTATGCGTTATGCGTTATGCTTTATGCGTTATGCGTTATGCGTTATACGTTATGCGTTATGCGTTATGCGTTATGCGTTATGCGTTTTGCGGTATTCGTTATGCGTTGTGCATTATGCGTTATGCGTTGTGCGTTATGGGTTATGATTGATGCGTTATGCGATATGCTTTATGCGTCATGCGTGATCCGTTATGCGTTAGGCGTTATGCGATTTGCGGTACTCGTTATGCGTTGTGCATTTTGCGTTATGCGTTATCCGTTATGAGTTATGAGTTATGAGTTATAAGTTATGCGTAATGCGTTATGCCTTATGCGTTATGCATTATGCGTTATGCGTTATGCGTTATGCGTTATGCGTTATGCGTTATGCGTTGTGCGTTATGCGTTATGCGTAATGCGTTATGCTTTATGCGTTATGCGTTATGTGTTATGCGTTATACGTTATACGGTATGCTTTATGCGTTATGCGTTATGCGTTATGTGTTATGCGTTATGCGTTATGCGTTCTGCGTTCTGCGTTATGCGTTATGCGTTATGCGTTATGCGTTATGCGTTATGCGTTATGCGTTATGCGTTATGCGTTATGCGTCATGCGTTATGCGTAATGCGTTATGCTTTATGCGTTATGCGTTATGCGTTATGCGTTATGCGTTATGCGATATGCGTTATGCTTTATGCGTTATGTGTTATGCGTTATACGTTATACGGTATGCTTTATGCGTTATGCGTTATGCGTTATGTGTTATGCGTTATGCGTTATGCGTTCTGCGTTATGCGTTCTGCGTTATGCGTTATGCGTTATGCGTTATGCGTTATGCGTTATGCGTTATGCGTTATGCGTTATGCGTTATGCGTCATGCGTTATGCGTAATGCGTTATGCTTTATGCGTTATGCGTTATGAGTTATACGTTATGCGTTAAGCGTTATGCGTTATGCCTGATCCGTTATGCGTTAGGCGTTATGCGATTTGCGGTATTCGTTATGCGTTGTGCTTTATGCGTTATGAGTTACGCGTAATGCGTTATGCGCTATGGGTCATGCGTTAAGCGTTATGCGTTATGCGTTATGCGTTATGGGTTATGCGTTATGGGTTATGAGTAATGCGTGATCCGTTATGCGTTATGCGTTATGAGTAATGCGTGATCCGTTATGCGTTATGCGTTATGCGTTATGCGTTATGCGTTATGCGTTATGCGTTATGCGTTATGCGTTATGCGTTATGGGTTATGCGTTATGTGTTATGCGTTATGCGTTATGCGTTATGCGTTATGCGTTATGCGTTATGCGTTATGCGTTATGCGTTATGGGTTATGAGTAATGCGTGACCCGTTATGCATTATGCTTTATGCGTTATGAGTTACGCGTAATACGTTGTGCGCTATGGGTCATGCGTTAAGCGTTATGCGTTATGCGTTATGCGTTATGGGTTATGCGTTATGTGTTATGCGTTATGCGTTATGCGTTATGCGTTATGCGTTATGCGTTATGGGTTATCCGTTATGCGTTATCCGTTATGCGTTATGCGTTATGCGTTATGCGTTATGCGTTATGCGTTATGCGATATGCGTTATGCGTTATGCGTTATGCGTTATGCGTTATGCATTATGCGTTATGCGTTATGCGTTATGCGATATGCGTTATGCGTTATGCGTTATGCGTTATGCGTTATGCGTTATGCGTTATGCGTTATGCGTTATGCGTTATGCGTTATGCGTTATGCGTTATGAGTAATGCTTGATCCGTTATGCGTTATGCGTTATGCGTTATGTGTTATGCGTTGTGCGTTATCCGCTATGCGTTATGCGTTTTGCGTTATGCGTTATGCGTTATGCGTTATGCGTTATGAGAAATGCGTGATCCGTTATACGTTATGCGTTATGCGTTATGGGTTATCCGTTATGCGTTATCCGTTATGCGTTATGCGTTATGCGTTATGCGTTATGCGTTATGCTATATACGTTATGCGTTATGCGTTATGCGTTATGCGTTATGCGTTATGCGTTATGCGTTATGCGTTATGCGTTATGCGTTATGCGTTATGCGTTATGCGTTATGCGTTATGCGTTATGTGTAATGCGTGATCCGTTATGCGTTATGCGTTATGCGTTATGTTTTATGCGTTGTGCGTTATCCGCTATGCGTTATGCGTTTTGCGTTATGCGTTATGCGTTATGCGTTGTGCGTTATGCGTTATGCGTTATAGGTTATGCGTTATGTGTTATGCGTTATGCGTTATGCGTTATGCGTTATGCGTTATGCATTATGCGTTATGCGTTATGCTTTATGCGTTATGCGTTATACGTTATGCGTTATGAGTAATGCGTGATCCGTTATGTGTTATGCGTTATGCGTTATGCGTTATGCGTTTTGCGTTATGCGTTATGCGTTATGCGTTATGCGTTATGCGTTATGCGTTATGCGTTATGCGTTATGCGTTATGCGTTATGCGTTATGCGTTATGCGTTATGCGTTATGCGTTATGCGTTATGCGTTATGCGTTATGCGTTATGCGTTATGCGTTATGCGTTATGCGTTATGCGTTATGAGAAATGCGTGATCCGTTATGCGTTATGCGTTATGAGTAATGCGTGATCCGTTATGCGTTATGCGTTATGCGTTATGCGTTATGCGTTATGCGTTATGCGTGTTCGTTATGCGTTATGCGTTATGAGTAATGCGTGATCCGTTATGCGTTATGCGTTATGCGTTATGCGTTATGCGTTATGGGTTATGCGTTATGTGTTATGCGTTATGCGTTATGCGTTATGCGTTATGCGTTATGCGTTATGGGTTATCCGTTATGCGTTATCCGTTATGCGTTATGCGTTATGCGTTATGCGTTATGCGTTATGCTTTATGCGTTATGCGATATGCGTTATGCGTTATGCGTTATGCGTTATGCGTTATGCGTTATGCGTTATGCGTTATGCGTTATGCGTTATGCGTTATGCGTTATGCGTTATGCGTCATGAGTAATGCGTGATCCGTTATGCGTTATGCGTTATGCGTTATGCGTTATGCGTTGTGCGTTATGCGTTATGCGTTATAGGTTATGCGTTATGTGTTATGCGTTATTCGTTATGCGTTATGCGTTATGCATTATGCGTTATGCGTTATGCTTTATGCGTTATGCGTTATACGTTATGCGTTATGAGTAATGCGTGATCCGTTATGTGTTATGCGTTATGCGTTATGCGTTATGCGTTTTGCGTTATGTGTTATGGGTTATGCGTTATGCGTTATGCGTTATGCGTTATGCGTTATGCGTTATGCGTTATGCGTTATGCGTTATGCGTTATGCGTTATGCGTTATGCGTTATGCGTTATGCGTTATGCGTTACGCAATATGCGTTATGCGTTATGCGTTATGCGTTATGCGTTATGCGTTATGCGTTATGCGTTATGCGTTATGCGTGATCCGTTATGCGTTATGCGTTATGAGTAATGCGTGATCCGTTATGCGTTATGCGTTATGCGTTATGCGTTATGCGTTATGCGTTATGCGTTATGCGTTATGCGTTATGCGTTATGCGTTATGCGTTATGCATTATGCGTTATGCGTTATGCTTTATGCGTTATGCGTTTTAAGTAATGCGTGATCCGTTATGTGTTATGCGTTATGCGTTATGCGTTATGTGTTATGCGTTGTGCGTTATCCGCTATGCGTTATGCGTTTTGCGTTATGCGTTATGCGTTATGCGTTATGCGTTTTGCGTTATGCGTTATGCCTTATGCGTTATGCGTTATGCGTTATGCGTTATGCGTTATGCGTTATGCGTTATGCGTTATGCGTTATGCGTAATGCGTTATGCGTTATGCGTTATGCGTTATGCGTTATGCGTTATGCGTTATGCGTTATGCGTTATGCGTTATGCGTTATGCGTTATGCGTTATGAGAAATGCGTGATCCGTTATGCGTTATGCGTTATGCGTTATGCGTTATGCGTTATGCGTTATGCGTTATGGGTTATGCGTTATGTGTTATGCGTTATGCGTTATGCGTTATGCGTTATGCGTTATGCGTTATGCGTTATGCGTTATGCGTTATGCGTTATGCGGTATGCGTTATGCGTTATGCGTTATGCGTTATGCGTTATGCGTTATGCGTTATGCGTTATGCGTTATGCGTTATGCGTTATGCGTTATGCGTTATGCGTTATGCGTTATGCGTTATGCGTTATGCGTTATGCGTTATGCGTTATGTGTTATCCGTTATGAGTTATGAGTAATGCGTGATCCGTTATGCGTTATGCGTTATGAGTAATGCGTGATCCGTTATGCGTTATGCGTTATGAGTAATGCTTGATCCGTTACGCGTTATGCGTTATGCGTTATGCGTTATGGGTTATGCGTTATGTGTTATGAGTTATGCGTTATGCGTTATGCGTTATGCGTTATGCGTTATGGGTTATGAGTAATGCGTGATCCGTTATGCGTTATGCTTTATGCGTTATGAGTTACGCGTAATGCGTTATGCGTTATGCGTTATGGGTTATGCGTTATGTGTTATGAGTTATGCGTTATGCGTTATGCGTTATGCGTTATGCGTTATGGGTTATGAGTAATGCGTGATCCGTTATGCGTTATGCTTTATGCGTTATGAGTTACGCGTAATGCGTTATGCGTTATGCGTTATGGGTTATGCGTTATGTGTTATGAGTTATGCGTTATGCGTTATGCGTTATGCGTTATGCGTTATGGGTTACCCGTTATGCGTGATCCGTTATGCGTTATGCTTTATGCGTTATGAGTTACGCGTAATGCGTTATGCGTTATGCGTTATGGGTTATGCGTTATGTGTTATGAGTTATGCGTTATGCGTTATGCGTTATGCGTTATGCGTTATGGGTTACCCGTTATGCGTTATCCGTTATGAGTTTTGCGTTATGCGTTATGCGTTATGCGTTATGCGTAATGCGTTTTGTGTTATGCGTTATGCGTTATGCGTTATGCGTTATGCGTTATGCGTTATGCGTTATGGGTTATGAGTAATGCGTGATCCGTTATGCGTTATGCTTTATGCGTTATGAGTTACGCGTAATGCGTTATGCGTTATGCGTTATGGGTTATGCGTTATGTGTTATGAGTTATGCGTGATGCGTTATGCGTTATGCGTTATGCGTTATGCGTTATGGGTTATCCGTTTTGCGTTATCCGTTATGAGTTATGCGTTATGCGTTATGCGTTATGCGTTATGCGTTATGCGATATGCCTTATGCGTTATGCGTTATGCGTTATGCGTTATGCGTTATGCGTTATGCGTTATGCGTTATGCGTTATGCGTTATGCGTTATGCGTTATGCGTTATGCGTTATGTGTTATGGGTTATGCGTTATGCGTTATGCGTTATGCGTTATGCGTTATGCGTTATGCGTTAAGCGATATGCGTTATGCGTTATGCGTTATGCGTTATGCGTTATGCGTTATGCGTTATGCGTTACGCAATATGCGTTATGCGTTATGCGTTATGCGTTATGCGTTATGCGTTATGCGTTATGCGTTATGCGTGATCCGTTATGCGTTATGCGTTATGAGTAATGCGTGATCCGTTATGCGTTATGCGTTATGCGTTATGCGTTATGCGTTATGCGTTATGCGTTATGCGTTATGCGTTATGGGTTATGCGTTATGTGTTATGCGTTATGCGTTATGCGTTATGCGTTATGCGTTATGGGTTATGAGTAATGCGTGACCCGTTATGCGTTATGCTTTATGCGTTATGAGTTACGCGTAATGCGTTATGCGCTATGGGTCATGCGTTAAGCGTTATGCGTTATGCGTTATGCGTTATGGGTTATGCGTTATGTGTTATGCGTTATGCGTTATGCGTTATGCGTAATGCGTTATGGGTTATCCGTTATGCGTTATCCGATATGCGTTATGCGTTATGCGTTATGCGTTATGCGTTATGCGTTATGCGATATGCGTTATGCGTTATGCGTTATGCCTTATGCGTTATGCGATTTGCGTTATGCGTTATGCGTTATGCGTTATGCGTTATGCGTTATGTGTTATGGGTTATGCGTTATGCGTTATGCGTTATGCGTTATGCGTTATGCGTTATGCGTTATGTGTTATGGGTTATGCGTTATGCGTTATGCGTTATGCGTTATGCGTTATGCGTTATGCGTTATGCGTTATGCGTTATGCGTTATGCGTTATGCGTTATGCGTTATGCGTTATGCGTTATGCGTTATGCGTTATGCGTTACGCAATATGCGTTATGCGTTATGCGTTATGCGTTATGCGTTATGCGTTATGCGTGATCCGTTATGCGTTATGCGTTATGGGTTATGCGTTATGCGTTATGCGTTATGCGTTATGCGTTATGCGTTATGCGTTATGCGTTATGCGTTATGCGTTATGCGTTATGCGTTATGCGTTATGCGTTATGCGTTATGCGTTACGCAATATGCGTTATGCGTTATGCGTTATGCGTTATGCGTTATGCGTTATGCGTTATGCGTTATGCGTGATCCGTTATGCGTTATGCGTTATGAGTAATGCGTGATCCGTTATGCGTTATGCGTTATGCGTTATGCGTTATGCGTTATGCGTTATGGGTTATGCGTTATGTGTTATGCGTTATGCGTTATGCGTTATGCGTTATGCGTTATGGGTTATGAGTAATGCGTGACCCGTTATGCGTTATGCTTTATGCGTTATGAGTTACGCGTAATGCGTTATGCGCTATGGGTCATGCGTTAAGCGTTATGCGTTATGCGTTATGCGTTATGGGTTATGCGTTATGTGTTATGCGTTATGCGTTATGCGTTATGTGTTATGCGTTATGGGTTATCCGTTATGCGTTATCCGTTATGCGTTATGCGTTATGCGTTATGCGTTATGCGTTATGTGTTATGCGTTGTGCGTTATCCGCTATGCGTTATGCGTTTTGCGTTATGCGTTATGCGTTATGCGTTATGCGTTGTGCTTTATGCGTTATGCGTTATAGGTTATGCGTTATGTGTCATGCGTTATGCGTTATGCGTTATGCGTTATGCGTTATGCGTTATGCGTTATGCGTTATGCGTTATGCGTAATGCGTTATGCGTTATGCGTTATGCGTTATGCGTTATGCGTTATGCGTTATGCGTTATGCGTTATGAGAAATGCGTGATCCGTTATGCGTTATGGGTTATGCGTTATGCGTTATGCGTTATGCGTTATGCGTTATGCGTTATGGGTTATGCGTTATGCGTTATGCGTTATGCGTTATGCGTTATGCGTTATGCGTTATGCGTTATGCGTTATGCGTTATGCGTTATGCGTTATGCGTTATGCGCTATGGGTCATGCGTTAAGCGTTATGCGTTATGCGTTATGCGTTATGGGTTATGCGTTATGTGTTATGCGTTATGCGTTATGCGTTATGCGTAATGCGTTATGGGTTATCCGTTATGCGTTATCCGATATGCGTTATGCGTTATGCGTTATGCGTTATGCGTTATGCGTTATGCGTTATGCGATATGCGTTATGCGTTATGCGTTATGCCTTATGCGTTATGCGATTTGCGTTATGCGTTATGCGTTATGCGTTATGCGTTATGCGTTATGTGTTATGGGTTATGCGTTATGCGTTATGCGTTATGCTTTATGCGTTATGCGTTATGCGTTATGTGTTATGGGTTATGCGTTATGCGTTATGGGTTATGCGTTATGCGTTATGCGTTATGCGTTATGCGTTATGCGTTATGCGTTATGCGTTATGCGTTATGCGTTATGCGTTATGCGTTATGCGTTATGCGTTATGCGTTATGCGTTACGCAATATGCGTTATGCGTTATGCGTTATGCGTTATGCGTTATGCGTTATGCGTTATGCGTTATGCGTTATGCGTGATCCGTTATGCGTTATGCGTTATGAGTAATGCGTGATCCGTTATGCGTTATGCGTTATGCGTTATGCGTTATGCGTTATGCGTTATGGGTTATGCGTTATGTGTTATGCGTTATGCGTTATGCGTTATGCGTTATGCGTTATGGGTTATGAGTAATGCGTGACCCGTTATGCGTTATGCTTTATGCGTTATGAGTTACGCGTAATGCGTTATGCGCTATGGGTCATGCGTTAAGCGTTATGCGTTATGCGTTATGCGTTATGGGTTATGCGTTATGTGTTATGCGTTATGCGTTATGCGTTATGTGTTATGCGTTATGGGTTATGCGTTATGCGTTATGCGTTATGCGTTATGCGTTATGCGTTATGCGTTATGCGTTATGTGTTATGCGTTGTGCGTTATCCGCTATGCGTTATGCGTTTTGCGTTATGCGTTATGCGTTATGCGTTATGCGTTGTGCTTTATGCGTTATGCGTTATAGGTTATGCGTTATGTGTCATGCGTTATGCGTTATGCGTTATGCGTTATGCGTTATGCGTTATGCGTTATGCGTTATGCGTTATGCGTAATGCGTTATGCGTTATGCGTTATGCGTTATGCGTTATGCGTTATGCGTTATGCGTTATGCGTTATGAGAAATGCGTGATCCGTTATGCGTTATGGGTTATGCGTTATGCGTTATGCGTTATGCGTTATGCGTTATGCGTTATGGGTTATGCGTTATGCGTTATGCGTTATGCGTTATGCGTTATGCGTTATGCGTTATGCGTTATGCGTTATGCGTTATGCGTTATGCGTTATGCGTTATGCGCTATGGGTCATGCGTTAAGCGTTATGCGTTATGCGTTATGCGTTATGGGTTATGCGTTATGTGTTATGCGTTATGCGTTATGCGTTATGCGTTATGCGTTATGGGTTATCCGTTATGCGTTATCCGATATGCGTTATGCGTTATGCGTTATGCGTTATGCGTTATGCGTTATGCGATATGCGTTATGCGTTATGCGTTATGCCTTATGCGTTATGCGATTTGCGTTATGCGTTATGCGTTATGCGTTATGCGTTATGCGTTATGTGTTATGGGTTATGCGTTATGCGTTATGCGTTATGCTTTATGCGTTATGCGTTATGCGTTATGTGTTATGGGTTATGCGTTATGCGTTATGGGTTATGCGTTATGCGTTATGCGTTATGCGTTATGCGTTATGCGTTATGCGTTATGCGTTATGCGTTATGCGTTATGCGTTATGCGTTATGCGTTATGCGTTATGCGTTATGCGTTACGCAATATGCGTTATGCGTTATGCGTTATGCGTTATGCGTTATGCGTTATGCGTTATGCGTTATGCGTGATCCGTTATGCGTTATGCGTTATGAGTAATGCGTGATCCGTTATGCGTTATGCGTTATGCGTTATGCGTTATGCGTTATGCGTTATGGGTTATGCGTTATGTGTTATGCGTTATGCGTTATGCGTTATGCGTTATGCGTTATGGGTTATGAGTAATGCGTGACCCGTTATGCGTTATGCTTTATGCGTTATGAGTTACGCGTAATGCGTTATGCGCTATGGGTCATGCGTTAAGCGTTATGCGTTATGCGTTATGCGTTATGGGTTATGCGTTATGTGTTATGCGTTATGCGTTATGCGTTATGTGTTATGCGTTATGGGTTATCCGTTATGCGTTATCCGTTATGCGTTATGCGTTATGCGTTATGCGTTATGCGTTATGTGTTATGCGTTGTGCGTTATCCGCTATGCGTTATGCGTTTTGCGTTATGCGTTATGCGTTATGCGTTATGCGTTGTGCGTTATGCGTTATGCGTTATAGGTTATGCGTTATGTGTCATGCGTTATGCGTTATGCGTTATGCGTTATGCGTTATGCGTTATGCGTTATGCGTTATGCGTTATGCGTTATGCGTAATGCGTTATGCGTTATGCGTTATGCGTTATGCGTTATGCGTTATGCGTTATGCGTTATGCGTTATGAGAAATGCGTGATCCGTTATGCGTTATGGGTTATGCGTTATGCGTTATGCGTTATGCGTTATGCGTTATGCGTTATGCGTTATGCGTTATGCGTTATGCGTTATGCGTTATGCGTTATGCGTTATGCGTTATGCGTTATGCGTTATGCGTTATGCGTTATGCGTTATGCGTTATGCGTTATGGGTTATGCGTTATGCGTTATGCGTTATGCGTTATGCGTTATGCGTTATGCGTTATGCGTTATGCGTTATGCGTTATGCGTTATGCGTTATGCGTTATGCGTTATGCGTTATGCGTTATGCGTTATGCGTTACGCAATATGCGTTATGCGTTATGCGTTATGCGTTATGTGTTATGCGTTATGCGTTATGCGTTATGCGTGATCCGTTATGCGTTATGCGTTATGAGTAATGCGTGATCCGTTATGCGTTATGCGTTATGCGTTATGCGTTATGCGTTATGCGTTATGCGTTATGCGTTATGCGTTATGCGTTATGCGTTATGCGTTATGCGTTACGCAATATGCGTTATGCGTTATGCGTTATGCGTTATGCGTTATGCGTTATGCGTTATGCGTTATGCGTGATCCGTTATGCGTTATGCGTTATGAGTAATGCGTGATCCGTTATGCGTTATGCGTTATGCGTTATGCGTTATGCGTTATGCGTTATGCGTTATGGGTTATGCGTTATGTGTTATGCGTTATGCGTTATGCGTTATGCGTTATGCGTTATGGGTTATGAGTAATGCGTGACCCGTTATGCGTTATGCTTTATGCGTTATGAGTTACGCGTAATGCGTTATGCGCTATGGGTCATGCGTTAAGCGTTATGCGTTATGCGTTATGCGTTATGGGTTATGCGTTATGTGTTATGCGTTATGCGTTATGCGTTATGCGTTATGCGTTATGGGTTATCCGTTATGCGTTATCCGTTATGCGTTATGCGTTATGCGTTATGCGTTATGCGTTATGTGTTATGCGTTGAGCGTTATCCGCTATGCGTTATGCGTTTTGCGTTATACGTTATGCGTTATGCGTTATGCGTTGTGCGTTATGCGTTATGCGTTATAGGTTATGCGTTATGTGTCATGCGTTATGCGTTATGCGTTATGCGTTATGCGTTATGCGTTATGCGGTATGCGTTATGCGTTATGCTTTATGCGTTATGCGTTATAAGTAATGCGTGATCCGTTATGGGTTATGCGTTATGCGTTATGCGTTTTGCGTTATGCGTTATGCCTTATGCGTTATGCGTTATGCGTTATGCGTTATGCGTTATGCGTTATGCGTTATGCGTTATGCGTTATGCGTTATGCGTTATGCGTTATGCGTTATGCGTAATGCGTTATGCGTTATGCGTTATGCGTTATGCGTTATGCGTTATGCGTTATGCGTTATGCGTTATGCGTTATGCGTTATGTGTTATGCGTTATGCGTTATGAGAAATGCGTGATCCGTTATGCGTTATGCGTTATGCGTTATGCGTTATGCGTTATGCGTTATGCGTTATGGGTTATGCGTTATGCGTTATGCGTTATGCGTTATGCGTTATGCGTTATGCGTTATGCGTTATGCGTTATGCGTTATGCGTTATGCGTTATGCGTTATGCGTTATGCGTTACGCGTTATGCGTTATGCGTTATGCGTTATGTGTTATCCGTTATGAGTTATGAGTAATGCGTGATCCGTTATGCGTTATGCGATATGAGTAATGCGTGATCCGTTATGCGTTATGCGTTATGAGTAATGCTTGATCCGTTACGCGTTATGCGTTATGCGTTATGGGTTATGCGTTATGTGTTATGAGTTATGCGTTATGCGTTATGCGTTATGCGTTATGCGTTATGCGTTATGGGTTATGAGTAATGCGTGATCCGTTATGCGTTATGCTTTATGCGTTATGAGTTACGCGTAATGCGTTATGCGTTATGCGTTATGGGTTATGCGTTATGCGTTATGAGTTATGCGTTATGCGTTATGCGTTATGCGTTAGGCGTTATGCGTTATGGGTTATGAGTAATGCGTGATCCGTTATGCGTTATGCTTTATGCGTTATGAGTTACGCGTAATGCGTTATGCGTTATGCGTTATGGGTTATGCGTTATGTGTTATGAGTTATGCGTTATGCGTTATGCGTTATGCGTTATGCGTTATGGGTTATCCGTTATGCGTTATCCGTTATGAGTTTTGCGTTATGCGTTATGCGTTATGAGTTGTGCGTTATGCGTTATGCGTTATGCGTTATGCGTTATGCGTTATGCGTTATGCGTTATGCGTTATGCGTTATGGGTTATCCGTTATGCGTTATCCGTTATGCGTTATGCGTTATGCGTTATGCGTTATGCGTTATGCGTTATGCGTTATGCGTTATGCGTTATGCGTTATGGGTTATGCGTTATGTGTTATGCGTTATGCGTTATGCGTTATGCGTTATGCGTTATGGGTTATGAGTAATGCGTGACCCGTTATGCGTTATGCTTTATGCGTTATGAGTTACGCGTAATGCGTTATGCGCTATGGGTCATGCGTTAAGCGTTATGCGTTATGCGTTATGCGTTATGGGTTATGCGTTATGTGTTATGCGTTATGCGTTATGCGTTATGTGTTATGCGTTATGGGTTATCCGTTATGCGTTATCCGTTATGCGTTATGCGTTATGCGTTATGCGTTATGCGTTATGTGTTATGCGTTGTGCGTTATCCGCTATGCGTTATCTGTTTTGCGTTATGCGTTATGCGTTATGCGTTGTGCGTTATGCGTTATGCGTTATAGGTTATGCGTTATGTGTCATGCGTTATGCGTTATGCGTTATGCGTTATGCGTTATGCGTTATGCGTTATGCGTTATGCGTTATGCGTTATGCGTTATGCGTAATGCGTTATGCGTTATGCGTTATGCGTTATGCGTTATGCGTTATGCGTTATGCGTTATGCGTTATGCGTTATGAGAAATGCGTGATCCGTTATGCGTTATGCGTTATGAGTAATGCGTGATCCGTTATGCGTTATGCGTTATGCGTTATGCGTTATGCGTTATGCGTTATGCGTTATGCGTTATGCGTTATGCGTTATGCGTTATGCGTTACGCAATATGCGTTATGCGTTATGCGTTATGCGTTATGCGTTATGCGTTATGCGTTATGCGTTATGCGTTATGCGTGATCCGTTATGCGTTATGCGTTATGAGTAATGCGTGATCCGTTATGCGTTATGCGTTATGCGTTATGCGTTATGCGTTATGCGTTATGCGTTATGGGTTATGCGTTATGTGTTATGCGTTATGCGTTATGCGTTATGCGTTATGCGTTATGGGTTATGAGTAATGCGTGACCCGTTATGCGTTATGCTTTATGCGTTATGAGTTACGCGTAATGCGTTATGCGCTATGGGTCATGCGTTAAGCGTTATGCGTTATGCGTTATGCGTTATGGGTTATGCGTTATGTGTTATGCGTTATGCGTTATGCGTTATGCGTTATGCGTTATGGGTTATCCGTTATGCGTTATCCGTTATGCGTTATGCGTTATGCGTTATGCGTTATGCGTTATGCGTTATGCGTTGAGCGTTATCCGCTATGCGTTATGCGTTTTGCGTTATACGTTATGCGTTATGCGTTATGCGTTGTGCGTTATGCGTTATGCGTTATAGGTTATGCGTTATGTGTCATGCGTTATGCGTTATGCGTTATGCGTTATGCGTTATGCGTTATGCGGTATGCGTTATGCGTTATGCTTTATGCGTTATGCGTTATAAGTAATGCGTGATCCGTTATGGGTTATGCGTTATGCGTTATGCGTTTTGCGTTATGCGTTATGCGTTATGCGTTATGCGTTATGCGTTATGCGTTATGCGTTATGCGTTATGCGTTATGCGTTATGCGTTATGCGTTATGCGTTATGCGTTATGCGTAATGCGTTATGCGTTATGCGTTATGCGTTATGCGTTATGCGTTATGCGTTATGCGTTATGCGTTATGCGTTATGCGTTATGCGTTATGCGTTATGCGTTATGTGTTATGCGTTATGCGTTATGAGAAATGCGTGATCCGTTATGCGTTATGCGTTATGCGTTATGCGTTATGCGTTATGCGTTATGCGTTATGGGTTATGCGTTATGTGTTATGCGTTATGCGTTATGCGTTATGCGTTATGCGTTATGCGTTATGCGTTATGCGTTATGCGTTATGCGTTATGCGTTATGCGTTATGCGTTATGCGTTATGCGTTATGCGTTACGCGTTATGCGTTACGCGTTATGCGTTATGTGTTATCCGTTATGAGTTATGAGTAATGCGTGATCCGTTATGCGTTATGCGATATGAGTAATGCGTGATCCGTTATGCGTTATGCGTTATGAGTAATGCTTGATCCGTTACGCGTTATGCGTTATGCGTTATGGGTTATGCGTTATGTGTTATGAGTTATGCGTTATGCGTTATGCGTTATGCGTTATGCGTTATGCGTTATGGGTTATGAGTAATGCGTGATCCGTTATGCGTTATGCTTTATGCGTTATGAGTTACGCGTAATGCGTTATGCGTTATGCGTTATGGGTTATGCGTTATGTGTTATGAGTTATGCGTTATGCGTTATGCGTTATGCGTTAGGCGTTATGCGTTATGGGTTATGAGTAATGCGTGATCCGTTATGCGTTATGCTTTATGCGTTATGAGTTACGCGTAATGCGTTATGCGTTATGCGTTATGGGTTATGCGTTATGTGTTATGAGTTATGCGTTATGCGTTATGCGTTATGCGTTATGCGTTATGGGTTATCCGTTATGCGTTATCCGTTATGAGTTTTGCGTTATGCGTTATGCGTTATGAGTTGTGCGTTATGCGTTATGCGTTATGCGTTATGCGTTATGCGTTATGCGTTATGCGTTATGCGTTATGCGTTATGGGTTATCCGTTATGCGTTATCCGTTATGCGTTATGCGTTATGCGTTATGCGTTATGCGTTATGCGTTATGCGATATGCGTTATGCGTTGTGCGTTATGCGTTATGCGTTATGCGTTATGCGTTATGCGTTATGCGTTATGCGATATGCGTTATGCGTTATGCGTTATGCGTTATGCGTTATGCGTTATGCGTTATGGGTTATGCGTTATGCGTTATGCGTTATGCGTTATGCGTTATGCGTTATGCGTTATGCGTTATGCGTTATGCGTTATGCGTTATGCGTTATGCGTTATGCGTTATGCGTTATGCGTTATGCGTTATGCGTTATGCGTTATGCGTTATGCGTTATGCGTTATGCGTTATGCGTTATGCGTTATGCGTTATGCGTTATGCGTTATGCGTTATGCGTTATGCGTTATGTGTTATCCGTTATGAGTTATGAGTAATGCGTGATCCGTTATGCGTTATGCGTTATGAGTAATGCGTGATCCGTTATGCGTTATGCGTTATGAGTAATGCTTGATCCGTTACGCGTTATGCGTTATGCGTTATGCGTTATGGGTTATGCGTTATGTGTTATGAGTTATGCGTTATGCGTTATGCGTTATGCGTTATGCGTTATGGGTTATGAGTAATGCGTGATCCGTTATGCGTTATGCTTTATGCGTTATGAGTTACGCGTAATGCGTTATGCGTTATGCGTTATGGGTTATGCGTTATGTGTTATGAGTTATGCGTTATGCGTTATGCGTTATGCGTTATGCGTTATGGGTTATGAGTAATGCGTGATCCGTTATGCGTTATGCTTTATGCGTTATGAGTTACGCGTAATGCGTTATGCGTTATGCGTTATGGGTTATGCGTTATGTGTTATGAGTTATGCGTTATGCGTTATGCGTTATGCGTTATGCGTTATACGTTATGCGTTATGCGTTATGCGTTGTGCGTTATGCGTTATGCGTTATAGGTTATGCGTTATGTGTCATGCGTTATGCGTTATGCGTTATGCGTTATGCGTTATGCGTTATGCGGTATGCGTTATGCGTTATGCTTTATGCGTTATGCGTTATAAGTAATGCGTGATCCGTTATGGGTTATGCGTTATGCGTTATGCGTTTTGCGTTATGCGTTATGCCTTATGCGTTATGCGTTATGCGTTATGCGTTATGCGTTATGCGTTATGCGTTATGCGTTATGCGTTATGCGTTATGCGTTATGCGTTATGCGTAATGCGTTATGCGTTATGCGTTATGCGTTATGCGTTATGCGTTATGCGTTATGCGTTATGCGTTATGCGTTATGCGTTATGCGTTATGTGTTATGCGTTATGCGTTATGAGAAATGCGTGATCCGTTATGCGTTATGCGTTATGCGTTATGCGTTATGCGTTATGGGTTATGCGTTATGTGTTATGCGTTATGCGTTATGCGTTATGCGTTATGCGTTATGCGTTATGCGTTATGCGTTATGCGTTATGCGTTATGCGTTATGCGTTATGCGTTATGCGTTATGCGTTACGCGTTATGCGTTATGCGTTATGCGTTATGTGTTATCCGTTATGAGTTATGAGTAATGCGTGATCCGTTATGCGTTATGCGATATGAGTAATGCGTGATCCGTTATGCGTTATGCGTTATGAGTAATGCTTGATCCGTTACGCGTTATGCGTTATGGGTTATGCGTTATGTGTTATGAGTTATGCGTTATGCGTTATGCGTTATGCGTTATGCGTTATGCGTTATGGGTTATGAGTAATGCGTGATCCGTTATGCGTTATGCTTTATGCGTTATGAGTTACGCGTAATGCGTTATGCGTTATGCGTTATGGGTTATGCGTTATGTGTTATGAGTTATGCGTTATGCGTTATGCGTTATGCGTTATGCGTTAGGCGTTATGCGTTATGGGTTATGAGTAATGCGTGATCCGTTATGCGTTATGCTTTATGCGTTATGAGTTACGCGTAATGCGTTATGCGTTATGCGTTATGGGTTATGCGTTATGTGTTATGAGTTATGCGTTATGCGTTATGCGTTATGCGTTATGCGTTATGGGTTATCCGTTATGCGTTATCCGTTATGAGTTTTATGTTATGCGTTATGCGTTATGAGTTGTGCGTTATGCGTTATGCGTTATGCGTTATGCGTTATGCGTTATGCGTTATGCGTTATGGGTTATCCGTTATGCGTTATCCGTTATGCGTTATGCGTTATGCGTTATGCGTTATGCGTTATGCGTTATGCGATATGCGTTATGCGTTGTGCGTTATGCGTTATGCGTTATGCGTTATGCGTTATGCGTTATGCGTTATGCGATATGCGTTATGCGTTATGCGTTATGCGTTATGCGTTATGCGTTATGCGTTATGGGTTATGCGTTATGCGTTATGCGTTATGCGTTATGCGTTATGCGTTATGCGTTATGCGTTATGCGTTATGCGTTATGCGTTATGCGTTATGCGTTATGCGTTATGCGTTATGCGTTATGCGTTATGCGTTATGCGTTATGCGTTATGCGTTATGCGTTACGCAATATGCGTTATGCGTTATGCGTTATGCGTTATGCGTTATGCGTTATGCGTTATGCGTAATGCGTTATGCGTTATGCGTTATGCGTTATGCGTTATGCGTTATGCGTTATGCGTTATGCGTTATGCGTTATGCGTTATGCGTTATGGGTTATGCGTTATGCGTTATGCGTTATGCGTTATGCGTTATGCGTTATGCGTTATGCGTTATGCGTTATGAGTAATGCGTGATCCGTTATGCGTTATGCGTTATGCGTTATGCGTTATGCGTTATGTGTTATGCGTTGTGAGTTATCCGCTATGCGTTATGCGTTTTGCGTTATGCATTATGCGTTATGCGTTGTGCTTTATGCGTTATGCGTTATGCGTTATGCGTTATAGGTTATGCGTTATGCGTTATGCGTTATGCGTTATGCGTTATGCGTTATGCATTATGCGTTATGCGTTATGCTTTATGCGTTATGCGTTATAAGTAATGCGTGATCCGTTATGTGTTATGCGTTATGCGTTATGCGTTATGTGTTATGCGTTGTGCGTTATCCGCTATGCGTTATTCGTTTTGCGATATGCGTTATGCGTTATGCGTTGTGCGTTATGCGTTATGCGTTATAGGTTATGCGTTATGTGTCATGCGTTATGCGTTATGCGTTATGCGTTATGCGTTATGCGTTATGCGTTATGGGTTATGCGTTATGCGTTATGCGTTATGCGTTATGCGTTATGCGTTATGCGATATGCGTTATGCGTTATGCGTTATGCGTTATGCGTTATGCGTTATGCGTTATGCGGTATGCGTTATGCGTTATGCGTTATGCGTTATGCGTTATGCGTTATGCGTTATGCGTTATGCGTTATGCGTTATGCGTTATGCGTTATGCGTTATGCGTTATGCGTTATGCGTTATGTGTTATCCGTTATGAGTTATGAGTAATGCGTGATCCGTTATGCGTTATGCGTTATGAGTAATGCGTGATCCGTTATGCGTTATGCGTTATGAGTAATGCTTGATCCGTTACGCGTTATGCGTTATGCGTTATGCGTTATGGGTTATGCGTTATGTGTTATGAGTTATGCGTTATGCGTTATGCGTTATGCGTTATGCGTTATGGGTTATGAGTAATGCGTGATCCGTTATGCGTTATGCTTTATGCGTTATGAGTTACGCGTAATGCGTTATGCGTTATGCGTTATGGGTTATGCGTTATGTGTTATGAGTTATGCGTTATGCGTTATGCGTTATGCGTTATGCGTTATGGGTTATGAATAATGCGTGATCCGTTATGCGTTATGCTTTATGCGTTATGAGTTACGCGTAATGCGTTATGCGTTATGCGTTATGGGTTATGCGTTATGCGTTATACGTTATGCGTTATGGGTTATGCGTTATGCGTTATGCGTTATGCGTTATGCGTTATGCGTTATGCGTTATGCGTTATGCGTTATGCCTTATGCCTTATGCGTTATGCGTTATGCGTTATGCGTTATGCGTTATGCGTTATGCGTTATGCGTTATGTGTTATGCGTTATGCGTTATGCGTTATGCGTTATGCGTTATGCGTTATGCGTTATGCGTTATGCGTTATGCGTTATGCGTTATGCGTTATGCGTTATGCGTTATGCGTTATGCGTTATGTGTTATGAGTTATGCGTTATGCGTTATGCGTTATGCGTTATGCGTTATGTGTTATGAGTTATGCGTTATGCGTTATGCGTTATGCGTTATGCGTTATGGGTTATGAGTAATGCGTGATCCGTTATGCGTTATGCTTTATGCGTTATGAGTTACGCGTAATGCGTTATGCGTTATGCGTTATGGGTTATGCGTTATGTGTTATGAGTTATGCGTTATGCGTTATGCGTTATGCGTTATGCGTTATGGGTTATGAATAATGCGTGATCCGTTATGCGTTATGCTTTATGCGTTATGAGTTACGCGTTATGCGTTATGCGTTATGCGTTATGCGTTATGCGTTATGCGTTATGCGTTATGCGTTATGCGTTATGCGTTATGCGTTATGCGTTATGCGTTATGCGTTATGCGTTATGCGTTATGCGTTATGCGTTATGCGTTATGCGTTATGCGTTATGCGTTATGCGTTATGCGTTATGCGTTATGCGTTATGCGTTATGCGTTATGCGTTATGCGTTATGCGTTATGCGTTATGCGTTATGCGTTATGCGTTATGCGTTACGCAATATGCGTTATGCGTTATGCGTTATGCGTTATGCGTTATGCGTTATGCGTTATGCGTTATGCGTAATGCGTTATGCGTTATGCGTTATGCGTTATGCGTTATGCGTTATGCGTTATGCGTTATGCGTTATGCGTTATGCGTTATGCGTTATGGGTTATGCGTTATGCGTTATGCGTTATGCGTTATGCGTTATGCGTTATGCGTTATGCGTTATGCGTTATGAGTAATGCGTGATCCGTTATGCGTTATGCGTTATGCGTTATGCGTTATGCGTTATGTGTTATGCGTTGTGAGTTATCCGCTATGCGTTATGCGTTTTGCGTTATGCATTATGCGTTATGCGTTGTGCTTTATGCGTTATGCGTTATGCGTTATGCGTTATAGGTTATGCGTTATGCGTTATGCGTTATGCGTTATGCGTTATGCGTTATGCATTATGCGTTATGCGTTATGCTTTATGCGTTATGCGTTATAAGTAATGCGTGATCCGTTATGTGTTATGCGTTATGCGTTATGCGTTATGTGTTATGCGTTGTGCGTTATCCGCTATGCGTTATTCGTTTTGCGATATGCGTTATGCGTTATGCGTTGTGCGTTATGCGTTATGCGTTATAGGTTATGCGTTATGTGTCATGCGTTATGCGTTATGCGTTATGCGTTATGCGTTATGCGTTATGCGTTATGGGTTATGCGTTATGCGTTATGCGTTATGCGTTATGCGTTATGCGTTATGCGATATGCGTTATGCGTTATGCGTTATGCGTTATGCGTTATGCGTTATGCGTTATGCGGTATGCGTTATGCGTTATGCGTTATGCGTTATGCGTTATGCGTTATGCGTTATGCGTTATGCGTTATGCGTTATGCGTTATGCGTTATGCGTTATGCGTTATGCGTTATGCGTTATGCGTTATGTGTTATCCGTTATGAGTTATGAGTAATGCGTGATCCGTTATGCGTTATGCGTTATGAGTAATGCGTGATCCGTTATGCGTTATGCGTTATGAGTAATGCTTGATCCGTTACGCGTTATGCGTTATGCGTTATGCGTTATGGGTTATGCGTTATGTGTTATGAGTTATGCGTTATGCGTTATGCGTTATGCGTTATGCGTTATGGGTTATGAGTAATGCGTGATCCGTTATGCGTTATGCTTTATGCGTTATGAGTTACGCGTAATGCGTTATGCGTTATGCGTTATGGGTTATGCGTTATGTGTTATGAGTTATGCGTTATGCGTTATGCGTTATGCGTTATGCGTTATGGGTTATGAATAATGCGTGATCCGTTATGCGTTATGCTTTATGCGTTATGAGTTACGCGTAATGCGTTATGCGTTATGCGTTATGGGTTATGCGTTATGCGTTATACGTTATGCGTTATGGGTTATGCGTTATGCGTTATGCGTTAGGCGTTATGCGTTATGCGTTATGCGTTATGCGTTATGCGTTATGCCTTATGCCTTATGCGTTATGCGTTATGCGTTATGCGTTATGCGTTATGCGTTATGCGTTATGCGTTATGCGTTATGCGTTATGTGTTATGCGTTATGCGTTATGCGTTATGCGTTATGCGTTATGCGTTATGCGTTATGCGTTATGCGTTATGCGTTATGCGTTATGCGTTATGCGTTATGCGTTATGCGTTATGCGTTATGCGTTATGCGTTATGTGTTATGAGTTATGCGTTATGCGTTATGCGTTATGCGTTATGCGTTATGTGTTATGAGTTATGCGTTATGCGTTATGCGTTATGCGTTATGCGTTATGGGTTATGAGTAATGCGTGATCCGTTATGCGTTATGCTTTATGCGTTATGAGTTACGCGTAATGCGTTATGCGTTATGCGTTATGGGTTATGCGTTATGTGTTATGAGTTATGCGTTATGCGTTATGCGTTATGCGTTATGCGTTATGGGTTATGAATAATGCGTGATCCGTTATGCGTTATGCTTTATGCGTTATGAGTTACGCGTTATGCGTTATGCGTTATGCGTTATGCGTTATGCGTTATGCGTTATGCGTTATGCGTTATGCGTTATGCGTTATGCGTTATGCGTTATGCGTTATGCGTTATGCGTTATGCGTTATGCGTTATGCGTTATGCGTTATGCGTTATGCGTTATGCGTTATGCGTTATGCGTTATGCGTTATGCGTTATGCGTTATGTGTTATGCGTTATGCGTTATGCGTTATGCGTTATGCGTTATGCGTTATGCGTTATGCGTTATGCGTTATGCGTTATGCGTTATGCGTTATGCGTTATGCGTTATGCGTTATGCGTTATGCGTTATGCGTTATGTGTTATGAGTTATGCGTTATGCGTTATGCGTTATGCGTTATGCGTTATGGGTTATGAGTAATGCGTGATCCGTTATGCGTTGTGCTTTATGCGTTATGCGTTATGCGATATGCGTTATGCGTTATGCGTTATGCGTTATGCGTTATGCGTTATGCGTTATGCGTTATGCGATATGCGTTATGCGTTATGCGTTATGCGTTATGCGTTATGCGTTATGCGTTATGCGTTATGCGTTATGCGTTATGCGTTATGCGTTATGCGTTATGCGTTATGCGTTATGCGTTATGCGTTATGCGTTATGCGTTATGCGTTATGCGTTATGCGTTATGCGTTATGTGTTATGCGTTGTGCGTTATCCGCTATGCGTTATGCGTTTTGCGTTATGCGTTATGCGTTATGCGTTATGCGTTATGCGTTATGCGTTATGCGTTATAGGTTATGCGTTATGTGTCATGCGTTATGCGTTATGCGTTATGCGTTATGCGTTATGCGTTATGCATTATGCGTTATGCGTTATGCTTTATGCGTTATGCGTTATAAGTAATGCGTGATCCGTTATGTGTTATGCGTTATGCGTTATGCGTTATGTGTTATGCGTTGTGCGTTATCCGCTATGCGTTATGCGTTTTGCGTTATGCGTTATGCGTTATGCGTTATGCGTTGTGCGTTATGCGTTATGCGTTATAGGTTATGCGTTATGTGTCATGCGTTATGCGTTATGCGTTATGCGTTATGCGTCATGCGGTATGTGTTATGCGTTATGCTTTATGCGTTATGCGTTATAAGTAATGCGTGATCCGTTATGTGTTATGCGTTATGCGTTATGCGTTTTGCGTTATGCGTTATGCCTTATGCGTTATGCGTTATGCGTTATGCGTTATGCGTTATGCGTTATGCGTTATGCGTTATGCGTTATGCGTTATGCGTTATGCGTTATGCGTTATGCGTTATGCGTAATGCGTTATGCGTTATGCGTTATGCGTTATGCGTTATGCGTTATGCGTTATGCGTTATGCGTTATGCGTTATGCGTTATGCGTTATGAGAAATGCGTGATCCGTTATGCGTTATGCGTTATGCGTTATGCGTTATGCGTTATGCGTTATGCGTTATGCGTTATGGGTTATGCGTTATGTGTTATGCGTTATGCGTTATGCGTTATGCGTTATGCGTTATGCGTTATGCGTTATGCGTTATGCGTTATGCGTTATGCGTTATGCGTTATGCGTTATGCGTTATGCGTTATGCGTTATGCGTTATGCGTTATGCGTTATGCGTTATGCGTTATGCGTTATGCGTTATGCGTTATGCGTTATGCGTTATGCGTTATGCGTTATGCGTTATGCGTTATGCGTTATGCGTTATGCGTTATGCGTTATGCGTTATGCGTTATGCGTTATGCGTTATGTGTTATCCGTTATGAGTTATGGGTAATGCGTGATCCGTTATGCGTTATGCGTTATGAGTAATGCGTGATCCGTTATGCGTTATGCGTTATGAGTAATGCTTGATCCGTTACGCGTTATGCGTTATGCGTTATGCGTTATGGGTTATGCGTTATGGGTTATGAGTTATGCGTTATGCGTTATGCGTTATGCGTTATGCGTTATGGGTTATGAGTAATGCGTGATCCGTTATGCGTTATGCTTTATGCGTTATGAGTTACGCGTAATGCGTTATGCGTTATGCGTTATGGGTTATGCGTTATGTGTTATGAGTTATGCGTTATGCGTTATGCGTTATGCGTTATGCGTTATGGGTTATGAGTAATGCGTGATCCGTTATGCGTTATGCTTTATGCGTTATGAGTTAAGCGTAATGCGTTATGCGTTATGCGTTATGGGTTATGCGTTATGTGTTATGAGTTATGCGTTATGCGTTATGCGTTATGCGTTATGCGTTATGGGTTATCCGTTATGCGTTATCCGTTATGAGTTTTGCGTTATGCGTTATGCGTTATGAGTTGTGCGTTATGCGTTATGCGTTATGCGTTCTGCGTTATGCGTTATGCGTTATGCGTTATGCGTTATGCGTTATGGGTTATCCGTTATGCGTTATCCGTTATGCGTTATGCGTTATGCGTTATGCGTTATGTGTTATGCGTTATGCGATATGCGTTATGCGTTATGCGTTATGCGTTATGCGTTATGCGTTATGCGTTATGCGTTATGCGATATGCGATATGCGTTATGCGTTATGCGTTATGCGTTATGCGTTATGCGTTATGCGTTATGCGTTATGCGTTATGCGTTATGCGTTATGCGTTATGCGTTATGCGTTATGCGTTATGCGTTATGCGTTATGCGTTATGCGTTATGCGTTATGCGTTATGCGTTATGCGTTATGCGTTATGCGTTATGCGTTATGCGTTATTCGTTATGCGTTATGCGTTATGCGTTATGCGTTAGCGCGTTATGCGTTATGTGTTATCCGTTATGAGTTATGAGTAATGCGTGATCCGTTATGCGTTATGCGTTATGAGTAATGCGTGATCCGTTATGCGTTATGCGTTATGAGTAATGCTTGATCCGTTACGCGTTATGCGTTATGCGTTATGCGTTATGGGTTATGCGTTATGTGTTATGAGTTATGCGTTATGCGTTATGCGTTATGCGTTATGCGTTATGGGTTATGAGTAATGCGTGATCCGTTATGCGTTATGCTTTATGCGTTATGAGTTACGCGTAATGCGTTATGCGTTATGCGTTATGGGTTATGCGTTATGTGTTATGAGTTATGCGTTATGCGTTATGCGTTATGCGTTATGCGTTATGGGTTATGAGTAATGCGTGATCCGTTATGCGTTATGCTTTATGCGTTATGAGTTACGCGTAATGCGTTATGCGTTATGCGTTATGGGTTATGCGTTATGTGTTATGAGTTATGCGTGATGCGTTATGCGTTATGCGTTATGCGTTATGGGTTATCCGTTATGCGTTATCCGTTATGAGTTTTGCGTTATGCGTTATGCGTTATGAGTTGTGCGTTATGCGTTATGCGTTATGCGTTATGCGTTATGCGTTATGTGTTATGCGTTGTGCGTTATCCGCTATGCGTTATGCGTTTTGCGTTATGCGTTATGCGTTATGCGTTATGCGTTATGCGTTATGCGTTATGCGTTATAGGTTATGCGTTATGTGTCATGCGTTATGCGTTATGCGTTATGCGTTATGCGTTATGCGTTATGCATTATGCGTTATGCGTTATGCTTTATGCGTTATGCGTTATAAGTAATGCGTGATCCGTTATGTGTTATGCGTTATGCGTTATGCGTTATGTGTTATGCGTTGTGCGTTATCCGCTATGCGTTATGCGTTTTGCGTTATGCGTTATGCGTTATGCGTTATGCGTTGTGCGTTATGCGTTATGCGTTATAGGTTATGCGTTATGTGTCATGCGTTATGCGTTATGCGTTATGCGTTATGCGTCATGCGGTATGTGTTATGCGTTATGCTTTATGCGTTATGCGTTATAAGTAATGCGTGATCCGTTATGTGTTATGCGTTATGCGTTATGCGTTTTGCGTTATGCGTTATGCCTTATGCGTTATGCGTTATGCGTTATGCGTTATGCGTTATGCGTTATGCGTTATGCGTTATGCGTTATGCGTTATGCGTTATGCGTTATGCGTTATGCGTTATGCGTAATGCGTTATGCGTTATGCGTTATGCGTTATGCGTTATGCGTTATGCGTTATGCGTTATGCGTTATGCGTTATGCGTTATGCGTTATGAGAAATGCGTGATCCGTTATGCGTTATGCGTTATGCGTTATGCGTTATGCGTTATGCGTTATGCGTTATGCGTTATGGGTTATGCGTTATGTGTTATGCGTTATGCGTTATGCGTTATGCGTTATGCGTTATGCGTTATGCGTTATGCGTTATGCGTTATGCGTTATGCGTTATGCGTTATGCGTTATGCGTTATGCGTTATGCGTTATGCGTTATGCGTTATGCGTTATGCGTTATGCGTTATGCGTTATGCGTTATGCGTTATGCGTTATGCGTTATGCGTTATGCGTTATGCGTTATGCGTTATGCGTTATGCGTTATGCGTTATGCGTTATGCGTTATGCGTTATGCGTTATGCGTTATGTGTTATCCGTTATGAGTTATGGGTAATGCGTGATCCGTTATGCGTTATGCGTTATGAGTAATGCGTGATCCGTTATGCGTTATGCGTTATGAGTAATGCTTGATCCGTTACGCGTTATGCGTTATGCGTTATGCGTTATGGGTTATGCGTTATGTGTTATGAGTTATGCGTTATGCGTTATGCGTTATGCGTTATGCGTTATGGGTTATGAGTAATGCGTGATCCGTTATGCGTTATGCTTTATGCGTTATGAGTTACGCGTAATGCGTTATGCGTTATGCGTTATGCGTTATGCGTTATGTGTTATGAGTTATGCGTTATGCGTTATGCGTTATGCGTTATGCGTTATGGGTTATGAGTAATGCGTGATCCGTTATGCGTTATGCTTTATGCGTTATGAGTTACGCGTAATGCGTTATGCGTTATGCGTTATGGGTTATGCGTTATGTGTTATGAGTTATGCGTTATGCGTTATGCGTTATGCGTTATGCGTTATGGGTTATCCGTTATGCGTTATCCGTTATGAGTTTTGCGTTATGCGTTATGCGTTATGAGTTGTGCGTTATGCGTTATGCGTTATGCGTTCTGCGTTATGCGTTATGCGTTATGCGTTATGCGTTATGCGTTATGGGTTATCCGTTATGCGTTATCCGTTATGCGTTATGCGTTATGCGTTATGCGTTATGTGTTATGCGTTATGCGATATGCGTTATGCGTTATGCGTTATGCGTTATGCGTTATGCGTTATGCGTTATGCGTTATGCGATATGCGATATGCGTTATGCGTTATGCGTTATGCGTTATGCGTTATGCGTTATGCGTTATGCGTTATGCGTTATGCGTTATGCGTTATGCGTTATGCGTTATGCGTTATGCGTTATGCGTTATGCGTTATGCGTTATGCGTTATGCGTTATGCGTTATGCGTTATGCGTTATGCGTTATGCGTTATTCGTTATGCGTTATGCGTTATGCGTTATGCGTTAGCGCGTTATGCGTTATGTGTTATCCGTTATGAGTTATGAGTAATGCGTGATCCGTTATGCGTTATGCGTTATGAGTAATGCGTGATCCGTTATGCGTTATGCGTTATGAGTAATGCTTGATCCGTTACGCGTTATGCGTTATGCGTTATGCGTTATGGGTTATGCGTTATGTGTTATGAGTTATGCGTTATGCGTTATGCGTTATGCGTTATGCGTTATGGGTTATGAGTAATGCGTGATCCGTTATGCGTTATGCTTTATGCGTTATGAGTTACGCGTAATGCGTTATGCGTTATGCGTTATGGGTTATGCGTTATGTGTTATGAGTTATGCGTTATGCGTTATGCGTTATGCGTTATGCGTTATGGGTTATGAGTAATGCGTGATCCGTTATGCGTTATGCTTTATGCGTTATGAGTTACGCGTAATGCGTTATGCGTTATGCGTTATGGGTTATGCGTTATGTGTTATGAGTTATGCGTGATGCGTTATGCGTTATGCGTTATGCGTTATGGGTTATCCGTTATGCGTTATCCGTTATGAGTTTTGCGTTATGCGTTATGCGTTATGAGTTGTGCGTTATGCGTTATGCGTTATGCGTTATGCGTTATGCGTTATGCGTTATGGGTTATCCGTTATGCGTTATCCGTTATGCGTTATGCGTTATGCGTTATGCGTTATGCGTTATGCGTTATGCGTTATGCGTTATGCGATATGCCTTATGCGTTATGCGTTATGCGTTATGCGTTATGCGTTATGCGTTATGCGTTATGCGATATGCGTTATGCGTTATGCGTTATGCGTTATGCGTTATGCGTTATGCGTTATGCGTTATGCGTTATGCGTTATGCGTTATGCGTTATGCGTTATGCGTTATGCGTTATGCGTTATGCGTTATGCGTTATGCGTTATGCGTTATGCGTTAGTAGTAATGCGTGATCCGTTATGCGTTATGCGTTATGTGTTATGCGTTGTGAGTTATCCGCTATGCGTTATGCGTTTTGCGTTATGCGTTATGCGTTGTGCGTTATGCGTTATGCGTTATGCGTTATGCGTTATAGGTTATGCGTTATGTGTCATGCGTTATGCGTTATGCGTTATGCGTTATGCGTTATGCGTTATGCGTTATGCGTTATGCGTTATGCGTTATGCGTTATGCGTTATGCGTTATGCGTTATGCGTAATGCGTTATGCGTTATGCGTTATGCGTTATGCGTTATGCGTTATGCGTTATGCGTTATGCGTTATGCGTTATGGGTTATGCGTTATGCGTTATGCGTTATGCGTTATGCGTTATGCGTTATGCGTTATGCGTTATGCGTTATGCGTTATGAGTAATGCGTGATCCGTTATGCGTTATGCGTTATGCGTTATGCGTTATGCGTTATGCGTTATGCGTTATGCGTTATGCGTTATGCGGTATGCGTTATGCGTTATGCGTTATGCGTTATGCGTTATGCGTTATGCGTTATGCGTTATGCGTTATGCGTTATGCGTTATGCGTTATGCGTTATGCGTTATGCGTTATGCGTTATGCGTTATGCGTTATGCGTTATGCGTTATGCGTTATGTGTTATCCGTTATGAGTTATGAGTAATGCGTGATCCGTTATGCGTTATGCGTTATGAGTAATGCGTGATCCGTTATGCGTTATGCGTTATGAGTAATGCTTGATCCGTTACGCGTTATGCGTTATGCGTTATGCGTTATGGGTTATGCGTTATGTGTTATGAGTTATGCGTTATGCGTTATGCGTTATGCGTTATGCGTTATGGGTTATGAGTAATGCGTGATCCGTTATGCGTTATGCTTTATGCGTTATGAGTTACGCGTAATGCGTTATGCGTTATGCGTTATGGGTTATGCGTTATGTGTTATGAGTTATGCGTTATGCGTTATGCGTTATGCGTTATGCGTTATGGGTTATGAATAATGCGTGATCCGTTATGCGTTATGCTTTATGCGTTATGAGTTACGCGTAATGCGTTATGCGTTATGCGTTATGGGTTATGCGTTATGCGTTATGCGTTATGCGTTATGGGTTATGCGTTATGCGTTATGCGTTATGCGTTATGCGTTATGCGTTATGCGTTATGCGTTATGCGTTATGCGTTATGCCTTATGCCTTATGCGTTATGCGTTATGCGTTATGCGTTATGCGTTATGCGTTATGCGTTATGCGTTATGCGTTATGCGTTATGTGTTATGCGTTATGCGTTATGCGTTATGCGTTATGCGTTATGCGTTATGCGTTATGCGTTATGCGTTATGCGTTATGCGTTATGCGTTATGCGTTATGCGTTATGTGTTATCCGTTATGAGTTATGAGTAATGCGTGATCCGTTATGCGTTATGCGTTATGAGTAATGCGTGATCCGTTATGCGTTATGCGTTATGAGTAATGCTTGATCCGTTACGCGTTATGCGTTATGCGTTATGCGTTATGGGTTATGCGTTATGTGTTATGAGTTATGTGTTATGCGTTATGCGTTATGCGTTATGCGTTATGGGTTATGAGTAATGCGTGATCCGTTATGCGTTGTGCTTTATGCGTTATGCGTTATGCGTTATGCGTTATGCGTTATGCGTTATGCGTTATGCGTTATGCGTTATGCGTTATGGGTTATGCGTTATGCGTTATGCGTTATGCGTTATGCGTTATGCGTTATGCGTTATGCGTTATGCGTTATGCGTTATGCGTTATGCGTTATGCGTTATGCGTTATGCGTTATGCGTTATGCGTTATGCGTTATGCGTCATGCGTTATGCGTTATGCGTTATGCGTTATGCGTTATGCGTTATGCGTTATGCGTTATGCGTTATGCGTTATGCGTTATGCGTTATGCGTTATGCGTTATGCGTTATGCGTTATGCGTTATGCGTTATGCGTTATGCGTTATGCGTTATGCGTTATGCGTTATGCGTTATGCGTTATGCGTTATGCGTTATGCGTTATGCGTTATGCGTTATGCGTTATGCGTTATGCGTTATGCGTTATGCGTTATGCGTTATGCGTTATGCGTTATGAGAAATGCGTGATCCGTTATGCGTTATGCGTTATGAGTAATGCATGATCCGTTATGCGTTATGCGTTATGCGTTATGCGTTATGCGTTATGCGTTATGCGTTATGCGTTATGCGTTATGCGTTATGCGTTATGCGTTATGCGTTATGCGTTATGCGTTATGCGTTATGCGTTATGCGTTATGCGTTATGCGTTATGCGTTATGCGTTATGAGAAATGCGTGATCCGTTATGCGTTATGCGTTATGAGTAATGCGTGATCCGTTATGCGTTATGCGTTATGCGTTATGCGTTATGCGTTATGCGTTATGCGTTATGCGTTATGCGTTATGGGTTATGCGTTATTTGTTATGCGTTATGCGTTATGCGTTATGCGTTATGCGTTATGCGTTATGCGTTATGCGTTATGCGTTATGCGTTATGCGTTATGCGTTATGCGTTATGCGTTATGGGTTATGCGTTATTTGTTATGCGTTATGCGTTATGCGTTATGCGTTATGCGTTATGGGTTATGCGTTATTTGTTATGCGTTATGCGTTATGCGTTATGCGTTATGCGTTATGCGTTATGCGTTATGCGTTATGCGTTATGCGTTATGGGTTATGCGTTATGCGTTATGCGTTATGCGTTATGCGTTATGCGTTATGCGTTATGGGTTATCCGTTATGCGTTTTCCGTTATGAGTTTTGCGTTATGCGTTATGCGTTATGAGTTGTGCGTTATGCGTTATGCGTTATGCGTTATGCGTTATGCGTTATGCGTTATGGGTTATCCGTTATGCGTTATCCGTTATGCGTTATGCGTTATGCGTTATGCGTTATGCGTTATGCGTTATGCGTTATGCGATATGCCTTATGCGTTATGCGTTATGCGTTATGCGTTATGCGTTATGCGTTATGCGTTATGCGATATGCGTTATGCGTTATGCGTTATGCGTTATGCGTTATGCGTTATGCGTTATGCGTTATGCGTTATGCGTTATGCGTTATGCGTTATGCGTTATGCGTTATGCGTTATGCGTTATGCGTTATGCGTTATGCGTTATGCGTTATGCGTTAGTAGTAATGCGTGATCCGTTATGCGTTATGCGTTATGCGTTATGTGTTATGCGTTGTGAGTTATCCGCTATGCGTTATGCGTTTTGCGTTATGCGTTATGCGTTGTGCGTTATGCGTTATGCGTTATGCGTTATGCGTTATAGGTTATGCGTTATGTGTCATGCGTTATGCGTTATGCGTTATGCGTTATGCGTTATGCGTTATGCATTATGCGTTATGCGTTATGCTTTATGCGTTATGCGTTATAAGTAATGCGTGATCCGTTATGTGTTATGCGTTATGCGTTATGCGTTATGTGTTATGCGTTGTGCGTTATCCGCTATGCGTTATGCGTTTTGCGTTATGCGTTATGCGTTATGCGTTGTGCGTTATGCGTTATGCGTTATAGGTTATGCGTTATGTGTCATGCGTTATGCGTTATGCGTTATGCGTTATGCGGTATGCGTTATGCGTTATGCGTTATGCGTTATGCGTTATGCGTTATGCGTTATGCGTTATGCGTTATGGGTTATGAGTAATGCGTGATCCGTTATGCGTTATGCTTTATGCGTTATGAGTTACGCGTAATGCGTTATGCGTTATGCGTTATGGGTTATGCGTTATGTGTTATGAGTTATGCGTTATGCGTTATGCGTTATGCGTTATGCGTTATGCGTTATGGGTTATCCGTTATGCGTTATCCGTTAAGAGTTTTGCGTTATGCGTTATGCGTTATGAGTTGTGCGTTATGCGTTATGCGTTATGCGTTATGCGTTATGCGTTATGCGTTATGCGTTATGCGTTATGCGTTATGCGTTATGTGTTATCCGTTATGAGTTATGAGTAATGCGTGATCCGTTATGCGTTATGCGTTATGAGTAATGCGTGATCCGTTATGCGTTATGCGTTATGAGTAATGCTTGATCCGTTACGCGTTATGCGTTATGCGTTATGCGTTATGGGTTATGCGTTATGTGTTATGAGTTATGCGTTATGCGTTATGCGTTATGCGTTATGCGTTATGCGTTATGTGTTATGGGTTATGGGTTATGCGTTATGCGTTATGCGTTATGCGTTATGCGTTATGCGTTATGCGTTATACGTTATGCGTTATGCGTTATGCGTTATGCGTTATGCGTTATGCGTTATGCGTTATGCGTTATGCGTTATGCGTTATGCGTTATGCGTTATGCGTTATGAGAAATGCGTGATCCGTTATGCGTTATGCGTTATGAGTAATGCATGATCCGTTATGCGTTATGCGTTATGCGTTATGCGTTATGCGTTATGCGTTATGCGTTATGCGTTATGCGTTAAGCGTTATGCGTTATGCGTTATGCGTTATGTGTTATGGGTTATGCGTTATGCGTTATGCGTTATGCGTTATGCGTTATGCGTTATGCGTTATGCGTTATGCGTTATGCGTTATGCGTTATGCGTTATGCGTTATGCGTTATGCGTTATGCGTTATGTGTTATGGGTTATGCGTTATGCGTTATGCGTTATGCGTTATGCGTTATGCGTTATGCGTTATGCGTTATGCGGTATGCGTTATGCGTTATGTGTTATGGGTTATGCGTTATGCGTTATGCGTTATGCGTTATGCGTTATGCGTTATGCGTTATGCGTTATGCGTTATGCGTTATGCGTTATGCGTTATGCGTTATGCGTTATGCGTTATGCGTTATGCGTTATGCGTTATGCGTTATGCGTTACGCAATATGCGTTATGCGTTATGCGTTATGCGTTATGCGTTATGCGTTATGCGTCAAGCGTTATGCGTGATCCGTTATGCGTTATGCGTTATGAGTAATGCGTGATCCGTTATGCGTTATGCGTTATGCGTTATGCGTTATGCGTTATGCGTTATGCGTTATGGGTTATGCGTTATGTGTTATGCGTTATGCGTTATGCGTTATACGTTATGCGTTATGCGTTATGAGTAATGCGTGACCCGTTATGCGTTATGCTTTATGCGTTATGAGTTACGCGTAATGCGTTATGCGCTATGGGTCATGCGTTAAGCGTTATGCGTTATGCGTTATGCGTTATGGGTTATGCGTTATGTGTTATGCGTTATGCGTTATGCGTTATGCGTTATGCGTTATGCGTTATGGGTTATCCGTTATGCGTTATCCGTTATGCGTTATGCGTTATGCGTTATGCGTTATGCGTTATGTGTTATGCGTTGTGCGTTATCCGCTATGCGTTATGCGTTTTGCGTTATGCGTTATGCGTTATGCGTTATGCGTTGTGCGTTATGCGTTATACGTTATAGGTTATGCGTTATGTGTCATGCGTTATGCGTTATGCGTTATGCGTTATGCGTTATGCGGTATGCATTATGCGTTATGCGTTATGCTTTATGCGTTATGCGTTATAAGTAATGCGTGATCCGTTATGTGTTATGCGTTATGCGTTATGCGTTATGTGTTATGCGTTGTGCGTTATCCGCTATGCGTTATGCGTTTTGCGTTATGCGTTATGCGTTATGCGTTGTGCGTTATGCGTTATGCGTTATAGGTTATGCGTTATGTGTCATGCGTTATGCGTTATGCGTTATGCGTTATGCGGTATGCGTTATGCGTTATGCGTTATGCGTTATGCGTTATGCGTTATGCGTTATGCGTTATGCGTTATGCGTTATGGGTTATGAGTAATGCGTGATCCGTTATGCGTTATGCTTTATGCGTTATGAGTTACGCGTAATGCGTTATGCGTTATGCGTTATGGGTTATGCGTTATGTGTTATGAGTTATGCGTTATGCGTTATGCGTTATGCGTTATGCGTTATGGGTTATCCGTTATGCGTTATCCGTTAAGAGTTTTGCGTTATGCGTTATGCGTTATGAGTTGTGCGTTATGCGTTATGCGTTATGCGTTATGCGTTATGCGTTATGCGTTATGCGTTATGCGTTATGTGTTATCCGTTATGAGTTATGAGTAATGCGTGATCCGTTATGCGTTATGCGTTATGAGTAATGCGTGATCCGTTATGCGTTATGCGTTATGAGTAATGCTTGATCCGTTACGCGTTATGCGTTATGCGTTATGCGTTATGGGTTATGCGTTATGTGTTATGCGTTATGGGTTATGCGTTATGTGTTATGAGTTATGCGTTATGCGTTATGCGTTATGCGTTATGCGTTATGGGTTATGCGTTATGTGTTATGAGTTATGCGTTATGCGTTATGCGTTATGCGTTATGCGTTATGGGTTATCCGTTATGCGTTATCCGTTAAGAGTTTTGCGTTATGCGTTATGCGTTATGAGTTGTGCGTTATGCGTTATGCGTTATGCGTTATGCGTTATGCGTTATGCGTTATGCGTTATGCGTTATGTGTTATCCGTTATGAGTTATGAGTAATGCGTGATCCGTTATGCGTTATGCGTTATGCGTTATGCGTTATGCGTTATGCGTTATGCTTTATGCGTTATGAGTTACGCGTAATGCGTTATGCGTTATGCGTTATGGGTTATGCGTTATGTGTTATGAGTTATGCGTTATGCGTTATGCGTTATGCGTTATGCGTTATGGGTTATCCGTTATGCGTTATCCGTTAAGAGTTTTGCGTTATGCGTTATGCGTTATGAGTTGTGCGTTATGCGTTATGCGTTATGCGTTATGCGTTATGCGTTATGCGTTATGCGTTATGCGTTATGCGTTATGCGTTATGTGTTATCCGTTATGAGTTATGAGTAATGCGTGATCCGTTATGCGTTATGCGTTATGAGTAATGCGTGATCCGTTATGCGTTATGCGTTATGAGTAATGCTTGATCCGTTACGCGTTATGCGTTATGCGTTATGCGTTATGGGTTATGCGTTATGTGTTATGAGTTATGCGTTATGCGTTATGCGTTATGCGTTATGCGTTATGCGTTATGCGTTATGTGTTATGGGTTATGCGTTATGCGTTATGCGTTATGCGTTATGCGTTATGAGTTATGCGTTATGCGTTATGCGTTATGCGTTATGCGTTATGCGTTATGCGTTATGCGTTATGAGTTACGCGTAATGCGTTATGCGTTATGCGTTATGGGTTATGCGTTATGTGTTATGAGTTATGCGTTATGCGTTATGCGTTATGCGTTATGCGTTATGCGTTATGCGTTATGTGTTATGGGTTATGCGTTATGCGTTATGCGTTATGCGTTATGCGTTATGAGTTATGCGTTATGCGTTATGCGTTATGCGTTATGCGTTATGCGTTATGCGTTATGCGTTATGCGTTATGCGTTATGCGTTATGCGTTATGCGTTATGCGTTATGCGTTATGCGTTATGCGTTATGCGTTATGCGTTATGAGTTATGCGTTATGCGTTATGCGTTATGCGTTATGCGTTATGCGTTATGCGTTATGCGTTATGCGTTATGCGTTATGCGTTATGCGTTATGCGTTATGCGTTATGCGTTATGCGTTATGCGTTATGCGTTATGCGTTATGCGTTATGCGTTATGCGTTATGCGTTATGCGTTATGCGTTATGCGTTATGCTTTATGCGTTATGAGTTACGCGTAATGCGTTATGCGTTATGCGTTATGGGTTATGCGTTATGTGTTATGAGTTATGCGTTATGCGTTATGCGTTATGCGTTATGCGTTATGGGTTATCCGTTATGCGTTATCCGTTAAGAGTTTTGCGTTATGCGTTATGCGTTATGAGTTGTGCGTTATGCGTTATGCGTTATGCGTTATGCGTTATGCGTTATGCGTTATGCGTTATGCGTTATGTGTTATCCGTTATGAGTTATGAGTAATGCGTGATCCGTTATGCGTTATGCGTTATGAGTAATGCGTGATCCGTTATGCGTTATGCGTTATGAGTAATGCTTGATCCGTTACGCGTTATGCGTTATGCGTTATGCGTTATGGGTTATGCGTTATGTGTTATGAGTTATGCGTTATGCGTTATGCGTTATGCGTTATGCGTTATGCGTTATGCGTTATGCGTTATGGGTTATGCGTTATGCGTTATGCGTTATGCGTTATGCGTTATGCGTTATGCGTTATGCGTTATGCGTTATGCGTTATGCGTTATGCGTTATGCGTTATGCGTTATGCGTTATGCGTTATGCGTTATGCGTTATGCGTTATGCGTTATGCGTTATGCGTTATGCGTTATGCGTTATGCGTTATGCGTTATGCGTTATGCGTTATGCGTTATGCGTTATGCGTTATGCGTTATGCGTTATGCGTTATGCGTTATGCGTTATGCGTTATGCGTTATGCGTTATGCGTTATGCGTTATGCGTTATGCGTTATGCGTTATGCGTTATGCGTTATGGGTTATGCGTTATGCGTTATGCGTTATGCGTTATGCGTTATGAGAAATGCGTGATCCGTTATGCGTTATGCGTTATGAGTAATGCATGATCCGTTATGCGTTATGCGTTATGCGTTATGCGTTATGCGTTATGCGTTATGCGTTATGCGTTATGCGTTATGCGTTATGCGTTATGCGTTATGGGTTATGCGTTATTTGTTATGCGTTATGCGTTATGCGTTATGCGTTATGCGTTATGCGTTATGCGTTATGCGTTATGCGTTATGCGTTATGCGTTATGCGTTATGCGTTATGCGTTATGCGTTATGCGTTATGCGTTATGCGTTATGCGTTATGCGTTATGCGTTATGCGTTATGCGTTATGCGTTATGCGTTATGTGTTATCCGTTATGAGTTATCCGTTATGCGTTTTGCGTTATGCGTTATGCGTTATGCGTTATGCGTTATGCGATATGCGTTATGCGTTATGCGTTATGCCTTATGCGTTATGCGATTTGCGTTATGCGTTATGCGTTATGCGTTATGCGTTATGTGTTATGGGTTATGCGTTATGCGTTATGCGTTATGCGTTATGCGTTATGCGTTATGCGTTATGCGTTATGCGTTATGCGTTATGCGTTATGCCTTATGCGTTATGCGTTATGCGTTATGCGTTATGCGTTATGGGTTATGCGTTATGCGTTATGCGTTATGCGTTATGCGTTATGCGTTATGCGTTATGCGTTATGCGTTATGCGTTATGCGTTATGCGTTATGCGTTATGCGTTATGCGTTATGCGTTATGCGTTATGCGTTATGCGTTATGGGTTATGCGTTATGCGTTATGCGTTATGCGTTATGCGTTATGCGTTATGCGTTATGCGTTATGCGTTATGCGTTATGCGTTATGCGTTATGCGTTATGCGTTATGCGTTATGCGTTATGCGTTATGCGTTATGCGTCATGCGTTATGCGTTATGCGTTATGCGTTATGCGTTATGCGTTATGCGTTATGCGTTATGCGTTATGCGTTATGCGTTATGCGTTATGCGTTATGCGTTATGCGTTATGCGTTATGCGTTATGCGTTATGCGTTATGCGTTATGCGTTATGCGTTATGCGTTATGCGTTATGCGTTATGCGTTATGCGTTATGCGTTATGCGTTATGCGTTATGCGTTATGCGTTATGCGTTATGAGAAATGCGTGATCCGTTATGCGTTATGCGTTATGAGTAATGCATGATCCGTTATGCGTTATGCGTTATGCGTTATGCGTTATGCGTTATGCGTTATGCGTTATGCGTTATGCGTTATGCGTTATGCGTTATGCGTTATGCGTTATGCGTTATGCGTTATGCGTTATGCGTTATGCGTTATGCGTTATGCGTTATGCGTTATGCGTTATGAGAAATGCGTGATCCGTTATGCGTTATGCGTTATGAGTAATGCATGATCCGTTATGCGTTATGCGTTATGCGTTATGCGTTATGCGTTATGCGTTATGCGTTATGCGTTATGCGTTATGCGTTATGGGTTATGCGTTATTTGTTATGCGTTATGCGTTATGCGTTATGCGTTATGCGTTATGCGTTATGCGTTATGCGTTATGCGTTATGCGTTATGCGTTATGCGTTATGCGTTATGAGTTATGCGTTATGCGTTATGCGTTATGCGTTATGCGTTATGTGTTATCCGTTATGAGTTATCCGTTATGCGTTTTGCGTTATGCGTTATGCGTTATGCGTTATGCGTTATGCGATATGCGTTATGCGTTATGCGTTATGCCTTATGCGTTATGCGATTTGCGTTATGCGTTATGCGTTATGCGTTATGCGTTATGCGTTATGTGTTATGGGTTATGCGTTATGCGTTATGCGTTATGCGTTATGCGTTATGCGTTATGCGTTATGCGTTATGCGTTATGCGTTATGTGTTATGGGTTATGCGTTATGCGTTATGCGTTATGCGTTATGCGTTATGCGTTATGCGTTATGCGTTATGCGTTATGCGTTATGCGTTATGCGTTATGCGTTATGCGTTATGCGTTATGCGTTACGCAATATGCGTTATGCGTTATGCGTTATGCGTTATGCGTTATGCGTTATGCGTGATCCGTTATGCGTTATGCGTTATGAGTAATGCGTGATCCGTTATGCGTTATGCGTTATGCGTTATGCGTTATGCGTTATGCGTTATGCGTTATGGGTTATGCGTTATGTGTTATGCGTTATGCGTTATGCGTTATGCGTTATGCGTTATGCGTTATGAGTAATGCGTGACCCGTTATGCGTTATGCTTTATGCGTTATGAGTTACGCGTAATGCGTTATGCGCTATGGGTCATGCGTTAAGCGTTATGCGTTATGCGTTATGCGTTATGGGTTATGCGTTATGCGTTATGCGTTATGCGTTATGCGTTATGCGTTATGGGTTATCCGTTATGCGTTATCCGATATGCGTTATGCGTTATGCGTTATGCGTTATGCGTTATGCGTTATGCGTTATGCGTTATGTGTTATCCGTTATGAGTTATCCGTTATGCGTTATGCGTTATGCGTTATGCGTTATGCGTTATGCGTTATGCGTTATGCGTTATGCGTTATGCGTTATGCGTTATGCGTTATGCGTTATGTGTTATGGGTTATGCGTTATGCGTTATGCGTTATGCGTTATGCGTTATGCGTTATGCGTTATGCGTCATGTGTTATGGGTTATGCGTTATGCGTTATGCGTTATGCGCTATGGGTCATGCGTTAAGCGTTATGCGTTATGCGTTATGCGTTATGGGTTATGCGTTATGTGTTATGCGTTATGCGTTATGCGTTATGGGTTATCCGTTATGCGTTATCCGATATGCGTTATGCGTTATGCGTTATGCGTTATGCGTTATGCGTTATGCGTTATGCGTTATGTGTTATCCGTTATGAGTTATCCGTTATGCGTTTTGCGTTATGCGTTATGCGTTATGCGTTATGCGTTATGCGTTATGCGTTATGCGTTATGCGATATGCGTTATGCGTTATGCGTTATGCCTTATGCGTTATGCGATTTGCGTTATGCGTTATGCGTTATGCGTTATGCGTTATGCGTTATGTGTTATGGGTTATGCGTTATGCGTTATGCGTTATGCGTTATGCGTTATGCGTTATGCGTTATGCGTTATGCGTTATGCGTTATGTGTTATGGGTTATGCGTTATGCGTTATGCGTTATGCGTTATGCGTTATGCGTTATGCGTTATGCGTTATGCGTTATGCGTTATGCGTTATGCGTTATGCGTTATGCGTTATGCGTTATGCGTTATGCGTTACGCAATATGCGTTATGCGTTATGCGTTATGCGTTATGCGTTATACGTTAAGCGTTATGCGTGATCCGTTATGCGTTATGCGTTATGAGTAATGCGTGATCCGTTATGCGTTATGCGTTATGCGTTATGCGTTATGCGTTATGTGTTATGGGTTATGCGTTATGCGTTATGCGTTATGCGTTATGCGTTATGCGTTATGCGTTATGCGTTATGCGTTATGCGTTATGCGTTATGCGTTATGCGTTATGTGTTATGGGTTATGCGTTATGCGTTATGCGATATGCGTTATGCGTTATGCGTTATGCGTTATGCGTTATGTGTTATGGGTTATGCGTTATGCGTTATGCGTTATGCGTTATGCGTTATGCGTTATGCGTTATGCGTTATGCGTTATGCGGTATGCGTTATGCGTTATGTGTTATGGGTTATGCGTTATGCGTTATGCGTTATGCGTTATGCGTTATGCGTTATGCGTTATGCGTTATGCGTTAAGCGTTATGCGTTATGCGTTATGCGTTATGGGTTATGCGTTATGTGTTATGCGTTATGCGTTATGCGTTATGCGTTATGGGTTATCCGTTATGCGTTATCCGATATGCGTTATGCGTTATGCGTTATGCGTTATGCGTTATGCGTTATGCGTTATGCGTTATGTGTTATCCGTTATGAGTTATCCGTTATGCGTTTTGCGGTATGCGTTATGCGTTATGTGTTATGGGTTATGCGTTATGCGTTATGCGTTATGCGTTATACGTTATGCGTAATGCGTTATGCGTTATGCGTTATGCGTTATGCGTTATGCGTTATGCGTTATGCGTTATGCGTTATGCGTTATGCGTTATGCGTTATGCGTTATGCGTTATGCGTTATGCGTTATGCGTTATGCGTTATGCGTTATGCGTTATGCGTTATGCGTTATGCGTTATGCGTTACGCAATATGAGTTATGCGTTATGCGTTATGCGTTATGCGTTATGCGATATGCGTTATGCGTTATGCGTTATGCCTTATGCGTTATGCGATATGCGTTATGCGTTATGCGTTATGCGTTATGCGTTATGCGTTATGTGTTATGGGTTATGCGTTATGCGTTATGCGTTATGCGTTATGCGTTATGCGTTATGCGTTATGCGTTATGCGTTATGCGTTATGTGTTATGGGTTATGCGTTATGCGTTATGCGTTATGCGTTATGCGTTATGCGTTATGCGTTATGCGTTATGCGTTATGCGTTATGCGTTATGCGTTATGCGTTATGCGTTATGCGTTATGCGTTATGCGTTACGCAATATGCGTTATGCGTTATGCGTTATGCGTTATGCGTTATGCGTTATGCGTGATCCGTTATGCGTTATGCGTTATGAGTAATGCGTGATCCGTTATGCGTTATGCGTTATGCGTTATGCGTTATGCGTTATGCGTTATGCGTTATGCGTTATGCGTTATGCGTTATGCGTTATGCGTTATGCGTTATGCGTTATGCGTTATGCGTTATGCGTTATGCGTTATGCGTTATGCGTTACGCAATATGCGTTATGCGTTATGCGTTATGCGTTATGCGTTATGCGTTATGCGTGATCCGTTATGCGTTATGCGTTATGAGTAATGCGTGATCCGTTATGCGTTATGCGTTATGCGTTATGCGTTATGCGTTATGCGTTATGCGTTATGGGTTATGCGTTATGTGTTATGCGTTATGCGTTATGCGTTATGCGTTATGCGTTATGGGTTATGAGTAATGCGTGACCCGTTATGCGTTATGCTTTATGCGTTATGAGTTACGCGTAATGCGTTATGCGCTATGGGTCATGCGTTAAGCGTTATGCGTTATGCGTTATGCGTTATGGGTTATGCGTTATGTGTTATGCGTTATGCGTTATGCGTTATGCGTTATGGGTTATCCGTTATGCGTTATCCGATATGCGTTATGCGTTATGCGTTATGCGTTATGTGTTATGGGTTATGCGTTATGCGTTATGCGTTATGCGTTATGCGTTATGCGTTATGCGTTATGCGTTATGCGTTATGTGTTATGGGTTATGCGTTATGCGTTATGCGTTATGCGTTATGCGTTATGCGTTATGCGTTATGCGTTATGCGTTATGCGTTATGCGTTATGCGTTATGCGTTATGCGTTATGCGTTATGCGTTACGCAATATGCGTTATGCGTTATGCGTTATGCGTTATGCGTTATACGTTAAGCGTTATGCGTGATCCGTTATGCGTTATGCGTTATGAGTAATGCGTGATCCGTTATGCGTTATGCGTTATGCGTTATGCGTTATGCGTTATGCGTTATGTGTTATGGGTTATGCGTTATGCGTTATGCGTTATGCGTTATGCGTTATGCGTTATGCGTTATGCGTTATGCGTTATGCGTTATGCGTTATGCGTTATGCGTTATGTGTTATGGGTTATGCGTTATGCGTTATGCGATATGCGTTATGCGTTATGCGTTATGCGTTATGCGTTATGTGTTATGGGTTATGCGTTATGCGTTATGCGTTATGCGTTATGCGTTATGCGTTATGCGTTATGCGTTATGCGTTATGCGGTATGCGTTATGCGTTATGTGTTATGGGTTATGCGTTATGCGTTATGCGTTATGCGTTATGCGTTATGCGTTATGCGTTATGCGTTATGCGTTAAGCGTTATGCGTTATGCGTTATGCGTTATGGGTTATGCGTTATGTGTTATGCGTTATGCGTTATGCGTTATGCGTTATGGGTTATCCGTTATGCGTTATCCGATATGCGTTATGCGTTATGCGTTATGCGTTATGCGTTATGCGTTATGCGTTATGCGTTATGTGTTATCCGTTATGAGTTATCCGTTATGCGTTTTGCGGTATGCGTTATGCGTTATGTGTTATGGGTTATGCGTTATGCGTTATGCGTTATGCGTTATGCGTTATGCGTTATGCGTTATGCGTTATGCGTTATGCGTTATGCGTTATGCGTTATGCGTTATGCGTTATGCGTTATGCGTTATGCGTTATGCGTTATGCGTTATGCGTTATGCGTTATGCGTTATGCGTTATGCGTTATGCGTTATGCGTTATGCGTTATGCGTTATGCGTTATGCGTTACGCAATATGAGTTATGCGTTATGCGTTATGCGTTATGCGTTATGCGATATGCGTTATGCGTTATGCGTTATGCCTTATGCGTTATGCGATTTGCGTTATGCGTTATGCGTTATGCGTTATGCGTTATGCGTTATGTGTTATGGGTTATGCGTTATGCGTTATGCGTTATGCGTTATGCGTTATGCGTTATGCGTTATGCGTTATGCGTTATGCGTTATGTGTTATGGGTTATGCGTTATGCGTTATGCGTTATGCGTTATGCGTTATGCGTTATGCGTTATGCGTTATGCGTTATGCGTTATGCGTTATGCGTTATGCGTTATGCGTTATGCGTTATGCGTTATGCGTTACGCAATATGCGTTATGCGTTATGCGTTATGCGTTATGCGTTATGCGTTATGCGTGATCCGTTATGCGTTATGCGTTATGAGTAATGCGTGATCCGTTATGCGTTATGCGTTATGCGTTATGCGTTATGCGTTATGCGTTATGCGTTATGGGTTATGCGTTATGTGTTATGCGTTATGCGTTATGCGTTATGCGTTATGCGTTATGGGTTATGAGTAATGCGTGACCCGTTATGCGTTATGCTTTATGCGTTATGAGTTACGCGTAATGCGTTATGCGCTATGGGTCATGCGTTAAGCGTTATGCGTTATGCGTTATGCGTTATGGGTTATGCGTTATGTGTTATGCGTTATGCGTTATGCGTTATGCGTTATGGGTTATCCGTTATGCGTTATCCGATATGCGTTATGCGTTATGCGTTATGCGTTATGCGTTATGCGTTATGCGTTATGCGTTATGCGTTATGTGTTATCCGTTATGAGTTATCCGTTATGCGTTATGCGTTATGCGTTATGCGTTATGCGTTATGCGTTATGCGTTATGCGTTATGCGTTATGCGTTATGCGTTATGTGTTATGGGTTATGCGTTATGCGTTATGCGTTATGCGTTATGCGTTATGCGTTATGCGTTATGCGTCATGTGTTATGGGTTATGCGTTATGCGTTATGCGTTATGCGCTATGGGTCATGCGTTAAGCGTTATGCGTTATGCGTTATGCGTTATGGGTTATGCGTTATGTGTTATGCGTTATGCGTTATGCGTTATGCGTTATGGGTTATCCGTTATGCGTTATCCGATATGCGTTATGCGTTATGCGTTATGCGTTATGCGTTATGCGTTATGCGTTATGCGTTATGTGTTATCCGTTATGAGTTATCCGTTATGCGTTTTGCGTTATGCGTTATGCGTTATGCGTTATGCGTTATGCGTTATGCGTTATGCGTTATGCGATATGCGTTATGCGTTATGCGTTATGCCTTATGCGTTATGCGATTTGCGTTATGCGTTATGCGTTATGCGTTATGCGTTATGCGTTATGTGTTATGGGTTATGCGTTATGCGTTATGCGTTATGCGTTATGCGTTATGCGTTATGCGTTATGCGTTATGCGTTATGTGTTATGGGTTATGCGTTATGCGTTATGCGTTATGCGTTATGCGTTATGCGTTACGCGTTATGCGTTATGCGTTATGCGTTATGCGTTATGAGTTATGCGTTATGCGTTATGCGTTACGCAATATGCGTTATGCGTTATGCGTTATGCGTTATGCGTTATACGTTAAGCGTTATGCGTGATCCGTTATGCGTTATGCGTTATGAGTAATGCGTGATCCGTTATGCGTTATGCGTTATGCGTTATGCGTTATGCGTTATGCGTTATGCGTTATGTGTTATGGGTTATGCGTTATGCGTTATGCGTTATGCGTTATGCGTTATGCGTTATGCGTTATGCGTTATGCGTTATGCGTTATGCGTTATGCGTTATGCGTTATGTGTTATGGGTTATGCGTTATGCGTTATGCGATATGCGTTATGCGTTATGCGTTATGCGTTATGCGTTATGTGTTATGGGTTATGCGTTATGCGTTATGCGTTATGCGTTATGCGTTATGCGTTATGCGTTATGCGTTATGCGTTATGCGGTATGCGTTATGCGTTATGTGTTATGGGTTATGCGTTATGCGTTATGCGTTATGCGTTATGCGTTATGCGTTATGCGTTATGCGTTATGCGTTATGCGTTATGCGTTATGCGTTATGCGTTATGCGTTATGCGTTATGCGTTATGCGTTATGCGTTATGCGTTACGCAATATGAGTTATGCGTTATGCGTTATGCGTTATGCGTTATGCGTTAAGCGTTATGCGTGATCCGTTATGCGTTATGCGTTATGAGTAATGCGTGATCCGTTATGCGTTATGCGTTATGCGTTATGCGTTATGCGTTATGCGTTATGCGTTATGGGTTATGCGTTATGTGTTATGCGTTATGCGTTATGCGTTATACGTTATGCGTTATGCGTTATGAGTATTGCGTGACCCGTTATGCGTTATGCTTTATGCGTTATGAGTTACGCGTAATGCGTTATGCGCTATGGGTCATGCGTTAAGCGTTATGCGTTATGCGTTATGCGTTATGGGTTATGCGTTATGTGTTATGCGTTATGCGTTATGCGTTATGCGTTATGTGTTATGCGTTGTGCGTTATCCGCTATGCGTTATGCGTTTTGCGTTATGCGTTATGCGTTATGCGTTATGCGTTGTGCGTTATGCGTTATGCGTTATAGGTTATGCGTTATGTGTCATGCGTTATGCGTTATGCGTTATGCGTTATGCGTTATGCGGTATGCATTATGCGTTATGCGTTATGCTTTATGCGTTATGCGTTATAAGTAATGCGTGATCCGTTATGTGTTATGCGTTATGCGTTATGCGTTATGTGTTATGCGTTGTGCGTTATCCGCTATGCGTTATGCGTTTTGCGTTATGCGTTATGCGTTATGCGTTGTGCGTTATGCGTTATGCGTTATAGGTTATGCGTTATGTGTCATGCGTTATGCGTTATGCGTTATGCGTTATGCGTTATGAGTTACGCGTAATGCGTTATGCGCTATGGGTCATGCGTTAAGCGTTATGCGTTATGCGTTATGCGTTATGGGTTATGCGTTATGTGTTATGCGTTATGCGTTATGCGTTATGCGTTATGTGTTATGCGTTGTGCGTTATCCGCTATGCGTTATGCGTTTTGCGTTATGCGTTATGCGTTATGCGTTATGCGTTGTGCGTTATGCGTTATGCGTTATAGGTTATGCGTTATGTGTCATGCGTTATGCGTTATGCGTTATGCGTTATGCGTTATGCGTTATGCGTTATGCGTTATGCGTTATGCGTTATGCGTTATGCGTTATGCGTTATGCGTTATGCGTTATGCGTTATGCGTTACGCAATATGAGTTATGCGTTATGCGTTATGCGTTATGCGTTATGCGTTAAGCGTTATGCGTGATCCGTTATGCGTTATGCGTTATGAGTAATGCGTGATCCGTTATGCGTTATGCGTTATGCGTTATGCGTTATGCGTTATGCGTTATGCGTTATGCGTTATGCGTTATGCGTTATGCGTTATGTGTTATCCGTTATGAGTTATGAGTAATGCGTGATCCGTTATGCGTTATGCGTTATGAGTAATGCGTGATCCGTTATGCGTTATGCGTTATGAGTAATGCTTGATCCGTTACGCGTTATGCGTTATGCGTTATGCGTTATGGGTTATGCGTTATGTGTTATGAGTTATGCGTTATGCGTTATGCGTTATGCGTTATGCGTTATGCGTTATGCGTTATGTGTTATGGGTTATGCGTTATGCGTTATGCGTTATGCGTTATGCGTTATGCGTTATGCGTTATGCGTTATGCGTTATGCGTTATGCGTTATGCGTTATGCGTTATGCGTTATGCGTTATGCGTTATGCGTTATGCGTTATGCGTTATGCGTTATGCGTTATGCGTTATGCGTTATGCGTTATGCGTTATGCGTTATGCGTTATGCGTTATGCGTTATGCGTTATGCGTTATGCGTTATGCGTTATGCGTTATGCGTTATGCGTTATGCGTTATGCGTTATGCGTTATGCGTTATGCGTTATGCGTTATGCGTTATGCGTTATGCGTTATGCGTTATGCGTTATGCGTTATGCGTTATGCGTTATGCGTTATGCGTTATGCGTTATGCGTTATGCGTTATGCGTTATGCGTTATGCGTTATGCGTTATGCGTTATGCGTTATGCGTTATGCGTTATGAGAAATGCGTGATCCGTTATGCGTTATGCGTTATGAGTAATGCATGATCCGTTATGCGTTATGCGTTATGCGTTATGCGTTATGCGTTATGCGTTATGCGTTATGCGTTATGCGTTATGCGTTATGGGTTATGCGTTATTTGTTATGCGTTATGCGTTATGCGATATGCGTTATGCGTTATGCGTTATGCGTTATGCGTTATGCGTTATGCGTTATGCGTTATGCGTTATGCGTTATGCGTTATGCGTTATGCGTTATGTGTTATCCGTTATGAGTTATCCGTTATGCGTTTTGCGTTATGCGTTATGCGTTATGCGTTATGCGATATGCGTTATGCGTTATGCGTTATGCCTTATGCGTTATGCGATTTGCGTTATGCGTTATGCGTTATGCGTTATGCGTTATGTGTTATGGGTTATGGGTTATGCGTTATGCGTTATGCGTTATGCGTTATGCGTTATGCGTTATGCGTTATGCGTTATGCGTTATGCGTTATGCGTTATGCGTTATGCGTTATGGGTTATGCGTTATGCGTTATGCGTTATGCGTTATGCGTTATGCGTTATGCGTTATGCGTTATGCGTTATGCGTTATGCGTTATGCGTTATGCGTTATGCGTTATGCGTTATGGGTTATGCGTTATGCGTTATGCGTTATGCGTTATGCGTTATGCGTTATGCGTTATGCGTTATGCGTTATGCGTTATGCGTTATGCGTTATGCGTTATGCGTTATGCGTTATGCGTTATGCGTTATGCGTTATGCGTTATGCGTTATGCGTTATGCGTTATGCGTTATGCGTTATGCGTTATGCGTTATGCGTTATGCGTTATGCGTTATGCGTTATGCGTTATGCGTTATGCGTTATGCGTTATGCGTTATGCGTTATGCGTTATGCGTTATGCGTTATGCGTTATGCGTTATGCGTTATGCGTTATGCGTTATGCGTTATGCGTTATGCGTTATGCGTTATGCGTTATGAGAAATGCGTGATCCGTTATGCGTTATGCGTTATGAGTAATGCATGATCCGTTATGCGTTATGCGTTATGCGTTATGCGTTATGCGTTATGCGTTATGCGTTATGCGTTATGCGTTATGCGTTATGCGTTATGCGTTATGAGAAATGCGTGATCCGTTATGCGTTATGCGTTATGGGTTATGCGTTATTTGTTATGCGTTATGCGTTATGCGTTATGCGTTATGCGTTATGGGTTATGCGTTATTTGTTATGCGTTATGCGTTATGCGTTATGCGTTATGCGTTATGCGTTATGCGTTATGCGTTATGCGTTATGCGTTATGCGTTATGCGTTATGCGTTATGCGTTATGCGTTATGAGTTATGCGTTATGCGTTATGCGTTATGCGTTATGCGTTATGTGTTATCCGTTATGAGTTATCCGTTATGCGTTTTGCGTTATGCGTTATGCGTTATGCGTTATGCGTTATGCGTTATGCGATATGCGTTATGCGTTATGCGTTATGCCTTATGCGTTATGCGATTTGCGTTATGCGTTATGCGTCATGCGTTATGCGTTATGCGTTATGCGTTATGGGTTATGCGTTATGCGTTATGCGTTATGCGTTATGCGTTATGCGTTATGCGTTATGCGTTATGCGTTATGCGTTATGTGTTATGGGTTATGCGTTATGCGTTATGCGTTATGCGTTATGCGTTATGCGTTATGCGTTATGCGTTATGCGTTATGCGTTATGCGTTATGCGTTATGCGTTATGCGTTATGCGTTATGCGTTATGCGTTATGCGTTATGCGTTATGCGTTACGCAATATGCGTTATGCGTTATGCATTATGCGTTATGCGTTATGCGTTATGCGTGATCCGTTATGCGTTATGCGTTATGAGTAATGCGTGATCCGTTATGCATTATGCGTTATGCGTTATGCGTTATGCGTTATGCGTTATGGGTTATGCGTTATGTGTTATGCGTTATGCGTTATGCGTTATGCGTTATGCGTTATGGGTTATGAGTAATGCGTGACCCGTTATGCGTTATGCTTTATGCGTTATGAGTTACGCGTAATGCGTTATGCGCTATGGGTCATGCGTTAAGCGTTATGCGTTATGCGTTATGCGTTATGGGTTATGCGTTATGTGTTATGCGTTATGCGTTATGCGTTATGCGTTATGCGTTATGCGTTATGGGTTATCCGTTATGCGTTATCCGATATGCGTTATGCGTTATGCGTTATGCGTTATGCGTTATGCGTTATGCGTTATGTGTTATCCGTTATGAGTTATCCGTTATGCGTTTTGCGTTATGCGTTATGCGTTATGCGTTATGCGTTATGCGTTATGCGTTATGCGATATGCGTTATGCGTTATGCGTTATGCCTTATGCGTTATGCGATTTGCGTTATGCGTTATGCGTTATGCGTTATGCGTTATGCGTTATGTGTTATGGGTTATGCGTTATGCGTTATGCGTTATGCGTTATGCGTTATGCGTTATGCGTTATGCGTTATGCGTTATGCGTTATGCGTTATGTGTTATGGGTTATGCGTTATGCGTTATGCGTTATGCGTTATGCGTTATGCGTTATGCGTTATGCGTTATGCGTTATGCGTTATGCGTTATGCGTAATGCGTTATGCGTTATGCGTTATGCGTTATGCGTTACGCAATATGCGTTATGCGTTATGCGTTATGCGTTATGCGTTATACGTTAAGCGTTATGCGTGATCCGTTATGCGTTATGCGTTATGAATAATGCGTGATCCGTTATGCGTTATGCGTTATGCGTTATGCGTTATGCGTTATGCGTTATGCGTTATGGGTTATGCGTTATGTGTTATGCGTTATGCGTTATGCGTTATGCGTTATGCGTTATGGGTTATGAGTAATGCGTGACCCGTTATGCGTTATGCTTTATGCGTTATGAGTTACGCGTAATGCGTTATGCGCTATGGGTCATGCGTTAAGCGTTATGCGTTATGCGTTATCCGTTATGCGTTATGCGTTATGCGTTATGCGTTATGCGTTATGCGTTATGTGTTATGCGTTGTGCGTTATCCGCTATGCGTTATGCGTTTTGCGTTATGCGTTATGGGTTATGAGTAATGCGTGATCCGTTATGCGTTATGCTTTATGCGTTATGAGTTACGCGTAATGCGTTATGCGCTATGGGTCATGCGTTAAGCGTTATGCGTTATGGGTTATGAGTAATGCGTGATCCGTTATGCGTTATGCTTTATGCGTTATGAGTTACGCGTTATGCGTTATGCGTTATGCGTTATGCGTTACGCAATATGCGTTGTGCGTTCTGCGTTATGCGTTATGCGTTATGCGTTATGCGTTATGCGTTATGCGTTATGCGTTATGCGTTATGCGTTATGCGTTATGCGTTATGCGTTATGCGTTATGCGTTATGCGTTATGCGTTATGCGTTATGCGTTATGCGTTATGCGTTATGCGTTATGCGTTATGCGTTATGCGTTATGCGTTATGCGTTATGCGTTATGCGTTATGCGTTATGCGTTATGCGTTATGCGTTATGCGTTATGCGTTATGCGTTATGCGTTATGCGTTATGAGAAATGCGTGATCCGTTATGCGTTATGCGTTATGAGTAATGCGTTATGCGTTATGCGTTATGCGTTATGCGTTATGCGTTATGCGTTATGCGTTATGCGTTATGCGTTATGGGTTATGCGTTATTTGTTATGCGTTATTTGTTATGCGTTATGCGTTATGCGTTATGCGTTATGCGTTATGCGTTATGCGTTATGCGTTATGCGTTATGCGTTATGCGTTATGCGTTATGCGTTATGCGTTATGCGTTATGGGTTATGCGTTATGCGTTATGCGTTATGCGTTATGCGTTATGCGTTATGCGTTATGCGTTATGCGTTATGCGTTATGCGTTATGCGTTATGCGTTATGCGTTATGAGTTATGCGTTATGCGTTATGCGTTATGCGTTATGCGTTATGCGTTATGCGTTATGCGTTATGCGTTATGCGTTATGCGTTATGCGTTATGCGTTATGCGTTATGCGTTATGCGTTATGCGTTATGCGTTATGCGTTATGCGTTATGCGTTATGCGTTATGCGTTATGCGTTATGCGTTATGCGTTATGCGTTATGCGTTATGCGTTATGCGTTATGCGTTATGCGTTATGCGTTATGCGTTATGCGTTATGCGTTATGCGTTATGAGAAATGCGTGATCCGTTATGCGTTATGCGTTATGAGTAATGCATGATCCGTTATGCGTTATGCGTTATGCGTTATGCGTTATACGTTATGCGTTATGCGTTATGCGTTATGCGTTATGCGTTATGCGTTATGCGTTATGCGTTATGCGTTATGCGTTATGCGTTATGCGTTATGCGTTATGCGTTATGCGTTATGCGTTATGAGAAATGCGTGATCCGTTATGCGTTATGCGTTATGGGTTATGCGTTATTTGTTATGCGTTATGCGTTATGCGTTATGCGTTATGCGTTATGCGTTATGCGTTATGCGTTATGCGTTATGCGTTATGAGTTATGCGTTATGCGTTTTGCGTTATGCGTTATGCGTTATGCGTTATGCGTTATGCGTTATGCGATATGCGTTATGCGTTATGCGTTATGCCTTATGCGTTATGCGATTTGCGTTATGCGTTATGCGTTATGCGTTATGCGTTATGCGTTATGTGTTATGGGTTATGCGTTATGCGTTATGCGTTATGCGTTATGCGTTATGCGTTATGCGTTATGCGTTATGCGTTATGCGTTATGTGTTATGGGTTATGCGTTATGCGTTATGCGTTATGCGTTATGCGTTATGCGTTATGCGTTATGCGTTATGCGTTATGCGTTATGCGTTATGCGTTATGCGTTATGCGTTATGCGTTATGCGTTATGCGTTATGCGTTATGCGTTACGCAATATGCGTTATGCGTTATGCGTTATGCGTTATGCGTTATGCGTTATGCGTGATCCGTTATGCGTTATGCGTTATGAGTAATGCGTGATCCGTTATGCGTTATGCGTTATGCGTTATGCGTTATGCGTTATGCGTTATGCATTATGGGTTATGCGTTATGTGTTATGCGTTATGCGTTATGCGTTATGCGTTATGCGTTATGCGTTATGGGTTATGAGTAATGCGTGACCCGTTATGCGTTATGCTTTATGCGTTATGAGTTACGCGTAATGCGTTATGCGCTATGGGTCATGCGTTAAGCGTTATGCGTTATGCGTTATGCGTTATGGGTTATGCGTTATGTGTTATGCGTTATGCGTTATGCGTTATGCGTTATGCGTTATGGGTTATCCGTTATGCGTTATCCGATATGCGTTATGCGTTATGCGTTATGCGTTATGCGTTATGCGTTATGCGTTATGTGTTATCCGTTATGAGTTATCCGTTATGCGTTTTGCGTTATGCGTTATGCGTTATGCGTTATGCGTTATGCGTTATGCGTTATGCGATATGCGTTAGGCGTTATGCGTTTTGCGGTATTCGTTATGCGTTATGCATTATGCGTTATGCGTTATACGTTATACTTTATGCGTGATGCATTGTGCGTTATGCGTTATGCGTTATGCGTTATGCGTTATGCGTTATGCGTTATGCGTTATGCGTTATGCGATATGCGTCATGCGTTATGCGTTATGCGTTATGCGTTATGCGTTATGCGTTATGCGTTATGCGTTATGCGTTATGCGTTATGCGTTATGCGTTATGCGTTATGCGATATGCGTGATGCGTTATGCTTTATGCGTTATGCGTTATGAGTTATACGTTATGCGTTATGCGTTATGCGTTGTGGGTTATGAGTTATGCATTATGCGTTTTGCGTTATGCGTTATGCGTTATGCGTTATGCGTTATGCGTTATGCGTTATGCGTTATGCGTTATGCGTTATGCGTTATGCGTTATGCGTTATGCGTTATGAGAAATGCGTGATCCGTTATGCGTTATGCGTTATGCGTTATGCTTTATGCGTTATGCGTTATGCGTTATGGGTTATGCGTTATGTGTTATGCGTTATGCGTTATGCGTTATGCGTTATGCGTTATGCGTTATGCGTTATGCGTTATGCGTTATGCGTTATGCGTTATGCGTTACGCGTTATGCGTTATGCGTTATGCGTTATGCGTTATGCGTTACTCCTTATGCGTTATGCGTTATGCGTTATGTGTTATCCGTTATGAGTTATGAGTAATGCGTGATCCGTTATGCGTTATGCGTTATGAGTAATGCGTGATCCGTTATGCGTTATGCGTTATGAGTAATGCTTGATCCGTTACGCGTTATGCGTTATGCGTTATGGGTTATGCGTTATGTGTTATGAGTTATGCGTTATGCGTTATGCGTTATGCGTTATGCGTTATGCGTTATGCGTTATGCGTTATGCGTTATATATTATGGGTTATGCGTTATGTGTTATGCGTTATGCGTTATGCGTTATGCGTTATGCGTTATGGGTAATGAGTAATGCGTGACCCATCATGCGTTATGCTTTTTGCGTTATGCGTTATGCGTGATCCGTTATGCGTTATGCGTTATGAGTAATGCGTGATCCGTTATGCGTTATGCGTTATGCGTTATGCGTTATGCGTTATGCGTTATGCGTTATGCGTTATGCGTTATGGGTTATGCGTTATGTGTTATGCGTTATGCGTTATGCGTTATGCGTTTTGCGTTATGCGTTATGCCTTATGCGTTATGCGTTATGCGTTATGCGTTATGCGTTATGCGTTATGCGTTATGCGTTATGCGAAATGCGTGATCCGTTATGCGTTATGCGTTATGAGTAATGCGTGATCCGTTATGCGTTATGCGTTATGCGTTATGCGTTATGCGTTATGCGTTATGCGTTATGCGTTATGCGTTATGCGTTATGAGAAATGCGTGATCCGTTATGCGTTATGCGTTATGAGTAATGCGTGACCCGTCATGCGTTATGCTTTTTGCGTTATGCGTTATGCGTTATGCGTTATGCGTGATCCGTTATGCGTTATGCGTTATGAGTTATGCGTGATCCGTTATGCGTTATGCGTTATGCGTTATGCGTTATGCGTTATGCGTTATGCGTTATGCGTTATGGGTTATGCGTTATGTGTTATGCGTTATGCGTTATGCGTTATGCGTTATGCGTTTTGCGTTATGCGTTATGCCTTATGCGTTATGCGTTATGCGTTATGCGTTATGCGTTATGCGTTATGCGTTATGCGTTATGCGAAATGCGTGATCCGTTATGCGTTATGCGTTATGAGTAATGCGTGATCCGTTATGCGTTATGCGTTATGCGTTATGCGTTATGCGTTATGAGTAATGCGTGATCCGTTATGCGTTATGCGTTATGCGTTATGCGTTATGCGTTATGCATTATGGGTTATGCGTTATGCGTTATGCGTTATGCGTTATGCGTTATGCGTTATGCGTTATGCGTTATGCGTTACGCAATATGCGTTATGCGTTATGCGTTATGCGTTATGCGTTATACGTTAAGCGTTATGCGTGATCCGTTATGCGTTATGCGTTATGAGTAATGCGTGATCCGTTATGCGTTATGCGTTATGCGTTATGCGTTATGCGTTATGCGTTATGCGTTATGGGTTATGCGTTATGTGTTATGCGTTATGCGTTATGCGTTATGCGTTATGCGTTATGGGTTATGAGTAATGCGTGACCCGTTATGCGTTATGCTTTATGCCTTATGAGTTACGCGTAATGCGTTATGCGCTATGGGTCATGCGTTAAGCGTTATGCGTTATGCGTTATGCGTTATGGGTTATGCGTTATGTGTTATGCGTTATGCGTTATGCGTTATGCGTTATGCGTTATGGGTTATCCGTTATGCGTTATCCGTTATGCGTTATGCGTTATGCGTTATGCGTTATGCGTTATGTGTTATGAGTAATGCGTGATCCGTTATGCGTTATGCGTTATGCGTTATGCGTTATGCGTTATGCGTTATGCGTTATGCGTTATGCGTTATGCGTTATGAGAAATGCGTGATCCGTTATGCGTTATGCGTTATGAGTAATGCGTGACCCGTCATGCGTTATGCTTTTTGCGTTATGCGTTATGCGTTATGCGTTATGCGTGATCCGTTATGCGTTATGCGTTATGAGTAATGCGTGATCCGTTATGCGTTATGCGTTATGCGTTATGCGTTATGCGTTATGCGTTATGCGTTATGCGTTATGGGTTATGCGTTATGTGTTATGCGTTATGCGTTATGCGTTATGCGTTATGCGTTTTGCGTTATGCGTTATGCCTTATGCGTTATGCGTTATGCGTTATGCGTTATGCGTTATGCGTTATGCGTTATGCGTTATGCGAAATGCGTGATCCGTTATGCGTTATGCGTTATGAGTAATGCGTGATCCGTTATGCGTTATGCGTTATGCGTTATGCGTTATGCGTTATGAGTAATGCGTGATCCGTTATGCGTTATGCGTTATGCGTTATGCGTTATGCGTTATGCATTATGGGTTATGCGTTATGCGTTATGCGTTATGCGTTATGCGTTATGCGTTATGCGTTATGCGTTATGCGTTATGCGTTACGCAATATGCGTTATGCGTTATGCGTTATGCGTTATGCGTTATACGTTAAGCGTTATGCGTGATCCGTTATGCGTTATGCGTTATGAGTAATGCGTGATCCGTTATGCGTTATGCGTTATGCGTTATGCGTTATGCGTTATGCGTTATGCGTTATGGGTTATGCGTTATGTGTTATGCGTTATGCGTTATGCGTTATGCGTTATGCGTTATGGGTTATGAGTAATGCGTGACCCGTTATGCGTTATGCTTTATGCCTTATGAGTTACGCGTAATGCGTTATGCGCTATGGGTCATGCGTTAAGCGTTATGCGTTATGCGTTATGCGTTATGGGTTATGCGTTATGTGTTATGCGTTATGCGTTATGCGTTATGCGTTATGCGTTATGGGTTATCCGTTATGCGTTATCCGTTATGCGTTATGCGTTATGCGTTATGCGTTATGCGTTATGTGTTATGCGTTGTGCGTTATCCGCTATGCGTTATGCGTTTTGCGTTATGCGTTATGCGTTATGCGTTATGCGTTGTGCGTTATGCGTTATGCGTTATAGGTTATGCGTTATGCGTTATGCGTTATGCGTTATGCGTTATGCGTTATGCGTTACGCGTTATGCGTTATGCGTTATGCGTTATGTGTTATCCGTTATGAGTTATGAGTAATGCGTGATCCGTTATGCGTTATGCGTTATGAGTAATGCGTGATCCGTTATGCGTTATGCGTTATGAGTAATGCTTGATCCGTTACGCGTTATGCGTTATGGGTTATGCGTTATGTGTTATGAGTTATGCGTTATGCGTTATGCGTTATGCGTTATGCGTTATGCGTTATGCGTTATGCGTTATGCGTTATGCATTATGGGTTATGCGTTATGTGTTATGCGTTATGCGTTATGCGTTATGCGTTATGCGTTATGGGTAATGAGTAATGCGTGACCCGTCATGCGTTATGCTTTTTGCGTTATGCGTTATGCGTTATGCGTTATGCGTGATCCGTTATGCGTTATGCGTTATGAGTAATGCGTGATCCGTTATGCGTTATGCGTTATGCGTTATGCGTTATGCGTTATGCGTTATGCGTTATGCGTTATGGGTTATGCGTTATGTGTTATGCGTTATGCGTTATGCGTTATGCGTTTTGCGTTATGCGTTATGCCTTATGCGTTATGCGTTATGCGTTATGCGTTATGCGTTATGCGTTATGCGTTATGCGAAATGCGTGATCCGTTATGCGTTATGCGTTATGAGTAATGCGTGATCCGTTATGCGTTATGCGTTATGCGTTATGCGTTATGCGTTATGCGTTATGCGTTATGCGTTATGCGTTATGCGTTATGCGTTATGCGTTATGAGAAATGCGTGATCCGTTATGCGTTATGCGTTATGAGTAATGCGTGATCCGTTATGCGTTATGCGTTATGCGTTATGCGTTATGCGTTATGCGTGATCCGTTATGCGTTATGCGTTATGAGTAATGCGTGATCCGTTATGCGTTATGCGTTATGCGTTATGCGTTATGCGTTATGCGTTATGCGTTATGCATTATGGGTTATGCGTTATGTGTTATGCGTTATGCGTTATGCGTTATGCGTTATGGGTTATGAGTAATGCGTGACCCGTTATGCGTTATGCTTTTTGCGTTATGAGTTACGCGTAATGCGTTGTGCGCTATGGGTCATGCGTTAAGCGTTATGCGTTATGCGTTATGCGTTATGCGTTATGGGTTATGCGTTATGCGTTATGCGTTATGCGTTATGCGTTATGCGTTATGCGTTATGCGTTATGCTTTATGCGTTATGCGTTATGCGTTATGCGTTATGCGTTATGCGTTATGCGTTATGCGTTATGCGTTATGCGTTATGCGTTATGGGTTATGCGTTATGTGTTATGCGTTATGCGTTATGCGTTATGCGTTATGCGTTATGCGTTATGCGTTATGCGTTATGCGTTATGCGTTATGCCTTATGCGTTATGCGATTTGCGTTATGCGTTATGCGTCATGCGTTATGCGTTATGCGTTATGCGTTATGGGTTATGCGTTATGCGTTATGCGTTATGCGTTATGCGTTATGCGTTATGCGTTATGCGTTATGCGTTATGCGTTATGTGTTATGGGTTATGCGTTATGCGTTATGCGTTATGCGTTATGCGTTATGCGTTATGCGTTATGCGTTATGCGTTATGCGTTATGCGTTATGCGTTATGCGTTATGCGTTATGCGTTATGCGTTATGCGTTATGCGTTATGCGTTATGCGTTACGCAATATGCGTTATGCGTTATGCATTATGCGTTATGCGTTATGCGTTATGCGTGATCCGTTATGCGTTATGCGTTATGAGTAATGCGTGATCCGTTATGCATTATGCGTTATGCGTTATGCGTTATGCGTTATGCGTTATGCGTTATGCGTTATGTGTTATGCGTTATGCGTTATGCGTTATGCGTTATGCGTTATGGGTTATGAGTAATGCGTGACCCGTTATGCGTTATGCTTTATGCGTTATGAGTTACGCGTAATGCGTTATGCGCTATGGGTCATGCGTTAAGCGTTATGCGTTATGCGTTATGCGTTATGGGTTATGCGTTATGTGTTATGCGTTATGCGTTATGCGTTATGCGTTATGCGTTATGCGTTATGGGTTATCCGTTATGCGTTATCCGATATGCGTTATGCGTTATGCGTTATGCGTTATGCGTTATGCGTTATGCGTTATGTGTTATCCGTTATGAGTTATCCGTTATGCGTTTTGCGTTATGCGTTATGCGTTATGCGTTATGCGTTATGCGTTATGCGTTATGCGATATGCGTTATGCGTTATGCGTTATGCCTTATGCGTTATGCGATTTGCGTTATGCGTTATGCGTTATGCGTTATGCGTTATGCGTTATGTGTTATGGGTTATGCGTTATGCGTTATGCGTTATGCGTTATGCGTTATGCGTTATGCGTTATGCGTTATGCGTTATGCGTTATGCGTTATGTGTTATGGGTTATGCGTTATGCGTTATGCGTTATGCGTTATGCGTTATGCGTTATGCGTTATGCGTTATGCGTTATGCGTTATGCGTTATGCGTTATGCGTAATGCGTTATGCGTTATGCGTTATGCGTTATGCGTTACGCAATATGCGTTATGCGTTATGCGTTATGCGTTATGCGTTATACGTTAAGCGTTATGCGTGATCCGTTATGCGTTATGCGTTATGAATAATGCGTGATCCGTTATGCGTTATGCGTTATGCGTTATGCGTTATGCGTTATGCGTTATGCGTTATGGGTTATGCGTTATGTGTTATGCGTTATGCGTTATGCGTTATGCGTTATGCGTTATGGGTTATGAGTAATGCGTGACCCGTTATGCGTTATGCTTTATGCGTTATGAGTTACGCGTAATGCGTTATGCGCTATGGGTCATGCGTTAAGCGTTATGCGTTATGCGTTATCCGTTATGCGTTATGCGTTATGCGTTATGCGTTATGCGTTATGCGTTATGTGTTATGCGTTGTGCGTTATCCGCTATGCGTTATGCGTTTTGCGTTATGCGTTATGGGTTATGAGTAATGCGTGACCCGTTATGCGTTATGCTTTATGCGTTATGAGTTACGCGTAATGCGTTATGCGCTATGGGTCATGCGTTAAGCGTTATGCGTTATGGGTTATGAGTAATGCGTGACCCGTTATGCGTTATGCTTTATGCGTTATGAGTTACGCGTTATGCGTTATGCGTTATGCGTTATGCGTTACGCAATATGCGTTGTGCGTTCTGCGTTATGCGTTATGCGTTATGCGTTATGCGTTATGCGTTATGCGTTATGCGTTATGCGTTATGCGTTATGCGTTATGCGTTATGCGTTATGCGTTATGCGTTATGCGTTATGCGTTATGCGTTATGCGTTATGCGTTATGCGTTATGCGTTATGCGTTATGCGTTATGCGTTATGCGTTATGCGTTATGCGTTATGCGTTATGCGTTATGCGTTATGCGTTATGCGTTATGCGTTATGCGTTATGCGTTATGCGTTATGCGTTATGAGAAATGCGTGATCCGTTATGCGTTATGCGTTATGAGTAATGCGTTATGCGTTATGCGTTATGCGTTATGCGTTATGCGTTATGCGTTATGCGTTATGCGTTATGCGTTATGGGTTATGCGTTATTTGTTATGCGTTATTTGTTATGCGTTATGCGTTATGCGTTATGCGTTATGCGTTATGCGTTATGCGTTATGCGTTATGCGTTATGCGTTATGCGTTATGCGTTATGCGTTATGCGTTATGCGTTATGGGTTATGCGTTATGCGTTATGCGTTATGCGTTATGCGTTATGCGTTATGCGTTATGCGTTATGCGTTATGCGTTATGCGTTATGCGTTATGCGTTATGCGTTATGCGTTATGCGTTATGCGTTATGCGTTATGCGTTATGCGTTATGCGTTATGCGTTATGCGTTATGCGTTATGCGTTATGCGTTATGCGTTATGCGTTATGCGTTATGCGTTATGCGTTATGCGTTATGCGTTATGCGTTATGCGTTATGCGTTATGCGTTATGCGTTATGCGTTATGCGTTATGCGTTATGCGTTATGCGTTATGCGTTATGCGTTATGCGTTATGCGTTATGCGTTATGCGTTATGCGTTATGCGTTATGCGTTATGAGAAATGCGTGATCCGTTATGCGTTATGCGTTATGAGTAATGCATGATCCGTTATGCGTTATGCGTTATGCGTTATGCGTTATACGTTATGCGTTATGCGTTATGCGTTATGCGTTATGCGTTATGCGTTATGCGTTATGCGTTATGCGTTATGCGTTATGCGTTATGCGTTATGCGTTATGCGTTATGCGTTATGCGTTATGAGAAATGCGTGATCCGTTATGCGTTATGCGTTATGGGTTATGCGTTATTTGTTATGCGTTATGCGTTATGCGTTATGCGTTATGCGTTATGCGTTATGCGTTATGCGTTATGCGTTATGCGTTATGAGTTATGCGTTATGCGTTTTGCGTTATGCGTTATGCGTTATGCGTTATGCGTTATGCGTTATGCGATATGCGTTATGCGTTATGCGTTATGCCTTATGCGTTATGCGATTTGCGTTATGCGTTATGCGTTATGCGTTATGCGTTATGCGTTATGTGTTATGGGTTATGCGTTATGCGTTATGCGTTATGCGTTATGCGTTATGCGTTATGCGTTATGCGTTATGCGTTATGCGTTATGTGTTATGGGTTATGCGTTATGCGTTATGCGTTATGCGTTATGCGTTATGCGTTATGCGTTATGCGTTATGCGTTATGCGTTATGCGTTATGCGTTATGCGTTATGCGTTATGCGTTATGCGTTATGCGTTATGCGTTATGCGTTACGCAATATGCGTTATGCGTTATGCGTTATGCGTTATGCGTTATGCGTTATGCGTGATCCGTTATGCGTTATGCGTTATGAGTAATGCGTGATCCGTTATGCGTTATGCGTTATGCGTTATGCGTTATGCGTTATGCGTTATGCATTATGGGTTATGCGTTATGTGTTATGCGTTATGCGTTATGCGTTATGCGTTATGCGTTATGCGTTATGGGTTATGAGTAATGCGTGACCCGTTATGCGTTATGCTTTATGCGTTATGAGTTACGCGTAATGCGTTATGCGCTATGGGTCATGCGTTAAGCGTTATGCGTTATGCGTTATGGGTTATGCGTTATGTGTTATGCGTTATGCGTTATGCGTTATGCGTTATGCGTTATGGGTTATCCGTTATGCGTTATCCGATATGCGTTATGCGTTATGCGTTATGCGTTATGCGTTATGCGTTATGCGTTATGTGTTATCCGTTATGAGTTATGCGTTATGCGTTTTGCGTTATGCGTTATGCGTTATGCGTTATGCGTTATGCGTTATGCGTTATGCGATATGCGTTAGGCGTTATGCGTTTTGCGGTATTCGTTATGCGTTATGCATTATGCGTTATGCGTTATACGTTATACTTTATGCGTGATGCATTGTGCGTTATGCGTTATGCGTTATGCGTTATGCGTTATGCGTTATGCGTTATGCGTTATGCGTTATGCGATATGCGTCATGCGTTATGCGTTATGCGTTATGCGTTATGCGTTATGCGTTATGCGTTATGCGTTATGCGTTATGCGTTATGCGTTATGCGTTATGCGTTATGCGTTATGCGTGATGCGTTATGCTTTATGCGTTATGCGTTATGAGTTATACGTTATGCGTTATGCGTTATGCGTTGTGGGTTATGAGTTATGCATTATGCGTTTTGCGTTATGCGTTATGCGTTATGCGTTATGCGTTATGCGTTATGCGTTATGCGTTATGCGTTATGCGTTATGCGTTATGCGTTATGCGTTATGCGTTATGAGAAATGCGTGATCCGTTATGCGTTATGCGTTATGCGTTATGCTTTATGCGTTATGCGTTATGCGTTATGGGTTATGCGTTATGTGTTATGCGTTATGCGTTATGCGTTATGCGTTATGCGTTATGCGTTATGCGTTATGCGTTATGCGTTATGCGTTATGCGTTATGCGTTACGCGTTATGCGTTATGCGTTATGCGTTATGCGTTATGCGTTACGCGTTATGCGTTATGCGTTATGCGTTATGTGTTATCCGTTATGAGTTATGAGTAATGCGTGATCCGTTATGCGTTATGCGTTATGAGTAATGCGTGATCCGTTATGCGTTATGCGTTATGAGTAATGCTTGATCCGTTACGCGTTATGCGTTATGCGTTATGGGTTATGCGTTATGTGTTATGAGTTATGCGTTATGCGTTATGCGTTATGCGTTATGCGTTATGCGTTATGCGTTATGCGTTATGCGTTATATATTATGGGTTATGCGTTATGTGTTATGCGTTATGCGTTATGCGTTATGCGTTATGCGTTATGGGTAATGAGTAATGCGTGACCCATCATGCGTTATGCTTTTTGCGTTATGCGTTATGCGTGATCCGTTATGCGTTATGCGTTATGAGTAATGCGTGATCCGTTATGCGTTATGCGTTATGCGTTATGCGTTATGCGTTATGCGTTATGCGTTATGCGTTATGCGTTATGGGTTATGCGTTATGTGTTATGCGTTATGCGTTATGCGTTATGCGTTTTGCGTTATGCGTTATGCCTTATGCGTTATGCGTTATGCGTTATGCGTTATGCGTTATGCGTTATGCGTTATGCGTTATGCGAAATGCGTGATCCGTTATGCGTTATGCGTTATGAGTAATGCGTGATCCGTTATGCGTTATGCGTTATGCGTTATGCGTTATGCGTTATGCGTTATGCGTTATGCGTTATGCGTTATGCGTTATGAGAAATGCGTGATCCGTTATGCGTTATGCGTTATGAGTAATGCGTGACCCGTCATGCGTTATGCTTTTTGCGTTATGCGTTATGCGTTATGCGTTATGCGTGATCCGTTATGCGTTATGCGTTATGAGTAATGCGTGATCCGTTATGCGTTATGCGTTATGCGTTATGCGTTATGCGTTATGCGTTATGCGTTATGCGTTATGGGTTATGCGTTATGTGTTATGCGTTATGCGTTATGCGTTATGCGTTATGCGTTTTGCGTTATGCGTTATGCCTTATGCGTTATGCGTTATGCGTTATGCGTTATGCGTTATGCGTTATGCGTTATGCGTTATGCGAAATGCGTGATCCGTTATGCGTTATGCGTTATGAGTAATGCGTGATCCGTTATGCGTTATGCGTTATGCGTTATGCGTTATGCGTTATGAGTAATGCGTGATCCGTTATGCGTTATGCGTTATGCGTTATGCGTTATGCGTTATGCATTATGGGTTATGCGTTATGCGTTATGCGTTATGCGTTATGCGTTATGCGTTATGCGTTATGCGTTATGCGTTACGCAATATGCGTTATGCGTTATGCGTTATGCGTTATGCGTTATACGTTAAGCGTTATGCGTGATCCGTTATGCGTTATGCGTTATGAGTAATGCGTGATCCGTTATGCGTTATGCGTTATGCGTTATGCGTTATGCGTTATGCGTTATGCGTTATGCGTTATGGGTTATGCGTTATGTGTTATGCGTTATGCGTTATGCGTTATGCGTTATGCGTTATGGGTTATGAGTAATGCGTGACCCGTTATGCGTTATGCTTTATGCCTTATGAGTTACGCGTAATGCGTTATGCGCTATGGGTCATGCGTTAAGCGTTATGCGTTATGCGTTATGCGTTATGGGTTATGCGTTATGTGTTATGCGTTATGCGTTATGCGTTATGCGTTATGCGTTATGGGTTATCCGTTATGCGTTATCCGTTATGCGTTATGCGTTATGCGTTATGCGTTATGCGTTATGTGTTATGAGTAATGCGTGATCCGTTATGCGTTATGCGTTATGCGTTATGCGTTATGCGTTATGCGTTATGCGTTATGCGTTATGCGTTATGCGTTATGAGAAATGCGTGATCCGTTATGCGTTATGCGTTATGAGTAATGCGTGACCCGTCATGCGTTATGCTTTTTGCGTTATGCGTTATGCGTTATGCGTTATGCGTGATCCGTTATGCGTTATGCGTTATGAGTAATGCGTGATCCGTTATGCGTTATGCGTTATGCGTTATGCGTTATGCGTTATGCGTTATGCGTTATGCGTTATGGGTTATGCGTTATGTGTTATGCGTTATGCGTTATGCGTTATGCGTTATGCGTTTTGCGTTATGCGTTATGCCTTATGCGTTATGCGTTATGCGTTATGCGTTATGCGTTATGCGTTATGCGTTATGCGTTATGCGAAATGCGTGATCCGTTATGCGTTATGCGTTATGAGTAATGCGTGATCCGTTATGCGTTATGCGTTATGCGTTATGCGTTATGCGTTATGAGTAATGCGTGATCCGTTATGCGTTATGCGTTATGCGTTATGCGTTATGCGTTATGCATTATGGGTTATGCGTTATGCGTTATGCGTTATGCGTTATGCGTTATGCGTTATGCGTTATGCGTTATGCGTTATGCGTTACGCAATATGCGTTATGCGTTATGCGTTATGCGTTATGCGTTATACGTTAAGCGTTATGCGTGATCCGTTATGCGTTATGCGTTATGAGTAATGCGTGATCCGTTATGCGTTATGCGTTATGCGTTATGCGTTATGCGTTATGCGTTATGCGTTATGGGTTATGCGTTATGTGTTATGCGTTATGCGTTATGCGTTATGCGTTATGCGTTATGGGTTATGAGTAATGCGTGACCCGTTATGCGTTATGCTTTATGCCTTATGAGTTACGCGTAATGCGTTATGCGCTATGGGTCATGCGTTATGCGTTATGCGTTATGCGTTATGCGTTATGGGTTATGCGTTATGTGTTATGCGTTATGCGTTATGCGTTATGCGTTATGCGTTATGGGTTATCCGTTATGCGTTATCCGTTATGCGTTATGCGTTATGCGTTATGCGTTATGCGTTATGTGTTATGCGTTGTGCGTTATCCGCTATGCGTTATGCGTTTTGCGTTATGCGTTATGCGTTATGCGTTATGCGTTGTGCGTTATGCGTTATGCGTTATAGGTTATGCGTTATGCGTTATGCGTTATGCGTTATGCGTTATGCGTTATGCGTTATGCGTTATGCGTTATGCGTTATGCGTTATGTGTTATCCGTTATGAGTTATGAGTAATGCGTGATCCGTTATGCGTTATGCGTTATGAGTAATGCGTGATCCGTTATGCGTTATGCGTTATGAGTAATGCTTGATCCGTTACGCGTTATGCGTTATGGGTTATGCGTTATGTGTTATGAGTTATGCGTTATGCGTTATGCGTTATGCGTTATGCGTTATGCGTTATGCGTTATGCGTTATGCGTTATGCATTATGGGTTATGCGTTATGTGTTATGCGTTATGCGTTATGCGTTATGCGTTATGCGTTATGGGTAATGAGTAATGCGTGACCCGTCATGCGTTATGCTTTTTGCGTTATGCGTTATGCGTTATGCGTTATGCGTGATCCGTTATGCGTTATGCGTTATGAGTAATGCGTGATCCGTTATGCGTTATGCGTTATGCGTTATGCGTTATGCGTTATGCGTTATGCGTTATGCGTTATGGGTTATGCGTTATGTGTTATGCGTTATGCGTTATGCGTTATGCGTTTTGCGTTATGCGTTATGCCTTATGCGTTATGCGTTATGCGTTATGCGTTATGCGTTATGCGTTATGCGTTATGCGAAATGCGTGATCCGTTATGCGTTATGCGTTATGAGTAATGCGTGATCCGTTATGCGTTATGCGTTATGCGTTATGCGTTATGCGTTATGCGTTATGCGTTATGCGTTATGCGTTATGCGTTATGCGTTATGAGAAATGCGTGATCCGTTATGCGTTATGCGTTATGAGTAATGCGTGATCCGTTATGCGTTATGCGTTATGCGTTATGCGTTATGCGTTATGCGTGATCCGTTATGCGTTATGCGTTATGAGTAATGCGTGATCCGTTATGCGTTATGCGTTATGCGTTATGCGTTATGCGTTATGCGTTATGCATTATGGGTTATGCGTTATGTGTTATGCGTTATGCGTTATGCGTTATGCGTTATGGGTTATGAGTAATGCGTGACCCGTTATGCGTTATGCTTTTTGCGTTATGAGTTACGCGTAATGCGTTGTGCGCTATGGGTCATGCGTTAAGCGTTATGCGTTATGCGTTATGCGTTATGCGTTATGGGTTATGCGTTATGCGTTATGCGTTATGCGTTATGCGTTATGCGTTATGCGTTATGCGTTATGCTTTATGCGTTATGCGTTATGCGTTATGCGTTATGCGTTATGCGTTATGCGTTATGCGTTATGCGTTATGCGTTATGCGTTATGCGTTATGCGTTATGCGTTATGCGTTATGCGTTATGCGTTATGCGTTATGCGTTATGCGTTATGCGTTATGCGTTATGCGTTATGCGTTATGCGTTATGCGTTATGCGTTATGCGTTATGCGTTATGCGTTATGCGTTATGCGTTATGCGTTATGCGTTATGCGTTATGCGTTATGCGTTATGCGTTATGCGTTATGCGTTATGCGTTATGAGAAATGCGTGATCCGTTATGCGTTATGCGTTATGAGTAATGCATGATCCGTTATGCGTTATGCGTTATGCGTTATGCGTTATGCGTTATGCGTTATGGGTTATGAGTAATGCGTGACCCGTTATGCGTTATGCTTTTTGCGTTATGAGTTACGCGTAATGCGTTGTGCGCTATGGGTCATGCGTTAAGCGTTATGCGTTATGCGTTATGCGTTATGCGTTATGGGTTATGCGTTATGCGTTATGCGTTATGCGTTATGCGTTATGCGTTATGCGTTATGCGTTATGCGTTATGCGTTATGCGTTATGCGTTATGCGTTATGCGTTATGCGTTATGCGTTATGTGTTATCCGTTATGAGTTATCCGTTATGCGTTTTGCGTTATGCGTTATGCGTTATGCGTTATGCGATATGCGTTATGCGTTATGCGTTATGCCTTATGCGTTATGCGATTTGCGTTATGCGTTATGCGTTATGCGTTATGCGTTATGCGTTATGTGTTATGGGTTATGCGTTATGCGTTATGCGTTATGCGTTATGCGTTATGCGTTATGCGTTGTGCGTTATGCGTTATGCGTTATGCGTTATGTGTTATGGGTTATGCGTTATGCGTTATGCGTTATGCGTTATGCGTTATGCGTTATGCGTTATGCGTTATGCGTTATGCGTTATGCGTTATGCGTTATGCGTTATGCGTTATGCGTTATGCGTTATGCGTTATGCGTTATGCGTTATGCGTTATGCGTTATGCGTTATGCGTTACGCAATATGCGTTATGCGTTATGCGTTATGCGTTATGCGTTATGCGTTATGCGTGATCCGTTATGCGTTATGCGTTATGAGTAATGCGTGATCCGTTATGCGTTATGCGTTATGCGTTATGCGTTATGCGTTATGCGTTATGCGTTATGCGTTATGGGTTATGCGTTATGTGTTATGCGTTATGCGTTATGCGTTATGCGTTATGCGTTATGCGTTATGCGTTATGGGTTATGAGTAATGCGTGACCCGTTATGCGTTATGCTTTATGCGTTATGAGTTACGCGTAATGCGTTATGCGCTATGGGTCATGCGTTAAGCGTTATGCGTTATGCGTTATGCGTTATGGGTTATGCGTTATGTGTTATGCGTTATGCGTTATGCGTTATGCGTTATGGGTTATCCGTTATGCGTTATCCGATATGCGTTATGCGTTATGCGTTATGCGTTATGCGTTATGCGTTATGCGTTATGTGTTATCCGTTATGAGTTATCCGTTATGCGTTTTGCGTTATGCGTTATGCGTTATGCGTTATGCGTTATGCGTTATGCGATATGCGTTATGCGTTATGCGTTATGCCTTATGCGTTATGCGATTTGCGTTATGCGTTATGCGTTATGCGTTATGCGTTATGCGTTATGTGTTATGGGTTATGCGTTATGCGTTATGCGTTATGCGTTATGCGTTATGCGTTATGCGTTATGCGTTATGCGTTATGCGTTATGCGTTATGTGTTATGGGTTATGCGTTATGCGTTATGCGTTATGCGTTATGCGTTATGCGTTATGCGTTATGCGTTATGCGTTATGCGTTATGCGTTATGCGTTATGCGTTAAGCGTTATGCGTGATCCGTTATGCGTTATGCGTTATGAGTAATGCGTGATCCGTTATGCGTTATGCGTTATGCGTTATGCGTTATGCGTTATGCGTTATGCGTTATGGGTTATGGGTTATGCGTTATGTGTTATGCGTTATGCGTTATGCGTTATGCGTTATGCGTTATGGGTTATGAGTAATGCGTGACCCGTTATGCGTTATGCTTTATGCGTTATGAGTTACGCGTAATGCGTTATGCGCTATGGGTCATGCGTTAAGCGTTATGCGTTATGCGTTATGCGTTATGGGTTATGCGTTATGTGTTATGCGTTATGCGTTATGCGTTATGCGTTATGCGTTATGGGTTATCCGTTATGCGTTATCCGTTATGCGTTATGCGTTATGCGTTATGCGTTATGCGTTATGCGTTATGTGTTATGCGTTGTGCGTTATCCGCTATGCGTTATGCGTTTTGCGTTATGCGTTATGCGTTATGCGTTATGCGTTGTGCGTTATGCGTTATGCGTTATAGGTTATGCGTTATGTGTCATGCGTTATGCGTTATGCGTTATGCGTTATGCGGTATGCGTTATGCGTTATGCTTTATGCGTTATGCGTTATAAGTAATGCGTGATCCGTTATGGGTTATGCGTTATGCGTTATGCGTTTTGCGTTATGCGTTATGCCTTATGCGTTATGCGTTATGCGTTATGCGTTATGCGTTATGCGTTATGCGTTATGCGTTATGCGTTATGCGTTATGCGTTATGCGTTATGCGTTACGCGTTATGCGTTATGCGTTATGCGTTATGTGTTATCCGTTATGAGTTATGAGTAATGCGTGATCCGTTATGCGTTATGCGTTATGAGTAATGCGTGATCCGTTATGCGTTATGCGTTATGAGAAATGCGTGATCCGTTATGCGTTATGCGTTATGCGTTATGCGTTATGCGTTATGCGTTATGCGTTATGGGTTATGCGTTATGTGTTATGCGTTATGCGTTATGCGTTATGCGTTATGCGTTATGCGTTATGCGTTATGCGTTATGCGTTATGCGTTATGCGTTATGCGTTATGCGTTATGCGTTATGCGTTATGCGTTATGCGTTATGCGTTATGCGTTATGCGTTATGCGTTATGCGTTATGCGTTATGCGTTACGCGTTATGCGTTATGCGTTATGCGTTATGTGTTATCCGTTATGAGTTATGAGTAATGCGTGATCCGTTATGCGTTATGCGTTATGAGTAATGCGTGATCCGTTATGCGTTATGCGTTATGAGTAATGCGTGACCCGTTATGCGTTATGCTTTTTGCGTTATGAGTTACGCGTAATGCGTTGTGAGCTATGGGTCATGCGTTAAGCGTTATGCGTTATGCGTTATGCGTTATGCGTTATGCGTTATGGGTTATGCGTTATGTGTTATGCGTTATGCGTTATGCGTTATGCGTTATGCGTTATGCGTTATGGGTTATCCGTTATGCGTTATCCGTTATGCGTTATGCGTTATGCGTTATGCGTTATGCTTTATGCGTTATGCGATATGCGTTATGCGTTATGCGTTATGCGTTATGCGTTATGCGTTATGCGTTATGCGTTATGCGTTATGCGTTATGCGTTATGCGTTATGCGTTATGCGTTATGCGTTATGCGTTATGCGTTATGCGTTATGCGTTATGCGTTATGCGTTATGCGTTATGCGTTATGTGTTATGCGTTGTGCGTTATCCGCTATGCGTTATGCGTTTTGCGTTATGCGTTATGCGTTATGCGTTGTGCGTTATGCGTTATGCGTTATAGGTTATGCGTTATGTGTTATGCGTTATGCGTTATGCGTCATGCATTATGCATTATGCGTTATGCTTTATGCGTTATGCGTTATGAGTAATGCGTGATCCGTTATGTGTTATGCGTTATGCGTTATGCGTTATGCGTTATGCGTTTTGCGTTATGCGTTATGCGTTATACGTTATGCGTTATGCGTTATGCGTTATGCGTTATGCGTTATGCGTTATGCGTACTGCGTTATGCGTTATGCGTTATGCGTTGTAACAACTTGGTTACCCGGGTGCTTCCTTATGGGAGATAGCTCGTCGTGCCGGGGTTCGCGGAGGAAGCTGCGAGTTAGAAAGGACGGTGCGGGGGAAAATGAATCACTCAGTTCTGTAGTTCGGTGAGTTTCGCTGCGGGGGTGGATCCCTTGTCGTTGGTTCCTGTGGGGGGTGAGATATTCGCGAGGCGCGGTACGCGGTCGGAGGGGCCGAACGGAGTGCGGCTCGGCAATCGGCTGCGGAGAAGTGGAGGATTGTCGGCCCGACAATCGGTCACTAAAAAAGGGGGCAGGAAGGACGAGAACGGATCATCGGCTCGATGATCGTCCGTGGAGGGGAGACACGCTCGTCGGCTCGACGATCGTACTTCGGGTCACGGAGTGGAGGGGAGATACGTCCGTCGGCTCGACGTTCGTACTCCGGATACGGAGTGGAGGGGGATACGTTCGTCGGCTCGACGATCGTACTTCGGGTAACGGAGTGGAGGGGAGATACGCCCGTCGGCTCGACGTTCGTACTTCGGGTAACGGAGTGGAGGGGAGATACGTCCGTCGGCTCGACGTTCGTACTTCGGATAACGGAGTGGAGGGGAGACACGTCCGTCGGCTCGACGTTCGTACTTCGGATACGGAGTGAAGGGGAGATACGCTCGTTGGCTCAACGACCGTACTTCGGATAGTGGAGTGGAGGGGAAGATACGTTCGTCGGCTCGACGATCGTAGTTCGGATAGCGGAGTGGAAGAGGGATACCAGCGGAGGTATACTTACTTTCAGGTTTCCGGGTTATCGGCTTACTGATCTATCGTCGGCTCGACGGGGGATCTTTGACGACGTTTTGTTGCGACGGTCGGTCATTATATCCTCGCGGCGGTATCATTTTATCAACGAGAATCGGTAGTCGTGGCGTTGGCCATCTAGTGGCCGATTCTCGGAGGTGTGCTGTGCACACTTTTCCTTGCGAGAATCGTAGCCATCTAGTGGTCGATTCTCGAAGGTGTGCTGTGCCCACTTTTCCTTGCGAGAATCGTAGCCATCTAGTGGCCGATTCTCGAAGGTGTGCTGTGCACACTTTTCCTTGCGAGAATCGTAGCCATCTAGCGATCGGTTATCGGTACCCACGCGGTGTGTTAGTAACAGACTTGTATTAACAGGTCTGTTACACCCCCCTCTTTCCTCGGGGTAGTGGCAGCGAAACTCAGTTTATTTGTCTTCAAAACATGTACATAACAAGATAGATATTTTTTTTTTTTTTTTTTTTTTTTTTTTTGAAACGGTACAAAAGTAAAAAAAGTAAAGAAAATAGACTCTTGCCTTATCATGTGCTACAAAAATAAACCAACATATAATACTCTGTGTCTTAAAACTATGGTAACTGACATATATACATAACACTTAATTCTACCTTATAATTTAACTTATACTAAGTCATAGGGGCGGGGTAAAGCTGTGGCGGGGCCTCTGCGAATGAAACGGCGTGGTTTTCCTGTCTTGTCAAACAGGATACGCCATCTCTCCCCGTGGACGTTTACGCAGCACCCTCCTGTGCGAGCATATCGCCGTGGCACCTCCACGTTTTGCCCGGTGGGCAATTTGTGCCATGTTGTGGTCCCTGGTGGGTGATCCCCGGGGTAGGGTACGGGGGTCAGGTACGTGAAGTCGCTGCTCCATGTGTCCTCTGTTGTCGGTGGTGGGAGCTGAGTGTGTGTCGGAGGGAGGGTTTCCGTTGGCTGCTGTGGGGGAACAGGGGGGGCAGCCTGGTTCCTGGTTGTCGGTGGCCGTCCTGTGGGTGGGGGTCCGAGCGTAATTGTTACCTTTCTTGACGGTGGGAGCCACGACACCGACCGGATTTTTACTTGTCCGTGTGGTGCGGTGGTCGTGGCTGACCGTTGTTTCCTTACGCCGCGTATCGGTCGGGTGGTCGGCGGAAGTGTGGGCCTTGTCGGTTTTCTTGCCGTCAAGTCTTCCTTGACCAGCTCCATGAGCTCCCTCACGTATTCCGGTTCGTTGTTCATACCTATAAAATTAACATGTGGTGTTATTTTCCGGGGTCGCCCCCGGCGGCGAGGCGCTGGGTTGTCGGCTGGAGGCGGTACTGGTACAGGGTCGTGGGGGTTGTCGGCCTCTTCGGTGGGTTCTGCGGTCTGGTTGTCGCGGTCATTCGCGGGTTTTATATCTTGCACGTGTATGTGCCGATACCATTTTTTTCCGTCGTGGAGGTTCACTATTACTGGGGACACAATTTGTTTGACTGTGTATGGCCCTGTGTATTTGGGGGCGAGCTTGGCGGCGATGCCCGCCCCTTTGTTGGACAGGGTGTGTTCTCGCTTCCATACCGATTCTCCTACGGCTGGCCTCCATTCTCGGTGCCGCAAGTTGTAATACCGCTCTTGGCGTCCAAACGCCTGTGCTAGGTGTAGCCGGGCCAATTCCTGGGCTTCTTTCAGGTATTTCCATCGCTGGTTTGATGGAATGGTACTTCCTTCGGTGCGTGCTTGTCCCGGTGTTCGTAGTTCTCGGCCGTGGTTAAGGTAGGCTGGGCTGTACCCGATCGCCTCGTGCCATGCGGTGTTTATTGCGAACCTGGCTTCGTCGATTTTCTCGTCCCATCGGTCATGCTTTGTTCCGGTGTACTGTGCCAACATTGTTTTTACTACCTTGTTTACCCGTTCCACGGGGTTGCAATGTGGCGAGTACGGGGGTGTTCTGCGATGAGTGATGTCTGCGCTCTGTAATAGGCTCGTAAATGGTTCCCCTACAAATTGTTTTCCGTTGTCGGAGATGATTATTTCCGGGGCCCCGTGACGCAGGATGATGTCTTTCTGTATAGCGGCGGCTATGGCGGCGCTGGTGGCCCTCCGCAGGGGCGTGAGTTCGACCCATTTTGTAAACCGATCTAGTGCAACTAGTAGCCAGATGTTCCCTCGTCGAGAGCGTGGTAGTGGCCCTACTAGGTCGACTGAGACGGTGTGCCACGGTTGCGTTCCGGGGTTGGCGTGTAGCATTCCGGGTGGCTTTTGTGGTGGTGTTTTGTACTGTTGGCAGCTCCTGCAGCTGCGGACGTATCGCGCCACTTGCCGGAACATGCCCGGCCAGTAAAATTTTTGGGCAATGCGGATTATTGTTTTTGCAATGCCTAGATGTCCAGCGAGGGGGTCGTCGTGGTGTTGTCGGAGGATCTCTGTTCTCTCGGCGGTGGGTACGCATATTTTCCAGGCGGTGTCAGGTTCGGGCTCATTGTAGTCGAGTTGGTGGAGAATATGCCTCTGTAGTTTCCCCTGTTGTATTCGGAAGTCGGGGGCGGAAGCTGGATCTTGTTGTACGGCTTTCACTTTCCGTTCGTACCATGTGTCGGGGTGTTCCTTCGGTCGTACCATGTTTATTTGTGGTATTGGTGGTGTTCGGGAGAGCGCGTCGGCTACGTGATTATTTTTTCCTGGGCGGTATTTGATGTCAAAATGGTACTGTTGGAGCTCGAGTGCCCATCTCGCTAATCTTCCGGTTGGGTTGTCGATTTGTTGTAACCATCGTAGTGCCTGGTGATCGGTGATAACCGTGAAATGGTACCCTTCCAGATACGGTCTCATTTTCCGTATACCCCATATCACGGCTAGACACTCTTTTTCGGTTGCGCTATAATTGCGCTCGGTTGCGTTAAGGGTGTGACTTGCATAAGCTATGACTTTTTCGTTCTCCTCAGGTCCTTGTGTTAATACGATTCCGAGGCCGTGATCGCTGGCATCGGTCTGGAGCGTGAAGGGTTTGCTAAAATCTGGGCAGGCCAGTATCGGGGCGGTAACTAGTTTTTCCTTCATGCTTCGGAAGGCTTGTTCCTCTGTTTCGGTCCAGTTCCATCTGGCATTTTTTCTGGTTAGTTTTGTTAGTGGCTCCATGATTTCCGCGAAATTCGGTACGAACCGGCGGTACCATGAGGCCATTCCGTGGAATCGGCGGACCTCTCGTATTGTTTTTGGTGTGGTGAGCAAGGCGATTGCGCTGGTCTTTTCGGGGTCGGTCCTTATTCCTTGCTGGTCGACAATGTGACCAAGGTATTTCAGACTATCCACGCAAAATCGGCATTTTTCTGGGTTTAGTCGGAGTCCTGCGCGGCGTAGTCGTTGGAATACTTCCCTAAGGTGTTTTAGGTGTTCCTCGAATGTTCGACTCACGACGATGATGTCGTCGAGGTAAGCGAACGCGTACGGTTCTAGCTTAGGGCCGACAATCTGGTCAAGCAGGCGTTGGAAGGTGGCCGGGGCGGAGTGTAAGCCGAACGGCATAACCGTAAATTGGAACAAGCCCTTCCCTGGCACAGTGAAGGCGGTGAGTGGTCGGCTGGTTTCTTCGAGTGGAATTTGCCAATACCCGTTTTTGAGATCCAAAGTAGTTAGGAATTTCGCTCCTCGTAATTTATCGAGGGTGGCTTGTATATGTGGTAGTGGGTAGGCGTCTTTTTCTGTCCGGTTGTTCAATTTGCGGAAATCGACACAAAATCGTGGCTTGCCATCTTTTTTTTTCACTATCACGATGGGTGAGCTCCACGGGCTGTTGGATGGTTCTATAACTCCTTCTTGGAGCATTTTGTCTACTTCCTGGTCTATGATCGCCTGCATAGCCGGATTCCGTGGCCGGTAGCGCTGTTTGATGGGTGTATTATCTTTTAGCTTGATACGGTGTTGTGTCAGCGTGGTTCGCCCCGTGACATCCTCGAATAGTTGTAACTCGGTCCTGAGGAAGTCCTCGAGTTTTTTTTGGTCGGTTTCTTGGGGTTGTCGGAGCCCTATTTGTAGGCAGGGTTCGGCGAGGCAGGTGGCTGGCCAATTGACGATTTGAAGCGGTGGTTTGAAGCTGATCTCCAGCGCGGCGATCGTCTGTATTCCCAGGAGGACCGGTGGTCCCATGCGCGGCAGTATAGTAAATTCCTGGGTCCATGTATAGCCTTCGGTACTGAACGGGATTTGTATCGTTCCCGAGGTTTGCGTTATGGTCCCGTCGGCAAGGCTGATGTTTGCGGCTGGGGCGGTCGGTTGGATCCCTTGTTCGAGGGCCCATTCGAGTACTTCTCCGTTGATACACGAGAGTTGTGCTCCCGTGTCAAGGAGTGCCTTGATTTCCCGGCCGAGTATTTTGATGCTCAGCAGTGGTCGCGGGTTGTATTCGATTTTAGCGGTCCGTGTGTTTATCGTCGGGGCCGCCGGTCGGTGTATCGCGGCGGTCCCCGTGGTTCGTTTCCCGGGTTAGTATGGGGGTGGCAGTCGCGTGTTAGGACTCCGTCGCGGCCGCATCGAGAGCAGAACTTCCGGAATTCATTGCGGCACTCCCATCGCGTGTGTCCGCGTTGTTTGCACCTCCAGCAATGTGACTCGGGATTGTATGGTGCCGGGCTAGCGGGGCGAGGTCGAGAGGGTTGTATCTCGCCCGGATTTGCTCGCGGGATCGCGGAGATGCATGGCGTTTCGTCGGCTTTTCCGATGGTGGCGGTGGCGGGACGGGTGTCCGTATTTGTGGCCCGTTTTTTTCTTTCTTGCACCCGCTCTAGGCGTTGGACCTCTTTTAGCAGACTGTCGGGATCGGTGAGGTTCTCCGGGTTGATGAGCATGGCGTATTCCGGGGCCATGTTCTCGTAGAGGCGGTCGAGATATTTCTCGGGAGGGATAGCCGCACGTCGCATGAGCGTGCATAGCGCGTTCATGAAGAGATTAAACGGTTCGCCGGGTCGCTGTGTTCGGTCGTGGGCTTCGCGCTCTCGCTGCGACTGGGTACGGTTTGGTGAGAAAAACCCCAGAAATTTCTCGTTAAAGTCGGTCTTTGATTGTATTTGTTGTCGGTTGTTCCGGAACCAGAGTTGTGCCTCGCCTCGCAGTAGTTCTGGGATGCCCCGTAGCACTTCGGCGTCTGTTAGTTGGTATGTGTCTTGTAGCTCGTCGATCCTCTCGATAAACGCGAACGGATCTTTCCCGTCGCTGGTGCAGCCCCATTTCCGCATACGGTCGAGATTTTTGCGCGGGTCTGGGGGGGTGGCGGGGGTAGTTACGACGACGGTTGGCGGTGGTGCGGTGGTGACGCTGCTGGTGGATGCGCCGGCGGGGTGCGTCGCGGTACTAACAAATGTCGGTGTCTTTGGTTCGTCCATTGCTGGTAACACGAAAGGTGGGTTTAGGATGCTTTCGGCCCAACGCTGACGTAGTTCCTCTGTCGTGCCGGTGACGGGAAGATTCAATTTCCGTAACTCGTTAGTGATTCTTTCTCTGGTAACTCGGAGGGAGGTCTTTTTCATTCCTCGCGGCGGGGCTTCGGAAAGTATAACCCCCTTTTTTTTTTTTTTTTTTTTTTTTTTCGGTTCTACTGGTAGTTTTATCTAGTACGCACCAGGTCCCTGTTCGGGCGCCATGTAACAACTTGGTTACCCGGGTGCTTCCTTATGGGAGATAGCTCGTCGTGCCGGGGTTCGCGGAGGAAGCTGCGAGTTAGAAAGGACGGTGCGGGGGAAAATGAATCACTCAGTTCTGTAGTTCGGTGAGTTTCGCTGCGGGGGTGGATCCCTTGTCGTTGGTTCCTGTGGGGGGTGAGATATTCGCGAGGCGCGGTACGCGGTCGGAGGGGCCGAACGGAGTGCGGCTCGGCAATCGGCTGCGGAGAAGTGGAGGATTGTCGGCCCGACAATCGGTCACTAAAAAAGGGGGCAGGAAGGACGAGAACAGATCATCGGCTCGATGATCGTCCGTGGAGGGGAGACACGCTCGTCGGCTCGACGATCGTACTTCGGGTCACGGAGTGGAGGGGAGATACGTCCGTCGGCTCGACGTTCGTACTCCGGATACGGAGTGGAGGGGGATACGCTCGTCGGCTCGACGATCGTACTTCGGGTAACGGAGTGGAGGGGAGATACGCCCGTCGGCTCGACGTTCGTACTTCGGGTAACGGAGTGGAGGGGAGATACGTTCGTCGGCTCGACGTTCGTACTTCGGATAACGGAGTGGAGGGGAGACACGTCCGTCGGCTCGACGTTCGTACTTCGGATACGGAGTGAAGGGGAGATACGCTCGTTGGCTCAACGACCGTACTTCGGATAGTGGAGTGGAGGGGAAGATACGTTCGTCGGCTCGACGATCGTAGTTCGGATAGCGGAGTGGAAGAGGGATACCAGCGGAGGTATACTTACTTTCAGGTTTCCGGGTTATCGGCTTACTGATCTATCGTCGGCTCGACGGGGGATCTTTGACGACGTTTTGTTGCGACGGTCGGTCATTATATCCTCGCGGCGGTATCATTTTATCAACGAGAATCGGTAGTCGTGGCGTTGGCCATCTAGTGGCCGATTCTCGGAGGTGTGCTGTGCACACTTTTCCTTGCGAGAATCGTAGCCATCTAGTGGTCGATTCTCGAAGGTGTGCTGTGCCCACTTTTCCTTGCGAGAATCGTAGCCATCTAGTGGCCGATTCTCGAAGGTGTGCTGTGCACACTTTTCCTTGCGAGAATCGTAGCCATCTAGCGATCGGTTATCGGTACCCACGCGGTGTGTTAGTAACAGACTTGTATTAACAGGTCTGTTACAGCGTTATGCGTTATGCGTTATGCGTTATGCGTTATGCTTTATGCGTTATGCGTTATGAGTAATGCGTGATCCGTTATGTGTTATGCGTTATGCGTTTTGCGTTATGCGTTATGCGTTATGCGTTATGCGTTATGCGTTATGCGTTATGCGTTATGCGTTATGCGTTATGCGTTATGCGTTATGCGTTATGCGTTATGCGTTATGCGTTATGCGTTATGCGTTATGCGTTATGCGTTATGCGTTATGCGTTATGCGTTATGCGTTATGCGTTATGAGAAATGCGTGATCCGTTATACGTTATGCGTTATGAGTAATGCGTGATCCGTTATGCGTTATGCGTTATGCGTTATGCGTTATGCGTTATGTGTTATGCGTTATGGGTTATGCGTTATGCGTTATGCGTGATCCGTTATGTGTTATGCGTTATGAGTAATGCGTGATCCGTTATGCGTTATGCGTTATGCGTTATGCGTTATGCGTTATGCGTTATGCGTTATGCGTTACGCGTTATGCGTTATGCGTTATGGGTTATGCGTTATGTGTTATGCGTTATGCGTTATGCGTTATGCGCTATGCGTTATGGGTTATGAGTAATGCGTGACCCGTTATGCGTTATGCTTTTTGCGTTATGAGTTACGCGTAATGCGTTATGCGCTATGGGTCATGCGTTAAGCGTTATGCGTTATGCGTTATGCGTTATGGGTTATGCGTTATGTGTTATGCGTTATGCGTTATGCGTTATGCGTTATGCGTTATGCGTTATGCGTTATGCGTTATGCGTTATGCGTTATGCGTTATGCGTTATGCGTTATGCGTTATGCGTTATGCGTTATGCGTTATGCGTTATGCATTATGCGTTATGTGTTTTTCGTTATGCGTTATGCGTTGGGCGTTATACGTTTGCGTTATGCAATATGCGTTATGCTTTATCCGTTATGCGTTATGCTTTATGCGTTATGCGTTATGCGTTATGCGTTATGCGTTATGCGTTACGTGTTATGCGTTATGCGTTATGCGTTATGCGTTATTCGTTATGAGTAATGAGTTATAAGTTATGCGTTATGCGTTATACTTTATGCGTTATGCGTTATGCTTTATGCGTTATGCGTTACTCCTTATGAGTTATGAGTTATAAGTTATAAATTATGCGTTATGCGTTATGCGTTATTCGTTATGAGTTATGAGTTATAAGTTATGCGTAATGCGTTATGCGTTATGCGTTATGCATTATGCTTTATCCGTTATGCGTTATGCGTTATGCTTTATGCGTTATGCGTTATGCGTTATGCGTTATGCGTTATGCGTTATGCGTTATGCGTTATGCATTATGCTTTATCCGAAATGCGTTATGCGTTATGCTTTATGCGTTATGCGTTATGCGTTATGCGTTATGCGTTATGCGTTATGCGTTATGCGTTATGCGTTATGCGTTATGCGTTATGCATTCTGCTTTATCCGTTATGCGTTATGCGTTATGCTTTATGCGTTCTGCGTTATGCGTTATGCGTTATGCGTTATGCGTTATGCGTTATTCGTTATGAGTAATGGGTTATAAGTTATGCGTTATGCGTTATACTTTATGCGTTATGCGTTATGTGTTATGCGTTATGCTTTATGCGTTATGCGTTACTCCTTATGAGTTATGAGTTATAAGTTATAAATTATGCGTTATGCGTTATGCGTTATTCGTTATGGGTTATGAGTTATAAGTTATGCGTAATGCGTTATGCGTTATGCGTTATGCATTATGCTTTATCCGTTATGCGTTATGCGTTAGGCGTTATGCGATTTGCGGTACTCGTTATGCGTTGTCCATTATGCCTTATGCGTTATGCGTTAAGGGTTATGGGTTATGCGTTATGTTTTATGCGTTATTCATTTTGCGTTATGCGTTATTCGTCATGAGTTATGAGTTATAAGTTATGCGTAATGCGTTATGCCTTATGCGTTATGCATTATGCGTTATGTCTTTTTCGTTATGCGTTATGCGTTGGGCGTTATACGTTTGCGTTATGCGATATGCGTTATGCTTTATGCGTTATGTGTTATGCGTTATACGTTATACGGTATGCGTAATGCGTTATGCGTTATGCGTTATGTGTTATGCGTTATGCGTTATGCGTTCTGCGTTATGCGTTCTGCTTTATGCGTTATGCGTTATGCGTTATGCGTTATGCGATATGCGTTATGCGTAATGCGTTATGCTTTATGCGTTATGCGTTATGAGTTATACGTTATGCGTTAAGCGTTATGCGTTATGCCTGATCCGTTATGCGTTAGGCGTTATGCGATTTGCGGTATTCGTTATGCGTTGTGCATTATGTTTTATGCGTTATGCGTTAAGGGTTATGGGTTATGCGTTATGCTTTATGCGTTATGCTTTATGCGTTATGCGTTATGCATTTTGCGTTATGCGTTATCCGTTATGAGTTATGAGTTATGAGTTATAAGTTATGCGTAATGCGTTATGCCTTATGCGTTATGCATTATGCGTTATGCGTTATGCGTCATGCGTTATGCGTTATGCGTTATGCGTTATGCGTTATGGGTAATACGTTATGCTTTATGCGTTACGCGTTATGAGTTATACGTTATGCGTTAAGCGTGATGCGTGATCCGTTATGCGTTGGGCATTTTGCGTTTTGCGGTGTTCGTTATGCGTTGTGCATTATGCGTTATGCATTGTGCGTTATGGGTTATGGTTTATGCGTTATGCGATATGCGTTATGCGTTATGCGTTATGCGTTATTTGTTATGCGTAATGCGTTATGCGTTATGCGTTATGCGTTATGCGTTGTGCGTTGTGCGTTATGCGTTATGCGTTATGCGTTATGCGTTATGCGTTATGCGTTATGCGTAATGCGTTATGCGTTACGCGTTACGCGTTATGCGTTATGAGTTATGCGTTATGCGTTATGCGTTATGCGTTATGCGTTATGCGTTATGCGTTATGCGTTACGCGTTATGCGTTACGTGTTATGCGTTACGCGTTATATGTTATGCGTTATGCGTTATGCGTTATGCGTTATGCGTTATGCGTTATGCGTTATGCGTTATGCGTTATGCGTTATGCGTTATGCGTTATGCGTTATGCGTAATACGTTATGCTTTATGCGTTACGCGTTATGAGTTATACGTTATGCGTTAAGCGTTATGCGTGATCCGTTATGCGTTGGGCGTTTTGCGTTTTGCGGTATTCGTTATGCGTTGTGCATTATGCGTTATGCATTGTGCGTTATGGGTTATGGTTTATGCGTTATGCGATATGCGTTATGCGTTATGCGTTATGCGTTATGCGTTATGCCTTATGCGTTATGCGTTATGCGTTATGCGTAATGCATATGCGTTATGCGTTATGAGTTATACGTTATGCGTTAAGCGTTATGCGTTATGCCTGACCCGTTATGCGTTAGGCGTTATGCGATTTGCGGTATTCGTTATGCGTTGTGCATTATGCGTTATGCATTGTGCGTTATGGGTTATGGTTTATGCGTTATGCGATATGCGTTATGCGTTATGCGTTATGCGTTATGCGTTATGCGTTATGCGTTATGCGTTATGTGTTATGCGTTATGCGTTATGCATTATGCGTTATGTGTTTTTCGTTATGCGTTATGCGTTGGGCGTTATACGTTTGCGTTATGCGATATGCGTTATGCTTTATGCGTTATGTGTTATGCGTTATACGTTATACGGTATGCGTTATGCGTTATGCGTTATGTGTTATGCGTTATGCGTTATGCGTTATGCGTTCTGCGTTATGCGTTATGCGTTATGCGTTATGGGTTATGCGTTATGCGTTATGCGTAATGCGTTATGCTTTATGCGTTATGCGGTATGCGTTATGAGTTATACGTTATGCGTTAAGCGTTATGCGTTATGCCTGATCCGTTATGCGTTAGGCGTTATGCGATTTGCGGTATTCGTTATGCGTTGTGCATTATGTTTTATGCGTTATGCGTTAAGGGTTATGGGTTATGCGTTATGCTTTATGCGTTATGCTTTATGCGTTATGCGTTATGCATTTTGCGTTATGCGTTATCCGTTATGAGTTATGAGTTATGAGTTATAAGTTATGCGTAATGCGTTATGCCTTATGCGTTATGCATTATGCGTTATGCGTTATGCGTCATGCGTTATGCGTTATGCGTTATGCGTTATGCGTTATGGGTAATACGTTATGCTTTATGCGTTACGCGTTATGAGTTATACGTTATGCGTTAAGCGTGATGCGTGATCCGTTATGCGTTGGGCATTTTGCGTTTTGCGGTGTTCGTTATGCGTTGTGCATTATGCGTTATGCATTGTGCGTTATGGGTTATGGTTTATGCGTTATGCGATATGCGTTATGCGTTATGCGTTATGCGTTATTCGTTATGCGTAAGGCGTTATGCGTTATGCGTTATGCGTTATGCGTTGTGCGTTGTGCGTTATGCGTTATGCGTTATGCGTTATGCGTTATGCGTTATGCGTTATGCGTTATGCGTTATGCGTTATGCGTTATGCGTTATGCGTTATGCGTTATGCGTTATGCGTTATGCGTTATGCGTAATACGTTATGCTTTATGCGTTACGCATTATGAGTTATACGTTATGCGTTAAGCGTTATGCGTGATCCGTTATGCGTTGGGCGTTTTGCGTTTTGCGGTATTCGTTATGCGTTGTGCATTATGCGTTATGCATTGTGCGTTATGGGTTATGGTTTATGCGTTATGCGATATGCGTTATGCGTTATGCGTTATGCGTTATGCGTTATGCGTTATGCGTTATGCGTTATACGGTATGCGTTATGCGTTATGCGTTATGTGTTATGCGTTATGCGTTATGCGTTATGCGTTCTGCGTTATGCGTTATGCGTTATGCGTTATGCGTTATGGGTTATGCGTTATGCGTTATGCGTAATGCGTTATGCTTTATGCGTTATGCGGTATGCGTTATGAGTTATACGTTATGCGTTAAGCGTTATGCGTTATGCCTGATCCGTTATGCGTTAGGCGTTATGCGATTTGCGTTATGGGTTATGGTTTATGCGTTATGCGATATGAGTTATGCGTTATGCGTTATGCGTTATGCGTTATGCGTTGTGCGTTGTGCGTTATGCGTTATGCGTTATGCGTTATGCGTTATGCGTTATGCGTAATGCGTTATGCGTTACGCGTTACGCGTTATGCGTTATGCGTTATGCGTTATGCGTTATGCGTTATGCGTTATGCGTTATGCGTTATGCGTTATGCGTTACGCGTTATGCGTTACGTGTTATGCGTTACGCGTTATATGTTATGCGTTATGCGTTATGCGTTATGCGTTATGCGTTATGCGTTATGCGTTATGCGTTATGCGTTATGCTTTATCCGTTAAGCGTTATGCTTTATGCGTTATGCGTTATACGTTATGCGTTATGCGTTATGCGTTATGCGTTATGCGTTATGCGTTTTGCGGTATTCGTTATGCGTTGTGCATTATGCGTTGTGCGTTATGGGTTATGATTTATGCGTTATGCGATATGCTTTATGGGTCATGCGTGATCTGTTATGCGTTAGGCGTTATGCGATTTGCGGTACTCGTTATGCGTTGTGCATTATGCGTTATGCGTTATGCGTTAAGGGTTATGGGTTATGCGTTATGCTTTATGCGTTATTCATTTTGCGTTATGCGTTATTCGTCATGAGTTATGAGTAATAAGTTATGCGTTATGCGTTATGCGTTATGCGTTATGCATTATGCGTTATGTGTTTTTCGTTATGCGTTATGCGTTGGGCGTTATACGTTTGCGTTATGCGATATGCGTTATGCTTTATGCGTTATGTGATATGGGTTATACGTTATACGGTATGCGTTATGCGTTATGCGTTATGCGTTATGTGTTATGCGTTATGCGTTATGCGTTCTGCGTTATGCGTTCTGCTTTATGCGTTATGCGTTATGCGTTATGCGTTATGCGTTATGCGTTATGCGTTAAGCGCTATGCGTTATGCCTGATCCGTTATGCGTTAGGCGTTATGCGATTTGCGGTATTCGTTATGCGTTGTGCATTATGTGTTATGCGTTATGCGTTAAGGGTTATGGGTTATGCGTTATGCTTTATGCGTTATGCGTTATGCATTTTGCGTTATGCGTTATCCGTTATGAGTTATGAGTTATGAGTTATAAGTTATGCTTAATGCGTTATGCCGTATGCGTTATGCATTATGCGCTATGCGTTATGCGTCATGCGTTATGCGTTATGCGTTATGCGTTATGCGTTATGCCTAATACGTTATGCTTTATGCGTTACGCGTTATGAGTTATACGTTATGCGTTAAGCGTTATGTGTGATCCGTTATGCGTTGGGCGTTTTGCGTTTTGCGGTATTCGTTATGCGTTGTGCATTATGCGTTATGCATTGTGCGTTATGGGTTATGGTTTATGCGTTATGCGATATGCGTTATGCGTTATGCGTTATGCGTTATGCGTTATGCGTTATGCGTTATGCGTTGTGCGTTGTGCGTTATGCGTTATGCGTTATGCGTTATGCGTTATGCGTTATGCGTAATGCGTTATGCGTTACGCGTTACGCGTTATGCGTTATGCGTTATGCGTTATGCGTTATGCGTTATGCGTTATGCGTTATGCGTTATGCGTTATGCGTTATGCGTTACGCGTTATGCGTTACGTGTTATGCGTTACGCGTTATATGTTATGCGTTATGCGTTATGCGTTATGCGTTATGCGTTATGCGTTATGCGTTATGCGTTATGCGTTATGCTTTATCCGTTAAGCGTTATGCTTTATGCGTTATGCGTTATACGTTATGCGTTATGCGTTATGCGTTATGCGTTATGCGTTTTGCGGTATTCGTTATGCGTTGTGCATTATGCGTTGTGCGTTATGGGTTATGATTTATGCGTTATGCGATATGCTTTATGGGTCATGCGTGATCTGTTATGCGTTAGGCGTTATGCGATTTGCGGTACTCGTTATGCGTTGTGCATTATGCGTTATGCGTTATGCGTTAAGGTTTATGGGTTATGCGTTATGCTTTATGCGTTATTCATTTTGCGTTATGCGTTATTCGTCATGAGTTATGAGTAATAAGTTATGCGTAATGCGTTATGCCTTATGCGTTATGCATTATGCGTTATGTGTTTTTCGTTATGCGTTATGCGTTGGGCGTTATACGTTTGCGTTATGCGATATGCGTTATGCTTTATGCGTTATGTGATATGGGTTATACGTTATACGGTATGCGTTATGCGTTATGCGTTATGCGTTATGTGTTATGCGTTATGCGTTATGCGTTATGCGTTAGGCGTTATGCGATTTGCGGTATTCGTTATGCGTTATGCGTTATGCGTTATGCGTTATGCGTTATGCGTTATGCGTTATGCGTTATGTGTTATGCGTTATGCGTTATGCGTAATGCGTTATGCTTTATGCGTTATGCGTTATGAGTTATACGTTATGCGTTAAGCGTTATGCGTGATCCGTTATGCGTTGGGCGTTATGCGTTTTGCGGTATTCGTTATGCGTTGTGCATTATGCGTTATGCATTGTGCGTTATGGGTTATGGTTTATGCGTTATGCGATATGAGTTATGCGTTATGCGTTATGCGTTATGCGTTATGCGTTGTGCGTTGTGCGTTATGCGTTATGCGTTATGCGTTATGCGTTATGCGTTATGCGTAATGCGTTATGCGTTACGCGTTACGCGTTATGCGTTATGCGTTATGCGTTATGCGTTATGCGTTATGCGTTATGCGTTATGCGTTATGCGTTATGCGTTACGCGTTATGCGTTACGTGTTATGCGTTACGCGTTATATGTTATGCGTTATGCGTTATGCGTTATGCGTTATGCGTTATGCGTTATGCGTTATGCGTTATGCGTTATGCTTTATCCGTTAAGCGTTATGCTTTATGCGTTATGCGTTATACGTTATGCGTTATGCGTTATGCGTTATGCGTTATGCGTTATGCGTTTTGCGGTATTCGTTATGCGTTGTGCATTATGCGTTGTGCGTTATGGGTTATGATTTATGCGTTATGCGATATGCTTTATGGGTCATGCGTGATCTGTTATGCGTTAGGCGTTATGCGATTTGCGGTACTCGTTATGCGTTGTGCATTATGCGTTATGCGTTATGCGTTAAGGGTTATGGGTTATGCGTTATGCTTTATGCGTTATTCATTTTGCGTTATGCGTTATTCGTCATGAGTTATGAGTAATAAGTTATGCGTAATGCGTTATGCCTTATGCGTTATGCATTATGCGTTATGTGTTTTTCGTTATGCGTTATGCGTTGGGCGTTATACGTTTGCGTTATGCGATATGCGTTATGCTTTATGCGTTATGTGATATGGGTTATACGTTATACGGTATGCGTTATGCGTTATGCGTTATGCGTTATGCGTTATGTGTTATGCGTTATGCGTTATGCGTTCTGCGTTATGCGTTCTGCTTTATGCGTTATGCGTTATGCGTTATGCGTTATGCGTTATGCGTTATGCGTTAAGCGCTATGCGTTATGCCTGATCCGTTATGCGTTAGGCGTTATGCGATTTGCGGTATTCGTTATGCGTTGTGCATTATGTGTTATGCGTTATGCGTTAAGGGTTATGGGTTATGCGTTATGCTTTATGCGTTATGCGTTATGCATTTTGCGTTATGCGTTATCCGTTATGAGTTATGAGTTATGAGTTATAAGTTATGCTTAATGCGTTATGCCGTATGCGTTATGCATTATGCGCTATGCGTTATGCGTCATGCGTTATGCGTTATGCGTTATGCGTTATGCGTTATGCCTAATACGTTATGCTTTATGCGTTACGCGTTATGAGTTATACGTTATGCGTTAAGCGTTATGTGTGATCCGTTATGCGTTGGGCGTTTTGCGTTTTGCGGTATTCGTTATGCGTTGTGCATTATGCGTTATGCATTGTGCGTTATGGGTTATGGTTTATGCGTTATGCGATATGCGTTATGCGTTATGCGTTATGCGTTATGCGTTATGCGTTATGCGTTATGCGTTATGCGTTATGCGTAATGCGTTATGCGTTATGCGTTATGCGTTATGAGTTATACGTTATGCGTTAAGCGTTATGCGTTATGCCTGATCCGTTATGCGTTAGGCGTTATGCGATTTGCGGTATTCGTTATGCGTTGTGCATTATGCGTTATGCGTTATGCGTTAAGGGTTATGCATTAAGGGTTATGGGTTATGCGTTATGCTTTATGCGTTATGCGTTATGCATTTTGCGTTATGCGTTATCCGTTATGAGTTATGAGTTATGAGTTATAAGTTATGCTTAATGCGTTATGCCTTATGCGTTATGCATTATGCGCTATGCGTTATGCGTCATGCGTTATGCGTTATGCGTTATGCCTAATACGTTATGCTTTATGCGTTACGCGTTATGAGTTATACGTTATGCGTTAAGCGTTATGCGTGATCCGTTATGCGTTGGGCGTTTTGCGTTTTGCGGTATTCGTTATGCGTTATGCGTTATGCGTTATGCGTTATGCGTTGTGCGTTGTGCGTTATGCGTTATGCGTTATGCGTTATGCGTTATGCGTTATGCGTAATGCGTTATGCGTTACGCGTTACGCGTTACGCGTTATGCGTTATGCGTTATGCGTTATGCGTTATGCGTTATGCGTTATGCGTTATGCGTTATGCGTTACGCGTTATGCGTTACGTGTTATGCGTTACGCGTTATATGTTATGCGTTATGCGTTATGCGTTATGCGTTATGCGTTATGCGTTATGCGTTATGCGTTATGCGTTATGCTTTATCCGTTAAGCGTTATGCTTTATGCGTTATGCGTTATACGTTATGCGTTATGCGTTATGCGTTATGCGTTATGCGTTATGCGTTATGCGTTTTGCGGTATTCGTTATGCGTTGTGCATTATGCGTTGTGCGTTATGGGTTATGATTTATGCCTTATGCGATATGCTTTATGGGTCATGCGTGATCTGTTATGCGTTAGGCGTTATGCGATTTGCGGTACTCGTTATGCGTTGTGCATTATGCGTTATGCGTTAAGGTTTATGGGTTATGCGTTATGCTTTATGCGTTATTCATTTTGCGTTATGCGTTATTCGTCATGAGTTATGAGTAATAAGTTATGCGTAATGCGTTATGCCTTATGCGTTATGCATTATGCGTTATGTGTTTTTCGTTATGCGTTATGCGTTGGGCGTTATACGTTTGCGTTATGCGATATGCGTTATGCTTTATGCGTTATGTGATATGGGTTATACGTTATACGGTATGCGTTATGCGTTATGCGTTATGCGTTATGTGTTATGCGTTATGCGTTATGCGTTCTGCGTTATGCGTTCTGCTTTATGCGTTATGCGTTATGCGTTATGCGTTATGCGTTATGCGTTATGCGTTATGCGTTAAGCGCTATGCGTTATGCCTGATCCGTTATGCGTTAGGCGTTATGCGATTTGCGGTATTCGTTATGCGTTGTGCATTATGTGTTATGCGTTATGCGTTAAGGGTTATGGGTTATGCGTTATGCTTTATGCGTTATGCGTTATGCATTTTGCGTTGTGCGTTATCCGTTATGAGTTATGAGTTATGAGTTATAAGTTATGCTTAATGCGTTATGCCGTATGCGTTATGCATTATGCGCTATGCGTTATGCGTCATGCGTTATGCGTTATGCGTTATGCGTTATGCGTTATGCGTTATGCCTAATACGTTATGCTTTATGCGTTACGCGTTATGAGTTATACGTTATGCGTTATGCGTTATGCGTTATGCGTTATGCGTAATGCGTTATGCGTTATGCGTTATGCGTTATGAGTTATACGTTATGCGTTAAGCGTTATGCGTTATGCCTGATCCGTTATGCGTTAGGCGTTATGCGATTTGCGGTATTCGTTATGAGTTATGAGTTATAAGTTATGCGTAATGCGTTATGCGTTATGCGTTATGCATTATGCTTTATCCGTTATGCGTTATATGTTATGCTTTATGCGTTATGCGTTATGCGTTATGCGTTATGCGTTCTGCGTTATGCGTTATGCGTTATGCGTTATGCGTTATGCGTTATGCGTTATGCGTTATGCGTTATGCGTTATGCGTTATGCGTTATGCGTTATGCGTTATGCGTTATGCGTTATGCGTTATGCGTTATGCATTATGCGTTATGCGTTATACGTTATACTTTATGCGTGATGCATTGTGCGTTATGCGTTATGCGTTATGCGTTATGCGTTATGCGTTATGCGTTATGCGTTATGCGATATGCGTCATGCGTTATGCGTTATGCGTTATGCGTTATGCGTTATGCGTTATGCGTTATGAGTTATGCGTTTTGCGGTATTCGTTATGCGTTGTGCATTATGCGTTATGCGTTGTGCGTTATGGGTTATGATTTATGGGTTATGCGATATGCTTTATGCGTCATGCGTGATCCGTTATGCGTTAGGCGTTATGCGATTTGCGGTACTCGTTATGCGTTGTGCATTATGCGTTATGCGTTATGCGTTAAGGGTTATGGGTTATGCGTTATGCTTTATGCGTTATTCATTTTGCGTTATGCGTTATTCGTTATGAGTTATGAGTTATAAGTTATGCCTAATGCGTTATGCCTTATGCGTTATGCATTATGCGTTATGTGTTTTTCGTTATGCGTTATGCGTTATGCGTTATGCGTTATGCGTTATGCGTTATGGGTTATGCGTTATGCGTTATGCGTTATGCGTTATGTGTTATGCGTTATGCGTGATTCGTTATGCTTTATGCGTTATGCGTTATGCGTTATGCGTTATGCGTTATGCGTTATGCGTTATGCGTTATGCGTTATACGTTATGCGTTATGCGTTATGCGTTATGCGTTATGCGTTATGCGTTATGCGATATGCGTGATGCGTTATGCTTTATGCGTTATGCGTTATGAGTTATACGTTATGCGTTATGCGTTATTCGTTGTGGGTTATGAGTTATGCTTTATGCGTTTTGCGTTATGCGTTATGCGTTATGCGTTATGCGTTATGCGTTATGCGTTATGCGTTATGCGTTATGCGTTATGCGTTATGCGTTATGCGTTATGCGTTATGCGTTATGCGCTATGCGTTATGCGTTATGCCTTATGCGTTATGCGTTATGCTTTATGCGTTATGCGTGATCCGTTATGCGTTAGGCGTTATACGTTTTGCGTTATACGTTATGCTTTATGCGTTGTGCGTTATACGTTTGCGTTATGCGTTATGCGTTATGCGTTATGCGTTATGCGTTATGCGTCATGCGTTATGCGTTATGCGTTATGCGTTATGCGTTATGCGTTATGCGTTATGCGTTATGCGTTATGCGTTATGCGTTATGCGTTATGCGTTATGCGTTATGCGTTATGCCTTATGCGTTATGCGTTATGCATTATGCGTTAGGCGTTGTTCGTTATGCGTTATGCGTTGTGCGTTATACGTTTGCGTCATGCGTTATGCGTTATGCGTTATGCGTTATGCATAATGCGTTATGCGTGATGCGTTATGCGTTATGCGTTTTGCTTTATGCGTTATGCGTTATGCGTTATGCGTTATGCGTTATGCGGTATGCGTTATGCGTTATGCGGTATGCGTTATGCGTTATGCGTTATGCGTTTGCGTTATGTGTTATGCGTTATGCGTTATGCGTTATACGTTTCCGTTATGCGTTATGCGTTATGCTTTATGCGTTATGCGTTATGCGTTATGCGTTATGCGTTATACGTTATGCGTTATGCGATATGCGTGATGCGTTATGCTTTATGCGTTATGCGTTATGTGTTATGCGTTATGCTTTATGCGTTATGCGTGATCCGTTATGCGTTAGGCGTTATGCGTTTTGCGGTATTCGTTATGCGTTATGCATTATGCGTTATGCGTTATACGTTATACTTTATGCGTGATGCATTGTGCGGTATGCGTTATGCGTTATGCGTTATGCGTTATGCGTTATGCGTTATGCGTTATGCGATATGCGTCATGCGTTATGCGTTATGCGTTATGCGTTATGCGTTATGCGTTATGCGTTATGCGTTATGCGTTATGCGTTATGCGTTATGCGTTATGCGTTATGCGTTATGCGTTATGCGATATGCGTGATGCGTTATGCTTTATGCGTTATGCGTTATGAGTTATACGTTATGCGTTATGCGTTATGCGTTGTGGGTTATGAGTTATGCATTATGCGTTTTGCGTTATGCGTTATGCGTTATGCGTCATGCGTTATGCGTTATGCGTTATGCGTTATGCGTTATGCGTTATGCGTTATGCGTTATGCGTTATGCGCTATGCGTTGTGCGTTATGCGTTATGCGTTATGCGTTATGCTTTATGCGTTATGCGTGATCCGTTATGCGTTAGGCGTTATACGTTTTGCGTTATACGTTATGCTTTATGCGTTGTGCGTTATACGTTTGCGTTATGCGTTATGCGTTATGCGTTATGCGTTATGCGTTATGCGTTATGCGTTATGCGTTATGCGTTATGCGTTATGCGTTATGCGTTATGCGTTATGCGTTATGCGGTATGCGTTATGCGTTATGCGTTATGCGTTATGCGTTACGCGTTATGCGTTATGCTTTATGCGTTATGCGTGATCCGTTATGCGTTAGGCGTTATGCGTTTTGCGTTATACGTTATGCTTTATGCGTTGTGCGTTATACGGTTGCATTATGCGTTATGCGTTATGTGTTATGCGGTATTCGTAATGCGTTGTGGATTATGCGTTATGCGTTATACGTTATGCTTTATGCGTGTTGCGTTATGCTTTATGCGTGTTGCGTTATGCTTTATGCGTTATGCGTTAAGCGTTATGCGTTATGCGTTATGCGTTATGCGTTATGTGTTATGCGTTATGCTTTATGCGTTATGCGTGATCCGTTATGCGTTAGGCGTTATGCGTTTTGCGGTATTCGTTATGCGTTGTGGATTATGCGTCATGCGTTATACGTTATGCTTTATGCGTGATGCGTTATGCTTTATGCGTTATGCGTTATGCGTTATGCGTTATGCGATATGCGTTATGCGTTATACGTTATGCTTTATGCGTGTTGCGTTATGCTTTATTCATTATGCGTTAAGCGTTATGCGTTATGCGTTATGCGTTATGCGTTATGCGTTATGCGTTATGCGTTATGCGTTATGCGTTATGCGTTATGCGTTATGCGTTATGCGTTATGCGTTATGCGTTGTGGGTTATGAGTTATACGTTATGCGTTATGCGTTATGCGTTTTGCGTTATGCGTTATGCGTTATGCGTTATGAGTTATGCGTTATGCGTTATGCGTTATGCGTTATGCGTTATGCGTTATGCGTTATGAGTTATGCGTTATGCGTTAGCTTTATGCGTTATGCGTGATCCGTTATGCGTTAGGCGTTATACGTTTTGCGTTATACGTTATGCTTTATGCGTTGTGCGTTATACGTTTGCGTTATGCGTTATGCGTTATGTGTTATGCGTTATGCTTTATGCGTTATGCGTTATGCGTTATGCGTTATGCGTTATGCGTTATGCGTTATGCGTTATGCGTTATGCGTTATGCGTTATGCGTTACGCGTTATGCGTTATGCTTTATGCGTTATGCGTTATGCGTTTTGCTTTATGCGTTATGCGTTATGCGTTATGCGTTATGCGTTATGCGTTATGTGTTATGCGTTATGCGTTATGCGTTATGCGTTATGCGTTATGCGTTATGCTTTATGCGTTGTGCGCTATACGTTTGCGTTATGCGTTATGCGTTCTGCGTTATGCTTTATATGTTATGCGTGATCCGTTATGCGTTAGGTGTTATGCGTTTTGCGGTATTCGTTATGCGTTATGCGTTATGCGTTATGCGTTATGCGTTATGCGTTATGCGTTATGCGTTATGCGTTATGCGTTATGCGTTATGCGTTATGCGTTATGCGTTATGCGTTATGCGTTATGCGTTATGCGTTATGCTTTATGCGTTATGCGTGATCCGTTATGCGTTATACGTTTTGCGTTATACGTTATGCTTTATGCGTTGTGCGTTATACGTTTGCGTTATGCGTTATGCGTTATGTGTTATGCGTTATGCTTTATGCGTTATGCGTTATGCGTTATGCGTTATGCGTTATGCGTTATGCGTTATGCGTTATGCGTTATGCGTTATGCGTTATGCGTTATGCGTTATGCGTTATGCGTTATGCGTTATGCGTTATGCGTTATGCGTTAAGCGTTATGCGTTATGCGTTATGCGTTATGCGTTACGCGTTATGCGTTATGCTTTATGCGTTATGCGTTATGCGTTTTGCTTTATGCGTTATGCGTTGTGGGTTATGAGTTATACGTTATGCGTTATACGTTATGCGTTATGCGTTATGCGTTATGCGTTATGCGTTATGCGTTATGCGTTATGCGTTATGCGTTATGCGTTATGCGTTATGCGTTATGCGTTATGCGTTATGCGTTATGCGTTATGCGTTATGCGTTACGCGTTATGCGTTACGCGTTATGCGTTATGCTTTATGCGTTATGCGTTATGCGTTTTGCTTTATGCGTTATGCGTTATGCGTTATGCGTTATGCGTTATGCGTTATGCGTTATGCGTTGTGGGTTATGAGTTATACGTTATGCGTTATGAGTTATACGTTATGCGTTATGCGTTATGCGTTATGCGTTATGCGTTATGCGTTATGCGTTATGCGTTATGCGTTATGCGTTATGCGTTATGCGTTATGCGTTATGCGTTATGCGTTATGCGTTATGCGTTATGCGTTATGCTTTATGCGTTGTGCGTTATACGTTTGCGTTATGCGTTATGCGTTCTGCGTTATGCTTTATATGTTATGCGTGATCCGTTATGCGTTAGGTGTTATGCGTTTTGCGGTATTCGTTATGCGTTATGCGTTATGCTTTATGCGTTATGCGTGATCCGTTATGCGTTAGGCGTTATACGTTTTGCGTTATACGTTATGCTTTATGCGTTGTGCGTTATACGTTTGCGTTATGCGTTATGCGTTATGTGTTATGCGTTATGCTTTATGCGTTATGCGTTATGCGTTATGCGTTATGCGTTATGCGTTATGCGTTATGCGTTATGCGTTATGTGTTATGCGTTATGCTTTATGCGTTATGCGTTATGCGTTATGCGTTATGCGTTATGCGTTATGCGTTATGCGTTATGCGTTATGCGTTATGCGTTATGCGTTACGCGTTATGCGTTATGCTTTATGCGTTATGCGTTATGCGTTTTGCTTTATGCGTTATGCGTTATGCGTTATGCGTTATGCGTTATGCGTTATGCGTTATGCGTTATGCGTTATGCGTTATGCGTTATGCGTTATGCGTTATGCGTTATGCTTTATGCGTTGTGCGCTATACGTTTGCGTTATGCGTTATGCGTTCTGCGTTATGCTTTATATGTTATGCGTGATCCGTTATGCGTTAGGTGTTATGCGTTTTGCGGTATTCGTTATGCGTTATGCGTTATGCGTTATGCGTTATGCGTTATGCGTTATGCGTTGTGGGTTATGAGTTATGTGTTATGCGTTATGCGTTATGCGTTATACGTTTCCGTTATGCGTTATGCGTTATGCTTTATGCGTTATGCGTTATGCGTTATGCGTTATGCGTTATGCGTTATGCGTTATGCGATATGCGTGATGCGTTATGCTTTATGCGTTATGCGTTATGTGTTATGCGTTATGCTTTATGCGTTATGCGTGATCCGTTATGCGTTAGGCGTTATGCGTTTTGCGGTATTCGTTATGCGTTATGCATTATGCGTTATGCGTTATACGTTATACTTTATGCGTGATGCATTGTGCGTTATGCGTTATGCGTTATGCGTTATGCGTTATGCGTTATGCGTTATGCGTTATGCGTTATGCGTTATGCGATATGCGTCATGCGTTATGCGTTATGCGTTATGCGTTATGCGTTATGCGTTATGCGTTATGCGTTATGCGTTATGCGTTATGCGTTATGCGTTATGCGATATGCGTGATGCGTTATGCTTTATGCGTTATGCGTTATGAGTTATACGTTATGCGTTATGCGTTATGCGTTGTGGGTTATGAGTTATGCATTATGCGTTTTGCGTTATGCGTTATGCGTTATGCGTCATGCGTTATGCGTTATGCGTTATGCGTTATGCGTTATGCGTTATGCGTTATGCGTTATGCGTTATGCGCTATGCGTTATGCGTTATGCGTTATGCGTTATGCGTTATGCTTTATGCGTTATGCGTGATCCGTTATGCGTTAGGCGTTATACGTTTTGCGTTATACGTTATGCTTTATGCGTTGTGCGTTATACGTTTGCGTTATGCGTTATGCGTTATGCGTTATGCGTTATGCGTTATGCGTTATGCGTTATGCGTTATGCGTTATGCGTTATGCGTTATGCGTTATGCGTTATGCGTTATGCGTTACGCGTTATGCGTTATGCTTTATGCGTTATGCGTGATCCGTTATGCGTTAGGCGTTATGCGTTTTGCGTTATACGTTATGCTTTATGCGTTGTGCGTTATACGGTTGCATTATGCGTTATGCGTTATGTGTTATGCGGTATTCGTTATGCGTTGTGGATTATGCGTTATGCGTTATACGTTATGCTTTATGCGTGTTGCGTTATGCTTTATGCGTGTTGCGTTATGATTTATGCGTTATGCGTTAAGCGTTATGCGTTATGCGTTATGCGTTATGCGTTATGCGTTATGCGTTATGCGTTATGCGTTATGCGTTATGCGTTAGGCGTTATGCGTTATGCGATTTGCGTTATGCGTTATGCGTTATGCGTCATGCGTTATGCGTTATGCGTTATGCGTTATGCGTTATGCGTTATGCGTTATGCGTTATGCGTTATGCGTTATGCGTTATGCGTTATGCGTTATGCGTTATGCGTTATGCGTTATGCGTTATGCGTTATGCGTTATGCTTTATGCGTTGTGCGCTATACGTTTGCGTTATGCGTTATGCGTTCTGCGTTATGCTTTATATGTTATGCGTGATCCGTTATGCGTTAGGTGTTATGCGTTTTGCGGTATTCGTTATGCGTTATGCGTTATGCGTTATGCGTTATGCGTTATGCGTTGTGGGTTATGAGTTATACGTTATGCGTTATGCGGTATGCGTTATGCGTTATGCGTTATGCGTTATGCGTTATGCGTTATGCGTTGTGGGTTATGAGTTATACGTTATGCGTTATGCGTTATGCGTTATGCGTTATGCGTTATGCGTTATGCGTTATGCGTTATGCGTTATGCGTTATGCGTTATGCGTTATGCGTTATGCGTTATGCGTTATGCGTTATGCGTTATGCGTTATGCGTTATGCGTTATGCGTTATGCGTTATGCGTTATGCGTTATGCGTTATGCGTTATGCTTTATGCGTTATGCGTGATCCGTTATGCGTTAGGCGTTATACGTTTTGCGTTATACGTTATGCTTTATGCGTTGTGCGTTATACGTTTGCGTTATGCGTTATGCGTTATGTGTTATGCGTTTTGCTTTATGCGTTATGCGTTATGCGTTATGCGTTATGCGTTATGCGTTATGCGTTATGCGTTGTGGGTTATGAGTTATACGTTATGCGTTATGAGTTATACGTTATGCGTTATGCGTTATGCGTTATGCGTTATGCGTTATGCGTTATGCGTTATGCGTTATGCGTTATGCGTTATGCGTTATGCGTTATGCGTTATGCGTTATGCGTTATGCTTTATGCGTTGTGCGTTATACGTTTGCGTTATGCGTTATGCGTTCTGCGTTATGCTTTATATGTTATGCGTGATCCGTTATGCGTTAGGTGTTATGCGTTTTGCGGTATTCGTTATGCGTTATGCGTTATGCTTTATGCGTTATGCGTGATCCGTTATGCGTTAGGCGTTATACGTTTTGCGTTATACGTTATGCTTTATGCGTTGTGCGTTATACGTTTGCGTTATGCGTTATGCGTTATGTGTTATGCGTTATGCTTTATGCGTTATGCGTTATGCGTTATGCGTTATGCGTTATGCGTTATGCGTTATGCGTTATGCGTTATGCGTTATGCGTTATGCGTTATGCGTTATGCGTTATGCGTTACGCGTTATGCGTTATGCTTTATGCGTTATGCGTTATGCGTTTTGCTTTATGCGTTATGCGTTATCCGTTATGCGTTATGCGTTATGCGTTATGCGTTATGCGTTGTGGGTTATGAGTTATACGTTATGCGTTATGAGTTATACGTTATGCGTTATGCGTTATGCGTTATGCGTTATGCGTTATGCGTTATGCGTTATGCGTTATGCGTTATGCGTTATGCGTTATGCTTTATGCGTTGTGCGTTATACGTTTGCGTTATGCGTTATGCGTTCTGCGTTATGCTTTATATGTTATGCGTGATCCGTTATGCGTTAGGTGTTATGCGTTTTGCGGTATTCGTTATGCGTTATGCGTTATGCTTTATGCGTTATGGGTGATCCGTTATGCGTTAGGCGTTATACGTTTTGCGTTATACGTTATGCTTTATGCGTTGTGCGTTATACGTCTGCGTTATGCGTTATGCGTTATGTGTTATGCGTTATGCGTTATGCTTTATGCGTTATGCGTTACGCTTTATGCGTTGTGCGTGATCCGTTATGCGTTAGGCGTTATGCGTTTTGCGGTATTCGTTATTCTTTATGCGTTGTGCGTTATACGTTTGCGTTATGCGTTATGCGTTATGTGTTATGCGTTATGCTTTATGCGTTATGCGTGATCCGTTATGCGTTAGGCGTTATGCGTTTTGCGGTATTCGTTATGCGTTGTGGATTATGCGTCATGCGTTATACGTTATGCGTTATGCTTTATGCGTTATGCGTTACGCTTTATGCGTTGTGCGTGATCCGTTATGCGTTAGGCGTTATGCGTTTTGCGGTATTCGTTATTCTTTATGCGTTGTGCGTTATACGTTTGCGTTATGCGTTATGCGTTATGTGTTATGCGTTATGCTTTATGCGTTATGCGTGATCCGTTATGCGTTAGGCGTTATGCGTTTTGCGTTATACGTCTGCGTTATGCGTTATGCGTTATGTGTTATGCGTTATGCGTTATGCTTTATGCGTTGTGCGTTTCGCTTTATGCGTTGTGCGTGATCCGTTATGCGTTAGGCGTTATGCGTTTTGCGGTATTCGTTATTCTTTATGCGTTGTGCGTTATACGTTTGCGTTATGCGTTATGCGTTATGTGTTATGCGTTATGCGTTATGCGTTATGCGTTATGCGTTATGCGTTATGCGTTATGCGTTATGCGTTATGCGTTATGCGTTATGCGTTATGCGTTATGCGTTGTGGGTTATGAATTATACGTTATGCGTTATGCGTTATGCTTATGCGTTTTGCGTTATGCGTTATGCGTTATGCGTTATGCGTTATGCGTTATGCGTTATGCGTTATGCGTTATGCGTTATGCGTTATGCGTTATGCGTTATGCTTTATGCGTTATGCGTGATCCGTTATGCGTTATGCGTTATGCGTTATGCGTTATGCGTTATGCGTTATGCGTTAGGCGTTATGCGTTTTGCGGTATTCGTTATGCGTTGTTGATTATGCGTCATGCGTTATACGTTATGCTTTATGCGTGATGCGTTATGCTTTATGCGTAATGCGTTATGCGTTATGCGTTATGCGATATGCGTTATGCGTTATACGTTATGCTTTATGCGTGTTGCGTTATGCTTTATGCATTATGCGTTAAGCGTTATGCGTTATGCGTTATGCGTTATGCGTTATGCTTTATGCGTTATGCGTTATGCGTTATGCGTTATGCGTTATGCGTTATGCGTTATGCGTTATGCGTTATGCGTTATGCGTTATGCGTTATGCGTTATGCGTTATGCGTTATGCGTTAGGCGTTATGCGTTACGCGTTATGCGTTATGCTTTATGCGTTATGCGTTATGCGTTTTGCTTTATGCGTTATGCGTTATGCGTTATGCGTTATGCGTTATGCGTTATGCGTTGTGGGTTATGAGTTATACGTTATGCGTTATGAGTTATACGTTATGCGTTATGCGTTATGCGTTATGCGTTATGCGTTATGCGTTATGCGTTATGCGTTATGCGTTATGCGTTATGCGTTATGCGTTATGCGTTATGCGTTATGCGTTATGCTTTATGCGTTGTGCGTTATACGTTTGCGTTATGCGTTATGCGTTCTGCGTTATGCTTTATATGTTATGCGTGATCCGTTATGCGTTAGGTGTTATGCGTTTTGCGGTATTCGTTATGCGTTATGCTTTATGCGTTATGCGTGATCCGTTATGCGTTAGGCGTTATACGTTTTGCGTTATACGTTATGCTTTATGCGTTGTGCGTTATACGTTTGCGTTATGCGTTATGCGTTATGTGTTATGCGTTATGCTTTATGCGTTATGCGTTATGCGTTATGCGTTATGCGTTATGCGTTATGCGTTATGCGTTACGCGTTATGCGTTATGCATTATGCGTTATGCGTTATGCGTTATGCGTTATGCGTTATGCGTTATGCGTTATGCGTTATGCGTTATGCGTTATGCGTTATGCGTTACGCGTTATGCGTTATGCTTTATGCGTTATGCGTTATGCGTTTTGCTTTATGCGTTATGCGTTATGCGTTATGCGTTATGCGTTATGCGTTATGCGTTATGCGTTATGCGTTATGCGTTATGCGTTATGCGTTATGCGTTATGCGTTATGCGTTATGCGTTATGCGTTGTGGGTTATGAATTATACGTTATGCGTTATGCGTTATGCTTATGCGTTTTGCGTTATGCGTTATGCGTTATGCGTTATGCGTTATGCGTTATGCGTTATGCGTTATGCGTTATGCGTTATGCGTTATGCGTTATGCGTTATGCGTTATGCTTTATGCGTTATGCGTGATCCGTTATGCGTTATGCGTTATGCGTTATGCGTTATGCGTTATGCGTTATGCGTTAGGCGTTATGCGTTTTGCGGTATTCGTTATGCGTTGTTGATTATGCGTCATGCGTTATACGTTATGCTTTATGCGTGATGCGTTATGCTTTATGCGTAATGCGTTATGCGTTATGCGTTATGCGATATGCGTTATGCGTTATACGTTATGCTTTATGCGTGTTGCGTTATGCTTTATGCATTATGCGTTAAGCGTTATGCGTTATGCGTTATGCGTTATGCGTTATGCTTTATGCGTTATGCGTTATGCGTTATGCGTTATGCGTTATGCGTTATGCGTTATGCGTTATGCGTTATGCGTTATGCGTTATGCGTTATGCGTTATGCGTTATGCGTTAGGCGTTATGCGTTACGCGTTATGCGTTATGCTTTATGCGTTATGCGTTATGCGTTTTGCTTTATGCGTTATGCGTTATGCGTTATGCGTTATGCGTTATGCGTTATGCGTTATGCTTTATGCGTTATGCGTTATGCGTTATGCGTTGTGGGTTATGAGTTATACGTTATGCGTTATGAGTTATACGTTATGCGTTATGCGTTATGCGTTATGCGTTATGCGTTATGCGTTATGCGTTATGCGTTATGCGTTATGCGTTATGCGTTATGCGTTATGCGTTATGCTTTATGCGTTGTGCGTTATACGTTTGCGTTATGCGTTATGCGTTCTGCGTTATGCTTTATATGTTATGCGTGATCCGTTATGCGTTAGGTGTTATGCGTTTTGCGGTATTCGTTATGCGTTATGCTTTATGCGTTATGCGTGATCCGTTATGCGTTAGGCGTTATACGTTTTGCGTTATACGTTATGCTTTATGCGTTGTGCGTTATACGTTTGCGTTATGCGTTATGCGTTATGCGTTATGTGTTATGCGTTATGCTTTATGCGTTATGCGTTATGCGTTATGCGTTATGCGTTATGCGTTATGCGTTATGCGTTACGCGTTATGCGTTATGCATTATGCGTTATGCGTTATGCGTTATGCGTTATGCGTTATGCGTTATGCGTTATGCGTTATGCGTTATGCGTTATGCGTTATGCGTTATGCGTTGCGCGTTATGCGTTATGCTTTATGCGTTATGCGTTATGCGTTTTGCTTTATGCGTTATGCGTTATGCGTTATGCGTTATGCGTTATGCGTTATGCGTTATGCGTTATGCGTTGTGGGTTATGAGTTATACGTTATGCGTTATGAGTTATACGTTATGCGTTATGCGTTATGCGTTATGCGTTATGCGTTGTGCGTTATGCGTTATGCGTTATGCGTTATGCGTTATGCGTTATGCGTTATGCGTTATGCGTTATGCGTTATGCGTTATGCGTTATGCTTTATGCGTTGTGCGTTATACGTTTGCGTTATGCGTTATGCGTTATGCGTTATGCGTTTTGCGGTATTCGTTATGCGTTGTGCATTATGCGTTATGCGTTGTGCGTTATGGGTTATGATTTATGCGTTATGCGATATGCTTTATGCGTCATGCGTGATCCGTTATGCGTTAGGCGTTATGCGTTACGCGTTACGCGTTATGCGTTATGCGTTATGCGTTATGCGTTATGCGTTGTGCGTTATGCGTTGTGCGTTATGCGTTATGCGTTATGCGTTATGCGTTATGCGTTATGCTTTATGCGTTATGCGTTACGCTTTATGCGTTGTGCGTGATCCGTTATGCGTTAGGCGTTATGCGTTTTGCGGTATTCGTTATTCTTTATGCGTTGTGCGTTATACGTTTGCGTTATGTGTTATGCGTTATGCTTTATGCGTTATGCGTGATCCGTTATACGTTAGGCGTTATGCGTTTTGCGGTATTCGTTATGCGTTGTGGATTATGCGTCATGCGTTATACGTTATGCGTTATGCTTTATGCGTTATGCGTTACGCTTTATGCGTTGTGCGTGATCCGTTATGCGTTAGGCGTTATGCGTTTTGCGGTATTCGTTATTCTTTATGCGTTGTGCGTTATACGTTTGCGTTATGCGTTATGCGTTATGTGTTATGCGTTATGCTTTATGCGTTATGCGTGATCCGTTATGCGTTAGGCGTTATGCGTTTTGCGTTATACGTCTGCGTTATGCGTTATGCGTTATGTGTTATGCGTTATGCGTTATGCTTTATGCGTTATGCGTTTCGCTTTATGCGTTGTGCGTGATCCGTTATGCGTTAGGCGTTATGCGTTTTGCGGTATTCGTTATTCTTTATGCGTTGTGCGTTATACGTTTGCGTTATGCGTTATGCGTTATGTGTTATGCGTTATGCGTTATGCGTTATGCGTTATGCGTTATGCGTTATGCGTTATGCGTTATGCGTTATGCGTTATGCGTTATGCGTTATGCGTTATGCGTTATGCGTTATGCGTTATGCGTTGTGGGTTATGAATTATACGTTATGCGTTATGCGTTATGCTTATGCGTTTTGCGTTATGCGTTATGCGTTATGCGTTATGCGTTATGCGTTATGCGTTATGCGTTATGCGTTATGCGTTATGCGTTATGCGTTATGCGTTATGCGTTATGCGTTATGCTTTATGCGTTTAGCGTGATCCGTTATGCGTTATGCGTTATGCGTTATGCGTTATGCGTTATGCGTTATGCGTTAGGCGTTATGCGTTTTGCGGTATTCGTTATGCGTTGTGGATTATGCGTCATGCGTTATACGTTATGCTTTATGCGTGATGCGTTATGCTTTATGCGTAATGCGTTATGCGTTATGCGTTATGCGATATGCGTTATGCGTTATACGTTATGCTTTATGCGTGTTGCGTTATGCTTTATGCATTATGCGTTAAGCGTTATGCGTTATGCGTTATGCGTTATGCGTTATGCTTTATGCGTTATGCGTTATGCGTTATGCGTTATGCGTTATGCGTTATGCGTTATGCGTTATGCGTTATGCGTTATGCGTTATGCGTTATGCGTTATGCGTTATGCGTTACGCGTTATGCGTTATGCTTTATGCGTTATGCGTTATGCGTTATGCGTTTTGCTTTATGCGTTATGCGTTATGCGTTATGCGTTATGCGTTATGCGTTGTGGGTTATGAGTTATACGTTATGCGTTATGAGTTATACGTTATGCGTTATGCGTTATGCGTTATGCGTTATGCGTTATGCGTTATGCGTTATGCGTTATGCGTTATGCGTTATGCGTTATGCGTTATGCGTTATGCGTTATGCTTTATGCGTTGTGCGTTATACGTTTGCGTTATGCGTTATGCGTTCTGCGTTATGCTTTATATGTTATGCGTGATCCGTTATGCGTTAGGTGTTATGCGTTTTGCGGTATTCGTTATGCGTTATGCTTTATGCGTTATGCGTGATCCGTTATGCGTTAGGCGTTATACGTTTTGCGTTATACGTTATGCTTTATGCGTTGTGCGTTATACGTTTGCGTTATGCGTTATGCGTTATGTGTTATGCGTTATGCTTTATGCGTTATGCGTTATGCGTTATGCGTTATGCGTTATGCGTTATGCGTTATGCGTTACGCGTTATGCGTTATGCGTTATGCGTTATGCGTTATGCGTTATGCGTTATGCGTTATGCGTTATGCGTTATGCGTTATGCGTTATGCGTTATGCGTTATGCGTTATGCGTTACGCGTTATGCGTTATGCTTTATGCGTTATGCGTTATGCGTTTTGCTTTATGCGTTATGCGTTATGCGTTATGCGTTATGCGTTATGCGTTATGCGTTGTGGGTTATGAGTTATACGTTATGCGTTATGAGTTATACGTTATGCGTTATGCGTTATGCGTTATGCGTTATGCGTTGTGCGTTATGCGTTATGCGTTATGCGTTATGCGTTATGCGTTATGCGTTATGCGTTATGCTTTATGCGTTGTGCGTTATACGTTTGCGTTATGCGTTATGCGTTATGCGTTTTGCGTTTTGCGGTATTCGTTATGCGTTGTGCATTATGCGTTGTGCGTTATGGGTTATGATTTATGCGTTATGCGATATGCTTTATGCGTCATGCGTGATCCGTTATGCGTTAGGCGTTATGCGTTACGCGTTACGCGTTATGCGTTATGCGTTGTGCGTTATGCGTTATGCGTTATGCGTTATGCGTTATGCGTTATGCGTTATGCGTTATGCGTTATGCGTTATGCGTTATGCGTTATGCGTTATGCGTTATGCGTTGTGCGTTATGCGTTATGCGTTATGCGTTATGCGTTATGCGTTATGCGTTACGCGTTACGCGTTATGCGTTATGCGTTATGCGTTATGCGTTATGCGTTATGCGTTATGCGTTATGCGTTATGCGTTATGCGTTATGCGTTATGCGTTATGCGTTATGCGTTACGCGTTATGCGTTATGCTTTATGCGTTATGCGTTATGCGTTTTGCTTTATGCGTTATGCGTTATGCGTTATGCGTTATGCGTTATGCGTTATGCGTTGTGGGTTATGAGTTATACGTTATGCGTTATGAGTTATACGTTATGCGTTATGCGTTATGCGTTATGCGTTATGCGTTGTGCGTTATGCGTTATGCGTTATGCGTTATGCGTTATGCGTTATGCGTTATGCGTTATGCTTTATGCGTTGTGCGTTATACGTTTGCGTTATGCGTTATGCGTTATGCGTTTTGCGTTTTGCGGTATTCGTTATGCGTTGTGCATTATGCGTTGTGCGTTATGGGTTATGATTTATGCGTTATGCGATATGCTTTATGCGTCATGCGTGATCCGTTATGCGTTAGGCGTTATGCGTTACGCGTTACGCGTTATGCGTTATGCGTTGTGCGTTATGCGTTATGCGTTATGCGTTATGCGTTATGCGTTATGCGTTATGCGTTATGCGTTATGCGTTATGCGTTATGCGTTATGCGTTATGCGTTATGCGTTGTGCGTTATGCGTTATGCGTTATGCGTTATGCGTTATGCGTTATGCGTTATGCGTTATGCTTTATGCGTTGTGCGTTATACGTTTGCGTTATGCGTTATGCGTTATGCGTTATGCTTTATGCGTTATGCGTGATCCGTTATGCGTTAGGCGTTATGCGTTTTGCGGTATTCGTTATGCGTTGTGGATTATGCGTCATGCGTTATACGTTATGCTTTATGCGTGATGCGTTATGCTTTATGCGTTGTGCGTGATCCGTTATGCGTTAGGCGTTATGCGTTTTGCGGTATTCGTTATTCTTTATGCGTTGTGCGTTATACGTTTGCGTTATGCGTTGTGCGTTATGCGTTATGCGTTATGCGTTATGCGTTATGCGTTACGCGTTATGCGTTATGCTTTATGCGTTATGCGTTATGCGTTTTGCTTTATGCGTTATGCGTTATGCTTTATGCGTTGTGCGTTATACGTTTGCGTTATGCGTTATGCGTTCTGCGTTATGCTTTATATGTTATGCGTGATCCGTTATGCGTTAGGTGTTATGCGTTTTGCGGTATTCGTTATGCGTTATGCTTTATGCGTTATGCGTGATCCGTTATGCGTTAGGCGTTATACGTTTTGCGTTATACGTTATGCTTTATGCGTTGTGCGTTATACGTTTGCGTTATGCGTTATGCGTTATGTGTTATGCGTTATGCTTTATGCGTTATGCGTTATGCGTTATGCGTTATGCGTTATGCGTTATGCGTTACGCGTTATGCGTTATGCGTTATGCGTTATGCGTTATGCGTTATGCGTTATGCGTTATGCGTTATGCGTTATGCGTTATGCGTTATGCGTTATGCGTTACGCGTTATGCGTTATGCTTTATGCGTTATGCGTTATGCGTTTTGCTTTATGCGTTATGCGTTATGCGTTATGCGTTATGCGTTATGCGTTATGCGTTATGCGTTATGCGTTATGCGTTATGCGTTGTGGGTTATGAGTTATACGTTATGCGTTATGAGTTATACGTTATGCGTTATGCGTTATGCGTTATGCGTTATGCGTTGTGCGTTATGCGTTATGCGTTATGCGTTATGCGTTATGCGTTATGCGTTATGCGTTATGCGTTATGCTTTATGCGTTGTGCGTTATACGTTTGCGTTATGCGTTATGCGTTATGCGTTTTGCGGTATTCGTTATGCGTTGTGCATTATGCGTTATGCGTTATGCGTTATGCGTTATGCGTTGTGCGTTATGCGTTATGCGTTATGCGTTATGCGTTATGCGTGATCCCTTATGCGTTATGCGTTATGCGTTATGCGTTATGCTTTATGCATTATGCGTTATGCGTTATGCGATTTGCGTTATGCGTTATGCGTTATGGGTTGTGCGTTATGAGTCATGCGTTATGCGTTATGTTTTATGAGTAATGCGTGAAACGTTATGCGTTATGGGTTATGCGTTATGCGTTATGCGTTATGCGTTATGCGTTATGCGATTTGCGTTATGCGTTATGCGTTATGCGTTATGCGACTTGCGTTATGCGTTATGCGTTATGCGTTATGCGTTATGCGTTATGCGACTTGCGTTATGCGTTATGCGTTATGCGTTATGCGTTATGCGTTATGCGTTATGCGTTATGCGTTATGCGTTATGCGACTTGCGTTATGCGTTATGCGTTATGCGTTATGCGTTATGCGTTATGCGTTATGCGTTATGCGTTATGCGTTATGGGTTATGCGTTATGCGTTATGCGTTATGCGTTATGCGTTATGCGTTATACGGTATGCGTTATGCGTTATGCGTTATGCGTTATGCGTTATGCGTTATGTGTTATGCGTTGTGCGTTATCCGCTATGCGTTATGCGTTACGCGTAATGCGTTATGCGCTATGGGTTATGCGTTAAGCGTTATGCGTTATGCGTTATGCGTTATGGGTTATGCGTTATGTGTTATGCGTTATGCGTTATGCGTTATGCGTTATGCGTTATGCGTTATGAGTAATGCGTGATCCGTTATGCGTTATGCGTTATGCGTTATGCGTTATGCGTTATGCGTTATGCGTTATGCGTTATGCGTTATGCGTTACGCGTTATGAGTAATGCGTGAACCGTTATGTGTTATGCGTTATGCGCTATGCGTTATGCGTTATGCGTTATGCGTTATGCGTTATGGGTTATGACTCATGCGTGATCCGTTATGCGTTACGCGTAATGCGTTATGCACTATGGGTCATGCGTTAAGCGTTATGCGTTATGCGTTATGCGTTATGGGTTATGCGTTATGTGTTATGCGTTATGCGTTATGCGTTATGCGTTATGCGTTATGCGTTATGCGTTATGCGTTATGCGGTATGCGTTATGCGTTTTGCTTTATGCGTTATGGGTTATGCGTTATGCGTTATGCGTTATGCGTTATGCGTTATGAGTAATGCGTGATCCGTTATGTGTTATGCGTTATGCGTTATGCGTTATGCGTTTTGCGTTATGCGTTATGCGTTATGCGTTATGCGTTATGCGTTATGCGTTATGTGTTATGCGTTATGCGCTATGCGTTATGCGTTATCCGCTATGCGTTATGCGTTACGCGTAATGCGTTATGCGCTATGGGTTATGCGTTAAGCGTTATGCGTTATGCGTTATGCGTTATGGGTTATGCGTTATGTGTTATGCGTTATGCGTTATGCGTTAAGCGTTATGAGTAATGCGTGATCCGTTATGCGTTATGCGTTATGCATTATGCGTTATGCGTTATGCGTTATGCGTTATGCGTTATGCGTTATGCGTTATGCGTTATGCGTTATGCGTTATGCGTTATGCGTTAGGCGTTATGCGTTATGCGTTATGCGTTATGCGTTATGGGTTATGCGTTATGCGTTATGCGTTATGGGTTATGCGTTATGCGTTATGCGTTATGCGTTATGAGTAATGCGTGATCCGTTATGCGTTATGCGTTATGCGTTATGCGTTATGCTTTATGAGTAATGCGTGAAACGTTATGCGTTATTCGTTATGCGTTATGCGTTATGCGTTATGCGTTATGAGTAATGCGTGATGCGTTATGCGTTATGCGTTATGCTTTATGCATTATGCGTTATGCGTTATGCGATTTGCGTTATGCGTTATGCGTTATGGGTTGTGCGTTATGAGTCATGCGTCATGCGTTATGCGTTTTGCTTTATGCGTTATGAGTTGTGCGTTATACGTTATGCGTTATGCGTTATGCGTTATGCGACTTGCGTTATGCGTTATGCGTTATGCGTTATGCGTTATGCGTTATGCGTTATGGGTTATGCGTTATGCGTTATGCGTTATGCGTTATGCGTTATGCGTTATACGGTATGCGTTATGCGTTATGCGTTATGCGTTATGCGTTATGCGTTATGCGTTATGTGTTATGCGTTGTGCGTTATCCGCTATGCGTTATGCGTTACGCGTAATGCGTTATGCGCTATGGGTTATGCGTTAAGCGTTATGCGTTATGCGTTATGCGTTATGGGTTATGCGTTATGTGTTATGCGTGATGCGTTATGCGTTATGCGTTATGCGTTATGAGTAATGCGTGATCCGTTATGCGTTATGCGTTATGCGTTATGCGTTATGCGTTATGCGTTATGCGTTATGCGTTATGCGTTATGCGTTATGCGTTATGCGTTATGAGTAATGCGTGAACCGTTATGTGTTATGCGTTATGCGCTATGCGTTATGCGTTATGCGTTATGCGTTATGCGTTATGCGTTATGGGTTATGACTCATGCGTGATCCGTTATGCGTTATGCGTTATGCGTTACGCGTAATGCGTTATGCACTATGGGTCATGCGTTAAGCGTTATGCGTTATGCGTTATGCGTTATGGGTTATGCGTTATGTGTTATGCGTTATGCGTTATGCGTTATGCGTTATGCGTTATGCGTTATGCGGTATGCGTTATGCGTTATGCTTTATGCGTTATGCGTTATGGGTTATGCGTTATGCGTTATGCGTTATGCGTTATGCGTTATGAGTAATGCGTGATCCGTTATGTGTTATGCGTTATGCGTTATGCGTTTTGCGTTATGCGTTATGCGTTATGCGTTATGCGTTATGTGTTATGCGTTATGCGCTATGCGTTATGCGTTATCCGCTATGCGTTATGCGTTACGCGTAATGCGTTATGCGCTATGGGTTATGCGTTAAGCGTTATGCGTTATGCGTTATGCGTTATGGGTTATGCGTTATGTGTTATGCGGTATGCGTTATGCGTTATGCGTTAAGCGTTATGAGTAATGCGTGATCCGTTATGCGTTATGCGTTATGCATTATGCGTTATGCGTTATGCGTTATGCGTTATGCGTTATGCGTTATGCGTTATGCGTTATGCGACTTGCGTTATGCGTTATGCGTTATGCGTTATGCGTTATGCGTTATGCGTTATGCGTTATGCGTTATGGGTTATGCGTTATGCGTTATGCGTTATGCGTTATGCGTTATGCGTTATGCGTTATGCATAATGCGTTATGCGTTATGCGTTATGCGTTATGCGTTATGCGTTATGCGTTATGCGTTATGCGTTATGCGTTATGCGTTATGCGTTATGCGTTATGCGTTAGGCGTTATGCGTTATGCGATTTGCGTTATGCGTTATGCGTTATGCGTTATGCGTTATGCGTTATGCGTTATGCGTTATGCGTTATGCGTTATGCGTTATGCGTTATGCGTTATGCGTTATGCGTTATGGGTTATGCGTTATGCGTTATGCGTTATGGGTTATGCGTTATGCGTTATGCGTTATGCGTTATGAGTAATGCGTGATCCGTTATGCGTTATGCGTTATGCGTTATGCGTTATGCGTTATGCGTTATGCGTTATGCGTTATGCGTTATGCGTTATGCGTTATGGGTTATGCGTTATGCGTTATGCGTTATGCGTTATGCGTTATGCGTTATGCGTTATGCGTTATGCGTTATGCGTTATGCGTTATGCGTTATGCATTATGCGTTATGCGTTATGCGTTATGCGTTATGCGTTATGCGTTATGCGTTATGCGTTATGCGTTATGCGTTATGCGTTATGCGTTATGCGTTATGCGTTATGCGTTATGCGTTATGCGTTATGGGTTATGCGTTATGCGTTATGCGTTATGGGTTATGCGTGATCCGTTATGCGTTATGCGTTATGCATTATGCGTTATGCGTTATGCGTTATGCGTTATGCGTTATGCGTTATGCGTTATGCGTTATGCGACTTGCGTTATGCGTTATGCGTTATGCGTTATGCGTTATGCGTTATGCGTTATGCGTTATGCGTTATGGGTTATGCGTTATGCGTTATGCGTTATGCGTTATGCGTTATGCGTTATGCGTTATGCATTATGCGTTATGCGTTATGCGTTATGCGTTATGCGTTATGCGTTATGCGTTATGCGTTATGCGTTATGCGTTATGCGTTATGTGTTATGCGTTATGCGTTATGCGTTATGGGTTATGCGTTATGCGTTATGCGTTATTCGTTATGCGTTATGCGTTATGCGTTATGCGTTATGAGTAATGCGTGATCCGTTATGCGTTATGCGTTATGCTTTATGCATTATGCGTTATGCGTTATGCGATTTGCGTTATGCGTTATGCGTTATGGGTTGTGCGTTATGAGTCATGCGTCATGCGTTATGCGTTTTGCTTTATGCGTTATGAGTTGTGCGTTATACGTTATGCGTTATGCGTTATGCGTTATGCGACTTGCGTTATGCGTTATGCGTTATGCGTTATGCGTTATGCGTTATGCGTTATGCGTTATGCGTTATGCGTTATGCGTTATGCGTTATGCGTTATGGGTTATGCGTCATGCGTTATGCGTTATGCGTTATGCGTTATGCGTTATACGGTATGCGTTATGCGTTATGCGTTATGCGTTATGCGTTATGCGTTATGCGTTATGCGTTATGTGTTATGCGTTGTGCGTTATCCGCTATGCGTTATGCGTTACGCGTAATGCGTTATGCGCTATGGGTTATGCGTTAAGCGTTATGCGTTATGCGTTATGCGTTATGGGTTATGCGTTATGTGTTATGCGTGATGCGTTATGCGTTATGCGTTATGCGTTATGAGTAATGCGTGATCCGTTATGCGTTATGCGTTATGCGTTATGCGTTATGCGTTATGCGTTATGCGTTATGCGTTATGCGTTATGCGTTATGCGTTATGCGTTATGCGTTACGCGTTATGCGTTATGCTTTATGCGTTATGCGTTATGCGTTTTGCTTTATGCGTTATGCGTTATGCGTTATGCGTTATGCGTTATGCGTTATGCGTTATGCGTTATGCGTTATGCGTTATGCGTTGTGGGTTATGAGTTATACGTTATGCGTTATGAGTTATACGTTATGCGTTATGCGTTATGCGTTATGCGTTATGCGTTGTGCGTTATGCGTTATGCGTTATGCGTTATGCGTTATGCGTTATGCGTTATGCGTTATGCGTTATGCGTTATGCGTTATGCTTTATGCGTTGTGCGTTATACGTTTGCGTTATGCGTTATGCGTTATGCGTTTTGCGGTATTCGTTATGCGTTGTGCATTATGCGTTATGCGTTATGCGTTATGCGTTATGCGTTGTGCGTTATGCGTTATGCGTTATGCGTTATGCGTTATGCGTGATCCCTTATGCGTTATGCGTTATGCGTTATGCGTTATGCTTTATGCATTATGCGTTATGCGTTATGCGATTTGCGTTATGCGTTATGCGTTATGGGTTGTGCGTTATGAGTCATGCGTTATGCGTTATGCTTTATGAGTAATGCGTGAAACGTTATGCGTTATGGGTTATGCGTTATGCGTTATGCGTTATGCGTTATGCGTTATGCGATTTGCGTTATGCGTTATGCGTTATGCGTTATGCGACTTGCGTTATGCGTTATGCGTTATGCGTTATGCGTTATGCGTTATGCGTTATGCGTTATGCGTTATGGGTTATGCGTTATGCGTTATGCGTTATGCGTTATGCGTTATGCGTTATACGGTATGCGTTATGCGTTATGCGTTATGCGTTATGCGTTATGCGTTATGTGTTATGCGTTGTGCGTTATCCGCTATGCGTTATGCGTTACGCGTAATGCGTTATGCGCTATGGGTTATGCGTTAAGCGTTATGCGTTATGCGTTATGCGTTATGGGTTATGCGTTATGTGTTATGCGTTATGCGTTATGCGTTATGCGTTATGCGTTATGCGTTATGAGTAATGCGTGATCCGTTATGCGTTATGCGTTATGCGTTATGCGTTATGCGTTATGCGTTATGCGTTATGCGTTATGCGTTATGCGTTACGCGTTATGAGTAATGCGTGAACCGTTATGTGTTATGCGTTATGCGCTATGCGTTATGCGTTATGCGTTATGCGTTATGCGTTATGGGTTATGACTCATGCGTGATCCGTTATGCGTTACGCGTAATGCGTTATGCACTATGGGTCATGCGTTAAGCGTTATGCGTTATGCGTTATGCGTTATGGGTTATGCGTTATGTGTTATGCGTTATGCGTTATGCGTTATGCGTTATGCGTTATGCGTTATGCGTTATGCGGTATGCGTTATGCGTTTTGCTTTATGCGTTATGGGTTATGCGTTATGCGTTATGCGTTATGCGTTATGCGTTATGAGTAATGCGTGATCCGTTATGTGTTATGCGTTATGCGTTATGCGTTATGCGTTTTGCGTTATGCGTTATGCGTTATGCGTTATGCGTTATGCGTTATGCGTTATGCGTTATGTGTTATGCGTTATGCGCTATGCGTTATGCGTTATCCGCTATGCGTTATGCGTTACGCGTAATGCGTTATGCGCTATGGGTTATGCGTTAAGCGTTATGCGTTATGCGTTATGCGTTATGGGTTATGCGTTATGTGTTATGCGTTATGCGTTATGCGTTAAGCGTTATGAGTAATGCGTGATCCGTTATGCGTTATGCGTTATGCATTATGCGTTATGCGTTATGCGTTATGCGTTATGCGTTATGCGTTATGCGTTATGCGTTATGCGTTATTGCGTTATGCGTTATGCGTTAGGCGTTATGCGTTATGCGTTATGCGTTATGCGTTATGGGTTATGCGTTATGCGTTATGCGTTATGGGTTATGCGTTATGCGTTATGCGTTATGCGTTATGAGTAATGCGTGATCCGTTATGCGTTATGCGTTATGCGTTATGCGTTATGCTTTATGAGTAATGCGTGAAACGTTATGCGTTATTCGTTATGCGTTATGCGTTATGCGTTATGCGTTATGAGTAATGCGTGATCCGTTATGCGTTATGCGTTATGCTTTATGCATTATGCGTTATGCGTTATGCGATTTGCGTTATGCGTTATGCGTTATGGGTTGTGCGCTATGAGTCATGCGTCATGCGTTATGCGTTTTGCTTTATGCGTTATGAGTTGTGCGTTATACGTTATGCGTTATGCGTTATGCGTTATGCGACTTGCGTTATGCGTTATGCGTTATGCGTTATGCGTTATGCGTTATGCGTTATGGGTTATGCGTTATGCGTTATGCGTTATGCGTTATGCGTTATGCGTTATACGGTATGCGTTATGCGTTATGCGTTATGCGTTATGCGTTATGCGTTATGCGTTATGCGTTATGTGTTATGCGTTGTGCGTTATCCGCTATGCGTTATGCGTTACGCGTAATGCGTTATGCGCTATGGGTTATGCGTTAAGCGTTATGCGTTATGCGTTATGCGTTATGGGTTATGCGTTATGTGTTATGCGTGATGCGTTATGCGTTATGCGTTATGCGTTATGAGTAATGCGTGATCCGTTATGCGTTATGCGTTATGCGTTATGCGTTATGCGTTATGCGTTATGCGTTATGCGTTATGCGTTATGCGTTATGCGTTATGCGTTATGCGTTATGAGTAATGCGTGAACCGTTATGTGTTATGCGTTATGCGCTATGCGTTATGCGTTATGCGTTATGCGTTATGCGTTATGCGTTATGGGTTATGACTCATGCGTGATCCGTTATGCGTTATGCGTTATGCGTTACGCGTAATGCGTTATGCACTATGGGTCATGCGTTAAGCGTTATGCGTTATGCGTTATGCGTTATGGGTTATGCGTTATGTGTTATGCGTTATGCGTTATGCGTTATGCGTTATGCGTTATGCGTTATGCGGTATGCGTTATGCGTTATGCTTTATGCGTTATGCGTTATGGGTTATGCGTTATGCGTTATGCGTTATGCGTTATGCGTTATGAGTAATGCGTGATCCGTTATGTGTTATGCGTTATGCGTTATGCGTTATGCGTTTTGCGTTATGCGTTATGCGTTATGCGTTATGCGTTATGTGTTATGCGTTATGCGCTATGCGTTATGCGTTATCCGCTATGCGTTATGCGTTACGCGTAATGCGTTATGCGCTATGGGTTATGCGTTAAGCGTTATGCGTTATGCGTTATGCGTTATGGGTTATGCGTTATGTGTTATGCGGTATGCGTTATGCGTTATGCGTTAAGCGTTATGAGTAATGCGTGATCCGTTATGCGTTATGCGTTATGCATTATGCGTTATGCGTTATGCGTTATGCGTTATGCGTTATGCGTTATGCGTTATGCGACTTGCGTTATGCGTTATGCGTTATGCGTTATGCGTTATGCGTTATGCGTTATGCGTTATGCGTTATGGGTTATGCGTTATGCGTTATGCGTTATGCGTTATGCGTTATGCGTTATGCGTTATGCATTATGCGTTATGCGTTATGCGTTATGCGTTATGCGTTATGCGTTATGCGTTATGCGTTATGCGTTATGCGTTATGCGTTATGCGTTATGCGTTAGGCGTTATGCGTTATGCGATTTGCGTTATGCGTTATGCGTTATGCGTTATGCGTTATGCGTTATGCGTTATGCGTTATGCGTTATGCGTTATGCGTTATGCGTTATGCGTTATGCGTTATGCGTTATGCGTTATGCGTTATGCGTTATGGGTTATGCGTTATGCGTTATGCGTTATGGGTTATGCGTTATGCGTTATGCGTTATGCGTTATGAGTAATGCGTGATCCGTTATGCGTTATGCGTTATGCGTTATGCGTTATGCTTTATGAGTAATGCGTGAAACGTTATGCGTTATTCGTTATGCGTTATGCGTTATGCGTTATGCGTTATGAGTAATGCGTGATCCGTTATGCGTTATGCGTTATGCTTTATGCATTATGCGTTATGCGTTATGCGATTTGCGTTATGCGTTATGCGTTATGGGTTGTGCGTTATGAGTCATGCGTCATGCGTTATGCGTTTTGCTTTATGCGTTATGAGTTGTGCGTTATACGTTATGCGTTATGCGTTATGCGTTATGCGACTTGCGTTATGCGTTATGCGTTATGCGTTATGCGTTATGCGTTATGCGTTATGCGTTATGCGTTATGCGTTATGGGTTATGCGTTATGCGTTATGCGTTATGCGTTATGCGTTATGCGTTATACGGTATGCGTTATGCGTTATGCGTTATGCGTTATGCGTTATGCGTTATGCGTTATGCGTTATGTGTTATGCGTTGTGCGTTATCCGCTATGCGTTATGCGTTACGCGTAATGCGTTATGCGCTATGGGTTATGCGTTAAGCGTTATGCGTTATGCGTTATGCGTTATGGGTTATGCGTTATGTGTTATGCGTGATGCGTTATGCGTTATGCGTTATGCGTTATGAGTAATGCGTGATCCGTTATGCGTTATGCGTTATGCGTTATGCGTTATGCGTTATGCGTTATGCGTTATGCGTTATGCGTTATGAGTAATGCGTGAACCGTTATGTGTTATGCGTTATGCGCTATGCGTTATGCGTTATGCGTTATGCGTTATGCGTTATGCGTTATGGGTTATGACTCATGCGTGATCCGTTATGCGTTATGCGTTATGCGTTACGCGTAATGCGTTATGCACTATGGGTCATGCGTTAAGCGTTATGCGTTATGCGTTATGCGTTATGGGTTATGCGTTATGTGTTATGCGTTATGCGTTATGCGTTATGCGTTATGCGTTATGCGTTATGCGGTATGCGTTATGCGTTATGCTTTATGCGTTATTCGTTATGGGTTATGCGTTATGCGTTATGCGTTATGCGTTATGCGTTATGAGTAATGCGTGATCCGTTATGTGTTATGCGTTATGCGTTATGCGTTATGCGTTTTGCGTTATGCGTTATGCGTTAGGCGTTATGCGTTATGCGTTATGTGTTATGCGTTATGCGCTATGCGTTATGCGTTATCCGCTATGCGTTATGCGTTACGCGTAATGCGTTATGCGCTATGGGTTATGCGTTAAGCGTTATGCGTTATGCGTTATGCGTTATGGGTTATGCGTTATGTGTTATGCGTTATGCGTTATGCGTTATGCGTTAAGCGTTATGAGTAATGCGTGATCCGTTATGCGTTATGCGTTATGCATTATGCGTTATGCGTTATGCGTTATGCGTTATGCGTTATGCGTTATGCGTTATGCGTTATGCGTTATGCGTTATGCGTTATGCGTTATGCGTTAGGCGTTATGCGTTATGCGATTTGCGTTATGCGTTATGCGTTATGCGTCATGCGTTATGCGTTATGCGTTATGCGTTATGCGTTATGCGTTATGCGTTATGCGTTATGCGTTATGGGTTATGCATTATGCGTTATGCGTTATGCGTTATGCGTTATGCGTTATGCGTTATGCGTTATGAGTAATGCGTGATCTGTTATGCGTTATGCGTTATGCGTTATGCGTTATGAGTAATGCGTGAAACGTTATGCGTTATTCGTTATGCGTTATGCGTTATGCGTTATGCGTTATGAGTAATGCGTGATCCGTTATGCGTTATGCGTTATGCGCTATGAGTAATGCGTGATCCGTTATGCGTTATGCGTTATGCGTTATGCTTTATGCATTATGCGTTATGCGTTATGCGATTTGCGTTATGCGTTATGCGTTATGGGTTGTGCGGTATGAGTCATGCGTTATGCGTTATGCGTTTTGCTTTATGCGTGATCCGTTATGTGTTATGCGTTATGCGCTATGCGTTATGCGTTATGCGTTATGGGTAATGAGTAATGCCTGATCCGTTATGCGTTATGCTTTATGCGTTACGCGTTATGCGTTACGCGTAATGCGTTATGCGCTATGGGTCATGCGTTAAGCGTTATGCGTTATGCGGTATGCGTCATCCGTTATGCGTTATGAGTAATGCGTGATCCGTCATGCGTTATGCGTTATGCGTTATGCGATTTGCGTTATGCGTTATGCGTTATGCGTTATGCGTTATGCGTTATGCGTTATGCGTTATGGGTTATGCGTTATGCGTTATGCGTTATGGGTTATGAGTAATGCGTGATCCGTTATGCGTTATGCTTTATGCGTTATGAGTAATGCGTGAAACGTTATGCGTTATTCGTTATGCGTTATGCGTTATGCGTTATGCGTTATGAGTAATGCGTGATCCGTTATGCGTTATGCGTTATGCGTTATGCGTTATGCGTTATGGGTTATGCATTATGCGTTATGCGTTATGCGTTATGCGTTATGCGTTATGCGTTATGCGTTATGAGTAATGCGTGATCTGTTATGCGTTATGCGTTATGCGTTATGCGTTATGAGTAATGCGTGAAACGTTATGCGTTATTCGTTATGCGTTATGCGTTATGCGTTATGCGTTATGAGTAATGCGTGATCCGTTATGCGTTATGCGTTATGCGTTATGCGTTATGCGTTATGGGTTATGCATTATGCGTTATGCGTTATGCGTTATGCGTTATGCGTTATGCGTTATGCGTTATGAGTAATGCGTGATCTGTTATGCGTTATGCGTTATGCGTTATGCGTTATGAGTAATGCGTGAAACGTTATGCGTTATTCGTTATGCGTTATGCGTTATGCGTTATGCGTTATGAGTAATGCGTGATCCGTTATGCGTTATGCGTTATGCGCTATGAGTAATGCGTGATCCGTTATGCGTTATGCGTTATGCGTTATGCTTTATGCATTATGCGTTATGCGTTATGCGATTTGCGTTATGCGTTATGCGTTATGGGTTGTGCGGTATGAGTCATGCGTTATGCGTTATGCGTTTTGCTTTATGCGTGATCCGTTATGTGTTATGCGTTATGCGCTATGCGTTATGCGTTATGCGTTATGGGTAATGAGTAATGCCTGATCCGTTATGCGTTATGCTTTATGCGTTACGCGTTATGCGTTACGCGTAATGCGTTATGCGCTATGGGTCATGCGTTAAGCGTTATGCGTTATGCGGTATGCGTCATCCGTTATGCGTTATGAGTAATGCGTGATCCGTCATGCGTTATGCGTTATGCGTTATGCGATTTGCGTTATGCGTTATGCGTTATGCGTTATGCGTTATGCGTTATGCGTTATGCGTTATGCGTTATGCGTTATGCGTTATGCGTTATGCGTTATGCGTTATGCGTTATGCGTTATGCGTTATGCGTTAGGCGTTATGCGTTATGCGATTTGCGTTATGCGTTATGCGTTATGCGTCATGCGTGATCCGTTATGTGTTATGCGTTATGCGTTATGCGTTATGCGTTTTGCGTTATGCGTTATGCGTTATGCGTTATGCGTTATGCGTTATGTGTTATGCGTTATGCGCTATGCGTTATGCGTTATCCGCTATGCGTTATGCGTTACGCGTAATGCGTTATGCGCTATGGGTTATGCGTTAAGCGTTATGCGTTATGCGTTATGCGTTATGGGTTATGCGTTATGTGTTATGCGTTATGCGTTATGCGTTATGCGTTAAGCGTTATGAGTAATGCGTGATCCGTTATGCGTTATGCGTTATGCATTATGCGTTATGCGTTATGCGTTATGCGTTATGCGTTATGCGTTATGCGTTATGCGTTATGCGTTATGCGTTATGCGTTATGCGTTAGGCGTTATGCGTTATGCGATTTGCGTTATGCGTTATGCGTTATGCGTCATGCGTTATGCGTTATGCGTTATGCGTTATGCGTTATGCGTTATGCGTTATGCGTTATGCGTTATGGGTTATGCATTATGCGTTATGCGTTATGCGTTATGCGTTATGCGTTATGCGTTATGCGTTATGAGTAATGCGTGATCTGTTATGCGTTATGCGTTATGCGTTATGCGTTATGAGTAATGCGTGAAACGTTATGCGTTATTCGTTATGCGTTATGCGTTATGCGTTATGCGTTATGAGTAATGCGTGATCCGTTATGCGTTATGCGTTATGCGCTATGAGTAATGCGTGATCCGTTATGCGTTATGCGTTATGCGTTATGCTTTATGCATTATGCGTTATGCGTTATGCGATTTGCGTTATGCGTTATGCGTTATGGGTTGTGCGGTATGAGTCATGCGTTATGCGTTATGCGTTTTGCTTTATGCGTGATCCGTTATGTGTTATGCGTTATGCGCTATGCGTTATGCGTTATGCGTTATGGGTAATGAGTAATGCCTGATCCGTTATGCGTTATGCTTTATGCGTTACGCGTTATGCGTTACGCGTAATGCGTTATGCGCTATGGGTCATGCGTTAAGCGTTATGCGTTATGCGGTATGCGTCATCCGTTATGCGTTATGGTAATGCGTGATCCGTCATGCGTTATGCGTTATGCGTTATGCGTTATGCGTTATGCGTTATGCGTTATGCGTTATGCGTTATGCGTTATGCGTTATGCGTTATGCGTTATGCGTTATGCGTTATGCGTTATGCGTTATGGGTTATGCGTTATGCGTTATGCGTTATGCGTTATGAGTAATGCGTGATCCGTTATGCGTTATGCGTTATGCGTTATGCGTTATGCGTTATGCGTTATGCGTTATGCATTATGCGTTATGCGTTATGCGTTATGCGTTATGAGTAATGCGTGAACCGTTATGTGTTATGCGTTATACGCTATGCGTTATGCGTTATGCGTTATGCGTTATGCGTTATGCGTTATGCGTTATGAGTTATGCGTTATGCGTTATGGGTTATGCGTTATGCGTTATGCGTTATGCGTTATGAGTAATGCGTGATCCGTTATGCGTTATGCGTTATGCGTTATGCGTTATGCGTTATGCGTTATGCGTTATGTGTTATGCGTTATGCGTTATGCGTTATGCGTTATGCGTTATGCGTTATGCGTTATGCGTTATGCGTTATGCGGTATGCATTATGCGTTATGCGTTATGCGATATCCGCTGTGCGTTATGCGTTATGCGTTATGGGTTATGCATTATGCGTTATGCGTTATGCGTTATGCGTTATGCGTTATGCGTTATGCGTTATGCGATTTGCGTTATGCGTTATGCGTTATGGGTTGTGCGTTATGAGTCATGCGTTATGCGTTATGCGTTATGCGTTATGCGTTATGCGTTATGCGTTATGCGTTATGCGTTATGCGTTATGCGTTATGAGTAATGCGTGATCCGTTATGTGTTATGCGTTATGCGCTATGCGTTATGCGTTATGCGTTATGGGTAATGAGTAATGCGTGATCCATTATGCGTTATGCTTTATGCGTTATGCGTTATGCGTTATGCGTTATGCGTTATGCGTTATGCGGTATGTGTTATGCGTTATGAGTAATGCGTGATCCGTTATGCATTATGCGTTATGCGCTATGAGTAATGCGTGATCCGTTATGCGTTATGCGTTATGCGTTATGCGTTATGCTTTATGCATTATGCGTTATGCGTTATGCAATTTGCGTTATGCGTTATGCGTTATGGGTTGTGCGTTATGAGTCATGCGTTATGCGTTATGCGGTTTGCTTTATGCGTTATGCGTTATGGGTTATGCGTTATGCGTTATGCGTTATGCGTTATGAGTAATGCGTGATCCGTTATGTGTTATGCGTTATGCGTTATGCGTTATGCGTTTTGCGTTATGCGTTATGCGTTATGCGTTATGCGTTTGCGTTATGCGTTATGCGTTATGCGTTATGCGTTATGAGTAATGCGTGATCCGTCATGCGTTATGCGTTAGGCGTTATGCGTATTGCGTTTTGTGTTATGCGTTATGTGTTATGCGTTGTGCGTTATCCGCTATGCGTTATGCGTTTTGCGTTATGCGTTATGCGTTATGAGTTGTGCGTTATACGTTATGCGTTATGCGTTATGCGTTATGCGATTTGCGTTATGCGTTATGCGTTATGCGTTATGCGTTATGCGTTATGCGTTATGCGTTATGCGTTATGCGTTATGCGTTATGCGTTATGCGTTATGCGTTATGAGTAATGCGTGATCCGTTATGTGTTATGCGTTATGCGCTATGCGTTATGCGTTATGCGTTATGGGTAATGAGTAATGCGTGATCCGTTATGCGTTATGCTTTATGCGTTATGCGTTATGCGTTACGCGTAATGCGTTATGCGCTATGGGTCATGCGTTAAGCGTTATGCGTTATGCGGTATGCGTCATCCGTTATGCGTTATGAGTAATGCGTGATCCGGCATGCGTTATGCGTTAGGCGTTATGCGTATTGCGTTTAGCGTTATGCGTTATGTGTTATGCGTTGTGCGTTATCCGCTATGCGTTATGCGTTTTGCGTTATGCGTTATGCGTTATGCGTTAGGGGTTATGCGTTATGCGTTATGCGTTATGCGTTATGCGTTATGCGTTATGCGTTATGCGTTATGCGTTATGCGTTATGCGTTATGCGTTATGCGTTATGCGTTATGCGTTATGCGTTATGCGTTATGCGTTATGCGTTATGCGTTATGCGGTATGCGTTATGCGTTATGAGTAATGCGTGATCCGTTATGCGTTATGCGTTATGCGCTATGAGTAATGCGTGGTCCGTTATGCGTTATGCGTTATGCGTTAGGCGTTATGCTTTATGCATTATGCGTTATGCGTTATGCGATTTGCGTTATGCGTTATGCGTTATGGGTTGTGCGTTATGAGTCATGCGTTATGCGTTATGCGTTTTGCTTTATGCGTTATGCGTTATGGGTTATGCGTTATGCGTTATGCGTTATGCGTTATGCGTTATGCGTTATGCGTTATGCGTTATGCGTTATGCGTTATGCGTTATGTGTTATGCGTTATGAGAAATGCGTGATCCGTTATGTGTTATGCGTTATGCGCTGTGCGTTATGCGTTATGCGTTATGGGTAATGAGTAATGCGTGATCCGTTATGCGTTATGCGTTATGCGTTATGCGTTATGCGTTATGCGTTATGCGTTATGCGTTATGCGTTATGCGTTATGCGTTATGCGTTATGCGTTATGCGTTATGCGTTATGCGTTATGAGTAATGCGTGATCCGTTATGCGTTATGCTTTATGCGTTATGCGTTATGCGTTATGCGTTATGCGTTATGCGTTATGCGATTTGCGTTATGCGTTATGTGTTATGCGTTATGCGTTATGCGTTATGCGTTATGCGTTATGCGTTATGCGTTATGCGTTATGTGTTATGGGTTATGCGTTATGCGTTATGCGTTATGCGTTATGCGTTATGCGTTATGCGTTATGCGTTATGCGTTATGCGTTATGCGTTATGCGTTATGTGTTATGCGTTATGAGTAATCCGTGATCCGTTATGCGTTATGCGTTATGCGTTATGCGTTATGAGTAATGCGTGATCCGTTATGCGTTATGCGTTATGCGTTATGCGTTATGCGTTATGCGTTATGCGTTATGAGTAATGCGTGATCCGTTATGCGTTATGCGTTATGCGCTATGAGTAATGCGTGATCCGTTATGCGTTATGCGTTATGAGTAATGCTTGATCCGTTACGCGTTATACGTTATGCATTAAGCGTTATGCGTTATACCTTATGCGTTATGCGTTATGCGTTATGCGTTATGCGTTATGCTTTATGCATTATGCGTTATGCGTTATGAGTAATGCGTGATCCGTTATGCGTTATGCGTTATGCGCTATGAGTAATGCGTGATCCGTTATGCGTTATGCGTTATGCGTTATGCGTTATGCTTTATGCATTATGCGTTATGCGTTATGCGATTCGCGTTATGCGTTATGCGTTATGGGTTGTGCGGTATGAGTCATGCGTTATGCGTTATGCGTTTTGCTTTATGCGTGATCCGTTATGTGTTATGCGTTATGCGCTATGCGTTATGCGTTATGCGTTATGGGTAATGAGTAATGCCTGATCCGTTATGCGTTATGCTTTAAGCGTTACGCGTTATGCGTTACGCGTAATGCGTTATGCGCTATGGGTCATGCGTTAAGCGTTATGCGTTATGCGGTATGCGTCATCCGTTATGCGTTATGAGTAATGCGTGATCCGTCATGCGTTATGCGTTATGCGTTATGCGATTTGCGTTATGCGTTATGCGTTATGCGTTATGCGTTATGCGTTATGCGTTATGCGTTATGCGTTATGCGTTATGCGTTATGCGTTATGCGTTATGCGTTATGGGTTATGCGTTATGCGTTATGCGTTATGCGTTATGAGTAATGCGTGATCCGTTATGCGTTATGCGTTATGCGTTATGCGTTATGCGTTATGCGTTATGCGTTATGAGTTATGGGTTATGACTCATGCGTGATCCGTTATGCGTTATGCTTTATGCGTTATGCGTTATGCGTTACGCGTAATGCGTTATGCGCTATGGGTTGTGCGGTATGAGTCATGCGTTATGCGTTATGCGTTTTGCTTTATGCGTGATCCGTTATGTGTTATGCGTTATGCGCTATGCGTTATGCGTTATGCGTTATGGGTAATGAGTAATGCCTGATCCGTTATGCGTTATGCTTTATGCGTTACGCGTTATGCGTTACGCGTAATGCGTTATGCGCTATGGGTCATGCGTTAAGCGTTATGCGTTATGCGGTATGCGTTATGCGTTATGCGTTATGCGTTATGCGTTATGCGTTATGGGTTATGCGTTATGCGTTATGCGTTATGCGTTATGAGTAATGCGTGATCCGTTATGCGTTATGCGTTATGTGTTATGCGTTATGCGTTATGCGTTATGCGTTATGCGTTATGCGTTATGCGTTATGAGTAATGCGTGAACCGTTATGTGTTATGCGTTATACGCTATGCGTTATGCGTTATGCGTTATGCGTTATGGGTTATGACTCATGCGTGATCCGTTATGCGTTATGCGTTACGCGTAATGCGTTATGCGCTATGGGTCATGCGTCAAGCGTAATGCGTTATGCGTTATGCGTTATGGGTTATGCGTTATGTGTTATGCGTTATGCGTTATGCGTTATGCGTTATGCGTTATGCGTTATGCGGTATGCGTTATGCGTTATGCGTTATGCGTTATGCGTTATGCGTTATGCGTTATGCGTTATGCGTTATGCGTTATGAGTAATGCGTGATCTGTTATGCGTTATGCGTTATGCGTTATGAGTAATGCGTGAAACGTTATGCGTTATTCGTTATGCGTTATGCGTTATGCGTTATGTGTTATGCGTTATGCGTTATGCGTTATGCGTTATGCGTTATGCGTTATGCGGTATGCGTTATGCGTTATGCGTTATGCGTTATGCGTTATGCGTTATGCGTTATGCGTTATGCGTTATGCGTTATGCGTTATGCGTTATGCGTTATGCGTTATGCGTTATGCGTTATGCGTTATGCGTTATGCGTTATGCGTTATGCGTTATGCGTTATGCGTTATGAGTAATGCGTGATCCGTTATGTGTTATGCGTTATGCGTTATGCGTTATGCGTTTTGCGTTATGCGTTATGCGTTATGCGTTATGCGTTATGCGTTATGCGTTATGCGTTATGCGTTATGCGTTATGCGTTATGCGTTATGCGTTATGCGTTATGCGTTATGCGTTATGCGTTATGCGTTATGCGTTATGAGTAATGCGTGATCCGTTATGTGTTATGCGTTATGCGTTATGCGTTATGCGTTATGTGTTATGCGTTATGAGTAATCCGTGATCCGTTATGCGTTATGCGTTATGCCTTATGCGTTATGAGTAATGCGTGATCCGTTATGCGTTATGCGTTATGCGTTATGCGTTTTGCTTTATGCGTTATGAGTTGTGCGTTATACGTTATGCGTTATGCGTTATGCGTTATGCGATTTGCGTTATGCGTTATGCGTTATGCGTTATGCGTTATGCGTTATGCGTTATGCGTTATGCGTTATGCGTTATGCGTTATGCGTTATGTGTTATGCGTTGTTCGTTATCCGCTATGCGTTATGCGTTACGCGTAATGCGTTATGCGCTATGGGTTATGCGTTAAGCGTTATGCGTTATGCGTTATGCGTTATGGGTTATGGGTTATGCGTTATGTGTTATGCGTTATGCGTTATGCGTTATGCGTTAAGCGTTATGAGTAATGCGTGATCCGTTATGCGTTATGCGTTATGCATTATGCGTTATGCGTTATGCGTTATGCGTTATGCGTTATGCGTTATGCTTTATGCGTTATGCGTTATGCGTTATGCGTTATGCGATTTGCGTTATGCGTTATGTGTTATGCGTTATGCGTTATGCGTTATGCGTTATGCGTTATGCGTTATGCGTTATGCGTTATGCGTTATGCGTTATGCGTTATGCGTTATGAGTAATGCGTGATCCGTTATGCGTTATGCGATATGAGTAATGCGTTATGCGTTATGCGTTATGCGTTATGCGTTATGCGTTATGCGTTATGCGTTATGCGTTATGCATTATGCGTTATGCGTTATGCGTTATGCGTTATGCGTTATGCGTTATGCGTTATGCGTTATGCGTTATGCGTTATGTGTTATGCGTTGTGCGTTATACGTTATGCGATTTGCGTTATGCGTTATGCGTTATGCGTTATGCGTTATGCGTTATGCGTTATGCTTTATGCGTTATGTGTTATGCGTTGTGCGTTATCCGCTATGCGTTATGCGTTACGCGTAATGCGTTATGCGCTATGGGTTATGCGTTAAGCGTTATGCGTTATGCGTTATGCGTTATGGGTTATGGGTTATGCGTTATGTGTTATGCGTTATGCGTTATGCGTTATGCGTTAAGCGTTATGAGTAATGCGTGATCCGTTATGCGTTATGCGTTATGCATTATGCGTTATGCGTTATGCGTTATGCGTTATGCGTTATGCGTTATGCTTTATGCGTTATGCGTTATGCGTTATGCGATTTGCGTTATGCGTTATGTGTTATGCGTTATGCATTATGCGTTATGCGTTATGCGTTATGCGTTATGCGTTATGCGTTATGCGTTATGCGTTATGAGTAATGCGTGATCCGTTATGCGTTATGCGATATGAGTAATGCGTTATGCGTTATGCGTTATGCGTTATGCGTTATGCGTTATACGTTATGCGTTATGCGTTATGCGTTATGCGTTATGCGTTATGCGTTATGCGTTATGCGTTATGCGTTATGCGTTATGCGTTATGAGTAATGCGTGATCCGTTATGCGTTATGCTTTATGCGTTATGCGTTATGCGTTATGCGTTATGCGATTTGCGTTATGCGTTATGTGTTATGCGTTATGCGTTATGCGTTATGCGTTATGCGTTATGCGTTATGCGTTATGCGTTATGCGTTATGCGTTATGCGTTATGTGTTATGGGTTATGCGTTATGCGTTATGCGTTATGCGTTATGCGTTATGCGTTTTGCGTTATGCGTTATGCGTTATACGTTATGCGTAATGCGTTATGCGTTATGCGTTATGCGATTTGCGTTATGCGTTATGCGTTATGCGTTATGCGTTATGCGTTATGCGTTATGCGTTATGCGTTATGCGTTATGCGTTATGCGTTATGCGTTATGCGTTATGCGTTATGCGTTATGCGTTATGCGTTATGCGTTATGCGTTATGCGTTATGAGAAATGCGTGATCCGTTATGCCTTATGCTTTATGAGTAATGCTTGATCCGTTACGCGTTATGCGTTATGCATTAAGCGTTATGCGTTATACGTTATGCGTTATGCGTTATGCGTTATGCGTTATGGGTTATGCGTTATGCTTTATGCATTATGCGTTATGCGTTATGCGATTTGCGTTATGCGTTATGCGTTATGCGTTATGGGTTGTGCGTTATGAGTCATGCGTTATGCGTTATGCGTTTTGCTTTATGCGTTATGCGTTATGCGTTATGCGTTATGCGTTATGCGTTATGGGTTATGAGTAATGCGTGATCCGTTATGCGTTATGCTTTATGCGTTATGAATACGCGTAATGCGTTATGCGCTATGGGTCATGCGTTAAGCGTTATGCGTTATGCGTTATGCGTTATACGTTATGCGTAATGCGTTATGCGTTATGCGTTATGCGATTTGCGTTATGCGTTATGCGTTATGAGTAATGCGTGATCCGTTATGTGTTATGCGTTATGCGTTATGCGTTATGCGTTATGTGTTATGCGTTATGAGTAATCCGTGATCCGTTATGCGTTATGCGTTATGCGTTATGCGTTATGAGTAATGCGTGATCCGTTATGCGTTATGCGTTATGCGTTATGCGTTATGCGTTATGCGTTATGAGTAATGCGTGATCCGTTATGCGTTATGCGTTATGCGCTATGAGTAATGCGTGATCCGTTATGCGTTATGAGTTATGCGTTGTGCGTTATGCTTTATGCATTATGCGTTATGCGTTATGCGATTTGCGTTATGCGTTATGTGTTATGGGTTGTGCGTTATGAGTCATGCGTTATGCGTTATGCGTTTTGCTTTATGCGTTATGCGTTATGGGTTATGCGTTATGCGTTATGCGTTATGCGTTATGCGTTATGAGTAATGCGTGATCCGTTATGTGTTATGCGTTATGCATTATGCGTTATGCGTTATGCGTTATGCGTTATGCGTTATGCGTTATGCGTTATGCGTTATGCGTTATGCGTTATGCGTTATGCGTTATGCGTTATGCGTTATGCGTTATGCGTTATGCGTTATGAGTAATGCGTGATCCGTTATGTGTTATGCGTTATGCGCTATGCGTTATGCGTTATGCGTTATGGGTAATGAGTAATGCGTGATCCGTTATGCGTTATGCTTTATGCGTTATGCGTTATGCGTTACGCGTAATGCGTTATGCGCTATGGGTCATGCGTTAAGCGTTATGCGTTATGCGGTATGCGTCATCCGTTATGCGTTATGAGTAATGCGTGATCCGGCATGCGTTATGCGTTAGGCGTTATGCGTATTGCGTTTAGCGTTATGCGTTATGTGTTATGCGTTGTGCGTTATCCGCTATGCGTTATGCGTTTTGCGTTATGCGTTATGCGTTATGCGTTATGCGTTATGGGTTATGCGTTATGCGTTATGCGTTATGCGTTATGCGTTATGCGTTATGCGTTATGCGTTATGCGTTATGCGTTATGCGTTATGCGTTATGCGTTATGCGTTATGCGTTATGCGTTATGCGTTATGCGTTATGCGTTATGCGGTATGCGTTATGCGTTATGAGTAATGCGTGATCCGTTATGCGTTATGCGTTATGCGCTATGAGTAATGCGTGATCCGTTATGCGTTATGCGTTATGCGTTATGCGTTATGCGTTATGCTTTATGCATTATGCGTTATGCGTTATGCGATTTGCGTTATGCGTTATGCGTTATGGGTTGTGCGTTATGAGTCATGCGTTATGCGTTATGCGTTTTGCTTTATGCGTTATGCGTTATGGGTTATGCGTTATGCGTTATGCGTTATGCGTTATGCGTTATGCGTTATGCGTTATGCGTTATGCGTTATGCGTTATGCGTTATGAGAAATGCGTGATCCGTTATGTGTTATGCGTTATGCGCTGTGCGTTATGCGTTATGCGTTATGGGTAATGAGTGATGCGTGATCCGTTATGCGTTATGCTTTATGCGTTATGCGTTATGCGTTACGCGTAATGCGTTATGCGCTATGGGTCATGCGTTAAGCGTTATGCGTTATGCGGTATGCGTCATCCGTTATGCGTTATGAGTAATGCGTGATCCGTCATGCGTTATGCGTTAGGCGTTATGCGTATTGCGTTTTGCGTTATGCGTTATGTGTTATGCGTTGTGCGTTATCCGCTATGCGTTATGCGTTTTGCGTTATGCGTTATGCGTTATGAGTTCTGCGTTATACGTTCTGCGTTATGCGTTATGCGTTATGCGATTTGCGTTATGCGTTATGCGTTATGCGTTATGCGTTATGCGTTATGCGTTATGCGTTATGCGTTATGCGTTATGCGTTATGCGTTATGGTTTATGCGTTATGCGTTATGCGTTATGCGTTATGCGTTATGCGTTATGCGTTATGCGTTATTAGTTGTTCGTTATACGTTATGCGTTATGCGTTATGCGTTATGCGTTATGCGTTATGCGTTATGCGTTATGAGAAATGCGTGATCCGTTATGCCTTATGCTTTATGAGTAATGCTTGATCCGTTACGCGTTATGCGTTATGCATTAAGCGTTATGCGTTATACGTTATGCGTTATGCGTTATGCGTTATGCGTTATGGGTTATGCGTTATGCTTTATGCATTATGCGTTATGCGTTATGCGATTTGCGTTATGCGTTATGCGTTATGCGTTATGGGTTGTGCGTTATGAGTCATGCGTTATGCGTTATGCGTTTTGCTTTATGCGTTATGCGTTATGCGTTATGCGTTATGCGTTATGCGTTATGGGTTATGAGTAATGCGTGATCCGTTATGCGTTATGCTTTATGCGTTATGAATACGCGTAATGCGTTATGCGCTATGGGTCATGCGTTAAGCGTTATGCGTTATGCGTTATGCGTTATACGTTATGCGTAATGCGTTATGCGTTATGCGTTATGCGATTTGCGTTATGCGTTATGCGTTATGAGTAATGCGTGATCCGTTATGTGTTATGCGTTATGCGTTATGCGTTATGCGTTATGTGTTATGCGTTATGAGTAATCCGTGATCCGTTATGCGTTATGCGTTATGCGTTATGCGTTATGAGTAATGCGTGATCCGTTATGCGTTATGCGTTATGCGTTATGCGTTATGCGTTATGCGTTATGAGTAATGCGTGATCCGTTATGCGTTATGCGTTATGCGCTATGAGTAATGCGTGATCCGTTATGCGTTATGAGTTATGCGTTGTGCGTTATGCTTTATGCATTATGCGTTATGCGTTATGCGATTTGCGTTATGCGTTATGTGTTATGGGTTGTGCGTTATGAGTCATGCGTTATGCGTTATGCGTTTTGCTTTATGCGTTATGCGTTATGGGTTATGCGTTATGCGTTATGCGTTATGCGTTATGCGTTATGAGTAATGCGTGATCCGTTATGTGTTATGCGTTATGCGTTATGCGTTATGCGTTATGCGTTATGCGTTATGCGTTATGCGTTATGCGTTATGCGTTATGCGTTATGCGTTATGCGTTATGCGTTATGCGTTATGCGTTATGCGTTATGCGTTATGAGTAATGCGTGATCCGTTATGTGTTATGCGTTATGCGCTATGCGTTATGCGTTATGCGTTATGGGTAATGAGTAATGCGTGATCCGTTATGCGTTATGCTTTATGCGTTATGCGTTATGCGTTACGCGTAATGCGTTATGCGCTATGGGTCATGCGTTAAGCGTTATGCGTTATGCGGTATGCGTCATCCGTTATGCGTTATGAGTAATGCGTGATCCGGCATGCGTTATGCGTTAGGCGTTATGCGTATTGCGTTTAGCGTTATGCGTTATGTGTTATGCGTTGTGCGTTATCCGCTATGCGTTATGCGTTTTGCGTTATGCGTTATGCGTTATGCGTTATGCGTTATGGGTTATGCGTTATGCGTTATGCGTTATGCGTTATGCGTTATGCGTTATGCGTTATGCGTTATGCGTTATGCGTTATGCGTTATGCGTTATGCGTTATGCGTTATGCGTTATGCGTTATGCGTTATGCGTTATGCGTTATGCGGTATGCGTTATGCGTTATGAGTAATGCGTGATCCGTTATGCGTTATGCGTTATGCGCTATGAGTAATGCGTGATCCGTTATGCGTTATGCGTTATGCGTTATGCGTTATGCGTTATGCTTTATGCATTATGCGTTATGCGTTATGCGATTTGCGTTATGCGTTATGCGTTATGGGTTGTGCGTTATGAGTCATGCGTTATGCGTTATGCGTTTTGCTTTATGCGTTATGCGTTATGGGTTATGCGTTATGCGTTATGCGTTATGCGTTATGCGTTATGCGTTATGCGTTATGCGTTATGCGTTATGCGTTATGCGTTATGAGAAATGCGTGATCCGTTATGTGTTATGCGTTATGCGCTGTGCGTTATGCGTTATGCGTTATGGGTAATGAGTGATGCGTGATCCGTTATGCGTTATGCTTTATGCGTTATGCGTTATGCGTTACGCGTAATGCGTTATGCGCTATGGGTCATGCGTTAAGCGTTATGCGTTATGCGGTATGCGTCATCCGTTATGCGTTATGAGTAATGCGTGATCCGTCATGCGTTATGCGTTAGGCGTTATGCGTATTGCGTTTTGCGTTATGCGTTATGTGTTATGCGTTGTGCGTTATCCGCTATGCGTTATGCGTTTTGCGTTATGCGTTATGCGTTATGAGTTCTGCGTTATACGTTCTGCGTTATGCGTTATGCGTTATGCGATTTGCGTTATGCGTTATGCGTTATGCGTTATGCGTTATGCGTTATGCGTTATGCGTTATGCGTTATGCGTTATGCGTTATGCGTTATGGTTTATGCGTTATGCGTTATGCGTTATGCGTTATGCGTTATGCGTTATGCGTTATTAGTTGTTCGTTATACGTTATGCGTTATGCGTTATGCGTTATGCGTTATGCGTTATGCGTTATGCGATTTGCGTTATGCGTTAAGCGGTATGCGTTGTGAGTAATGCGTGATCCGTTATGCGTTATGCGTTATGCGTTATGAGTAATGCGTGAAACGTTATGCGTTATTCGTTATGCGTTATGCGTTATGCGTTATGCGTTATGCGTTATGCGTTATGCGTTATGCGTTATGCGTTATGCGTTATGCGTTAAGCGTTATGAGTAATGCGTGATCCGTTATGCGTTAAGCGTTATGCGTTATGCGTTATGCGTTATGGGTTATGGGTTAAGCGTTATGTGTTATGCGTTATGCGTTATGCGTTATGCGTTAAGCGTTATGAGTAATGCGTGATCCGTTATGCGTTATGCGTTATGCATTATGCGTTATGCGTTATGCGTTATGCGTTATGCGTTATGCGTTATGCTTTATGCGTTATGCGTTATGCGTTATGCGATTTGCGTTATGCGTTATGTGTTATGCGTTATGCGTTATGCGTTATGCGTTATGCGTTATGCGTTATGCGTTATGCGTTATGAGTAATGCGTGATCCGTTATGCGTTATGCGATATGAGTAATGCGTTATGCGTTATGCGTTATGCGTTATGCGTTATGCGTTATGCGTTATGCGTTATGCGTTATGCGTTATGCGTTATGCGTTATGCGTTATGCGTTATGCGTTATGAGTAATGCGTGATCCGTTATGCGTTATGCTTTATGCGTTATGCGTTATGCGTTATGCGTTATGCGATTTGCGTTATGCGTTATGTGTTATGCGTTATGCGTTATGCGTTATGCGTTATGCGTTATGCGTTATGCGTTATGCGTTATGCGTTATGTGTTATGGGTTATGCGTTATGCGTTATGCGTTATGCGTTATGCGTTATGCGTTATGCGTTATGCGTTATGCGTTATGCGTTATGCGTTATGTGTTATGCGTTATGAGTAATCCGTGATCCGTTATGCGTTATGCGTTATGCGTTATGCGTTATGAGTAATGCGTGATCCGTTATGCGTTATGCGTTATGCGTTATGCGTTATGCGTTATGCGTTATGCGTTATGCGTTATGCGTTATGAGTAATGCGTGATCCGTTATGCGTTATGCGCTATGAGTAATGCGTGATCCGTTATGCGTTATGCGTTATGAGTAATGCTTGATCCGTTACGCGTTATACGTTATGCATTAAGCGTTATGCGTTATACCTTATGCGTTATGCGTTATGCGTTATGCGTTATGCGTTATGCGTTATGCGTTATGCTTTATGCATTATGCGTTATGCGTTATGCGATTTGCGTTATGCGTTATGCGTTATGGGTTATGCGTTATGCGTTATGCGTTATGCTTTATGCATTATGCGTTATGCGTTATGCGATTTGCGTTATGCGTTATGCGTTGTGGGTTGTGCGTTATGAGTCATGCGTTATGCGTTATGCGTTTTGCTTTATGCGTTATGCGTTATGGGTTATGCGTTATGCGTTATGCGTTATGCGTTATGGGTTATGAGTAATGCGTGATCCGTTATGCGTTATGCTTTATGCGTTATGAGTTACGCGTAATGCGTTATGCGCTATGAGTAAAGCGTGATCCGTTATGCGTTATGCGTTATGAGTAATGCGTGATCCGTTATGCGTTATGCGTTATGCGTTATGCGTTATGCGTTATGCGTTATGCGTTATGGGTTATGAGTAAAGCGTGATCCGTTATGCGTTATGCGTTATGAGTAATGCGTGATCCGTTATGCGTTATGCGTTATGCGTTATGCGTTATGCGTTATGCTTTATGCATTATGCGTTATGCGTTATGCGATTTATGTTATGCGTTATGCGTTATGGGTTGTGCGTTATGAGTCATGCGTAATGCGTTATGCGTTTTGCTTTATGCGTTATGCGTTATGGGTTATGCGTTATGCGTTATGCGTTATGCGTTATGCGTTATGCATTATGCGTTATGCGTTATGCGTTATGCGTTATGCGTTATGCGTTATGCGTTATGCGTTATGTGTTATGCGTTGTGCGTTATACGTTATGCGATTTGCGTTATGCGTTATGCGTTATGCGTTATGCGTTATGCGTTATGCGTTATGCGTTATGCGTTATGTGTTATGCGTTGTGCGTTATCCGCTATGCGTTATGCGTTACGCGTAATGCGTTATGCGCTATGGGTTATGCGTTAAGCGTTATGCATTATGCGTTATGCGTTATGCGTTATGCGTTATGCGTTATGCGTTATGCTTTATGCGTTATGCGTTATGCGTTATGCGATTTGCGTTATGCGTTATGTGTTATGCGTTATGCGTTATGCGTTATGCGTTATGCGTTATGCGTTATGCGTTATGCGTTATGCGTTATGCGTTATGAGTAATGCGTGATCCGTTATGCGTTATGCGATATGAGTAATGCGTTATGCGTTATGCGTTATGCGTTATGCGTTATGCGTTATGCGTTATGCGTTATGCGTTATGCGTTATGCGTTATGCGTTATGCGTTATGCGTTATGCGTTATGCGTTATGCGTTATGCGTTATGCGTTATGCGTTATGCGTTATGCGTTATGAGTAATGCGTGATCCGTTATGCGTTATGCTTTATGCGGTATGCGTTATGCGTTATGCGTTATGCGATTTGCGTTATGCGTTATGTGTTATGCGTTATGCGTTATGCGTTATGCGTTATGCGTTATGCGTTATGCGTTATGCGTTATGCGTTATGCGTTATGTGTTATGGGTTATGCGTTATGCGTTATGCGTTATGCGTTATGCGTTATGCGTTATGCGTTATGCGTTATGCGTTATGCGTTATGCGTTATGCGTTATGCGTTATGCGTTATGCGTTATGTGTTATGCGTTATGAGTAATCCGTGATCCGTTATGCGTTATGCGTTATGCGTTATGCGTTATGAGTAATGCGTGATCCGTTATGCGTTATGCGTTATGCGTTATGCGTTATGCGTTATGCGTTATGCGTTATGAGTAATGCGTGATCCGTTATGCGTTATGCGCTATGAGTAATGCGTGATCCGTTATGCGTTATTCGTTATGAGTAATGCTTGATCCGTTACGCGTTATACGTTATGCATTAAGCGTTATGCGTTATACCTTATGCGTTATGCGTTATGCGTTATGCGTTATGCGTTATGCTTTATGCATTATGCGTTATGCGTTATGCGATTTGCGTTATGCGTTATGCGTTATGGGTTATGCGTTATGCGTTATGCGTTATGCTTTATGCATTATGCGTTATGCGTTATGCGATTTGCGTTATGCGTTATGCGTTGTGGGTTGTGCGTTATGAGTCATGCGTTATGCGTTATGCGTTTTGCTTTATGCGTTATGCGTTATGGGTAATGCGTTATGCGTTATGCGTTATGCGTTATGGGTTATGAGTAATGCGTGATCCGTTATGCGTTATGCTTTATGCGTTATGAGTTACGCGTAATGCGTTATGCGCTATGAGTAAAGCGTGATCCGTTATGCGTTATGCGTTATGAGTAATGCGTGATCCGTTATGCGTTATGCGTTATGCGTTATGCGTTATGCGTTATGCGTTATGCGTTATGGTTTATGAGTAAAGCGTGATCCGTTATGCGTTATGCGTTATGAGTAATGCGTGATCCGTTATGCGTTATGCGTTATGCGTTATGCGTTATGCGTTATGCATTATGCGTTATGCGTTATGCGATTTATGTTATGCGTTATGCGTTATGGGTTGTGCGTTATGAGTCATGCGTAATGCGTTATGCGTTTTGCTTTATGCGTTATGCGTTATGGGTTATGCGTTATGCGTTATGCGTTATGCGTTATGCGTTATGCATTATGCGTTATGCGTTATGCGTTATGCGTTATGCGTTATGCGTTATGCGTTATGTGTTATGCGTTGTGCGTTATCCGCTATGCGTTATGCGTTACGCGTAATGCGTTATGCGCTATGGGTTATGCGTTAAGCGTTATGCATTATGCGTTATGCGTTATGCGTTATGCGTTATGCGTTATGCGTTATGCTTTATGCGTTATGCGTTATGCGTTATGCGATTTGCGTTATGCGTTATGTGTTATGCGTTATGCGTTATGCGTTATGCGTTATGCGATTTGCGTTATGCGTTATGTGTTATGCGTTATGCGTTATGCGTTATGCGTTATGCGTTATGCGTTATGCGTTATGCGTTATGCGTTATGCGTTATGCGTTATGCGTTATGAGTAATGCGTGATCCGTTATGCGTTATGCGATATGAGTAATGCGTTATGCGTTATGCGTTATGCGTTATGCGTTATGCGTTATGCGTTATGCGTTATGCGTTATGCGTTATGCGTTATGCGTTATGCGTTATGCGTTATGCGTTATGCGTTATGCGTTATGCATTATGCGTTATGAGTAATGCGTGATCGGTTATGCGTTATGCTTTATGCGTTATGCGTTATGCGTTATGCGTTATGCGATTTGCGTTATGCGTTATGTGTTATGCGTTATGCGTTATGCGTTATGCGTTATGCGTTATGCGTTATGCGTTATGCGTTATGCGTTATGTGTTATGGGTTATGCGTTATGCGTTATGCGTTATGCGTTATGCGTTATGCGTTATGCGTGATCCGTTATGCGTTATGCGTTATGCGTTATGCGTTATGCGTTATGCGTTATGCGTTATGCGTTATGAGTAATGCGTGATCCGTTATGCGTTATGCGCTATGAGTAATGCGTGATCCGTTATGCGTTATGCGTTATGAGTAATGCTTGATCCGTTACGCGTTATACGTTATGCATTAAGCGTTATGCGTTATACCTTATGCGTTATGCGTTATGCGTTATGGGTTATGCGTTATGCTTTATGCATTATGCGTTATGCGTTATGCGATTTGCGTTATGCGTTATGCGTTATGGGTTATGCGTTATGCGTTATGCGTTATGCTTTATGCATTATGCGTTATGCGTTATGCGTTATGCGATTTGCGTTATGCGTTATGCGTTGTGGGTTGTGCGTTATGAGTCATGCGTTATGCGTTATGCGTTTTGCTTTATGCGTTATGCGTTATGGGTTATGCGTTATGCGTTATGCGTTATGCGTTATGGGTTATGAGTAATGCGTGATCCGTTATGCGTTATGCTTTATGCGTTATGAGTTACGCGTAATGCGTTATGCGCTATGAGTAAAGCGTGATCCGTTATGCGTTATGCGTTATGAGTAATGCGTGATCCGTTATGCGTTATGCGTTATGCGTTATGCGTTATGCGTTATGCGTTATGCGTTATGGGTTATGAGTAAAGCGTGATCCGTTATGCGTTATGCGTTATGAGTAATGCGTGATCCGTTATGCGTTATGCGTTATGCGTTATGCGTTATGCGTTATGCTTTATGCATTATGCGTTATGCGTTATGCGATTTATGTTATGCGTTATGCGTTATGGGTTGTGCGTTATGAGTCATGCGTAATGCGTTATGCGTTTTGCTTTATGCGTTATGCGTTATGGGTTATGCGTTATGCGTTATGCGTTATGCGTTATGCGTTATGCGTTATGCATTATGCGATTTGCGTTATGCGTTATGCGTTATGCGTTATGCGTTATGCGTTTTGCGTTATGCGTTATGCGTTTTGCGTTATGCGTTATGCGTTATGCGTTATGCGTTATGCGTTATGCGTTATGCGTTATGTGTTATGCGTTGTGCGTTATCCGCTATGCGTTATGCGTTTTGCGTTATGCGTTATGCGTTATGCGTTGTGCGTTATCCGCTATGCGTTATGCGTTTTGCGTTATGCGTTATGCGTTATGCGTTATGCGTTATGCGTTATGCGTTATGAGTAATGCGTGATCCGTTATGCGTTATGCGTTATGAGTAATGCTTGATCCGTTACGCGTTATGCGTTATGCATTAAGCGTTATGCGTTATGCATTAAGCGTTATGCGTTATACGTTATGCGTTATGTGTTATGCGTTATGCGTTATGCGTTATGCGTTATGCGTTATGCGTTATGCGTTATGCGTTATGCGTTATGCGTTATGCGTTATGCGTTATGCGTTATGTGTTATGCGTTGTGCGTTATCCGCTATGCGTTATGCGTTTTGCGTTATGCGTTATGCGTTATACGTTATGCGTAATGCGTTATGCGTTATGCGTTATGCGATTTGCGTTATGCGTTATGCGTTATGCGTTATGTGTTATGCGTTATGGGTTATGAGTAAAGCGTGATCCGTTATGCGTTATGCGTTATGAGTAATGCGTGATCCGTTATGCGTTATGCGTTATGCGTTATGTGTTATGCGTTATGCTTTATGCATTATGCGTTATGCGTTATGCGATTTATGTTATGCGTTATGCGTTATGGGTTGTGCGTTATGAGTCATGCGTAATGCGTTATGCGTTTTGCTTTATGCGTTATGCGTTATGGGTTATGCGTTATGCGTTATGCGTTATGCGTTATGCGTTATGCATTATGCGTTATGCGTTATGCGTTATGCGTTATGCGTTATGCGTTATGCGTTATGCGTTATGCGTTATGCGTTATGCGTTATGTGTTATGCGTTGTGCGTTATACGTTATGCGATTTGCGTTATGCGTTATGCGTTATGCGTTATGCGTTATGCGTTATGCGTTATGCGTCATGCGTTATGCGTCATGCGTTATGCGTTATGCGTTTTGCGTTATGCGTTATGCGTTATACGTTATGCGTTATGAGTTGTGCGTTATGCGTTATGCGTTATGAGTAATGCGTGATCCGTTATGCGTTATGCGTTATGAGTAATGCTTGATCCGTTACGCGTTATGATTTATGTATTAAGCGTTATGCGTTATACTTTATGCGTTATGCGTTATGCGTTATGCGTTATGCTTTATGCATTATGCGTTATGCGTTATGCGATTTGCGTTATGCGTTATGCGTTATGGGTTGTGCGTTATGAGTCATGCGTTATGCGTTATGCGTTTTGCTTTATGCGTTATGCGTTATGGGTTATGCGTTATGCGTTATGCGTTATGGGTTATGAGTAATGCGTGATCCGTTATGCGTTATGCTTTATGCGTTATGAGTTACGCGTAATGCGTTATGCGCTATGGGTCATGCGTTAAGCGTTATGCGTTATGGGTTATGCGTCATGGGTTATGCGTTATGTGTTATGCGTTGTGCATTATCCGCTATGCGTTTTGCGTTATACGTTATGCGTAATGCGTTATGCGTTATGCGTTATGCGATTTGCGTTATGCGTTATGCGTTATGCGTTATGCGTTATGCGTTATGCGTTATGCGTTATGCGTTATGCGTTATATGTTATGGGATATGCGTTATGCGTTATGCGTTATGCGTTATGCGTTATGCGTTATGCGTTATGCGTTATGCGTTATGCGTTATGCGTTATGCGTTATGCGTTATGCGTTATGCGTTATGCGTTATGCGTTATGCTTTATGCGTTATGCGTTATGCGTTATGCGATTTGCGTTATGCGTTATGTGTTATGCGTTATGCGTTATGCGTTATGCGTTATGCGATTTGCGTTATGCGTTATGTGTTATGCGTTATGCGTTATGCGTTATGCGTTATGCGTTATGCGTTATGCGTTATGCGTTATGCGTTATGCGTTATGCGTTATGCGTTATGCGTTATGAGTAATGCGTGATCCGTTATGCGTTATGCGATATGAGTAATGCGTTATGCGTTATGCGTTATGCGTTATGCGTTATGCGTTATGCGTTATGCGTTATGCGTTATGCGTTATGCGTTATGCGTTATGCGTTATGCGTTATGCGTTATGCGTTATGCATTATGCGTTATGAGTAATGCGTGATCGGTTATGCGTTATGCTTTATGCGTTATGCGTTATGCGTTATGCGTTATGCGATTTGCGTTATGCGTTATGTGTTATGCGTTATGCGTTATGCGTTATGCGTTATGCGTTATGCGTTATGCGTTATGCGTTATGCGTTATGTGTTATGGGTTATGCGTTATGCGTTATGCGTTATGCGTTATGCGTTATGCGTTATGCGTGATCCGTTATGCGTTATGCGTTATGCGTTATGCGTTATGCGTTATGCGTTATGCGTTATGCGTTATGAGTAATGCGTGATCCGTTATGCGTTATGCGCTATGAGTAATGCGTGATCCGTTATGCGTTATGCGTTATGAGTAATGCTTGATCCGTTACGCGTTATACGTTATGCATTAAGCGTTATGCGTTATACCTTATGCGTTATGCGTTATGCGTTATGCGTTATGCGTTATGCTTTATGCATTATGCGTTATGCGTTATGCGATTTGCCTTATGCGTTATGCGTTATGGGTTATGCGTTATGCGTTATGCGTTATGCTTTATGCATTATGCGTTATGCGTTATGCGTTATGCGATTTGCGTTATGCGTTATGCGTTGTGGGTTGTGCGTTATGAGTCATGCGTTATGCGTTATGCGTTTTGCTTTATGCGTTATGCGTTATGGGTTATGCGTTATGCGTTATGCGTTATGCGTTATGGGTTATGAGTAATGCGTGATCCGTTATGCGTTATGCTTTATGCGTTATGAGTTACGCGTAATGCGTTATGCGCTATGAGTAAAGCGTGATCCGTTATGCGTTATGCGTTATGAGTAATGCGTGATCCGTTATGCGTTATGCGTTATGCGTTATGCGTTATGCGTTATGCGTTATGCGTTATGGGTTATGAGTAAAGCGTGATCCGTTATGCGTTATGCGTTATGAGTAATGCGTGATCCGTTATGCGTTATGCGTTATGCGTTATGCGTTATGCGTTATGCTTTATGCATTATGCGTTATGCGTTATGCGATTTATGTTATGCGTTATGCGTTATGGGTTGTGCGTTATGAGTCATGCGTAATGCGTTATGCGTTTTGCTTTATGCGTTATGCGTTATGGGTTATGCGTTATGCGTTATGCGTTATGCGTTATGCGTTATGCGTTATGCATTATGCGATTTGCGTTATGCGTTATGCGTTATGCGTTATGCGTTATGCGTTTTGCGTTATGCGTTATGCGTTTTGCGTTATGCGTTATGCGTTATGCGTTATGCGTTATGCGTTATGCGTTATGCGTTATGTGTTATGCGTTGTGCGTTATCCGCTATGCGTTATGCGTTTTGCGTTATGCGTTATGCGTTATGCGTTGTGCGTTATCCGCTATGCGTTATGCGTTTTGCGTTATGCGTTATGCGTTATGCGTTATGCGTTATGCGTTATGAGTAATGCGTGATCCGTTATGCGTTATGCGTTATGAGTAATGCTTGATCCGTTACGCGTTATGCGTTATGCATTAAGCGTTATGCGTTATGCATTAAGCGTTATGCGTTATACGTTATGCGTTATGTGTTATGCGTTATGCGTTATGCGTTATGCGTTATGCGTTATGCGTTATGCGTTATGCGTTATGCGTTATGCGTTATGCGTTATGCGTTATGCGTTATGTGTTATGCGTTGTGCGTTATCCGCTATGCGTTATGCGTTTTGCGTTATGCGTTATGCGTTATACGTTATGCGTAATGCGTTATGCGTTATGCGTTATGCGATTTGCGTTATGCGTTATGCGTTATGCGTTATGTGTTATGCGTTATGGGTTATGAGTAAAGCGTGATCCGTTATGCGTTATGCGTTATGAGTAATGCGTGATCCGTTATGCGTTATGCGTTATGCGTTATGTGTTATGCGTTATGCTTTATGCATTATGCGTTATGCGTTATGCGATTTATGTTATGCGTTATGCGTTATGGGTTGTGCGTTATGAGTCATGCGTAATGCGTTATGCGTTTTGCTTTATGCGTTATGCGTTATGGGTTATGCGTTATGCGTTATGCGTTATGCGTTATGCGTTATGCATTATGCGTTATGCGTTATGCGTTATGCGTTATGCGTTATGCGTTATGCGTTATGCGTTATGCGTTATGCGTTATGCGTTATGTGTTATGCGTTGTGCGTTATACGTTATGCGATTTGCGTTATGCGTTATGCGTTATGCGTTATGCGTTATGCGTTATGCGTTATGCGTCATGCGTTATGCGTCATGCGTTATGCGTTATGCGTTTTGCGTTATGCGTTATGCGTTATACGTTATGCGTTATGAGTTGTGCGTTATGCGTTATGCGTTATGAGTAATGCGTGATCCGTTATGCGTTATGCGTTATGAGTAATGCTTGATCCGTTACGCGTTATGATTTATGTATTAAGCGTTATGCGTTATACTTTATGCGTTATGCGTTATGCGTTATGCGTTATGCTTTATGCATTATGCGTTATGCGTTATGCGATTTGCGTTATGCGTTATGCGTTATGGGTTGTGCGTTATGAGTCATGCGTTATGCGTTATGCGTTTTGCTTTATGCGTTATGCGTTATGGGTTATGCGTTATGCGTTATGCGTTATGGGTTATGAGTAATGCGTGATCCGTTATGCGTTATGCTTTATGCGTTATGAGTTACGCGTAATGCGTTATGCGCTATGGGTCATGCGTTAAGCGTTATGCGTTATGGGTTATGCGTTATGGGTTATGCGTTATGTGTTATGCGTTGTGCATTATCCGCTATGCGTTTTGCGTTATACGTTATGCGTAATGCGTTATGCGTTATGCGTTATGCGATTTGCGTTATGCGTTATGCGTTATGCGTTATGCGTTATGCGTTATGCGTTATGCGTTATGCGTTATGCGTTATGCGTTATATGTTATGGGATATGCGTTATGCGTTATGCGTTATGCGTTATGCGTTATGCGTTATGCGTTATGCGTTATGCGTTATGCGTTATGCGTTATGCGTTATGCGTTATGCGTTATGCGTTATGCGTTATGATTAATCCGTGATCCGTTATGCGTTATGCGTTATGCGTTATGCGTTATGAGTAATGCGTGATCCGTTATGCGTTATGCGTTATGCGTTATGCGTTATGCGTTATGAGTAATGCGTTATGCGTTATGCGTTATGCGTTATGCGTTGCGTGTTATGCGTTATGCGTTTTGCTTTATGCGTTATGCGTTATGGGTTATGAGTAATGCGTGATCCGTTATGTGTTATGCGTTATGCGTTATGCGTTATACGTTATGCGTTATGCGTTATGCGTAATGCGTTATGCGTTATGCGTTATGCTTTATGCATTATGCGTTATGCGTTATGCGTTATGCGTTATGCGTTATGAGTAATGCGTGATCCGTTATGCGTTATGCGTTATGGGTTATGCGTTATGTGTTATGCGTTATGCGTTATGCGTTATGCGTTATGAGTTACGCGTTATGCGTTATGCGTTATGCGTTATGCGTCATGCGTTATGCGTCATGCGTTATGCGTTATGCGTTATGCGTTATGCATTATGTGTTATCCGTTATGCGTTATCCGTTATGCGTTTTGCGTTATGCGTTATGCGTTATGAGTTGTGCGTTATGCGTTATGCGTTATGCGTTATGCGTTATGCTTTATGCGTTATGCGTTATGAGTAATGCGTGATCCGTTATGTGTTATGCGTTATGCGTTATGCGTTTTGCGTTATGCCTTATGCGTTATGCGTTATGCGTTATGCGTTATGCGTTATGCGTTATGCGTTATGAGTAATGCGTGATCCGTTATGTGTTATGCGTTATGCGTTATGCGTTATACGTTATGCGTTATGCGTTATGCGTAATGCGTTATGCGTTATGCGTTATGCTTTATGCATTATGCGTTATGCGTTATGCGTTATGCGTTATGAGTAATGCGTGATCCGTTATGCGTTATGCGTTATGGGTTATGCGTTATGTGTTATGCGTTATGCGTTATGCGTTATGCGATATGCGTTATGCGTTATGCGTTATGCGTCATGCGTTATGCGTCATGCGTTATGCGTTATGCGTTATGCGTGATCCGTTATGCGTTATGCGTTATGCGTTATGCGTTATGCGTTATGCGTTATGAGTAATGCGTGATCCGTTATGCGTTATGCGTTATGAGTAATGCTTGATCCGTTACGCGTTATGATTTATGCATTAAGCGTTATGCGTTATACTTTATGCGTTATGCGTTATGCGTTATGCTTTATGCATTATGCGTTATGCGTTATGCGATTTGCGTTATGCGTTATGCGTTATGGGTTGTGCGTTATGAGTCATGCGTTATGCGTTATGCGTTTTGCTTTATGCGTTATGCGTTATGGGTTATGCGTTATGCGTTATGCGTTATGCGTTATGGGTTATGAGTAATGCGTGATCCGTTATGTGTTATGCGTTATGCGTTATGCGTTATACGTTATGCGTTATGCGTTATGCGTAATGCGTTATGCGTTATGCGTTATGCTTTATGCATTATGCGTTATGCGTTATGCGATTTGCGTAATGCGTTATGCGTTATGGGTTATGCGTTATGCTTTATGCATTATGCGTTATGCGTTATGCGTTATGCGATTTGCGTTATGCGTTATGCGTTATGGGTTGTGCGTTATGAGTCATGCGTTATGCGTTATGCGTTTTGCTTTATGCGTTATGCGTTATGGGTTATGCGTTATGCGTTATGCGTTATGCGTTATGCGTTATGGGTTATGAGTAATGAGTGATCCGTTATGCGTTATTCTTTATGCGTTATGAGTTACGCGTAATGCGTTATGCGCTATGGGTCATGCGTTAAGCGTTATGCGTTATGCGTTATGCGTTATACGTTATGCGTAATGCGTTATGCGTTATGCGTTATGCGATTTGCGTTATGCGTTATGCGTTATGCGTTATGTGTTATGCGTTATGCGTTATGTGTTATGGGTTATGCGTTATGCGTTATGCGTTATGCGTTATGCGTTATGCGTTATGCGTTATGCGTTATGCGTTATGCGTTATGCGTTATGCTTTATGCGTTATGCGTTATGAGTAATCCGTGATCCGTTATGCGTTATGCGTTATGCGTTATGCGTTATGAGTAATGCGTGATCCGTTATGCGTTATGCGTTATGAGAAATGCTTGATCCGTTACGCGTTATGCGTTATGCATTAAGCGTTATGCGTTATACGTTATGCGTTATGCGTTATGCGTTATGCGTTATGCGTTATGCGTTATGCTTTATGCATTATGCGTTATGCGTTATGCGATTTGCGTAATGCGTTATGCGTTATGGGTTATGCGTTATGCGTTATGCGTTATGCGTTATGCGTTATGCGTTATGCTTTATGCATTATGCGTTATGCGTTATGCGATTTGCGTTATGCGTTATGCGTTATGGGTTGTGCGTTATGAGTCATGCGTTATGCGTTATGCGTTTTGCTTTATGCGTTATGCGTTATGGGTTATGCGTTATGCGTTATGCGTTATGCGTTATGGGTTATGCGTTATGGGTTATGCGATATGTGTTATGCGTTGTGCGTTATCCGCTATGCGTTATGCGTTTTGCGTTATGCGTTATGCGTTATGCGTTATGAGTAATGCGTGATCCGTTATGCGTTATGCGTTATGCGTTATGCGTTATGCGTTATGCGTTATGAGTAATGCGTGATCCGTTATGCGTTTTGCGTTATGCGCTATGAGTAATGCGTGATCCGTTATGCGTTATGCGTTATGAGTAATGCTTGATCCGTTACGCGTTATGCGTTATACATTAAGCGTTATGCGTTATACGTTATGCGTTATGCGTTATGCGTTATGCGTTATTCGTTATGCTTTATGCATTATGCGTTATGCGTTATGCGATTTGCGTTATGCGTTATGCGTTATGGGTTGTGCGTTATGAGTCATGCGTTATGCGTTATGCGTTTTGCTTTATGCGTTATGCGTTATGGGTTATGCGTTATGCGTTATGCGTTATGCGTTATGGGTTATGAGTAATGCGTGATCCGTTATGCGTTATGCTTTATGCGTTATGCGTTATGCGTTTTGCGTTATGCGTTATGCGTTATGCGTTATGCGTTATGCGTTATGCGTTATGCGTTATGAGTAATGCGTGATCCGTTATGTGTTATGCGTTATGCGTTATGCGTTATACGTTATGCGTTATGCGTTATGCGTAATGCGTTATGCGTTATGCGTTATGCTTTATGCATTATGCGTTATGCGTTATGCGTTATGCGTTATGCGTTATGAGTAATGCGTGATCCGTTATGCGTTATGCGTTATGGGTTATGCGTTATGTGTTATGCGTTATGCGTTATGCGTTATGCGTTATGCGTTATGAGTTACGCGTTATGCGTTATGCGTTATGCGTTATGCGTCATGCGTTATGCGTCATGCGTTATGCGTTATGCGTTATGCGTTATGCATTATGTGTTATCCGTTATGCGTTATCCGTTATGCGTTTTGCGTTATGCGTTATGCGTTATGAGTTGTGCGTTATGCGTTATGCGTTATGCGTTATGCGTTATGCTTTATGCGTTATGCGTTATGAGTAATGCGTGATCCGTTATGTGTTATGCGTTATGCGTTATGCGTTTTGCGTTATGCCTTATGCGTTATGCGTTATGCGTTATGCGTTATGCGTTATGCGTTATGCGTTATGAGTAATGCGTGATCCGTTATGTGTTATGCGTTATGCGTTATGCGTTATACGTTATGCGTTATGCGTTATGCGTAATGCGTTATGCGTTATGCGTTATGCTTTATGCATTATGCGTTATGCGTTATGCGTATGCGTTATGCGTTATGAGTAATGCGTGATCCGTTATGCGTTATGCGTTATGGGTTATGCGTTATGTGTTATGCGTTATGCGTTATGCGTTATGCGTTATGCGTTATGCGTTATGCGTCATGCGTTATGCGTCATGCGTTATGCGTTATGCGTTATGCGTGATCCGTTATGCGTTATGCGTTATGCGTTATGAGTTGTGCGTTATGCGTTATGCGTTATGAGTAATGCGTGATCCGTTATGCGTTATGCGTTATGAGTAATGCTTGATCCGTTACGCGTTATGATTTATGCATTAAGCGTTATGCGTTATACTTTATGCGTTATGCGTTATGCGTTATGCGTTATGCTTTATGCATTATGCGTTATGCGTTATGCGATTTGCGTTATGCGTTATGCGTTATGGGTTGTGCGTTATGAGTCATGCGTTATGCGTTATGCGTTTTGCTTTATGCGTTATGCGTTATGGGTTATGCGTTATGCGTTATGCGTTATGGGTTATGAGTAATGCGTGATCCGTTATGCGTTATGCTTTATGCGTTATGAGTTACGCGTAATGCGTTATGCGCTATGGGTCATGCGTTAAGCGTTATGCGTTATGGGTTATGCGTTATGGGTTATGCGTTATGCGTTATGCGTTATGCGTTATGCGTTATGCGTTTTGCGTTATACGTTATGCGTAATGCGTTATGCGTTATGCGTTATGCGATTTGCGTTATGCGTTATGCGTTATGCGTTATGCGTTATGCGTTATGCGTTATGCGTTATGCGTTATATGTTATGGGATATGCGTTATGCGTTATGCGTTATGCGTTATGCGTTATGCGTTATGCGTTATGCGTTATGCGTTATGCGTTATGCGTTATGCGTTATGCGTTATGCGTTATGCGTTATGCGTTATGCGTTATGATTAATCCGTGATCCGTTATGCGTTATGCGTTATGCGTTATGCGTTATGAGTAATGCGTGATCCGTTATGCGTTATGCGTTATGCGTTATGCGTTATGCGTTATGCGTTATGAGTAATGCGTTATGCGTTATGCGTTATGCGTTATGCGTTGCGTGTTATGCGTTATGCGTTTTGCTTTATGCGTTATGCGTTATGGGTTATGCGTTATGCGTTATGCGTTATGGGTTATGGGTTATGCGTTTTGCGTTATGCCTTATGCGTTATGCGTTATGCGTTATGCGTTATGCGTTATGCGTTATGAGTAATGCGTGATCCGTTATGTGTTATGCGTTATGCGTTATGCGTTATACGTTATGCGTTATGCGTTATGCGTAATGCGTTATGCGTTATGCGTTATGCTTTATGCATTATGCGTTATGCGTTATGCGTTATGCGTTATGCGTTATGCGTTATGAGTAATGCGTGATCCGTTATGTGTTATGCGTTATGCGTTATGCGTTATACGTTATGCGTTATGCGTTATGCGTAATGCGTTATGCGTTATGCGTTATGCTTTATGCATTATGCGTTATGCGTTATGCGTTATGCGTTATGAGTAATGCGTGATCCGTTATGCGTTATGCGTTATGGGTTATGCGTTATGTGTTATGCGTTATGCGTTATGCGTTATGCGTTATGCGTCATGCGTCATGCGTTATGCGTCATGCGTTATGCGTTATGCGTTATGCGTGATCCGTTATGCGTTATGAGAAATGCTTGATCCGTTACGCGTTATGCGTTATGCGTTATGCGATTTGCGTTATGCGTTATGCGTTATGGGTTGTGCGTTATGAGTCATGCGTTATGCGTTATGCGTTTTGCTTTATGCGTTATGCGTTATGGGTTATGCGTTATGCTTTATGCATTATGCGTTATGCGTTATGCGATTTGCGTTATGCGTTATGCGTTATGGGTTGTGCGTTATGAGTCATGCGTTATGCGTTATGCGTTTTGCTTTATGCGTTATGCGTTATGGGTTATGCGTTATGCGTTATGCGTTATGCGTTATGGGTTATGAGTAATGCGTGATCCGTTATGTGTTATGCGTTATGCGTTATGCGTTATACGTTATGCGTTATGCGTTATGCGTAATGCGTTATGCGTTATGCGTTATGCTTTATGCATTATGCGTTATGCGTTATGCGTTATGCGTTATGAGTAATGCGTGATCCGTTATGCGTTATGCGTTATGGGTTATGCGTTATGTGTTATGCGTTATGCGTTATGCGTTATGCGTTATGCGTTATGCGTTATGCGTCATGCGTTATGCGTCATGCGTTATGCGTTATGCGTTATGCGTGATCCGTTATGCGTTATGCGTTATACGTTATGCGTTATGCGTTATGCGTTATGCGTTATGCGTTATGCGTTATGCGTTATGCTTTATGCATTATGCGTTATGCGTTATGCGATTTGCGTTATGGGTTATGCGTTATGCGTTATGCGTTATGCGTTATGCGTTATGAGTAATCCGTGATCCGTTATGCGTTATGCGTTATGCGTTATGCGTTATGCGTTATGCGTTATGAGTAATGCGTGATCCGTTATGCGTTATGCGTTATGAGAAATGCTTGATCCGTTACGCGTTATGCGTTATGCGTTATGCGATTTGCGTTATGCGTTATGCGTTATGGGTTGTGCGTTATGAGTCATGCGTTATGCGTTATGCGTTTTGCTTTATGCGTTATGCGTTATGGGTTATGCGTTATGCGTTATGCGTTATGCGTTATGCGTTATGGGTTATGAGTAATGCGTGATCCGTTATGCGTTATTCTTTATGCGTTATGAGTTACGCGTAATGCGTTATGCGCTATGGGTCATGCGTTAAGCGTTATGCGTTATGCGTTATGCGTTATACGTTATGCGTAATGCGTTATGCGTTATGCGTTATGCGATTTGCGTTATGCGTTATGCGTTATGCGTTATGCGTTATGCGTTATGCGTTATGCGTTATGTGTTATGGGTTATGCGTTATGCGTTATGCGTTATGCGTTATGCGTTATGCGTTATGCGTTATGCGTTATGCGTTATGCGTTATGCGTTATGCGTTATGCTTTATGCGTTATGCGTTATGAGTAATCCGTGATCCGTTATGCGTTATGCGTTATGCGTTATGCGTTATGAGTAATGCGTGATCCGTTATGCGTTATGCGTTATGAGAAATGCTTGATCCGTTACGCGTTATGCGTTATGCATTAAGCGTTATGCGTTATACGTTATGCGTTATGCGTTATGCGTTATGCGTTATGCGTTATGCGTTATGCTTTATGCATTATGCGTTATGCGTTATGCGATTTGCGTAATGCGTTATGCGTTATGGGTTATGCGTTATGCGTTATGCGTTATGCGTTATGCGTTATGCGTTATGCTTTATGCATTATGCGTTATGCGTTATGCGATTTGCGTTATGCGTTATGCGTTATGGGTTGTGCGTTATGAGTCATGCGTTATGCGTTATGCGTTTTGCTTTATGCGTTATGCGTTATGGGTTATGCGTTATGCGTTATGCGTTATGCGTTATGGGTTATGAGTAATCCGTGATCCGTTATGCGTTATGCTTTATGCGTTATGAGTTACGCGTAATGCGTTATGCGCTATGGGTCATGCGTTAAGCGTTATGCGTTATGCGTTATGCGTTATGCGTTATGGGTTATGCGTTATGGGTTATGCGATATGTGTTATGCGTTGTGCGTTATCCGCTATGCGTTATGCGTTTTGCGTTATGCGTTATGCGTTATGCGTTATGAGTAATGCGTGATCCGTTATGCGTTATGCGTTATGCGTTATGCGTTATGCGTTATGAGTAATGCGTGATCCGTTATGCGTTTTGCGTTATGCGCTATGAGAAATGCGTGATCCGTTATGCGTTATGCGTTATGAGTAATGCTTGATCCGTTACGCGTTATGCGTTATACATTAAGCGTTATGCGTTATACGTTATGCGTTATGCGTTATGCGTTATGCGTTATTCGTTATGCTTTATGCATTATGCGTTATGCGTTATGCGATTTGCGTTATGCGTTATGCGTTATGGGTTGTGCGTTATGAGTCATGCGTTATGCGTTATGCGTTTTGCTTTATGCGTTATGCGTTATGGGTTATGCGTTATGCGTTATGCGTTATGCGTTATGGGTTATGAGTAATGCGTGATCCGTTATGCGTTATGCTTTATGCGTTATGCGTTATGCGTTTTGCGTTATGCCTTATGCGTTATGCGTTATGCGTTATGCGTTATGCGTTATGCGTTATGAGTAATGCGTGATCCGTTATGTGTTATGCGTTATGCGTTATGCGTTATACGTTATGCGTTATGCGTTATGCGTAATGCGTTATGCGTTATGCGTTATGCTTTATGCATTATGCGTTATGCGTTATGCGTTATGCGTTATGCGTTATGAGTAATGCGTGATCCGTTATGCGTTATGCGTTATGGGTTATGCGTTATGTGTTATGCGTTATGCGTTATGCGTTATGCGTTATGCGTTATGAGTTACGTGTTATGCGTTATGCGTTATGCGTTATGCGTCATGCGTTATGCGTCATGCGTTATGCGTTATGCGTTATGCGTTATGCATTATGTGTTATCCGTTATGCGTTATCCGTTATGCGTTTTGCGTTATGCGTTATGCGTTATGAGTTGTGCGTTATGCGTTATGCGTTATGCGTTATGCGTTATGCTTTATGCGTTATGCGTTATGAGTAATGCGTGATCCGTTATGTGTTATGCGTTATGCGTTTTGCGTTATGCCTTATGCGTTATGCGTTATGCGTTATGCGTTATGCGTTATGCGTTATGCGTTATGAGTAATGCGTGATCCGTTATGTGTTATGCGTTATGCGTTATGCGTTATACGTTATGCGTTATGCGTTATGCGTAATGCGTTATGCGTTATGCGTTATGCTTTATGCATTATGCGTTATGCGTTATGCGTATGCGTTATGCGTTATGAGTAATGCGTGATCCGTTATGCGTTATGCGTTATGGGTTATGCGTTATGTGTTATGCGTTATGCGTTATGCGATATGCGTTATGCGTTATGCGTTATGCGTCATGCGTTATGCGTCATGCGTTATGCGTTATGCGTTATGCGTGATCCGTTATGCGTTATGCGTTATGCGTTATGAGTTGTGCGTTATGCGTTATGCGTTATGAGTAATGCGTGATCCGTTATGCGTTATGCGTTATGAGTAATGCTTGATCCGTTACGCGTTATGATTTATGCATTAAGCGTTATGCGTTATACTTTATGCGTTATGCGTTATGCGTTATGCGTTATGCTTTATGCATTATGCGTTATGCGATTTGCGTTATGCGTTATGCGTTATGGGTTGTGCGTTATGAGTCATGCGTTATGCGTTATGCGTTTTGCTTTATGCGTTATGCGTTATGGGTTATGCGTTATGCGTTATGCGTTATGGGTTATGAGTAATGCGTGATCCGTTATGCGTTATGCTTTATGCGTTATGAGTTACGCGTAATGCGTTATGCGCTATGGGTCATGCGTTAAGCGTTATGCGTTATGGGTTATGCGTTATGGGTTATGCGTTATGTGTTATGCGTTGTGCATTATTCGCTATGCGTTTTGCGTTATACGTTATGCGTAATGCGTTATGCGTTATGCGTTATGCGATTTGCGTTATGCGTTATGCGTTATGCGTTATGCGTTATGCGTTATGCGTTATGCGTTATGCGTTATATGTTATGGGATATGCGTTATGCGTTATGCGTTATGCGTTATGCGTTATGCGTTATGCGTTATGCGTTATGCGTTATGCGTTATGCGTTATGCGTTATGCGTTATGCGTTATGCGTTATGCGTTATGATTAATCCGTGATCCGTTATGTGTTATGCGTTATGCGTTATGCGTTATGAGTAATGCGTGATCCGTTATGCGTTATGCGTTATGCGTTATGCGTTATGCGTTATGCGTTATGCGTTATGAGTAATGCGTTATGCGTTATGCGTTATGCGTTATGCGTTGCGTGTTATGCGTTATGCGTTTTGCTTTATGCGTTATGCGTTATGGGTTATGCGTTATGCGTTATGCGTTATGGGTTATGGGTTATGCGTTTTGCTTTATGCGTTATGCGTTATGGGTTATGCGTTATGCGTTATGCGTTATGGGTTATGAGTAATGCGTGATCCGTTATGCGTTATGCTTTATGCGTTATGAGTTACGCGTAATGCGTTATGCGCTATGGGTCATGCGTTAAGCGTTATGCGTTATGCGTTATGCGTTATGGGTTATGCGTTATGGGTTATGCGTTATGTGTTATGCGTTGTGCATTATCCGCTATGCGTTATGCGTTATACGTTATGCGTAATGCGTTATGCGTTATGCGTTATGCGTTATGCGTAATGCGTTATGCGTTATGCGTTATGTGTTATGGGATATGCGTTATGCGTTATGCGTTATGCGTTATGCGTTATGCGTTATGCGTTATGCGTTATGCGTTATGCGTTATGCGTTATGCGTTATGCGTTATGCGTTATGCGTTATGCGTTATGCGTTATGATTAATCCGTGATCCGTTATGCGTTATGCGTTATGCGTTATGCGTTATGAGTAATGCGTGATCCGTTATGCGTTATGCGTTATGCGTTATGCGTTATGCGTTATGCGTTATGAGTAATGCGTGATCCGTTATGCGTTATGCGTTATGCGCTATGAGTAATGCGTGATCCGTTATGCGTTATGCGTTATGAGTAATGCTTGATCCGTTACGCGTTATGCGTTATGCATTAAGCGTTATGCGTTATGCGTTATGCGTTATGCGTTATGCTTTATGCATTATGCGTTATGCGTTATGCTTTATGCATTATGCGTTATGCGTTATGCGATTTATGTTATGCGTTATGCGTTATGGGTTGTGCGTTATGCGTTATGCGTTATGCGTTATGCGTTATGTGTTATGGGTTATGCGTTATGCGTTATGCGTTATGCGTTATGCGTTATGCGTTATGCGTTATGCGTTATGCGTTATGCGTTATGCGTTATGCGTTATGCGTTATGCGTTATGCGTTATGCGTTATGCTTTATGCGTTATGCGTTATGAGTAATCCGTGATCCGTTATGCGTTATGCGTTATGCGTTATGCGTTATGAGTAATGCGTGATCCGTTATGCGTTATGCGTTATGCGTTATGCGTTATGCGTTATGCGTTATGAGTAATGCGTTATGCGTTATGCGTTATGCGTTATGCGTTGCGTGTTATGCGTTATGCGTTTTGCTTTATGCGTTATGCGTTATGGGTTATGCGTTATGCGTTATGCGTTATGGGTTATGGGTTATGCGTTTTGCTTTATGCGTTATGCGTTATGGGTTATGCGTTATGCGTTATGCGTTATGGGTTATGAGTAATGCGTGATCCGTTATGCGTTATGCTTTATGCGTTATGAGTTACGCGTAATGCGTTATGCGCTATGGGTCATGCGTTAAGCGTTATGCGTTATGCGTTATGCGTTATGGGTTATGCGTTATGGGTTATGCGTTATGTGTTATGCGTTGTGCATTATCCGCTATGCGTTATGCGTTATACGTTATGCGTAATGCGTTATGCGTTATGCGTTATGCGATTTGCGTTATGCGTTATGCGTTATGCGTTATGCGTAATGCGTTATGCGTTATGCGTTATGTGTTATGGGATATGCGTTATGCGTTATGCGTTATGCGTTATGCGTTATGCGTTATGCGTTATGCGTTATGCGTTATGCGTTATGCGTTATGCGTTATGCGTTATGATTAATCCGTGATCCGTTATGCGTTATGCGTTATGCGTTATGCGTTATGAGTAATGCGTGATCCGTTATGCGTTATGCGTTATGCGTTATGCGTTATGCGTTATGAGTAATGCGTGATCCGTTATGCGTTATGCGTTATGCGCTATGAGTAATGCGTGATCCGTTATGCGTTATGCGTTATGAGTAATGCTTGATCCGTTACGCGTTATGCGTTATGCATTAAGCGTTATGCGTTATGCGTTATGCGTTATGCGTTATGCTTTATGCATTATGCGTTATGCGTTATGCGATTTGCGTTATGCGTTATGCGTTGTGGGTTGTGCGTTATGAGTCATGCGTTATGCGTTTTGCTTTATGCGTTATGCGTTATGGGTTATGCGTTATGCGTTATGCGTTATGCGTTATGGGTTATGAGTAATGCGTGATCCGTTATGCGTTATGCTTTATGCGTTATGAGTTACGCGTTATGCTTTATGCATTCTGCGTTATGCGTTATGCGATTTATGTTATGCGTTATGCGTTATGGGTTGTGCGTTATGAGTCATGCGTAATGCGTTATGCGTTTTGCTTTATGCGTTATGCGTTATGGGTTATGCGTTATGCGTTATGCGTTATGCGTTATGCGTTATGCGTTATGCGTTATGCGTTATGCGTTATGCGTTATGCGTTATGCGTTATGCGTTATGCGTTGTGCGTTATGCGTTATGCGTTATGCGTTATGCGTCATGGGTTATCCGTTATGCGTTATCCGTTTAGAGTTTTGCGTTATGCGTTATGCGTTTTGCTTTATGCGTTATGCGTTATGGGTTATGCGTTATGCGTTATGCGTTATGCGTTATGGGTTATGAGTAATGCGTGATCCGTTATGCGTTATGCTTTATGCGTTATGAGTTACGCGTTATGCTTTATGCATTATGCGTTATGCGTTATGCGATTTATGTTATGCGTTATGCGTTATGGGTTGTGCATTATGAGTCATGCGTAATGCGTTATGCGTTTTGCTTTATGCGTTATGCGTTATGGGTTATGCGTTATGCGTTATGCGTTATGCGTTATGCGTTATGCGTTATGCGTTATGCGTTATGCGTTATGCGTTATGCGTTATGCGTTATACGTTATGCGTTATGCGTTATGCGTTATGCGTTATGCGTTATGCGTTATGCGTTATGGGTTATGCGCTATGAGTAATGCGTGATCCGTTATGCGTTATGCGTTATGAGTAATGCTTGATCCGTTACGCGTTATGCGTTATGCATTAAGCGTTATGCGTTATACGTTATGCGTTATGCGTTATGGGTTATGCGTTACGCGTTATGCTTTATGCATTATGCGTTATGCGTTATGCGATTTGCGTTATGCGTTATGCGTTATGGGTTGTGCGTTATGAGTCATGCGTTATGCGTTATGCGTTTTGCTTTATGCGTTATGGGTTATGCGTTATGCGTTATGCGTTATGCGTTATGGGTTATGAGTAATGCGTGATCCGTTATGCGTTATGCTTTATGCGTTATGAGTTACGCGTAACGCGTTATGCGCAATGGGTCATGCGTTAAGCGTTATGCGTTATGCGTTATGCGTTATGCGTTATGGGTTATGCGTTATGGGTTATGAGTAATGCGTTATGCGTTATGCGTTATGCTTTATGCATTATGCGTTATGCGTTATGCGTTATGCGTTATGCGTTATGAGTAATGCGTGATCCGTTATGCGTTATGCGTTATGGGTTATGCGTTATGTGTTATGCGTTATGCGTTATGCGTTATGCGTTATGCGTTATGCGTCATGCGTTATGCGTCATGCGTTATGCGTTATGCGTTATGCGTGATCCGTTATGCGTTATGCGTTATGCGTTATGCGTTATGCGTTATGCGTTATGCGCTATGCGTTATGAGTAATGCGTGATCCGTTATGCGTTATGCGTTATGAGTAATGCTTGATCCGTTACGCGTTATGATTTATGCATTAAGCGTTATGCGTTATACTTTATGCGTTATGCGTTATGCGTTATGCGTTATGAGTAATGCGTGATCCGTTATGCGTTATGCGTTATGCGCTATGGGTTATCCGTTATGCGTTATCCGTTTAGAGTTTTGCGTTATGCGTTATGCGTTATGAGTTGTGCGTTATGCGTTATGCGTTATGAGTAATGCGTGATCCGTTATGCGTTATGCGTTATGAGTAATGCTTGATCCGTTACGCGTTATGATTTATGCATTAAGCGTTATGCGTTATACTTTATGCGTTATGCGTTATGCGTTATGCGTTATGCTTTATGCATTATGCGTTATGCGTTATGCGATTTGCGTTATGCGTTATGCGTTATGGGTTGTGCGTTATGAGTCATGCGTTATGCGTTATGCGTTTTGCTTTATGCGTTATGCGTTATGGGTTATGCGTTATGCGTTATGCGTTATGGGTTATGAGTAATGCGTGATCCGTTATGCGTTATGCTTTATGCGTTATGAGTTACGCGTAATGCGTTATGCGCTATGGGTCATGCGTTAAGCGTTATGCGTTATGCGTTATGGGTTATGCGTTATGGGTTATGCGTTATGAGTTATGCGTTATGCATTATCCGCTATGCGTTTTGCGTTATACGTTATGCGTAATGCGTTATGCGTTATGCGTTATGCGATTTGCGTTATGCGTTATGCGTTATGCGTTATGCGTTATGCGTTATGCGTTATGCGTTATGCGTTATGCGTTATGCGTTATGCGTTATGCGTTATGCGTTATGCGTTATGCGTTATGGGTTATCCGTTATGCGTTATCCGTTTAGAGTTTTGCGTTATGCGTTATGCGTTATGCTTTATGCATTATGCGTTATGCGTTATGCGATTTGCGTTATGCGTTATGCGTTGTGGGTTGTGCGTTATGAGTCATGCGTTATGCGTTATGCGTTTTGCTTTATGCGTTATGCGTTATGGGTTATGCGTTATGCGTTATGCGTTATGCGTTATGGGTTATGAGTAATGCGTGATCCGTTATGCGTTATGCTTTATGCGTTATGAGTTACGCGTTATGCTTTATGCATTATGCGTTATGCGTTATGCGATTTATGTTATGCGTTATGCGTTATGGGTTGTGCGTTATGAGTCATGCGTAATGCGTTATGCGTTTTGCTTTGTGCGTTATGCGTTATGGGTTATGCGTTATGCGTTATGCGTTATGCGTTATGCGTTATGCGTTATGCGTTATGCGTTATGCGTTATGCGTTATGCGTTATGCGTTATGCGTTATGCGTTATGCGTTATGCGTTATGCGTTATGCGTTATGCGTTATCGGTTATGCGCTATGAGTAATGCGTGATCCGTTATGCGTTATGCGTTATGAGTAATGCTTGATCCGTTACGCGTTATGCGTTATGCATTAAGCGTTATGCGTTATACGTTATGCGTTATGCGTTATGGGTTATGCGTTATGCGTTATGCTTTATGCATTATGCGTTATGCGTTATGCTATTTGCGTTATGCGTTATGCGTTATGGGTTGTGCGTTATGAGTCATGCGTTATGCGTTATGCGTTTTGCTTTATGCGTTATGCGTTATGGGTTATGCGTTATGCGTTATGCGTTATGCGTTATGCGTTATGGGTTATGAGTAATGCGTGATCCGTTATGCGTTATGCTTTATGCGTTATGAGTTACGCGTAACGCGTTATGCGCAATGGGTCATGCGTTAAGCGTTATGCGTTATGCGTTATGCGTTATGCGTTATGGGTTATGCGTTATGGGTTATGAGTAATGCGTTATGCGTTATGCGTTATGCGTTATGCGTTATGCGTTATGAGTAATGCGTGATCCGTTATGCGTTATGCGTTATGGGTTATGCGTTATGTGTTATGCGTTATGCGTTATGCGTTATGCGTTATGCGTTATGCGTCATGCGTTATGCGTCATGCGTTATGCGTTATGCGTTATGCGTGATCCGTTATGCGTTATGCGTTATGCGTTATGCGTTATGCGTTATGCGTTATGCGCTATGCGTTATGAGTAATGCGTGATCCGTTATGCGTTATGCGTTATGAGTAATGCTTGATCCGTTACGCGTTATGATTTATGCATTAAGCGTTATGCGTTATACTTTATGCGTTATGCGTTATGCGTTATGCGTTATGAGTAATGCGTGATCCGTTATGCGTTATGCGTTATGCGCTATGGGTTATCCGTTATGCGTTATCCGTTTAGAGTTTTGCGTTATGCGTTATGCGTTATGAGTTGTGCGTTATGCGTTATGCGTTATGAGTAATGCGTGATCCGTTATGCGTTATGCGTTATGAGTAATGCTTGATCCGTTACGCGTTATGCGTTATGCATTAAGCGTTATGCGTTATACGTTATGCGTTATGCGTTATGGGTTATGCGTTATGCGTTATGCTTTATGCATTATCCGTTATGCGTTATGCTTTATGCGTTATGAGTTACGCGTAACGCGTTATGCGCAATGGGTCATGCGTTAAGCGTTATGCGTTATGCGTTATGCGTTATGCGTTATGGGTTATGCGTTATGGGTTATGAGTAATGCGTTATGCGTTATGCGTTATGCTTTATGCATTATGCGTTATGCGTTATGCGTTATGCGTTATGCGTTATGCGTTATGAGTAATGCGTGATCCGTTATGCGTTATGCGTTATGGGTTATGCGTTATGTGTTATGCGTTATGCGTTATGCGTTATGCGTTATGCGTTATGCGTCATGCGTTATGCGTCATGCGTTATGCGTTATGCGTTATGCGTGATCCGTTATGCGTTATGCGTTATGCGTTATGCGTTATGCGTTATGCGTTATGCGCTATGCGTTATGAGTAATGCGTGATCCGTTATGCGTTATGCGTTATGAGTAATGCTTGATCCGTTACGCGTTATGATTTATGCATTAAGCGTTATGCGTTATACTTTATGCGTTATGCGTTATGCGTTATGCGTTATGAGTAATGCGTGATCCGTTATGCGTTATGCGTTATGCGGCATGGGTTATCCGTTATGCGTTATCCGTTTAGAGTTTTGCGTTATGCGTTATGCGTTATGAGTTGTGCGTTATGCGTTATGCGTTATGAGTAATGCGTGATCCGTTATGCGTTATGCGTTATGAGTAATGCTTGATCCGTTACGCGTTATGATTTATGCATTAAGCGTTATGCGTTATACTTTATGCGTTATGCGTTATGCGTTATGCGTTATGCTTTATGCATTATGCGTTATGCGTTATGCGATTTGCGTTATGCGTTATGCGTTATGGGTTGTGCGTTATGAGTCATGCGTTATGCGTTATGCGTTTTGCTTTATGCGTTATGCGTTATGGGTTATGCGTTATGCGTTATGCGTTATGGGTTATGAGTAATGCGTGATCCGTTATGCGTTATGCTTTATGCGTTATGAGTTACGCGTAATGCGTTATGCGCTATGGGTCATGCGTTAAGCGTTATGCGTTATGCGTTATGGGTTATGCGTTATGGGTTATGCGTTATGTGTTATGCGTTGTGCATTATCCGCTATGCGTTATGCGTTATACGTTATGCGTAATGCGTTATGCGTTATGCGTTATGCGATTTGCGTTATGCGTTATGCGTTATGCGTTATGCGTTATGCGTTATGCGTTATGCGTTATGCGTTATGCGTTATGCGTTATGCGTTATGCGTTATGCGTTATGCGTTATGCGTTATGCGTTATGGGTTATCCGTTATGCGTTATCCGTTTAGAGTATTGCGTTATGCGTTATGCGTTATGCTTTATGCATTATGCGTTATGCGTTATGCGATTTGCGTTATGCGTTATGCGTTGTGGGTTGTGCGTTATGAGTCATGCGTTATGCGTTATGCGTTTTGCTTTATGCGTTATGCGTTATGGGTTATGCGTTATGCGTTATGCGTTATGCGTTATGCGTTATGCGATTTGCGTTATGCGTTATGCGTTATGGGTTGTGCGTTATGAGTCATGCGTTATGCGTTATGCGTTTTGCTTTATGCGTTATGCGTTATGGGTTATGCGTTATGCGTTATGCGTTATGGGTTATGAGTAATGCGTGATCCGTTATGCGTTATGCTTTATGCGTTATGAGTTACGCGTAATGCGTTATGCGCTATGGGTCATGCGTTAAGCGTTATGCGTTATGCGTTATGGGTTATGCGTTATGGGTTATGCGTTATGTGTTATGCGTTGTGCATTATCCGCTATGCGTTTTGCGTTATACGTTATGCGTAATGCGTTATGCGTTATGCGTTATGCGATTTGCGTTATGCGTTATGCGTTATGCGTTATGCGTTATGCGTTATGCGTTATGCGTTATGCGTTATGCGTTATGCGTTATGCGTTATGCGTTATGCGTTATGCGTTATGCGTTATGGGTTATCCGTTATGCGTTATCCGTTTAGAGTTTTGCGTTATGCGTTATGCGTTATGCTTTATGCATTATGCGTTATGCGTTATGCGATTTGCGTTATGCGTTATGCGTTGTGGTTTGTGCGTTATGAGTCATGCGTTATGCGTTATGCGTTTTGCTTTATGCGTTATGCGTTATGGGTTATGCGTTATGCGTTATGCGTTATGCGTTATGGGTTATGAGTAATGCGTGATCCGTTATGCGTTATGCTTTATGCGTTATGAGTTACGCGTTATGCTTTATGCATTATGCGTTATGCGTTATGCGATTTATGTTATGCGTTATGCGTTATGGGTTGTGCGTTATGAGTCATGCGTAATGCGTTATGCGTTTTGCTTTATGCGTTATGCGTTATGGGTTATGCGTTATGCGTTATGCGTTATGCGTTATGCGTTATGCGTTATGCGTTATGCGTTATGCGTTATGCGTTATGCGTTATGCGTTATGCGTTATGCGTTATGCGTTATGCGTTATGCGTTATGCGTTATGCGTTATGCGTTATGGGTTATGCGCTATGAGTAATGCGTGATCCGTTATGCGTTATGCGTTATGAGTAATGCTTGATCCGTTACGCGTTATGCGTTATGCATTAAGCGTTATGCGTTATACGTTATGCGTTATGCGTTATGGGTTATGCGTTATGCGTTATGCTTTATGCATTATGCGTTATGCGTTATGCGATTTGCGTTATGCGTTATGCGTTATGGGTTGTGCGTTATGAGTCATGCTTGATCCGTTACGCGTTATGATTTATGCATTAAGCGTTATGCGTTATACTTTATGCGTTATGCGTTATGCGTTATGCGTTATGCTTTATGCATTATGCGTTATGCGTTATGCGATTTGCGTTATGCGTTATGCGTTATGGGTTGTGCGTTATGAGTCATGCGTTATGCGTTATGCGTTTTGCTTTATGCGTTATGCGTTATGGGTTATGCGTTATGCGTTATGCGTTATGGGTTATGAGTAATGCGTGATCCGTTATGCGTTATGCTTTATGCGTTATGAGTTACGCGTAATGCGTTATGCGCTATGGGTCATGCGTTAAGCGTTATGCGTTATGCGTTATGGGTTATGCGTTATGGGTTATGCGTTATGTGTTATGCGTTGTGCATTATCCGCTATGCGTTTTGCGTTATACGTTATGCGTAATGCGTTATGCGTTATGCGTTATGCGATTTGCGTTATGCGTTATGCGTTATGCGTTATGCGTTATGCGTTATGCGTTATGCGTTATGCGTTATGCGTTATGCGTTATGCGTTATGCGTTATGCGTTATGCGTTATGCGTTATGCGTTATGGGTTATCCGTTATGCGTTATCCGTTTAGAGTATTGCGTTATGCGTTATGCGTTATGCTTTATGCATTATGCGTTATGCGTTATGCGATTTGCGTTATGCGTTATGCGTTGTGGGTTGTGCGTTATGAGTCATGCGTTATGCGTTATGCGTTTTGCTTTATGCGTTATGCGTTATGGGTTATGCGTTATGCGTTATGCGTTATGCGTTATGCGTTATGCGATTTGCGTTATGCGTTATGCGTTATGGGTTGTGCGTTATGAGTCATGCGTTATGCGTTATGCGTTTTGCTTTATGCGTTATGCGTTATGGGTTATGCGTTATGCGTTATGCGTTATGGGTTATGAGTAATGCGTGATCCGTTATGCGTTATGCTTTATGCGTTATGAGTTACGCGTAATGCGTTATGCGCTATGGGTCATGCGTTAAGCGTTATGCGTTATGCGTTATGGGTTATGCGTTATGGGTTATGCGTTATGTGTTATGCGTTGTGCATTATCCGCTATGCGTTTTGCGTTATACGTTATGCGTAATGCGTTATGCGTTATGCGTTATGCGATTTGCGTTATGCGTTATGCGTTATGCGTTATGCGTTATGCGTTATGCGTTATGCGTTATGCGTTATGCGTTATGCGTTATGCGTTATGCGTTATGCGTTATGCGTTATGCGTTATGGGTTATCCGTTATGCGTTATCCGTTTAGAGTTTTGCGTTATGCGTTATGCGTTATGCTTTATGCGTTATGCGTTATGCGTTATGCGATTTGCGTTATGCGTTATGCGTTGTGGTTTGTGCGTTATGAGTCATGCGTTATGCGTTATGCGTTTTGCTTTATGCGTTATGCGTTATGGGTTATGCGTTATGCGTTATGCGTTATGCGTTATGGGTTATGAGTAATGCGTGATCCGTTATGCGTTATGCTTTATGCGTTATGAGTTACGCGTTATGCTTTATGCATTATGCGTTATGCGTTATGCGATTTATGTTATGCGTTATGCGTTATGGGTTGTGCGTTATGAGTCATGCGTAATGCGTTATGCGTTTTGCTTTATGCGTTATGCGTTATGGGTTATGCGTTATGCGTTATGCGTTATGCGTTATGCGTTATGCGTTATGCGTTATGCGTTATGCGTTATGCGTTATGCGTTATGCGTTATGCGTTATGCGTTATGCGTTATGCGTTATGCGTTATGCGTTATGCGTTATGCGTTATGGGTTATGCGCTATGAGTAATGCGTGATCCGTTATGCGTTATGCGTTATGAGTAATGCTTGATCCGTTACGCGTTATGCGTTATGCATTAAGCGTTATGCGTTATACGTTATGCGTTATGCGTTATGGGTTATGCGTTATGCGTTATGCTTTATGCATTATGCGTTATGCGTTATGCGATTTGCGTTATGCGTTATGCGTTATGGGTTGTGCGTTATGAGTCATGCGTTATGCGTTATGCGTTTTGCTTTATGCGTTATGCGTTATGGGTTATGCGTTATGCGTTATGCGTTATGCGTTATGGGTTATGAGTAATGCGTGATCCGTTATGCGTTATGCTTTATGCGTTATGAGTTACGCGTAACGCGTTATGCGCAATGGGTCATGCGTTAAGCGTTATGCGTTATGCGTTATGCGTTATGCGTTATGGGTTATGCGTTATGGGTTATGAGTAATGCGTTATGCGTTATGCGTTATGCTTTATGCATTATGCGTTATGCGTTATGCGTTATGCGTTATGCGTTATGAGTAATGCGTGATCCGTTATGCGTTATGCGTTATGGGTTATGCGTTATGTGTTATGCGTTATGCGTTATGCGTTATGCGTTATGCGTTATGCGTTATGCGTCATGCGTTATGCGTCATGCGTTATGCGTTATGCGTTATGCGTGATCCGTTATGCGTTATGCGTTATGCGTTATGCGTTATGCGTTATGCGCTATGCGTTATGAGTAATGCGTGATCCGTTATGCGTTATGCGTTATGAGTAATGCTTGATCCGTTACGCGTTATGATTTATGCATTAAGCGTTATGCGTTATACTTTATGCGTTATGCGTTATGCGTTATGCGTTATGAGTAATGCGTGATCCGTTATGCGTTATGCGTTATGCGCTATGGGTTATCCGTTATGCGTTATCCGTTTAGAGTTTTGCGTTATGCGTTATGCGTTATGAGTTGTGCGTTATGCGTTATGCGTTATGAGTAATGCGTGATCCGTTATGCGTTATGCGTTATGAGTAATGCTTGATCCGTTACGCGTTATGATTTATGCATTAAGCGTTATGCGTTATACTTTATGCGTTATGCGTTATGCGTTATGCGTTATGCTTTATGCATTATGCGTTATGCGTTATGCGATTTGCGTTATGCGTTATGCGTTATGGGTTGTGCGTTATGAGTCATGCGTTATGCGTTATGCGTTTTGCTTTATGCGTTATGCGTTATGGGTTATGCGTTATGCGTTATGCGTTATGGGTTATGAGTAATGCGTGATCCGTTATGCGTTATGCTTTATGCGTTATGAGTTACGCGTAATGCGTTATGCGCTATGGGTCATGCGTTAAGCGTTATGCGTTATGCGTTATGGGTTATGCGTTATGGGTTATGCGTTATGTGTTATGCGTTGTGCATTATCCGCTATGCGTTTTGCGTTATACGTTATGCGTAATGCGTTATGCGTTATGCGTTATGCGATTTGCGTTATGCGTTATGCGTTATGCGTTATGCGTTATGCGTTATGTGTTATGGGATATGCGTTATGCGTTATGCGTTATGCGTTATGCGTTATGCGTTATGCGTTATGCGTTATGCGTTATGCGTTATGCGTTATGCGTTATGCGTTATGCGTTATGATTAATCCGTGATCCGTTATGCGTTATGCGTTATGCGTTATGCGTTATGAGTAATGCGTGATCCGTTATGCGTTATGCGTTATGCGTTATGCGTTATGCGTTATGCGTTATGAGTAATGCGTTATGAGTAATGCGTTATGCGTTATGCGTTATGCGTTATGCGTTGTGTGTTATGCGTTATGCGTTTTGCTTTATGCGTTATGCGTTATGGGTTATGCGTTATGCGTTATGCGTTATGGGTTATGGGTTATGCGTTTTGCTTTATGCGTTATGCGTTATGGGTTATGCGTTATGCGTTATGCGTTATGGGTTATGAGTAATGCGTGATCCGTTATGCGTTATGCTTTATGCGTTATGAGTTACGCGTAATGCGTTATGCGCTATGGGTCATGCGTTAAGCGTTATGCGTTATGCGTTATGCGTTATGGGTTATGCGTTATGGGTTATGCGTTATGTGTTATGCGTTGTGCATTATCCGCTATGCGTTATGCGTTATACGTTATGCGTAATGCGTTATGCGTTATGCGTTATGCGATTTGCGTTATGCGTTATGCGTTATGCGTTATGCGTAATGCGTTATGCGTTATGCGTTATGTGTTATGGGATATGCGTTATGCGTTATGCGTTATGCGTTATGCGTTATGCGTTATGCGTTATGCGTTATGCGTTATGCGTTATGCGTTATGCGTTATGCGTTATGCGTTATGCGTTATGCGTTATGCGTTATGCGTTATGCATTATGCGTTATGCGTTATGCGTTATGCGTTATGGGTTATCCGTTATGCGTTATCCGTTTAGAGTTTTGCGTTATGCGTTATGCGTTATGAGTTGTGCGTTATGCGTTATGCGTTATGCTTTATGCATTATGCGTTATGCGTTATGCGATTTGCGTTATGCGTTATGCGTTGTGGGTTGTGCGTTATGAGTCATGCGTTATGCGTTATGCGTTTTGCTTTATGCGTTATGCGTTATGGGTTATGCGTTATGCGTTATGCGTTATGCGTTATGGGTTATGAGTAATGCGTGATCCGTTATGCGTTATGCTTTATGCGTTATGAGTTACGCGTTATGCTTTATGCATTATGCGTTATGCGTTATGCGATTTATGTTATGCGTTATGCGTTATGGGTTGTGCGTTATGAGTCATGCGTAATGCGTTATGCGTTATGGGTTATGCGTTATGCGTTATGCGTTATGGGTTATGAGTAATGCGTGATCCGTTATGCGTTATGCTTTATGCGTTATGAGTTACGCGTAATGCGTTATGCGCTATGGGTCATGCGTTAAGCGTTATGCGTTATGCGTTATGGGTTATGCGTTATGGGTTATGCGTTATGTGTTATGCGTTGTGCATTATCCGCTATGCGTTTTGCGTTATACGTTATGCGTAATGCGTTATGCGTAATGCGTTATGCGATTTGCGTTATGCGTTATGCGTTATGCGTTATGCGTTATGCGTTATGCGTTATGCGTTATGCGTTATGCGTTATGCGTTATGTGTTATGGGATATGCGTTATGGGTTATGCGTTATGAGTAATGCGTGATCCGTTATGCGTTATGCGTTATGCGCTATGAGTAATGCGTGATCCGTTATGCGTTATGCGTTATGAGTAATGCTTGATCCGTTACGCGTTATGCGTTATGCATTAAGCGTTATGCCTTATACGTTATGCGTTATGCGTTATGCGTTATGCGTTATGCGTTATGCTTTATGCATTATGCGTTATGCGTTATGCGTTATGCTTTATGCATTATGCGTTATGCGTTATGCGATTTGCGTTATGCGTTATGCGTTGTGGGTTGTGCGTTATGAGTCATGCGTTATGCGTTATGCGTTTTGCTTTATGCGTTATGCGTTATGGGTTATGCGTTATGCGTTATGCGTTATGCGTTATGGGTTATGAGTAATGCGTGATCCGTTATGCGTTATGCTTTATGCGTTATGAGTTACGCGTTATGCTTTATGCATTATGCGTTATGCGTTATGCGATTTATGTTATGCGTTATGCGATATGGGTTGTGCGTTATGAGTCATGCGTAATGCGTTATGCGTTATGCGTTATGCGTTATGCGTTATGCGTTATGCGTTATGCGTTATGCGTTATGCGTTATGCGTTATGCGTTATGCGTTATGCGTTATGCGTTATGCGTTATGCGTTATGCGTTATGCGTTATGCGTTATGCGTTATGCGTTATGCGTTATGCGTTATGCGTTATGCGTTATGCGTTATGCGTTATGCGTTATGCGTTATGCGTTATGGGTTATGCGTTATGCGTTATCCGTTTAGAGTTTTGCGTTATGCGTTATGCGTTATGAGTTGTGCGTTATGCGTTATGCGTTATGCTTTATGCATTATGCGTTATGCGTTATGCGATTTGCGTTATGCGTTATGCGTTGTGGGTTGTGCGTTATGAGTCATGCGTTATGCGTTATGCGTTTTGCTTTATGCGTTATGCGTTATGGGTTATGCGTTATGCGTTATGCGTTATGCGTTATGGGTTATGAGTAATGCGTGATCCGTTATGCGTTATGCTTTATGCGTTATGAGTTACGCGTTATGCTTTATGCATTATGCGTTATGCGTTATGCGATTTATGTTATGCGTTATGCGTTATGGGTTGTGCGTTATGAGTCATGCGTAATGCGTTATGCGTTATGGGTTATGCGTTATGCGTTATGCGTTATGGGTTATGAGTAATGCGTGATCCGTTATGCGTTATGCTTTATGCGTTATGAGTTACGCGTAATGCGTTATGCGCTATGGGTCATGCGTTAAGCGTTATGCGTTATGCGTTATAGGTTATGCGTTATGGGTTATGCGTTATGTGTTATGCGTTGTGCATTATCCGCTATGCGTTTTGCGTTATACGTTATGCGTAATGCGTTATGCGTTATGCGTTATGCGATTTGCGTTATGCGTTATGCGTTATGCGTTATGCGTTATGCGTTATGCGTTATGTGTTATGGGATATGCGTTATGGGTTATGCGTTATGCGTTATGCGTTATGCGTTATGCGTTATGCGTTATGCGTTATGCGTTATGCGTTATGCGTTATGCGTTATGATTAATCCGTGATCCGTTATGCGTTATGCGTTATGCGTTATGCGTTATGAGTAATGCGTGATCCGTTATGCGTTATGCGTTATGCGTTATGCGTTATGCGTTATGAGTAATGCGTTATGCGTTATGCGTTATGCGTTATGCGTTATGCGATTTGCGTTATGCGTTATGCGTTATGCGTTATGCGTTATGCGTTATGTGTTATGGGATATGCGTTATGCGTTATGCGTTATGCGTTATGCGTTATGCGTTATGCGTTATGCGTTATGCGTTATGCGTTATGCGTTATGCGTTATGCGTTATGCGTTATGATCAATCCGTGATCCGTTATGCGTTATGCGTTATGCGTTATGCGTTATGAGTAATGCGTGATCCGTTATGCGTTATGCGTTATGCGTTATGCGTTATGCGTTATGCGTTATGAGTAATGCGTTATGAGTAATGCGTTATGCGTTATGCGTTATGCGTTATGCGTTGTGTGTTATGCGTTATGCGTTTTGCTTTATGCGTTATGCGTTATGGGTTATGCGTTATGCGTTATGCGTTATGGGTTATGGGTTATGCGTTTTGCTTTATGCGTTATGCGTTATGGGTTATGCGTTATGCGTTATGCGTTATGGGTTATGAGTAATGCGTGATTCGTTATGCGTTATGCTTTATGCGTTATGAGTTACGCGTAATGCGTTATGCGCTATGGGTCATGCGTTAAGCGTTATGCGTTATGCGTTATGCGTTATGGGTTATGCGTTATGGGTTATGCGTTATGTGTTATGCGTTGTGCATTATCCGCTATGCGTTATGCGTTATACGTTATGCGAAATGCGTTATGCGTTATGCGTTATGCGATTTGCGTTATGCGTTATGCGTTATGCGTTATGCGTAATGCGTTATGCGTTATGCGTTATGTGTTATGGGATATGCGTTATGCGTTATGCGTTATGCGTTATGCGTTATGCGTTATGCGTTATGCGTTATGCGTTATGCGTTATGCGTTATGCGTTATGCGTTATGCGTTATGCGTTATGCGTTATGCGTTATGCGTTATGCGTTATGCGTTATGATTAATCCGTGATCCGTTATGCGTTATGCGTTATGCGTTATGCGTTATGAGTAATGCGTGATCCGTTATGCGTTATGCGTTATGCGTTATGCGTTATGCGTTATGCGTTATGAGTAATGCGTGATCCGTTATGCGTTATGCGTTATGCGCTATGAGTAATGCGTGATCCGTTATGCGTTATGCGTTATGAGTAATGCTTGATCCGTTACGCGTTATGCTTTATGCATTAAGCGTTATGCCTTATACGTTATGCGTTATGCGTTATGCGTTATGCGTTATGCGTTATGCGTTATGCGTTATGCTTTATGCATTATGCGTTATGCGTTATACGATTTGCGTTATGCGTTATGCGTTGTGGGTTGTGCGTTATGAGTCATGCGTTATGCGTTATGCGTTTTGCTTTATGCGTTATGCGTTATGGGTTATGCGTTATGCGTTATGCGTTATGCGTTATGGGTTATGAGTAATGCGTGATCCGTTATGCGTTATGCTTTATGCGTTATGAGTTACGCGTTATGCTTTATGCATTATGCGTTATGCGTTATGCGATTTATGTTATGCGTTATGCGATATGGGTTGTGCGTTATGAGTCATGCGTAATGCGTTATGCGTTTTGCTTTATGCGTTATGCGTTATGGGTTATGCGTTATGCGTTATGCGTTATGCGTTATGCGTTATGCGTTATGCGTTATGCGTTATGCGTTATGCGTTATGCGTTATGCGTTATGCGTTATGCGTTATGCGTTATGCGTTATGCGTTATGCGTTATGCGTTATGCGTTATGCGTTATGGGTTATCCGTTATGCGTTATCCGTTTAGAGTTTTGCGTTATGCGTTATGCGTTATGAGTTGTGCGTTATGCGTTATGCGTTATGCGTTATGCGTTATGCGATTTGCGTTATGCGTTATGCGTTGTGGGTTGTGCGTTATGAGTCATGCGTTATGCGTTATGCGTTTTGCTTTATGCGTTATGCGTTATGGGTTATGCGTTATGCGTTATGCGTTATGCGTTATGGGTTATGAGTAATGCGTGATCCGTTATGCGTTATGCTTTATGCGTTATGAGTTACGCGTTATGCTTTATGCATTATGCGTTATGCGTTATGCGATTTATGTTATGCGTTATGCGTTATGGGTTGTGCGTTATGAGTCATGCGTAATGCGTTATGCGTTATGGGTTATGCGTTATGCGTTATGCGTTATGGGTTATGAGTAATGCGTGATCCGTTATGCGTTATGCTTTATGCGTTATGAGTTACGCGTAATGCGTTATGCGCTATGGGTCATGCGTTAAGCGTTATGCGTTATGCGTTATGGGTTATGCGTTATGGGTTATGCGTTATGTGTTATGCGTTGTGCATTATCCGCTATGCGTTTTGCGTTATACGTTATGCGTAATGCGTTATGCGTTATGCGTTATGCGATTTGCGTTATGCGTTATGCGTTATGCGTTATGCGTTATGCGTTATGTGTTATGGGATATGCGTTATGGGTTATGCGTTATGCGTTATGAGTAATGCGTGATCCGTTATGCGTTATGCGTTATGCGCTATGAGTAATGCGTGATCCGTTATGCGTTATGCGTTATGAGTAATGCTTGATCCGTTACGCGTTATGCGTTATGCATTAAGCGTTATGCCTTATACGTTATGCGTTATGCGTTATGCGTTATGCGTTATGCGTTATGCTTTATGCATTATGCGTTATGCGTTATGCGATTTGCGTTATGCGTTATGCGTTGTGGGTTGTGCGTTATGAGTCATGCGTTATGCGTTATGCGTTTTGCTTTATGCGTTATGCGTTATGGGTTATGCGTTATGCGTTATGCGTTATGCGTTATGGGTTATGAGTAATGCGTGATCCGTTATGCGTTATGCTTTATGCGTTATGAGTTACGCGTTATGCTTTATGCATTATGCGTTATGCGTTATGCGATTTATGTTATGCGTTATGCGATATGGGTTGTGCGTTATGAGTCATGCGTAATGCGTTATGCGTTTTGCTTTATGCTTTATGCGTTATGGGTTATGCGTTATGCGTTATGCGTTATGCGTTATGCGTTATGCTTTATGCATTATGCGTTATGCGTTATGCGATTTGCGTTATGCGTTATGCGTTGTGGGTTGTGCGTTATGAGTCATGCGTTATGCGTTATGCGTTTTGCTTTATGCGTTATGCGTTATGGGTTATGCGTTATGCGTTATGCGTTATGCGTTATGGGTTATGAGTAATGCGTGATCCGTTATGCGTTATGCTTTATGCGTTATGAGTTACGCGTTATGCTTTATGCATTATGCGTTATGCGTTATGCGATTTATGTTATGCGTTATGCGTTATGGGTTGTGCGTTATGAGTCATGCGTAATGCGTTATGCGTTATGGGTTATGCGTTATGCGTTATGCGTTATGGGTTATGAGTAATGCGTGATCCGTTATGCGTTATGCTTTATGCGTTATGAGTTACGCGTAATGCGTTATGCGCTATGGGTCATGCGTTAAGCGTTATGCGTTATGCGTTATGGGTTATGCGTTATGGGTTATGCGTTATGTGTTATGCGTTGTGCATTATCCGCTATGCGTTTTGCGTTATACGTTATGCGTAATGCGTTATGCGTTATGCGTTATGCGATTTGCGTTATGCGTTATGCGTTATGCGTTATGCGTTATGCGTTATGCGTTATGCGTTATGTGTTATGGGATATGCGTTATGGGTTATGCGTTATGCGTTATGCGTTATGCGTTATGCGTTATGCGTTATGCGTTATGCGTTATGCGTTATGCGTTATGCGTTATGCGTTATGCGTTATGCGTTATGCGTTATGCGTTATGCGTTATGCGTTATAAGTTATGATTAATCCGTGATCCGTTATGCGTTATGCGTTATGCGTTATGCGTTATGAGTAATGCGTGATCCGTTATGCGTTATGCGTTATGCGTTATGCGTTATGCGTTATGCGTTATGAGTAATGCGTTATGCGTTATGCGTTATGCGTTATGCGTTGTGTGTTATGCGTTATGCGTTTTGCTTTATGCGTTATGCGTTATGGGTTATGCGTTATGCGTTATGCGTTATGGGTTATGGGTTATGCGTTTTGCTTTATGCGTTATGCGTTATGGGTTATGCGTTATGCGTTATGCGTTATGGGTTATGAGTAATGCGTGATCCGTTATGCGTTATGCTTTATGCGTTATGAGTTACGCGTAATGCGTTATGCGCTATGGGTCATGCGTTAAGCGTTATGCGTTATGCGTTATGCGTTATGGGTTATGCGTTATGGGTTATGCGTTATGTGTTATGCGTTGTGCATTATCCGCTATGCGTTATGCGTTATACGTTATGCGTAATGCGTTATGCGTTATGCGTTATGCGATTTGCGTTATGCGTTATGCGTTATGCGTTATGCGTAATGCGTTATGCGTTATGCGTTATGTGTTATGGGATATGCGTTATGCGTTATGCGTTATGCGTTATGCGTTATGCGTTATGCGTTATGCGTTATGCGTTATGCGTTATGCGTTATGCGTTATGCGTTATGCGTTATGCGTTATGCGTTATGCGTTATGCGTTATGCGTTATGCGTTATGCGTTATGCGTTATGCGTTATGCGTTATGATTAATCCGTGATCCGTTATGCGTTATGCGTTATGAGTAATGCGTGATCCGTTATGCGTTATGCGTTATGCGTTATGCGTTATGCGTTATGAGTAATGCGTGATCCGTTATGCGTTATGCGTTATGCGCTATGAGTAATGCGTGATCCGTTATGCGTTATGCGTTATGAGTAATGCTTGATCCGTTACGCGTTATGCGTTATGCATTAAGCGTTATGCCTTATACGTTATGCGTTATGCGTTATGCGTTATGCGTTATGCGTTATGCTTTATGCATTATGCGTTATGCGTTATGCGATTTGCGTTATGCGTTATGCGTTGTGGGTTGTGCGTTATGAGTCATGCGTTATGCGTTATGCGTTTTGCTTTATGCGTTATGCGTTATGGGTTATGCGTTATGCGTTATGCGTTATGCGTTATGAGTTATGAGTAATGCGTGATCCGTTATGCGTTATGCTTTATGCGTTATGAGTTACGCGTTATGCTTTATGCATTATGCGTTATGCGTTATGCGAATTATGTTGTGCGTTATGCGATATGGGTTGTGCGTTATGAGTCATGCGTAATGCGTTATGCGTTTTGCTTTATGCGTTATGCGTTATGGGTTATGCGTTATGCGTTATGCGTTATGCGTTATGCGTTATGCGTTATGCGTTATGCGTTATGCGTTATGCGTTATGCGTTATGGGTTATCCGTTATGCGTCATCCGTTTAGAGTTTTGCGTTATGCGTTATGCGTTATGAGTTGTGCGTTATGCGTTATGCGTTATGCTTTATGCATTATGCGTTATGCGTTATGCGATTTGCGTTATGCGTTATGCGTTGTGGGTTGTGCGTTATGAGTCATGCGTTATGCGTTATGCGTTTTGCTTTATGAGTCATGCGTAATGCGTTATGCGTTTTGCTTTATGTGTTATGCGTTATGGGTTATGCGTTATGCGTTATGCGTTATGCGTTATGCGTTATGCGTTATGCGTTATGCGTTATGCGTTATGCGTTATGCGTTATGCGTAATGCGTTATGCGTTTTGCTTTATGCGTTATGCGTTATGGGTTATGCGTTATGCGTTATGCGTCATGCGTTATGCGTTATGCGTTATGCGTTATGCGTTATGCGTTATGCGTTATGCGTTATGCGTTATGCGTTATGCGTTATGCGTTATGCGTTATGCGTTATGCGTTATGCGTTATGCGTTATGGGTTATCCGTTATGCGTTATCCGTTTAGAGTTTTGCGTTATGCGTTATGCGTTATGAGTTGTGCGTTATGCGTTATGCGTTATGCGTAAGCGATATGCGTTATGCGTTATGCGTTATGCATTATGCGTTATGCGTTATGCGATTTGCGTTTTGCGTTATGCGTTATGGGTTATGCGTTATGCGTTATGCGTTATGCGTTATGCTTTATGCATTATGCGTTATGCGTTATGCGTTATGCGTTATGCGTTATGCGTTATGCGTTATGCGTTATGAGTAATGCGTGATCCGTTATGCGTTATGCATTATGCGCTATGAGTAATGCGTGATCCGTTATGCGTTATGCGTTATGAGTAATGCTTGATCCGTTACGCGTTATGCGTTATGCATTAAGCGTTATGCGTTATACGTTATGCGTTATGCGTTATGCGTTATGCGTTATGCGTTATGCATTCTGCATTATGCGTTATGCGTTATGCGATTTGCGTTATGCGTTATGGGTTATGCGTTATGCGTTATGCGTTATGCTTTATGCATTATGCGTTATGCGTTATGCGTTATGCGTTATGCGTTATGCGTTATGCGTTATGCGTTATGCGTTATGGGTTATGCGTTATGCGTTATGCGTTATGCGTTATGCTTTATGCATTATGCGTTATGCGTTATGCGTTATGCGTTATGCGTTATGCGTTATGCGTTATGCGTTATGCGTTATGAGTAATGCGTGATCCGTTATGCGTTATGCATTATGCGCTATGAGTAATGCGTGATCCGTTATGCGTTATGCGTTATGAGTAATGCTTGATCCGTTACGCGTTATGCGTTATGCATTAAGCGTTATGCGTTATACGTTATGCGTTATGCGTTATGCGTTATGCGTTATGCGTTATGCATTCTGCATTATGCGTTATGCGTTATGCGATTTGCGTTATGCGTTATGCGTTATGGGTTATGCGTTATGCGTTATGCGTTATGCTTTATGCATTATGCGTTATGCGTTATGCGTTATGCGTTATGCGTTATGCGTTATGCGTTATGCGTTATGCGTTATGTGTTATGCGTTATGCGTTTTGCTTTATGCGTTATGCGTTATGGGTTATGCGTTATGCGTTATGCGTTATGCGTTATGGGTTATGAGTAATGCGTGATCCGTTATGCGTTATGCTTTACGCGTTATGCGTTATGCGTTATGCGTTATGCGTCATGCGTTATGCGTCATGCGTTATGCGTTATGCATTATGCGTTATGCATTATGTGTTATCCGTTATGCGTTATCCGTTATGCGTTTTGCGTTATGCGTTATGCGTTATGAGTTGTGCGTTATGCGTTATGCGTTATGCGTTATGCGTTATGCTTTATGCGTTATGCGTTATGAGTAATGCGTGATCCGTTATGTGTTATGCGTTATGCGTTATGCGTTTTGCGTTATGCCTTATGCGTTATGCGTTATGCGTTATGCGTTATGCGTTATGCGTTATGCGTTATGAGTAATGCGTGATCCGTTATGTGTTATGCGTTATGCGTTATGCGTTATACGTTATGCGTTATGCGTTATGCGTTATGCGTTATGCGTTATGCGTTATGCGTTATGCTTTATGCATTATGCGTTATGCGTTATGCGTTATGCGTTATGCGTTATGCGTTATGAGTAATGCGTGATCCGTTATGCGTTATGCGTTAAGCGTTATGCGTTATGCGTTATGCGTTATGCGTTATGCGTTATGCGTTATGCGTTATGGGTTATGCGCTATGAGTAATGCGTGATCCGTTATGCGTTATGCGTTATGAGTAATGCTTGATCCGTTACGCGTTATGCGTTATGCATTAAGCGTTATGCGTTATACGTTATGCGTTATGCGTTATGGGTTATGCGTTATGCGTTATGCTTTATGCATTATGCGTTATGCGTTATGCGATTTGCGTTATGCGTTATGCGTTATGGGTTGTGCGTTATGAGTCATGCGTTATGCGTTATGCGTTTTGCTTTATGCGTTATGCGTTATGCGTTATGGGTTATGCGTTATGCGTTATGCGTTATGCGTTATGAGTAATGCGTGATCCGTTATGCGTTATGCTTTATGCGTTATGAGTTACGCGTAACGCGTTATGCGCAATGGGTCATGCGTTAAGCGTTATGCGTTATGCGTTATGCGTTATGCGTTATGGGTTATGCGTTATGGGTTATGAGTAATGCGTTATGCGTTATGCGTTATGCTTTATGCATTATGCGTTATGCGTTATGCGTTATGCGTTATGCGTTATGCGTTATGCGTTATGAGTAATGCGTGATCCGTTATGCGTTATGCCTTATGGGTTATGCGTTATGTGTTATGCGTTATGCGTTATGCGTTATGCGTTATGCGTTATGCGTTATGCGTCATGCGTTATGCGTCATGCGTTATGCGTTATGCGTTATGCGTGATCCGTTATGCGTTATGCGTTATGCGTTATGCGTTATGCGTTATGCGTTATGCGTTATGCGTTATGCGCTATGCGTTATGAGTAATGCGTGATCCGTTATGCGTTATGCGTTATGAGTAATGCTTGATCCGTTACGCGTTATGATTTATGCATTAAGCGTTATGCGTTATACTTTATGCGTTATGCGTTATGCGTTATGCGTTATGAGTAATGCGTGATCCGTTATGCGTTATGCGTTATGCGCTATGGGTTATCCGTTATGCGTTATCCGTTTAGAGTTTTGCGTTATGCGTTATGCGTTATGAGTTGTGCGTTATGCGTTATGCGTTATGAGTAATGCGTGATCCGTTATGCGTTATGCGTTATGAGTAATGCTTGATCCGTTACGCGTTATGATTTATGCATTAAGCGTTATGCGTTATACTTTATGCGTTATGCGTTATGCGTTATGCGTTATGCTTTATGCATTATGCGTTATGCGTTATGCGATTTGCGTTATGCGTTATGCGTTATGGGTTGTGCGTTATGAGTCATGCGTTATGCGTTATGCGTTTTGCTTTATGCGTTATGCGTTATGGGTTATGCGTTATGCGTTATGCGTTATGGGTTATGAGTAATGCGTGATCTGTTATGCGTTATGCTTTATGCGTTATGAGTTACGCGTAATGCGTTATGCGCTATGGGTCATGCGTTAAGCGTTATGCGTTATGCGTTATGCGTTATGGGTTATGCGTTATGGGTTATGCGTTATGTGTTATGCGTTGTGCATTATCCGCTATGCGTTTTGCGTTATACGTTATGCGTAATGCGTTATGCGTTATGCGTTATGCGATTTGCGTTATGCGTTATACGTTATGCGTTATGCGTTATGCGTTATGCGTTATGCGTTATGCGTTATGCGTTATGTGTTATGGGATATGCGTTATGCGTTATGCGTTATGCGTTATGCGTTATGCGTTATGCGTTATGCGTTATGCGTTATGCGTTATGCGTTATGCGTTATGCGTTATGCGTTATGCGTTATGCGTTATGCGTTATGCGTTATGCGTTATGCGTTATGCGTTATGCGTTATGAGTAATGCGTGATCCGTTATGCGTTATGCGTTATGCGTTATGCGTTATGCGTTATGAGTAATGCGTTATGCGTTATGCGTTATGCGTTATGCGTTGTGTGTTATGCGTTATGCGTTTTGCTTTATGCGTTATGCGTTATGGGTTATGCGTTATGCGTTATGCGTTATGGGTTATGGGTTATGCGTTTTGCTTTATGCGTTATGCGTTATGGGTTATGCGTTATGCGTTATGCGTTATGGGTTATGAGTAATGCGTGATCCGTTATGCGTTATGCTTTATGCGTTATGAGTTACGCGTAATGCGTTATGCGCTATGGGTCATGCGTTAAGCGTTATGCGTTATGCGTTATGCGTTATGGGTTATGCGTTATGGGTTATGCGTTATGTGTTATGCGTTGTGCATTATCCGCTATGCGTTATGCGTTATACGTTATGCGTAATGCGTTATGCGTTATGCGTTATGCGATTTGCGTTATGCGTTATGCGTTATGCGTTATGCGTAATGCGTTATGCGTTATGTGTTATGGGATATGCGTTATGCGTTATGCGTTATGCGTTATGCGTTATGCGTTATGCGTTATGCGTTATGCGTTATGCGTTATGCGTTATGCGTTGTGATTAATCCGTGATCCGTTATGCGTTATGCGTTATGCGTTATGCGTTATGAGTAATGTGTGATCCGTTATGCGTTATGCGTTATGAGTAATGCTTGATCCGTTACGCGTTATGCGTTATGCATTAAGCGTTATGCGTTATACGTTATGCGTTATGCGTTATGCGTTATGCGTTATGCGTTATGCGTTATGCGTTATGCGTTATGCGTTATGCGTTATGCGTTATGCGTTATGCGTTATGCGTTATGCGTTATGCGTTATGCGTTATGCGTTATGTGTTATGCGTTGTGCGTTATCCGCTATGCGTTATGCGTTTTGCGTTATGCGTTATGCGTTATTCGTTATGCGTAATGCGTTATGCGTTATGCGTTATGCGATTTGCGTTATGCGTTATGCGTTATGCGTTATGCGTTATGCGTTATGTGTTATGGGTTATGCGTTATGCGTTATGCGTTATGCGTTATGCTTTATGCGTTATGCGTTATGCGTTGTGCGATATACGTTATGCGTTATGCGTTATGCGTTATGCGTTATGCGTTATGTGTTATGCGTTGTGCGATATACGTTATGCGATTTGCGTTATGCGTTATGCGTTATGCGTTATACGTTATGCGTAATGCGTTATGCGTTATGCGTTATGCGATTTGCGTTATGCGTTATGCGTTATGCGTTATGCGTTATGCGTTATGTGTTATGGGTTATGCGTTATGCGTTATGCGTTATGCGTTATGCTTTATGCGTTATGCGTTATGCGTTGTGCGATATACGTTATGCGTTATGCGTTATGCGTTATGCGTTATGCGTTATGTGTTATGCGTTGTGCGATATACGTTATGCGATTTGCGTTATGCGTTATGCGTTATGCGTTATGCGTTATGCGTTATGCGTTATGCGTTATGGGTTATGCGTTATGTGTTATGCGTTGTGCATTATCCGCTATGCGTTATGCGTTATACGTTATGCGTAATGCGTTATGCGTTATGCGTTATGCGATTTGCGTTATGCGTTATGCGTTATGCGTTATGCGTAATGCGTTATGCGTTATGCGTTATGTGTTATGGGATATGCGTTATGCGTTATGCGTTATGCGTTATGCGTTATGCGTTATGCGTTATGCGTTATGCGTTATGCGTTATGCGTTATGCGTTATGCGTTATGCGTTATGCGTTATGATTAATCCGTGATCCGTTATGCGTTATGCGTTATGCGTTATGCGTTATGAGTAATGCGTGATCCGTTATGCGTTATGCGTTATGAGTAATGCTTGATCCGTTACGCGTTATGCGTTATGCATTAAGCGTTATGCGTTATACGTTATGCGTTATGCGTTATGCGTTATGCGTTATGCGTTATGCGTTATGCGTTATGCGTTATGCGTTATGCGTTATGCGTTATGCGTTATGCGTTATGCGTTATGCGTTATGCGTTATGCGTTATGCGTTATGCGTTATGCGTTATGCGTTATGTGTTATGCGTTGTGCGTTATCCGCTATGCGTTATGCGTTTTGCGTTATGCGTTATGCGTTATTCGTTATGCGTAATGCGTTATGCGTTATGCGTTATGCGATTTGCGTTATGCGTTATGCGTTATGCGTTATGCGTTATGCGTTATGTGTTATGGGTTATGCGTTATGCGTTATGCGTTATGCGTTATGCTTTATGCGTTATGCGTTATGCGTTGTGCGATATACGTTATGCGTTATGCGTTATGCGTTTTGCGTTATGCGTTATGTGTTATGCGTTGTGCGATATACGTTATGCGATTTGCGTTATGCGTTATGCGTTATGCGTTATACGTTATGCGTAATGCGTTATGCGTTATGCGTTATGCGATTTGCGTTATGCGTTATGCGTTATGCGTTATGCGTTATGCGTTATGCGTTATGTGTTATGGGTTATGCGTTATGCGTTATGCGTTATGCGTTATGCTTTATGCGTTATGCGTTATGCGTTGTGCGATATACGTTATGCGTTATGCGTTATGCGTTATGCGTTATGCGTTATGTGTTATGTGTTGTGCGATATACGTTATGCGATTTGCGTTATGCGTTATGCGTTATGCGTTATGCGTTATGCGTTATGCGTTATGCGTTATGCGTTATGCGTTATGCGTTATGCGTTATGCGTTATGAGTAATGCGTGATCCGTTATGCGTTATGCGTTATGAGTAATGCTTGATCCGTTACGCGTTATGCGTTATGCATTAAGCGTTATGCGTTATACGTTATGCGTTATGCGTTATGCGTTATGCGTTATGCGTTATGCGTTATGCTTTATGCGTTATGCGTTATGCGTTGTGCGATATACGTTATGCGTTATGCGTTATGCGTTATGCGTTATGCGTTATGTGTTATGCGTTGTGCGATATACGTTATGCGATTTGCGTTATGCGTTATGCGTTATGCGTTATACGTTATGCGTAATGCGTTATGCGTTATGCGTTATGCGATTTGCGTTATGCGTTATGCGTTATGCGTTATGCGTTATGCGTTATGCGTTATTCGTTATGTGTTATGGGTTATGCGTTATGCGTTATGCGTTATGCGTTATGCTTTATGCGTTATGCGTTATGCGTTGTGCGATATACGTTATGCGTTATGCGTTATGCGTTATGCGTTATGCGTTATGTGTTATGCGTTGTGCGATATACGTTATGCGATTTGCGTTATGCGTTATGCGTTATGCGTTATGCGTTATGCGTTATGCGTTATGCGTTATGCGTTATGCGTTATGCGTTATGCGTTATGCGTTATGCGTTATGCGTTATGCGTTATGAGTAATGCGTGATCCGTTATGCGTTATGCGTTATGAGTAATGCTTGATCCGTTACGCGTTATGCGTTATGCATTAAGCGTTATGCGTTATACGTTATGCGTTATGCGTTATGCGTTATGCGTTATGCGTTATGCGTTATGCGTTATGCGTTATGCGTTATGCGTTATGCGTTATGCGTTATGCGTTATGCGTTATGCGTTATGCGTTATGCGTTATGCGTTATGTGTTATGCGTTGTGCGTTATCCGCTATGCGATATGCGTTTTGCGTTATGCGTTATGCGTTATACGTTATGCGTTATGAGTAATGCGTGATCCGTTATGCGTTAAGCGTTATGCGTTATGCGTTATGCGTTATGCGTTATGAGTAATGCGTGATCCGTTATGCGTTAAGCGTTATGCGTTATGCGTTATGCGTTATGCGTTATGAGTAATGCGTGATCCGTTATGCGTTATGCGTTATGAGTAATGCTTGATCCGTTACGCGTTATGCGTTATGCATTAAGCGTTATGCGTTATACGTTATGCGTTATGCGTTATGCGTTATGCGTTATGCGTTATGCGTTATGCGTTATGCGTTATGCGTTATGCGTTATGCGTTATGCGTTATGCGTTATGCGTTATGAGTGATGCGTGATCCGTTATGCGTTATGCGTTATGCGTTATGCGTTATGAGTAATGCGTGATCCGTTATGCGTTATGCGTTATGCGTTATGCGTTATGCGTTATGAGTAATGCGTGATCCGTTATGCGTTATGCGTTATGAGTAATGCTTGATCCGTTACGCGTTATGCGTTATGCATTAAGCGTTATGCGTTATACGTTATGGGTTATGCGTTATGCGTTATGCGTTATGCGTTATGCGTTATGCGTTATGCGTTATGCGTTATGCGTTATGCGTTATGCGTTATGCGTTATGCGTTATGCGTTATGCGTTATGTGTTATGCGTTGTGCGTTATCCGCTATGCGTTATGCGTTTTGCGTTATGCGTTATGCGTTATACGTTATGCGTAATGCGTTATGCGTTATGCGTTATGCGATTTGCGTTATGCGTTATGCGTTATGCGTTATGTGTTATGCGTTATGCGTGATGCGTTATGTGTTATGGGTTATGCGTTATGCGTTATGCGTTATGCGTTATGCGTTATGCGTTATGCGTTATGCGTTATGCGTTATGCGTTATGCGTTATGCGTTTTGCGTTATGCGTTATGCGTTATGCGTTATGCGTTATGCGTTATGCGTTATGCGTTATGCGTTATGCGTTATGAGAAATGCGTGATCCGTTATGCGTTATGCGTTATGAGTAATGCTTGATCCGTTACGCGTTATGCGTTATGCATTAAGCGTTATGCGTTGTACGTTATGCGTTATGCGTTATGCGTTATGGGTTATGCGTTATGCTTTATGCATTATGCGTTATGCGTTATGCGTTATGCGATTTGCGTTATGCGTTATGCGTTATGGGTTGTGCGTTATGAGTCATGCGTTATGCGTTATGCGTTTTGCTTTATGCGTTATGCGTTATGGGTTATGCGTTATGCGTTATGCGTTATGCGTTATGCGTTATGCGTTATGCGTTATGCGTTATGGGTTATGAGTAATGCGTGATCCGTTATGCGTTATGCTTTATGCGTTATGAGTTACGCGTAATGCGTTATGCGCTATGGGTCATGCCTTAAGCGTTATGCGTTATGCGTTATGCGTTATACGTTATGCGTAATGCGTTATGCGTTATGCGTTATGCGTTATGCGATTTGCGTTATGCGTTATGCGTTATGCGTTATGCGTTATGCGTTATGCGTTATGCGTTATGTGTTATGGGTTATGCGTTATGCGTTATGCGTTATGCGTTATGCGTTATGCGTTATGCGTTATGCGTTATGCGTTATGCGTTATGCGTTATGCGTTATGCGTTATGCGTTATGCTTTATGCGTTATGCGTTATGAGTAATCCGTGATCCGTTATGCGTTATGCGTTATGAGAAATGCTTGATCCGTTACGCGTTATGCGTTATGCATTAAGCGTTATGCGTTATACGTTATGCGTTATGCGTTATGCGTTATGCGTTATGCGTTATGCGTTATGCGTTATGCATTAAGCGTTATGCGTTATACGTTATGCGTTATGCGTTATGCGTTATGCGTTATGCGTTATGCGTTATGCGTTATGGGTTATGCGTTATGCGTTATGCGTTATGCGTTATGGGTTATGAGTAATGCGTGATCCGTTATGCGTTATGCTTTATGCGTTATGAGTTACGCGTAATGCGTTATGCGCTATGGGTCATGCGTTAAGCGTTATGCGTTATGCGTTATGCGTTATGCGTTATGGGTTATGCGTTATGGGTTATGCGATATGTGTTATGCGTTGTGCGTTATCCGCTATGCGTTATGCGTTTTGCGTTATGCGTTATGCGTTATGCGTTATGAGTAATGCGTGATCCGTTATGCGTTTTGCGTTATGCGTTATGCGTTATGCGTTATGAGTAATGCGTGATCCGTTATGCGTTTTGCGTTATGCGCTATGAGTAATGCGTGATCCGTTATGCGTTATGCGTTATGAGTAATGCTTGATCCGTTACGCGTTATGCGCTATGCATTAAGCGTTATGCGTTATACGTTATGCGTTATGCGTTATGCGTTATGCGTTATGCGTTATGCGTTATGCTTTATGCATTATGCGTTATGCGTTATGCGATTTGCGTTATGCGTTATGCGTTATGGGTTATGAGTAATGCGTGATCCGTTATGCGTTATGCTTTATGCGTTATGCGTTATGCGTTTTGCGTTATGCCTTATGCGTTATGCGTTATGCGTTATGCGTTATGCGTTATACGTTATGCGTTATGCGTTATGAGTAATGCGTGATCCGTTATGTGTTATGCGTTATGCGTTATGCGTTATACGTTATGCGTTATGCGTTATGCGTAATGCGTTATGCGTTATGCGTTATGCTTTATGCATTATGCGTTATGCGTTATGCGTTATGCGTTATGCGTTATGAGTAATGCGTGATCCGTTATGCGTTATGCGTTATGGGTTATGCGTTATGCGTTATGCGTTATGCGTTATGCGTTATGCGTTATGCGTTATGCGTTATGCGTTATGCGTTATGCGTTATGCGTTATGCGTTATGCGTTATGCGTTATGCGTTATGAGTAATGCGTGATCCGTTATGCGTTATGCGTTATGCGTTATGCGTTATGCGTTATGAGTAATGCGTGATCCGTTATGCGTTATGCGTTATGAGTAATGCTTGATCCGTTACGCGTTATGCGTTATGCATTAAGCGTTATGCGTTATACGTTATGGGTTATGCGTTATGCGTTATGCGTTATGCGTTATGCGTTATGCGTTATGCGTTATGCGTTATGCGTTATGCGTTATGCGTTATGCGTTATGCGTTATGCGTTATGTGTTATGCGTTGTGCGTTATCCGCTATGCGTTATGCGTTTTGCGTTATGCGTTATGCGTTATACGTTATGCGTAATGCGTTATGCGTTATGCGTTATGCGATTTGCGTTATGCGTTATGCGTTATGCGTTATGTGTTATGCGTTATGCGTGATGCGTTATGTGTTATGGGTTATGCGTTATGCGTTATGCGTTATGCGTTATGCGTTATGCGTTATGCGTTATGCGTTATGCGTTATGCGTTGTGCGTTATGCGTTATGCGTTATGCGTTATGCGTTATGCGTTATGCGTTATGCGTTATGCGTTATGCGTTATGCGTTATGCGTTATGCGTTATGCGTTATGCGTTATGAGAAATGCGTGATCCGTTATGCGTTATGCGTTATGAGTAATGCTTGATCCGTTACGCGTTATGCGTTATGCATTAAGCGTTATGCGTTATACGTTATGCGTTATGCGTTATGCGTTATGGGTTATGCGTTATGCTTTATGCATTATGCGTTATGCGTTATGCGTTATGCGATTTGCGTTATGCGTTATGCGTTATGGGTTGTGCGTTATGAGTCATGCGTTATGCGTTATGCGTTATGCGTTATGCGTTATGGGTTATGCGTTATGGGTTATGCGATATGTGTTATGCGTTGTGCGTTATCCGCTATGCGTTATGCGTTTTGCGTTATGCGTTATGCGTTATGCGTTATGCGTTATGAGTAATGCGTGATCCGTTATGCGTCATGCGTTATGCGTTATGCGTTATGCGTTATGAGTAATGCGTCATCCGTTATGCGTTTTGCGTTATGCGCTATGGGTCATGCGTTAAGCGTTATGCGTTATGCGTTATGCGTTATGCGTTATGGGTTATGCGTTATGGGTTATGCGATATGTGTTATGCGTTGTGCGTTATCCGCTATGCGTTATGCGTTTTGCGTTATGCGTTATGCGTTATGCGTTATGCGTTATGAGTAATGCGTGATCCGTTATGCGTCATGCGTTATGCGTTATGCGTTATGCGTTATGAGTAATGCGTCATCCGTTATGCGTTTTGCGTTATGCGCTATGAGTAATGCGTGATCCGTTATGCGTTATGCGTTATGAGTAATGCTTGATCCGTTACGCGTTATGCGTTATGCATTAAGCGTTATGCGTTATACGTTATGCGTTATGCGTTATGCGTTATGCGTTATGCGTTATGCTTTATGCATTATGCGTTATGCGTTATGCGATTTGCGTTATGCGTTATGCGTTATGGGTTGTGCGTTATGAGTCATGCGTTATGCGTTATGCGTTTTGCTTTATGCGTTATGCGTTATGGGTTATGCGTTATGCGTTATGCGTTATGCGTTATGGGTTATGAGTAATGCGTGATCCGTTATGCGTTATGCTTTATGCGTTACGCGTTATGCGTTTTGCGTTATGCCTTATGCGTTATGCGTTATGCGTTATGCGTTATGCGTTATGAGTTACGCGTTATGCGTTATGCGTTATGCGTTATGCGTCATGCGTTATGCGTTATGCGTTATGCGTTATGCGTTATGCGTTATGCGTTATGCGTTATGTGTTATGCGTTATGCGTTATGCGTTATGCGTTATGCGTTATGCGTTATGCGTTATGCGTTATGCGTTATGTGTTATGCGTTGTGCGTTATCCGCTATGCGATATGCGTTTTGCGTTATGCGTTATGCGTTATACGTTATGCGTAATGCGTTATGCGTTATGCGTTATGCGATTTGCGTTATGCGTTATGCGTTATGCGTTATGCGTTATGCGTTATGCGTTATGCGTTATGCGTTATGCGTTATGCGTTATGCGTTATGCGTTATGCGTTATGAGTGATGCGTGATCCGTTATGCGTTATGCGTTATGCGTTATGCGTTATGAGTAATGCGTGATCCGTTATGCGTTATGCGTTATGCGTTATGCGTTATGCGTTATGAGTAATGCGTGATCCGTTATGCGTTATGCGTTATGAGTAATGCTTGATCCGTTACGCGTTATGCGTTATGCATTAAGCGTTATGCGTTATACGTTATGCGTTATGCGTTATGCGTTATGCGTTATGCGTTATGCGTTATGCGTTATGCGTTATGCGTTATGCGTTATGCGTTATGCGTTATGCGTTATGCGTTATGCGTTATGCGTTATGCGTTATGAGTAATGCGTAATCCGTTATGCGTTATGCGTTATGAGAAATGCTTGATCCGTTACGCGTTATGCGTTATGCATTAAGCGTTATGCGTTATACGTTATGCGTTATGCGTTATGCGTTATGCGTTATGCGTTATGCGTTATGCTTTATGCATTATGCGTTATGCGTTATGCGATTTGCGTAATGCGTTATGCGTTATGGGTTATGCGTTATGCGTTATGCGTTATGCGTTATGCGTTATGAGTAATCCGTGATCCGTTATGCGTTATGCGTTATGCGTTATGCGTTATGAGTAATGCGTGATCCGTTATGCGTTATGCGTTATGAGAAATGCTTGATCCGTTACGCGTTATGCGTTATGCATTAAGCGTTATGCGTTATACGTTATGCGTTATGCGTTATGCGTTATGCGTTATGCGTTATGCTTTATGCATTATGCGTTATGCGTTATGCGATTTGCGTAATGCGTTATGCGTTATGGGTTATGCGTTATGCTTTATGCATTATGCGTTATGCGTTATGCGTTATGCGATTTGCGTTATGCGTTATGCGTTATGGGTTGTGCGTTATGAGTCATGCGTTATGCGTTATGCGTTTTCCTTTATGCGTTATGCGTTATGGGTTATGCGTTATGCGTTATGCGTTATGCGTTATGCGTTATGCGTTATGGGTTATGAGTAATGCGTGATCCGTTATGCGTTATTCTTTATGCGTTATGAGTTACGCGTAATGCGTTATGCGCTATGGGTCATGCGTTAAGCGTTATGCGTTATGCGTTATGCGTTATACGTTATGCGTAATGCGTTATGCGTTATGGGTTATGCGATTTGCGTTATGCGTTATGCGTTATGCGTTATGCGTTATGCGTTATGCGTTATGTGTTATGGGTTATGCGTTATGCGTTATGCGTTATGCGTTATGCGTTATGCGTTATGCGTTATGCGTTATGCGTTATGCGTTATGCTTTATGCGTTATGCGTTATGAGTAATCCGTGATCCGTTATGCGTTATGCGTTATGCGTTATGCGTTATGAGTAATGCGTGATCCGTTATGCGTTATGCGTTATGAGAAATGCTTGATCCGTTACGCGTTATGCGTTATGCATTAAGCGTTATGCGTTATACGTTATGCGTTATGCGTTATGCGTTATGCGTTATGCGTTATGCGTTATGCTTTATGCATTATGCGTTATGCGTTATGCGATTTGCGTAATGCGTTATGCGTTATGGGTTATGCGTTATGCGTTATGCGTTATGCGTTATGCGTTATGCGTTATGCTTTATGCATTATGTGTTATGCGTTATGCGATTTGCGTTATGCGTTATGCGTTATGGGTTGTGCGTTATGAGTCATGCGTTATGCGTTATGCGTTTTGCTTTATGCGTTATGCGTTATGGGTTATGCGTTATGCGTTATGCGTTATGCGTTATGGGTTATGAGTAATGCGTGATCCGTTATGCGTTATGCTTTATGCGTTATGAGTTACGCGTAATGCGTTATGCGCTATGGGTCATGCGTTAAGCGTTATGCGTTATGCGTTATGGGTTATGCGTTATGCGTTATGCGTTATGCGTTATGGGTTATGAGTAATGCGTGATCCGTTATGCGTTATGCTTTATGCGTTATGCGTTATGCGTTTTGCGTTATGCCTTATGCGTTATGCGTTATGCGTTATGCGTTATACGTTATGCGTTATGCGTTATGAGTAATGCGTGATCCGTTATGTGTTATGCGTTATGCGTTATGCGTTATACGTTATGCGTTATGCGTTATGCGTAATGCGTTATGCGTTATGCGTTATGCTTTATGCATTATGCGTTATGCGTTATGCGTTATGCGTTATGCGTTATGAGTAATGCGTGATCCGTTATGCGTTATGCGTTATGGGCTATGCGTTATGTGTTATGCGTTATGCGTTATGCGTTATGCGTTATGAGTTACGCGTTATGCGTTATGCGTTATGCGTCATGCGTTATGCGTTATGCGTTATGCGTTATGCGTTATGCGTTATGCGTTATGAGTAATGCGTGATCCGTTATGCGTTATGCGTTATGCGTTATGTGTTATGCGTTATGCGTTATGCGTTATGCGTTATGAGTTACGCGTTATGCGTTATGCGTTATGCGTTATGCGTCATGCGTTATGCGTTATGCGTTATGCGTTATGCGTTATGCGTTATGCGTTATGCGTTATGCGTTATGCGTTATGCGTTATGAGTAATGCGTGATCCGTTATGCGTTATGCGTTATGCGTTATGCGTTATGCGTTATGAGTAATGCGTGATCCGTTATGCGTTATGCGTTATGAGTAATGCTTGATCCGTTACGCGTTATGCGTTATGCATCAAGCCTTATGCGTTATACGTTATGCGTTATGCGTTATGCGTTATGCGTTATGCGTTATGCGTTATGCGTTATGCGTTATGCGTTATGCGTTATGCGTTATGCGTTATGCGTTATGCGTTATGCGTTATGCGTTATGCGTTATGCGTTATGTGTTATGTGTTGTGCGTTATCCGCTATGCGTTATGCGTTTTGCGTTATGCGTTATGCGTTATACGTTATGCGTAATGCGTTATGCGTTATGCGTTATGCGATTTGCGTTATGCGTTATGCGTTATGCGTTATGTGTTATGCGTTATGCGTGATGCGTTATGTGTTATGGGTTATGCGTTATGCGTTATGCGTTATGCGTTATGCGTTATGCGTTATGCGTTATGCGTTATGCGTTATGCGTTATGCGTTATGCGTTATGCGTTATGCGTTATGCGTTATGCGTTATGCGTTATGCGTAATGCGTTATGCGTTATGCGTTATGCGTTATGCGTTATGCGTTATGCGTTATGCGTTATGCGTTATGCGTTATGAGAAATGCGTGATCCGTTATGCGTTATGCGTTATGAGTAATGCTTGATCCGTTACGCGTTATGCGTTATGCATTAAGCGTTATGCGTTATACGTTATGCGTTATGCGTTATGCGTTATGGGTTATGCGTTATGCTTTATGCATTATGCGTTATGCGTTATGCGTTATGCGATTTGCGTTATGCGTTATGCGTTATGGGTTGTGCGTTATGAGTCATGCGTTATGCGTTATGCGTTTTGCTTTATGCGTTATGCGTTATGGGTTATGCGTTATGCGTTATGCGTTATGCGTTATGCGTTATGCGTTATGGGTTATGAGTAATGCGTGATCCGTTATGCGTTATGCTTTATGCGTTATGAGTTACGCGTAATGCGTTATGCGCTATGGGTCATGCGTTAAGCGTTATGCGTTATGCGTTATGCGTTATACGTTATGGGTTATGCGTTATGCGTTATGCGTTATGCGTTATGCGTTATGCGTTATGCGTTATGCGTTATGCGTTATGCGTTATGCGTTATGCGTTATGCGTTATGCGTTATGCGTTATGCGTTATGTGTTATGCGTTGTGCGTTATCCGCTATGCGTTATGCGTTTTGCGTTATGCGTTATGCGTTATACGTTATGCGTAATGCGTTATGCGTTATGCGTTATGCGATTTGCGTTATGCGTTATGCGTTATGCGTTATGTGTTATGCGTTATGCGTGATGCGTTATGTGTTATGGGTTATGCGTTATGCGTTATGCGTTATGCGTTATGCGTTATGCGTTATGCGTTATGCGTTATGCGTTATGCGTTATGCGTTATGCGTTATGCGTTTTGCGTTATGCGTTATGCGTTATGCGTTATGCGTTATGCGTTATGCGTTATGCGTTATGCGTTATGCGTTATGAGAAATGCGTGATCCGTTATGCGTTATGCGTTATGAGTAATGCTTGATCCGTTACGCGTTATGCGTTATGCATTAAGCGTTATGCGTTGTACGTTATGCGTTATGCGTTATGCGTTATGGGTTATGCGTTATGCTTTATGCATTATGCGTTATGCGTTATGCGTTATGCGATTTGCGTTATGCGTTATGCGTTATGGGTTGTGCGTTATGAGTCATGCGTTATGCGTTATGCGTTTTGCTTTATGCGTTATGCGTTATGGGTTATGCGTTATGCGTTATGCGTTATGCGTTATGCGTTATGCGTTATGCGTTATGCGTTATGGGTTATGAGTAATGCGTGATCCGTTATGCGTTATGCTTTATGCGTTATGAGTTACGCGTAATGCGTTATGCGCTATGGGTCATGCGTTAAGCGTTATGCGTTATGCGTTATGCGTTATGGGTTATGCGTTATGGGTTATGCGATATGTGTTATGCGTTGTGCGTTATCCGCTATGCGTTATGCGTTTTGCGTTATGCGTTATGCGTTATGCGTTATGAGTAATGCGTGATCCGTTATGCGTTTTGCGTTATGCGTTATGCGTTATGCGTTATGAGTAATGCGTGATCCGTTATGCGTTTTGCGTTATGCGCTATGAGTAATGCGTGATCCGTTATGCGTTATGCGTTATGAGTAATGCTTGATCCGTTACGCGTTATGCGCTATGCATTAAGCGTTATGCGTTATACGTTATGCGTTATGCGTTATGCGTTATGCGTTATGCGTTATGCGTTATGCGTTATGCGTTATGCTTTATGCATTATGCGTTATGCGTTATGCGATTTGCGTTATGCGTTATGCGTTATGGGTTATGAGTAATGCGTGATCCGTTATGCGTTATGCTTTATGCGTTATGCGTTATGCGTTTTGCGTTATGCCTTATGCGTTATGCGTTATGCGTTATGCGTTATACGTTATGCGTTATGCGTTATGAGTAATGCGTGATCCGTTATGTGTTATGCGTTATGCGTTATGCGTTATACGTTATGCGTTATGCGTTATGCGTAATGCGTTATGCGTTATGCGTTATGCTTTATGCATTATGCGTTATGCGTTATGCGTTATGCGTTATGCGTTATGAGTAATGCGTGATCCGTTATGCGTTATGCGTTATGGGTTATGCGTTATGCGTTATGCGTTATGCGTTATGCGTTATGCGTTATGCGTTATGCGTTATGCGTTATGCGTTATGCGTTATGCGTTATGCGTTATGCGTTATGCGTTATGAGTAATGCGTGATCCGTTATGCGTTATGCGTTATGCGTTATGCGTTATGCGTTATGAGTAATGCGTGATCCGTTATGCGTTATGCGTTATGAGTAATGCTTGATCCGTTACGCGTTATGCGTTATGCATTAAGCGTTATGCGTTATACGTTATGCGTTATGCGTTATGCGTTATGCGTTATGCGTTATGCGTTATGCGTTATGCGTTATGCGTTATGCGTTATGCGTTATGCGTTATGCGTTATGCGTTATGCGTTATGTGTTATGCGTTGTGCGTTATCCGCTATGCGTTATGCGTTTTGCGTTATGCGTTATGCGTTATACGTTATGCGTAATGCGTTATGCGTTATGCGTTATGCGATTTGCGTTATGCGTTATGCGTTATGCGTTATGTGTTATGCGTTATGCGTGATGCGTTATGTGTTATGGGTTATGCGTTATGCGTTATGCGTTATGCGTTATGCGTTATGCGTTATGCGTTATGCGTTATGCGTTATGCGTTATGCGTTATGCGTTATGCGTTATGCGTTATGCGTTATGCGTTATGCGTTATGCGTTATGCGTTATGCGTTATGCGTTATGCGTTATGCGTTATGCGTTATGCGTTATGCGTTATGAGAAATGCGTGATCCGTTATGCGTTATGCGTTATGAGTAATGCTTGATCCGTTACGCGTTATGCGTTATGCATTAAGCGTTATGCGTTATACGTTATGCGTTATGCGTTATGCGTTATTGGTTATGCGTTATGCTTTATGCATTATGCGTTATGCGTTATGCGTTATGCGATTTGCGTTATGCGTTATGCGTTATGGGTTGTGCGTTATGAGTCATGCGTTATGCGTTATGCGTTTTGCTTTATGCGTTATGCGTTATGGGTTATGCGTTATGCGTTATACGTTATGCGTTATGCGTTATGCGTTATGCGTTATGCGTTATGTGTTATGCTTTATGCATTATGCGTTATGCGTTATGCGATTTGCGTAATGCGTTATGCGTTATGGGTTATGCGTTATGCGTTATGCGTTATGCGTTATGCTTTATGCATTATGCGTTATGCGTTATGCGATTTGCGTTATGCGTTATGCGTTATGGGTTGTGCGTTATGAGTCATGCGTTATGCGTTATGCGTTTTGCTTTATGCGTTATGCGTTATGGGTTATGCGTTATGCGTTATGCGTTATGCGTTATGGGTTATGAGTAATGCGTGATCCGTTATGCGTTATGCTTTATGCGTTATGAGTTACGCGTAATGCGTTATGCGCTATGGGTCATGCGTTAAGCGTTATGCGTTATGCGTTATGCGTTATGCGTTATGGGTTATGCGTTATGGGTTATGCGATATGTGTTATGCGTTGTGCGTTATCCGCTATGCGTTATGCGTTTTGCGTTATGCGTTATGCGTTATGCGTTATGAGTAATGCGTGATCCGTTATGCGTCATGCGTTATGCGTTATGCGTTATGCGTTATGAGTAATGCGTGATCCGTTATGCGTTTTGCGTTATGCGCTATGAGTAATGCGTGATCCGTTATGCGTTATGCGTTATGAGTAATGCTTGATCCGTTACGCGTTATGCGTTATGCATTAAGCGTTATGCGTTATACGTTATGCGTTATGCGTTATGCGTTATGCGTTATGCGTTATGCTTTATGCATTATGCGTTATGCGTTATGCGATTTGCGTTATGCGTTATGCGTTATGGGTTGTGCGTTATGAGTCATGCGTTATGCGTTATGCGTTTTGCTTTATGCGTTATGCGTTATGGGTTATGCGTTATGCGTTATGCGTTATGCGTTATGGGTTATGAGTAATGCGTGATCCGTTATGCGTTATGCTTTATGCGTTACGCGTTATGCGTTTTGCGTTATGCCTTATGCGTTATGCGTTATGCGTTATGCGTTATGCGTTATGAGTTACGCGTTATGCGTTATGCGTTATGCGTTATGCGTCATGCGTTATGCGTTATGCGTTATGCGTTATGCGTTATGCGTTATGCGTTATGCGTTATGCGTTATGTGTTATGCGTTATGCGTTATGCGTTATGCGTTATGCGTTATGCGTTATGCGTTATGCGTTATGCGTTATGTGTTATGCGTTGTGCGTTATCCGCTATGCGATATGCGTTTTGCGTTATGCGTTATGCGTTATACGTTATGCGTAATGCGTTATGCGTTATGCGTTATGCGATTTGCGTTATGCGTTATGCGTTATGCGTTATGCGTTATGCGTTATGCGTTATGCGTTATGCGTTATGCGTTATGCGTTATGCGTTATGCGTTATGCGTTATGCGTTATGCGTTATGAGTGATGCGTGATCCGTTATGCGTTATGCGTTATGCGTTATGCGTTATGAGTAATGCGTGATCCGTTATGCGTTATGCGTTATGCGTTATGCGTTATGCGTTATGAGTAATGCGTGATCCGTTTTGCGTTATGCGTTATGAGTAATGCTTGATCCGTTACGCGTTATGCGTTATGCATTAAGCGTTATGCGTTATATGTTATGCGTTATGCGTTATGCGTTATGCGTTATGCGTTATGCGTTATGCGTTATGCGTTATGCGTTATGCGTTATGCGTTATGCGTTATGCGTTATGCGTTATGCGTTATGCGTTATGAGTAATGCGTAATCCGTTATGCGTTATGCGTTATGAGAAATGCTTGATCCGTTACGCGTTATGCGTTATGCATTAAGCGTTATGCGTTATACGTTATGCGTTATGCGTTATGCGTTATGCGTTATGCGTTATGCGTTATGCTTTATGCATTATGCGTTATGCGTTATGCGATTTGCGTAATGCGTTATGCGTTATGGGTTATGCGTTATGCGTTATGCGTTATGCGTTATGCGTTATGAGTAATCCGTGATCCGTTATGCGTTATGCGTTATGCGTTATGCGTTATGAGTAATGCGTGATCCGTTATGCGTTATGCGTTATGAGAAATGCTTGATCCGTTACGCGTTATGCGTTATGCATTAAGCGTTATGCGTTATACGTTATGCGTTATGCGTTATGCGTTATGCGTTATGCTTTATGCATTATGCGTTATGCGTTATGCGATTTGCGTAATGCGTTATGCGTTATGGGTTATGCGTTATGCTTTATGCATTATGCGTTATGCGTTATGCGTTATGCGATTTGCGTTATGCGTTATGCGTTATGGGTTGTGCGTTATGAGTCATGCGTTATGCGTTATGCGTTTTGCTTTATGCGTTATGCGTTATGGGTTATGCGTTATGCGTTATGCGTTATGCGTTATGCGTTATGCGTTATGGGTTATGAGTAATGCGTGATCCGTTATGCGTTATTCTTTATGCGTTATGAGTTACGCGTAATGCGTTATGCGCTATGGGTCATGCGTTAAGCGTTATGCGTTATGCGTTATGCGTTATACGTTATGCGTAATGCGTTATGCGTTATGCGTTATGCGATTTGCGTTATGCGTTATGCGTTATGCGTTATGCGTTATGCGTTATGCGTTATGTGTTATGGGTTATGCGTTATGCGTTATGCGTTATGCGTTATGCGTTATGCGTTATGCGTTATGCGTTATGCGTTATGCTTTATGCGTTATGCGTTATGAGTAATCCGTGATCCGTTATGCGTTATGCGTTATGCGTTATGCGTTATGAGTAATGCGTGATCCGTTATGCGTTATGCGTTATGAGAAATGCTTGATCCGTTACGCGTTATGCGTTATGCATTAAGCGTTATGCGTTATGCGTTATGCGTTATGCGTTATGCGTTATGCGTTATGCGTTATGCGTTATGCTTTATGCATTATGCGTTATGCGTTATGCGATTTGCGTAATGCGTTATGCGTTATGGGTTATGCGTTATGCGTTATGCGTTATGCGTTATGCGTTATGCGTTATGCTTTATGCATTATGTGTTATGCGTTATGCGATTTGCGTTATGCGTTATGCGTTATGGGTTGTGCGTTATGAGTCATGCGTTATGCGTTATGCGTTTTGCTTTATGCGTTATGCGTTATGGGTTATGCGTTATGCGTTATGCGTTATGCGTTATGGGTTATGAGTAATGCGTGATCCGTTATGCGTTATGCTTTATGCGTTATGAGTTACGCGTAATGCGTTATGCGCTATGGGTCATGCGTTAAGCGTTATGCGTTATGCGTTATGGGTTATGCGTTATGCGTTATGCGTTATGCGTTATGGGTTATGAGTAATGCGTGATCCGTTATGCGTTATGCTTTATGCGTTATGCGTTATGCGTTTTGCGTTATGCCTTATGCGTTATGCGTTATGCGTTATGCGTTATACGTTATGCGTTATGCGTTATGAGTAATGCGTGATCCGTTATGTGTTATGCGTTATGCGTTATGCGTTATACGTTATGCGTTATGCGTTATGCGTAATGCGTTATGCGTTATGCGTTATGCGTTATGCATTATGCGTTATGCGTTATGCGTTATGCGTTATGCGTTATGAGTAATGCGTGATCCGTTATGCGTTATGCGTTATGGGTTATGCGTTATGTGTTATGCGTTATGCGTTATGCGTTATGCGTTATGAGTTACGCGTTATGCGTTATGCGTTATGCGTTATGCGTCATGCGTTATGCGTTATGCGTTATGCGTTATGCGTTATGCGTTATGCGTTATGAGTAATGCGTGATCCGTTATGCGTTATGCGTTATGCGTTATGTGTTATGCGTTATGCGTTATGCGTTATGCGTTATGAGTTACGCGTTATGCGTTATGCGTTATGCGTTATGCGTCATGCGTTATGCGTTATGCGTTATGCGTTATGCGTTATGCGTTATGCGTTATGCGTTATGCGTTATGCGTTATGAGTAATGCGTGATCCGTTATGCGTTATGCGTTATGCGTTATGCGTTATGCGTTATGAGTAATGCGTGATCCGTTATGCGTTATGCGTTATGAGTAATGCTTGATCCGTTACGCGTTATGCGTTATGCATTAAGCCTTATGCGTTATACGTTATGCGTTATGCGTTATGCGTTATGCGTTATGCGTTATGCGTTATGCGTTATGCGTTATGCGTTATGCGTTATGCGTTATGCGTTATGCGTTATGCGTTATGCGTTATGTGTTATGTGTTGTGCGTTATCCGCTATGCGTTATGCGTTTTGCGTTATGCGTTATGCGTTATACGTTATGCGTAATGCGTTATGCGTTATGCGTTATGCGATTTGCGTTATGCGTTATGCGTTATGCGTTATGCGTTATGTGTTATGCGTTATGCGTGATGCGTTATGTGTTATGGGTTATGCGTTATGCGTTATGCGTTATGCGTTATGCGTTATGCGTTATGCGTTATGCGTTATGCGTTATGCGTTATGCGTTATGCGTTATGCGTTATGCGTTATGCGTTATGCGTAATGCGTTATGCGTTATGCGTTATGCGTTATGCGTTATGCGTTATGCGTTATGCGTTATGCGTTATGCGTTATGAGAAATGCGTGATCCGTTATGCGTTATGCGTTATGAGTAATGCTTGATCCGTTACGCGTTATGCGTTATGCATTAAGCGTTATGCGTTATACGTTATGCGTTATGCGTTATGCGTTATGGGTTATGCGTTATGCTTTATGCATTATGCGTTATGCGTTATGCGTTATGCGATTTGCGTTATGCGTTATGCGTTATGGGTTGTGCGTTATGAGTCATGCGTTATGCGTTATGCGTTTTGCTTTATGCGTTATGCGTTATGGGTTATGCGTTATGCGTTATGCGTTATGCGTTATGCGTTATGCGTTATGGGTTATGAGTAATGCGTGATCCGTTATGCGTTATGCTTTATGCGTTATGAGTTACGCGTAATGCGTTATGCGCTATGGGTCATGCGTTAAGCGTTATGCGTTATGCGTTATGCGTTATACGTTATGCGTAATGCGTTATGCGTTATGCGTTATGCGATTTGCGTTATGCGTTATGCGTTATGCGTTATGCGTTATGCGTTATGCGTCATGCGTTATGTGTTATGGGTTATGCGTTATGCGTTATGCGTTATGCGTTATGCGTTATGCGTTATGCGTTATGCGTTATGTGTTATGCGTTATGCGTTATGCGTTATGCGTTATGCGTTATGCGTTATGCTTTATGCGTTATGCGTTATGAGTAATCCGTGATCCGTTATGCGTTATGAGAAATGCTTGATCCGTTACGCGTTATGCGTTATGCATTAAGCGTTATGCGTTATACGTTATGCGTTATGCGTTATGCGTTATGCGTTATGCGTTATGTGTTATGCTTTATGCATTATGCGTTATGCGTTATGCGATTTGCGTAATGCGTTATGCGTTATGGGTTATGCGTTATGCGTTATGCGTTATGCGTTATGCTTTATGCATTATGCGTTATGCGTTATGCGATTTGCGTTATGCGTTATGCGTTATGGGTTGTGCGTTATGAGTCATGCGTTATGCGTTATGCGTTTTGCTTTATGCGTTATGCGTTATGGGTTATGCGTTATGCGTTATGCGTTATGCGTTATGGGTTATGAGTAATGCGTGATCCGTTATGCGTTATGCTTTATGCGTTATGAGTTACGCGTAATGCGTTATGCGCTATGGGTCATGCGTTAAGCGTTATGCGTTATGCGTTATGCGTTATGGGTTATGCGTTATGGGTTATGCGATATGTGTTATGCGTTGTGCGTGATCCGCTATGCGTTATGCGTTTTGCGTTATGCGTTATGCGTATTGCGTTATGAGTAATGCGTGATCCGTTATGCGTCATGCGTTATGCGTTATGCGTTATGCGTTATGAGTAATGCGTGATCCGTTATGCGTTTTGCGTTATGCGCTATGAGTAATGCGTGATCCGTTATGCGTTATGCGTTATGAGTAATGCTTGATCCGTTACGCGTTATGCGTTATGCATTAAGCGTTATGCGTTATACGTTATGCGTTATGCGTTATGCGTTATGCGTTATGCGTTATGCTTTATGCATTATGCGTTATGCGTTATGCGATTTGCGTTATGCGTTATGCGTTATGGGTTGTGCGTTATGAGTCATGCGTTATGCGTTATGCGTTTTGCTTTATGCGTTATGCGTTATGGGTTATGCGTTATGCGTTATGCGTTATGCGTTATGCGTTATGGGTTATGAGTAATGCGTGATCCGTTACGCGTTATGCGTTATGCATTAAGCGTTATGCGTTATACGTTATGCGTTATGCGTTATGCGTTATGCGTTATGCGTTATGCTTTATGCATTATGCGTTATGCGTTATGCGATTTGCGTAATGCGTTATGCGTTATGGGTTATGCGTTATGCGTTATGCGTTATGCGTTATGCGTTATGAGTAATCCGTGATCCGTTATGCGTTATGCGTTATGCGTTATGCGTTATGAGTAATGCGTGATCCGTTATGCGTTATGCGTTATGAGAAATGCTTGATCCGTTACGCGTTATGCGTTATGCATTAAGCGTTATGCGTTATACGTTATGCGTTATGCGTTATGCGTTATGCGTTATGCGTTATGCTTTATGGATTATGCGTTATGCGTTATGCGATTTGCGTAATGCGTTATGCGTTATGGGTTATGCGTTATGCTTTATGCATTATGCGTTATGCGTTATGCGTTATGCGATTTGCGTTATGCGTTATGCGTTATGGGTTGTGCGTTATGAGTCATGCGTTATGCGTTATGCGTTTTGCTTTATGCGTTATGCGTTATGGGTTATGCGTTATGCGTTATGCGTTATGCGTTATGCGTTATGCGTTATGGGTTATGAGTAATGCGTGATCCGTTATGCGTTATTCTTTATGCGTTATGAGTTACGCGTAATGCGTTATGCGCTATGGGTCATGCGTTAAGCGTTATGCGTTATGCGTTATGCGGTATGCGTTATACGTTATGCGTAATGCGTTATGCGTTATGCGTTATGCGATTTGCGTTATGCGTTATGCGTTATGCGTTATGCGTTATGCGTTATGCGTTATGTGTTATGGGTTATGCGTTATGCGTTATGCGTTATGCGTTATGCGTTATGCGTTATGCGTTATGCGTTATGCGTTATGCGTTATGCGTTATGCTTTATGCGTTATGCGTTATGAGTAATCCGTGATCCGTTATGCGTTATGCGTTATGCGTTATGCGTTATGAGTAATGCGTGATCCGTTATGCGTTATGCGTTATGAGAAATGCTTGATCCGTTACGCGTTATGCGTTATGCATTAAGCGTTATGCGTTATACGTTATGCGTTATACGTTATGCGTTATGCGTTATGCGTTATGCGTTATGCGTTATGCTTTATGCATTATGCGTTATGCGTTATGCGATTTGCGTAATGCGTTATGCGTTATGGGTTATGCGTTATGCGTTATGCGTTATGCGTTATGCGTTATGCGTTATGCGTTATGCTTTATGCATTATGCGTTATGCGTTATGCGATTTGCGTTATGCGTTATGCGTTATGGGTTGTGCGTTATGAGTCATGCGTTATGCGTTATGCGTTTTGCTTTATGCGTTATGCGTTATGGGTTATGCGTTATGCGTTATGCGTTATGCGTTATGGGTTATGAGTAATGCGTGATCCGTTATGCGTTATGCTTTATGCGTTATGAGTTACGCGTAATGCGTTATGCGCTATGGGTCATGCGTTAAGCGTTATGCGTTATGCGTTATGCGTTATGCGTTATGGGTTATGCGTTATGGGTTATGCGATATGTGTTATGCGTTGTGCGTTATCCGCTATGCGTTATGCGTTTTGCGTTATGCGTTATGCGTTATGCGTTATGAGTAATGCGTGATCCGTTATGCGTTATGCGTTATGCGTTATGCGTTATGCGTTATGAGTAATGCGTGATCCGTTATGCGTTTTGCGTTATGCGCTATGAGTAATGCGTGATCCGTTATGCGTTATGCGTTATGAGTAATGCTTGATCCGTTACGCGTTATGCGTTATGCATTAAGCGTTATGCGTTATACGTTATGCGTTATGCGTTATGCGTTATGCGTTATGCTTTATGCATTATGCGTTATGCGTTATGCGATTTGCGTTATGCGTTATGCGTTATGGGTTGTGCGTTATGAGTCATGCGTTATGCGTTATGCGTTTTGCTTTATGCGTTATGCGTTATGGGTTATGCGTTATGCGTTATGCGTTATGCGTTATGGGTTATGAGTAATGCGTGATCCGTTATGCGTTATGCTTTATGCGTTATGCGTTATGCGTTTTGCGTTATGCCTTATGCGTTATGCGTTATGCGTTATGCGTTATGCGTTATGCGTTATGAGTAATGCGTGATCCGTTATGTGTTATGCGTTATGCGTTATGCGTTATACGTTATGCGTTATGCGTTATGCGTTATGCGTTATGGGTTATGCGTTATGTGTTATGCGTTATGCGTTATGCGTTATGCGTTATGCGTTATGCGTTATGCGTCATGCGTTATGCGTCATGCGTTATGCGTTATGCGTTATGCGTGATCCGTTATGCGTTATGCGTTATGCGTTATGTGTTATGCGTTATGCGTTATGCGTTATGAGTAATGCGTGATCCGTTATGCGTTATGCGTTATGAGTAATGCTTGATCCGTTACGCGTTAGGATTTATGCATTAAGCGTTATGCGTTATACTTTATGCGTTATGCGTTATGCGTTATGCTTTATGCATTATGCGTTATGCGTTATGCGATTTGCGTTATGCGTTATGCGTTATGGGTTGTGCGTTATGAGTCATGCGTTATGCGTTATGCGTTTTGCTTTATGCGTAATGCGTTATGGGTTATGCGTTATGCGTTATGCGTTATGCGTTATGGGTTATGAGTAATGCGTGATCCGTTATGTGTTATGCGTTATGCGTTATGCGTTATACGTTATGCGTTATGCGTTATGCGTAATGCGTTATGCGTTATGCGTTATGCTTTATGCATTATGCGTTATGCGTTATGCGTTATGCGTTATGCGTTATGAGTAATGCGTGATCCGTTATGCGTTATGCGTTATGGGTTATGCGTTATGTGTTATGCGTTATGCGTTATGCGTTATGCGTTATGCGTTATGCGTTATGCGTCATGCGTTATGCGTCATGCGTTATGCGTTATGCGTTATGCGTGATCCGTTATGCGTTATGCGTTATGCGTTATGCGTTATGCGTTATGCGTTATGCGTTATGAGTAATGCGTGATCCGTTATGCGTTATGCGTTATGAGTAATGCTTGATCCGTTACGCGTTATGATTTATGCATTAAGCGTTATGCGTTATACTTTATGCGTTATGCGTTATGCGTTATGCGTTATGCGTTATGAGTAATGCGTGATCCGTTATGCGTTATGCGTTATGCGCTATGGGTTATCCGTTATGCGTTATCCGTTTAGAGTTTTGCGTTATGCGTTATGCGTTATGAGTTGTGCGTTATGCGTTATGCGTTATGAGTAATGCGTGATCCGTTATGCGTTATGCGTTATGAGTAATGCTTGATCCGTTACGCGTTATGATTTATGCATTAAGCGTTATGCGTTATACTTTATGCGTTATGCGTTATGCGTTATGCGTTATGCTTTATGCATTATGCGTTATGCGTTATGCGATTTGCGTTATGCGTTATGCGTTATGGGTTGTGCGTTATGAGTCATGCGTTATGCGTTATGCGAATTGCTTTATGCGTTATGCGTTATGGGTTATGCGTTATGCGTTATGCGTTATGGGTTATGAGTAATGCGTGATCCGTTATGCGTTATGCTTTATGCGTTATGAGTTACGCGTAATGCGTTATGCGCTATGGGTCATGCGTTAAGCGTTATGCGTTATGCGTTATGCGTTATGGGTTATGCGTTATGGGTTATGCGTTATGTGTTATGCGTTGTGCATTATCCGCTATGCGTTATGCGTTATACGTTATGCGTAATGCGTTATGCGTTATGCGTTATGCGATTTGCCTTATGCGTTATGCGTTATGCGTTATGCGTAATGCGTTATGCGTTATGCGTTATGTGTTATGGGATATGCGTTATGCGTTATGCGTTATGCGTTATGCGTTATGCGTTATGCGTTATGCGTTATGCGTTATGCGTTATGCGTTATGCGTTATGCGTTATGCGTTATGCGTTATGCGTTATGCGTTATGCGTTATGCGTTATGCGTTATGCGTTATGATTAATCCGTGATCCGTTATGCGTTATGCGTTATGCGTTATGCGTTATGAGTAATGCGTGATCCGTTATGCGTTATGCGTTATGCGTTATGCGTTATGAGTAATGCGTGATCCGTTATGCGTTATGCGTTATGCGCTATGAGTAATGCGTGATCCGTTATGCGTTATGCGTTATGAGTAATGCTTGATCCGTTACGCGTTATGCGTTATGCATTAAGCGTTATGCCTTATGCGTTATGCGTTATGCGTTATGCGTTATGCGTTATGCGTTATGCTTTATGCATTATGCGTTATGCGTTATGCGATTTGCGTTATGCGTTATGCGTTGTGGGTTGTGCGTTATGAGTCATGCGTTATGCGTTATGCGTTTTGCTTTATGCGTTATGCGTTATGGGTTATGCGTTATGCGTTATGCGTTATGCGTTATGGGTTATGAGTAATGCGTGATCCGTTATGCGTTATGCTTTATGCGTTATGAGTTACGCGTTATGCTTTATGCATTATGCGTTATGCGTTATGCGATTTATGTTATGCGTTATGCGTTATGGGTTGTGCGTTATGAGTCATGCGTAATGCGTTATGCGTTTTGCTTTATGCGTTATGCGTTATGGGTTATGCGTTATGCGTTATGCGTTATGCGTTATGCGTTATGCGTTATGCGTTATGCGTTATGCGTTATGCGTTATGGGTTATCCGTTATGCGTTATCCGTTTAGAGTTTTGCGTTATGCGTTATGCGTTATGAGTTGTGCGTTATGCGTTATGCGTTATGCTTTATGCATTATGCGTTATGCGTTATGCGATTTGCGTTATGCGTTATGCGTTGTGGGTTGTGCGTTATGAGTCATGCGTTATGCGTTATGCGTTTTGCTTTATGCGTTATGCGTTATGGGTTATGCGTTATGCGTTATGCGTTATGCGTTATGGGTTATGAGTAATGCGTGATCCGTTATGCGTTATGCTTTATGCGTTATGAGTTACGCGTTATGCTTTATGCATTATGCGTTATGCGTTATGCGATTTATGTTATGCGTTATGCGTTATGGGTTGTGCGTTATGAGTCATGCGTAATGCGTTATGCGTTTTGCTTTATGCGTTATGCGTTATGGGTTATGCGTTATGCGTTATGCGTTATGCGTTATGCGTTATGCGTTATGCGTTATGCGTTATGCGTTATGCGTTATGCGTTATGCGTTATGCGTTATGCGTTATGCGTTATGCGTTATGCGTTATGGGTTATCCGTTATGCGTTATCCGTTTAGAGTTTTGCGTTATGCGTTATGCGTTATGAGTTGTGCGTTATGCGTTATGCGTTATGCGTTATGCGTTATGCGTTATGCGTTATGCGTTATGCATTCTGCATTATGCGTTATGCGTTATGCGATTTGCGTTATGCGTTATGCGTTATGGGTTATGCGTTATGCGTTATGCGTTATGCTTTATGCATTATGCGTTATGCGTTATGCGTTATGCGTTATGCGTTATGCGTTATGCGTTATGCGTTATGTGTTATGCGTTATGCGTTTTGCTTTATGCGTTATGCGTTATGGGTTATGCGTTATGCGTTATGCGTTATGCGTTATGGGTTATGAGTAATGCGTGATCCGTTATGCGTTATGCTTTACGCGTTATGCGTTATGCGTTATGCGTTATGCGTCATGCGTTATGCGTCATGCGTTATGCGTTATGCGTTATGCGTTATGCGTTATGCATTATGTGTTATCCGTTATGCGTTATCCGTTATGCGTTTTGCGTTATGCGTTATGCGTTATGAGTTGTGCGTTATGCGTTATGCGTTATGCGTTATGCGTTATGCTTTATGCGTTATGCGTTATGAGTAATGCGTGATCCGTTATGTGTTATGCGTTATGCGTTGTGCGTTTTGCGTTATGCCTTATGCGTTATGCGTTATGCGTTATGCGTTATGCGTTATGCGTTATGCGTTATGCGTTATGCGTTATGAGTAATGCGTGATCCGTTATGTGTTATGCGTTATGCGTTATGCGTTATACGTTATGCGTTATGCGTTATGCGTTATGCGTTATGCGTTATGCGTTATGCTTTATGCATTATGCGTTATGCGTTATGCGTTATGCGTTATGCGTTATGCGTTATGCGTTATGAGTAATGCGTGATCCGTTATGCGTTATGCGTTAAGCGTTATGCGTTATGCGTTATGCGTTATGCGTTATGCGTTATGCGTTATGGGTTATGCGCTATGAGTAATGCGTGATCCGTTATGCGTTATGCGTTATGAGTAATGCTTGATCCGTTACGCGTTATGCGTTATGCATTAAGCGTTATGCGTTATACGTTATGCGTTATGCGTTATGGGTTATGCGTTATGCGTTATGCTTTATGCATTATGCGTTATGCGTTATGCGATTTGCGTTATGCGTTATGCGTTATGGGTTGTGCGTTATGAGTCATGCGTTATGCGTTATGCGTTTTGCTTTATGCGTTATGCGTTATGGGTTATGCGTTATGCGTTATGCGTTATGCGTTATGGGTTATGAGTAATGCGTGATCCGTTATGCGTTATGCTTCATGCGTTATGAGTTACGCGTAACGCGTTATGCGCAATGGGTCATGCGTTAAGCGTTATGCGTTATGCGTTATGCGTTATGCGTTATGGGTTATGCGTTATGGGTTATGAGTAATGCGTTATGCGTTATGCGTTATGCTTTATGCATTATGCGTTATGCGTTATGCGTTATGCGTTATGCGTTATGAGTAATGCGTGATCCGTTATGCGTTATGCGTTATGGGTTATGCGTTATGTGTTATGCGTTATGCGTTATGCGTTATGCGTTATGCGTTATGCGTCATGCGTTATGCGTCATGCGTTATGCGTTATGCGTTATGCGTGATCCGTTATGCGTTATGCGTTATGCGTTATGCGTTATGCGTTATGCGTTATGCGCTATGCGTTATGAGGAATGCGTGATACGTTATGCGTTATGCGTTATGAGTAATGCTTGATCCGTTACGCGTTATGATTTATGCATTAAGCGTTATGCGTTATACTTTATGCGTTATGCGTTATGCGTTATGCGTTATGAGTAATGCGTGATCCGTTATGCGTTATGCGTTATGCGCTATGGGTTATCCGTTATGCGTTATCCGTTTAGAGTTTTGCGTTATGCGTTATGCGTTATGAGTTGTGCGTTATGCGTTATGCGTTATGAGTAATGCGTGATCCGTTATGCGTTATGCGTTATGAGTAATGCTTGATCCGTTACGCGTTATGATTTATGCATTAAGCGTTATGCGTTATACTTTATGCGTTATGCGTTATGCGTTATGCGTTATGCTTTATGCATTATGCGTTATGCGTTATGCGATTTGCGTTATGCGTTATGCGTTATGGGTTGTGCGTTATGAGTCATGCGTTATGCGTTATGCGTTTTGCTTTATGCGTTTGCGTTATGGGTTATGCGTTATGCGTTATGCGTTATGGGTTATGAGTAATGCGTGATCCGTTATGCGTTATGCTTTATGCGTTATGAGTTACACGTAATGCGTTATGCGCTATGGGTCAGGCGTTAAGCGTTATGCGTTATGCGTTATGCGTTATGGGTTATGCGTTATGGGTTATGCGTTATGTGTTATGCGTTGTGCATTATCCGCTATGCGTTTTGCGTTATACGTTATGCGTAATGCGTTACGCGTTATGCGTTATGCGATTTGCGTTATGCGTTATGCGTTATGCGTTATGCGTTATGCGTTATGCGTTATGTGTTATGGGATATGCGTTATGCGTTATGCGTTATGCGTTATGCGTTATGCGTTATGCGTTATGCGTTATGCGTTATGCGTTATGCGTTATGCGTTATGCGTTATGCGTTATGATTAATCCGTGATCCGTTATGCGTTATGCGTTATGCGTTATGCGTTATGCGTTATGAGTAATGCGTGATCCGTTATGCGTTATGCGTTATGCGTTATGCGTTATGCGTTATGCGTTATGAGTAATGCGTTATGCGTTATGCGTTATGCGTTATGCGTTGTGTGTTATGCGTTATGCGTTTTGCTTTATGCGTTATGCGTTATGGGTTATGCGTTATGCGTTATGAGTAATGCGTGATCCGTTATGCGTTATGCGTTAAGCGTTATGCGTTATGCGTTATGCGTTATGCGTTATGCGTTATGCGTTATGGGTTATGCGCTATGAGTAATGCGTGATCCGTTATGCGTTATGCGTTATGAGTAATGCTTGATCCGTTACGCGTTATGCGTTATGCATTAAGCGTTATGCGTTATACGTTATGCGTTATGCGTTATGGGTTATGCGTTATGCGTTATGCTTTATGCATTATGCGTTATGCGTTATGCGATTTGCGTTATGCGTTATGCGTTATGGGTTGTGCGTTATGAGTCATGCGTTATGCGTTATGTGTTATGGGATATGCGTTATGCGTTATGCGTTATGCGTTATGCGTTATGATTAATCCGTGATCCGTTATGCGTTATGCGTTATGCGTTATGCGTTATGAGTAATGCGTGATCCGTTATGCGTTATGCGTTATGCGTTATGCGTTATGCGTTATGCGTTATGAGTAATGCGTGATCCGTTATGCGTTATGCGTTATGCGCTATGAGTAATGCGTGATCCGTTATGCGTTATGCGTTATGAGTAATGCTTGATCCGTTACGCGTTATGCGTTATGCATTAAGCGTTATGCCTTATACGTTATGCGTTATGCGTTATGCGTTATGCGTTATGCTTTATGCATTATACGTTATGCGTGATGCGATTTGCGTTATGCGTTATGCGTTGTGGGTTGTGCGTTATGAGTCATGCATTATGCGTTATGCGTTTTGCTTTATGCGTTATGAGTTACGCGTTATGCTTTATGCATTATGCGTTATGCGTTATGCGATTTATGTTATGCGTTATGCGATATGGGTTGTGCATTATGAGTCATGCGTAATGCGTTATGCGTTTTGCTTTATGCGTTATGCGTTATGGGTTATGCGTTATGCGTTATGCGTTATGCGTTATGCGTTATGCGTTATGCGTTATGCGTTATGCGTTATGCGTTATGCGTTATGCGTTATGCGTTATGCGTTATGCGTTATGCGTTATGCGTTATGGGTTATCCGTTATGCGTTATCCGTTTAGAGTTTTGCGTTATGCGTTATGCGTTATGAGTTGTGCGTTATGCGTTATGCGTTATGCTTTATGCATTATGCGTTATGCGTTATGCGATTTGCGTTATGCGTTATGCGTTTTGCTTTATGCGTTATGCGTTATGGGTTATGCGTTATGCGTTATGCGTTATGCGTTATGGGTTATGCGTTATGGGTTATGCGTTATGCGTTATGCGTTATGCGTTATGATTAATCCGTGATCCGTTATGCGTTATGCGTTATGCGTTATGCGTTATGAGTAATGCGTGATCCGTTATGCGTTATGCGTTATGCGTTATGCGTTATGCGTTATGCGTTATGAGTAATGCGTGATCCGTTATGCGTTATGCGTTATGCGCTATGAGTAATGCGTGATCCGTTATGCGTTATGCGTTATGAGTAATGCTTGATCCGTTACGCGTTATGCGTTATGCATTAAGCGTTATGCCTTATACGTTATGCGTTATGCGTTATGCGTTATGCGTTATGCGTTATGCTTTATGCATTATGCGTTATGCGTTATGCGATTTGCGTTATGCGTTATGCGTTGTGGGTTGTGCGTTATGAGTCATGCGTTATGCGTTATGCGTTTTGCTTTATGCGTTATGCGTTATGGGTTATGCGTTATGCGTTATGCGTTATGCGTTATGGGTTATGAGTAATGCGTGATCCGTTATGCGTTATGCTTTATGCGTTATGAGTTACGCGTTATGCTTTATGCATTATGCGTTATGCGTTATGCGATTTATGTTATGCGTTATGCGATATGGGTTGTGCGTTATGAGTCATGCGTAATGCGTTATGCGTTATGCGTTATGGGTTATGCGTTATGCGTTATGCGTTATGCGTTATGCGTTATGCGTTATGCGTTATGCGTTATGCGTTATGCGTTATGCGTTATGCGTTATGCGTTATGCGTTATGCGTTATGCGTTATGCGTTATGCGTTATGCGTTATGGGTTATCCGTTATGCGTTATCCGTTTAGAGTTTTGCGTTATGCGTTATGCGTTATGAGTTGTGCGTTATGCGTTATGCGTTATGCTTTATGCATTATGCGTTATGCGTTATGCGATTTGCGTTATGCGTTATGCGTTTTGCTTTATGCGTTATGCGTTATGGGTTATGCGTTATGCGTTATGCGTTATGCGTTATGGGTTATGAGTAATGCGTGATCCGTTATGCGTTATGCTTTATGCGTTATGAGTTACGCGTTATGCTTTATGCATTATGCGTTATGCGTTATGCGATTTATGTTATGCGTTATGCGTTATGGGTTGTGCGTTATGAGTCATGCGTAATGCGTTATGCGTTATGGGTTATGCGTTATGCGTTATGCGTTATGGGTTATGAGTAATGCGTGATCCGTTATGCGTTATGCTTTATGCGTTATGAGTTACGCGTAATGCGTTATGCGCTATGGGTCATGCGTTGAGCGTTATGCGTTATGCGTTATGCGTTATGGGTTATGCGTTATGGGTTATGCGTTATGTGTTATGCGTTGTGTAGTATCCGCTATGCGTTTTGCGTTATACGTTCTGCGTAATGCGTTATGCGTTATGCGTTATGCGATTTGCGTTATGCGTTATGCGTTATGCGTTATGCGTTATGCGTTATGCGTTATGCGTTATGTGTTATGCGTTATGCGTTATGTGTTATGGGATATGCGTTATGCGTTATGCGTTATGCGTTATGCGTTATGCGTTATGCGTTATGCGTTATGCGTTATGCGTTATGCGTTATGCGTTATGCGTTATGCGTTATGCGTTATGCGTTATGCGTTATGATTAATCCGTGATCCGTTATGCGTTATGCGTTATGCGTTATGCGTTATGAGTAATGCGTGATCCGTTATGCGTTATGCGTTATGCGTTATGCGTTATGCGTTTTGCGTTATGAGTAATGCGTTATGCGTTATGCGTTATGCGTTATGCGTTGTGTGTTATGCGTTATGCGTTTTGCTTTATGCGTTATGCGTTATGGGTTATGCGTTATGCGTTATGCGTTATGGGTTATGGGTTATGCGTTTTGCTTTATGCGTTATGCGTTATGGGTTATGCGTTATGCGTTATGCGTTATGGGTTATGAGTAATGCGTGATCCGTTATGCGTTATGCTTTATGCGTTATGAGTTACGCGTAATGCGTTATGCGCTATGGGTCATGCGTTAAGCGTTATGCGTTATGCGTTATGCGTTATGGGTTATGCGTTATGGGTTATGCGTTATGTGTTATGCGTTGTGCATTATCCGCTATGCGTTATGCGTTATACGTTATGCGTAATGCGTTATGCGTTATGCGTTATGCGATTTGCGTTATGCGTTATGCGTTATGCGTTATGCGTAATGCGTTATGCGTTATGCGTTATGTGTTATGGGATATGCGTTATGCGTTATGCGTTATGCGTTATGCGTTATGCGTTATGCGTTATGCGTTATGCGTTATGCGTTATGCGTTATGCGTTATGCGTTATGCGTTATGCGTTATGCGTTATGCGTTATGCGTTATGCGTTATGATTAATCCGTGATCCGTTATGCGTTATGCGTTATGCGTTATGCGTTATGAGTAATGCGTGATCCGTTATGCGTTATGCGTTATGCGTTATGCGTTATGCGTTATGCGTTATGAGTAATGCGTGATCCGTTATGCGTTATGCGTTATGCGCTATGAGTAATGCGTGATCCGTTATGCGTTATGCGTTATGAGTAATGCTTGATCCGTTACGCGTTATGCGTTATGCATTAAGCGTTATGCCTTATACGTTATGCGTTATGCGTTATGCGTTATGCGTTATGCGTTATGCGTTATGCGTTATGCGTTATGCGTTATGCGATTTGCGTTATGCGTTATGCGTTGTGGGTTGTGCGTTATGAGTCATGCGTTATGCGTTATGCGTTTTGCTTTATGCGTTATGCGTTATGGGTTATGCGTTATGCGTTATGCGTTATGCGTTATGGGTTATGAGTAATGCGTGATCCGTTATGCGTTATGCTTTATGCGTTATGAGTTACGCGTTATGCTTTATGCATTATGCGTTATGCGTTATGCGATTTATGTTATGCGTTATGCGATATGGGTTGTGCGTTATGAGTCATGCGTAATGCGTTATGCGTTTTGCTTTATGCGTTATGCGTTATGGGTTATGCGTTATGCGTTATGCGTTATGCGTTATGCGTTATGCGTTATGCGTTATGCGTTATGCGTTATGCGTTATGCGTTATGCGTTATGCGTTATGCGTTATGCGTTATGCGTTATGCGTTATGCGTTATGGGTTATCCGTTATGCGTTATCCGTTTAGAGTTTTGCGTTATGCGTTATGCGTTATGAGTTGTGCGTTATGCGTTATGCGTTATGCTTTATGCATTATGCGTTATGCGGTATGCGATTTGCGTTATGCGTTATGCGTTGTGGGTTGTGCGTTATGAGTCATGCGTTATGCGTTATGCGTTTTGCTTTATGCGTTATGCGTTATGGGTTATGCGTTATGCGTTATGCGTTATGCGTTATGGGTTATGAGTAATGCGTGATCCGTTATGCGTTATGCTTTATGCGTTATGAGTTACGCGTTATGCTTTATGCATTATGCGTTATGCGTTATGCGATTTATGTTATGCGTTATGCGTTATGGGTTGTGCGTTATGAGTCATGCGTAATGCGTTATGCGTTTTGCTTTATGCGTTATGCGTTATGGATTATGCGTTATGCGTTATGCGTTATGCGTTATGCGTTATGCGTTATGCGTTATGCGTTATGCGTTATGCGTTATGCGTAATGCGTTATGCGTTTTGCTTTATGCGTTATGCGTTATGGGTTATGCGTTATGCGTTATGCGTTATGCGTTATGCGTTATGCGTTATGCGTTATGCGTTATGCGTTATGCGTTATGCGTTATGCGTTATGCGTTATGCGTTATGCGTTATGCGTTATGTGTTATGCGTTATGCGTTTTGCTTTATGCGTTATGCGTTATGGGTTATGCGTTATGCGTTATGCGTTATGCGTTATGGGTTATGAGTAATGCGTGATCCGTTATGCGTTATGCTTTACGCGTTATGCGTTATGCGTTATGCGTTATGCGTCATGCGTTATGCGTCATGCGTTATGCGTTATGCGTTATGCGTTATGCATTATGTGTTATCCGTTATGCGTTATCCGTTATGCGTTTTGCGTTATGCGTTATGCGTTATGAGTTCTGCGTTATGCGTTATGCGTTATGCGTTATGCGTTATGCGTTATGCGTTATGCTTTATGCGTTATGCGTTATGAGTAATGCGTGATCCGTTATGTGTTATGCGTTATGCGTTATGCGTTTTGCGTTATGCCTTATGCGTTATGCGTTATGCGTTATGCGTTATGCGTTGTGCGTTATGCGTTATGCGTTATGCGTTATGCGTTATGCGTTATTAGTAATGCGTGATCCTTTATGTGTTATGCGTTATGCGTTATGCTTGATCCGTTACGCGTTATGCGTTATGCATTAAGCGTTATGCGTTATGCGATTTGCGTTATGCGTTATGCGTTATGGGTTATCCGTTATGCGTTATGCGTTATGCGTTATGAGTTGTGCGTTATGCGTTATGCGTTATGCTTTATGCATTATGCGTTATGCGTTATGCGATTTGCGTTATGCGTTATGCGTTGTGGGTTGTGCGTTATGAGTCATGCGTTATGCGTTATGCGTTTTGCTTTATGCGTTATGCGATATGGGTTATGCGTTATGCGTTATGCGTTATGCGTTATGGGTTATGAGTAATGCGTGATCCGTTATGCGTTATGCTTTATGCGTTATGAGTTACGCGTTATGCTTTATGCATTATGCGTTATGCGTTATGCGATTTATGTTATGCGTTATGCGTTATGGGTTGTGCGTTATGAGTCATGCGCAATGCGTTATGCGTTTTGCTTTATGCGTTATGCGTTATGGGTTATGCGTTATGCGTTATGCGTTATGCGTTATGCGTTATGCGTTATGCGTTATGCGTTATGCGTTATGCGTTATGCGTTATGCGTTATGCGTTATGCGTTATGGGTTATCCGTTATGCGTTATCCGTTTAGAGTTTTGCGTTATGCGTTATGCGTTATGAGTTGTGCGTTATGCGTTATGCGTTATGCGTAAGCGTTATGCGTTATGCGTTATGCGTTATGCGTTATGCATTATGCGTTATGCGTTATGCGATTTGCGTTATGCGTTATGCGTTATGGGTTATGCGTTATGCGTTATGCGTTATGCGTTATGCTTTATGCATTATGCGTTATGCGTTATGCGTTATGCGTTATGCGTTATGCGTTATGCGTTATGCGTTATGCGTTATGCGTTATGAGTAATGCGTGATCCGTTATGCGTTATGCATTATGCGGTATGAGTAATGCGTGATCCGTTATGCGTTATGCGTTATGAGTTGTGCGTTATGCGTTATGCGTTATGCGTAAGCGTTATGCGTTATGCGTTATGCGTTATGCGTTATGCATTATGCGTTATGCGTTATGCGATTTGCGTTATGCGTTATGCGTTATGGGTTATGCGTTATGCGTTATGCGTTATGCGTTATGCTTTATGCATTATGCGTTATGCGTTATGCGTTATGGGTTATGCGTTATGCGTTATGCGTTATGCGTTATGCTTTATGCATTATGCGTTATGCGTTATGCGTTATGCGTTATGCGTTATGCGTTATGCGTTATGCATTCTGCATTATGCGTTATGCGTTATGCGATTTGCGTTATGCGTTATGCGTTATGGGTTATGCGTTATGCGTTATGCGTTATGCTTTATGCATTATGCGTTATGCGTTATGCGTTATGCGTTATGCGTTATGCGTTATGCGTTATGCGTTATGCGTTATGTGTTATGCGTTATGCGTTTTGCTTTATGCGTTATGCGTTATGGGTTATGCGTTATGCGTTATGCGTTATGCGTTATGGGTTATGAGTAATGCGTGATCCGTTATGCGTTATGCTTTACGCGTTATGCGTTATGCGTTATGCGTCATGCGTTATGCGTCATGCGTTATGCGTTATGCGTTATGCGTTATGCATTATGTGTTATCCGTTATGCGTTATCCGTTATGCGTTTTGCGTTATGCGTTATGCGTTATGAGTTGTGCGTTATGCGTTATGCGTTATGCGTTATGCGTTATGCGTTATGCTTTATGCGTTATGCGTTATGAGTAATGCGTGATCCGTTATGTGTTATGCGTTATGCGTTATGCGTTTTGCGTTATGCCTTATGCGTTATGCGTTATGCGTTATGCGTTATGCGTTATGCGTTATGCGTTATGCGTTATGCGTTATGAGTAATGCGTGATCCGTTATGCGTTATGCGTTAAGCATTATGCGTTATGCGTTATGCGTTATGCGTTATGGGTTATGCGTTATGGGTTATGCGATATGTGTTATGCGTTGTGCGTTATCCGCTATGCGTTATGCGTTTTGCGTTATGCGTTATGCGTTATGCGTTATGAGTAATGCGTGATCCGTTATGCGTTATGCGTTATGCGTTATGCGTTATGCGTTATGCGTTATGAGTAATGCGTGATCCGTTATGCGTTTTGCGTTATGCGCTATGAGTAATGCGTGATCCGTTATGCGTTATGCGTTATGAGTAATGCTTGATCCGTTACGCGTTATGCGTTATGCATTAAGCGTTATGCGTTATACGTTATGCGTTATGCGTTATGGGTTATGCGTTATGCGTTATGCTTTATGCATTATGCGTTATGCGTTATGCGATTTGCGTTATGCGTTATGCGTTATGGGTTGTGCGTTATGAGTCATGCGTTATGCGTTATGCGTTTTGCTTTATGCGTTATGCGTTATGGGTTATGCGTTATGCGTTATGCGTTATGCGTTATGGGTTATGAGTAATGCGTGATCCGTTATGCGTTATGCTTTATGCGTTATGAGTTACGCGTAATGGGTTATGCGCAATGGGTCATGCGTTAAGCGTTATGCGTTATGCGTTATGCGTTATGCGTTATGGGTTATGCGTTATGGGTTATGAGTAATGCGTGATCCGTTATACGTTATGTTTTATGCGTTATGAGTTACGCGTTATGCGTTATGCGTTATGCGTTATGCGTCATGCGTTATGCGTCATGCGTTATGCGTCATGCGTTATGCGTTATGCGTTATGCATTATGTGTTATCCGTTATGCGTTATCCGTTATGCGTTTTGCGTTATGCGTTATGCGTTATGAGTTGTGCGTTATGCGTTATGCGTTATGCGTTATGCGTTATGCGTTATGCGTTATGCTTTATGCGTTATGCGTTATGCGTAATGCGTGATCCGTTATGTGTTATGCGTTATGCGTTATGCGTTATGCGTTTTGCGTTATGCCTTATGCGTTATGCGTTATGCGTTATGCGTTATGCGTTATGCGTTATGCGTTATGAGTAATGCGTGATCCGTTATGTGTTATGCGTTATGCGTTATGCGTTATACGTTATGCGTTATGCGTTATGCGTAATGCGTTATGCGTTATGCGTTATGCTTTATGCATTATGCGTTATGCCTTATGCGTTATGCGTTATGCGTTATGAGTAATGCGTGATCCGTTATGCGTTATGCGTTATGGGTTATGCGTTATGTGTTATGCGTTATGCGTTATGCGTTATGCGTTATGCGTTATGCGTCATGCGTTATGCGTCATGCGTTATGCGTTATGCGTTATGCGTGATCCGTTATGCGTTATGCGTTATGCGTTATGCGTTATGCGTTATGCGTTATGCGTTATGCGTTATGAGTAATGCGTGATCCGTTATGCGTTATGCGTTATGAGTAATGCTTGATCCGTTACGCGTTATGATTTATGCATTAAGCGTTATGCGTTATACTTTATGCGTTATGCGTTATGCGTTATGCGTTATGCTTTATGCATTATGCGTTATGCGTTATGCGATTTGCGTTATGCGTTATGCGTTATGCGTTATGCGTTATGAGTAATGCGTGATCCGTTATGTGTTATGCGTTATGCGTTATGCGTTATGCGTTATGCGTTTTGCGTTATGCCTTATGCGTTATGCGTTATGCGTTATGCGTTATGCGTTATGCGTTATGAGTAATGCGTGATCCGTTATGTGTTATGCGTTATGCGTTATGCGTTATACGTTATGCGTTATGCGTTATGCGTTATGCGTTATGCGTTATGCGTTATGCGTTATGCGTTATGCGTTATGCGTTATGCGTTATGCTTTATGCATTATGCGTTATGCGTTATGCGTTATGCGTTATGCGTTATGCGTTATGAGTAATGCGTGATCCGTTATGCGTTATGCGTTATGGGTTATGCGTTATGTGTTATGCGTTATGCGTTATGCGTTATGCGTTATGCGTTATGCGTTAGGCGTCATGCGTTATGCGTCATGCGTTATGCGTTATGCGTTATGCGTGATCCGTTATGCGTTATGCGTTATGCGTTATGCGTTATACGTTATGCGTTATGCGTTATGCGTTATGCGTTATGCGTTATGCGTTATGCGTTATGCGTTATGCGTTATGCGTTATGCGTTATGCGTTATGCGTTATGCGTTATGCGTTATGCGTTATGCGTTATGCGTTATGCGTTATGCGTTATGCGTTATGCGTTATGCGTTATGCGTTATGCGTTATGCGTTATGTGTTATGGGTTATGCGTTATGCGTTATGCGTTATGCGTTATGCGTTATGCGTTATGCGTTATGCGTTATGCGTTATGCGTTATGCTTTATGCATTATGCGTTATGCGTTATGTGTTATGCGTTATGCGTTATGCGTTATGCGTTATGCGTTAGGTGTCATGCGTTATGCGTCATGCGTTATGCGTGATGCGTTATGCGTTATGCGTTATGTGTTATGGGTTATGCGTTATGCGTTATGCGTTATGCGTTATGCGTTATGCGTTATGCGTTATGCGTTATGCGTTATGCGTTATGCGTTATGCGTTATGCGTTATGCGTTATGCGTTATGCGTTATGCGTTATGCGTTATGCGTTATGAGAAATGCGTGATCCGTTATGCGTTATGAGTAATGCTTGATCCGTTACGCGTTATGCGTTATGCTTTAAGCGTTATGCGTTATACGTTATGCGTTATGCGTTATGCGTTATGCGTTATGGGTTATGCGTTATGCTTTATGCATTATGCGTTATGCGTTATGCGTTATGCGATTTGGGTTATGCGTTATGCGTTATGGGTTGTGCGCTATGAGTCATGCGTTATGCGTTATGCGTTTTGCTTTATGCGTTATGCGTTATGCGTTATGCGTTATGCGTTATGCGTTATGCGTCATGCGTTATGCGTCATGCGTTATGCGTCATGCGTTATGCGTTATGCGTTATGCATTATGTGTTATCCGTTATGCGTTATCCGTTATGCGTTTTGCGTTATGCGTTATGCGTTATGAGTTGTGCGTTATGCGTTATGCGTTATGCGTTATGCGTTATGCGTTATGCGTTATGCGTTATGCTTTATGCGTTATGCGTTATGCGTAATGCGTGATCCGTTATGTGTTATGCGTTATGCGTTATGCGTTATGCGTTTTGCGTTATGCCTTATGCGTTATGCGTTATGCGTTATGCGTTATGCGTTATGCGTTATGCGTTATGCGTTATGAGTAATGCGTGATCCGTTATGTGTTATGCGTTATGCGTTATGCGTTATACGTTATGCGTTATGCGTTATGCGTAATGCGTTATGCGTTATGCGTTATGCTTTATGCATTATGCGTTATGCCTTATGCGTTATGCGTTATGCGTTATGAGTAATGCGTGATCCGTTATGCGTTATGCGTTATGGGTTATGCGTTATGTGTTATGCGTTATGCGTTATGCGTTATGCGTTATGCGTTATGCGTTATGCGTCATGCGTTATGCGTCATGCGTTATGCGTTATGCGTTATGCGTGATCCGTTATGCGTTATGCGTTATGCGTTATGCGTTATGCGTTATGCGTTATGCGTTATGCGTTATGAGTAATGCGTGATCCGTTATGCGTTATGCGTTATGAGTAATGCTTGATCCGTTACGCGTTATGATTTATGCATTAAGCGTTATGCGTTATACTTTATGCGTTATGCGTTATGCGTTATGCGTTATGCTTTATGCATTATGCGTTATACGTTATGCGATTTGCGTTATGCGTTATGCGTTATGCGTTATGAGTAATGCGTGATCCGTTATGTGTTATGCGTTATGCGTTATGCGTTATGCGTTATGCGTTTTGCGTTATGCCTTATGCGTTATGCGTTATGCGTTATGCGTTATGCGTTATGCGTTATGCGTTATGAGTAATGCGTGATCCGTTATGTGTTATGCGTTATGCGTTATGCGTTATACGTTATGCGTTATGCATTATGCGTTATGCGTTATGCGTTATGCGTTATGCGTTATGCGTTATGCGTTATGCGTTATGCGTTATGCTTTATGCATTATGCGTTATGCGTTATGCGTTATGCGTTATGCGTTATGAGTAATGCGTGATCCGTTATGCGTTATGCGTTATGGGTTATGCGTTATGTGTTATGCGTTATGCGTTATGCGTTATGCGTTATGCGTTATGCGTTAGGCGTCATGCGTTATGCGTCATGCGTTATGCGTTATGCGTTATGCGTGATCCGTTATACTTTATGCGTTATGCGTTATGCGTTATGCGTTATGCTTTATGCATTATGCGTTATGCGTTATGCGATTTGCGTTATGCGTTATGCGTTATGCGTTATGCGTTATGAGTAATGCGTGATCCGTTATGTGTTATGCGTTATGCGTTATGCGTTATGCGTTTTGCGTTATGCCTTATGCGTTATGCGTTATGCGTTATGCGTTATGCGTTATGCGTTATGCGTTATGAGCAATGCGTGATCCGTTATGTGTTATGCGTTATGCGTTATGCGTTATACGTTATGCGTTATGCGTTATGCGTTATGCGTTATGCGTTATGCGTTATGCGTTATGCGTTATGCGTTATGCGTTATGCGTTATGCGTTATGCTTTATGCATTATGCGTTATGCGTTATGCGTTATGCGTTATGCGTTATGAGTAATGCGTGATCCGTTATGCGTTATGCGTTATGGGTTATGCGTTATGTGTTATGCGTTATGCGTTATGCGTTATGCGTTATGCGTTATGCGTTAGGCGTCATGCGTTATGCGTCATGCGTTATGCGTTATGCGTTATGCGTGATCCGTTATGCGTTATGCGTTATGCGTTATGCGTTATACGTTATGCGTTATGCGTTATGCGTTATGCGTTATGCGTTATGCGTTATGCGTTATGCGTTATGCGTTATGCGTTATGCGTTATGCGTTATGCGTTATGCGTTATGCGTTATGCGTTATGCGTTGTGCGTTATGCGTTATGCGTTATGCGTTATGCGTTATGCGTTATGCGTGATGCGTTATGCGTTATGCGTTATGTGTTATGGGTTATGCGTTATGCGTTATGCGTTATGCGTTATGCGTTATGCGTTATGCGTTATGCGTTATGCGTTATGCGTTATGCGTTATGCGTTATGCGTTATGCGTTATGCGTTATGCGTTATGCGTTATGCGTTATGAGAAATGCGTGATCCGTTATGCGTTATGAGTAATGCTTGATCCGTTACGCGTTATGCGTTATGCATTAAGCGTTATGCGTTATACGTTATGCGTTATGCGTTATGCGTTATACGTTATGCGTTATGCGTTATGCGTTATGCGTTATGGGTTATGCGTTATGCTTTATGCATTATGCGTTATGCGTTATGCGTTATGCGATTTGCGTTATGCGTTATGCGTTATGGGTTGTGCGCTATGAGTCATGCGTTATGCGTTATGCGTTTTGCTTTATGCGTTATGCGTTATGGGTTATGCGTTATGCGTTATGCGTTATGCGTTATGCGTTATGGGTTATGAGTAATGCGTGATCCGTTATGCGTTATGCTTTATGCGTTATGAGTTACGCGTAATGCGTTATGCGCTATGGGTCATGCGTTAAGCGTTATGCGTTATGCGTTATGCGTTATACGTTATGCGTAATGCGTTATGCGTTATGCGTTATGCGTTATGCGTTATGCGTTATGCGTTATGCGTTATGCGTTATGCGTTATGCGTTATGCGTTATGCGTTATGCGTTATGCTTTATGCGTTATGCGTTATGAGTAATCCGTGATCCGTTATGCGTTATGCGTTATGCGTTATGAGTAATGCGTGATCCGTTATGCGTTATGCGTTATGCGTTATGCGTTATGCGTTATGCGTTATGAGTAATGCGTGATCCGTTATGCGTTATGCGTTATGCGCTATGAGTAATGCGTGATCCGTTATGCGTTATGCGTTATGAGAAATGCTTGATCCGTTACGCGTTATGCGTTATGCATTAAGCGTTATGCGTTATACGTTATGCGTTATGCGTTATGCGTTATGCGTTATGCTTTATGCATTATGCGTTATGCGTTATGCGATATGCGTTATGCGTTATGCGTTATGGGTTATGCGTTATGCGTTATGCGTTATGCTTTATGCATTATGCGTTATGCGTTATGCGATTTGCGTTATGCGTTATGCGTTATGGGTTGTGCGTTATGAGTCATGCCTTATGCGTTATGCGTTTTGCTTTATGCGTTATGCGTTAAGGGTTATGCGTTATGCGTTATGCGTTATGCGTTATGGGTTATGAGTAATGCGTGATCCGTTATGCGTTATGCTTTATGCGTTATGAGTTACGCGTAATGCGTTATGCGCTATGGGTCATGCGTTAAGCGTTATGCGTTATGGGTTATGCGTTATGGGTTATGCGATATGTGTTATGCGTTGTGCGTTATCCGCTATGCGTTATGCGTTTTGCGTTATGCGTTATGCGTTATGAGTAATGCGTGATCCGTTATGCGTTATGCGTTATGCGTTATGCGTTATGCGTTATGAGTAATGCGTGATCCGTTATGCGTTTTGCGTTATGCGCTATGAGTAATGCGTGATCCGTTATGCGTTATGCGTTATGAGTAATGCTTGATCCGTTACGCGTTATGCGTTATGCATTAAGCGTTATGCGTTATACGTTATGCGTTATGCGTTATGCGTTATGCGTTATGCGTTATGCTTTATGCATTATGCGTTATGCGTTATGCGATTTGCGTTATGCGTTATGCGTTATGGGTTGTGCGTTATGAGTCATGCGTTATGCGTTATGCGTTTTGCTTTATGCGTTATGCGTTATGGGTTATGCGTTATGCGTTATGCGTTATGCGTTATGCGTTATGCGTTATGCGTTATGGGTTATGAGTAATGCGTGATCCGTTATGCGTTATGCTTTATGCGTTATGCGTTATGCGTTATGCGTTATGCGTTATGCGTTATGCGTTATGCGTTATGCGTTATGCGTTATGCGTGATGCGTTATGCGTTATGCGTTATGTGTTATGGGTTATGCGTTATGCGTTATGCGTTATGCGTTATGCGTTATGCGTTATGCGTTATGCGTTATGCGTTATGCGTTATGCGTTATGCGTTATGCGTTATGCGTTATGCGTTATGCGTTATGCGTTATGCGTTATGCGTTATGAGAAATGCGTGATCCGTTATGCGTTATGAGTAATGCTTGATCCGTTACGCGTTATGCGTTATGCATTAAGCGTTATGCGTTATACGTTATGCGTTATGCGTTATGCGTTATACGTTATGCGTTATGCGTTATGCGTTATGCGTTATGGGTTATGCGTTATGCTTTATGCATTATGCGTTATGCGTTATGCGTTATGCGATTTGCGTTATGCGTTATGCGTTATGGGTTGTGCGCTATGAGTCATGCGTTATGCGTTATGCGTTTTGCTTTATGCGTTATGCGTTATGGGTTATGCGTTATGCGTTATGCGTTATGCGTTATGCGTTATGGGTTATGAGTAATGCGTGATCCGTTATGCGTTATGCTTTATGCGTTATGAGTTACGCGTAATGCGTTATGCGCTATGGGTCATGCGTTAAGCGTTATGCGTTATGCGTTATGCGTTATACGTTATGCGTAATGCGTTATGCGTTATGCGTTATGCGTTATGCGTTATGCGTTATGCGTTATGCGTTATGCGTTATGCGTTATGCGTTATGCGTTATGCGTTATGCGTTATGCTTTATGCGTTATGCGTTATGAGTAATCCGTGATCCGTTATGCGTTATGCGTTATGCGTTATGCGTTATGAGTAATGCGTGATCCGTTATGCGTTATGCGTTATGCGCTATGAGTAATGCGTGATCCGTTATGCGTTATGCGTTATGAGAAATGCTTGATCCGTTACGCGTTATGCGTTATGCATTAAGCGTTATGCGTTATACGTTATGCGTTATGCGTTATGCGTTATGCGTTATGCTTTATGCATTATGCGTTATGCGTTATGCGATTTGCGTAATGCGTTATGCGTTATGGGTTATGCGTTATGCGTTATGCGTTATGCTTTATGCATTATGCGTTATGCGTTATGCGATTTGCGTTATGCGTTATGCGTTATGGGTTGTGCGTTATGAGTCATGCCTTATGCGTTATGCGTTTTGCTTTATGCGTTATGCGTTAAGGGTTATGCGTTATGCGTTATGCGTTATGCGTTATGGGTTATGAGTAATGCGTGATCCGTTATGCGTTATGCTTTATGCGTTATGAGTTACGCGTAATGCGTTATGCGCTATGGGTCATGCGTTAAGCGTTATGCGTTATGGGTTATGCGTTATGGGTTATGCGATATGTGTTATGCGTTGTGCGTTATCCGCTATGCGTTATGCGTTTTGCGTTATGCGTTATGCGTTATGAGTAATGCGTGATCCGTTATGCGTTATGCGTTATGCGTTATGCGTTATGCGTTATGAGTAATGCGTGATCCGTTATGCGTTTTGCGTTATGCGCTATGAGTAATGCGTGATCCGTTATGCGTTATGCGTTATGAGTAATGCTTGATCCGTTACGCGTTATGCGTTATGCATTAAGCGTTATGCGTTATACGTTATGCGTTATGCGTTATGCGTTATGCGTTATGCGTTATGCTTTATGCATTATGCGTTATGCGTTATGCGATTTGCGTTATGCGTTATGCGTTATGGGTTGTGCGTTATGAGTCATGCGTTATGCGTTATGCGTTTTGCTTTATGCGTTATGCGTTATGGGTTATGCGTTATGCGTTATGCGTTATGCGTTATGCGTTATGCGTTATGGGTTATGAGTAATGCGTGATCCGTTATGCGTTATGCTTTATGCGTTATGAGTTACGCGTAATGCGTTATGAGCAATGGGTCATGCGTTAAGCGTTATGCGTTATGCGTTATGCGTTATGCGTTATGGGTTATGCGTTATGGGTTATGAGTAATGCGTGATCCGTTATACGTTATGCGTTATGAGTTACGCGTAATGCGTTATGCGCTATGGGTCATGCGTTAAGCGTTATGCTTTATGCGTTATGGGTTATGCGTTATGTGTTATGCGTTATGCGTTATGCGTTATGCGTTATGCGTTATGCGTTATGCGTTATGCGTTATGCGTTATGCTTTATGCGTTATGCGTTATGCGTTATGCGTTATGGGTTATCCGTTATGCGTTATCCGTTATGAGTTTTGCGTTATGCGTTATGCGTTATGAGTTGTGCGTTATGCGTTATGCGTTATGCGTTATGCGTTATGCGTTATGCGTTATGCGTTATGCGTTATGCGTTATGCGTTATGCGTTATGCGTTATGCGTTATGCGTTATGCGTTATGCGTTATGCGTTATGCGTTATGCGTTATGCGTTATGCGTCATGCGTTATGCGTCATGCGTTATGCGTTATGCGTTATGCGTTATGCATTATGTGTTATCCGTTATGCGTTATCCGTTATGCGTTTTGCGTTATGCGTTATGCGTTATGAGTTGTGCGTTATGCGTTATGCGTTATGCGTTATGCGTTATGCGTTATGCTTTATGCGTTATGCGTTATGAGTAATGCGTGATCCGTTATGTGTTATGCGTTATGCGTTATGCGTTATGCGTTATGCGTTATGCGTTTTGCGTTATGCCTTATGCGTTATGCGTTATGCGTTATGCGTTATGCGTTATGCGTTATGCGTTATGCGTTATGCGTTATGAGTAATGCGTGATCCGTTATGTGTTATGCGTTATGCGTTATGCGTTATACGTTATGCGTTATGCGTTATGCGTTATGCGTTATGCGTTATGCGTTATGCGTTATGCGTTATGCTTTATGCATTATGCGTTATGCGTTATGCGTTATGCGTTATGCGTTATGAGTAATGCGTGATCCGTTATGCGTTATGCGTTATGGGTTATGCGTTATGTGTTATGCGTTATGCGTTATGCGTTATGCGTTATGCGTTATGCGTCATGCGTTATGCGTCATGCGTTATGCGTTATGCGTTATGCGTGATCCGTTATGCGTTATGCGTTATGCGTTATGCGTTATGCGTTATGCGTTATGCTTTATGCATTATGCGTTATGCGTTATGCGATTAGCGTTATGCGTTATGCGTTATGCGTTATGCGTTATGCGTTATGCTTTATGCATTATGCGATATGCGTTATGCGATTTGCGTTATGCGTTATGCGTTATGGGTTGTGCGTTATGAGTCATGCGTTATGCGTTATGGGTTATGCGTTATGGGTTATGCGTTATGTGTTATGCGTTGTGCGTTATCCGCTATGCGTTATGCGTTATACTTTATGCGTAATGCGTTATGCGTTATGCGTTATGCGATTTGCGTTATGCGTTATGCGTTATGCCTTATGCGTTATGATTAATCCGTGATCCGTTATGCGTTATGCGTTATGCGTTATGAGTAATGCGTGATCCGTTATGTGTTATGCGTTATGCGTTATGCGTTATGCGTTTTGCGTTATGCCTTATGCGTTATGCGTTATGCGTTATGCGTTATGCGTTATGCGTTATGCGTTATGCGTTATGAGTAATGCGTGATCCGTTATGTGTTATGCGTTATGCGTTATGCGTTATACGTTATGCGTTATGCGTTATGCGTTATGCGTTATGCGTTATGCGTTATGCGTTATGCGTTATGCGTTATGCGTTATGCTTTATGCATTATGCGTTATGCGTTATGCGTTATGCGTTATGCGTTATGAGTAATGCGTGATCCGTTATGCGTTATGCGTTATGGGTTATGCGTTATGTGTTATGCGTTATGCGTTATGCGTTATGCGTTATGCGTTATGCGTTATGCGTCATGCGTTATGCGTCATGCGTTATGCGTTATGCGTTATGCGTGATCCGTTATGCGTTATGCGTTATGCGTTATGCGTTATACGTTATGCGTTATGCGTTATGCGTTATGCGTTATGAGTAATGCGTGATCCGTTATGTGTTATGCGTTATGCGTTATGCGTTATACGTTATGCGTTATGCGTTATGCGTTATGCGTTATGCGTTTTGCGTTATGCCTTATGCGTTATGCGTTATGCGTTATGCGTTATGCGTTATGCGTTATGCGTTATGAGTAATGCGTGATCCGTTATGTGTTATGCGTTATGCGTTATGCGTTATACGTTATGCGTTATGCGTTATGCGTTATGCGTTATGCGTTATGCGTTATGCGTTATGCGTTATGCGTTATGCTTTATGCATTATGCGTTATGCGTTATGCGTTATGCGTTATGCGTTATGAGTAATGCGTGATCCGTTATGCGTTATGCGTTATGGGTTATGCGTTATGTGTTATGCGTTATGCGTTATGCGTTATGCGTTATGCGTTAGGCGTCATGCGTTATGCGTCATGCGTTATGCGTTATGCGTTATGCGTGATCCGTTATGCGTTATGCGTTATGCGTTATGCGTTATACGTTATGCGTTATGCGTTATGCGTTATGCGTTATGCGTTATGCGTTATGCGTTATGCGTTATGCGTTATGCGTTATGCGTTATGCGTTATGCGTTATGCGTTATGCGTTATGCGTTATGCGTTATGCGTTATGCGTTATGCGTTATGCGTTATGCGTTATGCGTTATGCGTTATGCGTTATGCGTTATGTGTTATGGGTTATGCGTTATGCGTTATGCGTTATGCGTTATGCGTTATGCGTTATGCGTTATGCGTTATGCGTTATGCGTTATGCTTTATGCATTATGCGTTATGCGTTATGCGTTATGCGTTATGCGTTATGAGTAATGCGTGATCCGTTATGCGTTATGCGTTATGGGTTATGCGTTATGTGTTATGCGTTATGCGTTATGCGTTATGCGTTATGCGTTAGGCGTCATGCGTTATGCGTCATGCGTTATGCGTTATGCGTTATGCGTGATCCGTTATGCGTTATGCGTTATGCGTTATGCGTTATACGTTATGCGTTATGCGTTATGCGTTATGCGTTATGCGTTATGCGTTATGCGTTATGCGTTATGCGTTATGCGTTATGCGTTATGCGTTATGCGTTATGCGTTATGCGTTATGCGTTATGCGTTATGCGTTATGCGTTATGCGTTATGCGTTATGCGTTATGCGTTATGCGTTATGCGTTATGCGTTATGTGTTATGGGTTATGCGTTATGCGTTATGCGTTATGCGTTATGCGTTATGCGTTATGCGTTATGCGTTATGCGTTATGCGTTATGCTTTATGCATTATGCGTTATGCGTTATGCGTTATGCGTTATGCGTTATGAGTAATGCGTGATCCGTTATGCGTTATGCGTTATGGGTTAAACGTTATGTGTTATGCGTTATGCGTTATGCGTTATGCGTTATGCGTTATGTGTCATGCGTTATGCGTCATGCGTTATGCGTTATGCGTTATGCGTGATCCGTTATGCGTTATGCGTTATGCGTTATGCGTTATACGTTATGCGTTATGCGTTATGCGTTATGCGTTATGCGTTATGCGTTATGCGTTATGCGTTATGCGTTATGCGTTATGCGTTATGCGTTATGCGTTATGCGTTATGCGTTATGCGTTATGCGTTATGCGTTATGCGTTATGCGTGATGCGTTATGCGTTATGCGTTATGTGTTATGGGTTATGCGTTATGCGTTATGCGTTATGCGTTATGCGTTATGCGTTATGCGTTATGCGTTATGCGTTATGCGTTATGCGTTATGCGTTATGCGTTATGCGTTATGCGTTATGCGTTATGCGTTATGCGTTATGCGTTATGCGTTATGAGAAATGCGTGATCCGTTATGCGTTATGAGTAATGCTTGATCCGTTACGCGTTATGCGTTATGCATTAAGCGTTATGCGTTATACGTTATGCGTTATGCGTTATGCGTTATGCGTTATGGGTTATGCGTTATGCTTTATGCATTATGCGTTATGCGTTATGCGTTATGCGATTTGCGTTATGCGTTATGCGTTATGGGTTGTGCGCTATGAGTCATGCGTTATGCGTTATGCGTTTTGCTTTATGCGTTATGCGTTATGGGTTATGCGTTATGCGTTATGCGTTATGCGTTATGCGTTATGGGTTATGAGTAATGCGTGATCCGTTATGCGTTATGCTTTATGCGTTATGAGTTACGCGTAATGCGTTATGCGCTATGGGTCATGCGTTAAGCGTTATGCGTTATGCGTTATGCGTTATACGTTATGCGTAATGCGTTATGCGTTATGCGTTATGCGTTATGCGTTATGCGTTATGCGTTATGCGTTATGCGTTATGCGTTATGCGTTATGCGTTATGCGTTATGCGTTATGCGTTATGCTTTATGCGTTATGCGTTATGAGTAATCCGTGATCCGTTATGCGTTATGCGTTATGCGTTATGAGTAATGCGTTATCCGTTATGCGTTATGCGTTATGCGTTATGCGTTATGCGTTATGCGTTATGAGTAATGCGTGATCCGTTATGCGTTATGCGTTATGCGCTATGAGTAATGCGTGATCCGTTATGCGTTATGCGTTATGAGAAATGCTTGATCCGTTACGCGTTATGCGTTATGCATTAAGCGTTATGCGTTATACGTTATGCGTTATGCGTTATGCGTTATGCGTTATGCTTTATGCATTATGCGTTATGCGTTATGCGATTTGCGTAATGCGTTATGCGTTATGGGTTATGCGTTATGCGTTATGCGTTATGCTTTATGCATTATGCGTTATGCGTTATGCGATTTGCGTTATGCGTTATGCGTTATGGGTTGTGCGTTATGAGTCATGCCTTATGCGTTATGCGTTTTGCTTTATGCGTTATGCGTTAAGGGTTATGCGTTATGCGTTATGCGTTATGCGTTATGGGTTATGAGTAATGCGTGATCCGTTATGCGTTATGCTTTATGCGTTATGAGTTACGCGTAATGCGTTATGCGCTATGGGTCATGCGTTAAGCGTTATGCGTTATGGGTTATGCGTTATGGGTTATGCGATATGTGTTATGCGTTGTGCGTTATCCGCTATGCGTTATGCGTTTTGCGTTATGCGTTATGCGTTATGAGTAATGCGTGATCCGTTATGCGTTATGCGTTATGCGTTATGCGTTATGCGTTATGCGTTATGCGTTATGAGTAATGCGTGATCCGTTATGCGTTTTGCGTTATGCGCTATGAGTAATGCGTGATCCGTTATGCGTTATGCGTTATGAGTAATGCTTGATCCGTTACGCGTTATGCGTTATGCATTTAGCGTTATGCGTTATACGTTATGCGTTATGCGTTATGCGTTATGCGTTATGCGTTATGCTTTATGCATTATGCGTTATGCGTTATGCGATTTGCGTTATGCGTTATGCGTTATGGGTTGTGCGTTATGAGTCATGCGTTATGCGTTATGCGTTTTGCTTTATGCGTTATGCGTTATGGGTTATGCGTTATGCGTTATGCGTTATGCGTTATGCGTTATGGGTTATGAGTAATGCGTGATCCGTTATGCGTTATGCTTTATGCGTTATGAGTTACGCGTAATGCGTTATGAGCAATGGGTCATGCGTTAAGCGTTATGCGTTATGCGTTATGCGTTATGCGTTATGGGTTATGCGTTATGGGTTATGAGTAATGCGTGATCCGTTATACGTTATGCGTTATGAGTTACGCGTAATGCGTTATGCGCTATGGGTCATGCGTTAAGCGTTATGCTTTATGCGTTATGCGTTATGGGTTATGCGTTATGTGTTATGCGTTATGCGTTATGCGTTATGCGTTATGCGTAATGCGTTATGCGTTATGCGTTATGCGTTATGCGTTATGCGTTATGCGTTATGCGTTATGCGTTATGCGTTATGGGTTATCCGTTATGCGTTATCCGTTATGAGTTTTGCGTTATGCGTTATGCGTTATGAGTTGTGCGTTATGCGTTATGCGTTATGCGTTATGCGTTATGCGTTATGCGTTATGCGTTATGCGTTATGCGTTATGCGTTATGCGTTATGCGTTATGCGTTATGCGTTATGCGTTATGCGTTATGCGTCATGCGTTATGCGTCATGCGTTATGCGTTATGCGTTATGCGTTATGCATTATGTGTTATCCGTTATGCGTTATCCGTTATGCGTTTTGCGTTATGCGTTATGCGTTATGAGTTGTGCGTTATGCGTTATGCGTTATGCGTTATGCGTTTTGCGTTATGCCTTATGCGTTATGCGTTATGCGTTATGCGTTATGCGTTATGCGTTATGCGTTATGCGTTATGCGTTATGCGTTATGCGTAATGCGTTATGCGTTATGCGTTATGCGTTATGCGTTATGCGTTATGCGTTTTGCGTTATGCCTTATGCGTTATGCGTTATGCGTTATGCGTTATGCGTTATGCGTTATGCGTTATGCGTTATGAGTAATGCGTGATCCGTTATGTGTTATGCGTTATGCGTTATGCGTTATACGTTATGCGTTATGCGTTATGCGTTATGCGTTATGCGTTATGCGTTATGCGTTATGCTTTATGCATTATGCGTTATGCGTTATGCGTTATGCGTTATGCGTTATGAGTAATGCGTGATCCGTTATGCGTTATGCGTTATGGGTTATGCGTTATGTGTTATGCGTTATGCGTTATACGTTATGCGTTATGCGTTATGCGTCATGCGTTATGCGTCATGCGTTATGCGTTATGCGTTATGCGTGATCCGTTATGCGTTATGCGTTATGCGTTATGCGTTATGCGATTTGCGTTATGCGTTATGCGTTATGCGTTATGCGTTATGCTTTATGCATTATGCGATATGCGTTATGCGATTTGCGTTATGCGTTATGCGTTATGGGTTGTGCGTTTGAGTCATGCGTTATGCGTTATGGGTTATGCGTTATGGGTTATGCGTTATGTGTTATGCGTTGTGCGTTATCCGCTATGCGTTATGCGTTATACTTTATGCGTAATGCGTTATGCGTTATGCGTTATGCGATTTGCGTTATGCGTTATGCGTTATGCCTTATGCGTTATGATTAATCCGTGATCCGTTATGCGTTATGCGTTATGCGTTATGCGTTATGCGTTATGCGTTATGCGTTATGCGTTATGAGTAATGCGTGATCCGTTATGCGTTATGCGTTATGCGCTATGAGTAATGCGTGATCCGTTATGCGTTATGCGTTATGAGTAATGCTTGATCCGTTACGCGTTATGCGTTATGCATTAAGCGTTATGCGTTATACGTTATGCGTTATGCGTTATGCGTTATGCGTTATGCGTTATGCGTTATGCGTTATGCGTTATGCGTTATGCGTTATGCGTTATGCGTTATGGGTTATCCGTTATGCGTTATCCGTTTAGAGTTTTGCGTTATGCGTTATGCGTTATGAGTTGTGCGTTATGCGTTATGCGTTATGCGTAAGCGTTATGCGTTATGCGTTATGCGTTATGCGTTATGCGTTATGCATTATGCGTTATGCGTTATGCGATTTGCGTTATGCGTTATGGGTTATGCGTTATGCGTTATGCGTTATGCGTTATGCTTTATGCATTATGCGTTATGCGTTATGCGTTATGCGTTATGCGTTATGCGTTATGCGTTATGCGTTATGCGTTATGCGTTATGCGTTATGCGTTATGCGTTATGCGTTATGCGTTATGCGTTATGAGTAATGCGTGATCCGTTATGCGTTATGCGTTATGCGCTATGAGTAATGCGTGATCCGTTATGCGTTATGCGTTATGAGCAATGCTTGATCCGTTACGCGTTATGCGTTATGCATTAAGCGTTATGCGTTATACGTTATGCGTTATGCGTTATGCGTTATTCGTTATGCATTATGCATTATGCGTTTGGCGTTATGCGATTTGCGTTATGCGTTATGCGTTATGGGTTATGCGTTATGCGTTATGCGTTATGCGTTATGCTTTATGCATTATGCGTTATGCGTTATGCGTTATGCGTTATGCGTTATGCGTTATGCGTTATGCGTTATACGTTATGCGTAATGCGTTATGCGTTATGCGTTATGCGATTTGCGTTATGCGTTATGCGTTATGCGTTATGCGTTATGCGTTATGTGTTATGGGTTATGCGTTATGCGTTATGCGTTATGCGTTATGCGTTATGCGTTATGCGTTATGCGTTATGCGTTATGCGTTATGCGTTATGCGTTATGCGTTATGCGTTATGCGTTATGCGTTATGCGTTATGCGTTATGCGTTATGCGTTATGCGTTATGCGTTATGAGTAATGCGTGATCCGTTATGCGTTATGCGTTATGCGTTATGCGTTATGAGTAATGCGTGATCCGTTATGCGTTATGCGTTATGCGTTATGCGTTATGAGTAATGCGTGATCCGTTATGCGTTATGCGTTATGAGTAATGCTTGATCCGTTACGCGTTATGCGTTATGCATTAAGCGTTATGCGTTATGCGTTATACGTTATGGGTTATGCGTTATGGGTTATGCGTTATGTGTTATGCGTTGTGCGTTATCCGCTATGCGTTATGCGTTATACGTTGTGCGTAATGCGTTATGCGTTATGCGATTTGCGTTATGCGTTATGCGTTATGCGTTATGCGTTATGCGTTATGCGTTATGCGTTATGTGTTATGGGTTATGCGTTATGCGTTATGCGTTATGCGTTATGCGTTATGCGTTATGCGTTATGCGTTATGCGTTATGCGTTATGCGTTATGCGTTATGCGTTATGCGTTATGCGTTATGCGTTATGAGTAATCCGTGATCCGTTATGCGTTATGCGTTATGCGTTATGCGTTATGAGTAATGCGTAATCCGTTATGCGTTATGCGTTATGCATTAAGCGTTATGCGTTATACGTTATGCGTTATGCGTTATGCGTTATGCGTTATGCGTTATGCGTTATGCATTATGCATTATGCGTTATGCGTTATGCGATTTGCGTTATGCGTTATGCGTTATGGGTTATGCGTTATGCGTTATGCGTTATGCGTTATGCTTTATGCATTATGCGTTATGCGTTATGCGTTATGCGTTATGCGTTATGCGTTATGCGTTATGCGTTATGCGTTATGTGTTATGCGTTGTGCGTTATCCGCTATGCGTTATGCGTTTTGCGTTATGCGTTATGCGTTATGCGTTATGCGTTATGCGTTATGTGTTATGGGTTATGCGTTATGCGTTATGCGTTATGCGTTATGTGTTATGCGTTATACGTTATGCGTTATGCGTTATGCGTTATGCGTTATGCGTTATGCGTTATGCGTTATGCGTTATGCGTTATGCGTTATGCGTTATGCGTTATGCGTTATGTGTTATGCGTTGTGCGTTATCCGCTATGCGTTATGCGTTTTGCGTTATGCGTTATGCGTTATACGTTATGCGTAATGCGTTATGCGTTATGCGTTATGCGATTTGCGTTATGCGTTATGCGTTATGTGTTACGCGTTATGCGTTATGCGTTATGTGTTATGGGTTATGCGTTATGCGTTATGCGTTATTCGTTATGCGTTATGCGTTATGCGTTATGCGTTATGCGTTATGCGTTATGCGTTATGCGTTATGAGTAATCCCTGATCCGTTATGCGTTATGCGTTATGCGTTATGCGTTATGCGTTATGCGTTATGCGTTATGAGTAATGCGTGATCCGTTATGCGTTATGCGTTATGCGTTATGCGTTATGCGTTATGAGTAATGCGTGATCCGTTATGCGTTATGCGTTATGCGTTATGCGTTATGCGTTATGTGTTATGCGTTGTGCGTTATCCGCTATGCGTTATGCGTTATGCGTTATGCGTTATGCGTTATGCGTTATGCGTTATGCGTTATGCGTTATGCGTTATGCGTTATGCGTTATGCGTTATGCGTTATGCGTTATGCGTTATGCGTTATGCGTTATGCGTTATGCGTTATGCGTTATGAGTAATGCGTGATCCGTTATGCGTTATGCGTTATGCGTTATGAGTAATGCTTGATCCGTTACGCGTTATGCGTTATGCATTAAGCGTTATGCGTTATACGTTATGCGTTATGCGTTATGCGTTATGCGTTATGCGTTATGCGTTATGCGTTATGCGTTATGCGTTATGCGTTATGCGTTATGCGTTATGCGTTATGCGTTATGCGTTATGCGTTATGCGTTATGCGTTATGCGTTATGCGTTATGCGTTATGCGTTATGCGTTATGCGTTATGCGTTATGCGTTATGCGTTATGCGTTATGTGTTATGCGTTGTGCGTTATCCGCTATGCGTTATGCGTTTTGCGTTATGCGTTATGCGTTATACGTTATGCGTAATGCGTTATGCGTTATGCGTTATGCGATTTGCGTTATGCGTTATGCGTTATGCGTTATGCGTTATGCGTTATGCGTTATGTGTTATGGGTTATGCGTTATGCGTTATGCGTTATGCTTTATGCGTTATGCGTTATGCGTTATGCGTTATGAGTAGTCCGTGATCCGTTATGCGTTATGCGTTATGCGTTATGCGTTATGCGTTATGCGTTATGAGTAATGCGTGATCCGTTATGCGTTATGCGTTATGCGTTATGCGTTATGAGTAATGCGTGATCCGTTATGCGTTATGCGTTATGCGTTATGCGTTATGTGTTATGCGTTGTGCGTTATGCGTTATGCGTTATGCGTTATGCGTTATGCGTTATGCGTTATGCGTTATGTGTTATGGGTTATGTGTTATGCGTTACGCGTTATGCGTTATGGGTTATGCGTTATGCGTTATGCGTTATGCGTTATGCTTTATGCATTATGCGTTATGCGTTATGCGATTTGCGTTATGCGTTATGCGTTGTGGGTTGTGCGTTATGAGTCATGCGTTATGCGTTATGCGTTTTGCTTTATGCGTTATGCGTTATGGGTTATGCGTTATGCGTTATGCGTTATGCGTTATGGGTTATGAGTAATGCGTGATCCGTTATGCGTTATGCTTCATGCGTTATGAGTTACGCGTAATGCGTTATGCGCTATGAGTAATGCGTGATCCGTTATGCGTTATGCGTTATGAGTAATGCGTGATCCGTTATATGTTATGCGTTATGCATTAAGCGTTATGCTTTATGCGTTATGCGTTATGCGTTATGCGTTATGCGTTATGCGATTTATGTTATGCGTTATGCGTTATGGGTTGTGCGTTATGAGTCATGCGTAATGCGTTATGCGTTTTGCTTTATGCGTTATGCGTTATGGGTTATGCGTTATGCGTTATGCGTTATGCGTTATGCGTTATGCGTTATGCATTATGCGTTATGCGTTATGCGTTATGCGTTATGCGTTATGCGTTATGCGTTATGCGTTATGTGTTATGCGTTGTGCGTTATCCGCTATGTGTTATGCGTTTTGCGTTATGCGTTATGCGTTATACGTTATGCGTAATGCGTTATGCGTTATGCATTATGCGATTTGCGTTATGCGTTATGCGTTATGCGTTATGCGTTATGCGTTATGCGTTATGCGTTATGCGTTATGCATTATGCGTTTTGCGTTATGCGTTATGCGTTATGCGTTATGCGTTATGCGTTATGCGTTATGCGTTATGCGTTATGCGTTATGTGTTATGCGTTGTGCGTTATCCGCTATGCGTTATGCGTTTTGCGTTATGCGTTATGCGTTATACGTTATGCGTAATGCGTTATGCGTTATGCATTATGCGATTTGCGTTATGCGTTATGCGTTATGCGTTATGCGTTATGCGTTATGCGTTATGTGTTATGGGTTATGCGTTATGCGTTATGCGTTATGCGTTATGCGTTATGCGTTATGCGTTATGCGTTATGCGTTATGCGTTATGCGTTATGCGTTATGCGTTATGCGTTATGCGTTATGCGTTATGCGTTATGCGTTATGCGTTATGCGTTATGCGTTATGAGTAATGCGTGATCCGTTATGCGTTATGCGTTATGCGTTATGCGTTATGAGTAATGCTTGATCCGTTACGCATTATGCGTTATGCATTAAGCGTTATGCGTTATACGTTATGCGTTATGCGTTATGCGTTATGCGTTATGCGTTATGCGTTATGCGTTATGCGTTATGCGTTATGCGTTATGCGTTATGCGTTATGCGTTATGCGTTATGCGTTATGCGTTATGCGTTATGCGTTATGCGTTATGCGTTATGCGTTATGCGTTATGCGTTATGCGTTATGCGTTATGCGTTATGCGTTATGCGTTATGCGTTATGCGTTATGTGTTATGCGTTGTGCGTTATCCGCTATGCGTTATGCGTTTTGCGTTATGCGTTATGCGATATGCGTTATGCGTAATGCGTTATGCGTTATGCGTTATGCGTTTTGCGTTATGCGTTATGCGTTATGTGTTATGCGTTATGCGTTATGCGTTATGTGTTATGGGTTATGCGTTATGCGTTATGCGTTATGCGTTATGCGTTATGCGTTATGCGTTATGCGTTATGCGTTATGCGTTATGCGTTATGCGTTATGAGTAATCCGTGATCCGTTATGCGTTATGCGTTATGCGTTATGCGTTATGCGTTATGCGTTATGCGTTATGAGTAATGCGTGATCCGTTATGCGTTATGCGTTATGCGTTATGCGTTATGCGTTATGAGTAATGCGTGATCCGTTATGCGTTATGCGTTATGCGTTATGCGTTATGCGTTATGTGTTATGCGTTATACGTTATGCGTTATGCGTTATGCGTTATGCGTTATGCGTTATGCGTTATGCGTTATTGCGTTATGCGTTATGCGTTATGCGTTATGCGTTATGCGTTATGCGTTATGCGTTATGCGTTATGCGTTATGCGTTATGCGTTATGCGTTATGCGTTATGCGTTATGTGTTATGCGTTGTGCGTTATCCGCTATGCGTTATGCGTTTTGCGTTATGCGTTATGCGTTATACGTTATGCGTAATGCGTTATGCGTTATGCGTTATGCGATTTGCGTTATGCGTTATGCGTTATGTGTTATGCGTTATGCGTTATGCGTTATGTGTTATGGGTTATGCGTTATGCGTTATGCGTTATTCGTTATGCGTTATGCGTTATGCGTTATGCGTTATGCGTTATGCGTTATGCGTTATGCGTTATGAGTAATCCCTGATCCGTTATGCGTTATGCGTTATGCGTTATGCGTTATGCGTTATGCGTTATGCGTTATGCGTTATGAGTAATGCGTGATCCGTTATGCGTTATGCGTTATGCGTTATGCGTTATGCGTTATGAGTAATGCGTGATCCGTTATGCGTTATGCGTTATGCGTTATGCGTTATGCGTTATGTGTTATGCGTTGTGCGTTATCCGCTATGCGTTATGCGTTATGCGTTATGCGTTATGCGTTATGCGTTATGCGTTATGTGTTATGGGTTATGCGTTATGCGTTATGCGTTATGCGTTATGCGTTATGCGTTATGCGTTATGCGTTATGCGTTATGAGTAATGCGTGATCCGTTATGCGTTATGCGTTATGCGTTATGCGTTATGAGTAATGCGTGATCCGTTATGCGTTATGCGTTATGCGTTATGCGTTATGCGTTATGCGTTATGAGTAATGCGTGATCCGTTATGCGTTATGCGTTATGCGATATGTGTTATGGGTTATGCATTATGCGTTATGCGTTATGCGTTATGCGTTATGCGTTATGCGTTATGCGTTATGCGTTATGCGTTATGCGTTATGCGTTATGCGTTATGCGTTATGCGTTATGCGTTATGCGTTATGCGTTATGCGTTATGCGTTGTGCGTTATGCGTTATGAGTAATGCGTGATCCGTTATGCGTTATGCGTTATGCGTTATGCGTTATGAGTAATGCGTGATCCGTTATGCGTTACGCGTTATGCGTTATGCGTTATGCGTTATGCGTTATGAGTAATGCGTGATCCGTTATGCGTTATGCGTTATGCGATATGTGTTATGGGTTATGCATTATGCGTTATGCGTTATGCGTTATGCGTTATGCGTTATGCGTTATGCGTTATGCGTTATGCGTTATGCGTTATGCGTTATGCGTTATGCGTTATGCGTTATGCGTTATGCGATATACGTTATGCGTAATGCGTTATGCGTTATGCGTTATGCGATTTGCGTTATGCGTTATGCGTTATGTGTTATGCGTTATGCGTTATGCGTTATGTGTTATGGGTTATGCGTTATGCGTTATGCGTTATGCGTTATGCGTTATGCGTTATGCGTTATGCGTTATGCGTTATGCGTTATGCGTTATGAGTAATCCGTGATCCGTTATGCGTTATGCGTTATGCGTTATGCGTTATGCGTTATGCGTTATGCGTTATGAGTAATGCGTGATCCGTTATGCGTTATGCGTTATGCGTTATGCGTTATGCGTTATGAGTAATGCGTGATCCGTTATGCGTTATGCGTTATGCGTTATGCGTTATGTGTTATGCGTTATACGTTATGCGTTATGCGTTATGCGTTATGCGTTATGCGTTATGCGTTATGCGTTATGCGTTATGCGTTATGCGTTATTGCGTTATGCGTTATGCGTTATGCGTTATGCGTTATGCGTTATGCGTTATGCGTTATGCGTTATGCGTTATGCGTTATGCGTTATGCGTTATGCGTTATGCGTTATGCGTTATGCGTTATGCGTTATGTGTTATGCGTTGTGCGTTATCCGCTATGCGTTATGCGTTTTGCGTTATGCGTTATGCGTTATACGTTATGCGTAATGCGTTATGCGTTATGCGTTATGCGATTTGCGTTATGCGTTATGCGTTATGTGTTATGCGTTATGCGTTATGCGTTAAGTGTTATGGGTTATGCGTTATGCGTTATGCGTTATTCGTTATGCGTTATGCGTTATGCGTTATGCGTTATGCGTTATGCGTTATGCGTTATGCGTTATGCGTTATGAGTAATCCCTGATCCGTTATGCGTTATGCGTTATGCGTTATGCGTTATGCGTTATGCGTTATGCGTTATGCGTTATGAGTAATGCGTGATCCGTTATGCGTTATGCGTTATGCGTTATGCGTTATGCGTTATGAGTAATGCGTGATCCGTTATGCGTTATGCGTTATGCGTTATGCGTTATGCGTTATGCGTTATGTGTTATGCGTTGTGCGTTATCCGCTATGCGTTATGCGTTATGCGTTATGCGTTATGCGTTATGCGTTATGCGTTATGCGTTATGTGTTATGGGTTATGCGTTATGCGTTATGCGTTATGCGTTATGCGTTATGCGTTATGCGTTATGCGTTATGCGTTATGCGTTATGCGTTATGCGTTATGCGTTATGCGTTATGAGTAATGCGTGATCCGTTATGCGTTATGCGTTATGCGTTATGCGTTATGAGTAATGCGTGATCCGTTATGCGTTATGCGTTATGCGTTATGCGTTATGCGTTATGAGTAATGCGTGATCCGTTATGCGTTATGCGTTATGCGATATGCGTTATGCGTTATGCGTTATGAGTAATGCGTGATCCGTTATGCGTTATGCGTTATGCGTTATGCGTTATGCGTTATGCGTTATGTGTTATGCGTTGTGCGTTATCCGCTATGCGTTATGCGTTATGCGTTATGCGTTATGCGTTATGCGTTATGCGTTATGTGTTATGGGTTATGCGTTATGCGTTATGCGTTATGCGTTATGCGTTATGCGTTATGCGTTATGCGTTATGCGTTATGAGTAATGCGTGATCCGTTATGCGTTATGCGTTATGCGTTATGCGTTATGAGTAATGCGTGATCCGTTATGCGTTATGCGTTATGCGTTATGCGTTATGCGTTATGCGTTATGCGTTATGAGTAATGCGTGATCCGTTATGCGTTATGCGTTATGCGATATGTGTTATGGGTTATGCATTATGCGTTATGCGTTATGCGTTATGCGTTATGCGTTATGCGTTATGCGTTATGCGTTATGCGTTATGCGTTATGCGTTATGCGTTATGCGTTATGCGTGATCCGTTATGCGTTACGCGTTATGCGTTATGCGTTATGCGTTATGCGTTATGAGTAATGCGTGATCCGTTATGCGTTATGCGTTATGCGATATGTGTTATGGGTTATGCATTATGCGTTATGCGTTATGCGTTATGCGTTATGCGTTATGCGTTATGCGTTATGCGTTATGCGTTATGCGTTATGCGTTATGCGTTATGCGTTATGCGTTATGCGTTATGCGTTATGCGATATACGTTATGCGTAATGCGTTATGCGTTATGCGTTATGCGATTTGCGTTATGCGTTATGCGTTATGTGTTATGCGTTATGCGTTATGCGTTATGTGTTATGGGTTATGCGTTATGCGTTATGCGTTATGCGTTATGCGTTATGCGTTATGCGTTATGCGTTATGCGTTATGCGTTATGCGTTATGAGTAATCCGTGATCCGTTATGCGTTATGCGTTATGCGTTATGCGTTATGCGTTATGCGTTATGCGTTATGCGTTATGCGTTATGCGTTATGAGTAATGCGTGATCCGTTATGCGTTATGCGTTATGCGTTATGCGTTATGCGTTATGAGTAATGCGTGATCCGTTATGCGTTATGCGTTATGCGTTATGCGTTATGCGTTATGTGTTATGCGTTATACGTTATGCGTTATGCGTTATGCGTTATGCGTTATGCGTTATGCGTTATGCGTTATGCGTTATGCGTTATGCGTTATGCGTTATGCGTTATGAGTAATGCGTGATCCGTTATGCGTTATGCGTTATGCGTTATGCGTTATGAGTAATGCGTGATCCGTTATGCGTTATGCGTTATGCGTTATGCGTTATGCGTTATGCGTTATGAGTAATGCGTGATCCGTTATGCGTTATGCGTTATGCGATATGTGTTATGGGTTATGCATTATGCGTTATGCGTTATGCGTTATGCGTTATGCGTTATGCGTTATGCGTTATGCGTTATGCGTTATGCGTTATGCGTTATGCGTTATGCGTTATGCGTTATGCGTTATGCGTTATGCGTTATGCGTTATGCGTTATGAGTAATGCGTGATCCGTTATGCGTTATGCGTTATGCGTTATGCGTTATGAGTAATGCGTGATCCGTTATGCGTTACGCGTTATGCGTTATGCGTTATGCGTTATGCGTTATGAGTAATGCGTGATCCGTTATGCGTTATGCGTTATGCGATATGTGTTATGGGTTATGCATTATGCGTTATGCGTTATGCGTTATGCGTTATGCGTTATGCGTTATGCGTTATGCGTTATGCGTTATGCGTTATGCGTTATGCGTTATGCGTTATGCGTTATGCGTTATGCGTTATGCGTTATGCGTTATGCGTTATGCGTTATGCGTTATGCGTTATGCGTTATGCGTTATGCGTTATGTGTTATGCGTTGTGCGTTATCCGCTATGCGTTATGCGTTTTGCGTTATGCGTTATGCGTTATACGTTATGCGTAATGCGTTATGCGTTATGCGTTATGCGATTTGCGTTATGCGTTATGCGTTATGTGTTATGCGTTATGCGTTATGCGTTATGTGTTATGGGTTATGCGTTATGCGTTATGCGTTATGCTTTATGCGTTATGCGTTATGCGTTATGCGTTATGAGTAGTCCGTGATCCGTTATGCGTTATGCGTTATGCGTTATGCGTTATGCGTTATGCGTTATGAGTAATGCGTGATCCGTTATGCGTTATGCGTTATGCGTTATGCGTTATGTGTTATGAGTAATGCGTGATCCGTTATGCGTTATGCGTTATGCGTTATGCGTTATGCGTTATGTGTTATGCGTTGTGCGTTATCCGCTATGCGTTATGCGTTTTGCGTTATGCGTTATGCGTTATACGTTATGCGTAATGCGTTATGCGTTATGCGTTATGCGTTATGCGTTATGCGTTATGCGTTATGCGTTATGCGTTATGCGTTATGCGTTATGCGTTATGCGTTATGCGTTATGCGTTATGCGATTTGCGTTATGCGTTATGCGTTATGTGTTATGCGTTATGCGTTATGCGTTATGTGTTATGGGTTATGCGTTATGCGTTATGCGTTATTCGTTATGCGTTACGCGTTATGCGTTATGCGTTATGCGTTATGCGTTATGCGTTATGCGTTATGCGTTATGAGTAATCCCTGATCCGTTATGCGTTATGCGTTATGCGTTATGCGTTATGCGTTATGCGTTATGCGTTATGCGTTATGAGTAATGCGTGATCCGTTATGCGTTATGCGTTATGCGTTATGCGTTATGCGTTATGAGTAATGCGTGATCCGTTATGCGTTATGCGTTATGCGTTATGCGTTATGCGTTATGCGTTATGTGTTATGCGTTGTGCGTTATCCGCTATGCGTTATGCGTTATGCGTTATGCGTTATGCGTTATGCGTTATGCGTTATGCGTTATGTGTTATGGGTTATGCGTTATGCATTATGCGTTATGCGTTATGCGTTATGCGTTATGCGTTATGCGTTATGCGTTATGAGTAATGCGTGATCCGTTATGCGTTATGCGTTATGCGTTATGCGTTATGAGTAATGCGTGATCCGTTATGCGTTATGCGTTATGCGTTATGCGTTATGCGTTATGCGTTATGAGTAATGCGTGATCCGTTATGCGTTATGCGTTATGCGATATGTGTTATGGGTTATGCATTATGCGTTATGCGTTATGCGTTATGCGTTATGCGTTATGCGTTATGCGTTATGCGTTATGCGTTATGCGTTATGCGTTATGCGTTATGCGTTATGCGTTATGCGTTATGCGTTATGCGTTATGCGTTATGCGTTATGCGTTATGCGTTATGCGTTATGAGTAATGCGTGATCCGTTATGCGTTATGCGTTATGCGTTATGCGTTATGAGTAATGCGTGATCCGTTATGCGTTACGCGTTATGCGTTATGCGTTATGCGTTATGCGTTATGCGTAATGCGTGATCCGTTATGCGTTATGCGTTATGCGATATGTGTTATGGGTTATGCATTATGCGTTATGCGTTATGCGTTATGCGTTATGCGTTATGCGTTATGCGTTATGCGTTATGCGTTATGCGTTATGCGTTATGCGTTATGCGTTATGCGTTATGCGTTATGCGTTATGCGTTATGCGTTATGCGATATACGTTATGCGTAATGCGTTATGCGTTATGCGTTATGCGATTTGCGTTATGCGTTATGCGTTATGTGTTATGCGTTATGCGTTATGCGTTATGTGTTATGGGTTATGCGTTATGCGTTATGCGTTATGCGTTATGCGTTATGCGTTATGCGTTATGCGTTATGCGTTATGCGTTATGCGTTATGCGTTATGAGTAATCCGTGATCCGTTATGCGTTATGCGTTATGCGTTATGCGTTATGCGTTATGCGTTATGCGTTATGAGTAATGCGTGATCCGTTATGCGTTATGCGTTATGCGTTATGCGTTATGCGTTATGAGTAATGCGTGATCCGTTATGCGTTATGCGTTATGCGTTATGCGTTATGCGTTATGTGTTATGCGTTATGCGTTATGCGTTATGCGTTATGCGTTATGCGTTATGCGTTATGCGTTATGCGTTATGCGTTATGCGTTATGCGTTATTGCGTTATGCGTTATGCGTTATGCGTTATGCGTTATGCGTTATGCGTTATGCGTTATGCGTTATGCGTTATGCGTTATGCGTTATGCGTTATGCGTTATGCGTTATGTGTTATGCGTTGTGCGTTATCCGCTATGCGTTATGCGTTTTGCGTTATGCGTTATGCGTTATACGTTATGCGTAATGCGTTATGCGTTATGCGTTATGCGATTTGCGTTATGCGTTATGCGTTATGTGTTATGCGTTATGCGTTATGCGTTATGTGTTATGGGTTATGCGTTATGCGTTATGCGTTATTCGTTATGCGTTATGCATTATGCGTTATGCGTTATGCGTTATGCGTTATGCGTTATGCGTTATGCGTTATGAGTAATCCCTGATCCGTTATGCGTTATGCGTTATGCGTTATGCGTTATGCGTTATGCGTTATGCGTTATGAGTAATGCGTGATCCGTTATGCGTTATGCGTTATGCGTTATGCGTTATGCGTTATGAGTAATGCGTGATCCGTTATGCGTTATGCGTTATGCGTTATGCGTTATGCGTTATGCGTTATGTGTTATGCGTTGTGCGTTATCCGCTATGCGTTATGCGTTATGCGTTATGCGTTATGCGTTATGCGTTATGCGTTATGCGTTATGTGTTATGGGTTATGCGTTATGCGTTATGCGTTATGCGTTATGCGTTATGCGTTATGCGTTATGCGTTATGCGTTATGCGTTATGCGTTATGAGTAATGCGTGATCCGTTATGCGTTATGCGTTATGCGTTATGCGTTATGAGTAATGCGTGATCCGTTATGCGTTATGCGTTATGCGTTATGCGTTATGCGTTATGCGTTATGAGTAATGCGTGATCCGTTATGCGTTATGCGTTATGCGATATGTGTTATGGGTTATGCATTATGCGTTATGCGTTATGCGTTATGCGTTATGCGTTATGCGTTATGCGTTATGCGTTATGCGTTATGCGTTATGCGTTATGCGTTATGCGTTATGCGTTATGCGTTATGCGTTATGCGTTATGCGTTATGCGTTATGCGTTATGCGTTATGAGTAATGCGTGATCCGTTATGCGTTATGCGTTATGCGTTATGCGTTATGAGTAATGCGTGATCCGTTATGCGTTACGCGTTATGCGTTATGCGTTATGCGTTATACGTTATGAGTAATGCGGGATCCGTTATGCGTTATGCGTTATGCGATATGTGTTATGGGTTATGCATTATGCGTTATGCGTTATGCGTTATGCGTTATGCGTTATGCGTTATGCGTTATGCGTTATGCGTTATGCGTTATGCGTTATGCGTTATGCGTTATGCGTTATGCGTTATGCGTTATGCGTTATGCGTTATGCGTTATGCGTTATGCGTTATGCGTTATGCGTTATGCGTTATGCGTTATGCGTTATGCGTTATGCGTTATGCGTTATGTGTTATGCGTTGTGCGTTATCCGCTATGCGTTATGCGTTTTGCGTTATGCGTTATGCGTTATACGTTATGCGTAATGCGTTATGCGTTATGCGTTATGCGATTTGCGTTATGCGTTATGCGTTATGTGTTATGCGTTATGCGTTATGCGTTATGCGTTATGTGTTATGGGTTATGCGTTATGCGTTATGCGTTATGCTTTATGCGTTATGCGTTATGCGTTATGCGTTATGAGTAGTCCGTGATCCGTTATGCGTTATGCGTTATGCGTTATGCGTTATGCGTTATGCGTTATGAGTAATGCGTGATCCGTTATGCGTTATGCGTTATGCGTTATGCGTTATGCGTTATGAGTAATGCGTGATCCGTTATGCGTTATGCGTTATGCGTTATGCGTTATGCGTTATGTGTTATGCGTTGTGCGTTATCCGCTATGCGTTATGCGTTTTGCGTTATGCGTTATGCGTTATACGTTATGCGTAATGCGTTATGCGTTATGCGTTATGCGTTATGCGTTATGCGTTATGCGTTATGCGTTATGCGTTATGCGTTATGCGTTATGCGTTATGCGTTATGCGTTATGCGTTATGAGTAATGCGTGATCCGTTATGCGTTATGCGTTATGCGTTATGCGTTATGCGTTATGTGTTATGCGTTGTGCGTTATCCGCTATGCGTTATGCGTTTTGCGTTATGCGTTATGCGTTATACGTTATGCGTAATGCGTTATGCGTTATGCGTTATGCGTTATGCGTTATGCGTTATGCGTTATGCGTTATGCGTTATGCGTTATGCGTTATGCGTTATGCGTTATGCGTTATGCGTTATGAGTAATGCGTGATCCGTTATGCGTTATGCGTTATGCGTTATGCGTTATGCGTTATGTGTTATGCGTTGTGCGTTATCCGCTATGCGTTATGCGTTTTGCGTTATGCGTTATGCGTTATACGTTATGCGTAATGCGTTATGCGTTATGCGTTATGCGTTATGCGTTATGCGTTATGCGTTATGCGTTATGCGTTATGCGTTATGGGTTATGCGTAATGTGTTATGCGTTGTGCGTTATCCGCTATGCGTTATGCGTTATACGTTATGCGTAATGCGTTATGCGTTATGCGTTATGCGATTTGCGTTATGCGTTATGCGTTGTGGATTGTGCGTTATGAGTCATGCGTTATGCGTTATGCGTTTTGCTTTATGCGTTATGCGTTATGCATTAAGCGTTATGCGTTATACGTTATGCGTTATGCGTTATGCGTTATGCGTTATGCTTTATGCATTATGCGTTATGCGTTATGCGATTTGCGTTATGCGTTATGCGTTATGGGTTATGCGTTATGCGTTATGCGTTATGCGTTACGCTTTATGCATTATGCGTTATGCGTTATGCGATTTGCGTTATGCGTTATGCGTTGTGGATTGTGCGTTATGAGTCATGCGTTATGCGTTATGCGTTTTGCTTTATGCGTTATGCGTTATGGGTTATGCGTTATGCGTTATGCGTTATGCGTTATGCGTTATGGGTTATGAGTAATGCGTGATCCGTTATGCGTTATGCTTCATGCGTTATGAGTTAAGCGTAATGCGTTATGCGCTATGAGTAATGCGTGATCCGTTATGCGTTATGCGTTATGAGTAATGCGTGATCCGTTATGCGTTATGCGTTATGCATTAAGCGTTATGCGTTATGCGTTATGCGTTATGCGTTATGCGTTATGCTTTATGCATTATGCGTTATGCGTTATGCGTTATGCGTTATGCGTTATGGGTTATGCGTTATGCGTTATGCGTTATGCGTTATGCGTTATGGGTTATGAGTAATGCGTGATCCGTTATGCGTTATGCTTCATGCGTTATGAGTTACGCGTAATGCGTTATGCGCTATGAGTAATGCGTGATCCGTTATGCGTTATGTGTTATGAGTAATGCGTGATCCGTTATGCGTTATGCGTTATGCATTAAGCGTTATGCGTTATGCGTTATGCGTTATGCGTTATGCGTTATGCGTTTTGCGTTATGCTTTATGCATTATGCGTTATGCGTAATGCGTTATGCGTTATGCGTTATGCGATTTGCGTTATGCGTTATGCGTTATGCGTTATGCGTTATGCGTTATGCGTTATGCGTTATGCGTTATGCGTTATGCGTTATGCGTTATGCGTTATGCGTTATGCGTAAAGCGTTATGCGCTATGGGTCATGCGTTAAGCGTTATGCATTATGCGTTATGCGTTATGCGATTTGCGTTATGAGTTTTGCGTTATGCGTTATGCGTTATGAGTTGTGCGTTATGCGTTATGCGTTATGCGTTATGCGTTATGCGTTATGCGTTATGCGTTATGCGTTATGCGTTATGCGTTATGCGTTATGCGTTATGCGTTATGCGTTATGCGTTATGCGTTATGCGTTATGTGTTATGCGTTGTGCGTTATCCGCTATGCGTTATGCGTTTTGCGTTATGCGTTATACGTTATGCGTAATGCGTTATGCGTTATGCGTTATGCGTTATGCGTTATGCGATTTGCGTTATGCGTTATGCGTTATGCGTTATGCGTTATGCGTTATGCGTTATGCGTTATGCGTTATGCGTTATGGGTTATGCGTTATGCGTTATGCGTTATGCGTTATGCGTTATGCGTTATGCGTTATGCGTTATGTGTTATGGGTTATGCGTTATGCGTTATGCGTTATGCGTTATGCGTTATGCGTTATGCGTTATGCGATTTGCGTTATGCGTTATGCGTTATGAGTTGTGCGTTATGCGTTATGCGTTATGCGTTATGCGTTATGCGTTATGCGTTATGCGTTATGCGTTATGCGTTATGCGTTATGTGTTATCCGTTGTGCGTTATCCACTAACCGTTATGCGTTTTGCGTTATGCGTTATGCGTTATGCGTTATGCGTTATGCGTTATGCGTTATGCGTTATGAGAAATGCGTGATCCGTTATGCGTTATGCGTTATGAGTAATGCGTGATCCGTTATGCGTTATGCGTTATGCGCTATGAGTAATGCGTGATCCGTTATGCGTTATGCGTTATGAGTACTGCGTGATCCGTTATGCGTTATGCGTTATGAGTAATGCTTGATCCGTTACGCGTTATGCGTTATGCATTAAGCGTTATGCGTTATACGTTATGCGTTATGCGTTATGCGTTATGAGGAATGCGTGATCCGTTATGCGTAATGCGTTATGCGTTAAGCGTTATGCGTTATGCGTTATGAGTAATGCGTGATCCGTTATGCGTTATGCGTTATGCGCTATGAGTAATGCGTGATCCGTTATGCGTTATGCGTTATGAGTAATGCTTGATAAGTTACGCGTTATGCGTTATGCATTAAGCGTTATGCGTTATACGTTATGCGTTATGCGTTATGCGTTATGCGTTATGCGTTATGCGTTATGCGTTATGCGTTATGCGTTATGCGTTATGCGTTATGTGTTATGCGTTGTGCGTTATCCGCTATGCGTTATGCGTTTTGCGTTATGCGTTATACGTTATGCGTAATGCGTTATGCGTTATGCGTTATGCGTTATGCGTTATGCGATTTGCGTTATGCGTTAAGCGTTATGCGTTATGCGTTATGCGTTATGCGTTATGCGTTATGCGTTATGCGTTATGGGTTATGCGTTATGCGTTATGCGTTATGCGTTATGCGTTATGCGTTATGCGTTATGCGTTATGTGTTATGGGTTATGCGTTATGCGTTATGCGTTATGCGTTATGCGTTATGCGTTATGCGTTATGCGATTTGCGTTATGCGTTATGCGTTATGAGTTGTGCGTTATGCGTTATGCGTTATGCGTTATGCGTTATGCGTTATGCGTTATGCGTTATGCGTTATGCGTTATGCGTTATGTGTTATCCGTTGTGCGTTATCCACTAACCGTTATGCGTTTTGCGTTATGCGTTATGCGTTATGCGTTATGCGTTATGCGTTATGCGTTATGCGTTATGCGTTATGAGAAATGCGTGATCCGTTATGCGTTATGCGTTATGAGTAATGCGTGATCCGTTATGCGTTATGCGTTATGCGCTATGAGTAATGCGTGATCCGTTATGCGTTATGCGTTATGAGTACTGCGTGATCCGTTATGCGTTATGCGTTATGAGTAATGCTTGATCCGTTACGCGTTATGCGTTATGCATTAAGCGTTATGCGTTATACGTTATGCGTTATGCGTTATGCGTTATGAGGAATGCGTGATCCGTTATGCGTTATGCGTTATGCGTTAAGCGTTATGCGTTATGCGTTATGAGTAATGCGTGATCCGTTATGCGTTATGCGTTATGCGCTATGAGTAATGCGTGATCCGTTATGCGTTATGCGTTATGAGTAATGCTTGATAAGTTACGCGTTATGCGTTATGCATTAAGCGTTATGCGTTATACGTTATGCGTTATGCGTTATGCGTTATGCGTTATGCGTTATGCTTTATGCATTATGCGTTCTGCGTTATGCGATTTGCGTTATGAGTTTTGCGTTATGCGTTATGCGTTATGACTTGTGCGTTATGCGTTATGCGTTATGCGTTATGCGTTATGCGTTATGCGTTATGCGTTATGCGTTATGCGTTATGCAATATGCGTTGTGCGTTATGCGTTATGCGTTATGCGTTATGCGTTATGCGTTATGCGTTATGTGTTATGCATTGTGCGTTATACGTTATGCGATTTGCGTTATGCGTTATGCGTTATGCGTTATGCGTTATGCGTTATGCGTTATGCGTTATGGGTTATGCGTTATGCGTTATACGTTATGCGTTATGCGTTATGGGTTATGAGTAATGCGTGATCCGTTATACGTTATGCTTCATGCGTTATGAGTTACGCGTAATGCGTTATGCGCTATGGGTCATGCGTTATGCGTTATGCGTTATGCGTTATGCGTTATGCGTTATGCAATATGCGTTATGCGTTACGCGTTATGCGTTATGAGAAATGCGTGATCTGTTATACGTTATGCGTTATGAGTAATGCGTGATCCGTTATGCGTTATGCGTTATGCGCTATGAGTAATGCGTTATGCGTTATGCGTTATGCGTTATGAGTACTGCGTGATCCGTTATGCGTTATGCGTTATGAGTAATGCTTGATCCGTTACGCGTTATGCGTTATGCATTAAGCGTTATGCGTTATACGTTATGCGTTATGCGTTATGCGTTATGAGTAATGCGTGATCCGTTATGCGTTATGCGTTATGCGTTATGCGTTATGCGTTATGCGTTATGCGTTATGCGTTATGAGTAATGCGTGATCCGTTATGTGTTATGCGTTATGCGCTATGAGTAATGCGTGATCCGTTATGCGTTATGCGTTATGAGTAATGCTTGATCCGTTACGCGTTATGCGTTATGCATTAAGCGTTATGCGTTATACGTTATGCTTTATGCGTTATGCGTTATGCGTTATGCGTTATGCGTTATGCGTTATGCGTTATGCGTTATGCGTTATGCGTTATGCGTTATGCGTTATGCGTTATGCGTTATGAGTTATGTGTTATGAGTGATGCGTGATCCGTTACGCGTTATGCGTTATGCATTAAGCGTTATGCGTTATACGTTATGCTTTATGCGTTATGCGTTATGCGTTATGCGTTATGAGTCATGCGTTATGCGTTATGCGTTATGTGTTATGCGTTGTGCGTTATCCGCTATGCGTTATGCGTTTTGCGTTATGCGTTATGCGTTATACGTTATGCGTAATGCGTTATGCGTTATGCGTTATGCGATTTGCGTTATGCGTTATGCGTTATGCGTTATGCGTTATGCGTTATGCGTTATGCGTTATACGTTATGCGTAATGCGTTATGCGTTATGCGTTATGCGATTTGCGTTATGCGTTATGCGTTGTGGATTGTGCGTTATGAGTCATGCGTTATGCGTTATGCGTTTTGCTTTATGCGTTATGCGTTATGCATTAAGCGTTATGCGTTATACGTTATGCGTTATGCGTTATGCGTTATGCGTTATGCTTTATGCATTATGCGTTATGCGTTATGCGATTTGCGTTATGCGTTATGCGTTATGGGTTATGCGTTATGCGTTATGCGTTATGCGTTACGCTTTATGCATTATGCGTTATGCGTTATGCGATTTGCGTTATGCGTTATGCGTTGTGGATTGTGCGTTATGAGTCATGCGTTATGCGTTATGCGTTTTGCTTTATGCGTTATGCGTTATGGGTTATGCGTTATGCGTTATGCGTTATGCGTTATGCGTTATGCGTTATGGGTTATGAGTAATGCGTGATCCGTTATGCGTTATGCTTCATGCGTTATGAGTTAAGCGTAATGCGTTATGCGCTATGAGTAATGCGTGATCCGTTATGCGTTATGCGTTATGAGTAATGCGTGATCCGTTATGCGTTATGCGTTATGCATTAAGCGTTATGCGTTATGCGTTATGCGTTATGCGTTATGCGTTATGCTTTATGCATTATGCGTTATGCGTTATGCGTTATGCGTTATGCGTTATGGGTTATGCGTTATGCGTTATGCGTTATGCGTTATGGGTTATGAGTAATGCGTGATCCGTTATGCGTTATGCTTCATGCGTTATGAGTTACGCGTAATGCGTTATGCGCTATGAGTAATGCGTGATCCGTTATGCGTTATGCGTTATGAGTAATGCGTGATCCGTTATGCGTTATGCGTTATGCATTAAGCGTTATGCGTTATGCGTTATGCGTTATGCGTTATGCGTTATGCGTTTTGCGTTATGCTTTATGCATTATGCGTTATGCGTAATGCGTTATGCGTTATGCGTTATGCGATTTGCGTTATGCGTTATGCGTTATGCGTTATGCGTTATGCGTTATGCGTTATGCGTTATGCGTTATGCGTTATGCGTTATGCGTTATGCGTTATGCGTTATGCGTAAAGCGTTATGCGCTATGGGTCATGCGTTAAGCGTTATGCATTATGCGTTATGCGTTATGCGATTTGCGTTATGAGTTTTGCGTTATGCGTTATGCGTTATGAGTTGTGCGTTATGCGTTATGCGTTATGCGTTATGCGTTATGCGTTATGCGTTATGCGTTATGCGTTATGCGTTATGCTTTATGCGTTATGCGTTATGCGTTATGCGTTATGCGTTATGCGTTATGCGTTATGCGTTATGTGTTATGCGTTGTGCGTTATCCGCTATGCGTTATGCGTTTTGCGTTATGCGTTATACGTTATGCGTAATGCGTTATGCGTTATGCGTTATGCGTTATGCGTTATGCGATTTGCGTTATGCGTTATGCGTTATGCGTTATGCGTTATGCGTTATGCGTTATGCGTTATGCGTTATGCGTTATGGGTTATGCGTTATGCGTTATGCGTTATGCGTTATGCGTTATGCGTTATGCGTTATGCGTTATGCGTCATGCGTTATGAGTAATGCGTGATCCGTTATGCGTTATGCGTTATGCGCTATGAGTAATGCGTGATCCGTTATGCGTTATGCGTTATGAGTAATGCTTGATCCGTTACGCGTTATGCGTTATGCATTAAGCGTTATGCGTTATACGTTATGCGTTATGCGTTATGCGTTATGCTTTATGCATTATGCGTTATGCGTTATGCGATTTGCGTTATGAGTTTTGCGTTATGCGTTATGCGTTATGAGGTGTGCGTTATGCGTTATGCGTTATGCGTTATGCGTTATGCGTTATGCGTTATGCGTTATGCAATATGCGTTATGCGTTATGCGTTATGCGTTATGCGTTATGCGTTATGCGTTATGCGTTATGTGTTATGCGTTGTGCGTTATACGTTATGCGATTTGCGTTATGCGTTATGCGTTATGCGTTATGCGTTATGCGTTATGCGTTATGGGTTATGCGTTATGCGTTATGCGTTATGCGTTATGCAATATGCGTTATGGGTTGTGCGTTATGAGTCATGCGTTATGCGTTATGCGTTATGTGTTATCCGTTGTGCGTTATCCGCTATGCGTTATGCGTTTTGCGTTATGCGTTATGCGTTATACGTTATGCGTAATGCGTTATGCGTTATGCGTTATGCGATTTGCGTTATGCGTTATGCGTTATGCGTTATGCGTTATGCGTTATGCAATATGCGTTATGCGTTATGCGTTATGCGTTATGCGTTATGCGTTATGCGTTATGCGTTATGCGTTATGTGTTATGCGTTGTGCGTTATACGTTATGCGATTTGCGTTATGCGTTATGCGTTATGCGTTATGCGTTATGCATTATGCGTTATGCGTTATGCGTTATGCGTCATGCGTTATGCGTTATGCGTTATGCGTTATGCGTTATGCGTTATGCGTTATGCGTTATGCGTTATGCGTTATGCGTTATGCGTTATGCGTTATGCGTTATGAGAAATGCGTGATCCGTTATGCGTTATGCGTTATGCGTTATGAGTAATGCGTGACCCGTTATGCGTTATGCGTTATGCGTTATGCGTTATGCGTTATGCGTTATGCGTTATGCGTTATGCGTTATGCTTTATGCGTTATGAGTTACGCGTAATGCGTTATGCGTTATGCGTTATGGGTTATGCGTTATGTGTTATGAGTTATGCGTTATGCGTTATGCGTTATGCGTTATGCGTTATGCGTTATGCGTTATGGGTTATCCGTTATGCGTTATCCGTTATGAGTTTAGCGTTATGCGTTATGAGTTGTGCGTTATGAGTTGTGCGTTATGCGTTATGCGTTATGCGTTATGCGTTATGCGTTATGCGTTATGCGTTATGCGTTATGCGTTATGCGTTATGCGTTATGAGTAATGCTTGATCCGTTACGCGTTATGCGTTATGCGTTATGCGTTATGGGTTATGCGTTATGAGTTATGAGTTATGCGTTATGCGTTATGCGTTATGCGTTATGCGTTATGCATGATGTGTTATCCGTTATGCGTTATCCGTTATGCGTTTTGCGTTATGCGTTATGCGTTATGAGTTGTGCGTTATGCGTTATGCGTTATGCGTTATGCGTTATGCGTTATGCGTTATGCGTTATGCGTTATGCGTTATGCGTTATGCGTTATGCGTTATGTGTTATGCGTTGTGCGTTATCCACTAACCGTTATGCGATTTGCGTTATGCGTTATGCGTTATGCGTTATGCGTTATGCGTTATGCAATATGCGTTATGCGTTATGCGTTATGCGTTATGCGTTATGCGTTAAGCGTTATGCGTTATGCGTTATGTGTTATGCGTTGTGCGTTATACGTTATGCGATTTGCGTTATGCGTTATGCGTTATGCGTTATGCGTTATGCGTTATGCGTTATGCGTTATGCGTTATGCGTTATGCGTTATGCGTTATGCGTTATGCGTTATGCGTTATGCGTTATGCGTTATGCGTTATGAGAAATGCGTGATCCGTTATGCGTTATGCGTTATGCGTTATGAGTAATGCGTGATCCGTTATGCGTTATGCGTTATGCGTTATGCGTTATGCGTTATGCGTTATGCTTTATGCGTTATGAGTTACGCGTAATGCGTTATGCGTTATGCGTTATGGGTTATGCGTTATGTGTTATGAGTTATGCGTTATGCGTTATGCGTTATGCGTTATGCGTTATGGGTTATCCGTTATGCGTTATCCGTTATGAGTTTTGCGTTATGCGTTATGAGTTGTGCGTTATGCGTTATGCGTTATGCGTTATGCGTTATGCGTTATGCGTTATGCGTTATGCGTTATGCGTTATGCGTTATGCGTCATGAGTAATGCTTGATCCGTTACGCGTTATGCGTTATGCGTTATGCGTTATGGGTTATGCGTTATGAGTTATGAGTTATGCGTTATGCGTTATGCGTTATGCGTTATGCGTTATGCATGATGTGTTATCCGTTATGCGTTATCCGTTATGCGTTTTGCGTTATGCGTTATGCGTTATGAGTTGTGCGTTATGCGTTATGCGTTATGCGTTATGCGTTATGCGTTATGCGTTATGCGTTATGCGTTATGCGTTATGCGTTATGCGTTATGCGTTATGCGTTATGCGTTATGTGTTATGCGTTGTGCGTTATCCACTAACCGTTATGCGTTTTGCGTTATGCGTTATGCGTTATGCGTTATGCGTTATGCGTTATGCGTTATGCGTTATGCGTTATGCGTTATGCGTTATGAGAAATGCGTGATCCGTTATGCGTTATGCGTTATGCGTTATGAGTAATGCGTGATCCGTTATGCGTTATGCGTTATGCGCTATGAGTAATGCGTGATCCGTTATGCGTTATGCGTTATGAGTACTGCGTGATCCGTTATGCGTTATGCGTTATGAGTAATGCTTGATCCGTTACGCGTTATGCGTTATGCATTAAGCGTTATGCGTTATACGTTCTGCGTTATGCGTTATGCGTTATGAGTAATGCGTGATCCGTTATGCGTTATGCGTTATGCGTTATGCGTTATGCGTTATGAGTAATGCGTGATCCGTTATGCGTTATGCGTTATGCGCTATGAGTAATGCGTGATCCGTTATGCGTTATGCGTTATGAGTAATGCTTGATCCGTTACGCGTTATGCGTTATGCATTAAGCGTTATGCGTTATACGTTATGCGTTATGCGTTATGCGTTATGCGTTATGCGTTATGCTTTATGCATTATGCGTTATGCGTTATGCGATTTGCGTTATGAGTTTTGTGTTATGCGTTATGCGTTATGACTTGTGCGTTATGCGTTATGCGTTATGCATTATGCGTTATGCGTTATGCGTTATGCGTTATGCGTTATGCGTTATGCGTTATGCAATATGCGTTATGCGTTATGCGTTATGCGTTATGCGTTATGCGTTATGCGTTATGCGTTATGCGTTATGCGTTATGCGTTATGCGTTATGTGTTATGCATTGTGCGTTATACGTTATGCGATTTGCGTTATGCGTTATGGGTTATGAGTAATGCGTGATTCGTTATACGTTATGCTTCATGCGTTATGAGTTACGCGTAATGCATTATGCGCTATGGGTCATGCGTTATGCGTTATGCGTTATGCGTTATGCGTTATGCGTTATGCGTTATGCGTTATGCAATATGCGTTATGCGTTATGCGTTATGCGTTATGAGAAATGCGTGATCCGTTATGCGTTATGCGTTATGAGTAATGCGTGATCCGTTATGCGTTATGCGTTATGCGCTATGAGTAATGCGTGATCCGTTATGCGTTATGCGTTATGAGTACTGCGTGATCCGTTATGCGTTATGCGTTATGAGTAATGCTTGATCCGTTACGCGTTATGCGTTATGCATTAAGCGTTATGCGTTATACGTTATGCGTTATGCGTTATGCGTTATGAGTAATGCGTGATCCGTTATGGGTTATGCGTTATGCGTTATGCGTTATGCGTTATGCGTTATGCGTTATGCGTTATGAGTAATGCGTGATCCGTTATACGTTATGCTTCATGCGTTATGCGTTATGCGTTATGCGTTATGCTTTATGCATTATGCGTTATGCGTTATGCGATTTGCGTTATGAGTTTTGCGTTATGCGTTATGCGTTATGAGGTGTGCGTTATGCGTTATGCGTTATGCGTTATGCGTTATGCGTTATGCGTTATGCAATATGCGTTATGCGTTATGCGTTATGCGTTATGCGTTATGCGTTATGCGTTATGCGTTATGTGTTATGCGTTGTGCGTTATACGTTATGCGATTTGCGTTATGAGTAATGCGTGATCCGTTATGCGTTATGCGTTATGCGCTATGAGTAATGCGTGATCCGTTATGCGTTATGCGTTATGAGTAATGCTTGATCCGTTACGCGTTATGCGTTATGCATTAAGCGTTATGCGTTATACGTTATGCGTTATGCGTTATGCGATTTGCGTTATGAGTTTTGCGTTATGCGTTATGCGTTATGACTTGTGCGTTATGCGTTATGCGTTATGCATTATGCGTTATGCGTTATGCGTTATGCGTTATGCGTTATGCAATATGCGTTATGCGTTATGCGTTATGCGTTATGCGTTATGCGTTATGCGTTATGTGTTATGCATTGTGCGTTATACGTTATGCGATTTGCGTTATGCGTTATGCGTTATGCGTTATGCGTTATGCGTTATGCGTTATGCGTTATGGGTTATGCGTTATGCGTTATACGTTATGCGTTATGCGTTATGGGTTATGAGTAATGCGTGATCCGTTATACGTTATGCTTCATGCGTTATGAGTTACGCGTAATGCGTTATGCGCTATGGGTCATGCGTTATGCGTTATGCGTTATGCGTTATGCATTATGCGTTATGCAATATGCGTTATGCGTTATGCGTTATGCGTTATGCGTTATGAGAAATGCGTGATCCGTTATGCGTTATGAGTAATGCGGGATCCGTTATGCGTTATGCGTTATGCGCTATGAGTAATGCGTGATCCGTTATGCGTTATGCGTTATGAGTACTGCGTGATCCGTTATGCGTTATGCGTTATGAGTAATGCTTGATCCGTTACGCGTTATGCGTTATGCATTAAGTGTTATGCGTTATACGTTATGCGTTATGCGTTATGCGTTATGAGTAATGCGTGATCCGTTATGGGTTATGCGTTATGCGTTATGCGTTATGCTTTATGCATTATGCGTTATGCGTTATGCGATTTGCGTTATGAGTTTTGCGTTATGCGTTATGCGTTATGACTTGTGCGTTATGCGTTATGCGTTATGCATTATGCGTTATGCGTTATGCGTTATGCGTTATGCGTTATGCAATATGCGTTATGCGTTATGCGTTATGCGTTATGCGTTATGCGTTATGCGTTATGCGTTATGTGTTATGCATTGTGCGTTATACGTTATGCGATTTGCGTTATGCGTTATGCGTTATGCGTTATGCGTTATGCGTTATGCGTTATGCGTTATGGGTTATGCGTTATGCGTTATACGTTATGCGTTATGCGTTATGGGTTATGAGTAATGCGTGATCCGTTATACGTTATGCTTCATGCGTTATGAGTTACGCGTAATGCGTTATGCGCTATGGGTCATGCGTTATGCGTTATGCGTTATGCGTTATGCCTTATGCGTTATGCAATATGCGTTATGCGTTATGCGTTATGCGTTATGAGAAATGCGTGATCCGTTATGCGTTATGCGTTATGAGTAATGCGTGATCCGTTATGCGTTATGCGTTATGCGCTATGAGTAATGCGTGATCCGTTATGCGTTATGCGTTATGAGTACTGCGTGATCCGTTATGCGTTATGCGTTATACGTTATGCGTTATACGTTATGCGTTATGCGTTATGCGTTATGCAATATGCGTTATGGGTTGTGCGTTATGAGTCATGCGTTATGCGTTATGCGTTATGTGTTATCCGTTGTGCGTTATCCGCTATGCGTTATGCGTTTTGCGTTATGCGTTATGCGTTATACGTTATGCGTAATGCGTTATGCGTTATGCGTTATGCGATTTGCGTTATGCGTTATGCGTTATGCGTTATGCGTTATGCGTTATGCAATATGCGTTATGCGTTATGCGTTATGCGTTATGCGTTATGCGTTATGCGTTATGCGTTATGCGTTATGCGTTATGTGTTATGCGTTGTGCGTTATACGTTATGCGATTTGCGTTATGCGTTATGCGTTATGCATTATGCGTTATGCGTTATGCGTTATGCGTTATGCGTTATGCGTTATGCGTTATGCGTTATGCGTTATGCGTTATGCGTTATGCGTTATGAGAAATGCGTGATCCGTTATGCGTTATGCGTTATGCGTTATGAGTAATGCGTGATCCGTTATGCGTTATGCGTTATGCGTTATGCGTTATGCGTTATGCGTTATGCGTTATGCGTTATGCGTTATGCTTTATGCGTTATGAGTTACGCGTAATGCGTTATGCGTTATGCGTTATGGGTTATGCGTTATGTGTTATGAGTTATGCGTTATGCGTTATGCGTTATGCGTTATGCGTTATGCGTTATGGGTTATCCGTTATGCGTTATCCGTTATGAGTTTTGCGTTATGCGTTATGAGTTGTGCGTTATGCGTTATGCGTTATGCGTTATGCGTTATGCGTTATGCGTTATGCGTTATGCGTTATGCGTTATGCGTTATGCGTTATGCGTTATGAGTAATGCTTGATCCGTTACGCGTTATGCGTTATGCGTTATGCGTTATGGGTTATGCGTTATGAGTTATGAGTTATGCGTTATGCGTTATGCGTTATGCGTTATGCGTTATGCATGATGTGTTATCCGTTATGCGTTATCCGTTATGCGTTTTGCGTTATGCGTTATGCGTTATGAGTTGTGCGTTATGCGTTATGCGTTATGCGTTATGCGTTATGCGTTATGCGTTATGCGTTATGCGTTATGCGTTATGCGTTATGCGTTATGCGTTATGTGTTATGCGTTGTGCGTTATCCACTAACCGTTATGCGATTTGCGTTATGCGTTATGCGTTATGCGTTATGCGTTATGCGTTATGCGTTATGCAATATGCGTTATGCGTTATGCGTTATGCGTTATGCGTTATGCGTTATGCGTTATGCCTTATGCGTTATGTGTTATGCGTTGTGCGTTATACGTTATGCGATTTGCGTTATGCGTTATGCGTTATGCGTTATGCGTTATGCGTTATGCGTTATGCGTTATGCGTTATGCGTTATGCGTTATGCGTTATGCGTTATGCGTTATGCGTTATGCGTTATGAGAAATGCGTGATCCGTTATGCGTTATGCGTTATGCGTTATGAGTAATGCGTGATCCGTTATGCGTTATGCGTTATGCGTTATGCGTTATGCGTTATGCGTTATGCGTTATGCTTTATGCGTTATGAGTTACGCGTAATGCGTTATGCGTTATGCGTTATGGGTTATGCGTTATGTGTTATGAGTTATGCGTTATGCGTTATGCGTTATGCGTTATGCGTTATGCGTTATGCGTTATGGGTTATCCGTTATGCGTTATCCGTTATGAGTTTTGCGTTATGCGTTATGAGTTGTGCGTTATGCGTTATGCGTTATGCGTTATGCGTTATGCGTTATGCGTTATGCGTTATGCGTTATGCGTTATGAGTAATGCTTGATCCGTTACGCGTTATGCGTTATGCGTTATGCGTTATGGGTTATGCGTTATGAGTTATGAGTTATGCGTTATGCGTTATGCGTTATGCGTTATGCGTTATGCATGATGTGTTATCCGTTATGCGTTATCCGTTATGCGTTTTGCGTTATGCGTTATGCGTTATGAGTTGTGCGTTATGCGTTATGCGTTATGCGTTATGCGTTATGCGTTATGCGTTATGCGTTATGCGTTATGCGTTATGCGTTATGCGTTATGCGTTATGTGTTATGCGTTGTGCGTTATCCACTAACCGTTATGCGTTTTGCGTTATGCGTTATGCGTTATGCGTTATGCGTTATGCGTTATGCGTTATGCGTTATGCGTTATGAGAAATGCGTGATCCGTTATGCGTTATGCGTTATGAGTAATGCGTGATCCGTTATGCGTTATGCGTTATGCGCTATGAGTAATGCGTGATCCGTTATGCGTTATGCGTTATGAGTACTGCGTGATCCGTTATGCGTTATGCGTTATGAGTAATGCTTGATCCGTTACGCGTTATGCGTTATGCATTAAGCGTTATGCGTTATACGTTCTGCGTTATGCGTTATGCGTTATGAGTAATGCGTGATCCGTTATGCGTTATGCGTTATGCGTTATGCGTTATGCGTTATGAGTAATGCGTGATCCGTTATGCGTTATGCGTTATGCGCTATGAGTAATGCGTGATCCGTTATGCGTTATGCGTTATGAGTAATGCTTGATCCGTTACGCGTTATGCGTTATGCATTAAGCGTTATGCGTTATACGTTATGCGTTATGCGTTATGCGTTATGCGTTATGCGTTATGCGTTATGCTTTATGCATTATGCGTTATGCGTTATGCGATTTGCGTTATGAGTTTTGTGTTATGCGTTATGCGTTATGACTTGTGCGTTATGCGTTATGCGTTATGCATTATGCGTTATGCGTTATGCGTTATGCGTTATGCGTTATGCGTTATGCGTTATGCAATATGCGTTATGCGTTATGCGTTATGCGTTATGCGTTATGCGTTATGCGTTATGCGTTATGCGTTATGCGTTATGCGTTATGCGTTATGTGTTATGCATTGTGCGTTATACGTTATGCGATTTGCGTTATGCGTTATGGGTTATGAGTAATGCGTGATCCGTTATAAGTTATGCTTCATGCGTTATGAGTTACGCGTAATGCGTTATGCGTTATGGGTCATGCGTTATGCGTTATGCGTTATGCGTTATGCGTTATGCGTTATGCGTTATGCAATATGCGTTATGCGTTATGCGTTATGCGTTATGAGAAATGCGTGATCCGTTATGCGTTATGCGTTATGAGTAATGCGTGATCCGTTATGCGTTATGCGTTATGCGATATGAGTAATGCGTGATCCGTTATGCGTTATGCGTTATGAGTACTGCGTGATCCGTTATGCGTTATGCGTTATGAGTAATGCTTGATCCGTTACGCGTTATGCGTTATGCATTAAGCGTTATGCGTTATACGTTATGCGTTATGCGTTATGCGTTATGAGTAATGCGTGATCCGTTATGGGTTATGCGTTATGCGTTATGCGTTATGCGTTATGCGTTATGCGTTATGCGTTATGAGTAATGCGTGATCCGTTATGCGTTATGCGTTATGCGTTATGAGTAATGCTTGATCCGTTACGCGTTATGCGTTATGCATTAAGCGTTATGCGTTATACGTTATACGTTATGCGTTATGCGTTATGCGTTATGCTTTATGCATTATGCGTTATGCGTTATGCGATTTGCGTTATGAGTTTTGCGTTATGCGTTATGCGTTATGAGGTGTGCGTTATGCGTTATGCGTTATGCGTTATGCGTTATGCGTTATGCAATATGCGTTATGCGTTATGCGTTATGCGTTATGCGTTATGCGTTATGCGTTATGCGTTATGTGTTATGCGTTGTGCGTTATACGTTATGCGATTTGCGTTATGCGTTATGCAATATGCGTTATGGGTTGTGCGTTATGAGTCATGCGTTATGCGTTATGCGTTATGTGTTATGCGTTGTGCGTTATCCGCTATGCGTTATGCGTTTTGCGTTATGCGCTATGAGTAATGCGTGATCCGTTATGCGTTTGCGTTATGAGTAATGCTTGATCCGTTACGCGTTATGCGTTATGCATTAAGCGTTATGCGTTATACGTTATGCGTTATGCGTTATGCGTTATGCGTTATGTGTTATGCGTTGTGCGTTATACGTTATGCGATTTGCGTTATGCGTTATGCAATATGCGTTATGGGTTGTGCGTTATGAGTCATGCGTTATGCGTTATGCGTTATGTGTTATGCGTTGTGCGTTATCCGCTATGCGTTATGCGTTTTGCGTTATGCGCTATGAGTAATGCGTGATCCGTTATGCGTTTGCGTTATGAGTAATGCTTGATCCGTTACGCGTTATGCGTTATGCATTAAGCGTTATGCGTTATACGTTATGCGTTATGCGTTATGCGTTATGCGTTATGCTTTATGCATTATGCGTTATGCGTTATGCGATTTGCGTTATGCGTTATGCGTTATGGGTTGTGCGTTATGAGTCATGCGTTATGCGTTATGCGTTTTGCTTTATGCGTTATGCGTTATGGGTTATGCGTTATGCGTTATGCGTTATGGGTTATGAGTAATGCGTGATCCGTTATGCGTTATGCTTTATGCGTTATGAGTTACGCGTAATGCGTTATGCGCTATGGGTCATGCGTTAAGCGTTATGCGTTATGCGTTATGCGTTATGGGTTATGCGTTATGGGTTATGAGTAATGCGTGATCCGTTATGCGTTATGCTTTATGCGTTATGAGTTACGCGTAATGCGTTATGCGCTATGGGTCATGCGTTAAGCGTAATGCGTTATGCGTTATGGGTTATGCGTTATGTGTTATGCGTTATGCGTTATGCGTTATGCGTTATGGGTTATCCGTTATGCGTTATCCGTTATGAGTTTTGCGTTATGCGTTATGCGTTATGAGTTGTGCGTTATGCGTTATGCGTTATGCGTTATGCGTTATGCGTTATGCGTTATGCGTCATGCGTTTTGCGTTATGCGTTATGCAATATGCGTTATGCGTTATGCGTTATGCGATTTGCGTTATGCGTTATGCGTTATGCGTTATGCGTTATGCGTTATGCGTTATGCGTTATGCGTTATGCGTTATGTGTTATGCGTTGTGCGTTATCCGCTATGCGTTATGCGTTTTGCGTTATGCGTTATGCGTTATGCGTTATGAGTAATGCGTGATCCGTTATGCGTTATGCGTTATGCGTTATGCGCTATGAGTAATGCGTGATCCGTTATGCGTTATGCGTTATGAGTAATGCTTGATCCGTTACGCGTTATGCGTTATGCATTAAGCGTTATGCGTTATACGTTATGCGTTATGCGTTATGCGTTATGCGTTATGCGTTATGCTTTATGCATTATGCGTTATGAGTTTTGCGTTATGCGTTATGCGTTATGACTTGTGCGTTATGCGTTATGCGTTATGCATTATGCGTTATGCGTTATGCGTTATGCGTTATGCGTTATGCGTTATGCAATATGCGTTATGCGTTATGCGTTATGCGTTATGCGTTATGCGTTATGCGTTATGTGTTATGCATTGTGCGTTATACGTTATGCGATTTGCGTTATGCGTTATGCGTTATGCGTTATGCGTTATGCGTTATGCGTTATGCGTTATGCGTTATGCGTTATGGGTTATGCGTTATGCGTTATACGTTATGCGTTATGCGTTATGGGTTATGAGTAATGCGTGATCCGTTATACGTTATGCTTCATGCGTTATGAGTTACGCGTAATGCGTTATGCGCTATGGGTCATGCGTTATGCGTTATGCGTTATGCGTTATGCGTTATGCGTTATGCAATATGCGTTATGCGTTATGCGTTATGCGTTATGAGAAATGCGTGATCCGTTATGCGTTATGCGTTATGAGTAATGCGTGATCCGTTATGCGTTATGCGCTATGAGTAATGCGTGATCCGTTATGCGTTATGCGTTATGAGTACTGCGTGATCCGTTATGCGTTATGCGTTATGAGTAATGCTTGATCCGTTACGCGTTATGCGTTATGCATTAAGCGTTACGCGTTATACGTTATGCGTTATGCGTTATGCGTTATGAGTAATGCGTGATCCGTTATGGGTTATGCGTTATGCGTTATGCGTTATGCGTTATGCGTTATGCGTTATGAGTAATGCGTGATCCGTTATGCGTTATGCGTTATGCGCTATGAGTAATGCGTGATCCGTTATGCGTTATGCGTTATGAGTAATGCTTGATCCGTTACGCGTTATGCGTTATGCATTAAGCGTTATGCGTTATACGTTATGCGTTATGCGTTATGCGTTATGCTTTATGCATTATGCGTTATGCGTTATGCGATTTGCGTTATGAGTTTTGCGTTATGCGTTATGCGTTATGCGTTATGCGTTATGCGTTATGCGTTATGCGTTATGCGTTATGCGTTATGCGTTATGCGTTATGTGTTATGCGTTGTGCGTTATACGTTATGCGATTTGCGTTATGCGTTATGCGTTATGCGTTATGCGTTATGCGTTATGGGTTATGCGTTATGCGTTATGCGTTATGCGTTATGCGTTATGCGTTATGCAATATGCGTTATGGGTTGTGCGTTATGAGTCATGCGTTATGCGTTATGCGTTATGTGTTATGCGTTGTGCGTTATCCGCTATGCGTTATGCGTTTTGCGTTATGCGCTATGAGTAATGCGTGATCCGTTATGCGTTTGCGTTATGAGTAATGCTTGATCCGTTACGCGTTATGCGTTATGCATTAAGCGTTATGCGTTATACGTTATGCGTTATGCGTTATGCGTTATGCGTTATGCTTTATGCATTATGCGTTATGCGTTATGCGATTTGCGTTATGCGTTATGCGTTATGGGTTGTGCGTTATGAGTCATGCGTTATGCGTTATGCGTTTTGCTTTATGCGTTATGCGTTATGGGTTATGCGTTATGCGTTATGCGTTATGGGTTATGAGTAATGCGTGATCCGTTATGCGTTATGCTTTATGCGTTATGAGTTACGCGTAATGCGTTATGCGCTATGGGTCATGCGTTAAGCGTTATGCGTTATGCGTTATGCGTTATGGGTTATGCGTTATGGGTTATGAGTAATGCGTGATCCGTTATGCGTTATGCTTTATGCGTTATGAGTTACGCGTAATGCGTTATGCGCTATGGGTCATGCGTTAAGCGTAATGCGTTATGCGTTATGGGTTATGCGTTATGTGTTATGCGTTATGCGTTATGCGTTATGCGTTATGCGTTATGGGTTATCCGTTATGCGTTATCCGTTATGAGTTTTGCGTTATGCGTTATGCGTTATGAGTTGTGCGTTATGCGTTATGCGTTATGCGTTATGCGTTATGCGTTATGCGTTACGCGTCATGCGTTTTGCGTTATGCGTTATGGAATATGCGTTATGCGTTATGCGTTATGCGATTTGCGTTATGCGTTATGCGTTATGCGTTATGCGTTATGCGTTATGCGTTATGCGTTATGCGTTATGCGTTATGCGTTATGCGTTATGCGTTATGCGTTATGTGTTATGCGTTGTGCGTTATCCGCTATGCGTTATGCGTTTTGCGTTATGCGTTATGCGTTATGCGTTATGAGTAATGCGTGATCCGTTATGCGTTATGCGTTATGCGTTATGCGCTATGAGTAATGCGTGATCCGTTATGCGTTATGCGTTATGAGTAATGCTTGATCCGTTACGCGTTATGCGTTATGCATTAAGCGTTATGCGTTATACGTTATGCGTTATGCGTTATGCGTTATGCGTTATGCGTTATGCTTTATGCATTATGCGTTATGAGTTTTGCGTTATGCGTTATGCGTTATGACTTGTGCGTTATGCGTTATGCGTTATGCATTATGCGTTATGCGTTATGCGTTATGCGTTATGCGTTATGCAATATGCGTTATGCGTTATGCGTTATGCGTTATGCGTTATGCGTTATGCGTTATGTGTTATGCATTGTGCGTTATACGTTATGCGATTTGCGTTATGCGTTATGCGTTATGCGTTATGCGTTATGCGTTATGCGTTATGCGTTATGCGTTATGCGTTATGGGTTATGCGTTATGCGTTATACGTTATGCGTTATGCGTTATGGGTTATGAGTAATGCGTGATCCGTTATACGTTATGCTTCATGCGTTATGAGTTACGCGTAATGCGTTATGCGCTATGGGTCATGCGTTATGCGTTATGCGTTATGCGTTATGCGTTATGTGTTATGCGTTATGCAATATGCGTTATGCGTTATGCGTTATGCGTTATGAGAAATGCGTGATCCGTTATGCGTTATGCGTTATGAGTAATGCGTGATCCGTTATGCGTTATGCGCTATGAGTAATGCGTGATCCGTTATGCGTTATGCGTTATGAGTACTGCGTGATCCGTTATGCGTTATGCGTTATGAGTAATGCTTGATCCGTTACGCGTTATGCGTTATGCATTAAGCGTTACGCGTTATACGTTATGCGTTATGCGTTATGCGTTATGAGTAATGCGTGATCCGTTATGGGTTATGCGTTATGCGTTATGCGTTATGCGTTATGAGTAATGCGTGATCCGTTATGCGTTATGCGTTATGCGCTATGAGTAATGCGTGATCCGTTATGCGTTATGCGTTATGAGTAATGCTTGATCCGTTACGCGTTATGCGTTATGCATTAAGCGTTATGCGTTATACGTTATGCGTTATGCGTTATGCGTTATGCTTTATGCATTATGCGTTATGCGTTATGCGATTTGCGTTATGAGTTTTGCGTTATGCGTTATGCGTTATGAGGTGTGCGTTATGCGTTATGCGTTATGCGTTATGCGTTATGCGTTATGCGTTATGCGTTATGCGTTATGCGTTATGCAATATGCGTTATGCGTTATGCGTTATGCGTTATGCGTTATGCGTTATGCGTTATGCGTTATGCGTTATGCGTTATGTGTTATGCGTTGTGCGTTATACGTTATGCGATTTGCGTTATGCGTTATGCGTTATGCGTTATGCGTTATGCGTTATGGGTTATGCGTTATGCGTTATGCGTTGTGCGTTATGCAATATGCGTTATGGGTTGTGCGTTATGAGTCATGCGTTATGCGTTATGCGTTATGTGTTATCCGTTGTGCGTTATCCGCTATGCGTTATGCGTTTTGCGTTATGCGTTATGCGTTATACGTTATGCGTAATGCGTTATGCGTTATGCGTTATGCGATTTGCGTTATGCGTTATGCGTTATGCGTTATGCGTTATGCGTTATGCAATATGCGTTATGCGTTATGCGTTATGCGTTATGCGTTATGCGTTATGCGTTATGCGTTATGCGTTATGCGTTATGTGTTATGCGTTGTGCGTTATACGTTATGCGATTTGCGTTATGCGTTATGCGTTATGCGTTATGTGTTATGCGTTATGCGTTATGCGTTATGCGTTATGCGTTATGCGTTATGCGCTATGCGTTATGCGTTATGCGTTATGCGTTATGCGTTATGCGTTATGCGTTATGCGTTATGCGTTATGAGTAATGCGTGATCCGTTATGCGTTATGCGTTATGCGTTATGAGTAATGCGTGATCCGTTATGCGTTATGCGTTATGCGTTATGCGTTATGCGTTATGCGTTATGCGTTATGCTTTATGCGATATGAGTTACGCGTAATGCGTTATGCGTTATGCGTTATGGGTTATGCGTTATGTGTTATGAGTTATGCGTTATGCGTTATGCGTTATGCGTTATGCGTTATGGGTTATCCGTTATGCGTTATCCGTTATGAGTTTTGCGTTATGCGTTATGAGTTGTGCGTTATGCGTTATGCGTTATGCGTTATGCGTTATGCGTTATGCGTTATGCGTTATGCGTTATGCGTTATGAGTAATGCTTGATCCGTTACGCGTTATGCGTTATGCGTTATGCGTTATGGGTTATGCGTTATGAGTTATGAGTTATGCGTTATGCGTTATGCGTTATGCGTTATGCGTTATGCATGATGTGTTATCCGTTATGCGTTATCCGTTATGCGTTTTGCGTTATGCGTTATGCGTTATGAGTTGTGCGTTATGCGTTATGCGTTATGCGTTATGCGTTATGCGTTATGCGTTATGCGTTATGCGTTATGCGTTATGCGTTATGCGTTATGCGTTATGTGTTATGCGTTGTGCGTTATCCACTAACCGTTATGCGTTTTGCGTTATGCGTTATGCGTTATGCGTTATGCGTTATGCGTTATGCGTTATGCGTTATGCGTTATGAGAAATGCGTGATCCGTTATGCGTTATGCGTTATGAGTAATGCGTGATCCGTTATGCGTTATGCGTTATGCGATATGAGTAATGCGTGATCCGTTATGCGTTATGCGTTATGAGTACTGCGTGATCCGTTATGCGTTATGCGTTATGAGTAATGCTTGATCCGTTACGCGTTATGCGTTATGCATTAAGCGTTATGCGTTATACGTTTTGCGTTATGCGTTATGCGTTATGAGTAATGCGTGATCCGTTATGCGTTATGCGTTATGCGTTATGCGTTATGCGTTATGCGTTATGCGTTATGAGTAATGCGTGATCCGTTATGCGTTATGCGTTATGCGCTATGAGTAATGCGTGATCCGTTATGCGTTATGCGTTATGAGTAATGCTTGAACCGTTACGCGTTATGCGTTATGCATTAAGCGTTATGCGTTATACGTTATGCGTTATGCGTTATGCGTTATGCGTTATGCGTTATGCTTTATGCATTATGCGTTATGCGTTATGCGATTTGCGTTATGAGTTTTGTGTTATGCGTTATGCGTTATGACTTGTGCGTTATGCGTTATGCGTTATGCGTTATGCGTTATGCGTTATGCGTTATGCAATATGCGTTATGCGTTATGCGTTATGCGTTATGCGTTATGCGTTATGCGTTATGCGTTATGCGTTATGCGTTATGCGTTATGCGTTATGCGTTATGCATTGTGCGTTATACGTTATGCGATTTGCGTTATGCGTTATGGGTTATGAGTAATGCGTGATCCGTTATACGTTATGCTTCATGCGTTATGAGTTACGCGTAATGCGTTATGCGCTATGGGTCATGCGTTATGCGTTATGCGTTATGCGTTATGCGTTATGCGTTATGCGTTATGCAATATGCGTTATGCGTTATGCGTTATGCGTTATGAGAAATGCGTGATCCGTTATGCGTTATGCGTTATGAGTAATGCGTGATCCGTTATGCGTTATGCGTTATGCGCTATGAGTAATGCGTGATCCGTTATGCGTTATGCGTTATGAGTACTGCGTGATCCGTTATGCGTTATGCGTTATGAGTAATGCTTGATCCGTTACGCGTTATGCGTTATGCATTAAGCGTTATGCGTTATACGTTATGCGTTATGCGTTATGCGTTATGAGTAATGCGTGATCGGTTATGGGTTATGCGTTATGCGTTATGCGTTATGCGTTATGCGTTATGCGTTATGGGTTATGAGTAATGCGTGATCCGTTATGCGTTATGCGTTATGCGTTATGAGTAATGCTTGATCCGTTACGCGTTATGCGTTATGCATTAAGCGTTATGCGTTATACGTTATGCGTTATGCGTTATGCGTTATGCTTTATGCATTATGCGTTATGCGTTATGCGATTTGCGTTATGAGTTTTGCGTTATGCGTTATGCGTTATGAGGTGTGCGTTATGCGTTATGCGTTATGCGTTATGCGTTATGCGTTATGCGTTATGCGTTATGCAATATGCGTTATGCGTTATGCGTTATGCGTTATGCGTTATGCGTTATGCGTTATGCGTTATGTGTTATGCGTTGTGCGTTATACGTTATGCGATTTGCGTTATGCGTTATGCGTTATGCGTTATGCGTTATGCGTTATGGGTTATGCGTTATGCGTTATGCGTTATGCGTTATGCAATATGCGTTATGGGTTGTGCGTTATGAGTCATGCGTTATGCGTTATGCGTTATGTGTTATGCGTTGTGCGTTATCCGCTATGCGTTATGCGTTTTGCGTTATGCGCTATGAGTTATGCGTGATCCGTTATGCGTTTGCGTTATGAGTAATGCTTGATCCGTTACGCGTTATGCGTTATGCATTAAGCGTTATGCGTTATACGTTATGCGTTATGCGTTATGCGTTATGCGTTATGCGTTATGCGTTATGCTTTATGCATTATGCGTTATGCGTTATGCGATTTGCGTTATGCGTTATGCGTTATGGGTTGTGCGTTATGAGTCATGCGTTATGCGTTATGCGTTTTGCTTTATGCGTTATGCGTTATGGGTTATGCGTTATGCGTTATGCGTTATGGGTTATGAGTAATGCGTGATCCGTTATGCGTTATGCTTTATGCGTTATGAGTTACGCGTAATGCGTTATGCGCTATGGGTCATGCGTTAAGCGTTATGCGTTATGCGTTATGCGTTATGGGTTATGCGTTATGGGTTATGAGTAATGCGTGATCCGTTATGCGTTATGCTTTATGCGTTATGAGTTACGCGTAATGCGTTATGCGCTATGGGTCATGCGTTAAGCGTAATGCGTTATGCGTTATGGGTTATGCGTTATGTGTTATGCGTTATGCGTTATGCGTTATGCGTTATGCGTTATGGGTTATCCGTTATGCGTTATCCGTTATGAGTTTTGCGTTATGCGTTATGCGTTATGCGTTATGCGTTATGCGTTATGCGTTATGCGTTATGCGTTATGCGTTATGCGCTATGCGTCATGCGATTTGCGTTATGCGTTATGCGTTATGCGTTATGCGTTATGCGTTATGCGTTATGCGTTATGCGTTATGTGTTATGCGTTGTGCGTTATCCGCTATGCGTAATGCGTTTTGCGTAATGCGTTATGCGTTATGCGTTATGAGTAATGCGTGATCCGTTATGCGTTATGCGTTATGCGTTATGCGCTATGAGTAATGCGTGATCCGTTATGCGTTATGCGTTATGAGTAATGCTTGATCCGTTACGCGTTATGCGTTATGCATTAAGCGTTATGCGTTATACGTTATGCGTTATGCGTTATGCGTTATGCGTTATGCGTTATGCTTTATGCATTATGCGTTATGCGTTATGCGATTTGCGTTATGCGTTATGCGTTATGGGTTGTGCGTTATGAGTCATGCGTTATGCGTTATGCGTTTTGCTTTATGCGTTATGCGTTATGGGTTATGCGTTATGCGTTATGCGTTATGGGTTATGAGTAATGCGTGATCCGTTATGCGTTATGCGTTATGGGTTATCCGTTATGCGTTATCCGTTATGAGTTTTGCGTTATGCGTTATGCGTTATGAGTTGTGCGTTATGCGTTATGCGTTATGCGTTATGCGTTATGCGTTATGCGCTATGCGTCATGCGATTTGCGTTATGCGTTATGCGTTATGCGTTATGCGTTATGCGTTATGCGTTATGCGTTATGCGTTATGTGTTATGCGTTGTGCGTTATCCGCTATGCGTAATGCGTTTTGCGTAATGCGTTATGCGTTATGCGTTATGAGTAATGCGTGATCCGTTATGCGTTATGCGTTATGCGTTATGCGCTATGAGTAATGCGTGATCCGTTATGCGTTATGCGTTATGAGTAATGCTTGATCCGTTACGCGTTATGCGTTATGCATTAAGCGTTATGCGTTATACGTTATGCGTTATGCGTTATGCGTTATGCGTTATGCGTTATGCTTTATGCATTATGCGTTATGCGTTATGCGATTTGCGTTATGCGTTATGCGTTATGGGTTGTGCGTTATGAGTCATGCGTTATGCGTTATGCGTTTTGCTTTATGCGTTATGCGTTATGGGTTATGCGTTATGCGTTATGCGTTATGGGTTATGAGTAATGCGTGATCCGTTATGCGTTATGCGTTATGGGTTATCCGTTATGCGTTATCCGTTATGAGTTTTGCGTTATGCGTTATGCGTTATGCGTTATGAGTTGTGCGTTATGCGTTATGCGTTATGCGTTATGAGTTACGCGTAATGCGTTATGCGCTATGGGTCATGCGTTAAGCGTTATGCGTTATGCGTTATGCGTTATGGGTTATGCGTTATGGGTTATGAGTAATGCGTGATCCGTTATGCGTTATGCTTTATGCGTTATGAGTTACGCGTAATGCGTTATGCGCTATGGGTCATGCGTTAAGCGTTATGCGTTATGCGTTATGGGTTATGCGTTATGTGTTATGCGTTATGCGTTATGCGTTATGCGTTATGCGTTATGCGTTATGGGTTATCCGATATGCGTTATCCGTTATGAGTTTTGCGTTATGCGTTATGCGTTATGCGTTATGCGTTATGCGTTATGCGTTATGCGTTATGCGTTATGCGTTATGCGTGATCCGTTATGCGTTATGCGTTATGAGTAATGCGTGATCCGTTATGCGTTATGCGTTATGCGATATGCGTTATGCGTTATGCGTTATGCGTTATGGGTTATGCGTTATGTGTTATGCGTTATGCGTTATGCGTTATGCGTTATGCGTTATGCGTTATGCGTTATGGGTTATGAGTAATGCGTGATCCGTTATGCGTTATGCGTTATGCGTTATGCGTTTTGCGTCATGCGTTATGCCTTATGCCTTATGCGTTATGCGTTATGCGTTATGCGTTATGCGTTATGCGTTATGCGTTATGCGTTATGCGTTATGCGTTATGCGTTATGCGTTTTGCGTTATGCGTTATGCAATATGCGTTATGCGTTATGCGTTATGCGTTATGCGTTATGCGTTATGCGTTATGCGTTATGCGTGATCCGTTATGCGTTATGCGTTATGAGTAATGCGTGATCCGTTATGCGTTATGCGTTATGCGATATGCGTTATGCGTTATGCGTTATGCGTTATGGGTTATGCGTTATGTGTTATGCGTTATGCGTTATGCGTTATGCGTTATGCGTTATGCGTTATGCGTTATGCGTTATGCGTTATGCGTTATGCGTTATGCGTTATGCGTTATGCGTTATGCGTTATGCGTTATGCGTTATGCGTTATGCGTTATGCGTTATGCATTATGCGTTATGCGTTATGCTTTATGCGTTATGCGTTATGAGTAATGCGTGATCCGTTATGTGTTATGCGTTATGCGTTATGCGTTATGCGTTTTGCGTCATGCGTTATGCCTTATGCCTTATGCGTTATGCGTTATGCGTTATGCGTTATGCGTTATGCGTTATGCGTTATGCGTTATGCGTTATGCGTTATGCGTTATGCGTTATGCGTTATGCGTTATGCGTTATGCGTTATGCGTTATGCGTTATGCGTTATGCGTTATGAGAAATGCGTGATCCGTTATGCGTTATGCGTTATGAGTAATGCGTGATCCGTTATGCGTTATGCGTTATGCGTTATGCGTTATGCGTTATGCGTTATGCGTTATGCGTTATGCGTTATGCGTTATGCGTCATGCGTTTTGCGTTATGCGTTATGCAATATGCGTTATGCGTTATGCGTTATGCGTTATGCGTTATGCGTTATGCGTTATGCGTTATGCGTGATCCGTTATGCGTTATGCGTTATGAGTAATGCGTGATCCGTTATGCGTTATGCGTTATGCGATATGCGTTATGCGTTATGCGTTATGCGTTATGGGTTATGCGTTATGTGTTATGCGTTATGCGTTATGCGTTATGCGTTATGCGTTATGCGTTATGCGTTATGCGTTATGCGTTATGCGTTATGCGTTATGCGTTATGCGTTATGCGTTATGCGTTATGCGTTATGCGTTATGCGTTATGCGTTATGCGTTATGCATTATGCGTTATGCGTTATGCTTTATGCGTTATGCGTTATGAGTAATGCGTGATCCGTTATGTGTTATGCGTTATGCGTTATGCGTTATGCGTTTTGCGTCATGCGTTATGCCTTATGCCTTATGCGTTATGCGTTATGCGTTATGCGTTATGCGTTATGCGTTATGCGTTATGCGTTATGCGTTATGCGTTATGCGTTATGCGTTATGCGTTATGCGTTATGCGTTATGCGTTATGCGTTATGCGTTATGCGTTATGCGTTATGCGTTATGAGAAATGCGTGATCCGTTATGCGTTATGCGTTATGAGTAATGCGTGATCCGTTATGCGTTATGCGTTATGCGTTATGCGTTATGCGTTATGCGTTATGCGTTATGCTTTATGCGTTATGAGTTACGCGTAATGCGTTATGCGTTATGCGTTATGGGTTATGCGTTATGTGTTATGAGTTATGCGTTATGCGTTATGCGTTATGCGTTATGCGTTATGCGTTATGGGTTATCCGTTATGCGTTATCCGTTATGAGTTTTGCGTTATGCGTTATGAGTTGTGCGTTATGCGTTATGCGTTATGCGTTATGCGTTATGCGTTATGCGTTATGCGTTATGCGTTATGCGTTATGAGAAATGCGTGATCCGTTATGCGTTATGCGTTATGAGTAATGCGTGATCCGTTATGCGTTATGCGTTATGCGCTATGAGTAATGCGTGATCCGTTATGCGTTATGCGTTATGAGTACTGCGTGATCCGTTATGCGTTATGCGTTATGAGTAATGCTTGATCCGTTATGCGTTATGTGTTATGCGTTGTGCGTTATCCGCTATGCGTTATGCGTTTTGCATTATGCGTTATGCGTTATGCGTTATGAGTAATGCGTGATCCGTTATGCGTTATGCGTTATGCGTTATGCGTTATGCGTTATGCGTTATGCGTTATGCGTTATGCGTTATGCGTTATGTGTTATGCGTTGTGCGTTATCCGCTATGCGTTATGCGTTTTGCGTTATGCGTTATGCGTTATGAGTAATGCGTGATCCGTTATGCGTTATGCGTTATGCGTTATGCGCTATGAGTAATGCGTGATCCGTTATGCGTTATGCGTTATGAGTAATGCTTGATCCGTTACGCGTTATGCGTTATGCATTAAGCGTTATGCGTTATACGTTATGCGTTATGCGTTATGCGTTATGCGTTATGCGTTATGCTTTATGCATTATGCGTTATGCGTTATGCGATTTGCGTTATGCGTTATGCGTTATGGGTTGTGCGTTATGAGTCATGCGTTATGCGTTATGCGTTTTGCTTTATGCGTTATGCGTTATGGGTTATGCGTTATGCGTTATGCGTTATGGGTTATGAGTAATGCGTGATCCGTTATGCGTTATGCGTTATGGGTTATCCGTTATGCGTTATCCGTTATGAGTTTTGCGTTATGCGTTATGCGTTATGAGTTGTGCGTTATGCGTTATGCGTTATGCGTTATGAGTTACGCGTAATGCGTTATGCGCTATGGGTCATGCGTTAAGCGTTATGCGTTATGCGTTATGCGTTATGGGTTATGGGTTATGCGTTATGGGTTAGGAGTAATGCGTGATCCGTTATGCGTTATGCTTTATGCGTTATGAGTTACGCGTAATGCGTTATGCGTTATGGGTCATGCGTTAAGCGTTATGCGTTATGCGTTATGGGTTATGCGTTATGTGTTATGCGTTATGCGTTATGCGTTATGCGTTATGCGTTATGCGTTATGGGTTATCCGTTATGCGTTATCCGTTATGAGTTTTGCGTTATGCGTTATGCGTTATGAGTTGTGCGTTATGCGTTATGCGTTATGCGTTATGCGTTATGCGTTATGCGTTATGCGTCATGCGTTTTGCGTTATGCGTTATGCAATATGCGTTATGCGTTATGCGTTATGCGTTATGCGTTATGCGTTATGCGTTATGCGTTATGCGTTATGCGTCATGCGTTTTGCGTTATGCGTTATGCAATATGCGTTATGCGTTATGCGTTATGCGTTATGCGTTATGCGTTATGCGTTATGCGTTATGCGTTATGCGTGATCCGTTATGCGTTATGCGTTATGAGTAATGCGTGATCCGTTATGCGTTATGCGTTATGCGATATGCGTTATGCGTTATGCGTTATGCGTTATGGGTTATGCGTTATGTGTTATGCGTTATGCGTTATGCGTTATGCGTTATGCGTTATGCGTTATGGGTTATGAGTAATGCGTGATCCGTTATGCGTTATGCTTTATGCGTTATGAGTTACGCGTAATGCGTTATGCGCTATGGGTCATGCGTTATGCGTTATGTGTTATGCGTTATGCGTTATGCGTTATGCGTTATGCGTTATGCGTTATGCGTTATGCGTTATGCGTTATGCGTTATGCGTTATGCGTTATGCGTTATGCGTTATGCGTTATGCGTTATGCGTTATGCGTTATGCGTTATGCGTTATGCGTTATGCGTTATGCGTTATGCGTTATGCATTATGCGTTATGCGTTATGCGTTATGCTTTATGCGTTATGCGTTATGAGTAATGCGAGATCCGTTATGTGTTATGCGTTATGCGTTATGCGTTATGCGTTTTGCGTCATGCGTTATGCCTTATGCCTTATGCGTTATGCGTTATGCGTTATGCGTTATGCGTTATGCGTTATGCGTTATGCGTTATGCGTTATGCGTTATGCGTTATGCGTTATGCGTTATGCGTTATGCGTTATGCGTTATGCGTTATGCGTTATGCGTTATGCGTTATGCGTTATGCGTTATGCGTTATGCGTTATGCGTTATGCGTTATGCGTTATGCGTTATGCGTTATGCGTTATGCGTTATGGGTTATGAGTAATGCGTGATCCGTTATGCGTTATGCTTTATGCGTTATGAGTTACGCGTAATGCGTTATGCGCTATGGGTCATGCGTTATGCGTTATGCGTTATGCGTTATGCGTTATGCGTTATGCGTTATGCGTTATGCGTTATGCGTTATGGGTTATGCGTTATGTGTTATGCGTTATGCGTTATGCGTTATGCGTTATGCGTTATGCGTTATGGGTTATGAGTAATGCGTGATCCGTTATGCGTTATGCTTTATGCGTTATGAGTTACGCGTAATGCGTTATGCGCTATGGGTCATGCGTTATGCGTTATGTGTTATGCGTTATGCGTTATGCGTTATGCGTTATGCGTTATGCGTTATGCGTTATGCGTTATGCGTTATGCGTTATGCGTTATGCGTTATGCGTTATGCGTTATGCGTTATGCGTTATGCGTTATGCGTTATGCGTTATGCGTTATGCGTTATGCGTTATGCGTTATGCATTATGCGTTATGCGTTATGCTTTATGCGTTATGCGTTATGAGTAATGCGTGATCCGTTATGTGTTATGCGTTATGCGTTATGCGTTATGCGTTTTGCGTCATGCGTTATGCCTTATGCCTTATGCGTTATGCGTTATGCGTTATGCGTTATGCGTTATGCGTTATGCGTTATGCGTTATGCGTTATGCGTTATGCGTTATGCGTTATGCGTTATGCGTTATGCGTTATGCGTTATGCGTTATGCGTTATGCGTTATGCGTTATGCGTTATGCGTTATGCGTTATGCGTTATGCGTTATGCGTTATGCGTTATGCGTTATGGGTTATGAGTAATGCGTGATCCGTTATGCGTTATGCTTTATGCGTTATGAGTTACGCGTAATGCGTTATGCGCTATGGGTCATGCGTTATGCGTTATGTGTTATGCGTTATGCGTTATGCGTTATGCGTTATGCGTTATGCGTTATGCGTTATGCGTTATGCGTTATGCGTTATGCGTTATGCGTTATGCGTTATGCGTTATGCGTTATGCGTTATGCGTTATGAGAAATGCGTGATCCGTTATGCCTTATGCGTTATGAGTAATGCGTGATCCGTTATGCGTTATGCGTTATGCGTTATGCGTTATGCGTTATGCTTTATGCGTTATGAGTTACGCGTAATGCGTTATGCGTTATGCGTTATGCGTTATGGGTTATGCGTTATGTGTTATGAGGTATGCGTTATGCGTTATGCGTTATGCGTTATGCGTTATGCGTTATGGGTTATCCGTTATGCGTTATCCGTTATGAGTTTTGCGTTATGCGTTATGAGTTGTGCGTTATGCGTTATGCGTTATGCGTTATGCGTTATGCGTTATGCGTTATGCGTTATGCGTTATGCGTTATGAGTAATGCTTGATCCGTTACGCGTTATGCGTTATGCGTTATGCGTTATGGGTTATGCGTTATGTGTTATGAGTTATGCGTTATGCGTTATGCGTTATGCGTTATGCGTTATGCATGATGTGTTATCCGTTATGCGTTATCCGTTATGCGTTTTGCGTTATGCGTTATGCGTTATGAGTTGTGCGTTATGCGTTATGCGTTATGCGTTATGCGTTATGCGTTATGCGTTATGCGTTATGCGTCATGCGTTTTGCGTTATGCGTTATGCAATATGCGTTATGCGTTATGCGTTATGCGTTATGCGTTATGCGTTATGCGTTATGCGTGATCCGTTATGCGTTATGCGTTATGAGTAATGCGTGATCCGTTATGCGTTATGCGTTATGCGATATGCGTTATGCGTTATGCGTTATGCGTTATGGGTTATGCGTTATGTGTTATGCGTTATGCGTTATGCGTTATGCGTTATGCGTTATGCGTTATGCGTTATGGGTTATGAGTAATGCGTGATCCGTTATGCGTTATGCTTTATGCGTTATGAGTTACGCGTAATGCGTTATGCGCTATGGGTCATGCGTTATGCGTTATGTGTTATGCGTTATGCGTTATGCGTTATGCGTTATGCGTTATGCGTTATGCGTTATGCGTTATGCGTTATGCGTTATGCGTTATGCGTTATGCGTTATGCGTTATGCGTTATGCGTTATGCGTTATGCGTTATGCGTTATGCGTTATGCGTTATGCGTTATGCGTTATGCGTTATGCGTTATGCATTATGCGTTATGCGTTATGCTTTATGCGTTATGCGTTATGAGTAATGCGTGATCCGTTATGTGTTATGCGTTATGCGTTATGCGTTATGCGTTTTGCGTCATGCGTTATGCCTTATGCCTTATGCGTTATGCGTTATGCGTTATGCGTTATGCGTTATGCGTTATGCGTTATGCGTTATGCGTTATGCGTTATGCGTTATGCGTTATGCGTTATGCGTTAAGCGTTATGCGTTATGCGTTATGCGTTATGCGTTATGCGTTATGCGTTATGCGTTATGCGTTATGCGTTATGCGTTATGAGAAATGCGTGATCCGTTATGCGTTATGCGTTATGAGTAATGCGTGATCCGTTATGCGTTATGCGTTATGCGTTATGCGTTATGCGTTATGCGTTATGCTTTATGCGTTATGAGTTACGCGTAATGCGTTATGCGTTATGCGTTATGGGTTATGCGTTATGTGTTATGAGTTATGCGTTATGCGTTATGCGTTATGCGTTATGCGTTATGCGTTATGGGTTATCCGTTATGCGTTATCCGTTATGAGTTTTGCGTTATGCGTTATGAGTTGTGCGTTATGCGTTATGCGTTATGCGTTATGCGTTATGCGTTATGCGTTATGCGTTATGCATTATGCGTTATGCGTTATGTGTTATGCGTTGTGCGTTATCCGCTATGCGTTATGCGTTTTGCGTTATGCGTTATGCGTTATGCGTTATGAGTAATGCGTGATCCGTTATGCGTTATGCGTTATGCGTTATGCGCTATGAGTAATGCGTGATCCGTTATGCGTTATGCGTTATGAGTAATGCTTGATCCGTTACGCGTTATGCGTTATGCATTAAGCGTTATGCGTTATACGTTATGCGTTATGCGTTATGCGTTATGCGTTATGCGTTATGCGTTATGCTTTATGCATTATGCGTTATGCGTTATGCGATTTGCGTTATGCGTTATGCGTTATGGGTTGTGCGTTATGAGTCATGCGTTATGCGTTATGCGTTTTGCTTTATGCGTTATGCGTTATGGGTTATGCGTTATGCGTTATGCGTTATGCGTTATGAGTAATGCGTGATCCGTTATGCGTTATGCGTTATGGGTTATCCGTTATGCGTTATCCGTTATGAGTTTTGCGTTATGCGTTATGCGTTATGAGTTGTGCGTTATGCGTTATGCGTTATGCGTTATGAGTTACGCGTAATGCGTTATGCGCTATGGGTCATGCGTTAAGCGTTATGCGTTATGCGTTATGCGTTATGGGTTATGGGTTATGCGTTATGGGTTAGGAGTAATGCGTGATCCGTTATGCGTTATGCTTTATGCGTTATGAGTTACGCGTAATGCGTTATGCGCTATGGGTCATGCGTTAAGCGTTATGCGTTATGCGTTATGCGTTATGCGTTATGCGTTATGCGTTATGCGTTATGCGTTATGCGTTATGCGTTATGAGTAATGCTTGATCCGTTACGCGTTATGTGTTATGCGTTGTGCGTTATCCGCTATGCGTTATGCGTTTTGCGTTATGCGTTATGCGTTATGCGTTATGCGTTATGAGTAATGCGTGATCCGTTATGCGTTATGCGTTATGCGCTATGAGTAATGCGTGATCCGTTATGCGTTATGCGTTATGAGTAATGCTTGATCCGTTACGCGTTATGCGTTATGCATTAAGCGTTATGCGTTATACGTTATGCGTTATGCGTTATGCGTTATGCGTTATGCTTTATGCATTATGCGTTATGCGTTATGCGATTTGCGTTATTAGTTATGCGTTATGGGTTGTGCGTTATGAGTCATGCGTTATGCGTTATGCGTTTTGCTTTATGCGTTATGCGTTATGGGTTATGCGTTATGCGTTATGGGTTATGAGTAATGCGTGATCCGTTATGCGTTATGCTTTATGCGTTATGAGTTACGCGTAATGCGTTATGCGCTATGGGTCATGCGTTAAGCTTTATGCGTTATGCGTTATGCGTTATGGGTTATGCGTTATGGGTTATGAGTAATGCGTGATCCGTTATGCGTTATGCTTTATGCGTTATGAGTTACGCGTAATGCGTTATGCGCTATGGGTCATGCGTTAAGCGTTATGCGTTATGCGTTATGGGTTATGCGTTATGTGTTATGCGTTATGCGTTATGCGTTATGCGTTATGCGTTATGCGTTATGCGTTATGGGTTATCCGTTATGCGTTATCCGTTATGAGTTTTGCGTTATGCGTTATGCGTTATGAGTTGTGCGTTATGCGTTATGCGTTATGCGTTATGCGTTATGCGTTATGCGTTAGGCGTCATGCGTTTTGCGTTATGCGTTATGCAATATGCGTTATGCGTTATGCGTTATGCGTTATGCGTTATGCGTTATGCGTTATGCGTTATGCGTTATGCGTTATGCGTGATCCGTTATGCGTTATGCGTTATGAGTAATGCGTGATCCGTTATGCGTTATGCGTTATGCGTTATGCGTTATGCGTTATGCGTTATGCGTTATGCGTTATGGGTTATGCGTTATGTGTTATGCGTTATGCGTTATGCGTTATGCGTTATGCGTTATGCGTTATGCGTTATGCGTTATGCGTTATGGGTTATGAGTAATGCGTGATCCGTTATGCGTTATGCTTTATGCGTTATGAGTTACGCGTAATGCGTTATGCGCTATGGGTCATGCGTTATGCGTTATGTGTTATGCGTTATGCGTTATGCGTTATGCGTTATGCGTTATGCGTTATGCGTTATGCGTTATGCGTTATGCGTTATGCGTTATGCGTTATGCGTTATGCGTTATGCGTTATGCGTTATGCATTATGCGTTATGTGTTATGCTTTATGCGTTATACGTTATGAGTAATGCGTGATCCGTTATGTGTTATGCGTTATGCGTTATGCGTTATGCGTTTTGCGTCATGCGTTATGCCTTATGCGTTATGCGTTATGCGTTATGCGTTATGCGTTATGCGTTATGCGTAATGCGTTATGCGTTATGCGTTATGCGTTATGCGTTATGCGTTATGCGTTATGCGTTATGCGTTATGCTTTATGCGTTATGATTTACGCGTAATGCGTTATGCGTTATGCGTTATGGGTTATGCGTTATGTGTTATGAGTTATGCGTTATGCGTTATGCGTTATGCGTTATGCGTTATGCGTTATGAGTAATGCTTGATCCGTTATACGTTATGCGTTATGCGTTATGGGTTATGCGTTATGTGTTATGAGTTATGCGTTATGCGTTATGCGTTATGCGTTATGCGTTATGCATGAGGTGTTATCCGTTATGCGTTATCCGTTATGCGTTTTGCGTTATGCGTTATGCGTTATGCTTTATGCGTTATGATTTACGCGTAATGCGTTATGCGTTATGCGTTATGGGTTATGCGTTATGTGTTATGAGTTATGCGTTATGCGTTATGCGTTATGCGTTATTTGTTATGGGTTATCCGTTATGCGTTATCCGTTATGAGTTTTGCGTTATGCGTTATGAGTTGTGCGTTATGCGTTATGCGTTATGCGTTATGCGTTATGCGTTATGCGTTATGCGTTATGCGTTATGCGTTATGCGTTATGCGTTATGCGTTATGCGTTATGAGTAATGCTTGATCCGTTACGCGTTATGCGTTATGCGTTATGGGTTATGCGTTATGTGTTATGAGTTATGCGTTATGCGTTATGCGTTATGCGTTATGCGTTATGCATGATGTGTTATCCGTTATGCGTTATCCGTTATGCGTTTTGCGTTATGCGTTATGCGTTATGAGTTGTGCGTTATGCGTTATGCGTTATGCGTTATGCGTTATGCGTTATGCGTTGTGCGTTATGCGTTATGCGTTATGCGTTATGCGTTATGCGTTATGTGTTATGCGTTGTGCGTTATCCACTAACCGTTATGCGTTTTGCGTTATGCGTTATGCGTTATGGGTTATGCGTTATGTGTTATGAGTTATGCGTTATGCGTTATGCGTTATGCGTTATTTGTTATGGGTTATCCGTTATGCGTTATCCGTTATGAGTTTTGCGTTATGCGTTATGAGTTGTGCGTTATGCGTTATGCGTTATGCGTTATGCGTTATGCGTTATGCGTTATGCGTTATGCGTTATGCGTTATGCGTTATGCGTTATGAGTAATGCTTGATCCGTTACGCGTTATGCGTTATGCGTTATGGGTTATGCGTTATGTGTTATGAGTTATGCGTTATGCGTTATGCGTTATGCGTTATGCGTTATGCATGATGTGTTATCCGTTATGCGTTATCCGTTATGCGTTTTGCGTTATGCGTTATGCGTTATGAGTTGTGCGTTATGCGTTATGCGTTATGCGTTATGCGTTATGCGTTATGCGTTGTGCGTTATGCGTTATGCGTTATGCGTTATGCGTTATGCGTTATGTGTTATGCGTTGTGCGTTATCCACTAACCGTTATGCGTTTTGCGTTATGCGTTATGCGTTATGGGTTATGCGTTATGTGTTATGAGTTATGCGTTATGCGTTATGCGTTATGCGTTATTTGTTATGGGTTATCCGTTATGCGTTATCCGTTATGAGTTTTGCGTTATGCGTTATGAGTTGTGCGTTATGCGTTATGCGTTATGCGTTATGCGTTATGCGTTATGCGTTATGCGTGATCCGTTATGCGTTATGCGTTATGAGTAATGCGTGATCCGTTATGCGTTATGAGTTATGCGTTATGCGTTATGCGTTATGCGTTATGCGTTATGCGTTATGGGTTATGCGTTATGTGTTATGCGTTATGCGTTATGCGTTATGCGTTATGCGTTATGCGTTATGCGTTATGCGTTATGGGTTATGAGTAATGCGTGATCCGTTATGCGTTATGCTTTATGCGTTATGAGTTACGCGTAATGCGTTATGCGCTATGGGTCATGCGTTATGCGTTATGTGTTATGCGTTATGCGTTATGCGTTATGCGTTATGCGTTATGCGTTATGCGTTATGCCTTATGCGTTATGCGTTATGCGTTATGCGTTATGCGTTATGCGTTATGCGTTATGCGTTATGCGTTATGCATTATGCGTTATGTGTTATGCTTTATGCGTTATACGTTATGAGTAATGCGTGATCCGTTATGTGTTATGCGTTATGCGTTATGCGTTATGCGTTTTGCGTCATGCGTTATGCCTTATGCGTTATGCGTTATGCGTTATGCGTTATGCGTTATGCGTTATGCGTAATGCGTTATGCGTTATGCGTTATGCGTTATGCGTTATGCGTTATGCGTTATGCGTTATGCGTTATGCTTTATGCGTTATGATTTACGCGTAATGCGTTATGCGTTATGCGTTATGGGTTATGCGTTATGTGTTATGAGTTATGCGTTATGCGTTATGCGTTATGCGTTATGCGTTATGCGTTATGCGTTATGCGTTATGAGTAATGCTTGATCCGTTATACGTTATGCGTTATGCGTTATGGGTTATGCGTTATGTGTTATGAGTTATGCGTTATGCGTTATGCGTTATGCGTTATGCGTTATGCATGAGGTGTTATCCGTTATGCTTTATGCGTTATGATTTACGCGTAATGCGTTATGCGTTATGCGTTATGGGTTATGCGTTATGTGTTATGAGTTATGCGTTATGCGTTATGCGTTATGCGTTATTTGTTATGGGTTATCCGTTATGCGTTATCCGTTATGAGTTTTGCGTTATGCGTTATTAGTTGTGCGTTATGCGTTATGCGTTATGCGTTATGCGTTATGCGTTATGCGTTATGCGTTATGCGTTATGCGTTATGCGTTATGCGTTATGAGTAATGCTTGATCCGTTACGCGTTATGCGTTATGCGTTATGGGTTATGCGTTATGTGTTATGAGTTATGCGTTATGCGTTATGCGTTATGCGTTATGCGTTATGCATGATGTGTTATCCGTTATGCGTTATCCGTTATGCGTTTTGCGTTATGCGTTATGCGTTATGAGTTGTGCGTTATGCGTTATGCGTTATGCGTTATGCGTTATGCGTTATGCGTTGTGCGTTATGCGTTATGCGTTATGCGTTATGCGTTATGCGTTATGTGTTATGCGTTGTGCGTTATCCACTAACCGTTATGCGTTTTGCGTTATGCGTTATGCGTTATGGGTTATGCGTTATGTGTTATGAGTTATGCGTTATGCGTTATGCGTTATGCGTTATTTGTTATGGGTTATCCGTTATGCGTTATCCGTTATGAGTTTTGCGTTATGCGTTATGAGTTGTGCGTTATGCGTTATGCGTTATGCGTTATGCGTTATGCGTTATGCGTTATGCGTTATGCGTTATGCGTTATGCGTTATGCGTTATGAGTAATGCTTGATCCGTTACGCGTTATGCGTTATGCGTTATGGGTTATGCGTTATGTGTTATGAGTTATGCGTTATGCGTTATGCGTTATGCGTTATGCGTTATGCATGATGTGTTATCCGTTATGCGTTATCCGTTTTGCGTTATGCGTTATGCGTTATGAGTTGTGCGTTATGCGTTATGCGTTATGCGTTATGCGTTATGCGTTATGCGTTGTGCGTTATCCACTAACCGTTATGCGTTTTGCGTTATGCGTTATGCGTTATGCGTTATGCGTTATGCGTTATGCGTTATGCGTTATGCGTTATGAGAAATGCGTGATCCGTTATGCGTTATGCGTTATGAGTAATGCGTGATCCGTTATGCGTTATGCGTTATGCGCTATGAGTAATGCGTGATCCGTTATGCGTTATGCGTTATGAGTACTGCGTGATCCGTTATGCGTTATGCGTTATGAGTAATGCTTGATCCGTTACGCGTTATGCGTTATGCATTAAGCGTTATGCGTTATACGTTATGCGTTATGCGTTATGCGTTATGAGTAATGCGTGATCCGTTATGCGTTATGCGTTATGCGTTATGCGTTATGCGTTATGCGTTATGAGTAATGCGTGATCCGTTATGCGTTATGCGCTATGCGCTATGAGTAATGCGTGATCCGTTATGCGTTATGCGTTATGAGTAATGCTTGATCCGTTACGCGTTATGCGTTATGCATTAAGCGTTATGCGTTATACGTTATGCGTTATGCGTTATGCGTTATGCGTTATGCTTTATGCATTATGCGTTATGCGTTATGCGATTTGCGTTATGAGTTTTGCGTTATGCGTTATGCGTTATGACTTGTGCGTTATGCGTTATGCGTTATGCATTATGAGTTATGCGTTATGCGTTATGCGTTATGCGTTATGCAATATGCGTTATGCGTTGTGCGTTATGCGTTATGCGTGATGCGTTATGCGTTATGTGTTATGCATTGTGCGTTATACGTTATGCGATTTGCGTTATGCGTTATGCGTTATGCGTTATGCGTTATGCGTTATGCGTTATGCGCTATGGGTCATGCGTTATGCGTTATGCGTTATGCGTTATGCGTTATGCGTTATGCGTTATGCAATATGCGTTATGCGTTATGCGTTATGCGTTATGAGAAATGCGTGATCCGTTATGCGTTATGCGTTATGAGTAATGCGTGATCCGTTATGCGTTATGCGTTATGCGCTATGAGTAATGCGTGATCCGTTATGCGTTATGCGTTATGAGTACTGCGTGATCCGTTATGTGTTATGCGTTATGAGTAATGCTTGATCCGTTACGCGTTATGCGTTATGCATTAAGCGTTATGCGTTATACGTTATGCGTTATGCGTTATGCGTTATGAGTAATGCGTGATCCGTTATGGGTTATGCGTTATGCGTTATGCGTTATGCGTTATGCGTTATGCGTTATGCGTTATGCGTTATGCGTTATGAGTAATGCGTTATCCGTTATGCGTTATGCGTTATGAGTAATGCTTGATCCGTTACGCGTTATGCGTTATGCATTAAGCGTTATGCGTTATACGTTATGCGTTATGCGTTATGCTTCATGCATTATGCGTTATGCGTTATGCGATTTGCGTTATGAGTTTTGCGTTATGCGTTATGCGTTATGAGGTGTGCGTTATGCGTTATGCGTTATGCGTTATGCGTTATGCGTTATGCGTTATGCGTTATGCGTTATTCGTTATGCGTTATGCAATATGCGTTATGCGTTATGCGTTATGCGTTATGCGTTATGCGTTATGCGTTATGCGTTATGCGTTATGCGTTATGTGTTATGCGTTGTGCGTTATACGTTATGCGATTTGCGTTATGCGTTATGCGTTATGCGTTATGCCTTATGCGTTATGCGTTATGCGTTATGGGTTATGCGTTATGCGTTATGCGTTATGCAATATGCGTTATGGGTTGTGCGTTATGAGTCATGCGTTATGCGTTATGCGTTATGTGTTATGCGTTGTGCGTTATCCGCTATGCGTTATGCGTTTTGCGTTATGCGTTATGCGTTATACGTTATGCGTAATGCGTTATGCGTTATGCGTTATGCGATTTGCGTTATGCGTTATGCGTTATGCGTTATGCGTTATGCGTTATGCGTTATGCAATATGCGTTATGCGTTATGCGTTATGCGTTATGCGTTATGCGTTATGCGTTATGCGTTATGCGTTATGCGTTATGTGTTATGCGTTGTGCGTTATACGTTATGCGATTTGCGTTATGCGTTATGCGTTATGCGTTATGCGTTATGCGTTATGCGTTATGCGTTATGCGTTATGCGTTATGCGTTATGCGTTATGCATTATGCGTTATGCGTTATGCTTTATGCGTTATGCGTTATGAGTAATGCGTGATCCGTTATGTGTTATGCGTTATGCGTTATGCGTTATGCGTTTTGCGTCATGCGTTATGCCTTATGCCTTATGCGTTATGCGTTATGCGTTATGCGTTATGCGTTATGCGTTATGCGTTATGCGTTATGCGTTATGCGTTATGCGTTATGCGTTATGCGTTATGCGTTATGCGTTATGCGTTATGCGTTATGCGTTATGCGTTATGCGTTATGCGTTATGCGTTGTGAGAAATGCGTGATCCGTTATGCGTTATGCGTTATGAGTAATGCGTGATCCGTTATGCGTTATGCGTTATGCGTTATGGGTTATGCGTTATGCGTTATGCTTTATGCGTTATGAGTTACGCGTAATGCGTTATGCGTTATGCGTTATGGGTTATGCGTTATGTGTTATGAGTTATGCGTTATGCGTTATGCGTTATGCGTTATGCGTTATGGGTTATCCGTTATGCGTTATCCGTTATGAGTTTTGCGTTATGCGTTATGAGTTGTGCGTTATGCGTTATGCGTTATGCGTTATGCGTTATGCGTTATGCGTTATGCGTTATGCGTTATGCGTTATGCGTTATGCGTTATCAGTAATGCTTGATCCGTTACGCGTTATGCGTTATGCGTTATGCGTTATGGGTTATGCGTTATGGGTTATGCGTTATGTGTTATGAGTTATGCGTTATGCGTTATGCGTTATGCGTTATGCGTTATGCATGATGTGTTATCCGTTATGCGATATCCGTTATGCGTTTTGCGTTATGCGTTATGCGTTATGAGTTGTGCGTTATGCGTTATGCGTTATGCGTTATGCGTTATGCGTTATGCGTTATGCGTTATCAGTAATGCTTGATCCGTTACGCGTTATGCGTTATGCGTTATGCGTTATGGGTTATGCGTTATGGGTTATGCGTTATGTGTTATGAGTTATGCGTTATGCGTTATGCGTTATGCGTTATGCGTTATGCATGATGTGTTATCCGTTATGCGATATCCGTTATGCGTTTTGCGTTATGCGTTATGCGTTATGAGTTGTGCGTTATGCGTTATGCGTTATGCGTTATGCGTTATGCGTTATGCGTTATGCGTTATGCGTTATGCGTTATGCGTTATGCGTTATGTGTTATGCGTTGTGCGTTATCCACTAACCGTTATGCGTTTTGCGTTATGCGTTATGCGTTATGCGTTATGCGTTATGCGTTATGCGTTATGCGTTATGAGAAATGCGTGATCCGTTATGCGTTATGAGTAATGCGTGATCCGTTATGCGTTATGCGCTATGAGTAATGCGTGATCCGTTATGCGTTATGCGTTATGAGTACTGCGTGATCCGTTATGCGTTATGCGTTATGAGTAATGCTTGATCCGTTACGCGTTATGCGTTATGCATTAAGCGTTATGCGTTATACGTTATGCGTTATGCGTTATGCGTTATGAGTAATGCGTGATCCGTTATGCGTTATGCGTTATGCGTTATGCGTTATGCGTTATGAGTAATGCTTGATCCGTTACGCGTTATGCGTTATGCATTAAGCGTTATGCGTTATACGTTATGCGTTATGCGTTATGCGTTATGCGTTATGCTTTATGCATTATGCGTTATGCGTTATGCGATTTGCGTTATGAGTTTTGTGTTATGCGTTATGCGTTATGACTTGTGCGTTATGCGTTATGCGTTATGCATTATGCGTTATGCGTTATGCGTTATGCGTTATGCGTTATGCAATATGCGTTATGCGTTATGCGTTATGCGTTATGCGTTATGCGTTATGCGTTATGCGTTATGCGTTATGTGTTATGCATTGTGCATTATACGTTATGCGATTTGCGTTATGCGTTATGCGTTATGCGTTATGCGTTATGCGTTATGCGTTATGCGTTATGCGTTATGGGTTATGCGTTATGCGTTATACGTTATGCGGTATGCGTTATGCGTTATGCGTTATGCGTTATGCGTTATGCAATATGCGTTATGCGTTATGCGTTATGAGTAATGCGTGATCCGTTATGCGTTATGCGTTATGCGCTATGAGTAATGCGTGATCCGTTATGCGTTATGCGTTATGAGTACTGCGTGATCCGTTATGCGTTATGCGTTATGAGTAATGCTTGATCCGTTACGCGTTATGCGTTATGCATTAAGCGTTATGCGTTATACGTTATGCGTTATGCGTTATGCGTTATGAGTAATGCGTGATCCGTTATGGGTTATGCGTTATGCGTTATGCGTTATGCGTTATGCGTTATGCGTTATGAGTAATGCGTGATCCGTTATGCGTTATGCGTTATGCGCTATGAGTAATGCGTGATCCGTTATGCGTTATGCGTTATGAGTAATGCTTGATCCGTTACGCGTTATGCGTTATGCATTAAGCGTTATGCGTTATACGTTATGCGTTATGCGTTATGCGTTATGCGTTATGCGTAATGCGTTATGCGTTATGCGTTATGCAATATGCGTTATGCGTTATGCGTTATGCGTTATGCGTTATGCGTTATGCGTTATGCGTTATGCGTTATGCGTTATGCGTTATGCGTTATGTGTTATGCGTTGTGCGTTATACGTTATAAGATTTGCGTTATGCGTTATGCGTTATGCGTTATGCGTTATGCGTTATGCGTTATGGGTTATGCGTTATGCGTTATGCGTTATGCGTTATGCAATATGCGTTATGGGTTGTGCGTTATGAGTCATGCGTTATGCGTTATGTGTTATGCGTTGTGCGTTATCCGCTATGCGTTATGCGTTTTGCGTTATGCGTTATGCGTTATACGTTATGCGTTATGCGTTATGCGTTATGCGTTATGCGTTATGCGTTATGCGTTATGCGTTATGCGTTATGCGTTATGCAATATGCGTTATGCGTTATGCGTTATGCGTTATGCGTTATGCGTTATGTGTTATGCATTGTGCGTTATACGTTATGCGATTTGCGTTATGCGTTATGCGTTATACGTTATGCGTTATGCGTTATGCGTTATGCGTTATGCGTTATGCGTTATGCGTTATGCGTTATGCTTTATGCATTATGCGTTATGCGTTATGCGATTTGCGTTATGCGTTATGCGTTATGGGTTGTGCGTTATGAGTCATGCGTTATGCGTTATGCGTTTTGCTTTATGCGTTATGCTTTATGCGTTATGAGTTACGCGTAATGCGTTATGCGCTATGGGTCATGCGTTAAGCGTTATGCGTTATGCGTTATGCGTTATGGGTTATGTGTTATGTGTTATGCGTTATGCGTTATGCGTTATGCGTTATGCGTTATGCGTTATGCGTTATGCGTTATGGGTTATCCGTTATGCGTTATCCGTTATGAGTTTTGCGTTATGCGTTATGCGTTATGCGTTATGCGTTATGAAATATGCGTTATGCGTTATGCGTTATGCGTTATGCGTTATGCGTTATGCGTTATGCGTTATGCGTTATGCGTTATGCGTTATGCGTTATGCGTTATGCGTTATGCGTTATGTGTTATGCGTTGTGCGTTATACGTTATGCGATTTGCGTTATGCGTTATGCGATTTGCGTTATGCGTTATGCGTTATGGGTTGTGCGTTATGAGTCATGCGTTATGCGTTATGCGTTTTGCTTTATGCGTTATGCTTTATGCGTTATGAGTTACGCGTAATGCGTTATGCGCTATGGGTCATGCGTTAAGCGTTATGCGTTATGCGTTATGCGTTATGGGTTATGTGTTATGTGTTATGCGTTATGCGTTATGCGTTATGCGTTTTGCGTTATGCGTTATGCGTTATGCGTTATGGGTTATCCGTTATGCGTTATCCGTTATGCGTTATGCGTTATGCGTTATGCGTTATGCGTTATGCGTTATGCGTTATGCGTTATGCATTATGCGTTATGCGTTATGCTTTATGCGTTATGCGTTATGAGTAATGCGTGATCCGTTATGTGTTATGCGTTATGCGTTATGCATTATGCGTTATGCGTTTTGCGTCATGCGTTATGCCTTATGCCTTATGCGTTATGCGTTATGCGTTATGCGTTTTGCGTTATGCGTTATGCGTTATGCGTTATGCGTTATGCGTTATGCGTTATGCGTTATGCGTTATGAGAAATGCGTGATCCGTCATGCGTTATGCGTTATGAGTAATGCGTGATCCGTTATGCGTTATGCGTTATGAGTAATGCTTGATCCGTTACGCGTTATGCGTTATGCATTAAGCGTTATGCGTTATACGTTATGCGTTATGCGTTATGCGTTATGAGTAATGCGTGATCCGTTATGGGTTATGCGTTATGCGTTATGCGTTATGCGTTATGCGTTATGCGTTATGCGTTATGCGTTATGCGTTATGAGTAATGCGTGATCCGTTATGCGTTATGCGTTATGCGCTATGAGTAATGCGTGATCCGTTATGCGTTATGCGTTATGAGTAATGCTTGATCCGTTACGCGTTATGCGTTATGCATTAAGCGTTATGCGTTATACGTTATGCGTTATGCGTTATGCTTTATGCGCTATGCGTAAAGCGTTATGCGTTATGCGTTATGCAATATGCGTTATGCGTTATGCGTTATGCGTTATGCGTTATGCGTTATGCGTTATGCGTTATGCGTTATGCGTTATGCGTTATGCGTTATGTGTTATGCGTTGTGCGTTATACGTTATAAGATTTGCGTTATGCGTTATGCGTTATGCGTTATGCGTTATGCGTTATGCGTTATGCGTTATGGGTTATGCGTTATGCGTTATGCGTTATGCGTTATGCAATATGCGTTATGGGTTGTGCGTTAAGCGTTATGCGTTATGCGTTACGCGTAATGCGTTATGCGCTATGGGTCATGCGTTAAGCGTTATGCGTTATGCGTTATGCGTTATGGGTTATGTGTTATGTGTTATGCGTTATGCGTTATGCGTTATGCGTTATGCGTTATGCGTTATGCGTTATGCGTTATGGGTTATCCGTTATGCGTTATCCGTTATGAGTTTTGCGTTATGCGTTATGCGTTATGCGTTATGCGTTATGCGTTATGCGTTATGCGTTATGCAATATGCGTTATGCGTAATGCGTTATGCGTTATGCGTTATGCGTTATGCGTTATGCGTTATGGGTTGTGCGTTATGAGTCATGCGTTATGCGTTATGCGTTATGCGTTATGCGTTATGCGTTATGCGTTATGCGTTATGCGTTATGCGTTATGGGTTATCCGTTATGCGTTATCCGTTATGAGTTTTGCGTTATGCGTTATGCGTTATGCGTTATGCGTTATGCGTTATGCAATATGCGTTATGCGTTATGCGTTATGCGATTTGCGTTATGCGTTATGCGTTATGGGTTGTGCGTTATGAGTCATGCGTTATGCGTTATGCGTTTTGCTTTATGCGTTATGCTTTATGCGTTATGAGTTACGCGTAATGCGTTATGCGCTATGGGTCATGCGTTAAGCGTTATGCGTTATGCGTTATGCGTTATGGGTTATGTGTTATGTGTTATGCGTTATGCGTTATGCGTTATGCGTTATGCGTTATGCGTTATGCTTTATGCGTTATGGGTTATGCGTTATGCGTTATGCGTTATGCGTTATGCAATATGCGTTATGCGTTATGCGTTATGCGTTATGCGTTATGCGTTATGTGTTATGCATTGTGCGTTATACGTTATGCGATTTGCGTTATGCGTTATGCGTTATACGTTATGCGTTATGCGTTATGCGTTATGCGTTATGCGTTATGCGTTATGCGTTATGCGTTATGCGTTATGCTTTATGCATTATGCGTTATGCGTTATGCGATTTGCGTTATGCGTTATGCGTTATGGGTTGTGCGTTATGAGTCATGCGTTATGCGTTATGCGTTTTGCTTTATGCGTTATGCTTTATGCGTTATGAGTTACGCGTAATGCGTTATGCGCTATGGGTCATGCGTTAAGCGTTATGCGTTATGCGTTATGCGTTATGGGTTATGTGTTATGTGTTATGCGTTATGCGTTATGCGTTATGCGTTATGCGTTATGCGTTATGCGTTATGCGTTATGGGTTATCCGTTATGCGTTATCCGTTATGAGTTTTGCGTTATGCGTTATGCGTTATGCGTTATGCGTTATGCAATATGCGTTATGCGTTATGCGTTATGCGTTATGCGTTATGCGTTATGCGTTATGCGTTATGCGTTATGCGTTATGCGTTATGCGTTATGCGTTATGCGTTATGTGTTATGCGTTGTGCGTTATACGTTATGCGATTTGCGTTATGCGTTATGCGATTTGCGTTATGCGTTATGCGTTATGGGTTGTGCGTTATGAGTCATGCGTTATGCGTTATGCGTTTTGCTTTATGCGTTATGCTTTATGCGTTATGAGTTACGCGTAATGCGTTATGCGCTATGGGTCATGTGTTAAGCGTTATGCGTTATGCGTTATGCGTTATGGGTTATGTGTTATGTGTTATGCGTTATGCGTTATGCGTTATGCGTTATGCGTTATGCGTTATGCGTTATGCGTTATGGGTTATCCGTTATGCGTTATCCGTTATGAGTTTTGCGTTATGCGTTATGCGTTATGCGTTATGCGTTATGCAATATGCGTTATGCGTTATGCGTTATGCGTTATGCGTTATGCGTTATGCGTTATGCGTTATGCGTTATGCGTTATGCGTTATGCGTTATGCGTTATGCGTTATGTGTTATGCGTTGTGCGTTATACGTTATGCGATTTGCGTTATGCGTTATGCGATTTGCGTTATGCGTTATGCGTTATGGGTTGTGCGTTATGAGTCATGCGTTATGCGTTATGCGTTTTGCTTTATGCGTTATGCTTTATGCGTTATGAGTTACGCGTAATGCGTTATGCGCTATGGGTCATGCGTTAAGCGTTATGCGTTATGCGTTATGCGTTATGGGTTATGTGTTATGTGTTATGCGTTATGCGTTATGCGTTATGCGTTATGCGTTATGCGTTATGCGTTATGCGTTATGGGTTATCCGTTATGCGTTATCCGTTATGCGTTATGCGTTATGCGTTATGCGTTATGCGTTATGCGTTATGCGTTATGCGTTATGCGTTATGCGTTATGCGTTATGCTTTATGCGTTATGCGTTATGAGTAATGCGTGATCCGTTATGTGTTATGCGTTATGCGTTATGCATTATGCGTTATGCGTTTTGCGTCATGCGTTATGCCTTATGCGTTATGCGTTATGCGTTATGCGTTATGCGTTTTGCGTTATGCGTTATGCGTTATGCGTTATGCGTTATGCGTTATGCGTTATGCGTTATGCGTTATGAGAAATGCGTGATCCGTTATGCGTTATGCGTTATGAGTAATGCGTGATCCGTTATGCGTTATGCGTTATGAGTAATGCTTGATCCGTTACGCGTTATGCGTTATGCATTAAGCGTTATGCGTTATACGTTATGCGTTATGCGTTATGCGTTATGAGTAATGCGTGATCCGTTATGGGTTATGCGTTATGCGTTATGCGTTATGCGTTATGCGTTATGCGTTATGCGTTATGCGTTATGCGTTATGAGTAATGCGTGATCCGTTATGCGTTATGCGTTATGCGCTATGAGTAATGCGTGATCCGTTATGCGTTATGCGTTATGAGTAATGCTTGATCCGTTACGCGTTATGCTTAATGCATTAAGCGTTATGCGTTATACGTTATGCGTTATGCGTTATGCTTTATGCGCTATGCGTAATGCGTTATGCGTTATGCGTTATGCAATATGCGTTATGCGTTATGCGTTATGCGTTATGCGTTATGCGTTATGCGTTATGCGTTATGCGTTATGCGTTATGCGTTATGTGTTATGCGTTGTGCGTTATACGTTATAAGATTTGCGTTATGCGTTATGCGTTATGCGTTATGCGTTATGCGTTATGCGTTATGCGTTATGCGTTATGCGTTATGCGTTATGCGTTATGCGTTATGCGTTATGCAATATGCGTTATGGGTTGTGCGTTAAGCGTTATGCGTTATGCGTTACGCGTAATGCGTTATGCGCTATGGGTCATGCGTTAAGCGTTATGCGTTATGCGTTATGCGTTATGGGTTATGTGTTATGTGTTATGCGTTATGCGTTATGCGTTATGCGTTATGCGTTATGCGTTATGCGTTATGTGTTATGCGTTATGCGTTATGGGTTATCCGTTATGCGTTATCCGTTATGAGTTTTGCGTTATGCGTTATGCGTTATGCGTTATGCGTTATGCGTTATGCGTTATGCGTTATGCAATATGCGTTATGCGTAATGCGTTATGCGTTATGCGTTATGCGTTATGCGTTATGCGTTATGGGTTGTGCGGTATGAGTCATGCGTTATGTGTTATGCGTTATGCGTTATGCGTTATGCGTTATGCGTTATGCGTTATGCGTTATGCGTTATGGGTTATCCGTTATGCGTTATCCGTTATGAGTTTTGCGTTATGCGTTATGCGTTATGCGTTATGCGTTATGCAATATGCGTTATGCGTTATGCGTTATGCGATTTGCGTTATGCGTTATGCGTTATGGGTTGTGCGTTATGAGTCATGCGTTATGCGTTATGCGTTTTGCTTTATGCGTTATGCTTTATGCGTTATGAGTTACGCGTAATGCGTTATGCGCTATGGGTCATGCGTTAAGCGTTATGCGTTATGCGTTATGCGTTATGGGTTATGTGTTATGTGTTATGCGTTATGCGTTATGCGTTATGCGTTATGCGTTATGCGTTATGCTTTATGCGTTATGGGTTATGCGTTATGCGTTATGCGTTATGCGTTATGCGTTATGAGTAATGCTTGATCCGTTACGCGTTATGCGTTATGCATTAAGCGTTATGCGTTATACGTTATGCGTTATGCGTTATGCGCTATGAGTAATGCGTGATCCGTTATGGGTTATGCGTTATGCGTTATGCGTTATGCGTTATGCGTTATGCGTTTTGCGTTATGCGTTATGCGTTATGCGTTATGCGTTATGGGTTATCCGTTATGCGTTATCCGTTATGCGTTATGCGTTATGCGTTATGCGTTATGCGTTATGCGTTATGCGTTATGCGTTATGCGTTATGCGTTATGCGTTATGCGTTATGCGTTATGCGTTATGCGTTATGCGTTATGCGTTATGCGTTATGTGTTATGCGTTGTGCGTTATACGTTATGCGATTTGCGTTATGCGTTATGCGATTTGCGTTATGCGTTATGCGTTATGGGTTGTGCGTTATGAGTCATGCGTTATGCGTTATGCGTTTTGCTTTATGCGTTATGCTTTATGCGTTATGAGTTACGCGTAATGCGTTATGCGCTATGGGTCATGCGTTAAGCGTTATGCGTTATGCGTTATGCGTTATGCGTTATGTGTTATGTGTTATGCGTTATGCGTTATGCGTTATGCGTTATGCGTTATGCGTTATGCGTTATGGGTTATCCGTTATGCGTTATCCGTTATGCGTTATGCGTTATGCGTTATGCGTTATGCGTTATGCGTTATGCATTATGCGTTATGCGTTATGCTTTATGCGTTATGCGTTATGAGTAATGCGTGATCCGTTATGTGTTATGCGTTATGCGTTATGCATTATGCGTTATGCGTTTTGCGTCATGCGTTATGCCTTATGCCTTATGCGTTATGCGTTATGCGTTATTCGTTTTGCGTTATGCGTTATGCGTTATGCGTTATGCGTTATGCGTTATGCGTTATGCGTTATGCGTTATGCGTTATGCGTTATGAGAAATGCGTGATCCGTTATGCGTTATGCGTTATGAGTAATGCGTGATCCGTTATGCGTTATGCGTTATGCATTAAGCGTTATGCGTTATACGTTATGCGTTATGCGTTATGCGTTATGAGTAATGCGTGATCCGTTATGGGTTATGCGTTATGCGTTATGCGTTATGCGTTATGCGTTATGAGTAATGCGTGATCCGTTATGCGTTATGCGTTATGCGCTATGAGTAATGCGTGATCCGTTATGCGTTATGCGTTATGAGTAATGCTTGATCCGTTACGCGTTATGCGTTATGCATTAAGCGTTATGCGTTATACGTTATGCGTTATGCGTTATGCGTTATGCGTTATGTGTAATGCGTTATGCGTTATGCGTTATGCAATATGCGTTATGCGTTATGCGTTATGCGTTATGCGTTATGCGTTACGCGTTATGCGTTATGCGTTATGCGTTATGCGTTATGTGTTATGCGTTGTGCGTTATACGTTATCCGTTATGCGTTATGCGTTATGCGTTATGCGTTATGCGTTATGCGTTATGCGTTATGCGTTATGCAATATGCGTTATGCGTTATGCTTTATGCGTTATGCGTTATGAGTAATGCGTGATCCGTTATGTGTTATGCGTTATGCGTTATGCATTATGCGTTATGCGTTTTGCGTTATGCGTTATGCCTTATGCCTTATGCGTTATGCGTTATGCGTTATTCGTTTTGCGTTATGCGTTATGCGTTATGCGTTATGCGTTATGCGTTATGCGTTATGCGTTATGCGTTATGAGAAATGCGTGATCCGTTATGCGTTATGCGTTATGAGTAATGCGTGATCCGTTATGCGTTATGCGTTATGAGTAATGCTTGATCCGTTACGCGTTATGCGTTATGCATTAAGCGTTATGCGTTATACGTTATGCGTTATGCGTTATGCGTTATGAGTAATGCGTGATCCGTTATGGGTTATGCGTTATGCGTTATGCGTTATGCGTTATGCGTTATGAGTAATGCGTGATCCGTTATGCGTTATGCGTTATGCGCTATGAGTAATGCGTGATCCGTTATGCGTTATGCGTTATGAGTAATGCTTGATCCGTTACGCGTTATGCGTTATGCATTAAGCGTTATGCGTTATACGTTATGCGTTATGCGTTATGCGTTATGCGTTATGCGTAATGCGTTATGCGTTATGCGTTATGCAATATGCGTTATGCGTTATGCGTTATGCGTTATGCGTTATGCGTTATGCGTTATGCGTTATGCGTTATGCGTTATGCGTTATGTGTTATGCGTTGTGCGTTATACGTTATAAGATTTGCGTTATGCGTTATGCGTTATGCGTTATGCGTTATGCGTTATGCGTTATGGGTTATGCGTTATGCGTTATGCGTTATGCGTTATGCAATATGCGTTATGGGTTGTGCGTTATGAGTCATGCGTTATGCGTTATGCGTTATGCGTTATGTGTTATGCGTTGTGCGTTATCCGCTATGCGTTATGCGTTTTGCGTTATGCGTTATGCGTTATACGTTATGCGTTATGCGTTATGCGTTATGCGTTATGCGTTATGCGTTACGCGTTATCCGTTATGAGTTTTGCGTTATGCGTTATGCGTTATGCGTTATGCGTTATGCGTTATGCAATATGCGTTATGCGTTATGCGTTATGCGTTATGCGTTATGCGTTACGCGTAATGCGTTATGCGCTATGGGTCATGCGTTAAGCGTTATGCGTTATGCGTTATGCGTTATGGGTTATGTGTTATGTGTTATGCGTTATGCGTTATGCGTTATGCGTTATGCGTTATGCGTTATGCGTTATGCGTTATGGGTTATCCGTTATGCGTTATCCGTTATGAGTTTTGCGTTATGCGTTATGCGTTATGCGTTATGCGTTATGCGTTATGCGTTATGCGTTATGCAATATGCGTTATGCGTAATGCGTTATGCGTTATGCGTTATGCGTTATGCGTTATGCGTTATGGGTTGTGCGTTATGAGTCATGCGTTATGTGTTATGCGTTATGCGTTATGCGTTATGCGTTATGCGTTATGCGTTATGCGTTATGCGTTATGGGTTATCCGTTATGCGTTATCCGTTATGAGTTTTGCGTTATGCGTTATGCGTTATGCGTTATGCGTTATGCGTTATGCAATATGCGTTATGCGTTATGCGTTATGCGATTTGCGTTATGCGTTATGCGTTATGGGTTGTGCGTTATGAGTCATGCGTTATGCGTTATGCGTTTTGCTTTATGCGTTATGCTTTATGCGTTATGAGTTACGCGTAATGCGTTATGCGCTATGGGTCATGCGTTAAGCGTTATGCGTTATGCGTTATGCGTTATGGGTTATGTGTTATGTGTTATGCGTTATGCGTTATGCGTTATGCGTTATGCGTTATGCGTTATGCTTTATGCGTTATGGGTTATGCGTTATGCGTTATGCGTTATGCGTTATGCAATATGCGTTATGCGTTATGCGTTATGCGTTATGCGTTATGCGTTATGTGTTATGCATTGTGCGTTATACGTTATGCGATTTGCGTTATGCGTTATGCGTTATACGTTATGCGTTATGCGTTATGCGTTATGCGTTATGCGTTATGCGTTATGCGTTATGCGTTATGCGTTATGCTTTATGCATTATGCGTTATGCGTTATGCGATTTGCGTTATGCGTTATGCGTTATGGGTTGTGCGTTATGAGTCATGCGTTATGCGTTATGCGTTTTGCTTTATGCGTTATGCTTTATGCGTTATGAGTTACGCGTAATGCGTTATGCGCTATGGGTCATGCGTTAAGCGTTATGCGTTATGCGTTATGCGTTATGGGTTATGTGTTATGTGTTATGCGTTATGCGTTATGCGTTATGCGTTATGCGTTATGCGTTATGCGTTATGCGTTATGGGTTATGCGTTATGCGTTATCCGTTATGAGTTTTGCGTTATGCGTTATGCGTTATGCGTTATGCGTTATGCAATATGCGTTATGCGTTATGCGTTATGCGTTATGCGTTATGCGTTATGCGTTATGCGTTATGCGTTATGCGTTATGCGTTATGCGTTATGCGTTATGCGTTATGCGTTATGTGTTATGCGTTGTGCGTTATACGTTATGCGATTTGCGTTATGCGTTATGCGATTTGCGTTATGCGTTATGCGTTATGGGTTGTGCGTTATGAGTCATGCGTTATGCGTTATGCGTTTTGCTTTATGCGTTATGCTTTATGCGTTATGAGTTACGCGTAATGCGTTATGCGCTATGGGTCATGTGTTAAGCGTTATGCGTTATGCGTTATGCGTTATGGGTTATGTGTTATGTGTTATGCGTTATGCGTTATGCGTTATGCGTTATGCGTTATGCGTTATGCGTTATGCGTTATGGGTTATCCGTTATGCGTTATCCGTTATGAGTTTTGCGTTATGCGTTATGCGTTATGCGTTATGCGTTATGCAATATGCGTTATGCGTTATGCGTTATGCGTTATGCGTTATGCGTTATGCGTTATGCGTTATGCGTTATGCGTTATGCGTTATGCGTTATGTGTTATGCGTTGTGCGTTATACGTTATGCGATTTGCGTTATGCGTTATGCGATTTGCGTTATGCGTTATGCGTTATGGGTTGTGCGTTATGAGTCATGCGTTATGCGTTATGCGTTTTGCTTTATGCGTTATGCTTTATGCGTTATGAGTTACGCGTAATGCGTTATGCGCTATGGGTCATGCGTTAAGCGTTATGCGTTATGCGTTATGCGTTATGGGTTATGTGTTATGTGTTATGCGTTATGCGTTATGCGTTATGCGTTATGCGTTATGCGTTATGCGTTATGCGTTATGGGTTATCCGTTATGCGTTATCCGTTATGCGTTATGCGTTATGCGTTATGCGTTATGCGTTATGCGTTATGCGTTATGCGTTATGCATTATGCGTTATGCGTTATGCTTTATGCGTTATGCGTTATGAGTAATGCGTGATCCGTTATGTGTTATGCGTTATGCGTTATGCATTATGCGTTATGCGTTTTGCGTCATGCGTTATGCCTTATGCCTTATGCGTTATGCGTTATGCGTTATGCGTTTTGCGTTATGCGTTATGCGTTATGCGTTATGCGTTATGCGTTATGCGTTATGCGTTATGCGTTATGAGAAATGCGTGATCCGTTATGCGTTATGCGTTATGAGTAATGCGTGATCCGTTATGCGTTATGCGTTATGAGTAATGCTTGATCCGTTACGCGTTATGCGTTATGCATTAAGCGTTATGCGTTATACGTTATGCGTTATGCGTTATGCGTTATGAGTAATGCGTGATCCGTTATGGGTTATGCGTTATGCGTTATGCGTTATGCGTTATGCGTTATGCGTTATGCGTTATGCGTTATGCGTTATGAGTAATGCGTGATCCGTTATGCGTTATGCGTTATGCGCTATGAGTAATGCGTGATCCGTTATGCGTTATGCGTTATGAGTAATGCTTGATCCGTTACGCGTTATGCTTAATGCATTAAGCGTTATGCGTTATACGTTATGCGTTATGCGTTATGCTTTATGCGCTATGCGTAATGCGTTATGCGTTATGCGTTATGCAATATGCGTTATGCGTTATGCGTTATGCGTTATGCGTTATGCGTTATGCGTTATGCGTTATGCGTTATGCGTTATGCGTTATGTGTTATGCGTTGTGCGTTATACGTTATAAGATTTGCGTTATGCGTTATGCGTTATGCGTTATGCGTTATGCGTTATGCGTTATGCGTTATGCGTTATGCGTTATGCGTTATGCGTTATGCGTTATGCGTTATGCAATATGCGTTATGGGTTGTGCGTTAAGCGTTATGCGTTATGCGTTACGCGTAATGCGTTATGCGCTATGGGTCATGCGTTAAGCGTTATGCGTTATGCGTTATGCGTTATGGGTTATGTGTTATGTGTTATGCGTTATGCGTTATGCGTTATGCGTTATGCGTTATGCGTTATGCGTTATGTGTTATGCGTTATGCGTTATGGGTTATCCGTTATGCGTTATCCGTTATGAGTTTTGCGTTATGCGTTATGCGTTATGCGTTATGCGTTATGCGTTATGCGTTATGCGTTATGCAATATGCGTTATGCGTAATGCGTTATGCGTTATGCGTTATGCGTTATGCGTTATGCGTTATGGGTTGTGCGTTATGAGTCATGCGTTATGTGTTATGCGTTATGCGTTATGCGTTATGCGTTATGCGTTATGCGTTATGCGTTATGCGTTATGGGTTATCCGTTATGCGTTATCCGTTATGAGTTTTGCGTTATGCGTTATGCGTTATGCGTTATGCGTTATGCAATATGCGTTATGCGTTATGCGTTATGCGATTTGCGTTATGCGTTATGCGTTATGGGTTGTGCGTTATGAGTCATGCGTTATGCGTTATGCGTTTTGCTTTATGCGTTATGCTTTATGCGTTATGAGTTACGCGTAATGCGTTATGCGCTATGGGTCATGCGTTAAGCGTTATGCGTTATGCGTTATGCGTTATGGGTTATGTGTTATGTGTTATGCGTTATGCGTTATGCGTTATGCGTTATGCGTTATGCGTTATGCTTTATGCGTTATGGGTTATGCGTTATGCGTTATGCGTTATGCGTTATGCGTTATGAGTAATGCTTGATCCGTTACGCGTTATGCGTTATGCATTAAGCGTTATGCGTTATACGTTATGCGTTATGCGTTATGCGTTATGAGTAATGCGTGATCCGTTATGGGTTATGCGTTATGCGTTATGCGTTATGCGTTATGCGTTATGCGTTTTGCGTTATGCGTTATGCGTTATGCGTTATGCGTTATGGGTTATCCGTTATGCGTTATCCGTTATGCGTTATGCGTTATGCGTTATGCGTTATGCGTTATGCGTTATGCGTTATGCGTTATGCGTTATGCGTTATGCGTTATGCGTTATGCGTTATGCGTTATGCGTTATGCGTTATGCGTTATGCGTTATGTGTTATGCGTTGTGCGTTATACGTTTGCGTTATGCGTTATGCGATTTGCGTTATGCGTTATGCGTTATGGGTTGTGCGTTATGAGTCATGCGTTATGCGTTATGCGTTTTGCTTTATGCGTTATGCTTTATGCGTTATGAGTTACGCGTAATGCGTTATGCGCTATGGGTCATGCGTTAAGCGTTATGCGTTATGCGTTATGCGTTATGGGTTATGTGTTATGTGTTATGCGTTATGCGTTATGCGTTATGCGTTATGCGTTATGCGTTATGCGTTATGGGTTATCCGTTATGCGTTATCCGTTATGCGTTATGCGTTATGCGTTATGCGTTATGCGTTATGCGTTATGCATTATGCGTTATGCGTTATGCTTTATGCGTTATGCGTTATGAGTAATGCGTGATCCGTTATGTGTTATGCGTTATGCGTTATGCATTATGCGTTATGCGTTTTGCGTCATGCGTTATGCCTTATGCCTTATGCGTTATGCGTTATGCGTTATTCGTTTTGCGTTATGCGTTATGCGTTATGCGTTATGCGTTATGCGTTATGCGTTATGCGTTATGCGTTATGCGTTATGCGTTATGAGAAATGCGTGATCCGTTATGCGTTATGCGTTATGAGTAATGCGTGATCCGTTATGCGTTATGCGTTATGCATTAAGCGTTATGCGTTATACGTTATGCGTTATGCGTTATGCGTTATGAGTAATGCGTGATCCGTTATGGGTTATGCGTTATGCGTTATGCGTTATGCGTTATGCGTTATGAGTAATGCGTGATCCGTTATGCGTTATGCGTTATGCGCTATGAGTAATGCGTGATCCGTTATGCGTTATGCGTTATGAGTAATGCTTGATCCGTTACGCGTTATGCGTTATGCATTAAGCGTTATGCGTTATACGTTATGCGTTATGCGTTATGCGTTATGCGTTATGTGTAATGCGTTATGCGTTATGCGTTATGCAATATGCGTTATGCGTTATGCGTTATGCGTTATGCGTTATGCGTTATGCGTTATGCGTTATGCGTTATGCGTTATGCGTTATGTGTTATGCGTTGTGCGTTATACGTTATCCGTTATGCGTTATGCGTTATGCGTTATGCGTTATGCGTTATGCGTTATGCGTTATGCGTTATGCAATATGCGTTATGCGTTATGCTTTATGCGTTATGCGTTATGAGTAATGCGTGATCCGTTATGTGTTATGCGTTATGCGTTATGCATTATGCGTTATGCGTTTTGCGTCATGCGTTATGCCTTATGCCTTATGCGTTATGCGTTATGCGTTATTCGTTTTGCGTTATGCGTTATGCGTTATGCGTTATGCGTTATGCGTTATGCGTTATGCGTTATGCGTTATGAGAAATGCGTGATCCGTTATGCGTTATGCGTTATGAGTAATGCGTGATCCGTTATGCGTTATGCGTTATGAGTAATGCTTGATCCGTTACGCGTTATGCGTTATGCATTAAGCGTTATGCGTTATACGTTATGCGTTATGCGTTATGCGTTATGAGTAATGCGTGATCCGTTATGGGTTATGCGTTATGCGTTATGCGTTATGCGTTATGCGTTATGAGTAATGCGTGATCCGTTATGCGTTATGCGTTATGCGCTATGAGTAATGCGTGATCCGTTATGCGTTATGCGTTATGAGTAATGCTTGATCCGTTACGCGTTATGCGTTATGCATTAAGCGTTATGCGTTATACGTTATGCGTTATGCGTTATGCGTTATGCGTTATGCGTAATGCGTTATGCGTTATGCGTTATGCAATATGCGGTATGCGTTATGCGTTATGCGTTATGCGTTATGCGTTATGCGTTATGCGTTATGCGTTATGCGTTATGCGTTATGTGTTATGCGTTGTGCGTTATACGTTATAAGATTTGCGTTATGCGTTATGCGTTATGCGTTATGCGTTATGCGTTATGCGTTATGGGTTATGCGTTATGCGTTATGCGTTATGCGTTATGCAATATGCGTTATGGGTTGTGCGTTATGAGTCATGCGTTATGCGTTATGCGTTATGCGTTATGTGTTATGCGTTGTGCGTTATCCGCTATGCGTTATGCGTTTTGCGTTATGCGTTATGCGTTATACGTTATGCGTTATGCGTTATGCGTTATGCGTTATGCGTTATGCGTTATGCGTTATGCGTTATGCGTTACGCAATATGCGTTATGCGTTATGCGTTATGCGTTATGCGTTATGCGTTATGTGTTATGCATTGTGCGTTATACGTTATGCGATTTGCGTTATGCGTTATGCGTTATACGTTATGCGTTATGCGTTATGCGTTATGCGTTATGCGTTATGCGTTATGCGTTATGCTTTATGCATTATGCGTTATGCGTTATGCGATTTGCGTTATGCGTTATGCGTTATGGGTTGTGCGTTATGAGTCATGCGTTATGCGTTATGCGTTTTGCTTTATGCGTTATGCTTTATGCGTTATGAGTTACGCGTAATGCGTTATGCGCTATGGGTCATGCGTTAAGCGTTATGCGTTATGCGTTATGCGTTATGGGTTATGTGTTATGTGTTATGCGTTATGCGTTATGCGTTATGCGTTATGCGTTATGCGTTATGCGTTATGCGTTATGCGTTATGGGTTATCCGTTATGCGTTATCCGTTATGAGTTTTGCGTTATGCGTTATGCGTTATGCGTTATGCGTTATGCGTTATGCAATATGCGTTATGCGTTATGCGTTATGCGTTATGCGTTATGCGTTATGCGTTATGGGTTGTGCGTTATGAGTCATGCGTTATGTGTTATGCGTTATGCGTTATGCGTTATGCGTTATGCGTTATGCGTTATGCGTTATGGGTTATCCGTTATGCGTTATCCGTTATGAGTTTTGCGTTATGCGTTATGCGTTATGCGTTATGCGTTATGCGTTATGCAATATGCGTTATGCGTTATGCGTTATGCGTTATGCGTTATGCGTTATGCGTTATGGGTTGTGCGTTATGAGTCATGCGTTATGCGTTATGCGTTTTGCTTTATGCGTTATGCTTTATGCGTTATGAGTTACGCGTAATGCGTTATGCGCTATGGGTCATGCGTTAAGCGTTATGCGTTATGCGTTATGCGTTATGGGTTATGTGTTATGTGTTATGCGTTATGAGTTATGCGTTATGCGTTATGCGTTATGCGTTATGCTTTATGCGTTATGGGTTATGCGTTATGCGTTATGCGTTATGCGTTATGCGTTATGAGTAATGCTTGATCCGTTACGCGTTATGCGTTATGCATTAAGCGTTATGCGTTATACGTTATGCGTTATGCGTTATGCGCTATGAGTAATGCGTGATCCGTTATGCGTTATGCGTTATGAGTAATGCTTGATCCGTTACGCGTTATGCGTTATGCATTAAGCGTTATGCGTTATACGTTATGCGTTATGCGTTATGCAATATGCGTTATGGGTTGTGCGTTATGCGTTATGAGTAATGCTTGATCCGTTACGCGTTATGCGTTATGCATTAAGCGTTATGCGTTATACGTTATGCGTTATGCGTTATGCGCTATGAGTAATGCGTGATCCGTTATGCGTTATGCGTTATGAGTAATGCTTGATCCGTTACGCGTTATGCGTTATGCGTTATGTGTTATGCGTTGTGCGTTATACGTTATAAGATTTGCGTTATGCGTAATGCGTTATGCGTTATGCGTTATGCGTTATGCGTTATGGGTTATGCGTTATGCGTTATGCGTTATGCGTTATGCAATATGCGTTATGGGTTGTGCGTTATGAGTCATGCGTTATGCGTTATGCGTTATGTGTTATGCGTTGTGCGTTATCCGCTATGCGTTATGCGTTTTGCGTTATGCGTTATGCGTTATACGTTATGCGTTATGCGTTATGCGTTATGCGTTATGCGTTATGCGTTATGCGTTATGCGTTATGCGTTATGCAATATGCGTTATGCGTTATGCGTTATGCGGTATGCGTTATGCGTTATGCGTTATGTGTTATGCATTGTGCGTTATACGTTATGCGATTTGCGTTATGCGTTATGCGTTATACGTTATGCGTTATGCGTTATGCGTTATGCGTTATGCGTTATGCGTTATGCGTTATGCTTTATGCATTATGCGTTATGCGTTATGCGATTTGCGTTATGCGTTATGCGTTATGGGTTGTGCGTTATGAGTCATGCGTTATGCGTTATGCGTTTTGCTTTATGCGTTATGCTTTATGCGTTATGAGTTACGCGTAATGCGTTATGCGCTATGGGTCATGCGTTAAGCGTTATGCGTTATGCGTTATGCGTTATGGGTTATGTGTTATGTGTTATGCGTTATGCGTTATGCGTTATGCGTTATGCGTTATGCGTTATGCGTTATGCGTTATGCGTTATGGGTTATCCTTTATGCGTTATCCGTTATGAGTTTTGCGTTATGCGTTATGCGTTATGCGTTATGCGTTATGCGTTATGCAATATGCGTTATGCGTTATGCGTTATGCGTTATGCGTTATGCGTTATGCCTTATGCGTTATGCGTTATGCGTTATGTGTTATGCGTTGTGCGTTATACGTTATGCGATTTGCGTTATGCGTTATGCGTTATGCGTTATGCGTTATGCGTTATGAGTTGTGCGTTATGCGTTATGCGTTATGCGTTATGCGTTATGCGTTATGCGTTATGCGTTATGCGTTATGCGTTATGCGTTATGCAATATGCGTTATGCGTTATGCGTTATGCGTTATGCGTTATGCGTTATGCGTTATGTGTTATGCGTTGTGCGTTATACGTTATGCGATTTGCGTTATGCGTTATGCGTTATGCGTTATGCGTTATGCGTTATGCGTTATGCGTTATGTGTTATGCGTTGTGCGTTATCCGCTATGCGTTATGCGTTTTGCGTTATGCGTTATGCGTTATACGTTATGCGTAATGCGTTATGCGTTATGCGTTATGCGTTATGCGATTTGCGTTATGCGTTATGCGTTATGCGTTATGCGTTATGCGTTATGTGTTATGGGTTATGCGTTATGCGTTATGCGTTATGCGTTATGCGTTATGCGATATGCGTTATGCGTTATGCGTTATGCGTTATGCGTTATGCGTTATGCGTTATGCGTAATGCGTTATGCGTTATGCGTTATGCGTTATGCGTTATGCGTTATGCGTTATGTGTTATGCGTTGTGCGTTATCCGCTATGCGTTATGCGTTTTGCGTTATGCGTTATGCGTTATACGTTATGCGTAATGCGTTATGCGTTATGCGTTATGCGTTATGCGATTTGCGTTATGCGTTATGCGTTATGTGTTATGCGTTATGCGTTATGCGTTATGCGTTATGTGTTATGGGTTATGCGTTATGCGTTATGCGTTATGCGTTATGCGTTATGCGTCATGCGCTATGCGTTATGCGTTGTGCGTTATGCGTTATGCGTTATGCGTTATGGGTTATCCGTTATGCGTTATCCGTTATGAGTTTTGCGTTATGCGTTATGCGTTATGCGTTATGCAATATGCGTTATGCGTTATGCGTTATGCGTTATGCGTTATGCGTTATGCGTTATGCGTTATGCGTTATGCGTTATGTGTTATGCGTTGTGCGTTATACGTTATGCGATTTGCGTTATGCGTTATGCGTTATGCGTTATGCGTTATGCGTTATGAGTTGTGCGTTATGCGTTATGCGTTATGCGTTATGCGTTATGCGTTATGCGTTATGCGTTATGCAATATGCGTTATGCGTTATGCGTTATGCGTTATGCGTTATGCGTTATGCGTCATGCGTTATGCGTTATGTGTTATGCGTTGTGCGTTATACGTTATAAGATTTGCGTTATGCGTAATGCGTTATGCGTTATGCGTTATGCGTTATGCGTTATGGGTTATGCGTTATGCGTTATGCGTTATGCGTTATGCAATATGCGTTATGGGTTGTGCGTTATGAGTCATGCGTTATGCGTTATGCGTTATGTGTTATGCGTTGTGCGTTATCCGCTATGCGTTATGCGTTTTGCGTTATGCGTTATGCGTTATACGTTATGCGTTATGCGTTATGCGTTATGCGTTATGCGTTATGCGTTATGCGTTATGCGTTATGCAATATGCGTTATGCGTTATGAGTTATGCGGTATGCGTTATGCGTTATGCGTTATGTGTTATGCATTGTGCGTTATACGTTATGCGATTTGCGTTATGCGTTATGCGTTATACGTTATGCGTTATGCGTTATGCGTTATGCGTTCTGCGTTATGCGTTATGCGTTATGCTTTATGCTTTATGCGTTATGCGTTATGCGATTTGCGTTATGCGTTATGCGTTATGGGTTGTGCGTTATGAGTCATGCGTTATGCGTTATGCGTTTTGCTTTATGCGTTATGCTTTATGCGTTATGAGTTACGCGTAATGCGTTATGCGCTATGGGTCATGCGTTAAGCGTTATGCGTTATGCGTTATGCGTTATGGGTTATGTGTTATGTGTTATGCGTTATGCGTTATGCGTTATGCGTTATGCGTTATGCGTTATGTGTTATGCATTGTGCGTTATACGTTATGCGATTTGCGTTATGCGTTATGCGTTATACGTTATGCGTTATGCGTTATGCGTTATGCGTTATGCGTTATGCGTTATGCTTTATGCATTATGCGTTATGCGTTATGCGATTGGCGTTATGCGTTATGCGTTATGGGTTGTGCGTTATGAGTCATGCGTTATGCGTTATGCGTTTTGCTTTATGCGTTATGCTTTATGCGTTATGAGTTACGCGTAATGCGTTATGCGCTATGGGTCATGCGTTAAGCGTTATGCGTTATGCGTTATGCGTTATGGGTTATGTGTTATGTGTTATGCGTTATGCGTTATGCGTTATGCGTTATGCGTTATGCGTTATGCGTTATGCGTTATGCGTTATGGGTTATCCGTTATGCGTTATCCGTTATGAGTTTTGCGTTATGCGTTATGCGTTATGCGTTATGCGTTATGCGTTATGCAATATGCGTTATGCGTTATGCGTTATGCGTTATGCGTTATGCGTTATGCGTTATGGGTTGTGCGTTATGAGTCATGCGTTATGTGTTATGCGTTATGCGTTATGCGTTATGCGTTATGCGTTATGCGTTATGGGTTATCCGTTATGCGTTATCCGTTATGAGTTTTGCGTTATGCGTTATGCGTTATGCGTTATGCGTTATGCGTTATGCAATATGCGTTATGCGTTATGCGTTATGCGATTTGCGTTATGCGTTATGCGTTATGGGTTGTGCGTTATGAGTCATGCGTTATGCGTTATGCGTTTTGCTTTATGCGTTATGCTTTATGCGTTATGAGTTACGCGTAATGCGTTATGCGCTATGGGTCATGCGTTAAGCGTTACGCGTTATGCGTTATGCGTTATGGGTTATGTGTTATGTGTTATGCGTTATGCGTTATGCGTTATGCGTTATGCGTTATGCGTTATGCGTTATGCTTTATGCGTTATGGGTTATGCGTTATGCGTTATGCGTTATGCGTTATGCGTTATGAGTAATGCTTGATCCGTTACGCGTTATGCGTTATGCATTAAGCGTTATGCGTTATACGTTATGCGTTATGCGTTATGCGCTATGAGTAATGCGTGATCCGTTATGCGTTATGCGTTATGAGTAATGCTTGATCCGTTACGCGTTATGCGTTATGCATTAAGCGTTATGCGTTATACGTTATGCGTTATGCGTTATGCAATATGCGTTATGGGTTGTGCGTTATGCGTTATGAGTAATGCTTGATCCGTTACGCGTTATGCGTTATGCATTAAGCGTTATGCGTTATACGTTATGCGTTATGCGTTATGCGCTATGAGTAATGCGTGATCCGTTATGCGTTATGCGTTATGAGTAATGCTTGATCCGTTACGCGTTATGCGTTATGCGTTATGTGTTATGCGTTGTGCGTTATACGTTATAAGATTTGCGTTATGCGTAATGCGTTATGCGTTATGCGTTATGCGTTATGCGTTATGCGTTATGCGTTATGCGTTATGCGTTATGCGTTATGCAATATGCGTTATGGGTTGTGCGTTATGAGTCATGCGTTATGCGTTATGCGTTATGTGTTATGCGTTGTGCGTTATCCGCTATGCGTTATGCGTTTTGCGTTATGCGTTATGCGTTATACGTTATGCGTTATGCGTTATGCGTTATGCGTTATGCGTTATGCGTTATGCGTTATGCGTTATGCAATATGCGTTATGCGTTATGCGTTATGCGGTATGCGTTATGCGTTATGCGTTATGTGTTATGCATTGTGCGTTATACGTTATGCGATTTGCGTTATGCGTTATGCGTTATACGTTATGCGTTATGCGTTATGCGTTATGCGTTATGCGTTATGCGTTATGCGTTATGCGTTATGCGTTATGCGTTATGCTTTATGCATTATGCGTTATGCGTTATGCGATTTGCGTTATGCGTTATGCGTTATGGGTTGTGCGTTATGAGTCATGCGTTATGCGTTATGCGTTTTGCTTTATGCGTTATGCTTTATGCGTTATGAGTTACGCGTAATGCGTTATGCGCTATGGGTCATGCGTTAAGCGTTATGCGTTATGCGTTATGCGTTATGGGTTATTAGTTATGCGTTATGCGTTATGCGTTATGCGTTATGCGTTATGCGTTATGCGTTATGCGTTATGCGTTATGCGTTATGGGTTATCCTTTATGCGTTATCCGTTATGAGTTTTGCGTTATGCGTTATGCGTTATGCGTTATGCGTTATGCGTTATGCAATATGCGTTATGCGTTATGCGTTATGCGTTATGCGTTATGCGTTATGCCTTATGCGTTATGCGTTATGCGTTATGTGTTATGCGTTGTGCGTTATACGTTATGCGATTTGCGTTATGCGTTATGCGTTATGCGTTATGCGTTATGAGTTGTGCGTTATGCGTTATGCGTTATGCGTTATGCGTTATGCGTTATGCGTTATGCGTTATGCGTTATGCGTTATGCGTTATGCAATATGCGTTATGCGTTATGCGTTATGCGTTATGCGTTATGCGTTATGCGTTATGCGTTATGTGTTATGCGTTGTGCGTTATACGTTATGCGATTTGCGTTATGCGTTATGCGTTATGCGTTATGCGTTATGCGTTATGCGTTATGCGTTATGTGTTATGCGTTGTGCGTTATCCGCTATGCGTTATGCGTTTTGCGTTATGCGTTATGCGTTATACGTTATGCGTAATGCGTTATGCGTTATGCGTTATGCGTTATGCGATTTGCGTTATGCGTTATGCGTTATGCGTTATGCGTTATGCGTTATGTGTTATGGGTTATGCGTTATGCGTTATGCGTTATGCGTTATGCGTTATGCGTTATGCGTTATGCGTTATGCGTTATGCGTTATGCGTTATGCGTTATGCGTTATGCGTAATGCGTTATGCGTTATGCGTTATGCGTTATGCGTTATGCGTTATGCGTTATGTGTTATGCGTTGTGCGTTATCCGCTATGCGTTATGCGTTTTGCGTTATGCGTTATGCGTTATACGTTATGCGTAATGCGTTATGCGTTATGCGTTATGCGTTATGCGATTTGCGTTATGCGTTATGCGTTATGTGTTATGCGTTATGCGTTATGCGTTATGTGTTATGGGTTATGCGTTATGCGTTATGCGTTATGCGTTATGCGTTATGCGTCATGCGCTATGCGTTATGCGTTGTGCGTTATGCGTTATGCGTTATGCGTTATGGGTTATCCGTTATGCGTTATCCGTTATGAGTTTTGCGTTATGCGTTATGCGTTATGCGTTATGCAATATGCGTTATGCGTTATGCGTTATGCGTTATGCGTTATGCGTTATGCGTTATGCGTTATGCGTTATGCGTTATGCGTTATGCGTTATGTGTTATGCGTTGTGCGTTATACGTTATGCGATTTGCGTTATGCGTTATGCGTTATGCGTTATGCGTTATGCGTTATGAGTTGTGCGTTATGCGTTATGCGTTATGCGTTATGCGTTATGCGTTATGCGTTATGCGTTATGCAATATGCGTTATGCGTTATGCGTTATGCGTTATGCGTTATGCGTTATGCGTCATGCGTTATGCGTTATGCGTTATGTGTTATGCGTTGTGCGTTATACGTTATAAGATTTGCGTTATGCGTAATGCGTTATGCGTTATGCGTTATGCGTTATGCGTTATGGGTTATGCGTTATGCGTTATGCGTTATGCGTTATGCAATATGCGTTATGGGTTGTGCGTTATGAGTCATGCGTTATGCGTTATGCGTTATGTGTTATGCGTTGTGCGTTATCCGCTATGCGTTATGCGTTTTGCGTTATGCGTTATGCGTTATACGTTATGCGTTATGCGTTATGCGTTATGCGTTATGCGTTATGCGTTATGCGTTATGCGTTATGCAATATGCGTTATGCGTTATGAGTTATGCGGTATGCGTTATGCGTTATGCGTTATGTGTTATGCATTGTGCGTTATACGTTATGCGATTTGCGTTATGCGTTATGCGTTATACGTTATGCGTTATGCGTTATGCGTTATGCGTTCTGCGTTATGCGTTATGCGTTATGCTTTATGCATTATGCGTTATGCGTTATGCGATTTGCGTTATGCGTTATGCGTTATGGGTTGTGCGTTATGAGTCATGCGTTATGCGTTATGCGTTTTGCTTTATGCGTTATGCTTTATGCGTTATGAGTTACGCGTAATGCGTTATGCGCTATGGGTCATGCGTTAAGCGTTATGCGTTATGCGTTATGCGTTATGGGTTATGTGTTATGTGTTATGCGTTATGCGTTATGCGTTATGCGTTATGCGTTATGCGTTATGCGTTATGCGTTATGCGTTATGGGTTATCCTTTATGCGTTATCCGTTATGAGTTTTGCGTTATGCGTTATGCGTTATGCGTTATGCGTTATGCGTTATGCAATATGCGTTATGCGTTATGCGTTATGCGTTATGCGTTATGCGTTATGCCTTATGCGTTATGCGTTATGCGTTATGCGTTATGTGTTATGCGTTGTGCGTTATACGTTATGCGATTTGCGTTATGCGTTATGCGTTATGCGTTATGCGTTATGAGTTGTGCGTTATGCGTTATGCGTTATGCGTTATGCGTTATGCGTTATGCGTTATGCGTTATGCGTTATGCGTTATGCAATATGCGTTATGCGTTATGCGTTATGCGTTATGCGTTATGCGTTATGCGTTATGCGTTATGCGTTATGTGTTATGCGTTGTGCGTTATACGTTATGCGATTTGCGTTATGCGTTATGCGTTATGCGTTATGCGTTATGCGTTATGCGTTATGCGTTATGCGTTATGTGTTATGCGTTGTGCGTTATCCGGTATGCGTTATGCGTTTTGCGTTATGCGTTATGCGTTATACGTTATGCGTAATGCGTTATGCGTTATGCGTTATGCGTTATGCGATTTGCGTTATGCGTTATGCGTTATGCGTTATGCGTTATGCGTTATGTGTTATGGGTTATGCGTTATGCGTTATGCGTTATGCGTTATGCGTTATGCGTTATGCGTTATGCGTTATGCGTTATGCGTTATGCGTTATGCGTTATGCGTTATGCGTAATGCGTTATGCGTTATGCGTTATGCGTTATGCGTTATGCGTTATGCGTTATGTGTTATGCGTTGTGCGTTATCCGCTATGCGTTATGCGTTTTGCGTTATGCGTTATGCGTTATACGTTATGCGTAATGCGTTATGCGTTATGCGTTATGCGTTATGCGATTTGCGTTATGCGTTATGCGTTATGTGTTATGCGTTATGCGTTATGCGTTATGCGTTATGTGTTATGGGTTATGCGTTATGCGTTATGCGTTATGCGTTATGCGTTATGCGTCATGCGCTATGCGTTATGCGTTATGCGTTATGCGTTATGCGTTATGCGTTATGGGTTATCCGTTATGCGTTATCCGTTATGAGTTTTGCGTTATGCGTTATGCGTTATGCGTTATGCAATATGCGTTATGCGTTATGCGTTATGCGTTATGCGTTATGCGTTATGCGTTATGCGTTATGCGTTATGCGTTATGCGTTATGCGTTATGTGTTATGCGTTGTGCGTTATACGTTATGCGATTTGCGTTATGCGTTATGCGTTATGCGTTATGCGTTATGCGTTATGCGTTATGAGTTGTGCGTTATGCGTTATGCGTTATGCGTTATGCGTTATGCGTTATGCGTTATGCGTTATGCGTTATGCAATATGCGTTATGCGTTATGCGTTATGCGTTATGCGTTATGCGTTATGCGTTATGCGTTATGCGTTATGCGTTATGTGTTATGCGTTGTGCGTTATACGTTATGCGATTTGCGTTATGCGTTATGCGTTATGCGTTATGCGTTATGCGTTATGCGTTATGCGTTATGCGTTATGCGTTATGCGTTATGCGTTATGCGTTATGCGTTATGTGTTATGCGTTGTGCGTTATCCGCTATGCGTTATGCGTTTTGCGTTATGCGTTATGCGTTATACGTTATGCGTAATGCGTTATGCGTTATGCGTTATGCGTTATGCGTTATGCGATTTGCGTTATGCGTTATGCGTTATGCGTTATGCGTTATGCGTTATGTGTTATGGGTTATGCGTTATGCGTTATGCGTTATGCGTTATGCGTTATGCGTTATGCGTTATGCGTTATGCGTTATGCGTTATGCGTTATGCGTTATGCGTAATGCGTTATGCGTTATGCGTTATGCGTTATGCGTTATGCGTTATGCGTTATGCGTTATGCGTTATGTGTTATGCGTTGTGCGTTATACGTTATGCGATTTGCGTTATGCGTTATGCGTTATGCGTTATGCGTTATGCGTTATGCGTTATGCGTTATGCGTTATGCGTTATGCGTTATGCGTTATGCGTTATGGGTTATGCGTTATGCGTTATGCGTTATGCGTTATGCGTTATGCGTTATGCGTTATGCGTTATGCGTTATGCGTTATGCGTTATGCGTTATGCGTTATGCGTTATGCGTTATGCGTTATGTGTTATGCGTTGTGCGTTATACGTTATGCGATTTGCGTTATGCGTTATGCGTTATGCGTTATGCGTTATGCGTTATGCGTTATGCGTTATGAGTTGTGCGTTATGCGTTATGCGTTATGCGTTATGCGTTATGCGTTATGCGTTATGCGTTATGCAATATGCCTTATGCGTTATGCGTTATGCGTTATGCGTTATGCGTTATGCGTTATGCGTTATGCGTTATGTGTTATGCGTTGTGCGTTATACGTTATGCGATTTGCGTTATGCGTTATGCGTTATGCGTTATGCGTTATGCGTTATGCGTTATGCGTTATGCGTTATGTGTTATGCGTTGTGTGATATCCGCTATGCGTTATGCGTTTTGCGTTATGCGTTATGCGTTATACGTTATGCGTAATGCGTTATGCGTTATGCGTTATGCGTTATGCGTTATGCGATTTGCGTTATGCGTTATGCGTTATGCGTTATGCGTTATGCGTTATGCGTTATGTGTTATGGGTTATGCGTTATGCGTTATGCGTTATGCGTTATGCGTTATGCGTTATGCGTTATGCGTTATGTGTTATGCGTTGTGCGTTATACGTTATGCGCTTTGCGTTATGCGTTATGCGTTATGCGTTATGCGTTATGCGTTATGCGTTATGCGTTATGCGTTATGCGTTATGCGTTATGTGTTATGGGTTATGCGTTATGCGTTATGCGTTATGCGTTATGCGTTATGCGTTATGCGTTATGCGTTATGCGTTATGCGTTATGCGTTATGCGTTATGCGTAATGCGTTATGCGTTATGCGTTATGCGTTATGTGTTATGGGTTATGCGTTATGCGTTATGCGTTATGCGTTATGCGTTATGCGTTATGCGTTATGCGTTATGCGTTATGCGTTATGCGTTATGCGTTATGCGTAATGCGTTATGCGTTATGCGTTATGCGTTATGCGTTATGCGTTATGCGTTATGTGTTATGCGTTGTGCGTTATCCGCTATGCGTTATGCGTTTTGCGTTATGCGTTATGCGTTATACGTTATGCGTAATGCGTTATGCGTTATGCGTTATGCGTTATGCGATTTGCGTTATGCGTTATGCGTTATGCGTTATGCGTTATGCGTTATGCGTTATGCGTTATGTGTTATGGGTTATGCGTTATGCGTTATACGTTATGCGTTATGCGTTATGGGTTATGCGTTATGCGTTATGCTTTATGCATTATGCGTTATGCGTTATGCGATTTGCGTTATGCGTTATGCGTTATGGGTTGTGCGTTATGAGTCATGCGTTATGCGTTATGCGTTTTGCTTTATGCGTTATGCGTTATGGGTTATGCGTTATGCGTTATGCGTTATGCGTTATGGGTTATGAGTAATGCGTGATCCGTTATGCGTTATGCTTTATGCGTTATGAGTTACGCGTAATGGGTTATGCGCAATGGGTCATGCGTTAAGCGTTATGCGTTATGCGTTATGCGTTATGCGTTATGGGTTATGCGTTATGGGTTATGAGTAATGCGTGATCCGTTATACGTTATGCTTTATGCGTTATGAGTTACGCGTTATGCGTTATGCGTTATGCGTTATGCGTCATGCGTTATGCGTCATGCGTTATGCGTCATGCGTTATGCGTTATGCGTTATGCATTATGTGTTATCCGTTATGCGTTATCCGTTATGCGTTTTGCGTTATGCGTTATGCGTTATGAGTTGTGCGTTATGCGTTATGCGTTATGCGTTATGCGTTATGGGTTATGCGTTATGCGTTATGCTTTATGCGTTATGCGTTATGCGTAATGCGTGATCCGTTATGTGTTATGCGTTATGCGTTATGCGTTATGCGTTTTGCGTTATGCCTTATGCGTTATGCGTTATGCGTTATGCGTTATGCGTTATGCGTTATGCGTTATGAGTAATGCGTGATCCGTTATGTGTTATGCGTTATGCGTTATGCGTTATACGTTATGCGTTATGCGTTATGCGTAATGCGTTATGCGTTATGCGTTATGCTTTATGCATTATGCGTTATGCCTTATGCGTTATGCGTTATGCGTTATGAGTAATGCGTGATCCGTTATGCGTTATGCGTTATGCGTTATGCGTTATGTGTTATGCGTTATGCGTTATGCGTTATGCGTTATGCGTTATGCGTTATGCGTTATGCGTCATGCGTTATGCGTTATGCGTTATGCGTGATCCGTTATGCGTTATGCGTTATGCGTTATGCGTTATGCGTTATGCGTTATGCGTTATGCGTTATGAGTAATGCGTGATCCGTTATGCGTTATGCGTTATGAGTAATGCTTGATCCGTTACGCGTTATGATTTATGCATTAAGCGTTATGCGTTATACTTTATGCGTTATGCGTTATGCGTTATGCGTTATGCTTTATGCATTATGCGTTATGCGTTATGCGATTTGCGTTATGCGTTATGCGTTATGCGTTATGCGTTATGAGTAATGCGTGATCCGTTATGTGTTATGCGTTATGCGTTATGCGTTATGCGTTATGCGTTTTGCGTTATGCCTTATGCGTTATGCGTTATGCGTTATGCGTTATGCGTTATGCGTTATGCGTTATGAGTAATGCGTGATCCGTTATGTGTTATGCGTTATGCGTTATGCGTTATACGTTATGCGTTATGCGTTATGCGTTATGCGTTATGCGTTATGCGTTATGCGTTATGCGTTATGCGTTATGCGTTATGCTTTATGCATTATGCGTTATGCGTTATGCGTTATGCGTTATGCGTTATGAGTAATGCGTGATCCGTTATGCGTTATGCGTTATGGGTTATGCGTTATGTGTTATGCGTTATGCGTTATGCGTTATGCGTTATGCGTTATGCGTTAGGCGTCATGCGTTATGCGTCATGCGTTATGCGTTATGCGTTATGCGTGATCCGTTATGCGTTATGCGTTATGCGTTATGCGTTATACGTTATGCGTTATGCGTTATGCGTTATGCGTTATGCGTTATGCGTTATGCGTTATGCGTTATGCGTTATGCGTTATGCGTTATGCGTTATGCGTTATGCGTTATGCGTTATGCGTTATGCGTTATGAGAAATGCGTGATCCGTTATGCGTTATGAGTAATGCTTGATCCGTTACGCGTTATGCGTTATGCATTAAGCGTTATGCGTTATACGTTATGCGTTATGCGTTATGCGTTATGCGTTATGGGTTATGCGTTATGCTTTATGCATTATGCGTTATGCGTTATGCGTTATGCGATTTGGGTTATGCGTTATGCGTTATGGGTTGTGCGCTATGAGTCATGCGTTATGCGTTATGCGTTTTGCTTTATGCGTTATGCGTTATGGGTTATGCGTTATGCGTTATGCGTTATGCGTCATGCGTTATGCGTCATGCGTTATGCGTCATGCGTTATGCGTTATGCGTTATGCATTATGTGTTATCCGTTATGCGTTATCCGTTATGCGTTTTGCGTTATGCGTTATGCGTTATGAGTTGTGCGTTATGCGTTATGCGTTATGCGTTATGCGTTATGCGTTATGCGTTATGCGTTATGCTTTATGCGTTATGCGTTATGCGTAATGCGTGATCCGTTATGTGTTATGCGTTATGCGTTATGCGTTATGCGTTTTGCGTTATGCCTTATGCGTTATGCGTTATGCGTTATGCGTTATGCGTTATGCGTTATGCGTTATGAGTAATGCGTGATCCGTTATGTGTTATGCGTTATGCGTTATGCGTTATGCGTTATGCGTTTTGCGTTATGCCTTATGCGTTATGCGTTATGCGTTATGCGTTATGAGTTATGCGTTATGCGTTATGAGTAATGCGTGATCCGTTATGTGTTATGCGTTATGCGTTATGCGTTATACGTTATGCGTTATGCGTTATGCGTTATGCGTTATGCGTTATGCGTTATGCGTTATGCGTTATGCGTTATGCGTTATGCGTTATGCTTTATGCTTTATGCATTATGCGTTATGCGTTATGCGTTATGCGTTATGCGTTATGAGTAATGCGTGATCCGTTATGCGTTATGCGTTATGGGTTATGCGTTATGTGTTATGCGTTATGCGTTATGCGTTATGCGTTATGCGTTATGCGTTAGGCGTCATGCGTTATGCGTCATGCGTTATGCGTTATGCGTTATGCGTGATCCGTTATACTTTATGCGTTATGCGTTATGCGTTATGCGTTATGCTTTATGCATTATGCGTTATGCGTTATGCGATTTGCGTTATGCGTTATGCGTTATGCGTTATGCGTTATGAGTAATGCGTGATCCGTTATGTGTTATGCGTTATGCGTTATGCGTTATGCGTTTTGCGTTATGCCTTATGCGTTATGCGTTATGCGTTATGCGTTATGCGTTATGCGTTATGCGTTATGAGTAATGCGTGATCCGTTATGTGTTATGCGTTATGCGTTATGCGTTATACGTTATGCGTTATGCGTTATGCGTTATGCGTTATGCGTTATGCGTTATGCGTTATGCGTTATGCGTTATGCGTTATGCGTTATGCTTTATGCATTATGCGTTATGCGTTATGCGTTATGCGTTATGCGTTATGAGTAATGCGTGATCCGTTATGCGTTATGCGTTATGGGTTATGCGTTATGTGTTATGCGTTATGCGTTATGCGTTATGCGTTATGCGTTATGCGTTATGCGTTATGCGTTATGCGTTAGGCGTCATGCGTTATGCGTCATGCGTTATGCGTTATGCGTTATGCGTGATCCGTTATGCGTTATGCGTTATGCGTTATGCGTTATACGTTATGCGTTATGCGTTATGCGTTATGCGTTATGCGTTATGCGTTATGCGTTATGCGTTATGCGTTATGCGTTATGCGTTATGCGTTATGCGTTATGCGTTATGCGTTATGCGTTATGCGTTATGCGTTATGTGTTATGGGTTATGCGTTATGCGTTATGCGTTATGCGTTATGCGTTATGCGTTATGCGTTATGCGTTATGCGTTATGCTTTATGCATTATGCGTTATGCGTTATGCGTTATGCGTTATGCGTTATGAGTAATGCGTGATCCGTTATGCGTTATGCGTTATGGGTTAAACGTTATGTGTTATGCGTTATGCGTTATGCGTTATGCGTTATGCGTTAGGTGTCATGCGTTATGCGTCATGCGTTATGCGTTATGCGTTATGCGTGATCCGTTATGCGTTATGCGTTATGCGTTATGCGTTATACGTTATGCGTTATGCGTTATGCGTTATGCGTTATGCGTTATGCGTTATGCGTTATGCGTTATGCGTTATGCGTTATGCGTTATGCGTTATGCGTTATGCGTTATGCGTTATGCGTTATGCGTTATGCGTTATGCGTTATGCGTTATGCGTTATGCGTGATGCGTTATGCGTTATGCGTTATGTGTTATGGGTTATGCGTTATGCGTTATGCGTTATGCGTTATGCGTTATGCGTTATGCGTTATGCGTTATGCGTTATGCGTTATGCGTTATGCGTTATGCGTTATGCGTTATGCGTTATGCGTTATGCGTTATGCGTTATGCGTTATGCGTTATGCGTTATGCGTTATGCGTTATGCGTTATGCGTTATGCGTTATGCGTTATGCGTTATGCGTTATGCGTTATGCGTTATGCGTTATGCGTTATGCGTTATGCGTTATGCGTTATGCGTTATGCGTTATGCGTGATGCGTTATGCGTTATGCGTTATGCGTGATGCGTTATGCGTTATGCGTTATGCGTTATGGGTTATGCGTTATGCGTTATGCGTTATGCGTTATGCATTATGCGTTATGCGTTATGCGTTATGCGTTATGCGTTATGCGTTATGCGTTATGTGTTATGGGTTATGCGTTATGCGTTATGCGTTATGCGTTATGCGTTATGCGTTATGCGTTATGCGTTATGCGTTATGCGTTATGCTTTATGCATTATGCGTTATGCGTTATGCGTTATGCGTTATGCGTTATGAGTAATGCGTGATCCGTTATGCGTTATGCGTTATGGGTTAAACGTTATGTGTTATGCGTTATGCGTTATGCGTTATGCGTTATGCGTTAGGTGTCATGCGTTATGCGTCATGCGTTATGCGTTATGCGTTATGCGTGATCCGTTATGCGTTATGCGTTATGCGTTATGCGTTATACGTTATGCGTTATGCGTTATGCGTTATGCGTTATGCGTTATGCGTTATGCGTTATGCGTTATGCGTTATGCGTTATGCGTTATGCGTTATGCGTTATGCGTTATGCGTTATGCGTTATGCGTTATGCGTTATGCGTTATGCGTTATGCGTTATGCGTGATGCGTTATGCGTTATGCGTTATGTGTTATGGGTTATGCGTTATGCGTTATGCGTTATGCGTTATGCGTTATGCGTTATGCGTTATGCGTTATGCGTTATGCGTTATGCGTTATGCGTTATGCGTTATGCGTTATGCGTTATGCGTTATGCGTTATGCGTTATGCGTTATGCGTTATGCGTTATGCGTTATGCGTTATGCGTTATGCGCTATGAGAAATGCGTGATCCGTTATGCGTTATGAGTAATGCTTGATCCGTTACGCGTTATGCGTTATGCATTAAGCGTTATGCGTTATACGTTATGCGTTATGCGTTATGCGTTATGCGTTATGGGTTATGCGTTATGCTTTATGCATTATGCGTTATGCGTTATGCGTTATGCGATTTGCGTTATGCGTTATGCGTTATGGGTTGTGCGCTATGAGTCATGCGTTATGCGTTATGCGTTTTGCTTTATGCGTTATGCGTTATGGGTTATGCGTTATGCGTTATGCGTTATGCGTTATGCGTTATGGGTTATGAGTAATGCGTGATCCGTTATGCGTTATGCTTTATGCGTTATGAGTTACGCGTAATGCGTTATGCGCTATGGGTCATGCGTTAAGCGTTATGCGTTATGCGTTATGCGTTATACGTTATGCGTAATGCGTTATGCGTTATGCGTTATGCGTTATGCGTTATGCGTTATGCGTTATGCGTTATGCGTTATGCGTTATGCGTTATGCGTTATGCGTTATGCGTTATGCTTTATGCGTTATGCGTTATGAGTAATCCGTGATCCGTTATGCGTTATGCGTTATGCGTTATGAGTAATGCGTGATCCGTTATGCGTTATGCGTTATGCGTTATGCGTTATGCGTTATGCGTTATGAGTAATGCGTGATCCGTTATGCGTTATGCGTTATGCGCTATGAGTAATGCGTGATCCGTTATGCGTTATGCGTTATGAGAAATGCTTGATCCGTTACGCGTTATGCGTTATGCATTAAGCGTTATGCGTTATACGTTATGCGTTATGCGTTATGCGTTATGCGTTATGCTTTATGCATTATGCGTTATGCGTTATGCGATTTGCGTAATGCGTTATGCGTTATGGGTTATGCGTTATGCGTTATGCGTTATGCTTTATGCATTATGCGTTATGCGTTATGCGATTTGCGTTATGCGTTATGCGTTATGGGTTGTGCGTTATGAGTCATGCCTTATGCGTTATGCGTTTTGCTTTATGCGTTATGCGTTAAGGGTTATGCGTTATGCGTTATGCGTTATGCGTTATGGGTTATGAGTAATGCGTGATCCGTTATGCGTTATGCTTTATGCGTTATGAGTTACGCGTAATGCGTTATGCGCTATGGGTCATGCGTTAAGCGTTATGCGTTATGGGTTATGCGTTATGGGTTATGCGATATGTGTTATGCGTTGTGCGTTATCCGCTATGCGTTATGCGTTTTGCGTTATGCGTTATGCGTTATGAGTAATGCGTGATCCGTTATGCGTTATGCGTTATGCGTTATGCGTTATGCGTTATGAGTAATGCGTGATCCGTTATGCGTTTTGCGTTATGCGCTATGAGTAATGCGTGATCCGTTATGCGTTATGCGTTATGAGTAATGCTTGATCCGTTACGCGTTATGCGTTATGCATTAAGCGTTATGCGTTATACGTTATGCGTTATGCGTTATGCGTTATGCGTTATGCGTTATGCGTTATGCTTTATGCATTATGCGTTATGCGTTATGCGATTTGCGTTATGCGTTATGCGTTATGGGTTGTGCGTTATGAGTCATGCGTTATGCGTTATGCGTTTTGCTTTATGCGTTATGCGTTATGGGTTATGCGTTATGCGTTATGCGTTATGCGTTATGCGTTATGGGTTATGAGTAATGCGTGATCCGTTATGCGTTATGCTTTATGCGTTATGAGTTACGCGTAATGCGTTATGAGCAATGGGTCATGCGTTAAGCGTTATGCGTTATGCGTTATGCGTTATGCGTTATGGGTTATGAGTAATGCGTGATCCGTTATACGTTATGCGTTATGAGTTACGCGTAATGCGTTATGCGCTATGGGTCATGCGTTAAGCGTTATGCTTTATGCGTTATGCGTTATGGGTTATGCGTTATGTGTTATGCGTTATGCGTTATGCGTTATGCGTTATGCGTTATGCGTTATGCGTTATGCGTTATGCGTTATGCGTTATGCGTTATGCGTTATGCGTTATGCGTTATGCGTTATGGGTTATCCGTTATGCGTTATCCGTTATGAGTTTTGCGTTATGCGTTATGCGTTATGAGTTGTGCGTTATGCGTTATGCGTTATGCGTTATGCGTTATGCGTTATGCGTTATGCGTTATGCGTTATGCGTTATGCGTTATGCGTTATGCGTTATGCGTTATGCGTTATGCGTTATGCGTTATGCGTTATGCGTTATGCGTCATGCGTTATGCGTCATGCGTTATGCGTTATGCGTTATGCGTTATGCGTTATGCATTATGTGTTATCCGTTATGCGTTATCCGTTATGCGTTTTGCGTTATGCGTTATGCGTTATGAGTTGTGCGTTATGCGTTATGCGTTATGCGTTATGCGTTATGCGTTATGCTTTATGCGTTATGCGTTATGAGTAATGCGTGATCCGTTATGTGTTATGCGTTATGCGTTATGCGTTATGCGTTATGCGTTATGCGTTTTGCGTTATGCCTTATGCGTTATGCGTTATGCGTTATGCGTTATGCGTTATGCGTTATGCGTTATGAGTAATGCGTGATCCGTTATGTGTTATGCGTTATGCGTTATGCGTTATACGTTATGCGTTATGCGTTATGCGTTATGCGTTATGCGTTATGCGTTATGCTTTATGCATTATGCGTTATGCGTTATGCGTTATGCGTTATGCGTTATGAGTAATGCGTGATCCGTTATGCGTTATGCGTTATGGGTTATGCGTTATGTGTTATGCGTTATGCGTTATGCGTTATGCGTTATGCGTTATGCGTCATGCGTTATGCGTCATGCGTTATGCGTTATGCGTTATGCGTGATCCGTTATGCGTTATGCGTTATGCGTTATGCGTTATGCGTTATGCTTTATGCATTATGCGTTATGCGTTATGCGATTTGCGTTATGCGTTATGCGTTATGCGTTATGCGTTATGCGTTATGCTTTATGCATTATGCGATATGCGTTATGCGATTTGCGTTATGCGTTATGCGTTATGGGTTGTGCGTTATGAGTCATGCGTTATGCGTTATGGGTTATGCGTTATGGGTTATGCGTTATGTGTTATGCGTTGTGCGTTATCCGCTATGCGTTATGCGTTATACTTTATGCGTAATGCGTTATGCGTTATGCGTTATGCGATTTGCGTTATGCGTTATGCGTTATGCCTTATGCGTTATGATTAATCCGTGATCCGTTATGCGTTATGCGTTATGCGTTATGAGTAATGCGTGATCCGTTATGTGTTATGCGTTATGCGTTATGCGTTATGCGTTATGCGTTTTGCGTTATGCGTTATGCGTTATGCGTTATGCGTTATGCGTTATGCGTTATGCGTTATGCGTTATGCGTTATGAGTAATGCGTGATCCGTTATGTGTTATGCGTTATGCGTTATGCGTTATACGTTATGCGTTATGCGTTATGCGTTATGCGTTATGCGTTATGCGTTATGCGTTATGCGTTATGCGTTATGCGTTATGCTTTATGCATTATGCGTTATGCGTTATGCGTTATGCGTTATGCGTTATGAGTAATGCGTGATCCGTTATGCGTTATGCGTTATGGGTTATGCGTTATGTGTTATGCGTTATGCGTTATGCGTTATGCGTTATGCGTTATGCGTTAGGCGTCATGCGTTATGCGTCATGCGTTATGCGTTATGCGTTATGCGTGATCCGTTATGCGTTATGCGTTATGCGTTATGCGTTATACGTTATGCGTTATGCGTTATGCGTTATGCGTTATGAGTAATGCGTGATCCGTTATGTGTTATGCGTTATGCGTTATGCGTTATACGTTATGCGTTATGCGTTATGCGTTATGCGTTATGCGTTTTGCGTTATGCCTTATGCGTTATGCGTTATGCGTTATGCGTTATGCGTTATGCGTTATGCGTTATGAGTAATGCGTGATCCGTTATGTGTTATGCGTTATGCGTTATGCGTTATACGTTATGCGTTATGCGTTATGCGTTATGCGTTATGCGTTATGCGTTATGCGTTATGCGTTATGCGTTATGCGTTATGCTTTATGCATTATGCGTTATGCGTTATGCGTTATGCGTTATGCGTTATGAGTAATGCGTGATCCGTTATGCGTTATGCGTTATGGGTTATGCGTTATGTGTTATGCGTTATGCGTTATGCGTTATGCGTTATGCGTTATGCGTTAGGCGTCATGCGTTATGCGTCATGCGTTATGCGTTATGCGTTATGCGTGATCCGTTATGCGTTATGCGTTATGCGTTATGCGTTATGGGTTATGCGTTATGCTTTATGCATTATGCGTTATGCGTTATGCGTTATGCGATTTGCGTTATGCGTTATGCGTTATGGGTTGTGCGCTATGAGTCATGCGTTATGCGTTATGCGTTTTGCTTTATGCGTTATGCGTTATGGGTTATGCGTTATGCGTTATGCGTTATGCGTTATGCGTTATGGGTTATGAGTAATGCGTGATCCGTTATGCGTTATGCTTTATGCGTTATGAGTTACGCGTAATGCGTTATGCGCTATGGGTCATGCGTTAAGCGTTATGCGTTATGCGTTATGCGTTATACGTTATGCGTAATGCGTTATGCGTTATGCGTTATGCGTTATTGCGTTATGCGTTATGCGTTATGCGTTATGCGTTATGCGTTATGCGTTATGCGTTATGCGTTATGCTTTATGCGTTATGCGTTATGAGTAATCCGTGATCCGTTATGCGTTATGCGTTATGCGTTATGAGTAATGCGTGATCCGTTATGCGTTATGCGTTATGCGTTATGCGTTATGCGTTATGCGTTATGAGTAATGCGTGATCCGTTATGCGTTATGCGTTATGCGCTATGAGTAATGCGTGATCCGTTATGCGTTATGCGTTATGAGAAATGCTTGATCCGTTACGCGTTATGCGTTATGCATTAAGCGTTATGCGTTATACGTTATGCGTTATGCGTTATGCGTTATGCGTTATGCTTTATGCATTATGCGTTATGCGTTATGCGATTTGCGTAATGCGTTATGCGTTATGGGTTATGCGTTATGCGTTATGCGTTATGCTTTATGCATTATGCGTTATGCGTTATGCGATTTGCGTTATGCGTTATGCGTTATGGGTTGTGCGTTATGAGTCATGCCTTATGCGTTATGCGTTTTGCTTTATGCGTTATGCGTTAAGGGTTATGCGTTATGCGTTATGCGTTATGCGTTATGGGTTATGAGTAATGCGTGATCCGTTATGCGTTATGCTTTATGCGTTATGAGTTACGCGTAATGCGTTATGCGCTATGGGTCATGCGTTAAGCGTTATGCGTTATGGGTTATGCGTTATGGGTTATGCGATATGTGTTATGCGTTGTGCGTTATCCGCTATGCGTTATGCGTTTTGCGTTATGCGTTATGCGTTATGAGTAATGCGTGATCCGTTATGCGTTATGCGTTATGCGTTATGCGTTATGCGTTATGCGTTATGAGTAATGCGTGATCCGTTATGCGTTTTGCGTTATGCGCTATGAGTAATGCGTGATCCGTTATGCGTTATGCGTTATGAGTAATGCTTGATCCGTTACGCGTTATGCGTTATGCATTAAGCGTTATGCGTTATACGTTATGCGTTATGCGTTATGCGTTATGCGTTATGCGTTATGCTTTATGCATTATGCGTTATGCGTTATGCGATTTGCGTTATGCGTTATGCGTTATGGGTTGTGCGTTATGAGTCATGCGTTATGCGTTATGCGTTTTGCTTTATGCGTTATGCGTTATGGGTTATGCGTTATGCGTTATGCGTTATGCGTTATGCGTTATGGGTTATGAGTAATGCGTGATCCGTTATGCGTTATGCTTTATGCGTTATGAGTTACGCGTAATGCGTTATGAGCAATGGGTCATGCGTTAAGCGTTATGCGTTATGCGTTATGCGTTATGCGTTATGGGTTATGCGTTATGGGTTATGAGTAATGCGTGATCCGTTATACGTTATGCGTTATGAGTTACGCGTAATGCGTTATGCGCTATGGGTCATGCGTTAAGCGTTATGCTTTATGCGTTATGCGTTATGGGTTATGCGTTATGTGTTATGCGTTATGCGTTATGCGTTATGCGTTATGCGTTATGCGTTATGCGTTATGCGTAATGCGTTATGCGTTATGCGTTATGCGTTATGCGTTATGCGTTATGCGTTATGGGTTATCCGTTATGCGTTATCCGTTATGAGTTTTGCGTTATGCGTTATGCGTTATGAGTTGTGCGTTATGCGTTATGCGTTATGCGTTATGCGTTATGCGTTATGCGTTATGCGTTATGCGTTATGCGTTATGCGTTATGCGTTATGCGTTATGCGTTATGCGTTATGCGTTATGCGTTATGCGTCATGCGTTATGCGTCATGCGTTATGCGTTATGCGTTATGCGTTATGCATTATGTGTTATCCGTTATGCGTTATCCGTTATGCGTTTTGCGTTATGCGTTATGCGTTATGAGTTGTGCGTTATGCGTTATGCGTTATGCGTTATGCGTTATGCTTTATGCGTTATGCGTTATGAGTAATGCGTGATCCGTTATGTGTTATGCGTTATGCGTTATGCGTTATGCGTTATGCGTTATGCGTTTTGCGTTATGCCTTATGCGTTATGCGTTATGCGTTATGCGTTATGCGTTATGCGTTATGCGTTATGAGTAATGCGTGATCCGTTATGTGTTATGCGTTATGCGTTATGCGTTATACGTTATGCGTTATGCGTTATGCGTTATGCGTTATGCGTTATGCTTTATGCTTTATGCATTATGCGTTATGCGTTATGCGTTATGCGTTATGCGTTATGAGTAATGCGTGATCCGTTATGCGTTATGCGTTATGGGTTATGCGTTATGTGTTATGCGTTATGCGTTATGCGTTATGCGTTATGCGTTATGCGTCATGCGTTATGCGTCATGCGTTATGCGTTATGCGTTATGCGTGATCCGTTATGCGTTATGCGTTATGCGTTATGCGTTATGCGTTATGCGTTATGCTTTATGCATTATGCGTTATGCGTTATGCGATTTGCGTTATGCGTTATGCGTTATGCGTTATGCGTTATGCGTTATGCTTTATGCATTATGCGTTATGCGTTATGCGATTTGCGTTATGCGTTATGCGTTATGGGTTGTGCGTTATGAGTCATGCGTTATGCGTTATGGGTTATGCGTTATGGGTTATGCGTTATGTGTTATGCGTTGTGCGTTATCCGCTATGCGTTATGCGTTATACTTTATGCGTAATGCGTTATGCGTTATGCGTTATGCGATTTGCGTTATGCGTTATGCGTTATGCCTTATGCGTTATGATTAATCCGTGATCCGTTATGCGTTATGCGTTATGCGTTATGAGTAATGCGTGATCCGTTATGTGTTATGCGTTATGCGTTATGCGTTATGCGTTATGCGTTTTGCGTTATGCCTTATGCGTTATGCGTTATGCGTTATGCGTTATGCGTTATGCGTTATGCGTTATGCGTTATGAGTAATGCGTGATCCGTTATGTGTTATGCGTTATGCGTTATGCGTTATACGTTATGCGTTATGCGTTATGCGTTATGCGTTATGCGTTATGCGTTATGCGTTATGCGTTATGCGTTATGCGTTATGCTTTATGCATTATGCGTTATGCGTTATGCGTTATGCGTTATGCGTTATGAGTAATGCGTGATCCGTTATGCGTTATGCGTTATGGGTTATGCGTTATGTGTTATGCGTTATGCGTTATGCGTTATGCGTTATGCGTTATGCGTTAGGCGTCATGCGTTATGCGTCATGCGTTATGCGTTATGCGTTATGCGTGATCCGTTATGCGTTATGCGTTATGCGTTATGCGTTATACGTTATGCGTTATGCGTTATGCGTTATGCGTTATGAGTAATGCGTGATCCGTTATGTGTTATGCGTTATGCGTTATGCGTTATGCGTTATGCGTTATGCGTTATGCGTTATGCGTTATGCGTTTTGCGTTATGCCTTATGCGTTATGCGTTATGCGTTATGCGTTATGCGTTATGCGTTATGCGTTATGAGTAATGCGTGATCCGTTATGTGTTATGCGTTATGCGTTATGCGTTATACGTTATGCGTTATGCGTTATGCGTTATGCGTTATGCGTTATGCGTTATGCGTTATGCGTTATGCGTTATGCGTTATGCTTTATGCATTATGCGTTATGCGTTATGCGTTATGCGTTATGAGTAATGCGTGATCCGTTATGCGTTATGCGTTATGGGTTATGCGTTATGTGTTATGCGTTATGCGTTATGCGTTATGCGTTATGCGTTATGCGTTAGGCGTCATGCGTTATGCGTCATGCGTTATGCGTTATGCGTTATGCGTGATCCGTTATGCGTTATGCGTTATGCGTTATGCGTTATACGTTATGCGTTATGCGTTATGCGTTATGCGTTATGCGTTATGCGTTATGCGTTATGCGTTATGCGTTATGCGTTATGCGTTATGCGTTATGCGTTATGCGTTATGCGTTATGCGTTATGCGTTATGCGTTATGCGTTATGCGTTATGCGTTATGCGTTATGCGTTATGCGTTATGCGTTATGCGTTATGGGTTATGCGTTATGCGTTATGCGTTATGCGTTATGCGTTATGCGTTATGCGTTATGCGTTATGCGTTATGCGTTATGCTTTATGCATTATGCGTTATGCGTTATGCGTTATGCGTTATGCGTTATGAGTAATGCGTGATCCGTTATGCGTTATGCGTTATGGGTTAAACGTTATGTGTTATGCGTTATGCGTTATGCGTTATGCGTTATGCGTTAGGTGTCATGCGTTATGCGTCATGCGTTATGCGTTATGCGTTATGCGTGATCCGTTATGCGTTATGCGTTATGCGTTATGCGTTATACGTTATGCGTTATGCGTTATGCGTTATGCGTTATGCGTTATGCGTTATGCGTTATGCGTTATGCGTTATGCGTTATGCGTTATGCGTTATGCGTTATGCGTTATGCGTTATGCGTTATGCGTTATGCGTTATGCGTGATGCGTTATGCGTTATGCGTTATGTGTTATGGGTTATGCGTTATGCGTTATGCGTTATGCGTTATGCGTTATGCGTTATGCGTTATGCGTTATGCGTTATGCGTTATGCGTTATGCGTTATGCGTTATGCGTTATGCGTTATGCGTTATGCGTTATGCGTTATGCGTTATGCGTTATGCGTTATGCGTTATGCGTTATGCGTTATGAGAAATGCGTGATCCGTTATGCGTTATGAGTAATGCTTGATCCGTTACGCGTTATGCGTTATGCATTAAGCGTTATGCGTTATGCGTTATGCGTTATGCGTTATGCGTTATGCGTTATGGGTTATGCGTTATGCTTTATGCATTATGCGTTATGCGTTATGCGTTATGCGATTTGCGTTATGCGTTATGCGTTATGGGTTGTGCGCTATGAGTCATGCGTTATGCGTTATGCGTTTTGCTTTATGCGTTATGCGTTATGGGTTATGCGTTATGCGTTATGCGTTATGCGTTATGCGTTATGGGTTATGATTAATGCGTGATCCGTTATGCGTTATGCTTTATGCGTTATGAGTTACGCGTAATGCGTTATGCGCTATGGGTCATGCGTTAAGCGTTATGCGTTATGCGTTATGCGTTATACGTTATGCGTAATGCGTTATGCGTTATGCGTTATGCGTTATGCGTTATGCGTTATGCGTTATGCGTTATGCGTTATGCGTTATGCGTTATGCGTTATGCGTTATGCTTTATGCGTTATGCGTTATGAGTAATCCGTGATCCGTTATGCGTTATGCGTTATGCGTTATGAGTAATGCGTGATCCGTTATGCGTTATGCGTTATGCGTTATGCGTTATGCGTTATGCGTTATGAGTAATGCGTGATCCGTTATGCGTTATGCGTTATGCGCTATGAGTAATGCGTGATCCGTTATGCGTTATGCGTTATGAGAAATGCTTGATCCGTTACGCGTTATGCGTTATGCATTAAGCGTTATGCGTTATACGTTATGCGTTATGCGTTATGCGTTATGCGTTATGCTTTATGCATTATGCGTTATGCGTTATGCGATTTGCGTAATGCGTTATGCGTTATGGGTTATGCGTTATGCGTTATGCGTTATGCTTTATGCATTATGCGTTATGCGTTATGCGATTTGCGTTATGCGTTATGCGTTATGGGTTGTGCGTTATGAGTCATGCCTTATGCGTTATGCGTTTTGCTTTATGCGTTATGCGTTAAGGGTTATGCGTTATGCGTTATGCGTTATGCGTTATGGGTTATGAGTAATGCGTGATCCGTTATGCGTTATGCTTTATGCGTTATGAGTTACGCGTAATGCGTTATGCGCTATGGGTCATGCGTTAAGCGTTATGCGTTATGGGTTATGCGTTATGGGTTATGCGATATGTGTTATGCGTTGTGCGTTATCCGCTATGCGTTATGCGTTTTGCGTTATGCGTTATGCGTTATGAGTAATGCGTGATCCGTTATGCGTTATGCGTTATGCGTTATGCGTTATGCGTTATGCGTTATGAGTAATGCGTGATCCGTTATGCGTTTTGCGTTATGCGCTATGAGTAATGCGTGATCCGTTATGCGTTATGCGTTATGAGTAATGCTTGATCCGTTACGCGTTATGCGTTATGCATTTAGCGTTATGCGTTATACGTTATGCGTTATGCGTTATGCGTTATGCGTTATGCGTTATGCTTTATGCATTATGCGTTATGCGTTATGCGATTTGCGTTATGCGTTATGCGTTATGGGTTGTGCGTTATGAGTCATGCGTTATGCGTTATGCGTTTTGCTTTATGCGTTATGCGTTATGGGTTATGCGTTATGCGTTATGCGTTATGTGTTATGCGTTATGGGTTATGAGTAATGCGTGATCCGTTATGCGTTATGCTTTATGCGTTATGAGTTACGCGTAATGCGTTATGAGCAATGGGTCATGCGTTAAGCGTTATGCGTTATGCGTTATGCGTTATGCGTTATGGGTTATGCGTTATGGGTTATGAGTAATGCGTGATCCGTTATACGTTATGCGTTATGAGTTACGCGTAATGCGTTATGCGCTATGGGTCATGCGTTAAGCGTTATGCTTTATGCGTTATGCGTTATGGGTTATGCGTTATGTGTTATGCGTTATGCGTTATGCGTTATGCGTTATGCGTTATGCGTTATGCGTTATGCGTTATGCGTTATGCGTTATGCGTTATGCGTTATGCGTTATGCGTTATGCGTTATGCGTTATGGGTTATCCGTTATGCGTTATCCGTTATGAGTTTTGCGTTATGCGTTATGCGTTATGAGTTGTGCGTTATGCGTTATGCGTTATGCGTTATGCGTTATGCGTTATGCGTTATACGTTATGCGTTATGCGTTATGCGTTATGCGTTATGCGTTATGCGTTATGCGTTATGCGTTATGCGTTATGCGTTATGCGTTATGCGTCATGCGTTATGCGTCATGCGTTATGCGTTATGCGTTATGCGTTATGCATTATGTGTTATCCGTTATGCGTTATCCGTTATGCGTTTTGCGTTATGCGTTATGCGTTATGAGTTGTGCGTTATGCGTTATGCGTTATGCGTTATGCGTTATGCGTTATGCTTTATGCGTTATGCGTTATGAGTAATGCGTGATCCGTTATGTGTTATACGTTATGCGTTATGCGTTATGCGTTATGCGTTATGCGTTTTGCGTTATGCCTTATGCGTTATGCGTTATGCGTTATGCGTTATGCGTTATGCGTTATGCGTTATGAGTAATGCGTGATCCGTTATGTGTTATGCGTTATGCGTTATGCGTTATACGTTATGCGTTATGCGTTATGCGTTATGCGTTATGCGTTATGCGTTATGCTTTATGCATTATGCGTTATGCGTTATGCGTTATGCGTTATGCGTTATGAGTAATGCGTGATCCGTTATGCGTTATGCGTTATGGGTTATGCGTTATGTGTTATGCGTTATGCGTTATACGTTATGCGTTATGCGTTATGCGTCATGCGTTATGCGTCATGCGTTATGCGTTATGCGTTATGCGTGATCCGTTATGCGTTATGCGTTATGCGTTATGCGTTATGCGATTTGCGTTATGCGTTATGCGTTATGCGTTATGCGTTATGCTTTATGCATTATGCGATATGCGTTATGCGATTTGCGTTATGCGTTATGCGTTATGGGTTGTGCGTTATGAGTCATGCGTTATGCGTTATGGGTTATGCGTTATGGGTTATGCGTTATGTGTTATGCGTTGTGCGTTATCCGCTATGCGTTATGCGTTATACTTTATGCGTAATGCGTTATGCGTTATGCGTTATGCGATTTGCGTTATGCGTTATGCGTTATGCCTTATGCGTTATGATTAATCCGTGATCCGTTATGCGTTATGCGTTATGCGTTATGCGTTATGCGTTATGCGTTATGCGTTATGCGTTATGAGTAATGCGTGATCCGTTATGCGTTATGCGTTATGCGCTATGAGTAATGCGTGATCCGTTATGCGTTATCGTTATGAGTAATGCTTGATCCGTTACGCGTTATGCGTTATGCATTAAGCGTTATGCGTTATACGTTATGCGTTATGCGTTATGCGTTATGCGTTATGCTTTATGCATTATGCGTTATGCGTTATGCGATTTGCGTTATGCGTTATGCGTTATGCGTCATGCGTTATGCGTTATGCGTTATGCGTTATGCGTTATGCGTTATACGTTATGCGTTATGCGTTATGCTTATGCGTTATGCGTTATGCGTTATGCGTTATGGGTTATCCGTTATGCGTTATCCGTTTAGAGTTTTGCGTTATGCGTTATGCGTTATGAGTTGTGCGTTATGCGTTATGCGTTATGCGTAAGCGTTATGCGTTATGCGTTATGCGTTATGCGTTATGCATTATGCGTTATGCGTTATGCGATTTGCGTTATGCGTTATGCGTTATGGGTTATGCGTTATGCGTTATGCGTTATGCGTTATGCTTTATGCATTATGCGTTATGCGTTATGCGTTATGCGTTATGCGTTATGCGTTATGCGTTATGCGTTATGCGTTATGCGTTATGCGTTATGCGTTATGCGTTATGAGTAATGCGTGATCCGTTATGCGTTATGCGTTATGCGCTATGAGTAATGCGTGATCCGTTATGCGTTATGCGTTATGAGTAATGCTTGATCCGTTACGCGTTATGCGTTATGCATTAAGCGTTATGCGTTATACGTTATGCGTTATGCGTTATGCGTTATTCGTTATGCATTATGCATTATGCGTTATGCGTTATGCGATTTGCGTTATGCGTTATGCGTTATGGGTTATGCGTTATGCGTTATGCGTTATGCGTTATGCTTTATGCATTATGCGTTATGCGTTATGCGTTATGCGTTATGCGTTATGCGTTATGCGTTATGCGTTATGAGTCATGCGTTATGCGTTATGGGTTATGCGTTATGGGTTATGCGTTATGTGTTATGCGTTGTGCGTTATCCGCTATGCGTTATGCGTTATACTTTATGCGTAATGCGTTATGCGTTATGCGTTATGCGATTTGCGTTATGCGTTATGCGTTATGCCTTATGCGTTATGATTAATCCGTGATCCGTTATGCGTTATGCGTTATGCGTTATGCGTTATGCGTTATGCGTTATGCGTTATGCGTTATGAGTAATGCGTGATCCGTTATGCGTTATGCGTTATGCGCTATGAGTAATGCGTGATCCGTTATGCGTTATCGTTATGAGTAATGCTTGATCCGTTACGCGTTATGCGTTATGCATTAAGCGTTATGCGTTATACGTTATGCGTTATGCGTTATGCGTTATGCGTTATGCTTTATGCATTATGCGATATGCGTTATGCGATTTGCGTTATGCGTTATGCGTTATGCGTCATGCGTTATGCGTTATGCGTTATGCGTTATGCGTTATGCGTTATACGTTATGCGTTATGCGTTATGCGTTATGCGTTATGCGTTATGCGTTATGCGTTATGCGTTATGGGTTATCCGTTATGCGTTATCCGTTTAGAGTTTTGCGTTATGCGTTATGCGTTATGAGTTGTGCGTTATGCGTTATGCGTTATGCGTAAGCGTTATGCGTTATGCGTTATGCGTTATGCGTTATGCATTATGCGTTATGCGTTATGCGATTTGCGTTATGCGTTATGCGTTATGGGTTATGCGTTATGCGTTATGCGTTATGCGTTATGCTTTATGCATTATGCGTTATGCGTTATGCGTTATGCGTTATGCGTTATGCGTTATGCGTTATGCGTTATGCGTTATGCGTTATGCGTTATGCGTTATGAGTAATGCGTGATCCGTTATGCGTTATGCGTTATGCGCTATGAGTAATGCGTGATCCGTTATGCGTTATGCGTTATGAGTAATGCTTGATCCGTTACGCGTTATGCGTTATGCATTAAGCGTTATGCGTTATACGTTATGCGTTATGCGTTATGCGTTATTCGTTATGCATTATGCATTATGCGTTATGCGTTATGCGATTTGCGTTATGCGTTATGCGTTATGGGTTATGCGTTATGCGTTATGCGTTATGCGTTATGCTTTATGCATTATGCGTTATGCGTTATGCGTTATGCGTTATGCGTTATGCGTTATGCGTTATGCGTTATACGTTATGCGTAATGCGTTATGCGTTATGCGTTATGCGATTTGCGTTATGCGTTATGCGTTATGCGTTATGCGTTATGCGTTATGTGTTATGGGTTATGCGTTATGCGTTATGCGTTATGCGTTATGCGTTATGCGTTATGCGTTATGCGTTATGCGTTATGCGTTATGCGTTATGCGTTATGCGTTATGCGTTATGCGTTATGCGTTATGCGTTATGCGTTATGCGTTATGCGTTATGAGTAATGCGTGATCCGTTATGCGTTATGCGTTATGCGTTATGCGTTATGAGTAATGCGTGATCCGTTATGCGTTATGCGTTATGCGTTATGCGTTATGAGTAATGCGTGATCCGTTATGCGTTATGCGTTATGCGTTATGCGTTATGAGTAATGCGTGATCCGTTATGCGTTATGCGTTATGAGTAATGCTTGATCCGTTACGCGTTATGCGTTATGCATTAAGCGTTATGCGTTATGCGTTATACGTTATGGGTTATGCGTTATGGGTTATGCGTTATGTGTTATGCGTTGTGCGTTATCCGCTATGCGTTATGCGTTATACGTTATGCGTTATGCGTTATGCGTTATGCGATTTGCGTTATGCGTTATGCGTTATGCGTTATGCGTTATGCGTTATGCGTTATGCGTTATGTGTTATGGGTTATGCGTTATGCGTTATGCGTTATGCGTTATGCGTTATGCGTTATGCGTTATGCGTTATGCGTTATGCGTTATGCGTTATGCGTTATGCGTTATGCGTTATGCGTTATGAGTAATCCGTGATCCGTTATGCGTTATGCGTTATGCGTTATGCGTTATGAGTAATGCGTAATCCGTTATGCGTTATGCGTTATGCATTAAGCGTTATGCGTTATACGTTATGCGTTATGCGTTATGCGTTATGCGTTATGCGTTATGCGTTATGCATTATGCATTATGCGTTATGCGTTATGCGATTTGCGTTATGCGTTATGCGTTATGCGTTATGCGTTATGCGTTATGCTTTATGCATTATGCGTTATGCGTTATGCGTTATGCGTTATGCGTTATGCGTTATGCGTTATGCGTTATGCGTTATGTGTTATGCGTTGTGCGTTATCCGCTATGCGTTATGCGTTTTGCGTTATGCGTTATGCGTTATGCGTTATGCGTTATGCGTTATGCGTTATGCGTTATGTGTTATGGGTTATGCGTTATGCGTTATGCGTTATGCGTTATGTGTTATGCGTTATACGTTATGCGTTATGCGTTATGCGTTATGCGTTATGCGTTATGCGTTATGCGTTATGCGTTATGCGTTATGCGTTATGCGTTATGCGTTATGTGTTATGCGTTGTGCGTTATCCGCTATGCGTTATGCGTTTTGCGTTATGCGTTATGCGTTATACGTTATGCGTAATGCGTTATGCGTTATGCGTTATGCGATTTGCGTTATGCGTTATGCGTTATGTGTTACGCGTTATGCGTTATGCGTTATGTGTTATGGGTTATGCGTTATGCGTTATGCGTTATTCGTTATGCGTTATGCGTTATGCGTTATGCGTTATGCGTTATGCGTTATGCGTTATGCGTTATGAGTAATCCCTGATCCGTTATGCGTTATGCGTTATGCGTTATGCGTTATGCGTTATGCGTTATGCGTTATGAGTAATGCGTGATCCGTTATGCGTTATGCGTTATGCGTTATGCGTTATGCGTTATGAGTAATGCGTGATCCGTTATGCGTTATGCGTTATGCGTTATGCGTTATGCGTTATGTGTTATGCGTTGTGCGTTATCCGCTATGCGTTATGCGTTATGCGTTATGCGTTATGCGTTATGCGTTATGCGTTATGCGTTATGCGTTATGCGTTATGCGTTATGCGTTATGCGTTATGCGTTATGCGTTATGCGTTATGCGTTATGCGTTATGCGTTATGCGTTATGCGTTATGCGTTATGCGTTATGCGTTATGCGTTATGCGTTATGCGTTATGCGTTATGCGTTATGCGTTATGCGTTATGCGTTATGCGTTATGCGTTATGCGTTATGCGTTATGAGTAATGCGTGATCCGTTATGCGTTATGCGTTATGCGTTATGCGTTATGAGTAATGCTTGATCCGTTACGCGTTATGCGTTATGCATTAAGCGTTATGCGTTATACGTTATGCGTTATGCGTTATGCGTTATGCGTTATGCGTTATGCGTTATGCGTTATGCGTTATGCGTTATGCGTTATGCGTTATGCGTTATGCGTTATGCGTTATGCGTTATGCGTTATGCGTTATGCGTTATGCGTTATGCGTTATGCGTTATGCGTTATGCGTTATGCGTTATGCGTTATGCGTTATGTGTTATGCGTTGTGCGTTATCCGCTATGCGTTATGCGTTTTGCGTTATGCGTTATGCGTTATACGTTATGCGTAATGCGTTATGCGTTATGCGTTATGCGATTTGCGTTATGCGTTATGCGTTATGTGTTATGCGTTATGCGTTATGCGTTATGTGTTATGGGTTATGCGTTATGCGTTATGCGTTATGCTTTATGCGTTATGCGTTATGCGTTATGCGTTATGAGTAGTCCGTGATCCGTTATGCGTTATGCGTTATGCGTTATGCGTTATGCGTTATGCGTTATGAGTAATGCGTGATCCGTTATGCGTTATGCGTTATGCGTTATGCGTTATGCGTTATGAGTAATGCGTGATCCGTTATGCGTTATGCGTTATGCGTTATGCGTTATGCGTTATGTGTTATGCGTTGTGCGTTATGCGTTATGCGTTATGCGTTATGCGTTATGCGTTATGCGTTATGCGTTATGTGTTATGGGTTATGTGTTATGCGTTACGCGTTATGCGTTATGGGTTATGCGTTATGCGTTATGCGTTATGCGTTATGCTTTATGCATTATGCGTTATGCGTTATGCGATTTGCGTTATGCGTTATGCGTTGTGGGTTGTGCGTTATGAGTCATGCGTTATGCGTTATGCGTTTTGCTTTATGCGTTATGCGTTATGGGTTATGCGTTATGCGTTATGCGTTATGCGTTATGGGTTATGAGTAATGCGTGATCCGTTATGCGTTATGCTTCATGCGTTATGAGTTACGCGTAATGCGTTATGCGCTATGAGTAATGCGTGATCCGTTATGCGTTATGCGTTATGAGTAATGCGTGATCCGTTATATGTTATGCGTTATGCATTAAGCGTTATGCTTTATGCGTTATGCGTTATGCGTTATGCGTTATGCGTTATGCGTTATGCGATTTATGTTATGCGTTATGCGTTATGGGTTGTGCGTTATGAGTCATGCGTAATGCGTTATGCGTTTTGCTTTATGCGTTATGCGTTATGGGTTATGCGTTATGCGTTATGCGTTATGCGTTATGCGTTATGCGTTATGCATTATGCGTTATGCGTTATGCGTTATGCGTTATGCGTTATGCGTTATGCGTTATGCGTTATGCGTTATGTGTTATGCGTTGTGCGTTATCCGCTATGTGTTATGCGTTTTGCGTTATGCGTTATGCGTTATGCGTTATGTGTTATGCGTTGTGCGTTATCCGCTATGCGTTATGCGTTTTGCGTTATGCGTTATGCGTTATACGTTATGCGTAATGCGTTATGCGTTATGCATTATGCGATTTGCGTTATGCGTTATGCGTTATGCGTTATGCGTTATGCGTTATGCGTTATGTGTTATGGGTTATGCGTTATGCGTTATGCGTTATGCGTTATGCGTTATGCGTTATGCGTTATGCGTTATGCGTTATGCGTTATGCGTTATGCGTTATGCGTTATGCGTTATGCGTTATGCGTTATGCGTTATGCGTTATGCGTTATGCGTTATGCGTTATGAGTAATGCGTGATCCGTTATGCGTTATGCGTTATGCGTTATGCGTTATGAGTAATGCTTGATCCGTTACGCATTATGCGTTATGCATTAAGCGTTATGCGTTATACGTTATGCGTTATGCGTTATGCGTTATGCGTTATGCGTTATGCGTTATGCGTTATGCGTTATGCGTTATGCGTTATGCGTTATGCGTTATGCGTTATGCGTTATGCGTTATGCGTTATGCGTTATGCGTTATGCGTTATGCGTTATGCGTTATGCGTTATGCGTTATGCGTTATGCGTTATGCGTTATGCGTTATGTGTTATGCGTTGTGCGTTATCCGCTATGCGTTATGCGTTTTGCGTTATGCGTTATGCGATATACGTTATGCGTAATGCGTTATGCGTTATGCGTTATGCGATTTGCGTTATGCGTTATGCGTTATGTGTTATGCGTTATGCGTTATGCGTTATGTGTTATGGGTTATGCGTTATGCGTTATGCGTTATGCGTTATGCGTTATGCGTTATGCGTTTGCGTTATGCGTTATGCGTTATGCGTTATGCGTTATGAGTAATCCGTGATCCGTTATGCGTTATGCGTTATGCGTTATGCGTTATGCGTTATGCGTTATGCGTTATGAGTAATGCGTGATCCGTTATGCGTTATGCGTTATGCGTTATGCGTTATGCGTTATGAGTAATGCGTGATCCGTTATGCGTTATGCGTTATGCGTTATGCGTTATGTGTTATGCGTTATACGTTATGCGTTATGCGTTATGCGTTATGCGTTATGCGTTATGCGTTATGCGTTATGCGTTATGCGTTATGCGTTATGCGTTATTGCGTTATGCGTTATGCGTTATGCGTTATGCGTTATGCGTTATGCGTTATGCGTTATGCGTTATGCGTTATGCGTTATGCGTTATGCGTTATGCGTTATGTGTTATGCGTTGTGCGTTATCCGCTATGCGTTATGCGTTTTGCGTTATGCGTTATGCGTTATACGTTATGCGTAATGCGTTATGCGTTATGCGTTATGCGATTTGCGTTATGCGTTATGCGTTATGTGTTATGCGTTATGCGTTATGCGTTATGTGTTATGGGTTATGCGTTATGCGTTATGCGTTATTCGTTATGCGTTATGCGTTATGCGTTATGCGTTATGCGTTATGCGTTATGCGTTATGCGTTATGCGTTATGAGTAATCCCTGATCCGTTATGCGTTATGCGTTATGCGTTATGCGTTATGCGTTATGCGTTATGCGTTATGAGTAATGCGTGATCCGTTATGCGTTATGCGTTATGCGTTATGCGTTATGCGTTATGAGTAATGCGTGATCCGTTATGCGTTATGCGTTATGCGTTATGCGTTATGCGTTATGCGTTATGTGTTATGCGTTGTGCGTTATCCGCTATGCGTTATGCGTTATGCGTTATGCGTTATGCGTTATGCGTTATGCGTTATGTGTTATGGGTTATGCGTTATGCGTTATGCGTTATGCGTTATGCGTTATGCGTTATGCGTTATGCGTTATGCGTTATGAGTAATGCGTGATCCGTTATGCGTTATGCGTTATGCGTTATGCGTTATGAGTAATGCGTGATCCGTTATGCGTTATGCGTTATGCGTTATGCGTTATGCGTTATGCGTTATGAGTAATGCGTGATCCGTTATGCGTTATGCGTTATGCGATATGTGTTATGGGTTATGCATTATGCGTTATGCGTTATGCGTTATGCGTTATGCGTTATGCGTTATGCGTTATGCGTTATGCGTTATGCGTTATGCGTTATGCGTTATGCGTTATGCGTTATGCGTTATGCGTTATGCGTTATGCGTTATGCGTTATGCGTTATGCGTTATGCGTTATGAGTAATGCGTGATCCGTTATGCGTTATGCGTTATGCGTTATGCGTTATGAGTAATGCGTGATCCGTTATGCGTTACGCGTTATGCGTTATGCGTTATGCGTTATGCGTTATGAGTAATGCGTGATCCGTTATGCGTTATGCGTTATGCGATATGTGTTATGGGTTATGCATTATGCGTTATGCGTTATGCGTTATGCGTTATGCGTTATGCGTTATGCGTTATGCGTTATGCGTTATGCGTTATGCGTTATGCGTTATGCGTTATGCGATATACGTTATGCGTAATGCGTTATGCGTTATGCGTTATGCGATTTGCGTTATGCGTTATGCGTTATGTGTTATGCGTTATGCGTTATGCGTTATGTGTTATGGGTTATGCGTTATGCGTTATGCGTTATGCGTTATGCGTTATGCGTTATGCGTTATGCGTTATGCGTTATGCGTTATGCGTTATGAGTAATCCGTGATCCGTTATGCGTTATGCGTTATGCGTTATGCGTTATGCGTTATGCGTTATGCGTTATGAGTAATGCGTGATCCGTTATGCGTTATGCGTTATGCGTTATGCGTTATGAGTAATGCGTGATCCGTTATGCGTTATGCGTTATGCGTTATGCGTTATGCGTTATGTGTTATGCGTTATACGTTATGCGTTATGCGTTATGCGTTATGCGTTATGCGTTATGCGTTATGCGTTATGCGTTATTGCGTTATGCGTTATGCGTTATGCGTTATGCGTTATGCGTTATGCGTTATGCGTTATGCGTTATGCGTTATGCGTTATGCGTTATGCGTTATGCGTTATGCGTTATGCGTTATGTGTTATGCGTTGTGCGTTATCCGCTATGCGTTATGCGTTTTGCGTTATGCGTTATGCGTTATACGTTATGCGTAATGCGTTATGCGTTATGCGTTATGCGATTTGCGTTATGCGTTATGCGTTATGTGTTATGCGTTATGCGTTATGCGTTAAGTGTTATGGGTTATGCGTTATGCGTTATGCGTTATTCGTTATGCGTTATGCGTTATGCGTTATGCGTTATGCGTTATGCGTTATGCGTTATGAGTAATCCCTGATCCGTTATGCGTTATGCGTTATGCGTTATGCGTTATGCGTTATGCGTTATGCGTTATGCGTTATGAGTAATGCGTGATCCGTTATGCGTTATGCGTTATGCGTTATGCGTTATGCGTTATGAGTAATGCGTGATCCGTTATGCGTTATGCGTTATGCGTTATGCGTTATGCGTTATGCGTTATGTGTTATGCGTTGTGCGTTATCCGCTATGCGTTATGCGTTATGCGTTATGCGTTATGCGTTATGCGTTATGTGTTATGGGTTATGCGTTATGCGTTATGCGTTATGCGTTATGCGTTATGCGTTATGCGTTATGCGTTATGCGTTATGCGTTATGCGTTATGCGTTATGCGTTATGCGTTATGAGTAATGCGTGATCCGTTATGCGTTATGCGTTATGCGTTATGCGTTATGAGTAATGCGTGATCCGTTATGCGTTATGCGTTATGCGTTATGCGTTATGCGTTATGCGTTATGAGTAATGCGTGATCCGTTATGCGTTATGCGTTATGCGATATGCGTTATGCGTTATGCGTTATGAGTAATGCGTGATCCGTTATGCGTTATGCGTTATGCGTTATGCGTTATGCGTTATGCGTTATGTGTTATGCGTTGTGCGTTATCCGCTATGCGTTATGCGTTATGCGTTATGCGTTATGCGTTATGCGTTATGCGTTATGTGTTATGGGTTATGCGTTATGCGTTATGCGTTATGCGTTATGCGTTATGCGTTATGCGTTATGCGTTATGCGTTATGAGTAATGCGTGATCCGTTATGCGTTATGCGTTATGCGTTATGCGTTATGAGTAATGCGTGATCCGTTATGCGTTATGCGTTATGCGTTATGCGTTATGCGTTATGCGTTATGCGTTATGAGTAATGCGTGATCCGTTATGCGTTATGCGTTATGCGATATGTGTTATGGGTTATGCATTATGCGTTATGCGTTATGCGTTATGCGTTATGCGTTATGCGTTATGCGTTATGCGTTATGCGTTATGCGTTATGCGTTATGCGTTATGCGTTATGCGTTATGCGTTATGCGTTATGCGTTATGCGTTATGCGTTATGCGTTATGCGTTATGAGTAATGCGTGATCCGTTATGCGTTATGCGTTATGCGTTATGCGTTATGAGTAATGCGTGATCCGTTATGCGTTACGCGTTATGCGTTATGCGTTATGCGTTATGCGTTATGAGTAATGCGTGATCCGTTATGCGTTATGCGTTATGCGATATGTGTTATGGGTTATGCATTATGCGTTATGCGTTATGCGTTATGCGTTATGCGTTATGCGTTATGCGTTATGTGTTATGGGTTATGCGTTATGCGTTATGCGTTATGCGTTATGCGTTATGCGTTATGCGTTATGCGTTATGCGTTATGCGTTATGCGTTATGAGTAATCCGTGATCCGTTATGCGTTATGCGTTATGCGTTATGCGTTATGCGTTATGAGTAATGCGTGATCCGTTATGCGTTATGCGTTATGCGTTATGCGTTATGCGTTATGAGTAATGCGTGATCCGTTATGCGTTATGCGTTATGCGTTATGCGTTATGCGTTATGTGTTATGCGTTATACGTTATGCGTTATGCGTTATGCGTTATGCGTTATGCGTTATGCGTTATGCGTTATGCGTTATGCGTTATGCGTTATTGCGTTATGCGTTATGCGTTATGCGTTATGCGTTATGCGTTATGCGTTATGCGTTATGCGTTATGCGTTATGCGTTATGCGTTATGCGTTATGCGTTATGCGTTATGTGTTATGCGTTGTGCGTTATCCGCTATGCGTTATGCGTTTTGCGTTATGCGTTATGCGTTATACGTTATGCGTAATGCGTTATGCGTTATGCGTTATGCGATTTGCGTTATGCGTTATGCGTTATGTGTTATGCGTTATGCGTTATGCGTTAAGTGTTATGGGTTATGCGTTATGCGTTATGCGTTATTCGTTATGCGTTATGCGTTATGCGTTATGCGTTATGCGTTATGCGTTATGCGTTATGCGTTATGCGTTATGAGTAATCCCTGATCCGTTATGCGTTATGCGTTATGCGTTATGCGTTATGCGTTATGCGTTATGCGTTATGCGTTATGCGTTATGAGTAATGCGTGATCCGTTATGCGTTATGCGTTATGCGTTATGCGTTATGCGTTATGAGTAATGCGTGATCCGTTATGCGTTATGCGTTATGCGTTATGCGTTATGCGTTATGCGTTATGTGTTATGCGTTGTGCGTTATCCGCTATGCGTTATGCGTTATGCGTTATGCGTTATGCGTTATGCGTTATGCGTTATGCGTTATGTGTTATGGGTTATGCGTTATGCGTTATGCGTTATGCGTTATGCGTTATGCGTTATGCGTTATGCGTTATGAGTAATGCGTGATCCGTTATGCGTTATGCGTTATGCGTTATGCGTTATGAGTAATGCGTGATCCGTTATGCGTTATGCGTTATGCGTTATGCGTTATGCGTTATGCGTTATGAGTAATGCGTGATCCGTTATGCGTTATGCGTTATGCGATATGTGTTATGGGTTATGCATTATGCGTTATGCGTTATGCGTTATGCGTTATGCGTTATGCGTTATGCGTTATGCGTTATGCGTTATGCGTTATGCGTTATGCGTTATGCGTTATGCGTTATGCGTTATGCGTTATGCGTTATGCGTTATGCGTTATGCGTTATGCGTTATGCGTTATGCGTTATGCGTTATGAGTAATGCGTGATCCGTTATGCGTTATGCGTTATGCGTTATGCGTTATGAGTAATGCGTGATCCGTTATGCGTTACGCGTTATGCGTTATGCGTTATGCGTTATGCGTTATGAGTAATGCGTGATCCGTTATGCGTTATGCGTTATGCGATATGTGTTATGGGTTATGCATTATGCGTTATGCGTTATGCGTTATGCGTTATGCGTTATGCGTTATGCGTTATGCGTTATGCGTTATGCGTTATGCGTTATGCGTTATGCGTTATGCGTTATGCGTTATGCGTTATGCGTTATGCGTTATGCGTTATGCGTTATGCGTTATGCGTTATGCGTTATGCGTTATGCGTTATGCGTTATGCGTTATGCGTTATGCGTTATGCGTTATGCGTTATGCGTTATGTGTTATGCGTTGTGCGTTATCCGCTATGCGTTATGCGTTTTGCGTTATGCGTTATGCGTTATACGTTATGCGTAATGCGTTATGCGTTATGCGTTATGCGTTATGCGTTATGTGTTATGCGTTATGCGTTATGCGTTATGTGTTATGGGTTATGCGTTATGCGTTATGCGTTATGCTTTATGCGTTATGCGTTATGCGTTATGCGTTATGAGTAGTCCGTGATCCGTTATGCGTTATGCGTTATGCGTTATGCGTTATGCGTTATGCGTTATGAGTAATGCGTGATCCGTTATGCGTTATGCGTTATGCGTTATGCGTTATGCGTTATGAGTAATGCGTGATCCGTTATGCGTTATGCGTTATGCGTTATGCGTTATGCGTTATGTGTTATGCGTTGTGCGTTATCCGCTATGCGTTATGCGTTTTGCGTTATGCGTTATGCGTTATACGTTATGCGTAATGCGTTATGCGTTATGCGTTATGCGTTATGCGTTATGCGTTATGCGTTATGCGTTATGCGTTATGCGTTATGCGTTATGCGTTATGCGTTATGCGTTATGCGTTATGCGTTATGCGTTATGCGATTTGCGTTATGCGTTATGCGTTATGTGTTATGCGTTATGCGTTATGCGTTATGTGTTATGGGTTATGCGTTATGCGTTATGCGTTATTCGTTATGCGTTATGCGTTATGCGTTATGCGTTATGCGTTATGCGTTATGCGTTATGCGTTATGAGTAATCCCTGATCCGTTATGCGTTATGCGTTATGCGTTATGCGTTATGCGTTATGCGTTATGCGTTATGCGTTATGAGTAATGCGTGATCCGTTATGCGTTATGCGTTATGCGTTATGCGTTATGCGTTATGAGTAATGCGTGATCCGTTATGCGTTATGCGTTATGCGTTATGCGTTATGCGTTATGCGTTATGTGTTATGCGTTGTGCGTTATCCGCTATGCGTTATGCGTTATGCGTTATGCGTTATGCGTTATGCGTTATGCGTTATGCGTTATGTGTTATGGGTTATGCGTTATGCGTTATGCGTTATGCGTTATGCGTTATGCGTTATGCGTTATGCGTTATGCGTTATGAGTAATGCGTGATCCGTTATGCGTTATGCGTTATGCGTTATGCGTTATGAGTAATGCGTGATCCGTTATGCGTTATGCGTTATGCGTTATGCGTTATGCGTTATGCGTTATGAGTAATGCGTGATCCGTTATGCGTTATGCGTTATGCGATATGTGTTATGGGTTATGCATTATGCGTTATGCGTTATGCGTTATGCGTTATGCGTTATGCGTTATGCGTTATGCGTTATGCGTTATGCGTTATGCGTTATGCGTTATGCGTTATGCGTTATGCGTTATGCGTTATGCGTTATGCGTTATGCGTTATGCGTTATGCGTTATGCGTTATGAGTAATGCGTGATCCGTTATGCGTTATGCGTTATGCGTTATGCGTTATGAGTAATGCGTGATCCGTTATGCGTTACGCGTTATGCGTTATGCGTTATGCGTTATGCGTTATGAGTAATGCGTGATCCGTTATGCGTTATGCGTTATGCGATATGTGTTATGGGTTATGCATTATGCGTTATGCGTTATGCGTTATGCGTTATGCGTTATGCGTTATGCGTTATGCGTTATGCGTTATGCGTTATGCGTTATGCGTTATGCGTTATGCGTTATGCGTTATGCGTTATGCGTTATGCGTTATGCGATATACGTTATGCGTAATGCGTTATGCGTTATGCGTTATGCGATTTGCGTTATGCGTTATGCGTTATGTGTTATGCGTTATGCGTTATGCGTTATGTGTTATGGGTTATGCGTTATGCGTTATGCGTTATGCGTTATGCGTTATGCGTTATGCGTTATGCGTTATGCGTTATGCGTTATGCGTTATGCGTTATGCGTTATGAGTAATCCGTGATCCGTTATGCGTTATGCGTTATGCGTTATGCGTTATGCGTTATGCGTTATGCGTTATGCGTTATGAGTAATGCGTGATCCGTTATGCGTTATGCGTTATGCGTTATGCGTTATGCGTTATGAGTAATGCGTGATCCGTTATGCGTTATGCGTTATGCGTTATGCGTTATGCGTTATGTGTTATGCGTTATACGTTATGCGTTATGCGTTATGCGTTATGCGTTATGCGTTATGCGTTATGCGTTATGCGTTATGCGTTATTGCGTTATGCGTTATGCGTTATGCGTTATGCGTTATGCGTTATGCGTTATGCGTTATGCGTTATGCGTTATGCGTTATGCGTTATGCGTTATGCGTTATGCGTTATGTGTTATGCGTTGTGCGTTATCCGCTATGCGTTATGCGTTTTGCGTTATGCGTTATGCGTTATACGTTATGCGTAATGCGTTATGCGTTATGCGTTATGCGATTTGCGTTATGCGTTATGCGTTATGTGTTATGCGTTATGCGTTATGCGTTATGTGTTATGGGTTATGCGTTATGCGTTATGCGTTATTCGTTATGCGTTATGCGTTATGCGTTATGCGTTATGCGTTATGCGTTATGCGTTATGCGTTATGCGTTATGAGTAATCCCTGATCCGTTATGCGTTATGCGTTATGCGTTATGCGTTATGCGTTATGCGTTATGCGTTATGCGTTATGCGTTATGAGTAATGCGTGATCCGTTATGCGTTATGCGTTATGCGTTATGCGTTATGCGTTATGAGTAATGCGTGATCCGTTATGCGTTATGCGTTATGCGTTATGCGTTATGCGTTATGCGTTATGCGTTATGTGTTATGCGTTGTGCGTTATCCGCTATGCGTTATGCGTTATGCGTTATGCGTTATGCGTTATGCGTTATGCGTTATGCGTTATGTGTTATGGGTTATGCGTTATGCGTTATGCGTTATGCGTTATGCGTTATGCGTTATGCGTTATGCGTTATGCGTTATGAGTAATGCGTGATCCGTTATGCGTTATGCGTTATGCGTTATGCGTTATGAGTAATGCGTGATCCGTTATGCGTTATGCGTTATGCGTTATGCGTTATGCGTTATGCGTTATGCGTTATGAGTAATGCGTGATCCGTTATGCGTTATGCGTTATGCGATATGTGTTATGGGTTATGCATTATGCGTTATGCGTTATGCGTTATGCGTTATGCGTTATGCGTTATGCGTTATGCGTTATGCGTTATGCGTTATGCGTTATGCGTTATGCGTTATGCGTTATGCGTTATGCGTTATGCGTTATGCGTTATGCGTTATGAGTAATGCGTGATCCGTTATGCGTTATGCGTTATGCGTTATGCGTTATGAGTAATGCGTGATCCGTTATGCGTTACGCGTTATGCGTTATGCGTTATGCGTTATACGTTATGAGTAATGCGGGATCCGTTATGCGTTATGCGTTATGCGATATGTGTTATGGGTTATGCATTATGCGTTATGCGTTATGCGTTATGCGTTATGCGTTATGCGTTATGCGTTATGCGTTATGCGTTATGCGTTATGCGTTATGCGTTATGCGTTATGCGTTATGCGTTATGCGTTATGCGTTATGCGTTATGCGTTATGCGTTATGCGTTATGCGTTATGCGTTATGCGTTATGCGTTATGTGTTATGCGTTGTGCGTTATCCGCTATGCGTTATGCGTTTTGCGTTATGCGTTATGCGTTATACGTTATGCGTAATGCGTTATGCGTTATGCGTTATGCGATTTGCGTTATGCGTTATGCGTTATGTGTTATGCGTTATGCGTTATGCGTTATGTGTTATGGGTTATGCGTTATGCGTTATGCGTTATGCTTTATGCGTTATGCGTTATGCGTTATGCGTTATGAGTAGTCCGTGATCCGTTATGCGTTATGCGTTATGCGTTATGCGTTATGCGTTATGCGTTATGAGTAATGCGTGATCCGTTATGCGTTATGCGTTATGCGTTATGCGTTATGAGTAATGCGTGATCCGTTATGCGTTATGCGTTATGCGTTATGCGTTATGCGTTATGTGTTATGCGTTGTGCGTTATCCGCTATGCGTTATGCGTTTTGCGTTATGCGTTATGCGTTATACGTTATGCGTAATGCGTTATGCGTTATGCGTTATGCGTTATGCGTTATGCGTTATGCGTTATGCGTTATGCGTTATGCGTTATGCGTTATGCGTTATGCGTTATGCGTTATGCGTTATGAGTAATGCGTGATCCGTTATGCGTTATGCGTTATGCGTTATGCGTTATGCGTTATGTGTTATGCGTTGTGCGTTATCCGCTATGCGTTATGCGTTTTGCGTTATGCGTTATGCGTTATACGTTATGCGTAATGCGTTATGCGTTATGCGTTATGCGTTATGCGTTATGCGTTATGCGTTATGCGTTATGCGTTATGCGTTATGCGTTATGCGTTATGCGTTATGCGTTATGCGTTATGCGTTATGCGTTATGGGTTATGCGTAATGTGTTATGCGTTGTGCGTTATCCGCTATGCGTTATGCGTTATACGTTATGCGTAATGCGTTATGCGTTATGCGTTATGCGATTTGCGTTATGCGTTATGCGTTGTGGATTGTGCGTTATGAGTCATGCGTTATGCGTTATGCGTTTTGCTTTATGCGTTATGCGTTATGCATTAAGCGTTATGCGTTATACGTTATGCGTTATGCGTTATGCGTTATGCGTTATGCTTTATGCATTATGCGTTATGCGTTATGCGATTTGCGTTATGCGTTATGCGTTATGGGTTATGCGTTATGCGTTATGCGTTATGCGTTACGCTTTATGCATTATGCGTTATGCGTTATGCGATTTGCGTTATGCGTTATGCGTTGTGGATTGTGCGTTATGAGTCATGCGTTATGCGTTATGCGTTTTGCTTTATGCGTTATGCGTTATGGGTTATGCGTTATGCGTTATGCGTTATGCGTTATGCGTTATGGGTTATGAGTAATGCGTGATCCGTTATGCGTTATGCTTCATGCGTTATGAGTTACGCGTAATGCGTTATGCGCTATGAGTAATGCGTGATCCGTTATGCGTTATGCGTTATGAGTAATGCGTGATCCGTTATGCGTTATGCGTTATGCATTAAGCGTTATGCGTTATGCGTTATGCGTTATGCGTTATGCGTTATGCGTTATGCTTTATGCATTATGCGTTATGCGTTATGCGTTATGCGTTATGCGTTATGGGTTATGCGTTATGCGTTATGCGTTATGCGTTATGGGTTATGAGTAATGCGTGATCCGTTATGCGTTATGCTTCATGCGTTATGAGTTACGCGTAATGCGTTATGCGCTATGAGTAATGCGTGATCCGTTATGCGTTATGCGTTATGAGTAATGCGTGATCCGTTATGCGTTATGCGTTATGCATTAAGCGTTATGCGTTATGCGTTATGCGTTATGCGTTATGCGTTATGCGTTTTGCGTTATGCTTTATGCATTATGCGTTATGCGTAATGCGTTATGCGTTATGCGTTATGCGATTTGCGTTATGCGTTATGCGTTATGCGTTATGCGTTATGCGTTATGCGTTATGCGTTATGCGTTATGCGTTATGCGTTATGCGTTATGCGTAAAGCGTTATGCGCTATGGGTCATGCGTTAAGCGTTATGCATTATGCGTTATGCGTTATGCGATTTGCGTTATGAGTTTTGCGTTATGCGTTATGCGTTATGAGTTGTGCGTTATGCGTTATGCGTTATGCGTTATGCGTTATGCGTTATGCGTTATGCGTTATGCGTTATGCGTTATGCGTTATGCGTTATGCGTTATGCGTTATGCGTTATGCGTTATGCGTTATGCGTTATGTGTTATGCGTTGTGCGTTATCCGCTATGCGTTATGCGTTTTGCGTTATGCGTTATACGTTATGCATAATGCGTTATGCGTTATGCGTTATGCGATTTGCGTTATGCGTTATGCGTTATGTGTTATGCGTTATGCGTTATGCGTTATGTGTTATGGGTTATGCGTTATGCGTTATGCGTTATGCGTTATGCGTTATGCGTTATGCGTTATGCTTTATGCATTATGCGTTATGCGTTATGCGATTTGCGTTATGCGTTATGCGTTATGGGTTGTGCGTTATGAGTCATGCGTTATGCGTTATGCGTTTTGCTTTATGCGTTATGCGTTATGGGTTATGCGTTATGCGTTATGCGTTATGCGTTATGGGTTATGAGTAATGCGTGATCCGTTATGCGTTATGCTTTATGCGTTATGAGTTACGCGTAATGCGTTATTCGCTATGGGTCATGCGGTAAGCGCTATGCGTTATGCGTTATGCGTTATGCGTTATGGGTTATGCGTTATGGGTTATGAGTAATGCGTGATCCGTTATACGTTATGCTTCATGCGTTATGAGTTACGCGTAATGCGTTATGCGCTATGGGTCATGCGTTATGCGTTATGCGTTATGCGTTATGCGTTATGCGTTATGCTTTATGCATTATGCGTTATGCGTTATGCGATTTGCGTTATGAGTTTTGCGTTATGCGTTATGCGTTATGAGTTGTGCGTTATGCGTTATGCGTTATGCGTTATGCGTTATGCGTTATGCGTTATGCGTTATGCGTTATGCAATATGCGTTATGCGTTATGCGTTATGCGTTATGCGTTATGCGTTATGCGTTATGCGTTATGCGTTATGCGTTATGCGTTATGCTTTATGCATTATGCGTTATGCGTTATGCGATTTGCGTTATGAGTTTTGCGTTATGCGTTATGCGTTATGAGTTGTGCGTTATGCGTTATGCGTTATGCGTTATGCGTTATGCGTTATGCGTTATGCGTTATGCGTTATGCGTTATGCAATATGCGTTATGCGTTATGCGTTATGCGTTATGCGTTATGCGTTATGCGTTATGCGTTATGCGTTATGCGTTATGCGTTATGCGTTATGTGTTATGCGTTGTGCGTTATACGTTATGCGACTTGCGTTATGCGTTATGCGTTATGCGTTATGCGTTATGCGTTATGCGTTATGGGTTATGCGTTATGCGTTATGCGTTATGCAATATGCGTTATGGGTTGTGCGTTATGAGTCATCTGTTATGCGTTATGCGTTATGTGTTATGCGTTGTGCGTTATCTGCTATGCGTTATGCGTTTTGCGTTATGCGTTATACGTTATGCGTAATGCGTTATGCGTTATGCGTTATGCGTTATGCGTTATGCGTTATGCGATTTGCGTTATGCGTTATGCGTTATGCGTTATGCGTTATGCGTTATGCGTTATGCGTTATGCGTTATGCGTTATGGGTTATGCGTTATGCGTTATGCGTTATGCGTTATGCGTTATGCGTTATGCGTTATGCGTTATGTGTTATGGGTTATGCGTTATGCGTTATGCGTTATGCGTTATGCGTTATGCGTTATGCGTTATGCGATTTGCGTTATGCGTTATGCGTTATGAGTTGTGCGTTATGCGTTATGCGTTATGCGTTATGCGTTATGCGTTATGCGTTATGCGTTATGCGTTATGCGTTATGTGTTATCCGTTGTGCGTTATCCACTAACCGTTATGCGTTTTGCGTTATGCGTTATGCGTTATGCGTTATGCGTTATGCGTTATGCGTTATGCGTTATGAGAAATGCGTGATCCGTTATGCGTTATGCGTTATGAGTAATGCGTGATCCGTTATGCGTTATGCGTTATGCGCTATGAGTAATGCGTGATCCGTTATGCGTTATGCGTTATGAGTACTGCGTGATCCGTTATGCGTTATGCGTTATGAGTAATGCTTGATCCGTTACGCGTTATGCGTTATGCATTAAGCGTTATGCGTTATACGTTATGCGTTATGCGTTATGCGTTATGAGGAATGCGTGATCCGTTATGCGTTATGCGTTATGCGTTAAGCGTTATGCGTTATGCGTTATGAGTAATGCGTGATCCGTTATGCGTTATGCGTTATGCGCTATGAGTAATGCGTGATCCGTTATGCGTTATGCGTTATGAGTAATGCTTGATAAGTTACGCGTTATGCGTTATGCATTAAGCGTTATGCGTTATACGTTATGCGTTATGCGTTATGCGTTATGCGTTATGCTTTATGCATTATGCGTTCTGCGTTATGCGATTTGCGTTATGAGTTTTGCGTTATGCGTTATGCGTTATGACTTGTGCGTTATGCGTTATGCGTTATGCGTTATGCGTTATGCGTTATGCGTTATGCGTTATGCGTTATGCAATATGCGTTGTGCGTTATGCGTTATGCGTTATGCGTTATGCGTTATGCGTTATGCGTTATGTGTTATGCATTGTGCGTTATACGTTATGCGATTTGCGTTATGCGTTATGCGTTATGCGTTATGCGTTATGCGTTATGCGTTATGCGTTATGGGTTATGCGTTATGCGTTATACGTTATGCGTTATGCGTTATGGGTTATGAGTAATGCGTGATCCGTTATACGTTATGCTTCATGCGTTATGAGTTACGCGTAATGCGTTATGCGCTATGGGTCATGCGTTATGCGTTATGCGTTATGCGTTATGCGTTATGCGTTATGCAATATGCGTTATGCGTTACGCGTTATGCGTTATGAGAAATGCGTGATCTGTTATACGTTATGCGTTATGAGTAATGCGTGATCCGTTATGCGTTATGCGTTATGCGCTATGAGTAATGCGTGATCCGTTATGCGTTATGCGTTATGAGTACTGCGTGATCCGTTATGCGTTATGCGTTATGAGTAATGCTTGATCCGTTACGCGTTATGCGTTATGCATTAAGCGTTATGCGTTATACGTTATGCGTTATGCGTTATGCGTTATGAGTAATGCGTGATCCGTTATGCGTTATGCGTTATGCGTTATGCGTTATGCGTTATGCGTTATGCGTTATGCGTTATGAGTAATGCGTGATCCGTTATGTGTTATGCGTTATGCGCTATGAGTAATGCGTGATCCGTTATGCGTTATGCGTTATGAGTAATGCTTGATCCGTTACGCCTTATGCGTTATGCATTAAGCGTTATGCGTTATACGTTATGCTTTATGCGTTATGCGTTATGCGTTATGCGTTATGCGTTATGCGTTATGCGTTATGCGTTATGCGTTATGCGTTATGCGTTATGCGTTATGCGTTATGCGTTATGCGTTATGCGTTATGCGTTATGCGTTATGCGTTATGCGTTATGAGTTATGTGTTATGAGTGATGCGTGATCCGTTACGCGTTATGCGTTATGCATTAAGCGTTATGCGTTATACGTTATGCTTTATGCGTTATGCGTTATGCGTTATGCGTTATGAGTCATGCGTTATGCGTTATGCGTTATGTGTTATGCGTTGTGCGTTATCCGCTATGCGTTATGCGTTTTGCGTTATGCGTTATGCGTTATACGTTATGCGTAATGCGTTATGCGTTATGCGTTATGCGATTTGCGTTATGCGTTATGCGTTATGCGTTATGCGTTATGCGTTATGCGTTATGCGTTATGTGTTATGGGTTATGCGTTATGCGTTATGCGTTATGCGTTATGCGTTATGCGTTATGCGTTATGCGTTATGTGTTATGCGTTATGCATTATGTGTTATCCGTTATGCGTTATCCGTTATGCGTTTTGCGTTATGCGTTATGCGTTATGAGTTGTGCGTTATGCGTTATGCGTTATGCGTTATGCGTTATGCGTTATGCGTTATGCGTTATGCGTTATGCGTTATGCGTTATGCGTTATGCGTTATGCGTTATGCGTTATGCGTTATGCGTTATGCGTTATGCGTTATGCGTTATGCGTTATGCGTTATGCGTTATGCGTTATGAGTTATGTGTTATGAGTGATGCGTGATCCGTTATGCGTTATGCGTTGTGCGTTATGCGTTATGCGTTATGCGTTATGCGTTATGCGTTATGCGTTATGCGTTATGAGTAATGCGTGATCCGTTATGCGTTATGCGTTATGCGTTATGCGTTATGCGTTATGCGTTATGAGTAATGCGTGATCCGTCATGCGTTATGCGTTATGCGCTATGAGTAATGCGTGATCCGTTATGCGTTATGCGTTATGAGTAATGCTTGATCCGTTACGCGTTATGCGCTATGCATTAAGCGTTATGCGTTATACGTTATACGTTATGCGTTATGCGTTATGCGTTATGCTTTATGCATTATGCGTTATGCGTTATGCGATTTGCGTTATGAGTTTTGCGTTATGCGTTATGCGTTATGAGTTGTGCGTTATGCGTTATGCGTTATGCGTTATGCGTTATGCGTTATGCGTTATGCGTTATGCGTTATGCGTTATGCGTTATGCGTTATGCAATATGCGTTATGCGTTATGCGTTATGCGTTATGCGTTATGCGTTATGCGTTATGCGTTATGTGTTATGCGTTGTGCGTTATACGTTATGCGATTTGCGTTATGCGTTATGCGTTATGCGTTATGCGTTATGCGTTATGCGTTATGCGTTATGGGTTATGCGTTTTGCGTTATGCGTTATGCGTTATGCAATATGCGTTATGGGTTGTGCGTTATGAGTCATGCGTTATGCGTTATGCGTTATGTGTTATGCGTTGTGCGTTATCCGCTATGCGTTATGCGTTTTGCGTTATGCGTTATGCGTTATACGTTATGCGTAATGCCTTATGCGTTATGCGTTATGCGTTATGCGATTTGCGTTATGCGTTATGCGTTATGCGTTATGCGTTATGCGTTATGTGTTATGGGTTATGCGTTATGCGTTATGCGTTATGCGTTATGCGTTATGCGTTATGCGTTATGCGTTATGCGTTATGCGTTATGCGTTATGCGTTATGTGTTATGCGTTGTGCGTTATCCGCTATGCGTTATGCGTTTTGCGTTATGCGTTATGCGTTATACGTTATGCGTAATGCGTTATGCGTTATGCGTTATGCGTTATGCGATTTGCGTTATGCGTTATGCGTTATGCGTTATGCGTTATGCGTTATGCGTTATGTGTTATGGGTTATGCGTTATGCGTTATGCGTTATGCGTTATGCGTTATGCGTTATGCGTTATGCGTTATGCGTTATGCGTTATGCGTAATGCGTTAACGTTATGCGTTATGCGTTATGCGTTATGCGTTATGCGTTATGTGTTATGCGTTGTGCGTTATCCGCTATGCGTTATGCGTTTTGCGTTATGCGTTATGCGTTATACGTTATGCGTAATGCGTTATGCGTTATGCGTTATGCGTTATGCGTTATGGGTTATGCGTTATGCGTTATGCGTTATGCGTTATGCAATATGCGTTATGGGTTGGGCGTTATGAGTCATGCGTTATGCGTTATGAGTAATGCGTGATCCGTTATGCGTTATGCGTTATGCGCTATGAGTAATGCGTGATCCGTTTTGCGTTATGCGTTATGAGTACTGCGTGATCCGTTATGCGTTATGCGTTATGAGTAATGCTTGATCCGTTACGCGTTATGCGTTATGCATTAAGCGTTATGCGTTATACGTTATGCGTTATGCGTTATGCGTTATGAGTAATGCGTGATCCGTTATGCGTTATGCGTTATGCGTTATGCGTTATGCGTTATGCGTTATGAGTAATGCGTGATCCGTTATGCGTTTTGCGTTATGCGTTATGAGTACTGCGTGATCCGTTATGCGTTATGCGTTATGAGTAATGCTTGATCCGTTACGCGTTATGCGTTATGCATTAAGCGTTATGCGTTATACGTTATGCGTTATGCGTTATGCGTTATGCGTTATGCGTTATACGTTATGCGTTATGCGTTATGGGTTATGCGTTATGCGTTATACGTTATGCGTTATGCGTTATGGGTTATGAGTAATGCGTGATCCGTTATACGTTATGCTTCATGCGTTATGAGTTACGCGTAATGCGTTATGCGCTATGGTTCATGCGTTATGCGTTATGCGTTATGCGTTATGCGTTATGCGTTATGCAATATGCGTTATGCGTTATGCGTTATGCGTTATGAGAAATGCGTGATCCGTTATGCGTTATGCGTTATGAGTAATGCGTGATCCGTTATGCGTTATGCGTTATGCGCTATGAGTAATGCGTGATCCGTTATGCGTTATGCGTTATGAGTACTGCGTGATCCGTTATGCGTTATGCGTTATGAGTAATGCTTGATCCGTTACGCGTTATGCGTTATGCATTAAGCGTTATGCGTTATACGTTATGCGTTATGCGTTATGCGTTATGAGTAATGCGTGATCCGTTATGGGTTATGCGTTATGCGTTATGCGTTATGCGTTATGCGTTATGCGTTATGCGTTATGCGTTATGCGTTATGCGTAATGCGTTAACGTTATGCGTTATGCGTTATGCGTTATGCGTTATGCGTTATGTGTTATGCGTTGTGCGTTATCCGCTATGCGTTATGCGTTTTGCGTTATGCGTTATGCGTTATACGTTATGCGTAATGCGTTATGCGTTATGCGTTATGCGTTATGCGTTATGGGTTATGCGTTATGCGTTATGCGTTATGCGTTATGCAATATGCGTTATGGGTTGTGCGTTATGAGTCATGCGTTATGCGTTATGAGTAATGCGTGATCCGTTATGCGTTATGCGTTATGCGCTATGAGTAATGCGTGATCCGTTTTGCGTTATGCGTTATGAGTACTGCGTGATCCGTTATGCGTTATGCGTTATGAGTAATGCTTGATCCGTTACGCGTTATGCGTTATGCATTAAGCGTTATGCGTTATACGTTATGCGTTATGCGTTATGCGTTATGAGTAATGCGTGATCCGTTATGCGTTATGCGTTATGCGTTATGCGTTATGCGTTATGCGTTATGAGTAATGCGTGATCCGTTATGCGTTATGCGTTATGCGCTATGAGTAATGCGTGATCCGTTATGCGTTATGCGTTATGAGTAATGCTTGATCCGTTACGCGTTATGCGTTATGCATTAAGCGTTATGCGTTATACGTTATGCGTTATGCGTTATGCGATTTGCGTTATGAGTTTTGCGTTATGCGTTATGCGTTATGACTTGTGCGTTATGCGTTATGCGTTATGCATTATGCGTTATGCGTTATGCGTTATGCGTTATGCGTTATGCAATATGCGTTATGCGTTATGCGTTATGCGTTATGCGTTATGCGTTATGCGTTATGCGTTATGTGTTATGCATTGTGCGTTATACGTTATGCGATTTGCGTTATGCGTTATGCGTTATGGGTTATGCGTTATGCGTTATGCGTTATGCGTTATGGGTTATGCGTTATGCGTTATACGTTATGCGTTATGCGTTATGGGTTATGAGTAATGCGTGATCCGTTATACGTTATGCTTCATGCGTTATGAGTTACGCGTAATGCGTTATGCGCTATGGGTCATGCGTTATGCGTTATGCGTTATGCGTTATGCGTTATGCAATATGCGTTATGCGTTATGCGTTATGCGTTATGAGAAATGCGTGATCCGTTATGCGTTATGCGTTATGAGTAATGCGTGATCCGTTATGCGTTATGCGTTATGCGCTATGAGTAATGCGTGATCCGTTATGCGTTATGCGTTATGAGTACTGCGTGATCCGTTATGCGTTATGCGTTATGAGTAATGCTTGATCCGTTACGCGTTATGCGTTATGCATTAAGCGTTATGCGTTATACGTTATGCGTTATGCGTTATGCGTTATGAGTAATGCGTGATCCGTTATGGGTTATGCGTTATGCGTTATGCGTTATGCTTTATGCATTATGCGTTATGCGTTATGCGATTTGCGTTATGAGTTTTGCGTTATGCGTTATGCGTTATGACTTGTGCGTTATGCGTTATGCGTTATGCATTATGCGTTATGCGTTATGCGTTATGCGTTATGCGTTATGCGTTATGCAATATGCGTTATGCGTTATGCGTTATGCGTTATGCGTTATGCGTTATGCGTTATGCGTTATGCGTTATGTGTTATGCATTGTGCGTTATACGTTATGCGATTTGCGTTATGCGTTATGCGTTATGCGTTATGCGTTATGCGTTATGCGTTATGCGTTATGGGTTATGCGTTATGCGTTATACGTTATGCGTTATGCGTTATGGGTTATGAGTAATGCGTGTGTAACGGACCGATTTCGCGAATGCCTGTAGCCAGAGAGTAACCAGGGTTCGAGGGACGTTTTAAATGAACTAGAATGCGAAATCGGGTAGAACTAGATTTATTTAACGGCCATGCAGCCGGAACGTGAGGGGTGGCCTAACCACCATGAACGTAACAAAACAAATCATCCGGTTTCGATAACGATCCTTAACAATAAAACTTTATAAACAAAAAAAAGAAACAATTGGGTGATCCCGCGGACAATAGCGGTACGCTCGGACGGGAGACTGGACGCCGCCGGGGCGTGGGTGTTCACGGTCTCGGTGGTGTCTTCGCTCGAGCTGGAGCGGGCTAGAACAGAATCCCCCCCCCCGAACTAGCAGTCAGTATAGAACTAGAGAATTATGCGCAATTAATCATTAGTGAGCGGACGATCAAAAGAAATATCTCTGCGCGGAAATTACAAGTAAGGGAAACTAATCCTAATTAAATCCTATCGCGGTTTCGCCGGTGGCGCGGATCGCGACCTAGAATCGCGCACGGATATCGCGCGTCGCGTTCGGGCGACTAGACCGCGTTGGCGGACTCCTCGTGAGCCCGGGGCGATTCACGTTCCGCAACTCCGTCGTGACGTAGCGTCGTAGCCCTCCACAGAAACACCTGTGCTCGAACTACGAAACGCACGCGCCTCAGAAGCTCCTGAGGGGATTCGTGCTCGCCGTTGCCCCGAGGGACGTACGGGTCGTGATGCCCGAAGAGCCGTCGTTCCGGAATTCCTGGCGGCCGGACGCCGGGCCGGCTGAGCAATGGAGCGGAGGGTGCCGCACTACGACTCAGCGACACCTGAGAAACCGTAGCGAGGAACGCACGCGCCTCAGAGGCACCTGAGGGGATTCGTGCTCACCATCCGCAACACCGAACTCCTCCGACGCGACGACGACGTGTCGGCTCCGTACGCACGGCTCGGACGTTTGGAGTACGCCCTGGAGCGGCGATCCCAGTCTGCGTTACACTGGTCGGATTCGTGCCCAGCAAAGCTGTTTAACTCTGAGAAGAGCTGGCAGGTCCGGTGATCGTTGCTCGACGGCTCCGGGCGAACTCCGCGCTCGCGGCGTTTCGTCGCGCCTTATATACGCGTGTTCCGCCGCGGCGCGTGGTGGGGAAGCGCGATTGCGCTTCGCCTATTGGTTCGCGCTTGTGTCGCGAATGTCTATAAATATAAGTGCCATCCGGCCGGCTTCGCTCATATGCGATTCGCGACGAGTCGACGACGGACGGCTCGTCGCACCCCCCCCTTCCTCCGGAAGCGGACGCATGCGGGAGGAAACGACCGCGCACAAGCGTACGTTGCCCCGAGGGCACTACCCCGAAAATGATAACGTAGCAGTGGCGGCCCCCACTACCGATAGCGTGGTGTTGACCGATGTTATTGCCTTACCCATGGTATCGGCGTTCCCACGTGGCGGATTTCGCCTGTGTCCTCGTCCAGTCGGAGTGGCCATCTCTCGTTTCCGCATATGACCCGGTATCGCCGGACGCCAATCGGTGCCCAGAACTCGCGCCCGTTGGGGAGTACCTGGCGTCTTTTCGGCAGATGCTCCAGGTATTGGGGGAGCGGTATGGTCCGTGGTTCCCCCAGCTCGAGCCGTTGTAACATGACTCGAGCTGTCCGGCCGATGTTGATCGCCGACGTCGATTGCTGGGCCGCGTCGTGTCCTCCTTCGCCGCTTGCTTCCGCCGTACGGCGGGCCCCGCCTTGCCTCCGCGTCAACCGCTTCGGAATCGCTGGTGTCGCTGGTGGTCCGGCCTTCCGGAGTGGGAGGGATCGGTTCACTGTTCTCGGTGCGGTTTCCGGTTTCGGCGCCGGTACTCCTGACGGTCCCGGTGCCGGTCCGGCGATCTTCGCCGCCGTCTCTCTTGCCGTTCGGGCGGCACGCCCTGTGTCCGCCGTTAGCGTCGCGGACTTCGGTACGCTGGGTCTCATCCAGTGGGGTGAGGTAATTCTCGCCGTCCTGCCGGATTGGGCCATCGCGGTTGCGAGGAGCTGGCTCCGTGGCGGGCCGGCCCGAAGCACTCCTACGCCCTCCCAGCGTCTGCCGCGTATCGCCTCGGCCGATGGCAGCCGCATTGGAGGCACCACGCGCTTCGGTTGCGTTGGTCGGCGTTGGCCCTGAGGAGGCCACTGGTCGTCGCGGCCGCAATCTCCGCGGTGAGGCGTTGGGGGAGGTATGTACTCCCCGTGCCTCCGGTATTCCTCCTCCAGCTCCTCGAGGAACGCGTCGAGCTCTTGACTGGACGATCCTTCCTGCGACATTGTCTAGCTTTGACTGATCCCGGTCCTCTGGTGATCGCTGGTCCCCATCCGCTTTCTCTCCCCCTGGTCCTCCGGGGGTAACGGGTGGGGGGTTATCTGGTCCATCCTCTGCGGTTCGGTACGGTTTGATGTCCCGCACGTGCACGTGTTTCGCCCAGCGCCCCGCGTTGTCGCAGAGATCAAAGATGACCGGCGAGACTTTGTTCCGCACCTGAAAGGGGCCGCTAAATCTCTCCGCTAGTTTCGCGTTTCGGAACTCTGCTTTATCAGAGAGAATATGACTGCGTTTGAGCACGTAGGTGCCGACGCGTGGTTCCCATTTTCGCCGGTGCTTGTCGTATTGCCTACTCTGATTTTGAAAACTACGCGCCGAATTGCTTTCCGCCAATTCTCGTGCTTCCCGTAATCGTTGTAAACGATGTTCTAACGCGGCAGACGGCCTTTTTCCGGACTGGAATCGTAGGGTTCCCGGCGCGACGAGTTCCCTCCCGGTATTTAAATATGCCGGCGAGTATCCCACGGCGCTATGTTGCGCCGTGTTGTACGCGAAGGCGATCTCGGGACAAAGTACATCCCAGTTCCGCTGCGACCGGCCTGTATATTGCCCGATCATTGTCTTGACCACTTGGTTAACTCGCTCCACCGGGTTGCATTGTGGGGCGTAAGGTGGCGTACGTCGATGTTTGATGCCCCATTCGTCGAACGCTTTCTCGATTTCTTTCCCGACGAACTGTTTTCCATTGTCGGTTACCATGGTTCTCGGACAACCGTGCTTCAAGACCACGAGCTCCCGGATGGCTCGTACAATGGCGCCGCCTGTGGCTCGTCTCAACGGGCGTAATTCGATCCATTTGGTGTACCGGTCCTGCATCACCAGCAGCATGGTATTTCCCGCGCTGGATCGGGGCAATGGCCCCACTAAATCGGCGGAAACCATTTCCCATGGCTGGTCGACTCGCGTCGCGTGCATGAGCCCCGCGGGTGCCTGTTGTTGTGCCTTGTACTTCTGGCAGCTATCGCATGATCGGACGTGGCGTGCTCCGTCGCGGAGCATCCCTGGCCAGTAGTAAAGTCGGCAGAGGCGGATCAAGGTTTTCGCGACCCCGAGGTGGCCCGCGGTTGGGTCGTCGTGTGCTTCGTGGAGGACGCGTGGTCGGTCCTTTGTGGCCACGCACAATTTCCAACTGTCGGCTGCCGGATGTTCGTCGAAATCCAGTGTGTGTAGTACATGCCGGAATAGGCGCCCCCCTTTGATGCAATATTCCGGGTGGTTTTCCGGTCGGTCCTTCACTTCCTGCAATTGGTGATGGTACCACGGGCATTTCCTGGCTGGTCGCGTTTCGTAGACCGGCACGGGCTGTCGCGAGAGCGCATCGGCTACCGTATTCTCTGGGCCCCGACGGTAGCGGATTTCGAAGTCCCACTGTCCGAGTTCCATTGCCCACCGGGCGAGTCGTCCGGAGGGGTTGTCCATTCTCTCCAGCCACTTCAGGGACTGATGGTCGGTTAAGACGACGAAATGGTACCCTTCCAGATAATGTCGCATTTTCCAGATGCCCCACCGGACTGCAAGGCATTCGAGCTCCGTCGCTGAGTAGTTTCGTTCGGCCTGATTCAGCGTTCGACTGGCATAAGCAATCACTCGTTCCCCCTGGTCTCCTTCCTGGGTGAGGACCGCACCGAGCCCATCTCGACTGGCATCGGTTTGCAGGGTGAACGTTTTGTCCCAGTCTGGTACGGCTAGTACCGGAGCTTCCGCGAGCCGTTGCTTTAGCTGGTTGAACGCGTTTCGTTGGGGTTCCCCCCATTTCCATTGGCTCTTTTTCTTCAGGAGACTGGTCAGCGGAGCTGCGATCCTTGACACGTCCGGTAGGAACCGCCGGTACCAGGAGAGGAGGCCTAAGAATCGTCGTAATTCTTTCGTGCTCGCTGGGGCCGTTAACTGTGTCACGGCCGATACCTTTTCCGGGTCCGTCCGCAGACCGTCTTGGTCGACTACATGTCCTAGATATTTTAGTCGTTCGCGCGCGAAATGGCATTTCTCCCAATTCGGCCGCAGGTTCGCTGCGCGGAGCCGCTGGAAGACTACCTTGAGTATGTTTAGGTGCTCCTGGAAGGTCTTGCTGGCGATGACAATATCGTCTAGATATGCAAAGGCGGACGGTGCCAGGTCCGGTGATATCACCCGGTCTAGTAGGCGCTGGAAGGTGGACGGCGCGGAGTGAAGCCCGAAGGGCATCACTCTGAATTCGAGCAATCCTTTCCCTGGTACCGTGAATGCCGTGAGGGGTCGGCTGGCCGCCGTGAGTGGCACTTGCCAGTACCCGTTCTTTAAGTCGATCGTCGACAGGTATTTCGCTCCTCTGAGTTTGTCTAGCGTTGCGTTGATGTGTGGCAACGGGTAAGCGTCCTTTTTCGTCACTTTATTTAATCGTCGGAAGTCGACGCAAAAGCGGTATTTTCCGTCCTTTTTCTTGGCGAGCACGATGGGAGAGCTCCACGGGCTCCTGGAGGGTTGGATCACCCCTTCCTCCAGCATCTTTTCGATCTCGGTATTAATTATCTCCTGCATCGCGGGATTTCGCGGTCGGTATCGTTGCTTGATAGGGGTCGGGTCTTCAAGCCGGATTTCGTGTTCGGTCAGTGGTGTCGTGCCGCGCACCCCCGCGAATCTCTCTTCTTCTTGGTTGATGAAGTCGGCCAATTGTTGTTGTTCGTCCCGCCGTAGGTGGTTGAGTCCGACCGGCGTGTGGGCGGTACAGAGGCCGTGTCGAGTCTCCCTGATGTTTGGGAGTAACCATTTCCTATTCATGGCTACTCCAAGGCGCATCTTAATGAGTGCGTCCATCCCCAGCAGTACATCGTGTTCCATCGTATCCATGACGAAGTACTGGTGGGCAAGGGGGTTACCGTCCACGAGGCTTGTCCCCCACACGCTGCGGGTGAGCGGCGTTTCTGTTCCGTCGGCCATGGCGGCGGAGCTTTCTTCCGGGATCTCCTCCCAACCATTCCGGAGGCATCGGTCGGCTGTCCGTGCGTTCACGTATGAACACACCGAGCCGGTATCTACGAGTGCCTTGGTTTCGTGTTTCCCCATGGTAATGGGGATGAAAATCCGGTTTTCTGGGATCTCGGTGGCCGGGTCGTAGTTTAGGCTGTCCCGGCCCGTGTCCCGTTTCCCTGTTCTGCCCGATAACAGCAGTCACGTGTCAGGACATCGTCTTTCCCGCACATGGAGCAGAATCGTGCCGGTTCATTTCGGCAGGCGAACCGTGAGTGCCCCGGGCGCTTGCAACGCCAGCAATGCGTGTTCCGGTTGTAGGCGCTGGCTGTGGGAATCGGAGCAGCGGCCGCCGCCCGATAGTATTGCTCCCTCCTTCCCGGTTGGGGTTCCGGGGCCTTGCGGCGTAGCCGCTGCAGGACCTCTTCGACGGCCACGACGCGCTGAATTAACTCGTCCGCGTTCTGGACCTCCGTCCTCCGTATTTGTAGTTGTAGTTCGTCCTTCATGTGGTAATACAGCGTGTCAAGCTGTCGTTCGAGCGAGTATCCTCCGTGCCTCCGTAGGAGTGTAAGCATTTCGGTGACGAACGCGCGGATCGGTTCGTTTGTACCTTGATATCGGTCAGTGATTCGTCGCTCCAAGTGGCGTTGTTCGTCTGCTGGCAAGTAGTACTTCCGGAGGCGTGCCTGTAGGTCTGTCCAGGAAGTGACCGTTGGGGCGACGCAACGGTACCACAGCTGAGCGTCTCCGCGTAACAGCTCGGGAAAGCCGTCGAGCATCCGTTGGTCCGACAGGTGGTATGCACCTTGCAGTTCGTTGGCACGCTCGAGGAAACCGTGTGGGTCGCGCCCGTCGAAGTGGCAATTCCACTTCCTCATTTGGTCGAGGGTGGTTGCCGTCGTGGCCCCTGTTACCGCCGGTAGGGTCGGTGCGGTCGGGGTGACCGGGGTGGAGGTGTTACGAATGCCGGCCACGAGTTCGTCGTGAACCTCGACCAGATCTTTAGTCTGGTCGGCTTCCTCCTTGTACCCGGGTTCGTCCTCGGGTTTGTCCGCGAAGAGCTCGGGGTTTCGTCGGACGTAGGAGACCATCCGCTGACGTAGTTGCACCAGCGTCCCCTCCGTTCCGATGCCGCGATGAGCTAGTTCCATGACGAGTTGTTCCTTACGGAGACGGTAAACCCAAGAGACTCCCATGGTGTACGAGCGGCCCCGAGGGGTTTTAGTGAGCGCACGTTTCGAGTTTTAACGGAAAGCAGTCCGGCCGCTACTGCGCGGCAAAAAAAAAATTTAACCGGGCACTGGGGAGTAAACGTGTAGTGACGGCAGGACGACAAGCACTTGGAGGTCGAGAACGCTGAGGAATAGAAGCGGAGCGAGAGAGAGAAAAAAAATTTTTGCTTCACCGACCGGCCTCGGTGTCGCGTCCGGGTTTGTCTCCCCGCGTCCAGGTGCGGAACTAGTGTACAAGGTGGACCGCGCACTGAATCGCCTCGTTATCTCGCGTCGTTATCGGAGCGTCGCGACGCCTACGCTGCGCGAACTTCGGTTCGACGGCGGGCCTCAGACGTCGTAATTTCCGTGCTGGTTGATACTGACTGCTAGTTTAACTCAGGTCCCTGTTCGGGCGCCATGTAACGGACCGATTTCGCGAATGCCTGTAGCCAGAGAGTAACCAGGGTTCGAGGGACGTTTTAAATGAACTAGAATGCGAAATCGGGTAGAACTAGATTTATTTAACGGCCATGCAGCCGGAACGTGAGGGGTGGCCTAACCACCATGAACGTAACAAAACAAATAATCCGGTTTCGATAACGATCCTTAACAATAAAACTTTATAAACAAAAAAAAGAAACAATTGGGTGATCCCGCGGACAATAGCGGTACGCTCGGACGGGAGACTGGACGCCGCCGGGGCGTGGGTGTTCACGGTCTCGGTGGTGTCTTCGCTCGAGCTGGAGCGGGCTAGAACAGAATCCCCCCCCCCCGAACTAGCAGTCAGTATAGAACTAGAGAATTATGCGCAATTAATCATTAGTGAGCGGACGATCAAAAGAAATATCTCTGCGCGGAAATTACAAGTAAGGGAAACTAATCCTAATTAAATCCTATCGCGGTTTCGCCGGTGGCGCGGATCGCGACCTAGAATCGCGCACGGATATCGCGCGTCGCGTTCGGGCGACTAGACCGCGTTGGCGGACTCCTCGTGAGCCCGGGGCGATTCACGTTCCGCAACTCCGTCGTGACGTAGCGTCGTAGCCCTCCACAGAAACACCTGTGCTCGAACTACGAAACGCACGCGCCTCAGAAGCTCCTGAGGGGATTCGTGCTCGCCGTTGCCCCGAGGGACGTACGGGTCGTGATGCCCGAAGAGCCGTCGTTCCGGAATTCCTGGCGGCCGGACGCCGGGCCGGCTGAGCAATGGAGCGGAGGGTGCCGCACTACGACTCAGCGACACCTGAGAAACCGTAGCGAGGAACGCACGCGCCTCAGAGGCACCTGAGGGGATTCGTGCTCACCATCCGCAACACCGAACTCCTCCGACGCGACGACGACGTGTCGGCTCCGTACGCACGGCTCGGACGTTTGGAGTACGCCCTGGAGCGGCGATCCCAGTCTGCGTTACACTGGTCGGATTCGTGCCCAGCAAAGCTGTTTAACTCTGAGAAGAGCTGGCAGGTCCGGTGATCGTTGCTCGACGGCTCCGGGCGAACTCCGCGCTCGCGGCGTTTCGTCGCGCCTTATATACGCGTGTTCCGCCGCGGCGCGTGGTGGGGAAGCGCGATTGCGCTTCGCCTATTGGTTCGCGCTTGTGTCGCGAATGTCTATAAATATAAGTGCCATCCGGCCGGCTTCGCTCATATGCGATTCGCGACGAGTCGACGACGGACGGCTCGTCGCACGTGATCCGTTATACGTTATGCTTCATGCGTTATGAGTTACGCGTAATGCGTTATGCGCTATGGGTCATGCGTTATGCGTTATGCGTTATGCGTTATGCCTTATGCGTTATGCAATATGCGTTATGCGTTATGCGTTATGCGTTATGAGAAATGCGTGATCCGTTATGCGTTATGCGTTATGAGTAATGCGTGATCCGTTATGCGTTATGCGTTATGCGCTATGAGTAATGCGTGATCCGTTATGCGTTATGCGTTATGAGTACTGCGTGATCCGTTATGCGTTATGCGTTATGAGTAATGCTTGATCCGTTACGCGTTATGCGTTATGCATTAAGCGTTATGCGTTATACGTTATGCGTTATGCGTTATGCGTTATGAGTAATGCGTGATCCGTTATGGGTTATGCGTTATGCGTTATGCGTTATGCGTTATGCGTTATGCGTTATGAGTAATGCGTGATCCGTTATGCGTTATGCGTTATGCGCTATGAGTAATGCGTGATCCGTTATGCGTTATGCGTTATGAGTAATGCTTGATCCGTTACGCGTTATGCGTTATGCATTAAGCGTTATGCGTTATACGTTATGCGTTATGCGTTATGCGTTATGCTTTATGCATTATGCGTTATGCGTTATGCGATTTGCGTTATGAGTTTTGCGTTATGCGTTATGCGTTATGAGGTGTGCGTTATGCGTTATGCGTTATGCGTTATGCGTTATGCGTTATGCGTTATGCAATATGCGTTATGCGTTATGCGTTATGCGTTATGCGTTATGCGTTATGCGTTATGCGTTATGCGTTATGTGTTATGCGTTGTGCGTTATACGTTATGCGATTTGCGTTATGCGTTATGCGTTATGCGTTATGCGTTATGCGTTATGCGTTATGGGTTATGCGTTATGCGTTATGCGTTATGCGTTATGCAATATGCGTTATGGGTTGTGCGTTATGAGTCATGCGTTATGCGTTATGCGTTATGTGTTATCCGTTGTGCGTTATCCGCTATGCGTTATGCGTTTTGCGTTATGCGTTATGCGTTATACGTTATGCGTAATGCGTTATGCGTTATGCGTTATGCGATTTGCGTTATGCGTTATGCGTTATGCGTTATGCGTTATGCGTTATGCAATATGCGTTATGCGTTATGCGTTATGCGTTATGCGTTATGCGTTATGCGTTATGCGTTATGCGTTATGTGTTATGCGTTGTGCGTTATACGTTATGCGATTTGCGTTATGCGTTATGCGTTATGCGTTATGCATTATGCGTTATGCGTTATGCGTTATGCGTTATGCGTTATGCGTTATGCGTTATGCGTTATGCGTTATGCGTTATGCGTTATGCGTTATGCGTTATGCGTTATGCGTTATGCGTTATGCGTTATGCGTTATGAGAAATGCGTGATCCGTTATGCGTTATGCGTTATGCGTTATGAGTAATGCGTGATCCGTTATGCGTTATGCGTTATGCGTTATGCGTTATGCGTTATGCGTTATGCGTTATGCGTTATGCGTTATGCTTTATGCGTTATGAGTTACGCGTAATGCGTTATGCGTTATGCGTTATGGGTTATGCGTTATGTGTTATGAGTTATGCGTTATGCGTTATGCGTTATGCGTTATGCGTTATGCGTTATGCGTTATGCGTTATGGGTTATCCGTTATGCGTTATCCGTTATGAGTTTTGCGTTATGCGTTATGAGTTGTGCGTTATGAGTTGTGCGTTATGCGTTATGCGTTATGCGTTATGCGTTATGCGTTATGCGTTATGCGTTATGCGTTATGCGTTATGCGTTATGCGTTATGCGTTATGAGTAATGCTTGATCCGTTACGCGTTATGCGTTATGCGTTATGCGTTATGGGTTATGCGTTATGAGTTATGAGTTATGCGTTATGCGTTATGCGTTATGCGTTATGCGTTATGCATGATGTGTTATCCGTTATGCGTTATCCGTTATGCGTTTTGCGTTATGCGTTATGCGTTATGAGTTGTGCGTTATGCGTTATGCGTTATGCGTTATGCGTTATGCGTTATGCGTTATGCGTTATGCGTTATGCGTTATGCGTTATGCGTTATGCGTTATGTGTTATGCGTTGTGCGTTATCCACTAACCGTTATGCGATTTGCGTTATGCGTTATGCGTTATGCGTTATGCGTTATGCAATATGCGTTATGCGTTATGCGTTATGCGTTATGCGTCATGCGTTAAGCGTTATGCGTTATGCGTTATGTGTTATGCGTTGTGCGTTATACGTTATGCGATTTGCGTTATGCGTTATGCGTTATGCGTTATGCGTTATGCGTTATGCGTTATGCGTTATGCGTTATGCGTTATGCGTTATGCGTTATGCGTTATGCGTTATGCGTTATGCGTTATGCGTTATGCGTTATGCGTTATGAGAAATGCGTGATCCGTTATGCGTTATGAGTAATGCGTGATCCGTTATGCGTTATGCGTTATGCGTTATGCGTTATGCGTTATGCGTTATGCTTTATGCGTTATGAGTTACGCGTAATGCGTTATGCGTTATGCGTTATGGGTTATGCGTTATGTGTTATGAGTTATGCGTTATGCGTTATGCGTTATGCGTTATGCGTTATGGGTTATCCGTTATGCGTTATCCGTTATGAGTTTTGCGTTATGCGTTATGAGTTGTGCGTTATGCGTTATGCGTTATGCGTTATGCGTTATGCGTTATGCGTTATGCGTTATGCGTTATGCGTTATGCGTTATGCGTCATGAGTAATGCTTGATCCGTTACGCGTTATGCGTTATGCGTTATGCGTTATGGGTTATGCGTTATGAGTTATGAGTTATGCGTTATGCGTTATGCGTTATGCGTTATGCGTTATGCATGATGTGTTATCCGTTATGCGTTATCCGTTATGCGTTTTGCGTTATGCGTTATGCGTTATGAGTTGTGCGTTATGCGTTATGCGTTATGCGTTATGCGTTATGCGTTATGCGTTATGCGTTATGCGTTATGCGTTATGCGTTATGCGTTATGCGTTATGTGTTATGCGTTGTGCGTTATCCACTAACCGTTATGCGTTTTGCGTTATGCGTTATGCGTTATGCGTTATGCGTTATGCGTTATGCGTTATGCGTTATGCGTTATGCGTTATGAGAAATGCGTGATCCGTTATGCGTTATGCGTTATGAGTAATGCGTGATCCGTTATGCGTTATGCGTTATGCGCTATGAGTAATGCGTGATCCGTTATGCGTTATGCGTTATGAGTACTGCGTGATCCGTTATGCGTTATGCGTTATGAGTAATGCTTGATCCGTTACGCGTTATGCTTTATGCATTAAGCGTTATGCGTTATACGTTCTGCGTTATGCGTTATGCGTTATGAGTAATGCGTGATCCGTTATGCGTTATGCGTTATGCGTTATGCGTTATGCGTTATGAGTAATGCGTGATCCGTTATGCGTTATGCGTTATGCGCTATGAGTAATGCGTGATCCGTTATGCGTTATGCGTTATGAGTAATGCTTGATCCGTTACGCGTTATGCGTTATGCATTAAGCGTTATGCGTTATACGTTATGCGTTATGCGTTATGCGTTATGCGTTATGCGTTATGCTTTATGCATTATGCGTTATGCGTTATGCGATTTGCGTTATGAGTTTTGTGTTATGCGTTATGCGTTATGACTTGTGCGTTATGCGTTATGCGTTATGCATTATGCGTTATGCGTTATGCGTTATGCGTTATGCGTTATGCGTTATGCGTTATGCAATATGCGTTATGCGTTATGCGTTATGCGTTATGCGTTATGCGTTATGCGTTATGCGTTATGCGTTATGTGTTATGCATTGTGCGTTATACGTTATGCGATTTGCGTTATGTGTTATGGGTTATGAGTAATGCGTGATCCGTTATACGTTATGCTTCATGCGTTATGAGTTACGCGTAATGCGTTATGCGCTATGGGTCATGCGTTATGCGTTATGCGTTATGCGTTATGCGTTATGCGTTATGCGTTATGCGTTATGCAATATGCGTTATGCGTTATGCGTTATGCGTTATGAGAAATGCGTGATCCGTTATGCGTTATGCGTTATGAGTAATGCGTGATCCGTTATGCGTTATGCGTTATGCGCTATGAGTAATGCGTGATCCGTTATGCGTTATGCGTTATGAGTACTGCGTGATCCGTTATGCGTTATGCGTTATGAGTAATGCTTGATCCGTTACGCGTTATGCGTTATGCATTAAGCGTTATGCGTTATACGTTATGCGTTATGCGTTATGCGTTATGAGTAATGCGTGATCCGTTATGGGTTATGCGTTATGCGTTATGCGTTATGCGTTATGCGTTATGCGTTATGCGTTATGCGTTATGCGTTATGAGTAATGCGTGATCCGTTATGCGTTATGCGTTATGCGTTATGAGTAATGCTTGATCCGTTACGCGTTATGCGTTATGCATTAAGCGTTATGCGTTATACGTTATACGTTATGCGTTATGCGTTCTGCGTTATGCTTTATGCATTATGCGTTATGCGTTATGCGATTTGCGTTATGAGTTTTGCGTTATGCGTTATGCGTTATGAGGTGTGCGTTATGCGTTATGCGTTATGCGTTATGCGTTATGCGTTATGCGTTATGCGTTATGCAATATGCGTTATGCGTTATGCGTTATGCGTTATGCGTTATGCGTTATGCGTTATGCGTTATGTGTTATGCGTTGTGCGTTATACGTTATGCGATTTGCGTTATGAGTAATGCGTGATCCGTTATGCGTTATGCGTTATGCGCTATGAGTAATGCGTGATCCGTTATGCGTTATGCGTTATGAGTAATGCTTGATCCGTTACGCGTTATGCGTTATGCATTAAGCGTTATGCGTTATACGTTATGCGTTATGCGTTATGCGATTTGCGTTATGAGTTTTGCGTTATGCGTTATGCGTTATGACTTGTGCGTTATGCGTTATGCGTTATGCATTATGCGTTATGCGTTATGCGTTATGCGTTATGCGTTATGCAATATGCGTTATGCGTTATGCGTTATGCGTTATGCGTTATGCGTTATGCGTTATGCGTTATGTGTTATGCATTGTGCGTTATACGTTATGCGATTTGCGTTATGCGTTATGCGTTATGCGTTATGCGTTATGCGTTATGCGTTATGCGTTATGGGTTATGCGTTATGCGTTATACGTTATGCGTTATGCGTTATGGGTTATGAGTAATGCGTGATCCGTTATACGTTATGCTTCATGCGTTATGAGTTACGCGTAATGCGTTATGCGCTATGGGTCATGCGTTATGCGTTATGCGTTATGCGTTATGCGTTATGCGTTATGCAATATGCGTTATGCGTTATGCGTTATGCGTTATGCGTTATGAGAAATGCGTGATCCGTTATGCGTTATGCGTTATGAGTAATGCGTGATCCGTTATGCGTTATGCGTTATGCGCTATGAGTAATGCGTGATCCGTTATGCGTTATGCGTTATGAGTACTGCGTGATCCGTTATGCGTTATGCGTTATGAGTAATGCTTGATCCGTTACGCGTTATGCGTTATGCATTAAGCGTTATGCGTTATACGTTATGCGTTATGCGTTATGCGTTATGAGTAATGCGTGATCCGTTATGGGTTATGCGTTATGCGTTATGCGTTATGCTTTATGCATTATGCGTTATGCGTTATGCGATTTGCGTTATGAGTTTTGCGTTATGCGTTATGCGTTATGACTTGTGCGTTATGCGTTATGCGTTATACGTTATGCGATTTGCGTTATGCGTTATGCGTTATGCGTTATGCGTTATGCGTTATGCGTTATGCGTTATGGGTTATGCGTTATGCGTTATACGTTATGCGTTATGCGTTATGGGTTATGAGTAATGCGTGATCCGTTATACGTTATGCTTCATGCGTTATGAGTTACGCGTAATGCGTTATGCGCTATGGGTCATGCGTTATGCGTTATGCGTTATGCGTTATGCCTTATGCGTTATGCAATATGCGTTATGCGTTATGCGTTATGAGAAATGCGTGATCCGTTATGCGTTATGCGTTATGAGTAATGCGTGATCCGTTATGCGTTATGCGTTATGCGCTATGAGTAATGCGTGATCCGTTATGCGTTATGCGTTATGAGTACTGCGTGATCCGTTATGCGTTATGCGTTATGAGTAATTCTTGATCCGTTACGCGTTATGCGTTATGCATTAAGCGTTATGCGTTATACGTTATGCGTTATGCGTTATGCGTTATGAGTAATGCGTGATCCGTTATGGGTTATGCGTTATGCGTTATGCGTTATGCGTTATGCGTTATGCGTTATGAGTAATGCGTGATCCGTTATGCGTTATGCGTTATGCGCTATGAGTAATGCGTGATCCGTTATGCGTTATGCGTTATGAGTAATGCTTGATCCGTTACGCGTTATGCGTTATGCATTAAGCGTTATGCGTTATACGTTATGCGTTATACGTTATGCGTTATGCTTTATGCATTATGCGTTATGCGTTATGCGATTTGCGTTATGAGTTTTGCGTTATGCGTTATGCGTTATGAGGTGTGCGTTATGCGTTATGCGTTATGCGTTATGCGTTATGCGTTATGCGTTATGCGTTATGCGTTATGCAATATGCGTTATGCGTTATGCGTTATGCGTTATGCGTTATGCGTTATGCGTTATGCGTTATGCGTTATGTGTTATGCGTTGTGCGTTATACGTTATGCGATTTGCGTTATGCGTTATGCGTTATGCGTTATGCGTTATGCGTTATGCGTTATGCGTTATGCGTTATGCGTTATGCGTTATGCGTTATGCAATATGCGTTATGGGTTGTGCGTTATGAGTCATGCGTTATGCGTTATGCGTTATGTGTTATCCGTTGTGCGTTATCCGCTATGCGTTATGCGTTTTGCGTTATGCGTTATGCGTTATACGTTATGCGTAATGCGTTATGCGTTATGCGTTATGCGATTTGCGTTATGCGTTATGCGTTATGCGTTATGCGTTATGCGTTATGCAATATGCGTTATGCGTTATGCGTTATGCGTTATGCGTTATGCGTTATGCGTTATGCGTTATGCGTTATGCGTTATGCGTTATGTGTTATGCGTTCTGCGTTATACGTTATGCGATTTGCGTTATGCGTTATGCGTTATGCGTTATGCATTATGCGTTATGCGTTATGCGTTATGCGTTATGCGTTATGCGTTATGCGTTATGCGTTATGCGTTATGCGTTATGCGTTATGCGTTATGCGTTATGCGTTATGCGTTATGAGAAATGCGTGATCCGTTATGCGTTATGCGTTATGCGTTATGAGTAATGCGTGATCCGTTATGCGTTATGCGTTATGCGTTATGCGTTATGCGTTATGCGTTATGCGTTATGCGTTATGCGTTATGCTTTATGCGTTATGAGTTACGCGTAATGCGTTATGCGTTATGCGTTATGGGTTATGCGTTATGTGTTATGAGTTATGCGTTATGCGTTATGCGTTATGCGTTATGCGTTATGCGTTATGCGTTATGGGTTATCCGTTATGCGTTATCCGTTATGAGTTTTGCGTTATGCGTTATGAGTTGTGCGTTATGCGTTATGCGTTATGCGTTATGCGTTATGCGTTATGCGTTATGCGTTATGCGTTATGCGTTATGCGTTATGCGTTATGCGTTATGCGTTATGAGTAATGCTTGATCCGTTACGCGTTATGCGTTATGCGTTATGCGTTATGGGTTATGCGTTATGAGTTATGAGTTATGCGTTATGCGTTATGCGTTATGCGTTATGCGTTATGCATGATGTGTTATCCGTTATGCGTTATCCGTTATGCGTTATGCGTTATGCGTTATGCGTTATGAGTTGTGCGTTATGCGTTATGCGTTATGCGTTATGCGTTATGCGTTATGCGTTATGCGTTATGCGTTATGCGTTATGCGTTATGCGTTATGCGTTATGTGTTATGCGTTGTGCGTTATCCACTAACCGTTATGCGATTTGCGTTATGCGTTATGCGTTATGCGTTATGCGTTATGCGTTATGCAATATGCGTTATGCGTTATGCGTTATGCGTTATGCGTTATGCGTTATGCGTTATGCCTTATGCGTTATGTGTTATGCGTTGTGCGTTATACGTTATGCGATTTGCGTTATGCGTTATGCGTTATGCGTTATGCGTTATGCGTTATGCGTTATGCGTTATGCGTTATGCGTTATGCGTTATGCGTTATGCGTTATGCGTTATGCGTTATGCGTTATGCGTTATGCGTTATGCGTTATGCGTTATGCGTTATGAGAAATGCGTGATCCGTTATGCGTTATGCGTTATGCGTTATGAGTAATGCGTGATCCGTTATGCGTTATGCGTTATGCGTTATGCGTTATGCGTTATGCGTTATGCGTTATGCTTTATGCGTTATGAGTTACGCGTAATGCGTTATGCGTTATGCGTAATGGGTTATGCGTTATGTGTTATGAGTTATGCGTTATGCGTTATGCGTTATGCGTTATGGGTTATCCGTTATGCGTTATCCGTTATGAGTTTTGCGTTATGCGTTATGAGTTGTGCGTTATGCGTTATGCGTTATGCGTTATGCGTTATGCGTTATGCGTTATGCGTTATGCGTTATGCGTTATGAGTAATGCTTGATCCGTTACGCGTTATGCGTTATGCGTTATGCGTTATGGGTTATGCGTTATGAGTTATGAGTTATGCGTTATGCGTTATGCGTTATGCGTTATGCGTTATGCATGATGTGTTATCCGTTATGCGTTATCCGTTATGCGTTTTGCGTTATGCGTTATGCGTTATGAGTTGTGCGTTATGCGTTATGCGTTATGCGTTATGCGTTATGCGTTATGCGTTATGCGTTATGCGTTATGCGTTATGCGTTATGCGTTATGCGTTATGCGTTATGTGTTATGCGTTGTGCGTTATCCACTAACCGTTATGCGTTTTGCGTTATGCGTTATGCGTTATGCGTTATGCGTTATGCGTTATGCGTTATGCGTTATGCGTTATGAGAAATGCGTGATCCGTTATGCGTTATGCGTTATGAGTAATGCGTGATCCGTTATGCGTTATGCGTTATGCGCTATGAGTAATGCGTGATCCGTTATGCGTTATGCGTTATGAGTACTGCGTGATCCGTTATGCGTTATACGTTATGAGTAATGCTTGATCCGTTACGCGTTATGCGTTATGCATTAAGCGTTATGCGTTATACGTTCTGCGTTATGCGTTATGCGTTATGAGTAATGCGTGATCCGTTATGCGTTATGCGTTATGCGTTATGCGTTATGCGTTATGAGTAATGCGTGATCCGTTATGCGTTATGCGTTATGCGCTATGAGTAATGCGTGATCCGTTATGCGTTATGCGTTATGAGTAATGCTTGATCCGTTACGCGTTATGCGTTATGCATTAAGCGTTATGCGTTATACGTTATGCGTTATGCGTTATGCGTTATGCGTTATGCGTTATGCTTTATGCATTATGCGTTATGCGTTATGCGATTTGCGTTATGAGTTTTGTGTTATGCGTTATGCGTTATGACTTGTGCGTTATGCGTTATGCGTTATGCATTATGCGTTATGCGTTATGCGTTATGCGTTATGCGTTATGCGTTATGCGTTATGCAATATGCGTTATGCGTTATGCGTTATGCGTTATGCGTTATGCGTTATGCGTTATGCGTTATGCGTTATGCGTTATGCGTTATGTGTTATGCATTGTGCGTTATACGTTATGCGATTTGCGTTATGCGTTATGGGTTATGAGTAATGCGTGATCCGTTATAAGTTATGCTTCATGCGTTATGAGTTACGCGTAATGCGTTATGCGCTATGGGTCATGCGTTATGCGTTATGCGTTATGCGTTATGCGTTATGCGTTATGCGTTATGCAATATGCGTTATGCGTTATGCGTTATGCGTTATGAGAAATGCGTGATCCGTTATGCGTTATGCGTTATGAGTAATGCGTGATCCGTTATGCGTTATGCGTTATGCGCTATGAGTAATGCGTGATCCGTTATGCGTTATGCGTTATGAGTACTGCGTGATCCGTTATGCGTTATGCGTTATGAGTAATGCTTGATCCGTTACGCGTTATGCGTTATGCATTAAGCGTTATGCGTTATACGTTATGCGTTATGCGTTATGCGTTATGAGTAATGCGTGATCCGTTATGGGTTATGCGTTATGCGTTATGCGTTATGCGTTATGCGTTATGCGTTATGCGTTATGAGTAATGCGTGATCCGTTATGCGTTATGCGTTATGCGTTATGAGTAATGCTTGATCCGTTACGCGTTATGCGTTATGCATTAAGCGTTATGCGTTATACGTTATACGTTATGCGTTATGCGTTATGCGTTATGCTTTATGCATTATGCGTTATGCGTTATGCGATTTGCGTTATGAGTTTTGCGTTATGCGTTATGCGTTACGAGGTGTGCGTTATGCGTTATGCGTTATGCGTTATGCGTTATGCGTTATGCGTTATGCGTTATGCAATATGCGTTATGCGTTATGCGTTATGCGTTATGCGTTATGCGTTATGCGTTATGCGTTATGTGTTATGCGTTGTGCGTTATACGTTATGCGATTTGCGTTATGCGTTATGCAATATGCGTTATGGGTTGTGCGTTATGAGTCATGCGTTATGCGTTATGCGTTATGTGTTATGCGTTGTGCGTTATCCGCTATGCGTTATGCGTTTTGCGTTATGCGCTATGAGTAATGCGTGATCCGTTATGCGTTTGCGTTATGAGTAATGCTTGATCCGTTACGCGTTATGCGTTATGCATTAAGCGTTATGCGTTATACGTTATGCGTTATGCGTTATGCGTTATGCGTTATGTGTTATGCGTTGTGCGTTATACGTTATGCGATTTGCGTTATGCGTAATGCAATATGCGTTATGGGTTGTGCGTTATGAGTCATGCGTTATGCGTTATGCGTTATGTGTTATGCGTTATACGTTATGCGTTATGCGTTATGCGTTATGCGTTATGCTTTATGCATTATGCGTTATGCGTTATGCGATTTGCGTTATGCGTTATGCGTTATGGGTTGTGCGTTATGAGTCATGCGTTATGCGTTATGCGTTTTGCTTTATGCGTTATGCGTTATGGGTTATGCGTTATGCGTTATGCGTTATGGGTTATGAGTAATGCGTGATCCGTTATGCGTTATGCTTTATGCGTTATGAGTTACGCGTAATGCGTTATGCGCTATGGGTCATGCGTTAAGCGTTATGCGTTATGCGTTATGCGTTATGGGTTATGCGTTATGGGTTATGAGTAATGCGTGATCCGTTATGCGTTATGCTTTATGCGTTATGAGTTACGCGTAATGCGTTATGCGCTATGGGTCATGCGTTAAGCGTAATGCGTTATGCGTTATGGGTTATGCGTTATGTGTTATGCGTTATGCGTTATGCGTTATGCGTTATGCGTTATGGGTTATCCGTTATGCGTTATCCGTTATGAGTTTTGCGTTATGCGTTATGCGTTATGAGTTGTGCGTTATGCGTTATGCGTTATGCGTTATGCGTTATGCGTTATGCGTTATGCGTCATGCGTTTTGCGTTATGCGTTATGCAATATGCGTTATGCGTTATGCGTTATGCGATTTGCGTTATGCGTTATGCGTTATGCGTTATGCGTTATGCGTTATGCGTTATGCGTTATGCGTTATGTGTTATGCGTTGTGCGTTATCCGCTATGCGTTATGCGTTTTGCGTTATGCGTTATGCGTTATGCGTTATGAGTAATGCGTGATCCGTTATGCGTTATGCGTTATGCGTTATGCGCTATGAGTAATGCGTGATCCGTTATGCGTTATGCGTTATGAGTAATGCTTGATCCGTTACGCGTTATGCGTTATGCATTAAGCGTTATGCGTTATACGTTATGCGTTATGCGTTATGCGTTATGCGTTATGCGTTATGCTTTATGCGTTATGCGTTATGAGTTTTGCGTTATGAGTTATGCGTTATGACTTGTGCGTTATGCGTTATGCGTTATGCATTATGCGTTATGCGTTATGCGTTATGCGTTATGCGTTATGCAATATGCGTTATGCGTTATGCGTTATGCGTTATGCGTTATGCGTTATGCGTTATGTGTTATGCATTGTGCGTTATACGTTATGCGATTTGCGTTATGCGTTATGCGTTATGCGTTATGCGTTATGCGTTATGCGTTATGCGTTATGCGTTATGCGTTATGGGTTATGCGTTATGCGTTATACGTTATGCGTTATGCGTTATGGGTTATGAGTAATGCGTGATCCGTTATACGTTATGCTTCATGCGTTATGAGTTACGCGTAATGCGTTATGCGCTATGGGTCATGCGTTATGCGTTATGCGTTATGCGTTATGCGTTATGCGTTATGCAATATGCGTTATGCGTTATGCGTTATGCGTTATGAGAAATGCGTGATCCGTTATGCGTTATGCGTTATGAGTAATGCGTGATCCGTTATGCGTTATGCGTTATGAGTAATGCGTGATCCGTTATGCGTTATGCGTTATGAGTAATGCGTGATCCGTTATGCGTTATGCGTTATGAGTAATGCTTGATCCGTTACGCGTTATGCGTTATGCATTAAGCGTTACGCGTTATACGTTATGCGTTATGCGTTATGCGTTATGAGTAATGCGTGATCCGTTATGGGTTATGCGTTATGCGTTATGCGTTATGCGTTATGCGTTATGCGTTATGAGTAATGCGTGATCCGTTATGCGTTATGCGTTATGCGCTATGAGTAATGCGTGATCCGTTATGCGTTATGCGTTATGAGTAATGCTTGATCCGTTACGCGTTATGCGTTATGCATTAAGCGTTATGCGTTATACGTTATGCGTTATGCGTTATGCGTTATGCTTTATGCATTATGCGTTATGCGTTATGCGATTTGCGTTATGAGTTTTGCGTTATGCGTTATGCGTTATGCGTTATGCGTTATGCGTTATGCGTTATGCGTTATGCGTTATGTGTTATGCGTTGTGCGTTATACGTTATGCGATTTGCGTTATGCGTTATGCGTTATGCGTTATGCGTTATGCGTTATGGGTTATGCGTTATGCGTTATGCGTTATGCGTTATGCAATATGCGTTATGGGTTGTGCGTTATGAGTCATGCGTTATGCGTTATGCGTTATGTGTTATGCGTTGTGCGTTATCCGCTATGCGTTATGCGTTTTGCGTTATGCGCTATGAGTAATGCGTGATCCGTTATGCGTTTGCGTTATGAGTAATGCTTGATCCGTTACGCGTTATGCGTTATGCATTAAGCGTTATGCGTTATACGTTATGCGTTATGCGTTATGCGTTATGCGTTATGCTTTATGCATTATGCGTTATGCGTTATGCGATTTGCGTTATGCGTTATGCGTTATGGGTTGTGCGTTATGAGTCATGCGTTATGCGTTATGCGTTTTGCTTTATGCGTTATGCGTTATGGGTTATGCGTTATGCGTTATGCGTTATGGGTTATGAGTAATGCGTGATCCGTTATGCGTTATGCTTTATGCGTTATGAGTTACGCGTAATGCGTTATGCGCTATGGGTCATGCGTTAAGCGTTATGCGTTATGCGTTATGCGTTATGGGTTATGCGTTATGGGTTATGAGTAATGCGTGATCCGTTATGCGTTATGCTTTATGCGTTATGAGTTACGCGTAATGCGTTATGCGCTATGGGTCATGCGTTAAGCGTAATGCGTTATGCGTTATGGGTTATGCGTTATGTGTTATGCGTTATGCGTTATGCGTTATGCGTTATGCGTTATGGGTTATCCGTTATGCGTTATCCGTTATGAGTTTTGCGTTATGCGTTATGAGTTATGAGTTGTGCGTTATGCGTTATGCGTTATGCGTTATGCGTTATGCGTTATGCGTTATGCGTCATGCGTTTTGCGTTATGCGTTATGCAATATGCGTTATGCGTTATGCGTTATGCGTTATGAGTAATGCGTGATCCGTTATGCGTTATGCGTTATGCGTTATGCGCTATGAGTAATGCGTGATCCGTTATGCGTTATGCGTTATGAGTAATGCTTGATCCGTTACGCGTTATGCGTTATGCATTAAGCGTTATGCGTTATACGTTATGCGTTATGCGTTATGCGTTATGCGTTATGCGTTATGCTTTATGCATTATGCGTTATGAGTTTTGCGTTATGCGTTATGCGTTATGACTTGTGCGTTATGCGTTATGCGTTATGCATTATGCGTTATGCGTTATGCGTTATGCGTTATGCGTTATGCAATATGCGTTATGCGTTATGCGTTATGCGTTATGCGTTATGCGTTATGCGTTATGTGTTATGCATTGTGCGTTATACGTTATGCGATTTGCGTTATGCGTTATGCGTTATGCGTTATGCGTTATGCGTTATGCGTTATGCGTTATGCGTTATGGGTTATGCGTTATGCGTTATACGTTATGCGTTATGCGTTATGGGTTATGAGTAATGCGTGATCCGTTATACGTTATGCTTCATGCGTTATGAGTTACGCGTAATGCGTTATGCGCTATGGGTCATGCGTTATGCGTTATGCGTTATGCGTTATGTGTTATGCGTTATGCAATATGCGTTATGCGTTATGCGTTATGCGTTATGAGAAATGCGTGATCCGTTATGCGTTATGCGTTATGAGTAATGCGTGATCCGTTATGCGTTATGCGCTATGAGTAATGCGTGATCCGTTATGCGTTATGCGTTATGAGTACTGCGTGATCCGTTATGCGTTATGCGTTATGAGTAATGCTTGATCCGTTACGCGTTATGCGTTATGCATTAAGCGTTACGCGTTATACGTTATGCGTTATGCGTTATGCGTTATGAGTAATGCGTGATCCGTTATGGGTTATGCGTTATGCGTTATGCGTTATGCGTTATGCGTTATGCGTTATGAGTAATGCGTGATCCGTTATGCGTTATGCGTTATGCGCTATGAGTAATGCGTGATCCGTTATGCGTTATGCGTTATGAGTAATGCTTGATCCGTTACGCGTTATGCGTTATGCATTAAGCGTTATGCGTTATACGTTATGCGTTATGCGTTATGCGTTATGCTTTATGCATTATGCGTTATGCGTTATGCGATTTGCGTTATGAGTTTTGCGTTATGCGTTATGCGTTATGAGGTGTGCGTTATGCGTTATGCGTTATGCGTTATGCGTTATGCGTTATGCGTTATGCGTTATGCAATATGCGTTATGCGTTATGCGTTATGCGTTATGCGTTATGCGTTATGCGTTATGCGTTATGCGTTATGTGTTATGCGTTGTGCGTTATACGTTATGCGATTTGCGTTATGCGTTATGCGTTATGCGTTATGCGTTATGCGTTATGGGTTATGCGTTATGCGTTATGCGTTATGCGTTGTGCGTTATGCAATATGCGTTATGGGTTGTGCGTTATGAGTCATGCGTTATGCGTTATGCGTTATGTGTTATCCGTTGTGCGTTATCCGCTATGCGTTATGCGTTTTGCGTTATGCGTTATGCGTTATACGTTATGCGTAATGCGTTATGCGTTATGCGTTATGCGATTTGCGTTATGCGTTATGCGTTATGCGTTATGCGTTATGCGTTATGCAATATGCGTTATGCTTTATGCGTTATGCGTTATGCGTTATGCGTTATGCGTTATGCGTTATGCGTTATGTGTTATGCGTTGTGCGTTATACGTTATGCGATTTGCGTTATGCGTTATGCGTTATGCGTTATGTGTTATGCGTTATGCGTTATGCGTTATGCGTTATGCGTTATGCGTTATGCGCTATGCGTTATGCGTTATGCGTTATGCGTTATGCGTTATGCGTTATGCGTTATGCGTTATGCGTTATGAGAAATGCGTGATCCGTTATGCGTTATGCGTTATGCGTTATGAGTAATGCGTGATCCGTTATGCGTTATGCGTTATGCGTTATGCGTTATGCGTTATGCGTTATGCGTTATGCTTTATGCGATATGAGTTACGCGTAATGCGTTATGCGTTATGCGTTATGGGTTATGCGTTATGTGTTATGAGTTATGCGTTATGCGTTATGCGTTATGCGTTATGCGTTATGGGTTATCCGTTATGCGTTATCCGTTATGAGTTTTGCGTTATGCGTTATGAGTTGTGCGTTATGCGTTATGCGTTATGCGTTATGCGTTATGCGTTATGCGTTATGCGTTATGCGTTATGAGTAATGCTTGATCCGTTACGCGTTATGCGTTATGCGTTATGCGTTATGGGTTATGCGTTATGAGTTATGAGTTATGCGTTATGCGTTATGCGTTATGCGTTATGCGTTATGCATGATGTGTTATCCGTTATGCGTTATCCGTTATGCGTTTTGCGTTATGCGTTATGCGTTATGAGTTGTGCGTTATGCGTTATGCGTTATGCGTTATGCGTTATGCGTTATGCGTTATGCGTTATGCGTTATGCGTTATGCGTTATGCGTTATGCGTTATGCGTTATGTGTTATGCGTTGTGCGTTATCCACTAACCGTTATGCGTTATGCGTTATGCGTTATGCGTTATGCGTTATGCGTTATGCGTTATGCGTTATGCGTTATGCGTTATGAGAAATGCGTGATCCGTTATGCGTTATGCGTTATGAGTAATGCGTGATCCGTTATGCGTTATGCGTTATGCGCTATGAGTAATGCGTGATCCGTTATGCGTTATGCGTTATGAGTACTGCGTGATCCGTTATGCGTTATGCGTTATGAGTAATGCTTGATCCGTTACGCGTTATGCGTTATGCATTAAGCGTTATGCGTTATACGTTTTGCGTTATGCGTTATGCGTTATGAGTAATGCGTGATCCGTTATGCGTTATGCGTTATGCGTTATGCGTTATGCGTTATGCGTTATGAGTAATGCGTGATCCGTTATGCGTTATGCGTTATGCGCTATGAGTAATGCGTGATCCGTTATGCGTTATGCGTTATGAGTAATGCTTGAACCGTTACGCGTTATGCGTTATGCATTAAGCGTTATGCGTTATACGTTATGCGTTATGCGTTATGCGTTATGCGTTATGCGTTATGCTTTATGCATTATGCGTTATGCGTTATGCGATTTGCGTTATGAGTTTTGTGTTATGCGTTATGCGTTATGACTTGTGCGTTATGCGTTATGCGTTATGCGTTATGCGTTATGCGTTATGCGTTATGCGTTATGCAATATGCGTTATGCGTTATGCGTTATGCGTTATGCGTTATGCGTTATGCGTTATGCGTTATGCGTTATGCGTTATGCGTTATGCGTTATGTGTTATGCATTGTGCGTTATACGTTATGCGATTTGCGTTATGCGTTATGGGTTATGAGTAATGCGTGATCCGTTATACGTTATGCTTCATGCGTTATGAGTTACGCGTAATGCGTTATGCGCTATGGGTCATGCGTTATGCGTTATGCGTTATGCGTTATGCGTTATGCGTTATGCGTTATGCAATATGCGTTATGCGTTATGCGTTATGCGTTATGAGAAATGCGTGATCCGTTATGCGTTATGCGTTATGAGTAATGCGTGATCCGTTATGCGTTATGCGTTATGCGCTATGAGTAATGCGTGATCCGTTATGCGTTATGCGTTATGAGTACTGCGTGATCCGTTATGCGTTATGCGTTATGAGTAATGCTTGATCCGTTACGCGTTATGCGTTATGCATTAAGTGTTATGCGTTATACGTTATGCGTTATGCGTTATGCGTTATGAGTAATGCGTGATCGGTTATGGGTTATGCGTTATGCGTTATGCGTTATGCGTTATGCGTTATGCGTTATGGGTTATGAGTAATGCGTGATCCGTTATGCGTTATGCTTTATGCGTTATGAGTAATGCTTGATCCGTTACGCGTTATGCGTTATGCATTAAGCGTTATGCGTTATACGTTATGCGTTATGCGTTATGCGTTATGCTTTATGCATTATGCGTTATGCGTTATGCGATTTGCGTTATGAGTTTTGCGTTATGCGTTATGCGTTATGAGGTGTGCGTTATGCGTTATGCGTTATGCGTTATGCGTTATGCGTTATGCGTTATGCGTTATGCAATATGCGTTATGCGTTATGCGTTATGCGTTATGCGTTATGCGTTATGCGTTATGCGTTATGTGTTATGCGTTGTGCGTTATACGTTATGCGATTTGCGTTATGCGTTATGCGTTATGCGTTATGCGTTATGCGTTATGGGTTATGCGTTATGCGTTATGCGTTATGCGTTATGCAATATGCGTTATGGGTTGTGCGTTATGAGTCATGCGTTATGCGTTATGCGTTATGTGTTATGCGTTGTGCGTTATCCGCTATGCGTTATGCGTTTTGCGTTATGCGCTATGAGTAATGCGTGATCCGTTATGCGTTTGCGTTATGAGTAATGCTTGATCCGTTACGCGTTATGCGTTATGCATTAAGCGTTATGCGTTATACGTTATGCGTTATGCGTTATGCGTTATGCGTTATGCGTTATGCGTTATGCTTTATGCATTATGCGTTATGCGTTATGCGATTTGCGTTATGCGTTATGCGTTATGGGTTGTGCGTTATGAGTCATGCGTTATGCGTTATGCGTTTTGCTTTATGCGTTATGCGTTATGGGTTATGCGTTATGCGTTATGCGTTATGGGTTATGAGTAATGCGTGATCCGTTATGCGTTATGCTTTATGCGTTATGAGTTACGCGTAATGCGTTATGCGCTATGGGTCATGCGTTAAGCGTTATGCGTTATGCGTTATGCGTTATGGGTTATGCGTTATGGGTTATGAGTAATGCGTGATCCGTTATGCGTTATGCTTTATGCGTTATGAGTTACGCGTAATGCGTTATGCGCTATGGGTCATGCGTTAAGCGTAATGCGTTATGCGTTATGGGTTATGCGTTATGTGTTATGCGTTATGCGTTATGCGTTATGCGTTATGCGTTATGGGTTATCCGTTATGCGTTATCCGTTATGAGTTTTGCGTTATGCGTTATGCGTTATGAGTTGTGCGTTATGCGTTATGCGTTATGCGTTATGCGTTATGCGTTATGCGCTATGCGTCATGCGATTTGCGTTATGCGTTATGCGTTATGCGTTATGCGTTATGCGTTATGCGTTATGCGTTATGCGTTATGTGTTATGCGTTGTGCGTTATGCGTTATGCGTTATGAGTAATGCGTGATCCGTTATGCGTTATGCGTTATGCGTTATGCGTTATGCGTTATGCGTTATGAGTAATGCGTGATCCGTTATGCGTTATGCGTTATGCGCTATGAGTAATGCGTGATCCGTTATGCGTTATGCGTTATGAGTAATGCTTGAACCGTTACGCGTTATGCGTTATGCATTAAGCGTTATGCGTTATACGTTATGCGTTATGCGTTATGCGTTATGCGTTATGCGTTATGCTTTATGCATTATGCGTTATGCGTTATGCGATTTGCGTTATGAGTTTTGTGTTATGCGTTATGCGTTATGACTTGTGCGTTATGCGTTATGCGTTATGCGTTATGCGTTATGCGTTATGCGTTATGCGTTATGCAATATGCGTTATGCGTTATGCGTTATGCGTTATGCGTTATGCGTTATGCGTTATGCGTTATGCGTTATGCGTTATGCGTTATGCGTTATGCGTTATGTGTTATGCATTGTGCGTTATACGTTATGCGATTTGCGTTATGCGTTATGGGTTATGAGTAATGCGTGATCCGTTATACGTTATGCTTCATGCGTTATGAGTTACGCGTAATGCGTTATGCGCTATGGGTCATGCGTTATGCGTTATGCGTTATGCGTTATGCGTTATGCGTTATGCGTTATGCGTTATGCGTTATGCGTTATGCGTTATGCGTTATGAGAAATGCGTGATCCGTTATGCGTTATGCGTTATGAGTAATGCGTGATCCGTTATGCGTTATGCGTTATGCGCTATGAGTAATGCGTGATCCGTTATGCGTTATGCGTTATGAGTACTGCGTGATCCGTTATGCGTTATGCGTTATGAGTAATGCTTGATCCGTTACGCGTTATGCGTTATGCATTAAGTGTTATGCGTTATACGTTATGCGTTATGCGTTATGCGTTATGAGTAATGCGTGATCGGTTATGGGTTATGCGTTATGCGTTATGCGTTATGCGTTATGCGTTATGCGTTATGCGTTATGAGTAATGCGTGATCCGTTATGCGTTATGCGTTATGCGTTATGAGTAATGCTTGATCCGTTACGCGTTATGCGTTATGCATTAAGCGTTATGCGTTATGCGTTATGCGTTATGCGTTATGCGTTATGCTTTATGCATTATGCGTTATGCGTTATGCGATTTGCGTTATGAGTTTTGCGTTATGCGTTATGCGTTATGAGGTGTGCGTTATGCGTTATGCGTTATGCGTTATGCGTTATGCGTTATGCGTTATGCGTTATGCAATATGCGTTATGCGTTATGCGTTATGCGTTATGCGTTATGCGTTATGCGTTATGCGTTATGTGTTATGCGTTGTGCGTTATACGTTATGCGATTTGCGTTATGCGTTATGCGTTATGCGTTATGCGTTATGCGTTATGCGTTATGGGTTATGCGTTATGCGTTATGCGTTATGCGTTATGCAATATGCGTTATGGGTTGTGCGTTATGAGTCATGCGTTATGCGTTATGCGTTATGTGTTATGCGTTGTGCGTTATCCGCTATGCGTTATGCGTTTTGCGTTATGCGCTATGAGTAATGCGTGATCCGTTATGCGTTTGCGTTATGAGTAATGCTTGATCCGTTACGCGTTATGCGTTATGCATTAAGCGTTATGCGTTATACGTTATGCGTTATGCGTTATGCGTTATGCGTTATGCGTTATGCGTTATGCTTTATGCATTATGCGTTATGCGTTATGCGATTTGCGTTATGCGTTATGCGTTATGGGTTGTGCGTTATGAGTCATGCGTTATGCGTTATGCGTTTTGCTTTATGCGTTATGCGTTATGCGTTATGCGTTATGCGTTATGCGTTATGGGTTATGAGTAATGCGTGATCCGTTATGCGTTATGCGTTATGCGTTATGAGTTACGCGTAATGCGTTATGCGCTATGGGTCATGCGTTAAGCGTTATGCGTTATGCGTTATGCGTTATGGGTTATGCGTTATGGGTTATGAGTAATGCGTGATCCGTTATGCGTTATGCTTTATGCGTTATGAGTTACGCGTAATGCGTTATGCGCTATGGGTCATGCGTTAAGCGTAATGCGTTATGCGTTATGGGTTATGCGTTATGTGTTATGCGTTATGCGTTATGCGTTATGCGTTATGCGTTATGGGTTATCCGTTATGCGTTATCCGTTATGAGTTTTGCGTTATGCGTTATGCGTTATGAGTTGTGCGTTATGCGTTATGCGTTATGCGTTATGCGTTATGCGTTATGCGCTATGCGTCATGCGATTTGCGTTATGCGTTATGCGTTATGCGTTATGCGTTATGCGTTATGCGTTATGCGTTATGCGTTATGTGTTATGCGTTGTGCGTTATCCGCTATGCGTAATGCGTTTTGCGTAATGCGTTATGCGTTATGCGTTATGAGTAATGCGTGATCCGTTATGCGTTATGCGTTATGCGTTATGCGCTATGAGTAATGCGTGATCCGTTATGCGTTATGCGTTATGAGTAATGCTTGATCCGTTACGCGTTATGCGTTATGCATTAAGCGTTATGCGTTATACGTTATGCGTTATGCGTTATGCGTTATGCGTTATGCGTTATGCGTTATGCTTTATGCATTATGCGTTATGCGTTATGCGATTTGCGTTATGCGTTATGCGTTATGGGTTGTGCGTTATGAGTCATGCGTTATGCGTTATGCGTTTTGCTTTATGCGTTATGCGTTATGGGTTATGCGTTATGCGTTATGCGTTATGGGTTATGAGTAATGCGTGATCCGTTATGCGTTATGCGTTATGGGTTATCCGTTATGCGTTATCCGTTATGAGTTTTGCGTTATGCGTTATGCGTTATGCGTTATGAGTTGTGCGTTATGCGTTATGCGTTTTGCGTTATGAGTTACGCGTAATGCGTTATGCGCTATGGGTCATGCGTTAAGCGTTATGCGTTATGCGTTATGCGTTATGGGTTATGCGTTATGGGTTATGAGTAATGCGTGATCCGTTATGCGTTATGCTTTATGCGTTATGAGTTACGCGTAATGCGTTATGCGCTATGGGTCATGCGTTAAGCGTTATGCGTTATGCGTTATGGGTTATGCGTTATGTGTTATGCGTTATGCGTTATGCGTTATGCGTTATGCGTTATGCGTTATGGGTTATCCGTTATGCGTTATCCGTTATGAGTTTTGCGTTATGCGTTATGCGTTATGCGTTATGCGTTATGCGTTATGCGTTATGCGTCATGCGTTTTGCGTTATGCGTTATGCAATATGCGTTATGCGTTATGCGTTATGCGTTATGCGTTATGCGTTATGCGTTATGCGTTATGCGTTATGCGTGATCCGTTATGCGTTATGCGTTATGAGTAATGCGTGATCCGTTATGCGTTATGCGTTATGCGATATGCGTTATGCGTTATGCGTTATGCGTTATGGGTTATGCGTTATGTGTTATGCGTTATGCGTTATGCGTTATGCGTTATGCGTTATGCGTTATGCGTTATGGGTTATGAGTAATGCGTGATCCGTTATGCGTTATGCTTTATGCGTTATGAGTTACGCGTAATGCGTTATGCGCTATGGGTCATGCGTTATGCGTTATGTGTTATGCGTTATGCGTTATGCGTTATGCGTTATGCGTTATGCGTTATGCGTTATGCCTTATGCGTTATGCGTTATGCGTTATGCGTTATGCGTTATGCGTTATGCGTTATGCGTTATGCGTTATGCGTTATGCATTATGCGTTATGCGTTATGCTTTATGCGTTATGCGTTATGAGTAATGCGTGATCCGTTATGTGTTATGCGTTATGCGTTATGCGTTATGCGTTTTGCGTCATGCGTTATGCCTTATGCCTTATGCGTTATGCGTTATGCGTTATGCGTTATGCGTTATGCGTTATGCGTTATGCGTTATGCGTTATGCGTTATGCGTTATGCGTTATGCGTTATGCGTTATGCGTTATGCGTTATGCGTTATGCGTTATGCGTTATGCGTTATGCGTTATGCGTTATGCGTTATGCGTTATGCGTTATGCGTTATGCGTTATGAGAAATGCGTGATCCGTTATGCGTTATGCGTTATGAGTAATGCGTGATCCGTTATGCGTTATGCGTTATGCGTTATGCGTTATGCGTTATGCGTTATGCGTTATGCTTTATGCGTTATGAGTTACGCGTAATGCGTTATGCGTTATGCGTTATGGGTTATGCGTTATGTGTTATGAGTTATGCGTTATGCGTTATGCGTTATGCGTTATGCGTTATGCGTTATGCGTTATGCGTTATGGGTTATCCGTTATGCGTTATCCGTTATGCGTTATGCGTTATGCGTTATGCGTTATGCGTTATGCGTTATGCGTTATGCGTTATGCGTTATGCGTTATGTGTTATGCGTTGTGCGTTATACGTTATGTGTTATGCGTTATGCGTTATGCGTTATGCGTTATGCGTTATGCGTTATGCGTTATGCGTTATGCGTTATGCGTTATGCGTTATGGGTTATCCGTTATGCGTTATCCGTTATGAGTTTTGCGTTATGCGTTATGCGTTATGAGTTGTGCGTTATGCGTTATGCGTTATGCGTTATGCGTTATGCGTTATGCGCTATGCGTCATGCGATTTGCGTTATGCGTTATGCGTTATGCGTTATGCGTTATGCGTTATGCGTTATGCGTTATGCGTTATGTGTTATGCGTTGTGCGTTATCCGCTATGCGTAATGCGTTTTGCGTAATGCGTTATGCGTTATGCGTTATGAGTAATGCGTGATCCGTTATGCGTTATGCGTTATGCGTTATGCGCTATGAGTAATGCGTGATCCGTTATGCGTTATGCGTTATGAGTAATGCTTGATCCGTTACGCGTTATGCGTTATGCATTAAGCGTTATGCGTTATACGTTATGCGTTATGCGTTATGCGTTATGCGTTATGCGTTATGCTTTATGCATTATGCGTTATGCGTTATGCGATTTGCGTTATGCGTTATGCGTTATGGGTTGTGCGTTATGAGTCATGCGTTATGCGTTATGCGTTTTGCTTTATGCGTTATGCGTTATGGGTTATGCGTTATGCGTTATGCGTTATGGGTTATGAGTAATGCGTGATCCGTTATGCGTTATGCGTTATGGGTTATCCGTTATGCGTTATCCGTTATGAGTTTTGCGTTATGCGTTATGCGTTATGCGTTATGAGTTGTGCGTTATGCGTTATGCGTTATGCGTTATGAGTTACGCGTAATGCGTTATGCGCTATGGGTCATGCGTTAAGCGTTATGCGTTATGCGTTATGCGTTATGGGTTATGCGATATGGGTTATGAGTAATGCGTGATCCGTTATGCGTTATGCTTTATGCGTTATGAGTTACGCGTAATGCGTTATGCGCTATGGGTCATGCGTTTTGCGTTATGCGTTATGCAATATGCGTTATGCGTTATGCGTTATGCGTTATGCGTTATGCGTTATGCGTTATGCGTTATGCGTGATCCGTTATGCGTTATGCGTTATGAGTAATGCGTGATCCGTTATGCGTTATGCGTTATGCGATATGCGTTATGCGTTATGCGTTATGCGTTATGGGTTATGCGTTATGTGTTATGCGTTATGCGTTATGCGTTATGCGTTATGCGTTATGCGTTATGCGTTATGCGTTATGCGTTATGCGTTATGCGTTATGAGAAATGCGTGATCCGTTATGCCTTATGCGTTATGAGTAATGCGTGATCCGTTATGCGTTATGCGTTATGCGTTATGCGTTATGCGTTATGCGTTATGCTTTATGCGTTATGAGTTACGCGTAATGCGTTATGCGTTATGCGTTATGGGTTATGCGTTATGTGTTATGAGGTATGCGTTATGCGTTATGCGTTATGCGTTATGCGTTATGCGTTATGGGTTATCCGTTATGCGTTATCCGTTATGAGTTTTGCGTTATGCGTTATGAGTTGTGCGTTATGCGTTATGCGTTATGCGTTATGCGTTATGCGTTATGCGTTATGCGTTATGCGTTATGCGTTATGAGTAATGCTTGATCCGTTACGCGTTATGCGTTATGCGTTATGCGTTATGGGTTATGCGTTATGTGTTATGAGTTATGCGTTATGCGTTATGCGTTATGCGTTATGCGTTATGCATGATGTGTTATCCGTTATGCGTTATCCGTTATGCGTTTTGCGTTATGCGTTATGCGTTATGAGTTGTGCGTTATGCGTTATGCGTTATGCGTTATGCGTTATGCGTTATGCGTTATGCGTTATGCGTCATGCGTTTTGCGTTATGCGTTATGCAATATGCGTTATGCGTTATGCGTTATGCGTTATGCGTTATGCGTTATGCGTTATGCGTTATGCGTTATGCGTTATGCGTGATCCGTTATGCGTTATGCGTTATGAGTAATGCGTGATCCGTTATGCGTTATGCGTTATGCGATATGCGTTATGCGTTATGCGTTATGCGTTATGGGTTATGCGTTATGTGTTATGCGTTATGCGTTATGCGTTATGCGTTATGCGTTATGCGTTATGCGTTATGGGTTATGAGTAATGCGTGATCCGTTATGCGTTATGCTTTATGCGTTATGAGTTACGCGTAATGCGTTATGCGCTATGGGTCATGCGTTATGCGTTATGTGTTATGCGTTATGCGTTATGCGTTATGCGTTATGCGTTATGCGTTATGCGTTATGCGTTATGCGTTATGCGTTATGCGTTATGCGTTATGCGTTATGCGTTATGCGTTATGCGTTATGCGTTATGCGTTATGCATTATGCGTTATGCGTTATGCTTTATGCGTTATGCGTTATGAGTAATGCGTGATCCGTTATGCGTTATGCGTTATGCGTTATGCGTTATGCGTTTTGCGTCATGCGTTATGCCTTATGCCTTATGCGTTATGCGTTATGCGTTATGCGTTATGCGTTATGCGTTATGCGTTATGCGTTATGCGTTATGCGTTATGCGTTATGCGTTATGCGTTATGCGTTATGCGTTATGCGTTATGCGTTATGCGTTATGCGTTATGCGTTATGCGTTATGCGTTATGCGTTATGCGTTATGCGTTATGCGTTATGCGTTATGCGTTATGAGAAATGCGTGATCCGTTATGCGTTATGCGTTATGAGTAATGCGTGATCCGTTATGCGTTATGCGTTATGCGTTATGCGTTATGCGTTATGCGTTATGCGTTATGCTTTATGCGTTATGAGTTACGCGTAATGCGTTATGCGTTATGCGTTATGGGTTATGCGTTATGTGTTATGAGTTATGCGTTATGCGTTATGCGTTATGCGTTATGCGTTATGCGTTATGGGTTATCCGTTATGCGTTATCCGTTATGAGTTTTGCGTTATGCGTTATGAGTTGTGCGTTATGCGTTATGCGTTATGCGTTATGCGTTATGCGTTATGCGTTATGCGTTATGCGTTATGCGTTATGCGTTATGAGAAATGCGTGATCCGTTATGCGTTATGCGTTATGAGTAATGCGTGATCCGTTATGCGTTATGCGTTATGCGTTATGAGTAATGCGTGATCCGTTATGCGTTATGCGTTATGAGTACTGCGTGATCCGTTATGCGTTATGCGTTATGAGTAATGCTTGATCCGTTATGCGTTATGTGTTATGCGTTGTGCGTTATCCGCTATGCGTTATGCGTTTTGCATTATGCGTTATGCGTTATGCGTTATGAGTAATGCGTGATCCGTTATGCGTTATGCGTTATGCGTTATGCGTTATGCGTTATGCGTTATGCGTTATGCGTTATGCGTTATGCGTTATGCGTTATGCGTTATGTGTTATGCGTTGTGCGTTATCCGCTATGCGTTATGCGCTTTGCGTTATGCGTTATGCGTTATGCGTTATGAGTAATGCGTGATCCGTTATGCGTTATGCGTTATGCGTTATGCGCTATGAGTAATGCGTGATCCGTTATGCGTTATGCGTTATGAGTAATGCTTGATCCGTTACGCGTTATGCGTTATGCATTAAGCGTTATGCGTTATACGTTATGCGTTATGCGTTATGCGTTATGCGTTATGCGTTATGCGTTATGCTTTATGCATTATGCGTTATGCGTTATGCGATTTGCGTTATGCGTTATGCGTTATGGGTTGTGCGTTATGAGTCATGCGTTATGCGTTATGCGTTTTGCTTTATGCGTTATGCGTTATGGGTTATGCGTTATGCGTTATGCGTTATGGGTTATGAGTAATGCGTTATGCGTTATGCGTTATGCGTTATGGGTTATCCGTTATGCGTTATCCGTTATGAGTTTTGCGTTATGCGTTATGAGTTGTGCGTTATGCGTTATGCGTTATGCGTTATGCGTTATGCGTTATGCGTTATGCGTTATGCGTTATGCGTTATGCGTTATGCGTTATGCGTTATGCGTTATGCGTTATGCGTTATGCATTATGCGTTATGCGTTATGCTTTATGCGTTATGCGTTATGAGTAATGCGTGATCCGTTATGTGTTATGCGTTATGCGTTATGCGTTATGCGTTTTGCGTCATGCGTTATGCCTTATGCCTTATGCGTTATGCGTTATGCGTTATGCGTTATGCGTTATGCGTTATGCGTTATGCGTTATGCGTTATGCGTTATGCGTTATGCGTTATGCGTTATGCGTTATGCGTTATGCGTTATGCGTTATGCGTTATGCGTTATGCGTTATGCGTTATGCGTTATGCGTTATGCGTTATGCGTTATGAGAAATGCGTGATCCGTTATGCGTTATGCGTTATGAGTAATGCGTGATCCGTTATGCGTTATGCGTTATGCGTTATGCGTTATGCGTTATGCGTTATGCTTTATGCGTTATGAGTTACGCGTAATGCGTTATGCGTTATGCGTTATGGGTTATGCGTTATGTGTTATGAGTTATGCGTTATGCGTTATGCGTTATGCGTTATGCGTTATGCGTTATGGGTTATCCGTTATGCGTTATCCGTTATGAGTTTTGCGTTATGCGTTATGAGTTGTGCGTTATGCGTTATGCGTTATGCGTTATGCGTTATGCGTTATGCGTTATGCGTTATGCGTTATGCGTTATGCGTTATGAGTAATGCGTGATCCGTTATGCGTTATGCGTTATGAGTAATGCGTGATCCGTTATGCGTTATGCGTTATGCGCTATGAGTAATGCGTGATCCGTTATGCGTTATGCGTTATGAGTACTGCGTGATCCGTTATGCGTTATGCGTTATGAGTAATGCTTGATCCGTTATGCGTTATGTGTTATGCGTTGTGCGTTATCCGCTATGCGTTATGCGTTTTGCATTATGCGTTATGCGTTATGCGTTATGAGTAATGCGTGATCCGTTATGCGTTATGCGTTATGCGTTATGCGTTATGCGTTATGCGTTATGCGTTATGCGTTATGCGTTATGCGTTATGCGTTATGCGTTATGTGTTATGCGTTGTGCGTTATCCGCTATGCGTTATGCGCTTTGCGTTATGCGTTATGCGTTATGCGTTATGAGTAATGCGTGATCCGTTATGCGTTATGCGTTATGCGTTATGCGCTATGAGTAATGCGTGATCCGTTATGCGTTATGCGTTATGAGTAATGCTTGATCCGTTACGCGTTATGCGTTATGCATTAAGCGTTATGCGTTATACGTTATGCGTTATGCGTTATGCGTTATGCGTTATGCGTTATGCGTTATGCTTTATGCATTATGCGTTATGCGTTATGCGATTTGCGTTATGCGTTATGCGTTATGGGTTGTGCGTTATGAGTCATGCGTTATGCGTTATGCGTTTTGCTTTATGCGTTATGCGTTATGGGTTATGCGTTATGCGTTATGCGTTATGGGTTATGAGTAATGCGTGATCCGTTATGCGTTATGCGTTATGGGTTATCCGTTATGCGTTATCCGTTATGAGTTTTGCGTTATGCGTTATGCGTTATGCGTTATGCGTTATGCGTTATGCGTTATGCGTTATGAGTTACGCGTAATGCGTTATGCGCTATGGGTCATGCGTTAAGCGTTATGCGTTATGCGTTATGCGTTATGGGTTATGGGTTATGCGTTATGGGTTAGGAGTAATGCGTGATCCGTTATGCGTTATGCTTTATGCGTTATGAGTTACGCGTAATGCGTTATGCGCTATGGGTCATGCGTTAAGCGTTATGCGTTATGCGTTATGGGTTATGCGTTATGTGTTATGCGTTATGCGTTATGCGTTATGCGTTATGCGTTATGCGTTATGGGTTATCCGTTATGCGTTATCCGTTATGAGTTTTGCGTTATGCGTTATGCGTTATGAGTTGTGCGTTATGCGTTATGCGTTATGCGTTATGCGTTATGCGTTATGCGTTATGCGTCATGCGTTTTGCGTTATGCGTTATGCAATATGCGTTATGCGTTATGCGTTATGCGTTATGCGTTATGCGTTATGCGTTATGCGTTATGCGTTATGCGTTATGCGTTATGCGTTATGCGTGATCCGTTATGCGTTATGCGTTATGAGTAATGCGTGATCCGTTATGCGTTATGCGTTATGCGATATGCGTTATGCGTTATGCGTTATGCGTTATGGGTTATGCGTTATGTGTTATGCGTTATGCGTTATGCGTTATGCGTTATGCGTTATGCGTTATGCGTTATGGGTTATGAGTAATGCGTGATCCGTTATGCGTTATGCTTTATGCGTTATGAGTTACGCGTAATGCGTTATGCGCTATGGGTCATGCGTTATGCGTTATGTGTTATGCGTTATGCGTTATGCGTTATGCGTTATGCGTTATGCGTTATGCGTTATGCGTTATGCGTTATGCATTATGCGTTATGCGTTATGCTTTATGCGTTATGCGTTATGAGTAATGCGTGATCCGTTATGTGTTATGCGTTATGCGTTATGCGTTTTGCGTCATGCGTTATGCCTTATGCCTTATGCGTTATGCGTTATGCGTTATGCGTTATGCGTTATGCGTTATGCGTTATGCGTTATGCGTTATGCGTTATGCGTTATGCGTTATGCGTTATGCGTTATGCGTTATGCGTTATGCGTTATGCGTTATGCGTTATGCGTTATGCGTTATGCGTTATGCGTTATGCGTTATGCGTTATGCGTTATGCGTTATGAGAAATGCGTGATCCGTTATGCGTTATGCGTTATGAGTAATGCGTGATCCGTTATGCGTTATGCGTTATGCGTTATGCGTTATGCGTTATGCGTTATGCTTTATGCGTTATGAGTTACGCGTAATGCGTTATGCGTTATGCGTTATGGGTTATGCGTTATGTGTTATGAGTTATGCGTTATGCGTTATGCGTTATGCGTTATGCGTTATGCGTTATGGGTTATCCGTTATGCGTTATCCGTTATGAGTTTTGCGTTATGCGTTATGAGTTGTGCGTTATGCGTTATGCGTTATGCGTTATGCGTTATGCGTTATGCGTTATGCGTTATGCGTTATGCGTTATGCGTTATGCGTTATGCGTTATGCGTTATGCGTTATGAGTAATGCTTGATCCGTTACGCGTTATGCGTTATGCGTTATGCGTTATGCGTTATGGGTTATGCGTTATGTGTTATGAGTTATGCGTTATGCGTTATGCGTTATGCGTTATGCGTTATGCATGATGTGTTATCCGTTATGCGTTATCCGTTATGCGTTTTGCGTTATGCGTTATGCGTTATGAGTTGTGCGTTATGCGTTATGCGTTATGCGTTATGCGTTATGCGTTATGCGTTATGCGTTATGCGTTATGCGTTATGCGTTATGCGTTATGCGTTATGCGTTATGTGTTATGCGTTGTGCGTTATCCACTAACCGTTATGCGTTTTGCGTTATGCGTTATGCGTTATGCGTTATGCGTTATGTGTTATGCGTTGTGCGTTATACGTTATGCGATTTGCGTTATGCGTTATGCGTTATGCGTTATGCGTTATGCGTTATGGGTTATGCGTTATGCGTTATGCGTTATGCGTTATGCAATATGCGTTATGGGTTGTGCGTTATGCGTTATACGTTTTGCGTTATGCGTTATGCGTTATGCGTTATGCGTTATGCTTTATGCATTATGCGTTATGCGTTATGCGATTTGCGTTATGCGTTATGCGTTATGGGTTGTGCGTTATGAGTCATGCGTTATGCGTTATGCGTTTTGCTTTATGCGTTATGCGCTATGGGTCATGCGTTAAGCGTTATGCGTTATGGGTTATGAGTAATGCGTGATCCGTTATGCGTTATGCTTTATGCGTTATGAGTTACGCGTAATGCGTTATGCGCTATGGGTCATGCGTTAAGCGTTATGCGTTATGCGTTATGCGTTATGGGTTATGCGTTATGGGTTATGAGTAATGCGTGATCCGTTATGCGTTATGCTTTATGCGTTATGAGTTACGCGTAATGCGTTATGCGCAATGGGTCATGCGTTAAGCGTTATGCGTTATGCGTTATGGGTTATGCGTTATGTGTTATGCGTTATGCGTTATGCGTTATGCGTTATGCGTTATGCGTTATGGGTTATCCGTTATGCGTTATCCGTTATGAGTTTTGCGTTATGCGTTATGCGTTATGAGTTGTGCGTTATGCGTTATGCGTTATGCGTTATGCGTTATGCGTTATGCGTTATGCGTTATGCGTTATGCGTTATGCGTTATGCGTTATGCGTTATGCGTTATGCGTTATGCGTTATGCGTTATGAGAAATGCGTGATCCGTTATGCGTTATGCGTTATGAGTAATGCGTGATCCGTTATGCGTTATGCGTTATGCGTTATGCGTTATGCGTTATGCGTTATGCTTTATGCGTTATGAGTTACGCGTAATGCGTTATGCGTTATGCGTTATGTGTTATGAGTTATGCGTTATGCGTTATGCGTTATGCGTTATGCGTTATGCGTTATGGGTTATCCGTTATGCGTTATCCGTTATGAGTTTTGCGTTATGCGTTATGAGTTGTGCGTTATGAGTTATGCGTTATGCGTTATGCGTTATGCGTTATGCGTTATGCGTTATGGGTTATCCGTTATGCGTTATCCGTTATGAGTTTTGCGTTATGCGTTATGAGTTGTGCGTTATGCGTTATGCGTTATGCGTTATGCGTTATGCGTTATGCGTTATGCGTTATGCGTTATGCGTTATGCGTTATGCGTTATGAGTAATGCTTGATCCGTTACGCGTTATGCGTTATGCGTTATGCGTTATGCGTTATGGGTTATGCGTTATGTGTTATGAGTTATGCGTTATGCGTTATGCGTTATGCGTTATGCGTTATGCATGATGTGTTATCCGTTATGCGTTATCCGTTATGCGTTTTGCGTTATGCGTTATGCGTTATGAGTTGTGCGTTATGCGTTATGCGTTATGCGTTATGCGTTATGCGTTATGCGTTATGCGTTATGCGTTATGCGTTATGCGTTATGCGTTATGCGTTATGCGTTATGTGTTATGCGTTGTGCGTTATCCACTAACCGTTATGCGTTTTGCGTTATGCGTTATGCGTTATGCGTTATGCGTTATGTGTTATGCGTTGTGCGTTATACGTTATGCGATTTGCGTTATGCGTTATGCGTTATGCGTTATGCGTTATGCGTTATGGGTTATGCGTTATGCGTTATGCGTTATGCGTTATGCAATATGCGTTATGGGTTGTGCGTTATGCGTTATACGTTTTGCGTTATGCGTTATGCGTTATGCGTTATGCGTTATGCTTTATGCATTATGCGTTATGCGTTATGCGATTTGCGTTATGCGTTATGCGTTATGGGTTGTGCGTTATGAGTCATGCGTTATGCGTTATGCGTTTTGCTTTATGCGTTATGCGTTATGGGTTATGCGTTATGCGTTATGCGTTATGGGTTATGAGTAATGCGTGATCCGTTATGCGTTATGCTTTATGCGTTATGAGTTACGCGTAATGCGTTATGCGTTATGCGTTATGGGTTATGCGTTATGTGTTATGAGTTATGCGTTATGCGTTATGCGTTATGCGTTATGCGTTATGCGTTATGGGTTATCCGTTATGCGTTATCCGTTATGAGTTTTGCGTTATGCGTTATGAGTTGTGCGTTATGCGTTATGCGTTATGCGTTATGCGTTATGCGTTATGCGTTATGCGTTATGCGTTATGCGTTATGCGTTATGCGTTATGAGTAATGCTTGATCCGTTACGCGTTATGCGTTATGCGTTATGCGTTATGCGTTATGGGTTATGCGTTATGTGTTATGAGTTATGCGTTATGCGTTATGCGTTATGCGTTATGCGTTATGCATGATGTGTTATCCGTTATGCGTTATCCGTTATGCGTTTTGCGTTATGCGTTATGCGTTATGAGTTGTGCGTTATGCGTTATGCGTTATGCGTTATGCGTTATGCGTTATGCGTTATGCGTTATGCGTTATGCGTTATGCGTTATGCGTTATGCGTTATGCGTTATGTGTTATGCGTTGTGCGTTATCCACTAACCGTTATGCGTTTTGCGTTATGCGTTATGCGTTATGCGTTATGTGTTATGCGTTGTGCGTTATACGTTATGCGATTTGCGTTATGCGTTATGCGTTATGCGTTATGCGTTATGCGTTATGGGTTATGCGTTATGCGTTATGCGTTATGCGTTATGCAATATGCGTTATGGGTTGTGCGTTATGCGTTATGCGTTTTGCGTTATGCGTTATGCGTTATGCGTTATGCGTTATGCTTTATGCATTATGCGTTATGCGTTATGCGATTTGCGTTATGCGTTATGCGTTATGGGTTGTGCGTTATGAGTCATGCGTTATGCGTTATGCGTTTTGCTTTATGCGTTATGCGTTATGGGTTATGCGTTATGCGTTATGCGTTATGGGTTATGAGTAATGCGTGATCCGTTATGCGTTATGCTTTATGCGTTATGAGTTACGCGTAATGCGTTATGCGCTATGGGTCATGCGTTAAGCGTTATGCGTTATGCGTTATGCGTTATGGGTTATGCGTTATGGGTTATGAGTAATGCGTGATCCGTTATGCGTTATGCTTTATGCGTTATGAGTTACGCGTAATGCGTTATGCGCAATGGGTCATGCGTTAAGCGTTATGCGTTATGCGTTATGGGTTATGCGTTATGTGTTATGCGTTATGCGTTATGCGTTATGCGTTATGCGTTATGCGTTATGGGTTATCCGTTATGCGTTATCCGTTATGAGTTTTGCGTTATGCGTTATGCGTTATGAGTTGTGCGTTATGCGTTATGCGTTATGCGTTATGCGTTATGCGTTATGCGTTATGCGTCATGCGTTTTGCGTTATGCGTTATGCAATATGCGTTATGCGTTATGCGTTATGCGATTTGCGTTATGCGTTATGCGTTATGCGTTATGCGTTATGCGTTATGCGTTATGCGTTATGCGTTATGCGTTATGCGTTATGCGTTATGCGTTATGCGTTATGCGTTATGCGTTATGCGTTATGCGTTATGCGTTATGCGTTATGTGTTATGCGTTGTGCGTTATCCGCTATGCGTTATGCGTTTTGCGTTATGCGTTATGCGTTATGCGTTATGCGTTATGAGTAATGCGTGATCCGTTATGCGTTATGCGTTATGCGCTATGAGTAATGCGTGATCCGTTATGCGTTATGCGTTATGAGTAATGCTTGATCCGTTACGCGTTATGCGTTATGCATTAAGCGTTATGCGTTATACGTTATGCGTTATGCGTTATGCGTTATGCGTTATGCTTTATGCATTATGCGTTATGCGTTATGCGATTTGCGTTATTAGTTATGCGTTATGGGTTGTGCGTTATGAGTCATGCGTTATGCGTTATGCGTTTTGCTTTATGCGTTATGCGTTATGGGTTATGCGTTATGCGTTATGCGTTATGGGTTATGAGTAATGCGTGATCCGTTATGCGTTATGCTTTATGCGTTATGAGTTACGCGTAATGCGTTATGCGCTATGGGTCATGCGTTAAGCTTTATGCGTTATGCGTTATGCGTTATGGGTTATGCGTTATGGGTTATGAGTAATGCGTGATCCGTTATGCGTTATGCTTTATGCGTTATGAGTTACGCGTAATGCGTTATGCGCTATGGGTCATGCGTTAAGCGTTATGCGTTATGCGTTATGGGTTATGCGTTATGTGTTATGCGTTATGCGTTATGCGTTATGCGTTATGCGTTATGCGTTATGGGTTATCCGTTATGCGTTATCCGTTATGAGTTTTGCGTTATGCGTTATGCGTTATGAGTTGTGCGTTATGCGTTATGCGTTATGCGTTATGCGTTATGCGTTATGCGTTATGCGTCATGCGTTTTGCGTTATGCGTTATGCAATATGCGTTATGCGTTATGCGTTATGCCTTATGCGTTATGCGTTATGCGTTATGCGTTATGCGTTATGCGTTATGCGTGATCCGTTATGCGTTATGCGTTATGAGTAATGCGTGATCCGTTATGCGTTATGCGTTATGCGTTATGCGTTATGCGTTATGCGTTATGCGTTATGCGTTATGGGTTATGCGTTATGTGTTATGCGTTATGCGTTATGCGTTATGCGTTATGCGTTATGCGTTATGCGTTATGCGTTATGCGTTATGGGTTATGAGTAATGCGTGATCCGTTATGCGTTATGCTTTATGCGTTATGAGTTACGCGTAATGCGTTATGCGCTATGGGTCATGCGTTATGCGTTATGTGTTATGCGTTATGCGTTATGCGTTATGCGTTATGCGTTATGCGTTATGCGTTATGCGTTATGCGTTATGCGTTATGCGTTATGCGTTATGCGTTATGCGTTATGCATTATGCGTTATGTGTTATGCTTTATGCGTTATACGTTATGAGTAATGCGTGATCCGTTATGTGTTATGCGTTATGCGTTATGCGTTATGCGTTTTGCGTCATGCGTTATGCCTTATGCGTTATGCGTTATGCGTTATGCGTTATGCGTTATGCGTTATGCGTAATGCGTTATGCGTTATGCGTTATGCGTTATGCGTTATGCGTTATGCGTTATGCGTTATGCGTTATGCGTTATGCTTTATGCGTTATGATTTACGCGTAATGCGTTATGCGTTATGCGTTATGGGTTATGCGTTATGTGTTATGAGTTATGCGTTATGCGTTATGCGTTATGCGTTATGCGTTATGCGTTATGAGTAATGCTTGATCCGTTATACGTTATGCGTGATGCGTTATGGGTTATGCGTTATGTGTTATGAGTTATGCGTTATGCGTTATGCGTTATGCGTTATGCGTTATGCATGAGGTGTTATCCGTTATGCGTTATCCGTTATGCGTTTTGCGTTATGCGTTATGCGTTATGCTTTATGCGTTATGATTTACGCGTAATGCGTTATGCGTTATGCGTTATGGGTTATGCGTTATGTGTTATGAGTTATGCGTTATGCGTTATGCGTTATGCGTTATGAGTAATGCTTGATCCGTTACGCGTTATGCGTTATGCGTTATGGGTTATGCGTTATGTGTTATGAGTTATGCGTTATGCGTTATGCGTTATGCGTTATGCATGATGTGTTATCCGTTATGCGTTATCCGTTATGCGTTTTGCGTTATGCGTTATGCGTTATGAGTTGTGCGTTATGCGTTATGCGTTATGCGTTATGCGTTATGCGTTATGCGTTGTGCGTTATGCGTTATGCGTTATGCGTTATGCGTTATGCGTTATGTGTTATGCGTTGTGCGTTATCCACTAACCGTTATGCGTTTTGCGTTATGCGTTATGCGTTATGGGTTATGCGTTATGTGTTATGAGTTATGCGTTATGCGTTATGCGTTATGCGTTATTTGTTATGGGTTATCCGTTATGCGTTATCCGTTATGAGTTTTGCGTTATGCGTTATGAGTTGTGCGTTATGCGTTATGCGTTATGCGTTATGCGTTATGCGTTATGCGTTATGCGTTATGCGTTATGCGTTATGCGTTATGCGTTATGAGTAATGCTTGATCCGTTACGCGTTATGCGTTATGCGTTATGGGTTATGCGTTATGTGTTATGAGTTATGCGTTATGCGTTATGCGTTATGCGTTATGCGTTATGCATGAGGTGTTATCCGTTATGCGTTATCCGTTATGCGTTTTGCGTTATGCGTTATGCGTTATGCTTTATGCGTTATGATTTACGCGTAATGCGTTATGCGTTATGCGTTATGGGTTATGCGTTATGTGTTATGAGTTATGCGTTATGCGTTATGCGTTATGCGTTATTTGTTATGGGTTATCCGTTATGCGTTATCCGTTATGAGTTTTGCGTTATGCGTTATGAGTTGTGCGTTATGCGTTATGCGTTATGCGTTATGCGTTATGCGTTATGCGTTATGCGTTATGCGTTATGCGTTATGCGTTATGCGTTATGTGTTATGAGTTATGCGTTATGCGTTATGCGTTATGCGTTATGCGTTATGCATGATGTGTTATCCGTTATGCGTTATCCGTTATGCGTTTTGCGTTATGCGTTATGCGTTATGAGTTGTGCGTTATGCGTTATGCGTTATGCGTTATGCGTTATGCGTTATGCGTTGTGCGTTATGCGTTATGCGTTATGCGTTATGCGTTATGCGTTATGTGTTATGCGTTGTGCGTTATCCACTAACCGTTATGCGTTTTGCGTTATGCGTTATGCGTTATGGGTTATGCGTTATGTGTTATGAGTTATGCGTTATGCGTTATGCGTTATGCGTTATTTGTTATGGGTTATCCGTTATGCGTTATCCGTTATGAGTTTTGCGTTATGCGTTATGAGTTGTGCGTTATGCGTTATGCGTTATGCGTTATGCGTTATGCGTTATGCGTTATGCGTTATGCGTGATCCGTTATGCGTTATGCGTTATGAGTAATGCGTGATCCGTTATGCGTTATGCGTTATGCGTTATGCGTTATGCGTTACGCGTTATGCGTTATGCGTTATGGGTTATGCGTTATGTGTTATGCGTTATGCGTTATGCGTTATGCGTTATGCGTTATGCGTTATGCGTTATGCGTTATGCGTTATGCGTTATGGGTTATGAGTAATGCGTGATCCGTTATGCGTTATGCTTTATGCGTTATGAGTTACGCGTAATGCGTTATGCGCTATGGGTCATGCGTTATGCGTTATGTGTTATGCGTTATGCGTTATGCGTTATGCGTTATGCGTTATGCGTTATGCGTTATGCGTTATGCGTTATGCGTTATGCGTTATGCGTTATGCGTTATGCGTTATGCGTTATGCGTTATGCGTTATGCGTTATGCATTATGCGTTATGTGTTATGCTTTATGCGTTATACGTTATGAGTAATGCGTGATCCGTTATGTGTTATGCGTTATGCGTTATGCGTTATGCGTTTTGCGTCATGCGTTATGCGTTATGCGTTATGCGTTATGCGTTATGCGTTATGCTTTATGCGTTATGATTTACGCGTAATGCGTTATGCGTTATGCGTTATGGGTTATGCGTTATGTGTTATGAGTTATGCGTTATGCGTTATGCGTTATGCGTTATGCGTTATGCGTTATGAGTAATGCTTGATCCGTTATACGTTATGCGTTATGCGTTATGGGTTATGCGTTATGTGTTATGAGTTATGCGTTATGCGTTATGCGTTATGCGTTATGCGTTATGCATGAGGTGTTATCCGTTATGCGTTATCCGTTATGCGTTTTGCGTTATGCGTTATGCGTTATGCTTTATGCGTTATGATTTACGCGTAATGCGTTATGCGTTATGCGTTATGGGTTATGCGTTATGTGTTATGAGTTATGCGTTATGCGTTATGCGTTATGCGTTATTTGTTATGGGTTATCCGTTATGCGTTATCCGTTATGAGTTTTGCGTTATGCGTTATGAGTTGTGCGTTATGCGTTATGCGTTATGCGTTATGCGTTATGCGTTATGCGTTATGCGTTATGCGTTATGCGTTATGCGTTATGCGTTATGCGTTATGAGTAATGCTTGATCCGTTACGCGTTATGCGTTATGCGTTATGGGTTATGCGTTATGTGTTATGAGTTATGCGTTATGCGTTATGCGTTATGCGTTATGCGTTATGCATGATGTGTTATCCGTTATGCGTTATCCGTTATGCGTTTTGCGTTATGCGTTATGCGTTATGAGTTGTGCGTTATGCGTTATGCGTTATGCGTTGTGCGTTATGCGTTATGCGTTATGCGTTATGCGTTATGCGTTATGTGTTATGCGTTGTGCGTTATCCACTAACCGTTATGCGTTTTGCGTTATGCGTTATGCGTTATGGGTTATGCGTTATGTGTTATGAGTTATGCGTTATGCGTTATGCGTTATGCGTTATTTGTTATGGGTTATCCGTTATGCGTTATCCGTTATGAGTTTTGCGTTATGCGTTATGAGTTGTGCGTTATGCGTTATGCGTTATGCGTTATGCGTTATGCGTTATGCGTTATGCGTTATGCGTTATGCGTTATGCGTTATGCGTTATGCGTTATGAGTAATGCTTGATCCGTTACGCGTTATGCGTTATGCGTTATGGGTTATGCGTTATGTGTTATGAGTTATGCGTTATGCGTTATGCGTTATGCGTTATGCGTTATGCATGATGTGTTATCCGTTATGCGTTATCCGTTTTGCGTTATGCGTTATGCGTTATGAGTTGTGCGTTATGCGTTATGCGTTATGCGTTATGCGTTGTGCGTTATCCACTAACCGTTATGCGTTTTGCGTTATGCGTTATGCGTTATGCGTTATGCGTTATGCGTTATGCGTTATGCGTTATGCGTTATGAGAAATGCGTGATCCGTTATGCGTTATGCGTTATGAGTAATGCGTGATCCGTTATGCGTTATGCGTTATGCGCTATGAGTAATGCGTGATCCGTTATGCGTTATGCGTTATGAGTACTGCGTGATCCGTTATGCGTTATGCGTTATGAGTAATGCTTGATCCGTTACGCGTTATGCGTTATGCATTAAGCGTTATGCGTTATACGTTATGCGTTATGCGTTATGCGTTATGAGTAATGCGTGATCCGTTATGCGTTATGCGTTATGCGTTATGCGTTATGCGTTATGCGTTATGAGTAATGCGTGATCCGTTATGCGTTATGCGTTATGCGCTATGAGTAATGCGTGATCCGTTATGCGTTATGCGTTATGAGTAATGCTTGATCCGTTACGCGTTATGCGTTATGCATTAAGCGTTATGCGTTATACGTTATGCGTTATGCGTTATGCGTTATGCGTTATGCTTTATGCATTATGCGTTATGCGTTATGCGATTTGCGTTATGAGTTTTGCGTTATGCGTTATGCGTTATGACTTGTGCGTTATGCGTTATGCGTTATGCATTATGAGTTATGCGTTATGCGTTATGCGTTATGCGTTATGCAATATGCGTTATGCGTTGTGCGTTATGCGTTATGCGTGATGCGTTATGCGTTATGTGTTATGCATTGTGCGTTATACGTTATGCGATTTGCGTTATGCGTTATGCGTTATGCGTTATGCGTTATGCGTTATGCGTTATGCGCTATGGGTCATGCGTTATGCGTTATGCGTTATGCGTTATGCGTTATGCGTTATGCGTTATGCGTTATGCAATATGCGTTATGCGTTATGCGTTATGCGTTATGAGAAATGCGTGATCCGTTATGCGTTATGCGTTATGAGTAATGCGTGATCCGTTATGCGTTATGCGTTATGCGCTATGAGTAATGCGTGATCCGTTATGCGTTATGCGTTATGAGTACTGCGTGATCCGTTATGTGTTATGCGTTATGAGTAATGCTTGATCCGTTACGCGTTATGCGTTATGCATTAAGCGTTATGCGTTATACGTTATGCGTTATGCGTTATGCGTTATGAGTAATGCGTGATCCGTTATGGGTTATGCGTTATGCGTTATGCGTTATGCGTTATGCGTTATGCGTTATGCGTTATGCGTTATGCGTTATGCGTTATGCTTCATGCATTATGCGTTATGCGTTATTCGTTATGCGTTATGCAATATGCGTTATGCGTTATGCGTTATGCGTTATGCGTTATGCGTTATGCGTTATGCGTTATGCGTTATGTGTTATGCGTTGTGCGTTATACGTTATGCGATTTGCGTTATGCGTTATGCGTTATGCGTTATGCCTTATGCGTTATGCGTTATGCGTTATGGGTTATGCGTTATGCGTTATGCGTTATGCAATATGCGTTATGGGTTGTGCGTTATGAGTCATGCGTTATGCGTTATGCGTTATGTGTTATGCGTTGTGCGTTATCCGCTATGCGTTATGCGTTTTGCGTTATGCGTTATGCGTTATACGTTATGCGTAATGCGTTATGCGTTATGCGTTATGCGATTTGCGTTATGCGTTATGCGTTATGCGTTATGCGTTATGCGTTATGCGTTATGCAATATGCGTTATGCGTTATGCGTTATGCGTTATGCGTTATGCGTTATGCGTTATGCGTTATGCGTTATGTGTTATGCGTTGTGCGTTATACGTTATGCGATTTGCGTTATGCGTTATGCGTTATGCGTTATGCGTTATGCGTTATGCGTTATGCGTTATGCGTTATGCGTTATGCGTTATGCGTTATGCATTATGCGTTATGCGTTATGCTTTATGCGTTATGCGTTATGAGTAATGCGTGATCCGTTATGTGTTATGCGTTATGCGTTATGCGTTATGCGTTTTGCGTCATGCGTTATGCCTTATGCCTTATGCGTTATGCGTTATGCGTTATGCGTTATGCGTTATGCGTTATGCGTTATGCGTTATGCAATATGCGTTATGGGTTGTGCGTTATGAGTCATGCGTTATGCGTTATGCGTTATGTGTTATGCGTTATCCGCTATGCGTTATGCGTTTTGCGTTATGCGTTATGCGTTATACGTTATGTGTTATGCGTTGTGCGTTATACGTTATGCGATTTGCGTTATGCGTTATGCGTTATGCGTTATGCGTTATGCGTTATGCGTTATGCGTTATGCGTTATGCGTTATGCGTTATGCGTTATGCATTATGCGTTATGCGTTATGCTTTATGCGTTATGCGTTATGAGTAATGCGTGATCCGTTATGTGTTATGCGTTATGCGTTATGCGTTATGCGTTTTGCGTCATGCGTTATGCCTTATGCCTTATGCGTTATGCGTTATGCGTTATGCGTTATGCGTTATGCGTTATGCGTTATGCGTTATGCAATATGCGTTATGGGTTGTGCGTTATGAGTCATGCGTTATGCGTTATGCGTTATGTGTTATGCGTTGTGCGTTATCCGCTATGCGTTATGCGTTTTGCGTTATGCGTTATGCGTTATACGTTATGCGTAATGCGTTATGCGTTATGCGTTATGCGATTTGCGTTATGCGTTATGCGTTATGCGTTATGCGTTATGCGTTATGCGTTATGCAATATGCGTTATGCGTTATGCGTTATGCGTTATGCGTTATGCGTTATGCGTTATGCGTTATGCGTTATGCGTTATGCGTTATGAGAAATGCGTGATCCGTTATGCGTTATGAGTAATGCGTGATCCGTTATGCGTTATGCGCTATGAGTAATGCGTGATCCGTTATGCGTTATGCGTTATGAGTACTGCGTGATCCGTTATGCGTTATGCGTTATGAGTAATGCTTGATCCGTTACGCGTTATGCGTTATGCATTAAGCGTTATGCGTTATACGTTATGCGTTATGCGTTATGCGTTATGAGTAATGCGTGATCCGTTATGCGTTATGCGTTATGCGTTATGCGTTATGCGTTATGAGTAATGCGTGATCCGTTATGCGTTATGCGTTATGCGCTATGAGTAATGCGTGATCCGTTATGCGTTATGCGTTATGAGTAATGCTTGATCCGTTACGCGTTATGCGTTATGCATTAAGCGTTATGCGTTATACGTTATGCGTTATGCGTTATGCGTTATGCGTTATGCTTTATGCATTATGCGTTATGCGTTATGCGATTTGCGTTATGAGTTTTGTGTTATGCGTTATGCGTTATGACTTGTGCGTTATGCGTTATGCGTTATGCATTATGCGTTATGCGTTATGCGTTATGCGTTATGCGTTATGCAATATGCGTTATGCGTTATGCGTTATGCGTTATGCGTTATGCGTTATGCGTTATGCGTTATGCGTTATGTGTTATGCATTGTGCATTATACGTTATGCGATTTGCGTTATGCGTTATGCGTTATGCGTTATGCGTTATGCGTTATGCGTTATGCGTTATGCGTTATGGGTTATGCGTTATGCGTTATACGTTATGCGTTATGCGTTATGGGTTATGAGTAATGCGTGATCCGTTATACGTTATGCTTCATGCGTTATGAGTTACGCGTAATGCGTTATGCGCTATGGGTCATGCGTTATGCGTTATGCGTTATGCGTTATGCGTTATGCAATATGCGTTATGCGTTATGCGTTATGCGTTATGAGAAATGCGTGATCCGTTATGCGTTATGCGTTATGAGTAATGCGTGATCCGTTATGCGTTATGCGTTATGCGCTATGAGTAATGCGTGATCCGTTATGCGTTATGCGTTATGAGTACTGCGTGATCCGTTATGCGTTATGCGTTATGAGTAATGCTTGATCCGTTACGCGTTATGCGTTATGCATTAAGCGTTATGCGTTATACGTTATGCGTTATGCGTTATGCGTTATGAGTAATGCGTGATCCGTTATGGGTTATGCGTTATGCGTTATGCGTTATGCGTTATGCGTTATGCGTTATGCGTTATGAGTAATGCGTGATCCGTTATGCGTTATGCGTTATGCGCTATGAGTAATGCGTGATCCGTTATGCGTTATGCGTTATGAGTAATGCTTGATCCGTTACGCGTTATGCGTTATGCATTAAGCGTTATGCGTTATACGTTATGCGTTATGCGTTATGCGTTATGCGTTATGCGTAATGCGTTATGCGTTATGCGTTATGCAATATGCGTTATGCGTTATGCGTTATGCGTTATGCGTTATGCGTTATGCGTTATGCGTTATGCGTTATGCGTTATGTGTTATGCGTTGTGCGTTATACGTTATAAGATTTGCGTTATGCGTTATGCGTTATGCGTTATGCGTTATGCGTTATGCGTTATGCGTTATGGGTTATGCGTTATGCGTTATGCGTTATGCGTTATGCAATATGCGTTATGGGTTGTGCGTTATGAGTCATGCGTTATGCGTTATGTGTTATGCGTTGTGCGTTATCCGCTATGCGTTATGCGTTTTGCGTTATGCGTTATGCGTTATACGTTATGCGTTATGCGTTATGCGTTATGCGTTATGCGTTATGCGTTATGCGTTATGCGTTATGCAATATGCGTTATGCGTTATGCGTTATGCGTTATGCGTTATGCGTTATGTGTTATGCATTGTGCGTTATACGTTATGCGATTTGCGTTATGCGTTATGCGTTATACGTTATGCGTTATGCGTTATGCGTTATGCGTTATGCGTTATGCGTTATGCGTTATGCGTTATGCGTTATGCTTTATGCATTATGCGTTATGCGTTATGCGATTTGCGTTATGCGTTATGCGTTATGGGTTGTGCGTTATGAGTCATGCGTTATGCGTTATGCGTTTTGCTTTATGCGTTATGCTTTATGCGTTATGAGTTACGCGTAATGCGTTATGCGCTATGGGTCATGCGTTAAGCGTTATTCGTTATGCGTTATGCGTTATGGGTTATGTGTTATGTGTTATGCGTTATGCGTTATGCGTTATGCGTTATGCGTTATGCGTTATGCGTTATGCGTTATGGGTTATCCGTTATGCGTTATCCGTTATGAGTTTTGCGTTATGCGTTATGCGTTATGCGTTATGCGTTATGCAATATGCGTTATGCGTTATGCGTTATGCGTTATGCGTTATGCGTTATGCGTTATGCGTTATGCGTTATGCGTTATGCGTTATGCGTTATGCGTTATGCGTTATGCGTTATGTGTTATGCGTTGTGCGTTATACGTTATGCGATTTGCGTTATGCGTTATGCGATTTGCGTTATGCGTTATGCGTTATGGGTTGTGCGTTATGAGTCATGCGTTATGCGTTATGCGTTTTGCTTTATGCGTTATGCTTTATGCGTTATGAGTTACGCGTAATGCGTTATGCGCTATGGGTCATGCGTTAAGCGTTATGCGTTATGCGTTATGCGTTATGGGTTATGTGTTATGTGTTATGCGTTATGCGTTATGCGTTATGCGTTATGCGTTATGCGTTATGCGTTATGCGTTATGGGTTATCCGTTATGCGTTATCCGTTATGCGTTATGCGTTATGCGTTATGCGTTATGCGTTATGCGTTATGCGTTATGCGTTATGCATTATGCGTTATGCGTTATGCTTTATGCGTTATGCGTTATGAGTAATGCGTGATCCGTTATGTGTTATGCGTTATGCGTTATGCATTATGCGTTATGCGTTTTGCGTCATGCGTTATGCCTTATGCCTTATGCGTTATGCGTTATGCGTTATGCGTTATGCGTTATGCGTTATGCGTTATGCGTTATGCGTTATGCGTTATGCGTTATGCGTTATGCGTTATGAGAAATGCGTGATCCGTTATGCGTTATGCGTTATGAGTAATGCGTGATCCGTTATGCGTTATGCGTTATGAGTAATGCTTGATCCGTTACGCGTTATGCGTTATGCATTAAGCGTTATGCGTTATACGTTATGCGTTATGCGTTATGCGTTATGAGTAATGCGTGATCCGTTATGGGTTATGCGTTATGCGTTATGCGTTATGCGTTATGCGTTATGCGTTATGCGTTATGCGTTATGCGTTATGAGTAATGCGTGATCCGTTATGCGTTATGCGTTATGCGCTATGAGTAATGCGTGATCCGTTATGCGTTATGCGTTATGAGTAATGCTTGATCTGTTACGCGTTATGCGTTATGCATTAAGCGTTATGCGTTATACGTTATGCGTTATGCGTTATGCTTTATGCGCTATGCGTAATGCGTTATGCGTTATGCGTTATGCAATATGCGTTATGCGTTATGCGTTATGCGTTATGCGTTATGCGTTATGCGTTATGCGTTATGCGTTATGCGTTATGCGTTATGTGTTATGCGTTGTGCGTTATACGTTATAAGATTTGCGTTATGCGTTATGCGTTATGCGTTATGCGTTATGCGTTATGCGTTATGGGTTATGCGTTATGCGTTATGCGTTATGCGTTATGCAATATGCGTTATGGGTTGTGCGTTAAGCGTTATGCGTTATGCGTTACGCGTAATGCGTTATGCGCTATGGGTCATGCGTTAAGCGTTATGCGTTATGCGTTATGCGTTATGGGTTATGTGTTATGTGTTATGCGTTATGCGTTATGCGTTATGCGTTATGCGTTATGCGTTATGCGTTATGCGTTATGGGTTATCCGTTATGCGTTATCCGTTATGAGTTTTGCGTTATGCGTTATGCGTTATGCGTTATGCGTTATGCGTTATGCGTTATGCGTTATGCAATATGCGTTATGCGTAATGCGTTATGCGTTATGCGTTATGCGTTATGCGTTATGCGTTATGGGTTGTGCGTTATGAGTCATGCGTTATGTGTTATGCGTTATGCGTTATGCGTTATGCGTTATGCGTTATGCGTTATGCGTTATGCGTTATGGGTTATCCGTTATGCGTTATCCGTTATGAGTTTTGCGTTATGCGTTATGCGTTATGCGTTATGCGTTATGCGTTATGCGTTATGCGTTATGCGTTATGCGTTATGCGATTTGCGTTATGCGTTATGCGTTATGGGTTGTGCGTTATGAGTCATGCGTTATGCGTTATGCGTTTTGCTTTATGCGTTATGCTTTATGCGTTATGAGTTACGCGTAATGCGTTATGCGCTATGGGTCATGCGTTAAGCGTTATGCGTTATGCGTTATGCGTTATGGGTTATGTGTTATGTGTTATGCGTTATGCGTTATGCGTTATGCGTTATGCGTTATGCGTTATCCGTTATGCGTTATGCGTTATGCGTTATGCGTTATGCGTTATGCGTTATGCATTATGCGTTATGCGTTATGCTTTATGCGTTATGCGTTATGAGTAATGCGTGATCCGTTATGTGTTATGCGTTATGCGTTATGCATTATGCGTTATGCGTTTTGCGTCATGCGTTATGCCTTATGCCTTATGCGTTATGCGTAATGCGTTATGCGTTTTGCGTTATGCGTTATGCGTTATGCGTTATGCGTTATGCGTTATGCGTTATGCGTTATGCGTTATGAGAAATGCGTGATCCGTTATGCGTTATGCGTTATGAGTAATGCGTGATCCGTTATGCGTTATGCGTTATGAGTAATGCTTGATCCGTTACGCGTTATGCGTTATGCATTAAGCGTTATGCGTTATACGTTATGCATTATGCGTTATGCGTTATGCGTTATGCGTTATGCGTTATGCGTTATGCAATATGCGTTATGCGTTATGCGTTATGCGTTATGCGTTATGCGTTATGTGTTATGCATTGTGCGTTATACGTTATGCGATTTGCGTTATGCGTTATGCGTTATACGTTATGCGTTATGCGTTATGCGTTATGCGTTATGCGTTATGCGTTATGCGTTATGCGTTATGCTTTATGCATTATGCGTTATGCGTTATGCGATTTGCGTTATGCGTTATGCGTTATGGGTTGTGCGTTATGAGTCATGCGTTATGCGTTATGCGTTTTGCTTTATGCGTTATGCTTTATGCGTTATGAGTTACGCGTAATGCGTTATGCGCTATGGGTCATGCGTTAAGCGTTATGCGTTATGCGTTATGCGTTATGGGTTATGTGTTATGTGTTATGCGTTATGCGTTATGCGTTATGTGTTATGCGTTATGCGTTATGCGTTATGCGTTATGGGTTATCCGTTATGCGTTATCCGTTATGAGTTTTGCGTTATGCGTTATGCGTTATGCGTTATGCGTTATGCGTTATGCGTTATGCAATATGCGTTATGCGTTATGCGTTATGCGTTATGCGTTATGCGTTATGCGTTATGCGTTATGGGTTGTGCGTTATGAGTCATGCGTTATGTGTTATGCGTTATGCGTTATGCGTTATGCGTTATGCGTTATGCGTTATGCGTTATGCGTTATGCGTTATGCGTTATGGGTTATCCGTTATGCGTTATCCGTTATGAGTTTTGCGTTATGCGTTATGCGTTATGCGTTATGCGTTATGCGTTATGCAATATGCGTTATGCGTTATGCGTTATGCGATTTGCGTTATGCGTTATGCGTTATGGGTTGTGCGTTATGAGTCATGCGTTATGCGTTATGCGTTTTGCTTTATGCGTTATGCTTTATGCGTTATGAGTTACGCGTAATGCGTTATGCGCTATGGGTCATGCGTTAAGCGTTATGCGTTATGCGTTATGCGTTATGGGTTATGTGTTATGTGTTATGCGTTATGCGTTATGCGTTATGCGTTATGCGTTATGCGTTATGCTTTATGCGTTATGCGTTATGCGTTATGCGTTATGCGTTATGCGTTATGCGTTATGAGTAATGCTTGATCCGTTACGCGTTATGCGTTATGCATTAAGCGTTATGCGTTATACGTTATGCGTTATGCGTTATGCGCTATGAGTAATGCGTGATCCGTTATGGGTTATGCGTTATGCGTTATGCGTTATGCGTTATGCGTTATGCGTTATGCGTTATGCGTTATGCGTTATGCGTTATGGGTTATCCGTTATGCGTTATCCGTTATGCGTTATGCGTTATGCGTTATGCGTTATGCGTTATGCGTTATGCGTTATGCGTTATGCGTTATGCGTTATGCGTTATGCGTTATGTGTTATGCGTTGTGCGTTATACGTTATGCGATTTGCGTTATGCGTTATGCGATTTGCGTTATGCGTTATGCGTTATGGGTTGTGCGTTATGAGTCATGCGTTATGCGTTATGCGTTTTGCTTTATGCGTTATGCTTTATGCGTTATGAGTTACGCGTAATGCGTTATGCGCTATGGGTCATGCGTTAAGCGTTATGCGTTATGCGTTATGCGTTATGGGTTATGTGTTATGTGTTATGTGTTATGCGTTATGCGTTATGCGTTATGCGTTATGCGTTATGCGTTATGCGTTATGGGTTATCCGTTATGCGTTATCCGTTATGCGTTATGCGTTATGCGTTATGCGTTATGCGTTATGCGTTATGCATTATGCGTTATGCGTTATGCTTTATGCGTTATGCGTTATGAGTAATGCGTGATCCGTTATGTGTTATGCGTTATGCGTTATGCATTATGCGTTATGCGTTTTGCGTCATGCGTTATGCCTTATGCCTTATGCGTTATGCGTTATGCGTTATTCGTTTTGCGTTATGCGTTATGCGTTATGCGTTATGCGTTATGCGTTATGCGTTATGCGTTATGCGTTATGCGTTATGCGTTATGAGAAATGCGTGATCCGTTATGCGTTATGCGTTATGAGTAATGCGTGATCCGTTATGCGTTATGCGTTATGAGTAATGCTTGATCCGTTACGCGTTATGCGTTATGCATTAAGCGTTATGCGTTATACGTTATGTGTTATGCGTTATGCGTTATGAGTAATGCGTGATCCGTTATGGGTTATGCGTTATGCGTTATGCGTTATGCGTTATGCGTTATGCGTTATGAGTAATGCGTGATCCGTTATGCGTTATGCGTTATGCGCTATGAGTAATGCGTGATCCGTTATGCGTTATGCGTTATGAGTAATGCTTGATCCGTTACGCGTTATGCGTTATGCATTAAGCGTTATGCGTTATACGTTGTGCGTTATGCGTTATGCGTTATGCGTTATGCGTAATGCGTTATGCGTTATGCGTTATGCAATATGCGTTATGCGTTATGCGTTATGCGTTATGCGTTATGCGTTATGCGTTATGCGTTATGCGTTATGCGTTATGCGTTATGTGTTATGCGTTGTGCGTTATACGTTATAAGATTTGCGTTATGCGTTATGCGTTATGCGTTATGCGTTATGCGTTATGCGTTATGCGTTATGGGTTATGCGTTATGCGTTATGCGTTATGCGTTATGCAATATGCGTTATGGGTTGTGCGTTATGAGTCATGCGTTATGCGTTATGCGTTATGCGTTATGTGTTATGCGTTGTGCGTTATCCGCTATGCGTTATGCGTTTTGCGTTATGCGTTATGCGTTATACGTTATGCGTTATGCGTTATGCGTTATGCGTTATGCGTTATGCGTTATGCGTTATGCGTTATGCGTTATGCGTTATGCGTTATGCAATATGCGTTATGCGTTATGCGTTATGCGTTATGCGTTATGCGTTATGTGTTATGCATTGTGCGTTATACGTTATGCGATTTGCGTTATGCGTTATGCGTTATACGTTATGCGTTATGCGTTATGCGTTATGCGTTATGCGTTATGCGTTATGCGTTATGCTTTATGCATTATGCGTTATGCGTTATGCGATTTGCGTTATGCGTTATGCGTTATGGGTTGTGCGTTATGAGTCATGCGTTATGCGTTATGCGTTTTGCTTTATGCGTTATGCTTTATGCGTTATGAGTTACGCGTAATGCGTTATGCGCTATGGGTCATGCGTTAAGCGTTATGCGTTATGCGTTATGCGTTATGGGTTATGTGTTATGTGTTATGTGTTATGCGTTATGCGTTATGCGTTATGCGTTATGCGTTATGCGTTATGCGTTATGGGTTATCCGTTATGCGTTATCCGTTATGCGTTATGCGTTATGCGTTATGCGTTATGCGTTATGCGTTATGCGTTATGCGTTATGCGTTATGCATTATGCGTTATGCGTTATGCTTTATGCGTTATGCGTTATGAGTAATGCGTGATCCGTTATGTGTTATGCGTTATGCGTTATGCATTATGCGTTATGCGTTTTGCGTCATGCGTTATGCCTTATGCCTTATGCGTTATGCGTTATGCGTTATTCGTTTTGCGTTATGCGTTATGCGTTATGCGTTATGCGTTATGCGTTATGCGTTATGCGTTATGCGTTATGAGAAATGCGTGATCCGTTATGCGTTATGCGTTATGAGTAATGCGTGATCCGTTATGCGTTATGCGTTATGAGTAATGCTTGATCCGTTACGCGTTATGCGTTATGCATTAAGCGTTATGCGTTATACGTTATGCGTTATGCGTTATGCGTTATGAGTAATGCGTGATCCGTTATGGGTTATGCGTTATGCGTTATGCGTTATGCGTTATGCGTTATGCGTTATGAGTAATGCGTGATCCGTTATGCGTTATGCGTTATGCGCTATGAGTAATGCGTGATCCGTTATGCGTTATGCGTTATGAGTAATGCTTGATCCGTTACGCGTTATGCGTTATGCATTAAGCGTTATGCGTTATACGTTATGCGTTATGCGTTATGCGTTATGCGTTATGTGTAATGCGTTATGCGTTATGCGTTATGCAATATGCGTTATGCGTTATGCGTTATGCGTTATGCGTTATGCGTTATGCGTTACGCGTTATGCGTTATGCGTTATGCGTTATGCGTTATGTGTTATGCGTTGTGCGTTATACGTTATCCGTTATGCGTTATGCGTTATGCGTTATGCGTTATGCGTTATGCGTTATGCGTTATGCGTTATGCATTATGCGTTATGCGTTATGCTTTATGCGTTATGCGTTATGAGTAATGCGTGATCCGTTATGTGTTATGCGTTATGCGTTATGCATTATGCGTTATGCGTTTTGCGTCATGCGTTATGCCTTATGCCTTATGCGTTATGCGTTATGCGTTATTCGTTTTGCGTTATGCGTTATGCGTTATGCGTTATGCGTTATGCGTTATGCGTTATGCGTTATGCGTTATGAGAAATGCGTGATCCGTTATGCGTTATGCGTTATGAGTAATGCGTGATCCGTTATGCGTTATGCGTTATGAGTAATGCTTGATCCGTTACGCGTTATGCGTTATGCATTAAGCGTTATGCGTTATACGTTATGCGTTATGCGTTATGCGTTATGAGTAATGCGTGATCCGTTATGGGTTATGCGTTATGCGTTATGCGTTATGCGTTATGCGTTATGAGTAATGCGTGATCCGTTATGCGTTATGCGTTATGCGCTATGAGTAATGCGTGATCCGTTATGCGTTATGCGTTATGAGTAATGCTTGATCCGTTACGCGTTATGCGTTATGCATTAAGCGTTATGCGTTATACGTTATGCGTTATGCGTTATGCGTTATGCGTTATGCGTAATGCGTTATGCGTTATGCGTTATGCAATATGCGTTATGCGTTATGCGTTATGCGTTATGCGTTATGCGTTATGCGTTATGCGTTATGCGTTATGCGTTATGCGTTATGCGTTATGTGTTATGCGTTGTGCGTTATACGTTATAAGATTTGCGTTATGCGTTATGCGTTATGCGTTATGCGTTATGCGTTATGCGTTATGCGTTATGCGTTATGGGTTATGCGTTATGCGTTATGCGTTATGCGTTATGCAATATGCGTTATGGGTTGTGCGTTATGAGTCATGCGTTATGCGTTATGCGTTATGCGTTATGTGTTATGCGTTGTGCGTTATCCGCTATGCGTTATGCGTTTTGCGTTATGCGTTATGCGTTATACGTTATGCGTTATGCGTTATGCGTTATGCGTTATGCGTTATGCGTTATGCGTTATGCGTTATGCGTTATGCAATATGCGTTATGCGTTATGCGTTATGCGTTATGCGTTATGCGTTATGTGTTATGCATTGTGCGTTATACGTTATGCGATTTGCGTTATGCGTTATGCGTTATACGTTATGCGTTATGCGTTATGCGTTATGCGTTATGCGTTATGCGTTATGCGTTATGCTTTATGCATTATGCGTTATGCGTTATGCGATTTGCGTTATGCGTTATGCGTTATGGGTTGTGCGTTATGAGTCATGCGTTATGCGTTATGCGTTTTGCTTTATGCGTTATGCTTTATGCGTTATGAGTTACGCGTAATGCGTTATGCGCTATGGGTCATGCGTTAAGCGTTATGCGTTATGCGTTATGCGTTATGGGTTATGTGTTATGTGTTATGCGTTATGCGTTATGCGTTATGCGTTATGCGTTATGCGTTATGCGTTATGCGTTATGGGTTATCCGTTATGCGTTATCCGTTATGAGTTTTGCGTTATGCGTTATGCGTTATGCGTTATGCGTTATGCGTTATGCAATATGCGTTATGCGTTATGCGTTATGCGTTATGCGTTATGCGTTATGCGTTATGGGTTGTGCGTTATGAGTCATGCGTTATGTGTTATGCGTTATGCGTTATGCGTTATGCGTTATGCGTTATGCGTTATGCGTTATGGGTTATCCGTTATGCGTTATCCGTTATGAGTTTTGCGTTATGCGTTATGCGTTATGCGTTATGCGTTATGCGTTATGCAATATGCGTTATGCGTTATGCGTTATGCGATTTGCGTTATGCGTTATGCGTTATGGGTTGTGCGTTATGAGTCATGCGTTATGCGTTATGCGTTTTGCTTTATGCGTTATGCTTTATGCGTTATGAGTTACGCGTAATGCGTTATGCGCTATGGGTCATGCGTTAAGCGTTATGCGTTATGCGTTATGCGTTATGGGTTATGTGTTATGTGTTATGCGTTATGCGTTATGCGTTATGCGTTATGCGTTATGCGTTATGCGTTATGCGTTATGGGTTATGCGTTATGCGTTATGCGTTATGCGTTATGCGTTATGAGTAATGCTTGATCCGTTACGCGTTATGCGTTATGCATTAAGCGTTATGCGTTATACGTTATGCGTTATGCGTTATGCGTTATGAGTAATGCGTGATCCGTTATGCGTTATGCGTTATGAGTAATGCTTGATCCGTTACGCGTTATGCGTTATGCATTAAGCGTTATGCGTTATACGTTATGCGTTATGCGTTATGCAATATGCGTTATGCGTTATGCGTTATGCGTTATGAGTAATGCTTGATCCGTTACGCGTTATGCGTTATGCATTAAGCGTTATGCGTTATACGTTATGCGTTATGCGTTATGCGCTATGAGTAATGCGTGATCCGTTATGCGTTATGCGTTATGAGTAATGCTTGATCCGTTACGCGTTATGCGTTATGCGTTATGTGTTATGCGTTGTGCGTTATACGTTATAAGATTTGCGTTATGCGTAATGCGTTATGCGTTATGCGTTATGCGTTATGGGTTATGCGTTATGCGTTATGCGTTATGCGTTATGCAATATGCGTTATGCGTTATGCGTTATGCGTTATGCGTTATGCGTTATGGGTTGTGCGTTATGAGTCATGCGTTATGTGTTATGCGTTATGCGTTATGCGTTATGCGTTATGCGTTATGCGTTATGCGTTATGGGTTATCCGTTATGCGTTATCCGTTATGAGTTTTGCGTTATGCGTTATGCGTTATGCGTTATGCGTTATGCGTTATGCAATATGCGTTATGCGTTATGCGTTATGCGATTTGCGTTATGCGTTATGCGTTATGGGTTGTGCGTTATGAGTCATGCGTTATGCGTTATGCGTTTTGCTTTATGCGTTATGCTTTATGCGTTATGAGTTACGCGTAATGCGTTATGCGCTATGGGTCATGCGTTAAGCGTTATGCGTTATGCGTTATGCGTTATGGGTTATGTGTTATGTGTTATGCGTTATGCGTTATGAGTTTTGTGTTATGCGTTATGCGTTATGCTTTATGCGTTATGGGTTATGCGTTATGCGTTATGCGTTATGCGTTATGCGTTATGAGTAATGCTTGATCCGTTACGCGTTATGCGTTATGCATTAAGCGTTATGCGTTATACGTTATGCGTTATGCGTTGTGCGTTATGAGAAATGCGTGATCCGTTATGCGTTATGCGTTATGAGTAATGCTTGATCCGTTACGCGTTATGCGTTATGCATTAAGCGTTATGCGTTATACGTTATGCGTTATGCGTTATGCAATATGCGTTATGGGTTGTGCGTTATGCGTTATGAGTAATGCTTGATCCGTTACGCGTTATGCGTTATGCATTAAGCGTTATGCGTTATACGTTATGCGTTATGCGTTATGCGCTATGAGTAATGCGTGATCCGTTATGCGTTATGCGTTATGAGTAATGCTTGATCCGTTACGCGTTATGCGTTATGCGTTATGTGTTATGCGTTGTGCGTTATACGTTATAAGATTTGCGTTATGCGTAATGCGTTATGCGTTATGCGTTATGCGTTATGCGTTATGCGTTATGCGTTATGCGTTATGCGTTATGCAATATGCGTTATGGGTTGTGCGTTATGAGTCATGCGTTATGCGTTATGCGTTATGTGTTATGCGTTGTGCGTTATCCGCTATGCGTTATGCGTTTTGCGTTATGCGTTATGCGTTATACGTTATGCGTTATGCGTTATGCGTTATGCGTTATGCGTTATGCGTTATGCGTTATGCGTTATGCAATATGCGTTATGCGTTATGCGTTATGCGGTATGCGTTATGCGTTATGCGTTATGTGTTATGCATTGTGCGTTATACGTTATGCGATTTGCGTTATGCGTTATGCGTTATGCGTTATGCGTTATGCGTTATGCGTTATGCGTTATGCGTTATGCGTTATGCGTTATGCTTTATGCATTATGCGTTATGCGTTATGCGATTTGCGTTATGCGTTATGCGTTATGGGTTGTGCGTTATGAGTCATGCGTTATGCGTTATGCGTTTTGCTTTATGCGTTATGCTTTATGCGTTATGAGTTACGCGTAATGCGTTATGCGCTATGGGTCATGCGTTAAGCGTTATGCGTTATGCGTTATGCGTTATGGGTTATGCGTTATGGGTTATGCGTTATGCGTTATGCGTTATGCGTTATGCGTTATGCGTTATGCGTTATGCGTTATGGGTTATCCTTTATGCGTTATCCGTTATGAGTTTTGCGTTATGCGTTATGCGTTATGCGTTATGCGTTATGCGTTATGCAATATGCGTTATGCGTTATGCGTTATGCGTTATGCGTTATGCCTTATGCGTTATGTGTTATGCGTTATGTGTTATGCGTTGTGCGTTATACGTTATGCGATTTGCGTTATGCGTTATGCGTTATGCGTTATGCGTTATGAGTTGTGCGTTATGCGTTATGCGTTATGCGTTATGCGTTATGCGTTATGCGTTATGCGTTATGCGTTATGCGTTATGCGTTATGCGTTATGCAAATATGCGTTATGCGTTATGCGTTATGCGTTATGCGTTATGCGTTATGCGTTATGCGTTATGCGTTATGTGTTATGCGTTGTGCGTTATACGTTATGCGATTTGCGTTATGAGTTATGCGTTATGCGTTATGCGTTATGCGTTATGCGTTATGCGTTATGCGTTATGTGTTATGCGTTGTGCGTTATCCGCTATGCGTTATGCGTTTTGCGTTATGCGTTATGCGTTATACGTTATGCGTAATGCGTTATGCGTTATGCGTTATGCGTTATGCGATTTGCGTTATGCGTTATGCGTTATGCGTTATGCGTTATGCGTTATGTGTTATGGGTTATGCGTTATGCGTTATGCGTTATGCGTTATGCGTTATGCGTTATGCGTTATGCGTTATGCGTTATGCGTTATGCGTTATGCGTTATGCGTTATGCGTAATGCGTTATGCGTTATGCGTTATGCGTTATGCGTTATGCGTTATGCGTTATGTGTTATGCGTTGTGCGTTATCCGCTATGCGTTATGCGTTTTGCGTTATGCGTTATGCGTTATACGTTATGCGTAATGCGTTATGCGTTATGCGTTATGCGTTATGCGATTTGCGTTATGCGTTATGCGTTATGTGTTATGCGTTATGCGTTATGCGTTATGCGTTATGTGTTATGGGTTATGCGTTATGCGTTATGCGTTATGCGTTATGCGTTATGCGTTATGCGCTATGCGTTATGCGTTGTGCGTTATGCGTTATGCGTTATGCGTTATGGGTTATCCGTTATGCGTTATCCGTTATGAGTTTTGCGTTATGCGTTATGCGTTATGCGTTATGCAATATGCGTTATGCGTTATGCGTTATGCGTTATGCGTTATGCGTTATGCGTTATGCGTTATGCGTTATGTGTTATGCGTTGTGCGTTATACGTTATGCGATTTGCGTTATGCGTTATGCGTTATGCGTTATGCGTTATGCGTTATGAGTTGTGCGTTATGCGTTATGCGTTATGCGTTATGCGTTATGCGTTATGCGTTATGCAATATGCGTTATGCGTTATGCGTTATGCGTTATGCGTTATGCGTTATGCGTCATGCGTTATGCGTTATGTGTTATGCGTTGTGCGTTATACGTTATAAGATTTGCGTTATGCGTAATGCGTTATGCGTTATGCGTTATGCGTTATGGGTTATGCGTTATGCGTTATGCGTTATGCGTTATGCAATATGCGTTATGGGTTGTGCGTTATGAGTCATGCGTTATGCGTTATGCGTTATGTGTTATGCGTTGTGCGTTATCCGCTATGCGTTATGCGTTTTGCGTTATGCGTTATGCGTTATACGTTATGCGTTATGCGTTATGCGTTATGCGTTATGCGTTATGCGTTATGCGTTATGCGTTATGCGTTATGCGTTATGTGTTATGCATTGTGCGTTATACGTTATGCGATTTGCGTTATGCGTTATGCGTTATACGTTATGCGTTATGCGTTATGCGTTATGCGTTATGCGTTATGCGTTATGCGTTATGCTTTATGCATTATGCGTTATGCGTTATGCGATTTGCGTTATGCGTTATGCGTTATGGGTTGTGCGTTATGAGTCATGCGTTATGCGTTATGCGTTTTGCTTTATGCGTTATGCTTTATGCGTTATGAGTTACGCGTAATGCGTTATGCGCTATGGGTCATGCGTTATGCGTTATGCGTTATGCGTTATGCGTTATGCGTTATGCGTTATGCGTTATGCGTTATGCAATATGCGTTATGCGTTATGCGTTATGCGTTATGCGTTATGCGTTATGTGTTATGCATTGTGCGTTATACGTTATGCGATTTGCGTTATGCGTTATGCGTTATACGTTATGCGTTATGCGTTATGCGTTATGCGTTATGCGTTATGCGTTATGCGTTATGCTTTATGCATTATGCGTTATGCGTTATGCGATTTGCGTTATGCGTTATGCGTTATGGGTTGTGCGTTATGAGTCATGCGTTATGCGTTATGCGTTTTGCTTTATGCGTTATGCTTTATGCGTTATGAGTTACGCGTAATGCGTTATGCGCTATGGGTCATGCGTTAAGCGTTATGCGTTATGCGTTATGCGTTATGGGTTATGTGTTATGTGTTATGCGTTATGCGTTATGCGTTATGCGTTATGCGTTATGCGTTATGCGTTATGCGTTATGGGTTATCCGTTATGCGTTATCCGTTATGAGTTTTGCGTTATGCGTTATGCGTTATGCGTTATGCGTTATGCGTTATGCAATATGCGTTATGCGTTATGCGTTATGCGTTATGCGTTATGCGTTATGCGTTATGGGTTGTGCGTTATGAGTCATGCGTTATGTGTTATGCGTTATGCGTTATGCGTTATGCGTTATGCGTTATGCGTTATGCGTTATGGGTTATCCGTTATGCGTTATCCGTTATGAGTTTTGCGTTATGCGTTATGCGTTATGCGTTATGCGTTATGCGTTATGCAATATGCGTTATGCGTTATGCGTTATGCGATTTGCGTTATGCGTTATGCGTTATGGGTTGTGCGTTATGAGTCATGCGTTATGCGTTATGCGTTTTGCTTTATGCGTTATGCTTTATGCGTTATGAGTTACGCGTAATGCGTTATGCGCTATGGGTCATGCGTTAAGCGTTATGCGTTATGCGTTATGCGTTATGGGTTATGTGTTATGTGTTATGCGTTATGCGTTATGCGTTATGCGTTATGCGTTATGCGTTATGCTTTATGCGTTATGGGTTATGCGTTATGCGTTATGCGTTATGCGTTATGCGTTATGAGTAATGCTTGATCCGTTACGCGTTATGCGTTATGCATTAAGCGTTATGCGTTATACGTTATGCGTTATGCGTTATGCGTTATGAGTAATGCGTGATCCGTTATGCGTTATGCGTTATGAGTAATGCTTGATCCGTTACGCGTTATGCGTTATGCATTAAGCGTTATGCGTTATACGTTATGCGTTATGCGTTATGCAATATGCGTTATGGGTTGTGCGTTATGCGTTATGAGTAATGCTTGATCCGTTACGCGTTATGCGTTATGCATTAAGCGTTATGCGTTATACGTTATGCGTTATGCGTTATGCGCTATGAGTAATGCGTGATCCGTTATGCGTTATGCGTTATGAGTAATGCTTGATCCGTTACGCGTTATGCGTTATGCGTTATGTGTTATGCGTTGTGCGTTATACGTTATAAGATTTGCGTTATGCGTAATGCGTTATGCGTTATGCGTTATGCGTTATGGGTTATGCGTTATGCGTTATGCGTTATGCGTTATGCAATATGCGTTATGCGTTATGCGTTATGCGTTATGCGTTATGCGTTATGGGTTGTGCGTTATGAGTCATGCGTTATGTGTTATGCGTTATGCGTTATGCGTTATGCGTTATGCGTTATGCGTTATGCGTTATGGGTTATCCGTTATGCGTTATCCGTTATGAGTTTTGCGTTATGCGTTATGCGTTATGCGTTATGCGTTATGCGTTATGCAATATGCGTTATGCGTTATGCGTTATGCGATTTGCGTTATGCGTTATGCGTTATGGGTTGTGCGTTATGAGTCATGCGTTATGCGTTATGCGTTTTGCTTTATGCGTTATGCTTTATGCGTTATGAGTTACGCGTAATGCGTTATGCGCTATGGGTCATGCGTTAAGCGTTATGCGTTATGCGTTATGCGTTATGGGTTATGTGTTATGTGTTATGCGTTATGCGTTATGCGTTATGCGTTATGCGTTATGCGTTATGCTTTATGCGTTATGGGTTATGCGTTATGCGTTATGCGTTATGCGTTATGCGTTATGAGTAATGCTTGATCCGTTACGCGTTATGCGTTATGCATTAAGCGTTATGCGTTATACGTTATGCGTTATGCGTTATGCGCTATGAGTAATGCGTGATCCGTTATGCGTTATGCGTTATGAGTAATGCTTGATCCGTTACGCGTTATGCGTTATGCATTAAGCGTTATGCGTTATACGTTATGCGTTATGCGTTATGCAATATGCGTTATGGGTTGTGCGTTATGCGTTATGAGTAATGCTTGATCCGTTACGCGTTATGCGTTATGCATTAAGCGTTATGCGTTATGCGTTATGCGTTATGCGTTATGCGTTATGAGTAATGCGTGATCCGTTATGCGTTATGCGTTATGAGTAATGCTTGATCCGTTACGCGTTATGCGTTATGCGTTATGTGTTATGCGTTGTGCGTTATACGTTATAAGATTTGCGTTATGCGTAATGCGTTATGCGTTATGCGTTATGCGTTATGGGTTATGCGTTATGCGTTATGCGTTATGCGTTATGCAATATGCGTTATGGGTTGTGCGTTATGAGTCATGCGTTATGCGTTATGCGTTATGTGTTATGCGTTGTGCGTTATCCGCTATGCGTTATGCGTTTTGCGTTATGCGTTATGCGTTATACGTTATGCGTTATGCGTTATGCGTTATGCGTTATGCGTTATGCGTTATGCGTTATGCGTTATGCAATATGCGTTATGCGTTATGCGTTATGCGGTATGCGTTATGCGTTATGCGTTATGTGTTATGCATTGTGCGTTATACGTTATGCGATTTGCGTTATGCGTTATGCGTTATACGTTATGCGTTATGCGTTATGCGTTATGCGTTATGCGTTATGCGTTATGCGTTATGCTTTATGCATTATGCGTTATGCGTTATGCGATTTGCGTTATGCGTTATGCGTTATGGGTTGTGCGTTATGAGTCATGCGTTATGCGTTATGCGTTTTGCTTTATGCGTTATGCTTTATGCGTTATGAGTTACGCGTAATGCGTTATGCGCTATGGGTCATGCGTTAAGCGTTATGCGTTATGCGTTATGCGTTATGGGTTATGTGTTATGTGTTATGCGTTATGCGTTATGCGTTATGCGTTATGCGTTATGCGTTATGCGTTATGCGTTATGGGTTATCCTTTATGCGTTATCCGTTATGAGTTTTGCGTTATGCGTTATGCGTTATGCGTTATGCGTTATGCGTTATGCAATATGCGTTATGCGTTATGCGTTATGCGTTATGCGTTATGCCTTATGCGTTATGTGTTATGCGTTATGTGTTATGCGTTGTGCGTTATACGTTATGCGATTTGCGTTATGCGTTATGCGTTATGCGTTATGCGTTATGAGTTGTGCGTTATGCGTTATGCGTTATGCGTTATGCGTTATGCGTTATGCGTTATGCGTTATGCGTTATGCGTTATGCGTTATGCGTTATGCAAATATGCGTTATGCGTTATGCGTTATGCGTTATGCGTTATGCGTTATGCGTTATGCGTTATGCGTTATGTGTTATGCGTTGTGCGTTATACGTTATGCGATTTGCGTTATGAGTTATGCGTTATGCGTTATGCGTTATGCGTTATGCGTTATGCGTTATGTGTTATGCGTTGTGCGTTATCCGCTATGCGTTATGCGTTTTGCGTTATGCGTTATGCGTTATACGTTATGCGTAATGCGTTATGCGTTATGCGTTATGCGTTATGCGATTTGCGTTATGCGTTATGCGTTATGCGTTATGCGTTATGCGTTATGTGTTATGGGTTATGCGTTATGCGTTATGCGTTATGCGTTATGCGTTATGCGTTATGCGTTATGCGTTATGCGTTATGCGTTATGCGTTATGCGTTATGCGTTATGCGTAATGCGTTATGCGTTATGCGTTATGCGTTATGCGTTATGCGTTATGCGTTATGTGTTATGCGTTGTGCGTTATCCGCTATGCGTTATGCGTTTTGCGTTATGCGTTATGCGTTATACGTTATGCGTTATGCGTTATGCGTTATGCGTTATGCGTTATGCGATTTGCGTTATGCGTTATGCGTTATGTGTTATGCGTTATGCGTTATGCGTTATGCGTTATGTGTTATGCGTTATGCGTTATGCGTTATGCGTTATGCGTTATGCGTTATGCGTCATGCGCTATGCGTTATGCGTTGTGCGTTATGCGTTATGCGTTATGCGTTATGGGTTATCCGTTATGCGTTATCCGTTATGAGTTTTGCGTTATGCGTTATGCGTTATGCGTTATGCAATATGCGTTATGCGTTATGCGTTATGCGTTATGCGTTATGCGTTATGCGTTATGCGTTATGCGTTATGTGTTATGCGTTGTGCGTTATACGTTATGCGATTTGCGTTATGCGTTATGCGTTATGCGTTATGCGTTATGCGTTATGAGTTGTGCGTTATGCGTTATGCGTTATGCGTTATGCGTTATGCGTTATGCGTTATGCAATATGCGTTATGCGTTATGCGTTATGCGTTATGCGTTATGCGTTATGCGTCATGCGTTATGCGTTATGTGTTATGCGTTGTGCGTTATACGTTATAAGATTTGCGTTATGCGTAATGCGTTATGCGTTATGCGTTATGCGTTATGGGTTATGCGTTATGCGTTATGCGTTATGCGTTATGCAATATGCGTTATGGGTTGTGCGTTATGAGTCATGCGTTATGCGTTATGCGTTATGTGTTATGCGTTGTGCGTTATCCGCTATGCGTTATGCGTTTTGCGTTATGCGTTATGCGTTATACGTTATGCGTTATGCGTTATGCGTTATGCGTTATGCGTTATGCGTTATGCGTTATGCGTTATGCAATATGCGTTATGCGTTATGAGTTATGCGGTATGCGTTATGCGTTATGCGTTATGTGTTATGCATTGTGCGTTATACGTTATGCGATTTGCGTTATGCGTTATGCGTTATACGTTATGCGTTATGCGTTATGCGTTATGCGTTCTGCGTTATGCGTTATGCGTTATGCTTTATGCATTATGCGTTATGCGTTATGCGATTTGCGTTATGCGTTATGCGTTATGGGTTGTGCGTTATGAGTCATGCGTTATGCGTTATGCGTTTTGCTTTATGCGTTATGCTTTATGCGTTATGAGTTACGCGTAATGCGTTATGCGCTATGGGTCATGCGTTAAGCGTTATGCGTTATGCGTTATGCGTTATGGGTTATGTGTTATGTGTTATGCGTTATGCGTTATGCGTTATGCGTTATGCGTTATGCGTTATGCGTTATGCGTTATGCGTTATGGGTTATCCTTTATGCGTTATCCGTTATGAGTTTTGCGTTATGCGTTATGCGTTATGCGTTATGCGTTATGCGTTATGCAATATGCGTTATGCGTTATGCGTTATGCGTTATGCGTTATGCGTTATGCCTTATGCGTTATGCGTTATGCGTTATGCGTTATGCGTTGTGCGTTATACGTTATGCGATTTGCGTTATGCGTTATGCGTTATGCGTTATGCGTTATGAGTTGTGCGTTATGCGTTATGCGTTATGCGTTATGCGTTATGCGTTATGCGTTATGCGTTATGCGTTATGCGTTATGCAATATGCGTTATGCGTTATGCGTTATGCGTTATGCGTTATGCGTTATGCGTTATGCGTTATGCGTTATGTGTTATGCGTTGTGCGTTATACGTTATGCGATTTGCGTTATGCGTTATGCGTTATGCGTTATGCGTTATGCGTTATGCGTTATGCGTTATGCGTTATGTGTTATGCGTTGTGCGTTATCCGGTATGCGTTATGCGTTTTGCGTTATGCGTTATGCGTTATACGTTATGCGTAATGCGTTATGCGTTATGCGTTATGCGTTATGCGATTTGCGTTATGCGTTATGCGTTATGCGTTATGCGTTATGCGTTATGTGTTATGGGTTATGCGTTATGCGTTATGCGTTATGCGTTATGCGTTATGCGTTATGCGTTATGCGTTATGCGTTATGCGTTATGCGTTATGCGTTATGCGTAATGCGTTATGCGTTATGCGTTATGCGTTATGCGTTATGCGTTATGCGTTATGTGTTATGCGTTGTGCGTTATCCGCTATGCGTTATGCGTTTTGCGTTATGCGTTATGCGTTATACGTTATGCGTAATGCGTTATGCGTTATGCGTTATGCGTTATGCGATTTGCGTTATGCGTTATGCGTTATGTGTTATGCGTTATGCGTTATGCGTTATGCGTTATGTGTTATGCGTTATGCGTTATGCGTTATGCGTTATGCGTTATGCGTTATGCGTAATGCGCTATGCGTTATGCGTTATGCGTTATGCGTTATGCGTTATGCGTTATGGGTTATCCGTTATGCGTTATCCGTTATGAGTTTTGCGTTATGCGTTATGCGTTATGCGTTATGCAATATGCGTTATGCGTTATGCGTTATGCGTTATGCGTTATGCGTTATGCGTTATGCGTTATGCGTTATGCGTTATGTGTTATGCGTTGTGCGTTATACGTTATGCGATTTGCGTTATGCGTTATGCGTTATGCGTTATGCGTTATGCGTTATGCGTTATGAGTTGTGCGTTATGCGTTATGCGTTATGCGTTATGCGTTATGCGTTATGCGTTATGCGTTATGCGTTATGCAATATGCGTTATGCGTTATGCGTTATGCGTTATGCGTTATGCGTTATGCGTTATGCGTTATGCGTTATGCGTTATGCGTTATGTGTTATGCGTTGTGCGTTATACGTTATGCGATTTGCGTTATGCGTTATGCGTTATGCGTTATGCGTTATGCGTTATGCGTTATGCGTTATGCGTTATGCGTTATGCGTTATGCGTTATGCGTTATGTGTTATGCGTTGTGCGTTATCCGCTATGCGTTTTGCGTTATGCGTTATGCGTTATACGTTATGCGTAATGCGTTATGCGTTATGCGTTATGCGTTATGCGTTATGCGATTTGCGTTATGCGTTATGCGTTATGCGTTATGCGTTATGCGTTATGTGTTATGGGTTATGCGTTATGCGTTATGCGTTATGCGTTATGCGTTATGCGTTATGCGTTATGCGTTATGCGTTATGCGTTATGCGTTATGCGTTATGCGTAATGCGTTATGCGTTATGCGTTATGCGTTATGCGTTATGCGTTATGCGTTATGCGTTATGTGTTATGCGTTGTGCGTTATACGTTATGCGATTTGCGTTATGCGTTATGCGTTATGCGTTATGCGTTATGCGTTATGCGTTATGCGTTATGCGTTATGCGTTATGGGTTATGCGTTATGCGTTATGCGTTATGCGTTATGCGTTATGCGTTATGCGTTATGCGTTATGCGTTATGCGTTATGCGTTATGCGTTATGCGTTATGCGTTATGCGTTATGCGTTATGTGTTATGCGTTGTGCGTTATACGTTATGCGATTTGCGTTATGCGTTATGCGTTATGCGTTATGCGTTATGCGTTATGCGTTATGCGTTATGCGTTATGCGTTATGAGTTGTGCGTTATGCGTTATGCGTTATGCGTTATGCGTTATGCGTTATGCGTTATGCGTTATGCGTTATGCAATATGCCTTATGCGTTATGCGTTATGCGTTATGCGTTATGCGTTATGCGTTATGCGTTATGCGTTATGTGTTATGCGTTGTGCGTTATACGTTATGCGATTTGCGTTATGCGTTATGCGTTATGCGTTATGCGTTATGCGTTATGCGTTATGCGTTATGCGTTATGTGTTATGCGTTGTGCGATATCCGCTATGCGTTATGCGTTTTGCGTTATGCGTTATGCGTTATACGTTATGCGTAATGCGTTATGCGTTATGCGTTATGCGTTATGCGTTATGCGATTTGCGTTATGCGTTATGCGTTATGCGTTATGCGTTATGCGTTATGCGTTATGTGTTATGGGTTATGCGTTATGCGTTATGCGTTATGCGTTATGCGTTATGCGTTATGCGTTATGTGTTATGCGTTGTGCGTTATACGTTATGCGCTTTGCGTTATGCGTTATGCGTTATGCGTTATGCGTTATGCGTTATGCGTTATGCGTTATGCGTTATGCGTTATGCGTTATGTGTTATGGGTTATGCGTTATGCGTTATGCGTTATGCGTTATGCGTTATGCGTTATGCGTTATGCGTTATGCGTTATGCGTTATGCGTTATGCGTTATGCGTAATGCGTTATGCGTTATGCGTTATGCGTTATGCGTTATGCGTTATGCGTTATGTGTTATGCGTTGTGCGTTATCCGCTATGCGTTATGCGTTTTGCGTTATGCGTTATGCGTTATACGTTATGCGTAATGCGTTATGCGTTATGCGTTATGCGTTATGCGATTTGCGTTATGCGTTATGCGTTATGCGTTATGCGTTATGCGTTATGCGTTATGTGTTATGGGTTATGCGTTATGCGTTATGCGTTATGCGTTATGCGTTATGCGTCATGCGCTATGCGTTATGCGTTATGCGTTATGCGTTATGCGTTATGCGTTATGGGTTATCCGTTATGCGTTATCCGTTATGAGTTTTGCGTTATGCGTTATGCGTTATGCGTTATGCAATATGCGTTATGCGTTATGCGTTATGCGTTATGCGTTATGCGTTATGCGTTATGCGTTATGCGTTATGCGTTATGTGTTATGCGTTGTGCGTTATACGTTATGCGATTTGCGTTATGCGTTATGCGTTATGCGTTATGCGTTATGCGTTATGCGTTATGAGTTGTGCGTTATGCGTTATGCGTTATGCGTTATGCGTTATGCGTTATGCGTTATGCGTTATGCGTTATGCAATATGCGTTATGCGTTATGCGTTATGCGTTATGCGTTATGCGTTATGCGTTATGCGTTATGCGTTATGCGTTATGCGTTATGTGTTATGCGTTGTGCGTTATACGTTATGCGATTTGCGTTATGCGTTATGCGTTATGCGTTATGCGTTATGCGTTATGCGTTATGCGTTATGCGTTATGCGTTATGCGTTATGCGTTATGCGTTATGTGTTATGCGTTGTGCGTTATCCGCTATGCGTTATGCGTTTTGCGTTATGCGTTATGCGTTATGCGTTATGCGTTATGCGTTATGTGTTATGGGTTATGCGTTATGCGTTATGCGTTATGCGTTATGCGTTATGCGTTATGCGTTATGCGTTATGCGTTATGCGTTATGCGTTATGCGTAATGCGTTATGCGTTATGCGTTATGCGTTATGCGTTATGCGTTATGCGTTATGTGTTATGCGTTGTGCGTTATCCGCTATGCGTTATGCGTTTTGCGTTATGCGTTATGCGTTATACGTTATGCGTAATGCGTTATGCGTTATGCGTTATGCGTTATGCGTTATGCGATTTGCGTTATGCGTTATGCGTTATGCGTTATGCGTTATGCGTTATGCGTTATGTGTTATGGGTTATGCGTTATGCGTTATGCGTTATGCGTTATGCGTTATGCGTCATGCGCTATGCGTTATGCGTTATGCGTTATGCGTTATGCGTTATGCGTTATGGGTTATCCGTTATGCGTTATCCGTTATGAGTTTTGCGTTATGCGTTATGCGTTATGCGTTATGCAATATGCGTTATGCGTTATGCGTTATGCGTTATGCGTTATGCGTTATGCGTTATGCGTTATGCGTTATGCGTTATGTGTTATGCGTTGTGCGTTATACGTTATGCGATTTGCGTTATGCGTTATGCGTTATGCGTTATGCGTTATGCGTTATGCGTTATGAGTTGTGCGTTATGCGTTATGCGTTATGCGTTATGCGTTATGCGTTATGCGTTATGCGTTATGCGTTATGCAATATGCGTTATGCGTTATGCGTTATGCGTTATGCGTTATGCGTTATGCGTTATGCGTTATGCGTTATGCGTTATGCGTTATGTGTTATGCGTTGTGCGTTATACGTTATGCGATTTGCGTTATGCGTTATGCGTTATGCGTTATGCGTTATGCGTTATGCGTTATGCGTTATGCGTTATGCGTTATGCGTTATGCGTTATGCGTTATGTGTTATGCGTTGTGCGTTATCCGCTATGCGTTATGCGTTTTGCGTTATGCGTTATGCGTTATACGTTATGCGTAATGCGTTATGCGTTATGCGTTATGCGTTATGGGTTGTGCGTTATGAGTCATGCGTTATGCGTTATGCGTTTTGCTTTATGCGTTATGCTTTATGCGTTATGAGTTACGCGTAATGCGTTATGCGCTATGGGTCATGCGTTAAGCGTTATGCGTTATGCGTTATGCGTTATGGGTTATGTGTTATGTGTTATGCGTTATGCGTTATGCGTTATGCGTTATGCGTTATGCGTTATGCGTTATGCGTTATGGGTTATCCTTTATGCGTTATCCGTTATGAGTTTTGCGTTATGCGTTATGCGTTATGCGTTATGCGTTATGCGTTATGCAATATGCGTTATGCGTTATGCGTTATGCGTTATGCGTTATGCGTTATGCCTTATGCGTTATGCGTTATGCGTTATGTGTTATGCGTTGTGCGTTATACGTTATGCGATTTGCGTTATGCGTTATGCGTTATGCGTTATGCGTTATGAGTTGTGCGTTATGCGTTATGCGTTATGCGTTATGCGTTATGCGTTATGCGTTATGCGTTATGCGTTATGCGTTATGCAATATGCGTTATGCGTTATGCGTTATGCGTTATGCGTTATGCGTTATGCGTTATGCGTTATGTGTTATGCGTTGTGCGTTATACGTTATGCGATTTGCGTTATGCGTTATGCGTTATGCGTTATGCGTTATGCGTTATGCGTTATGCGTTATGCGTTATGTGTTATGCGTTGTGCGTTATCCGGTATGCGTTATGCGTTTTGCGTTATGCGTTATGCGTTATACGTTATGCGTAATGCGTTATGCGTTATGCGTTATGCGTTATGCGATTTGCGTTATGCGTTATGCGTTATGCGTTATGCGTTATGCGTTATGTGTTATGGGTTATGCGTTATGCGTTATGCGTTATGCGTTATGCGTTATGCGTTATGCGTTATGCGTTATGCGTTATGCGTTATGCGTTATGCGTTATGCGTAATGCGTTATGCGTTATGCGTTATGCGTTATGCGTTATGCGTTATGCGTTATGTGTTATGCGTTGTGCGTTATCCGCTATGCGTTATGCGTTTTGCGTTATGCGTTATGCGTTATACGTTATGCGTAATGCGTTATGCGTTATGCGTTATGCGTTATGCGATTTGCGTTATGCGTTATGCGTTATGTGTTATGCGTTATGCGTTATGCGTTATGCGTTATGTGTTATGGGTTATGCGTTATGCGTTATGCGTTATGCGTTATGCGTTATGCGTCATGCGCTATGCGTTATGCGTTATGCGTTATGCGTTATGCGTTATGCGTTATGGGTTATCCGTTATGCGTTATCCGTTATGAGTTTTGCGTTATGCGTTATGCGTTATGCGTTATGCAATATGCGTTATGCGTTATGCGTTATGCGTTATGCGTTATGCGTTATGCGTTATGCGTTATGTGTTATGCGTTGTGCGTTATACGTTATGCGATTTGCGTTATGCGTTATGCGTTATGCGTTATGCGTTATGCGTTATGCGTTATGAGTTGTGCGTTATGCGTTATGCGTTATGCGTTATGCGTTATGCGTTATGCGTTATGCGTTATGCGTTATGCAATATGCGTTATGCGTTATGCGTTATGCGTTATGCGTTATGCGTTATGCGTTATGCGTTATGCGTTATGCGTTATGCGTTATGCGTTATGTGTTATGCGTTGTGCGTTATACGTTATGCGATTTGCGTTATGCGTTATGCGTTATGCGTTATGCGTTATGCGTTATGCGTTATGCGTTATGCGTTATGCGTTATGCGTTATGCGTTATGCGTTATGTGTTATGCGTTGTGCGTTATCCGCTATGCGTTATGCGTTTTGCGTTATGCGTTATGCGTTATGCGTTATGCGTTATGCGTTATGTGTTATGGGTTATGCGTTATGCGTTATGCGTTATGCGTTATGCGTTATGCGTTATGCGTTATGCGTTATGCGTTATGCGTTATGCGTTATGCGTAATGCGTTATGCGTTATGCGTTATGCGTTATGCGTTATGCGTTATGCGTTATGTGTTATGTGTTGTGCGTTATCCGCTATGCGTTATGCGTTTTGCGTTATGCGTTATGCGTTATACGTTATGCGTAATGCGTTATGCGTTATGCGTTATGCGTTATGCGATTTGCGTTATGCGTTATGCGTTATGCGTTATGCGTTATGCGTTATGCGTTATGTGTTATGGGTTATGCGTTATGCGTTATGCGTTATGCGTTATGCGTTATGCGTCATGCGCTATGCGTTATGCGTTATGCGTTATGCGTTATGCGTTATGCGTTATGCGTTATGGGTTATCCGTTATGCGTTATCCGTTATGAGTTTTGCGTTATGCGTTATGCGTTATGCGTTATGCAATATGCGTTATGCGTTATGCGTTATGCGTTATGCGTTATGCGTTATGCGTTATGCGTTATGCGTTATGTGTTATGCGTTGTGCGTTATACGTTATGCGATTTGCGTTATGCGTTATGCGTTATGCGTTATGCGTTATGCGTTATGCGTTATGAGTTATGCGTTATGCGTTATGCGTTATGCGTTATGCGTTATGCGTTATGCGTTATGCGTTATGCAATATGCGTTATGCGTTATGCGTTATGCGTTATGCGTTATGCGTTATGCGTTATGCGTTATGCGTTATGCGTTATGCGTTATGTGTTATGCGTTGTGCGTTATACGTTATGCGATTTGCGTTATGCGTTATGCGTTATGCGTTATGCGTTATGCGTTATGCGTTATGCGTTATGCGTTATGCGTTATGCGTTATGCGTTATGTGTTATGCGTTGTGCGTTATCCGCTATGCGTTATGCGTTTTGCGTTATGCGTTATGCGTTATACGTTATGCGTAATGCGTTATGCGTTATGCGTTATGCGTTATGCGTTATGCGATTTGCGTTATGCGTTATGCGTTATGCGTTATGCGTTATGCGTTATGTGTTATGGGTTATGCGTTATGCGTTATGCGTTATGCGTTATGCGTTATGCGTTATGCGTTATGCGTTATGCGTTATGCGTTATGCGTTATGCGTTATGCGTAATGCGTTATGCGTTATGCGTTATGCGTTATGCGTTATGCGTTATGCGTTATGCGTTATGTATTATGCGTTGTGCGTTATACGTTATGCGATTTGCGTTATGTGTTATGCGTTATGCGTTATGCGTTATGCGTTATGCGTTATGCGTTATGCGTTATGCGTTATGCGTTATGGGTTATGCGTTATGCGTTATGCGTTATGCGTTATGCGTTATGCGTTATGCGTTATGCGTTATGCGTTATGCGTTATGCGTTATGCGTTATGCGTTATGCGTTATGCGTTATGCGTTATGCGTTATGCGTTATGCGTTATGTGTTATGCGTTGTGCGTTATACGTTATGCGATTTGCGTTATGCGTTATGCGTTATGCGTTATGCGTTATGCGTTATGCGTTATGCGTTATGAGTTATGCGTTATGCGTTATGCGTTATGCGTTATGCGTTATGCGTTATGCGTTATGCGTTATGCGTTATGCAATATGCCTTATGCGTTATGCGTTATGCGTTATGCGTTATGCGTTATGCGTTATGCGTTATGCGTTATGTGTTATGCGTTGTGCGTTATACGTTATGCGATTTGCGTTATGCGTTATGCGTTATGCGTTATGCGTTATGCGTTATGCGTTATGCGTTATGCGTTATGTGTTATGCGTTGTGCGATATCCGCTATGCGTTATGCGTTTTGCGTTATGCGTTATGCGTTATGCGTTATGCGTTATGCGTTATGCGATTTGCGTTATGCGTTATGCGTTATGCGTTATGCGTTATGCGTTATGCGTTATGTGTTATGGGTTATGCGTTATGCGTTATGCGTTATGCGTTATGCGTTATGCGTTATGCGTTATGCGTTATGTGTTATGCGTTGTGCGTTATACGTTATGCGCTTTGCGTTATGCGTTATGCGTTATGCGTTATGCGTTATGCGTTATGCGTTATGCGTTATGCGTTATGCGTTATGCGTTATGTGTTATGGGTTATGCGTTATGCGTTATGCGTTATGCGTTATGCGTTATGCGTTATGCGTTATGCGTTATGCGTTATGCGTTATGCGTAATGCGTTATGCGTTATGCGTTATGCGTTATGCGTTATGCGTTATGCGTTATGCGTTATGTGTTATGCGTTGTGCGTTATCCGCTATGCGTTATGCGTTTTGCGTTATGCGTTATGCGTTATACGTTATGCGTAATGCGTTATGCGTTATGCGTTATGCGTTATGCGATTTGCGTTATGCGTTATGCGTTATGCGTTATGCGTTATGCGTTATGCGTTATGCGTTATGCGTTATGCGTTATGTGTTATGCGTTATGCGTTATGCGTTATGCGTTATGCGTTATGTGTTATGGGTTATGCGTTATGCGTTATGCGTTATGCGTTATGCGTTATGCGTTATGCGTTATGCGTTATGCGTTATGCGTTATGCGTTATGCGTAATGCGTTATGCGTTATGCGTTATGCGTTATGCGTTATGCGTTATGCGTTATGTGTTATGTGTTGTGCGTTATCCGCTATGCGTTATGCGTTTTGCGTTATGCGTTATGCGTTATACGTTATGCGTAATGCGTTATGCGTTATGCGTTATGCGTTATGCGATTTGCGTTATGCGTTATGCGTTATGCGTTATGCGTTATGCGTTATGCGTTATGTGTTATGGGTTATGCGTTATGCGTTATGCGTTATGCGTTATGCGTTATGCGTTATGCGCTATGCGTTATGCGTTATGCGTTATGCGTTATGCGTTATGCGTTATGGGTTATCCGTTATGCGTTATCCGTTATGAGTTTTGCGTTATGCGTTATGCGTTATGCGTTATGCAATATGCGTTATGCGTTATGCGTTATGCGTTATGCGTTATGCGTTATGCGTTATGCGTTATGCGTTATGTGTTATGCGTTGTGCGTTATACGTTATGCGATTTGCGTTATGCGTTATGCGTTATGCGTTATGCGTTATGCGTTATGCGTTATGAGTTGTGCGTTATGCGTTATGCGTTATGCGTTATGCGTTATGCGTTATGCGTTATGCGTTATGCAATATGCGTTATGCGTTATGCGTTATGCGTTATGCGTTATGCGTTATGCGTTATGCGTTATGCGTTATGCGTTATGCGTTATGTGTTATGCGTTGTGCGTTATACGTTATGCGATTTGCGTTATGCGTTATGCGTTATGCGTTATGCGTTATGCGTTATGCGTTATGCGTTATGCGTTATGCGTTATGCGTTATGCGTTATGTGTTATGCGTTGTGCGTTATCCGCTATGCGTTATGCGTTTTGCGTTATGCGTTATGCGTTATACGTTATGCGTAATGCGTTATGCGTTATGCGTTATGCGTTATGCGTTATGCGATTTGCGTTATGCGTTATGCGTTATGCGTTATGCGTTATGCGTTATGTGTTATGGGTTATGCGTTATGCGTTATGCGTTATGCGTTATGCGTTATGCGTTATGCGTTATGCGTTATGCGTTATGCGTTATGCGTTATGCGTTATGCGTAATGCGTTATGCGTTATGCGTTATGCGTTATGCGTTATGCGTTATGCGTTATGCGTTATGTATTATGCGTTGTGCGTTATACGTTATGCGATTTGCGTTATGTGTTATGCGTTATGCGTTATGCGTTATGCGTTATGCGTTATGCGTTATGCGTTATGCGTTATGGGTTATGCGTTATGCGTTATGCGTTATGCGTTATGCGTTATGCGTTATGCGTTATGCGTTATGCGTTATGCGTTATGCGTTATGCGTTATGCGTTATGCGTTATGCGTTATGCGTTATGCGTTATGCGTTATGCGTTATGTGTTATGCGTTGTGCGTTATACGTTATGCGATTTGCGTTATGCGTTATGCGTTATGCGTTATGCGTTATGCGTTATGCGTTATGCGTTATGAGTTGTGCGTTATGCGTTATGCGTTATGCGTTATGCGTTATGCGTTATGCGTTATGCGTTATGCGTTATGCAATATGCCTTATGCGTTATGCGTTATGCGTTATGCGTTATGCGTTATGCGTTATGCGTTATGCGTTATGTGTTATGCGTTGTGCGTTATACGTTATGCGATTTGCGTTATGCGTTATGCGTTATGCGTTATGCGTTATGCGTTATGCGTTATGCGTTATGCGTTATGTGTTATGCGTTGTGCGATATCCGCTATGCGTTATGCGTTTTGCGTTATGCGTTATGCGTTATGCGTTATGCGTTATGCGTTATGCGATTTGCGTTATGCGTTATGCGTTATGCGTTATGCGTTATGCGTTATGCGTTATGTGTTATGGGTTATGCGTTATGCGTTATGCGTTATGCGTTATGCGTTATGCGTTATGCGTTATGCGTTATGTGTTATGCGTTGTGCGTTATACGTTATGCGCTTTGCGTTATGCGTTATGCGTTATGCGTTATGCGTTATGCGTTATGCGTTATGCGTTATGCGTTATGCGTTATGCGTTATGTGTTATGGGTTATGCGTTATGCGTTATGCGTTATGCGTTATGCGTTATGCGTTATGCGTTATGCGTTATGCGTTATGCGTTATGCGTAATGCGTTATGCGTTATGCGTTATGCGTTATGCGTTATGCGTTATGCGTTATGCGTTATGTGTTATGCGTTGTGCGTTATCCGCTATGCGTTATGCGTTTTGCGTTATGCGTTATGCGTTATACGTTATGCGTAATGCGTTATGCGTTATGCGTTATGCGTTATGCGATTTGCGTTATGCGTTATGCGTTATGCGTTATGCGTTATGCGTTATGCGTTATGCGTTATGCGTTATGCGTTATGTGTTATGGGTTATGCGTTATGCGTTATGCGTTATGCGTTATGCGTTATGCGTCATGCGTTATGCGTTATGCGTTATGCGTTATGCGTTATGCGTTATGCGTTATGGGTTATCCGTTATGCGTTATCCGTTATGAGTTTTGCGTTATGCGTTATGCGTTATGCGTTATGCGTTATGCGTTATGCAATATGCGTTATGCGTTATGCGTTATGCGTTATGCGTTATGAGTTGTGCGTTATGCGTTATGCGTTATGCGTTATGCGTTATGCGTTATGCGTTATGCGTGATCCGTTATGCGTTATGCGTTAAGCGTTATGCGTTATGCGTTATGCGTTATGCATTATGCGTTATGCGTTATGCGTTATGCGTTATGCGTTATGCGTTATGCGTTAAGCGTTATGCGTTATGCGTTATGCGTTATGCGTTATGCGTTATGCGTTATGCGTTATGCGTTATGCGTTATGCGTTATGCGTTATGCGTTATGCGTGATCCGTTATACGTTATGCTTTATGCGTTGTGCGTTATACGTTTGCGTTATGCGTTATGCGTTATGCTTTATTCGTTATGCGTTAGGCGTTATGCGTTTTGCGTTATACGTTATGCTTTATGCGTTGTGCGTTATACGTTTGCGTTATGCGTTATGCGTTATGCGTTATGCGTTATGCGTTATGCTTTATGCTTTATGCGTTATGCGTGATCCGTTATGCGTTAGACGTTATGCGTTTTGCGTTATGCGTTATGTGTTATGCGTTGTGCGTTATCCGCTATGCGTTATGCGTTTTGCGTTATGCGTTATGCGTTATGCGTTATGCGTTATGCGTTATGTGTTATGGGTTATGCGTTATGCGTTATGCGTTATGCGTTATGCGTTATGCGTTATGCGTTATGCGTTATGCGTTATGCGTTATGCGTTATGCGTAATGCGTTATGCGTTATGCGTTATGCGTTATGCGTTATGCGTTATGCGTTATGCGTTATGTGTTATGCGTTGTGCGTTATCCGCTATGCGTTATGCGTTTTGCGTTATGCGTTATGCGTTATACGTTATGCGTAATGCGTTATGCGTTATGCGTTATGCGTTATGCGATTTGCGTTATGCGTTATGCGTTATGCGTTATGCGTTATGCGTTATGCGTTATGCGTTATGTGTTATGGGTTATGCGTTATGCGTTATGCGTTATGCGTTATGCGTTATGCGTCATGCGCTATGCGTTATGCGTTATGCGTTATGCGTTATGCGTTATGCGTTATGGGTTATCCGTTATGCGTTATCCGTTATGAGTTTTGCGTTATGCGTTATGCGTTATGCGTTATGCAATATGCGTTATGCGTTATGCGTTATGCGTTATGCGTTATGCGTTATGCGTTATGCGTTATGCGTTATGCGTTATGCGTTATGTGTTATGCGTTGTGCGTTATACGTTATGCGATTTGCGTTATGCGTTATGCGTTATGCGTTATGCGTTATGCGTTATGCGTTATGAGTTGTGCGTTATGCGTTATGCGTTATGCGTTATGCGTTATGTGTTATGGGTTATGCGTTATGCGTTATGCGTTATGCGTTATGCGTTATGCGTTATGCGTTATGCGTTATGCGTTATGCGTTATGCGTTATGCGTTATGCGTAATGCGTTATGCGTTATGCGTTATGCGTTATGCGTTGTGCGTTATACGTTATGCGATTTGCGTTATGCGTTATGCGTTATGCGTTATGCGTTATGCGTTATGCGTTATGCGTTATGCGTTATGCGTTATGCGTTATGCGTTATGTGTTATGCGTTGTGCGTTATCCGCTATGCGTTATGCGTTTTGCGTTATGCGTTATGCGTTATACGTTATGCGTAATGCGTTATGCGTTATGCGTTATGCGTTATGCGTTATGCGATTTGCGTTATGCGTTATGCGTTATGCGTTATGCGTTATGCGTTATGTGTTATGGGTTATGCGTTATGCGTTATGCGTTATGCGTTATGCGTTATGCGTTATGCGTTATGCGTTATGCGTTATGCGTTATGCGTTATACGTAATGCGTTATGCGTTATGCGTTATGCGTTATGCGTTATGCGTTATGCGTTATGCGTTATGTATTATGCGTTGTGCGTTATACGTTATGCGATTTGCGTTATGTGTTATGCGTTATGCGTTATGCGTTATGCGTTATGCGTTATGCGTTATGCGTTATGCGTTATGCGTTATGCGTTATGGGTTATGCGTTATGCGTTATGCGTTATGCGTTAAGCGTTATGCGTTATGCGTTATGCGTTATGCGTTATGCGTTATGCGTTATGCGTTATGCGTTATGCGTTATGCGTTATGCGTTATGCGTTATGCGTTATGTGTTATGCGTTGTGCGTTATACGTTATGCGATTTGCGTTATGCGTTATGCGTTATGCGTTATGCGTTATGCGTTATGCGTTATGCGTTATGAGTTATGCGTTATGCGTTATGCGTTATGCGTTATGCGTTATGCGTTATGCGTTATGCGTTATGCGTTATGCAATATGCCTTATGCGTTATGCGTTATGCGTTATGCGTTATGCGTTATGCGTTATGCGTTATGCGTTATGTGTTATGCGTTGTGCGTTATACGTTATGCGATTTGCGTTATGCGTTATGCGTTATGCGTTATGCGTTATGCGTTATGCGTTATGCGTTATGCGTTATGTGTTATGCGTTGTGCGATATCCGCTATGCGTTATGCGTTTTGCGTTATGCGTTATGCGTTATGCGTTATGCGTTATGCGTTATGCGATTTGCGTTATGCGTTATGCGTTATGCGTTATGCGTTATGCGTTATGCGTTATGTGTTATGGGTTATGCGTTATGCGTTATGCGTTATGCGTTATGCGTTATGCGTTATGCGTTATGCGTTATGTGTTATGCGTTGTGCGTTATACGTTATGCGCTTTGCGTTATGCGTTATGCGTTATGCGTTATGCGTTATGCGTTATGCGTTATGCGTTATGCGTTATGCGTTATGCGTTATGCGTTATGTGTTATGGGTTATGCGTTATGCGTTATGCGTTATGCGTTATGCGTTATGCGTTATGCGTTATGCGTTATGCGTTATGCGTTATGCGTTATGCGTAATGCGTTATGCGTTATGCGTTATGCGTTATGCGTTATGCGTTATGCGTTATGCGTTATGTGTTATGCGTTGTGCGTTATCCGCTATGCGTTATGCGTTTTGCGTTATGCGTTATGCGTTATACGTTATGCGTAATGCGTTATGCGTTATGCGTTATGCGTTATGCGATTTGCGTTATGCGTTATGCGTTATGCGTTATGCGTTATGCGTTATGCGTTATGCGTTATGCGTTATGTGTTATGGGTTATGCGTTATGCGTTATGCGTTATGCGTTATGCGTTATGCGTCATGCGTTATGCGTTATGCGTTATGCGTTATGCGTTATGCGTTATGCGTTATGGGTTATCCGTTATGCGTTATCCGTTATGAGTTTTGCGTTATGCGTTATGCGTTATGCGTTATGCGTTATGCGTTATGCAATATGCGTTATGCGTTATGCGTTATGCGTTATGCGTTATGAGTTGTGCGTTATGCGTTATGCGTTATGCGTTATGCGTTATGCGTTATGCGTTATGCGTGATCCGTTATGCGTTATGCGTTAAGCGTTATGCGTTATGCGTTATGCGTTATGCATTATGCGTTATGCGTTATGCGTTATGCGTTATGCGTTATGCGTTATGCGTTAAGCGTTATGCGTTATGCGTTATGCGTTATGCGTTATGCGTTATGCGTTATGCGTTATGCGTTATGCGTTATGCGTTATGCGTTATGCGTTATGCGTGATCCGTTATACGTTATGCTTTATGCGTTGTGCGTTATACGTTTGCGTTATGCGTTATGCGTTATGCTTTATTCGTTATGCGTTAGGCGTTATGCGTTTTGCGTTATACGTTATGCTTTATGCGTTGTGCGTTATACGTTTGCGTTATGCGTTATGCGTTATGCGTTATGCGTTATGCGTTATGCTTTATGCTTTATGCGTTATGCGTGATCCGTTATGCGTTAGACGTTATGCGTTTTGCGTTATACGTTATGCTTTATGCGTTGTGCGTTATACGGTTGCGTTATGCGTTATGCGTTATGTGTTATGCGGTATTCGTTATGCGTTGTGGATTATGCGTTAAGCGTTATACGTTATGCTTTATGCGTGTTGCGTTATGCTTTATGCGTTATGCGTTAAGCGTTATGCGTTATGCGTTATGCGTTACGCGTTACGCGTTATGCGTTATGCGTTATGCGTTATGCGTTATGCGTTATGCGTGTTGCGTTATGCTTTATGCGTTATGCGTTAAGCGTTATGCGTTATGCGTTATGCGTTATGCGTTATGCGATATGCGTTATGCGTTATACGTTATGCGTTATGCGTTATGCGTTATGCGTTATGCGTTATGCGTGATCCGTTATGCGTTAGGCGTTATGCGTTTTGTGGTATTCGTTATGCGTTGTGCATTATGCGTTATGCGTTATACGTTATGCTTTATGCGTGATGCGTTATGCTTTATGCGTTATGCGATATGCGTGATGCGTTATGCTTTATGCGTTATGCGTTATGAGTTATACGTTATGCTTTATGCGTTCTGCGTTATGCGTTATGCGTTATGCGTTATGCGTTATGCGTTATGCGTTATGCGTTATGCGATATGCGTGATGCGTTATACTTTATGCGTTATGCGTTATGAGTTATACGTTATGCGTTATGCGTTATGCGTTATGCGTTATGCGTTATGCGTTATGCGTTATGCGTTATGCGTTATGCGTTATGCGTTATGCGTTATGCGTTATGCGTTATGCGTTATGTGTTATGCGTTATGCTTTATGCGTTATGCGTTATGCGTTATGCGTTATGCGATATGCGTTATGCGTTATACGTTATGCTTTATGCGTGTTGCGTTATGCTTTATGCGTTATGCGTTAAGCGTTATGCGTTATGCGTTATGCGTTATGCGTTATGCGTTATGCGTTATGCGTTATGCGTTATGCGTTATGCGTTATGCGTTATGCGTTATGCGTTATGCGTTATGCGTTATGCGTTATGCGTTATGCGTTATGCGTTATGCGTTATGCGTTATGCGTTATGCGTGATCCGTTATGCGTTAGGCGTTATGCGTTTTGCGGTATTCGTTATGCGTTGTGCATTATGCGTTATGCGTTATACGTTATGCTTTATGCGTGATGCGTTATGCTTTATGCGTTATGCGATATGCGTGATGCGTTATGCTTTATGCGTTATGCGTTATGAGTTATACGTTATGCTTTAAGCGTTATGCGTAATGCGTTATGCGTTATGCGTTATGCGTTATGCGTTATGCGTTATTCGTTATGCGTTATGCGTTATGCGTTATGCGTTATGCGTTATGCGTTATGCGTTGTGGGTTATGCGTTATGCGTTATGCGTTATGCGTTATGCGTTATGCGTGATCCGTTATGCGTTATGCGTTAAGCGTTATGCGTTATGCATTATGCGTTATGCGTTATGCGTTATGCGTTATGCGTTATGCGTTATACGTTATGCTTTATGCGTTGTGCGTTATACGTTTGCGTTATGCGTTATGCGTTATGCTTTATTCGTTATGCGTTATCCGTTATGCGTTAGGCGTTATGCGTTTTGCGTTATACGTTATGCTTTATGCGTTGTGCGTTATGCGTTATGCGTTATGCGTTATGCGTTAAGCGTTATGCGTTATGCGTTATGCGTTATGCGTTACGCGTTATGCGTTATGCGTTATGCGTTATGCGTTATGCGTGATCCGTTATGCGTTATGCGTTAAGCGTTATGCGTTATGCGTTATGCGTTATGCGTTATGCGTTATGCGTTATGCGTTATGCGTTATGCGTTATGCGTTATGCGTTATGCGTTAAGCGTTATGCGTTATGCGTTATGCGTTATACGTTATGCTTTATGCGTTGTGCGTTATACGTTTGCGTTATGCGTTATACGTTATGCTTTATTCGTTATGCGTTATCCGTTATGCGTTAGGCGTTATGCGTTTTGCGTTATACGTTATGCTTTATGCGTTGTGCGTTATGCGTTATGCGTTACGCGTTATGCTTTATGCGTTATGCGTTATGCGTTTTGCTTTATGCGTTATGCGTTATGCGTTATGCGTTATGCGTTATGCGTTATGCGTTGTGGGTTATGAGTTATACGTTATGCGTTATGCGTTATACGTAATGCGTTATGCGTTATGCGTTAAGCGTTATGCGTTATGCGTTATGCGTTATGCGTTATGCGTTATGCGTTATGCGTTATACGTTATGCTTTATGCGTTGTGCGTTATACGTTTGCGTTATGCGTTATGCGTTATGCGTTATGCTTTATTCGTTATGCGTTATCCGTTATGCGTTAGGCGTTATGCGTTTTGCGTTATACGTTATGCTTTATGCGTTGTGCGTTATGCGTTATGCGTTATGCTTTATGCGTTATGCGTTATGCGTTTTGCTTTATGCGTTATGCGTTATGCGTTATGCGTTATGCGTTATGCGTTATGCGTTATGCGTTATGCGTTATGCGTTATGCGTTGTGGGTTATGAGTTATACGTTATGCGTTATACGTTATGCTTTATGCGTGTTGCGTTATGCGTTATGCGTTTTGCTTTATGCGTTATGCGTTATGCGTTATGCGTTATGCGTTATACGTTATGCTTTATGCGTTGTGCGTTATACGTTTGCGTTATGCGTTATGCGTTATGCGTTATGCGTTATACGTTATGCGTTATGCGTTATGCGTTATGCGTTATGCGTTATGCGTTATGCGTTATGCGTTGTGGGTTATGAGTTATACGTTATGCGTTATGCGTTATGCGTTATGCGTTATGCGTTATGCGTTATGCGTTATGCGTTATATGTTATGCTTTATGCGTGTTGCGTTATGCTTTATGCGTTATGCGTTATGCGTTTTGCGGTATTCGTTATGCGTTGTGCATTATGCGTTATGCGTTATACGTTATGCTTTATGCGTGATGCGTTATGCTTTATGCGTTATGCGATATGCGTGATGCGTTATGCTTTATGCGTTATGCGTTATGAGTTATACGTTATGCTTTATGCGTTGTGCGTTATGCGTTATGCGTTATGCGTTATGCTTTATGCGTTATGCGTTATGCGTTTTGCTTTATGCGTGATGCGTTATGCTTTATGCGTTATGCGATATGCGTGATGCGTTATGCTTTATGCGTTAGGCGTTATGCGTTTTGCGTTATACGTTATGCTTTATGCGTTGTGCGTTATACGGTTGCGTTATGCGTAATGCGTTATGTGTTATGCGGTATTCGTTATGCGTTGTGGATTATGCGTTATGCGTTATACGTTATGCTTTATGCGTGTTGCGTTATGCTTTATGCGTTATGCGTTAAGCGTTATGCGTTATGCGTTATGCGTTACGCGTTACGCGTTATGCGTTATGCGTTATGCGTTATGCGTTATGCGTTATGCGTTATGCGTTATGCGTGTTGCGTTATGCTTTATGCGTTATGCGTGTTGCGTTATGCGTTATGCGTTATGCGTTATGCGTTATGCGGTATGCGTTATGCGTTATGCGTTATGCGTTATGCGTTATGCGTTATGCGTTATGCGTTATGCGTTATGCGTTATGCGTTATGCGTTATGCGTTATGCGTTATGCGTTATGCGTGATCCGTTATGCGTTAGGCGTTATGCGTTTTGCGGTATTCGTTATGCGTTATGCGTTGTGCATTATGCGTTATGCGTTATACGTTATGCTTTATGCGTGATGCGTTATGCTTTATGCGTTATGCGATATGCGTTATGCGTTATGCGTTATGCGTCATGCGCTATGCGTTATGCGTTATGCGTTATGCGTTATGCGTTATGCGTTATGGGTTATCCGTTATGCGTTATCCGTTATGCGTTATGCGTTATGCGTTATGCGTTATGCGTTATGCGTTATGCGTGATCCGTTATGCGTTAGGCGTTATGCGTTTTGCGGTATTTGTTATGCGTTGTGCATTATGCGTTATGCGTTATGCGTTATGCGTTATGCGTTATGCGTTATGCGTTATGCGTTATGCGTTATGCGTTATACGTTATGCTTTATGCGTGTTGCGTTATGCGTTATGCGTTTTGCTTTATGCGTTATGCGTTATGCGTTATGCGTTATGCGTTATGCGTTATGCGTTATGCGTTATGCGTTATGCGTTATGCGTTATGCGTTGTGGGTTATGAGTTATACGTTATGCGTTATGCGTTATGCGTTATGCGTTATGCGTTATGCGTTATGCGTTATACGTTATGCTTTATGCGTGTTGCGTTATGCTTTATGCGTTATGCGTTAAGCGTTATGCGTTATGCGTTATGCGTTATGCGTTATGCGTTATGCGTTATGCGTTATGCGTTATGCGTTATGCGTTATGCGTTATGCGTGATCCGTTATGCGTTATGCGTTAAGCGTTATGCGTTATGCGTTATGCGTTATGCGTTATGCGTTATGCGTTATGCGTTATGCGTTATGCGTTATGCGATATGCGTGATGCGTTATGCTTTATGCGTTATGCGTTATGAGTTATACGTTATGCGTTATGCGTTATGCGTTATGCGTTATGCGTTATGCGTTATGCGTTATGCGTTATGCGTTATGCGTTATGCGTTATGCGTTATGTGTTATGCGTTATGCTTTATGCGTTATGCGTTATGCGTTATGCGTTATGCGATATGCGTTATGCGTTATACGTTATGCTTTATGCGTGTTGCGTTATGCTTTATGCGTTATGCGTTAAGCGTTATGCGTTATGCGTTATGCGTTATGCGTTATGCGTTATGCGTTATGCGTTATGCGTTATGCGTTATGCGTTATGCGTTATGCGTTATGCGTTATGCGTTATGCGTTATGCGTTATGCGTGATCCGTTATGCGTTAGGCGTTATGCGTTTTGCGGTATTCGTTATGCGTTGTGCATTATGCGTTATGCGTTATACGTTATGCTTTATGCGTGATGCGTTATGCTTTATGCGTTATGCGATATGCGTGATGCGTTATGCTTTATGCGTTATGCGTTATGAGTTATACGTTATGCTTTAAGCGTTATGCGTAATGCGTTATGCGTTATGCGTTATGCGTTATGCGTTATGCGTTATGCGTTATGCGTTATTCGTTATGCGTTATGCGTTATGCGTTATGCGTTATGCGTTATGCGTTATGCGTTGTGGGTTATGCGTTATGCGTTATGCGTTATGCGTTATGCGTTATGCGTGATCCGTTATGCGTTATGCGTTAAGCGTTATGCGTTATGCGTTATGCGTTATGCGTTATGCTTTATGCGTTATGCGTTATGAGTTATACGTTATGCTTTATGCGTTGTGCGTTATGCGTTATGCGTTATGCTTTATGCGTTATGCGTTATGCGTTTTGCTTTATGCGTTATGCGTTATGCTTTATGCGTTATGCGATATGCGTGATGCGTTATGCTTTATGCGTTAGGCGTTATGCGTTTTGCGTTATACGTTATGCTTTATGCGTTGTGCGTTATACGGTTGCGTTATGCGTAATGCGTTATGTGTTATGCGGTATTCGTTATGCGTTGTGGATTATGCGTTATGCGTTATACGTTATGCTTTATGCGTGTTGCGTTATGCTTTATGCGTTATGCGTCAAGCGTTATGCGTTATGCGTTATGCGTTACGCGTTACGCGTTATGCGTTATGCGTTATGCGTTATGCGTTATGCGTTATGCGTTATGCGTGTTGCGTTATGCTTTATGCGTTATGCGTGTTGCGTTATGCGTTATGCGTTATGCGTTATGCGTTATGCGTTATGCGTTATGCGTTATGCGTTATGCGTTATGCGTTATGCGTTATGCGTTATGCGTTATGCGTTATGCGTTATGCGTTATGCGTTATGCGTTATGCGTTATGCGTTATGCGTTATGCGTTATGCGTTATGCGTGATCCGTTATGCGTTAGGCGTTATGCGTTTTGCGGTATTCGTTATGCGTTGTGCATTATGCGTTATGCGTTATACGTTATGCTTTATGCGTGATGCGTTATGCTTTATGCGTTATGCGATATGCGTGATGCGTTATGCTTTATGCGTTATGCGTTATGAGTTATACGTTATGCTTTATGCGTTATGCGTTATGCGTTATGCGTTATGCGTTATGCGTTATGCGTTATGCGTTATGCGTTATGCGTTATGCGTTATGCGTTTTGCGTTATGCGTTATGCGTTATGCGTTATGCGTGATCCGTTATGCGTTAGGCGTTATGCGTTTTGCGGTATTTGTTATGCGTTGTGCATTATGCGTTATGCGTTATGCGTTATGCGTTATGCGTTATGCGTTAAGCGTTATGCGTTATACGTTATGCTTTATGCGTGTTGCGTTATGCGTTATGCGTTTTGCTTTATGCGTTATGCGTTATGCGTTATGCGTTATGCGTTATGCGTTATGCGTTATGCGTTATGCGTTATGCGTTATGCGTTGTGGGTTATGAGTTATACGTTATGCGTTATGCGTTATGCGTTATGCGTTATGCGTTATGCGTTATACGTTATGCTTTATGCGTGTTGCGTTATGCTTTATGCGTTATGCGTTAAGCGTTATGCGTTATGCGTTATGCGTTATGCGTTATGCGTTATGCGTTATGCGTTATGCGTTATGCGTTATGCGTTATGCGTTATGCGTTATGCGTGATCCGTTATGCGTTATGCGTTAAGCGTTATGCGTTATGCGTTATGCGTTATGCGTTATGCGTTATGCGTTATGCGTTATGCGTTATGCGATATGCGTGATGCGTTATGCTTTATGCGTTATGCGTTATGAGTTATACGTTATGCGTTATGCGTTATGCGTTATGCGTTATGCGTTATGCGTTATGCGTTATGCGTTATGCGTTATGCGTTATGTGTTATGCGTTATGCTTTATGCGTTATGCGTTATGCGTTATGCGTTATGCGATATGCGTTATGCGTTATACGTTATGCTTTATGCGTGTTGCGTTATGCTTTATGCGTTATGCGTTAAGCGTTATGAGTTATGCGTTATGCGTTATGCGTTATGCGTTATGCGTTATGCGTTATGCGTTATGCGTTATGCGTTATGCGTTATGCGTTATTCGTTATGCGTTATGCGTTATGCGTTATGCGTTATGCGTTATGCGTTATGCGTTATGCGTGATCCGTTATGCGTTAGGCGTTATGCGTTTTGCGGTATTCGTTATGCGTTGTGCATTATGCGTTATGCGTTATACGTTACGCTTTATGCGTGATGCGTTATGCTTTATGCGTTATGCGATATGCGTGATGCGTTATGCTTTATGCGTTATGCGTTATGAGTTATACGTTATGCTTTAAGCGTTATGCGTAATGCGTTATGCGTTATGCGTTATGCGTTATGCGTTATGCGTTATGCGTTATGCGTTATTCGTTATGCGTTATGCGTTATGCGTTATGCGTTATGCGTTATGCGTTATGCGTTGTGGGTTATGCGTTATGCGTTATGCGTTATGCGTTATGCGTTATGCGTGATCCGTTATGCGTTATGCGTTATGCGTTATGCGTTATGCGTTATGCGTTATGCGTTATGCGTTATGCGTTATGCTTTATGCGTTATGCGTTATGAGTTATGCGTTATGCGTTATGCGTTATGCGTTATGCGTTATACGTTATGCGTTATGCGTTATGCGTTATGCGTTAAGCGTTATGCGTTATGCGTTATGCGTTATACGTTATGCTTTATGCGTTGTGCGTTATACGTTTGCGTTATGCGTTATGCGTTATGTGTTATGCGTTATGCTTTATGCGTTATGCGTGATCCGTTATGCGTTAGGCGTTATGCGTTTTGCGGTATTCGTTGTGCGTTATGCATTATGCGTTATGCGTTATACGTTATGCTTTATGCGTGATGCGTTATGCTTTATGCGTTATGCGTTATGCGTTATGCGTTATGCTTTATGCGTTATGCCTTATGCGTTTTGCTTAATGCGTTATGCGTTATGCGTTATGCGTTATGCGTTATGCTTTATGCGTTATGCTTTATGCGTTATGCGTGATCCGTTATGCGTTAGGCGTTATGCGTTTTGCGGTATTCGTTATGCGTTGTGCATTATGCGTTATGCGTTATACGTTTGCGTTATGCGTTATGCGTTATGCTTTATGCGTTATGCGTTATGCGTTATGCGTTAAGCGTTATGCGTTATGCGTTATGCGTTATGCGTTATGCGTTATGCGTTATGCGTTATGCGTTATGCGTTATGCGTTATGCGTTATGCGTTATGCGTTATGCGTTATGCGTTATGCGTTATGCGTTATGCGTTATGCGTTATGCGTTATGCGTTATGCGTTATGCATTATGCGTTACGCGTTATGCGTTACGCGTTATGCGTTACGCGTTATGCGTTATGCTTTATGCGTTATGCGTTATGCGTTTTGCTTTATGCGTTATGCGTTATGCGTTATGCGTTATGCGGTATGCGTTATGCGTTATGCGTTACGCGTTATGCGTTACGCGTTATGCGTTATGCTTTATGCGTTATGCGTTATGCGTTTTGCGTTATACGTTATGCTTTATGCGTTGTGCGTTATACGTTTGCGTTATGCGTTATGTGTTATGCGTTATGCTTTATGCGTTATGCGTTATAGGTTATGCTTTATGCGTTGTGCGTTATACGTTTGCGTTATTCGTTATGCGTTATGCGTTATGCGTTATGCGTTATACGATATGCGTTATGTGTTATGCGTTACGCGTTATGCGTTACGCGTTATGCGTTATGCTTTATGCGTTATGCGTTATGCGTTTTGCTTTATGCGTTATGCGTTATGCGTTATGCGGTATGCGTTATGCGTTATGCGTTATGTGTTATGCGTTATGCTTTATGCGTTATGCGTGATCCATTATGCGTTAGGCGTTATGCGTTATGCGTTATGCGTTATGCGTTATGCGTTATGCGTTATGCGTTTTGCTGTATTCGTTATGCGTTATGTGTTATGCGTTATGAGTTATACGTTATGCGTTATGCGTTATGTGTTATGCGTTATGAGTTATACGTTATGCGTTATGCGTTATGCGTTATGCGTTATGCGTTATGCGTAATGCGTTATGCGTTATGCGTTATGCGTTATGAGTTATACGTTATGCGTTATGCGTTATGCGTTGTGGGTTATGAGTTATACGTTATGCGTTTTGCGTTATGCGTTATGCGTTATGCGTTATGCGTGATCCGTTATGCGTTATGCGTTAAGCGTTATGCGTTATGCGTGATCCGTTATGCGTTAGGCGTTATGCGTTTTGCGGTATTCGTTATGCGTTGTGCATTATGCGTTATGCGTTATACGTTATGCTTTATGCGTGATGCGTTATGCTTTATGCGTTATGCGTTATGCTTTATGCGTTATGCGTTATGAGTTATACGTTATGCTTTAAGCGTTATGCGTTATGCGTTATGCGTTATGCGTTATGCGTTATGCGTTATACGTTATGCTTTATGCGTGTTGCGTTATGCTTTATGCGTTATGCGTTAAGCGTTATGCGTTATGCGTTATGCGTTATGCGTTATGCGTTATGCGTTATGCGTTATGCGTTATGCGTTATGCGTTATGCGTTATGCGTGATCCGTTATGCGTTATGCGTTAAGCGTTATGCGTTATGCGTTATGCGTTATGCGTTATGCGTTATGCGTTATGCGTTATGCGTTATGCGTTATGCGTTATGCGTTAAGCGTTATGCGTTATGCGTTATGCGTTATACGTTATGCTTTATGCGTTGTGCGTTATACGTTTGCGTTATGCGTTATGCGTGATCCGTTATGCGTTAGGCGTTATGCGTTTTGCGGTATTCGTTATGCGTTGTGCATTATGCGTTATGCGTTATACGTTATGCTTTATGCGTGATGCGTTACGCTTTATGCGTTATGCGTTATGCTTTATGCGTTATGCGTTATGAGTTATACGTTATGCTTTAAGCGTTATGCGTTATGCGTTATGCGTTATGCGTTATGCGTTATACGTTATGCTTTATGCGTGTTGCGTTATGCTTTATGCGTTATGCGTTAAGCGTTATGCGTTATGCGTTATGCGTTATGCGTTATGCGTTATGCGTTATGCGTTATGCGTTATGCGTTAAGCGTTATGCGTTATGCGGTATGCGTTATGCGTTATGCGTTATGCGTTATGCGTTATGCGTTATGCGTTATACGTTATGCTTTATGCGTTGTGCGTTATACGTTTGCGTTATGCGATATGCGTTATGCGTTATGCTTTATTCGTTATGCGTTATGCGTTATGCGTTAGGCGTTATGCGTTTTGCGTTATACGTTATGCTTTATGTGTTGTGCGTTATGCGTTATGCGTTATGCTTTATGCGTTATGCGTTATGCGTTTTGCTTTATGCGTTATGCGTTATGCGTTATGCGTTATGCGTTATGCGTTATGCGTTATGCGTTGTGGGTTATGAGTTATACGTTATGCGTTATACGTTATGCTTTATGCGTGTTGCGTTATGCGTTATGCGTTTTGCTTTATGCGTTATGCGTTATGCGTTATGCGTTATGCGTTATGCGTTATGCGTTATGCGTTATGCGTTATGCGTTATGCGTTGTGGGTTATGAGTTATATGTTATGCGTTATGCGTTATGCGTTATGCGTTATGCGTTATGCGTTATGCGTTATGCGTTATGCGTTATGCTTTATGCGTTATGCGTTATGAGTTATGCGTTATGCGTTATGCGTTATACGTTATGCGTTATGCGTTATGCGTTATGCGTTAAGCGTTATGCGTTATGCGTTATGCGTTATACGTTATGCTTTATGCGTTGTGCGTTATACGTTTGCGTTATGCGTTATGCGTTATGTGTTATGCGTTATGCTTTATGCGTTATGCGTGATCCGTTATGCGTTAGGCGTTATGCGTTTTGCGGTATTCGTTATGCGTTATGCATTATGCGTTATGCGTTATACGTTATGCTTTATGCGTGATGCGTTATGCTTTATGCGTTATGCGTTATGCGTTATGCGTTATGCTTTATGCGTTATGCCTTATGCGTTTTGCTTAATGCGTTATGCGTTATGCGTTATGCGTTATGCGTTATGCTTTATGCGTTATGCTTTATGCGTTATGCGTGATCCGTTATGCGTTAGGCGTTATGCGTTTTGCGGTATTCGTTATGCGTTGTGCATTATGCGTTATGCGTTATACGTTTGCGTTATGCGTTATACATTATGCCTTATGCGTTATGCGTTATGCGTTATGCGTTATGCGTTATGCGTTATGCGTTATGCGTTGAGCGTTATGCGTTATGCGTTATGCGTTATACGTTATGCTTTATGCGTTGTGCGTTATACGTTTGCGTTATGCGTTATGCGTTATGCTTTATTCGTTATGCGTTATCCGTTATGAGTTAGGCGTTATGCGTTTTGCGTTATACGTTATGCTTTATGCGTTGTCCGTTATGCGTTATGCGTTATGCGTTATGCTTTATGCGTTATGCGTTATGCGTTATGCGTTATGCGTTGTGGGTTATGAGTTATACGTTATGCGTTATGCGTTATACGTTATGCGTTATGCGTTATGCGTTAAGCGTTATGCGTTATGCGGTATGCGTTATGCGTTATGCGTTATGCGTTATGCGTTATGCGTTATACGTTATGCTTTTATGCGTTGTGCGTTATACGTTTGCGTTATGCGATATGCGTTATGCGTTATGCTTTATTCGTTATGCGTTATGCGTTATGCGTTAGGCGTTATGCGTTTTGCGTTATACGTTATGCTTTATGTGTTGTGCGTTATGCGTTATGCGTTATGCTTTATGCGTTATGCGTTATGCGTTTTGCTTTATGCGTTATGCGTTATGCGTTATGCGTTATGCGTTATGCGTTATGCGTTATGCGTTGTGGGTTATGAGTTATACGTTATGCGTTATACGTTATGCTTTATGCGTGTTGCGTTATGCGTTATGCGTTTTGCTTTATGCGTTATGCGTTATGCGTTATGCGTTATGCGTTATGCGTTATGCGTTATGCGTTATGCGTTATGCGTTATGCGTTGTGGGTTATGAGTTATATGTTATGCGTTATGCGTTATGCGTTATGCGTTATGCGTTATGCGTTATGCGTTATGCGTTATGCGTTATGCTTTATGCGTTATGCGTTATGAGTTATGCGTTATGCGTTATGCGTTATACGTTATGCGTTATGCGTTATGCGTTATGCGTTAAGCGTTATGCGTTATGCGTTATGCGTTATACGTTATGCTTTATGCGTTGTGCGTTATACGTTTGCGTTATGCGTTATGCGTTATGTGTTATGCGTTATGCTTTATGCGTTATGCGTGATCCGTTATGCGTTAGGCGTTATGCGTTTTGCGGTATTCGTTATGCGTTATGCATTATGCGTTATGCGTTATACGTTATGCTTTATGCGTGATGCGTTATGCTTTATGCGTTATGCGTTATGCGTTATGCGTTATGCTTTATGCGTTATGCCTTATGCGTTTTGCTTAATGCGTTATGCGTTATGCGTTATGCGTTATGCGTTATGCTTTATGCGTTATGCTTTATGCGTTATGCGTGATCCGTTATGCGTTAGGCGTTATGCGTTTTGCGGTATTCGTTATGCGTTGTGCATTATGCGTTATGCGTTATACGTTTGCGTTATGCGTTATGCGTTATGCCTTATGCGTTATGCGTTATGCGTTATGCGTTATGCGTTATGCGTTATGCGTTATGCGTTATGCGTTATGCGTTATGCGTTATGCGTTATGCGTTATGCGTTATGCGTTATGCGTTATGCGTTATGCGTTATGCGTTATGCGTTATGCGTTATGCGTTATGCGTTATGCGTTATGCGTTATGCGTTATGCGTTATGCGTTATGCGTTATGCGTTATGCGTTATGCGTTACGCGTTATGCGTTATGCATTATGCGTTACGCGTTACGCGTTATGCGTTATGCTTTATGCGTTATGCGTTATGCGTTTTGCTTTATGCGTTATGCGTTATGCGTTATGCGGTATGCGTTATGCGTTATGCGTTACGCGTTATGCGTTACGCGTTGTGCGTTATGCATTATGCGTTATGCGTTATGCGTTTTGCGTTATACGTTATGCTTTATGCGTTGGGCGTTATACGATTGCGTTATGCGTTGTGCGTTATGTGTTATGCGTTATGCGTTATGCGTTATGCGTTATGTGTTATGCGTTACGCGTTATGCGTTATGCTTTATGCGTTATGCGTTATGCGTTTTGCTTTATGCGTTATGCGTTATGCGTTATGCGGTATGCGTTATGCGTTATGCGTTATGTGTTATGCGTTATGCTTTATGCGTTATGCGTGATCCGTTATGCGTTAGGCGTTATGCGTTATGCGTTATGCGTTATGCGTTATGCGTTATGCGTTATACGTTATGCTTTATGCGTGTTGCGTTATGCGTTATGCGTTTTGCTTTATGCGTTATGCGTTATGCGTTATGCGTTATACGTTATGCGTTATGCGTTATGCGTTATGCGTTATGCGTTATGCGTTATGCGTTGTGGGTTATGAGTTATACGTTATGCGTTATGCGTTATGCGTTATGCGTTATGCGTTATGCGTTATGCGTTATGCGTTATGCGTTATGCGTTATGCGTTATGCGTTATGCGTTATGCGTTATGCGTTATGCGTTTTGCTTTATGCGTTATGCGTTATGCGTTATGCGGTATGCGTTATGCGTTATGCGTTATGTGTTATGCGTTATGCTTTATGCGTTATGCGTGATCCGTTATACGTTAGGCGTTATGCGTTATGCGTTATGCGTTATGCGTTATGCGTTATGCGTTATACGTTATGCGTTTTGCTTTATGCGTTATGCGTTATGCGTTATGCGTTATACGTTATGCGTTATGCGTTATGCGTTATGCGTTTTGCTTTATGCGTTATGCGTTATGCGTTATGCGTTATGCGTTATGCGGTATGCGTTATGCGTTATGCGTTACGCGTTATGCGTTACGCGTTGTGCGTTATGCATTATGCGTTATGCGTTATGCGTTTTGCGTTATACGTTATGCTTTATGCGTTGGGCGTTATACGATTGCGTTATGCGTTGTGCGTTATGTGTTATGCGTTATGCGTTATGCGTTATGCGTTATGTGTTATGCGTTATGCGTTATGCGTTATGCGTTATGCGTTATGCGTTGTGGGTTATGAGTTATACGTTATGCGTTATGCGTTATGCGTTATGCGTTATGCGTTATGCGTTATGCGTTATGCGTTATGCGTTATGCGTTATGCGTTATGCGTTATACGTTATGCTTTATGCGTGTTGCGTTATGCTTTATGCGTTATGCGTTAAGCGTTATGCGTTATGCGTTATGCGTTATGCGTTATGCGTTATGCGTTATGCGTTATGCGTTATGCGTTATGCGTTATGCGTGATCCGTTATGCGTTATGCGTTAAGCGTTATGCGTTATGCGTTATGCGTTATGCGTTATGCGTTATGCGTTATGCGTTATGCGTTATGCGTTATGCGTTATACGTTAGGCTTTATGCGTTGTGCGTTATACGTTTGCGTTATGCGATATGCGTTATGCGTTATGCTTTATTCGTTATGCGTTATCCGTTATGCGTTAGGCGTTATGCGTTATGCGTTATGCGTTTTGCTTTATGCGTTATGCGTTATGCGTTATGCGTTATGCGTTATGCGTTATGCGTTATGCGTTGTGGGTTATGAGTTATACGTTATGCGTTATACGTTATGCTTTATGCGTGTTGCGTTATGCGTTATGCGTTTTGCTTTATGCGTTATGCGTTATGCGTTTTGCGTTATGCGTTATGCTTTATGCGTTATGCGTTATGCGTTTTGCTTTATGCGTTATGCGTTATGCGTTATGCGTTATGCGTTATGCGTTATGCGTTGTGGGTTATGAGTTATACGTTATGCGTTATGCGTTATACGTTATGCGTTATGCGTTATGCGTTAAGCGTTATGCGTTATGCGTTATGCGTTATGCGTTATGCGTTATGCGTTATGCGTTATGCGTTATGCGTTATGCGTTATGCGTTATGCGTTATGCGTTATGCGTTATGCGTTATGCGTTATGCGTTATGCGTTATGCGTTGTGGGTTATGAGTTATACGTTATGCGTTATACGTTATGCTTTATGCGTGTTGCGTTATGCGTTATGCGTTTTGCTTTATGCGTTATGCGTTATGCGTTATGCGTTATGCGTTATGCGTTATGCGTTATGCGTTATGCGTTATGCGTTATGCGTTGTGGGTTATGAGTTATACGTTATGCGTTATACGTTATGCTTTATGCGTGTTGCGTTATGCGTTATGCGTTTTGCTTTATGCGTTATGCGTTATGCGTTATGCGTTATGCGTTATGGGTTATGCGTTATGCGTTACGCGTTATGCGTTATGCTTTATGCGTTATGCGTTATGCGTTTTGCGTTATACGTTATGCTTTATGCGTTGTGCGTTATACGTTTGCGTTATGCGTTATGCTTTATGCGTTATGCGTTATGCGTTTTGCTTTATGCGTTATGCGTTATGCGGTATGCGTTATGCGTTATGCGTTACGCGTTATGCGTTATGCGTTATGCGTTATGCGTTATGCGTTATGCTTTATGCGTTATGCGTGATCCGTTATCCGTTAGGCGTTATGCGTTTTGCGGTATTCGTTGTGCATTATGCGTTATGCGTTATACGTTATGCTTTATGCGTGATGCGTTATGCTTTATGCGTTATGCGTTATGCGTTATGCGTTATGCGTTGTGGGTTATGAGTTATGCGTTATGCTTTATGCGTTATGCGTTATGCGTTATGCGTTATGCGTTATGCGTTATGCGTTATGCGATATGCGTGATGCGTTATGCTTTATGCGTTATGCGTTATGAGTTATACGTTATGCGCAATGCGTTATGCGTTGTGGGTTATGAGATATACGTTATGCGTTTTGCGTTATGCGTTATGCGTTATGCGTTATGCGTTATGCGTTATGCGTTATGCGTTATGCGTTATGCGTTATGCGTTATGCGTTATGCGTTATGCGTTATGCGTTATGCTTTATGCGTTATGCGTTATGCGTTATGCGTTATGCGTTAAGCGTTATGCGTTATGCGTTATGCGTTATACGTTATGCTTTATGCGTTGTGCGTTATACGTTTGCGTTATGCGTTATGCGTTATGCGTTATGCGTTATGCGTTATGCGTTATGCGTTATGCGTTATGCGTTATGAGTTATGCTATATTCGTTATGCGTGATCCGTTATGCGTTAGGCGTTATGCGTTTTGCGTTATACGTTATGCTTTATGCGTTGTGCGTTATACGTTTGCGTTATGCGTTATGTGTTATGTGTTATGCGTTATGCTTTATGCGTTATGCGTTATACGTTATGCTTTATGCGTTGTGCGTTATACGTTTGCGTTATTCGTTATGCGTTATGCGTTATGCGTTATGCGTTATGCGTTATGCTTTATGCGTTATGCGTTAGTCGTTATGCGTTTTGAGGTATTCGTTATGCGTTGTGGATTATGCGTTATGCGATTGGCGTTGTTCGTTATGCGTTATGCATTGTGCGTTATACGTTTGCGTTATGCGTTATGCGTTATGCGTTATGCGTTATGCGTTATGCGTTATGCGTTATGCGTTATGCGTTATGCGTTATGCGGTATGCGTTATGCGTTATGCGTTACGCGTTATGCGTTATGCGTTATGCGTTATGCGTTATGCGTTATGCTTTATGCGTTATGCGTGATCCGTTATCCGTTAGGCGTTATGCGTTTTGCGGTATTCGTTGTGCATTATGCGTTATGCGTTATACGTTATGCTTTATGCGTGATGCGTTATGCTTTATGCGTTATGCGTTATGCGTTATGCGTTATGCGTTATGCTTTATGCGTTATGCGTTATGCGTTATGCGTTATGCGTTATGCGTTATGCGTTATGCGATATGCGTGATGCGTTATGCTTTATGCGTTATGCGTTATGAGTTATACGTTATGCGCAATGCGTTATGCGTTGTGGGTTATGAGTTATACGTTATGCGTTTTGCGTTATGCGTTATGCGTTATGCGTTATGCGTTATGCGTTATGCGTTATGCGTTATGCGTTATGCGTTATGCGTTATGCGTTATGCTTTATGCGTTATGCGTTATGCGTTATGCGTTATGCGTTAAGCGTTATGCGTTATGCGTTATTCGTTATACGTTATGCTTTATGCGTTGTGCGTTATACGTTTGCGTTATGCGTTATGCGTTATGCCTTATGCGTTATGCGTTATGCGTTATGCGTTATGCGTTATGAGTTATGCTTTATTCGTTATGCGTGATCCGTTATGCGTTAGGCGTTATGCGTTTTGCGTTATACGTTATGCTTTATGCGTTGTGCGTTATACGTTTGCGTTATGCGTTATGTGTTATGTGTTATGCGTTATGCTTTATGCGTTATGCGTTATACGTTATGCTTTATGCGTTGTGCGTTATACGTTTGCGTTATTCGTTATGCGTTATGCGTTATGCGTTATGCGTTATGCATTGTGCGTTATACGTTTGCGTTATGCGTTATGCGTTATGCTTTATGCGTTATGCGTTATGGGTGATGCGTTGTGCTTTATGCATTATGCGTTATGCGTTGTTCGTTATGCGTTATGCGATGTGCGTTATACGTTTGCGTTATGCGTTATGCGTTATGCTTTATGCGTTATGCGTTATGCGTTATGCGTTATGCTTTATGCGTTATGCTTTATGCTTTATGCGTTATGCGTTATGCGTTATGCGTTATGCGTTATGCGTTATGCGTTGTGGGTTATGAGTTATACGTTATGCGTTATGCGTTATACGTTATGCGTTATGCGTTATGCGTTAAGCGTTATGCGTTATGCGTTATGCGTTATGCTTTATGCGTTGTGCGTTATACGTTTGCGTTATGCGTTATGCGTTATGCGTTATGCGTTATGCGTTATGCTTTATGCGTTATGCGTGATCCGTTATCCGTTAGGCGTTATGCGTTTTGCGGAATTCGTTGTGCATTATGCGTTATGCGTTATACGTTATGCTTTATGCGTGATGCGTTATGCTTTATGCGTTATGCGTTATGCGTTATGCGTTATGCGTTGTGGGTTATGAGTTATGCGTTATGCTTTATGCGTTATGCGTTATGCGTTATGCGTTATGCGTTATGCGTTATGCGATATGCGTGATGCGTTATGCTTTATGCGTTATGCGTTATGAGTTATACGTTATGCTCTATGCGTTATGCGTTGTGGGTTATGAGTTATACGTTATGCGTTTTGCGTTATGCGTTATGCGTTATGCGTTATGCGTTATGAGTTATACGTTATGCGTTATGCGTAATGCGTTATGCGTTATGCGTTATGCGTTATGCGTTATGCGATATGCGTGATGCGTTATGCTTTATGCGTTATGCGTTATGAGTTACACGTTATGCGTTATGCGTTATGCGTTGTGGGTTATGAGTTATACGTTATGCGTTTTGCGTTATGCGTTATGCGTTATGCGTTACGCGTTATGCGTTACGCGTTATGCGTTATGCTTTATGCGTTATGCGTTATGCGTTTTGCGTTATGCGTTATGCGTTATGCGTTATGCATTATGCGTTAGGCGTTGTTCGTTATGCGTTATGCATTGTGCGTTATACGTTTGCGTTATGCGTTATGCGTTATGCTTTATGCGTTATGCGTTATGGGTGATGCGTTGTGCTTTATGCATTATGCGTTATGCGTTGTTCGTTATGCGTTATGCGATGTGCGTTATACGTTTGCGTTATGCGTTATGCGTTATGCTTTATGCGTTATGCGTTATGCGTTATACGTTATGCTTTATGCGTGATGCGTTATGCTTTATGCGTTATGCGTTATGCGTTATGCGTTATGCGTTGTGGGTTGTGAGTTATGCGTTATGCTTTATGCGTTATGCGTTATGCGTTATGCGTTATGCGTTATGCGTTATGCGATATGCGTGATGCGTTATGCTTTATGCGTTATGCGTTATGAGTTATACGTTATGCTCTATGCGTTATGCGTTGTGGGTTATGAGTTATACGTTATGCGTTTTGCGTTATGCGTTATGCGTTATGCGTTATGCGTTATGAGTTATACGTTATGCGTTATGCGTAATGCGTTATGCGTTATGCGTTATGCGTTATGCGTTATGCGATATGCGTGATGCGTTATGCTTTATGCGTTATGCGTTATGAGTTACACGTTATGCGTTATGCGTTATGCGTTGTGGGTTATGAGTTATACGTTATGCGTTTTGCGTTATGCGTTATGCGTTATGCGTTATGCGTTATGCGTTATGCGTTATGCGTTATGCGTTATGCGTTATGCGTTATGCGTTATGCGTTATGCTTTATGCGTTATGCGTTATGCGTTATGCGTTATGCGTTAAGCGTTATGCGTTATGCGTTATGCGTTATACGTTATGCTTTATGCGTTGTGCGTTATACGTTTGCGTTATGCGTTATGCGTTATGCGTTATGCGTTATGCGTTATGCGTTATGCGTTATGCGTTATGCGTTATGCGTTATGCTTTATTCGTTATGCGTGATCCGTTATGCGTTAGGCGTTATGCGTTTTGCGTTATACGTTATGCTTTATGCGTTGTGCGTTATACGTTTGCGTTATGCGTTATGCGTTATGTGTTATGCGTTATGCGTTATGCGTTATGCGTTATGCGTTATGCGTTATGCGTTATGCGTTATGCGTTACGCGTTATGCGTTACGCGTTATGCGTTATGCTTTATGCGTTATGCGTTATGCGTTTTGCTTTATGCGTTATGCGTTATGTGTTATGCGTTATGCTTTATGCGTTATGCGTTAGTCGTTATGCGTTTTGAGGTATTCGTTATGCGTTGTGGATTATGCGTTATGCGATTGGCGTTGTTCGTTATGCGTTATGCATTGTGCGTTATACGTTTGCGTTATGCGTTATGCGTTATGCGTTATGCGTTATGCGTTATGCGTTATGCGTTATGCGTTATGCGTTATGCGTTATGCGTTATGCATTGTGCGTTATACGTTTGCGTTATGCGTTATGCGTTATGCGTTATGCGTTATGCGTTATGCGTTATGCGTTATGCGTTATGCGTTATGCGTTATGCGTTATGCGTTATGCGTTATGCGTTATGCTTTATGCGTTATGCGTGATCCGTTATGCGTTAGGCGTTATGCTTTATGCGTGATGCGTTATGCTTTATGCGTTATGCGATATGCGTGATGCGTTATGCTTTATGCGTTATGCGTTATGCGTTATGCGTTATGCGATATGCGTGATGCGTTATGCTTTATGCGTTATGCGTTATGCGTTATGCGTTATGCGTTATGCGTTATGCGTTATGCGTTATGCTTTATGCTTTATGCGTTATGCGTTATGCGTTATGCGTTATGCGTTATGCGTTATGCGTTATGTGTTATGCGTTATGCTTTATGCGTTATGCGTTAGGCGTTATGCGTTTTGCGGTATTCGTTATGCGTTATACGTTATGCTATATGCGTTGTGACGTTGCAATTTGCTCCGTCACTTTATTTCGCGTAAACGGTCTTTTGACCGTGTACGGAGTGGACCGGGCCGACCTCTAGCGGTCACGAAAATCACCCGCCGACACTAGAGCGCTCCTGAAGGAATGACAAAAATCTAAAGATGGGTAATTAACGCCATCTCTTGCGCGTGCCGAGTACGGCGAAGTTTCAGGGCCGTGCCAAGGGGCACGGAAGCCGAAAACCCGAGAAGGCGCCCCTCAAAGGATCAGCCGGAGGAAGAAATGGCCATGAGTAGCGTTTGGTTGGATCCGAAACCCCACAGAGATGTCGAGCTCGGACAGAAAGCTCCAGCAAACCACCGTGAATTGTCGTTCCGACCGACGTCTCAACCCGCCGTGGCTGGAAATCCGGATCGGGGTGGCGTAGGAGATCCATGTATCGATGTCCAAAAGGACTCAGGTCTGGGGCCCCAGGACCTGTCCGACGATCCTGCGATCTACTAGTCGCGAGCGGGCGAAGCCACTCGGGAAAATTCGGCAAAGGGCGCGTAGTGGGGGGAAACGAGGATCGCCGATCCTGGTCGATGCGGATCGCGGAATCATTGTCGCACTGGTCTCGAAAGGATATAGTCTCGTTACGTACCGCCTAGAAAAGTACCGTAGTTCCGAAGTCGCGGGTGAAATTTCGTGCCCCTAATCGAGCGAGGCGAGGAACGCAGCGGCCGTTCAGCAGCAATCCGGCGGATCGTTTATTCCCGACCAAGGGTAAGTCGACCAGTGATTTCCTCGATTCCGTTTTCGCGTTGGTTCTTTTCGTTTTGTCCGAGGACGACGCGGTGCCGTCTCGTCCTCGATGTTTCGTTCGGTCGAGGTGTAATACCTCAGGCCGCGGGCTCGCGTCTCGTGTAGAGACGCTTTGAGCAATTTCGTTTAGATCGTTCCCTCCGCGTGCGAAAGAAGTCTTCCTCAGGAGTCGCGTCGGAAAAGAATAGCGTCGCGAGATACCATCTAGCTCGCGAAATCCGGTTACGACGTATTAAACGCGCGTAGCGAATCGATTCTCGTTCTGTAACATCTTCGAGAGATAATCGTGACAGTCCGGAATTCCGCGCGCCGATCAACCGCGCTTGCGAATTCTCGTTCGTGCGAGATTTATACCGTACCGTCCATCGTACCGTTGCGAGACAATTCCGTTTGACAAAACGCGTTCCGCGGGCGACCATCTTCCGCAAAAGTGTACTAGGAGCGCGGGCTCCCGGGTCGCGACCACGTGGTCGCTTTCATGTACCACCGACGTATTGAAGTTTCAATAAAATAACGTAGAGCCCAATTTCGTCTCGTTACTGTACACCTGCGCGATCCGCCCTGCCGTGAGGGTAGTCCCCGTTATTCCCTGTGTCCGAACGCCTGGCCATTCGTGTCGCGATTTCCGTCTCGCGGTTTGCGGGGGGGCTCGTCCCGGACTCGGCTTCCCCGAGCTCGGGCTGTACTTTACGTTTCGATTGGTACTTCCGAGTACCTGGCGCCCGAACAAAGGTTCTTCGCGTTCAAGTCGAGCCCTTCGAATAGCTGTTTTGCCCCGGGAGGACCGTATTTGCACGGCCGCGTACGGCCCAGCCTCAGAGCTTGTAAAATCCCGGGAGTTGCCCTTGTCCGAGCGCGGTAAAAACCGCTCGATCGGGGACAACGTCGCAAATTGGCGCCCGAACAGGGACCTTTCTTTCGTAAGGGTTTTTCCCCGAGAACGAAGAAAGGCGCAGGGATAACGGACGACTCTCGCAGGTCAAAGTACGGTACGACGAAAACGAATTTCGGATTGTTCGCACGCGAAAACGCTATTCTTTCCGACGCTACGAACCGCTGCGAAATTCGCTCAATCCCGATTCAGCGAATTTTGCGTTATCCGCGGGCAAAAGCCCAGCCGAGGAAGACTATCGAGAACCATTGCGACACATATTTATTACCGTTCTATTTATTTATTTTGTTCCGTTAGCCATTGGTAGTTTGTTGGAATTTTTTTTTGTTGTTTTTTTTGGTTTCCAAATTTTGTTCTCCTGCCCATTCCACAGGTGAGGGGAGTGTACGTTTTGGGTCTAATATTGAGCCCTTTCCAGTTGTAACATTCGTAATTGTTAATAATTGTTCGCGTAGAAGTAGAATTTTTTTTTCTCGCAACACTGCCGTTGTGTTTGCGTTCGCGTTGTCCGGAGAGACAAATATTGTTCGCGAATAGTACTGTGTGGTTTCGAAACCGTTCCGAAGTATCGAGAACAAAGACGAAGAATTTGAACGCGATTCGTAACAATAGCCAATCAAGGCTACGAATTCGGTTAAAGTCAACGCGTCCTCGAGTTTTATTTTCGTTTGCGATAAGCCTGGCCGAAATTTCCGATCGCGCGACGACGACGGACAATACGAAGCGAGCGAAGGACGGGTGAAGGGGGGTAGAGTCCGGACGCGTAACGTAAACATCGCGCGCGGCCGAGAAGCCTCGTAATAGAAGCGCGTTTCGAACGTTTCGAAGACGAGAAATAAATAACGAATTCTCGTAACGTACCGGGTGACGAAAAATGTCGACCGCCGGGGACGACGCGTCGTATTACAGCGCGTACGAAACCGACCCCGAAGAAGAATACGTTTCTTCTTTAAAATGGGACCCGGATGCCCCTCCATCCAGTCCACAAGTATCGACCGTGACTCTTCAAGTACCGGAAACCCATACACCCGGGAAAATGAGACCACCGATATTGAAACGACCCACGACCGTATTCAGCTCAAAAGCGCGAACCGACGAAATCCCGACGGAACGCCGCGTACCGTCTTCCGCGTTTGACGTAGTTCGGAAATGGCGTTTGCATTTTGCGGGAAAACCGGAAGAGGATGCAGAAATGTTCCTCATTCGACTTCGCGATTTGCGAGATTGTTCAAATTTAAAAGACGAAGATCTATTGCGTTGCTTGCCGATTTGTTTTTCCGGCATAGCTGCCTTGTGGTACGCGTCCCGCGGTAAAATCACGACGTGGGAAAAATTCGTTGAGGAATGGCGGAAAAATTTCTTTGATCCGGACTATCAAGAGCTCTTAGAGCACGATTTGCGAATTCGGAAACAGGGTCCGGATGAACCTGTACGCGATTATCTAACGTACATGCGGACGATGATAGACCGGTTAGAGAATCCGTGGCCGTTGGGGAAATGTATTCGAAGAATATATTGGAACGCGCGAGAAGAATTACGCAGCGGAATTGGACTAGACAGCGTGAAATCCATCGATGAGCTTGAGGAAAGATTACGGGACGCGGAAAGTAACGTTTCGACCGGTAACGCGGATTTGTATCGGTCTCCGTGTCTAGCGAATAAATCATTCGCCTATGATCCGAGCCGATACAAAAAGATATCGAAAAATTTGAGTCGCGAGAAATCGTATCAGTTCCGACAATACGAGTCCGTCAACGCAGTCCGCGAGAGGGAGAAGAGGGAGAGCGACGACGAAGGGTACCGAGCGGGACCCTCTCGTCCCCGCGAACCCCCTACCTTCGAGCGCCGCACGACGTCACCCCGTCTCCACGCACCGCAGTCGCGTCGCCCGAACGAATACTCGGAGAGACGCGAAGATTCCCGACCACAGCCGAATCGCGGCCAGTCGAGAGTGACAGATACCAGCTGTGCTGTCGGTTCATCGGACAACAAACCGGTGAACAGAACCACATGCTGGAACTGTCAACGCTCAGGACATTGGTCTAAAGAGTGCAGGGAAAGACCTACTAAGCACTGTTACGGGTGCGGGGAGCAGGGAGTGACCATTCGCGAGTGTCGTCGCTGCGAAAGGAAATCGGAAAACTTCGTACGGAGCCGCTCGCAAGGGCCAGAACGGTCCCGCGAACAATAATATCGGCCCGCATTTCGGAAATAAATGAAATAAAAGATTTAGATTCACGACCGTCGTTATTAATTATCGATGCGCAGATTGGCAAATATCGAGCGCCAGCTTTAATTGATTCCGGGTCTTCAATATCGTTCGCAAGTCGAGCGGTAATTCGGTCGGTAGAAAACCACGCGGAAGTATCGCTCGCGGACAAACCGTGCTATTTTTTACTAGCGACAGGAGCGATAGATAGAGCAACGGAACAAGCGCGCTTACGAATAACGATAAAGAAAGAATCTCGAGACATTCTCGTACGCGTTCTCGATAATTTGGTTAATCCGTTATTGTTAGGAATTGATGCGATAGCAAAATTTGGTATCGTTGTCGAGTATCATAGGGCAAAATGGCATTTTGCGTCGAGACCACGCCTCGAATTTCCCTTCGGTCCCAAATCGAACGAGCCACTCTGTTGCGGCCTACGAACATTATCGGAAATCGAAAAGGAACGGCTACGCGTATTTTTGGAAAAGGAAATGGCAGACTTTGCAAAAATACCGGGAATGACAACCTTGACCACTCATAGAATTGACGTCGGAGACAATAGGCCTATTAAACAAAGGTCCTATCCGGTCTCACCGATCGTGCAACAAGCGATTTACAAAGAGGTAGATTCGTTATTAGAAAATGGAATAATTGAACCATCGGAAAGCGAGTGGTCAAGCCCGATCGTTATGGTTAAAAAGGCCAATGGCAAATATCGATTTTGTTTAGATTTCCGCAAAGTCAATGCAGTTTCGAAAAAAGACGCGTACCCGTTACCGGTTATGACAAGCATTCTCGATAAATTACGCGCCGCGCGATACATTTCCACGCTCGATCTCAGTCAAGCTTATTTTCAAATTCCACTCGAGGAAAATAGTAAAGAAATTACCGCGTTTACGGTCCCCGGTAAAGGGTTGTTTCATTTCCGAAGAATGCCATACGGACTCACAGGAGCTCCGGCAACGTTTCAACGTTTATTAGATCGTTTAATTGGTCCGGAAATGGAACCCCATGCTTTCGCGTATCTTGATGATATAATCATCGCGACAACCACGTTTGAAGAGCACATGCAGTGGCTTCAACGTGTGTTAAATAAAATAAAATCGGCCGGGTTAATTGTAAATCCCGAAAAATGCGAGTTCTGCAGGGAAGAAGTTAAATATCTAGGGTTCGTGGTCAGTCGCGAGGGTTTAAAAGTCGACACGGAGAAAATCGCACCAATTCAGTCTTTTCCGGCTCCGAAAAATTTGAAGCAATTGCGAAGATTTCTCGGAATGGCTTCTTGGTATCGAAGATTCATTCCGGACTTTGCAACGGTCGCGGAACCATTGAACATCTTGTTAAGAAAAGCACAGAATTGGAAATGGGAGGGCGGACAGCAATCCGCCTTCGAAAAATTAAGAGCGTTAATTGCGACCGCGCCGACCCTCGCGTGTCCACATTTTGAAATCCCGTTTGTCCTGCAGACCGACGCAAGTACGGTGGGGCTGGGGGCGGTATTAGGACAAGAGATCGAGGGGGAGGAAAGGGTGATCGCGTTCGCTAGTCGTTCACTTAACAACGCAGAACGAAAATATTCCGCGACGGAACTTGAATGCTTAGCTGTCGTGTGGGCCGTACAGAAATTTAGACCGTATTTGGAGGGTTATCGATTCACGATTATTACGGATCATAGTAGCCTTCGTTGGTTACGGCAGCTCACGAATCCATCGGGGAGACTCGCGAGATGGGCATTACAGCTGCTAGAATACGATTTTGAAATAAAATATCGAAAAGGCTCGCTAAATCAGGTGCCTGACGCGCTTTCGCGAATGTTTGAGGGGACCGAAGTGGAAGGGAAAGGGTTGCCAATAGTAGCAGCAACGCGAATAGGCTGGTTCGAAGAAAAATTTCGTGCGGTTGAAGCGAATCCAAAGCGATTTCCCGACTGGTCCATTCGCGAGGGGAAACTTTACCATCGACGTACCGATCCATTAATTGCGGAAATTCTCGGTAGAGATTTAGACGAATGGAAATTAGTAATTCCGACAGAAGGAAGAACAGAAGTTCTAAAAGAATCGCACGACGAGGTACAAGCGGCACATTTAGGGGTGGAAAAGACCTACCACCGATTAGCGAGCAAATATTTTTGGCCGGGAATGTTTCGTACCACGGTAGAATACGTGCGACGCTGTCTCATATGCCAAAAATCGAAGGTGGAACAATCCCTCCCCTCCGGGCTCATGGGAAGGCGTCGTATCGGAACACCATGGATGGTGGTAGCGACAGATATAATGGGTCCGCTCCCTCGTAGTCGTGCTGGATTCGCCTATCTGTTGGTGATGCAAGATCTTTTTACTAAATGGATCGAGTGCTGTCCCCTCCGGAAAGCCACCGGGGCAAAAATTGCGGAAGCGCTCGAGAATCAAATATTTTCGCGTTGGGGAACGCCCGAGGTATTGATAACAGACAACGGTACCGAATTCGTGAACAAAGATATTCACCAACTCGCAAAAGATTACGGAATTGCAGTCTCAACGACGCCTCCGTATCACCCGCAGGCAAATCCTGTAGAGCGGGTGAACAGAGTATTGAAAACAATGATAATATCGTACATTGGAAATGATCATCGCGATTGGGATGTGAACATCCCAAAATTCCGTTTCGCGTATAATACCGCACACCACACAGTACTACAAGCGTCTCCGGCATTTTTAAATTTCGGACGAGATCCGAGACCGTTCATATGCAAACGAGCGGCCGAAGAACCGCCGGTAGAATTAGAAACCGTACCCTCCGGGGAGTGGAAGGAACGAATTACGCATCTCGCGTCGTTACGTCATTGGGTAGGCGAAAACCTTGATAGGGCGTACGAAACGCAATCGAAATATTATAATTCGCGCCACCGGGATAAACGTTTCGAGATTGGGGAATTGGTAATGCGACGAAATCACGTGTTGTCATCGACCGCGCAGAATATCGCGTCGAAACTGAGTCCGAAATTTATAGGACCTTTCCGTATCGAGTCAAAGGCTTCGGAAGTGGTATTCAATCTAGCCACGTTAGAGGGCAAGAAAGCTGGAAAAGTCCATGTATCGGACCTGAAATCGTACACTCCACCTCACGACGAACCAGCGGAACAGCCTACCACTGCAAAATTGCATCTTACAGATGCAGAATCCAGCAGCAAGTACGGAAGCACAGAAGCGGTACCAGGCGTTAGAACAGGATCTGGGAGACATAGAAGAAAACATCCAAATGCTGAAAAGGATGTTCCAAAAACGGCCGCAAGCAACACCCAGAGTGGAGATCCAAGACCTACTAGGACCTCTACAAGAAGACGACCACCAACTTCCGACCCCAATGAAAGCGACGACAGGGGAGCCGAAGTCAGTCCCGACCGAAGGAGACCAACAGAAACGCCCGACACTTGAAGCGGAAGTACCGTTGGGAGAGAAAACCGCTACGGAAAGCGGAAATTGGACACTCCCGGACGTAGGAGAGCTGGAAGGAGATGCGGAAATAATGAAAATATATCAAAGTATCGAGCACCAATTCGACCTGGTGGCGATCAATGTAAGGGCACTGAGGGCGTATTTCAGCAAGCCCCCGAAAATAGAAACGAAACCGGCGAACGAGACCCGAAAGGAACAAGAAGGGAAGACAGCAGCGCCGCCAGCAGTCCAGATTCCCGACAAAGGGCAAGTCCAGCGCGCGACAAGCGTAACCCCGGAACAACCGAAACCCAAAAGACAAGCTCCGAAGTGGGAGCAATACGAAAGACACCTACAGGGCAAAGGGGGAAAGGCCAAGGATCCAGACGCGTGCTGGAACTGTGGGAAGAGAGGGCACAATCGCAAAGATTGTCACGAAAAATTAGAACCGCACTGCTTCAAATGCGGACGACCAAACGAGTCCGTGCGGACCTGTCCGAACTGCAAAGAAGAGTGGAGGAAGATGAACGACCAGTACCGGGAGAAGACGGGACGACCCAAACTCCGAAACTAAGGAGGATCTCGTTCGGAGTCACCACACCACACCTTAGGAGAACCACAAGAAGGCACTTCAGCAAGAGGACAGACAGTCCTCTTGGTCCCGCAAAACTGTGCGAGGATAATTAAAACATCGTTTTCTTTTTTTCTCTTTTCTTTTGTTTCTTCGGTTCTCTCTTTCATTATTCTTTATCAAGTTCGGTACAACATAAAAACATTCTCTTTTAGTTCGGCTCGCTTAGAAATCATCTCAGTACGACATACGTTATTATTTCGATTATAAGTACGGTTAAGTTACAAGATCGTTCCCATTCCCGACTCAAGAGTGATAACAATTCACGCTAGTCACCGGAACAAAATTCCCCGTATGTTAATCCCGATTAGAGAGCATAAGATACCTTACCGAGAGAGGTAGAATAAATTCCGTATTTTCGATAAGAACCATTGCGTAATTCGTTATTAATTTTGTAACCTTCCCACCCGTAGTTAGTGTGAATTGGTCTCGTCCGAATTTCAGGTTATTACAGGTAATTGCGGGTAGTTTTGAGTATTTTCAGGTATTATAAGGTATTTTCAGGTAGCAGTAGAAACTTAGGAAGGGGTTGCAGCGAAGGCGTGTTCGTACAGCGGTGAAGGCTCTCTTTGTAAAGGTCGACTTCCAGAGGGAACGCTCTATTTTTGGCGAATCAGGAATCACGGGGTCGACAACCATCGGTCAGTCCGGTCCATTTTAAGGGGGGGGGAGTTGTGACGTTGCAATTTGCTCCGTCACTTTATTTCGCGTAAACGGTCTTTTGACCGTGTACGGAGTGGACCGGGCCGACCTCTAGCGGTCACGAAAATCACCCGCCGACACTAGAGCGCTCCTGAAGGAATGACAAAAATCTAAAGATGGGTAATTAACGCCATCTCTTGCGCGTGCCGAGTACGGCGAAGTTTCAGGGCCGTGCCAAGGGGCACGGAAGCCGAAAACCCGAGAAGGCGCCCCTCAAAGGATCAGCCGGAGGAAGAAATGGCCATGAGTAGCGTTTGGTTGGATCCGAAACCCCACAGAGATGTCGAGCTCGGACAGAAAGCTCCAGCAAACCACCGTGAATTGTCGTTCCGACCGACGTCTCAACCCGCCGTGGCTGGAAATCCGGATCGGGGTGGCGTAGGAGATCCATGTATCGATGTCCAAAAGGACTCAGGTCTGGGGCCCCAGGACCTGTCCGACGATCCTGCGATCTACTAGTCGCGAGCGGGCGAAGCCACTCGGGAAAATTCGGCAAAGGGCGCGTAGTGGGGGGAAACGAGGATCGCCGATCCTGGTCGATGCGGATCGCGGAATCATTGTCGCACTGGTCTCGAAAGGATATAGTCTCGTTACGTACCGCCTAGAAAAGTACCGTAGTTCCGAAGTCGCGGGTGAAATTTCGTGCCCCTAATCGAGCGAGGCGAGGAACGCAGCGGCCGTTCAGCAGCAATCCGGCGGATCGTTTATTCCCGACCAAGGGTAAGTCGACCAGTGATTTCCTCGATTCCGTTTTCGCGTTGGTTCTTTTCGTTTTGTCCGAGGACGACGCGGTGCCGTCTCGTCCTCGATGTTTCGTTCGGTCGAGGTGTAATACCTCAGGCCGCGGGCTCGCGTCTCGTGTAGAGACGCTTTGAGCAATTTCGTTTAGATCGTTCCCTCCGCGTGCGAAAGAAGTCTTCCTCAGGAGTCGCGTCGGAAAAGAATAGCGTCGCGAGATACCATCTAGCTCGCGAAATCCGGTTACGACGTATTAAACGCGCGTAGCGAATCGATTCTCGTTCTGTAACATCTTCGCGAGATAATCGCGACAGTCCGGAATTCCGCGCGCCGATCAACCGCGCTTGCGAATTCTCGTTCGTGCGAGATTTATACCGTACCGTCCATCGTACCGTTGCGAGACAATTCCGTTTGACAAAACGCGTTCCGCGGGCGACCATCTTCCGCAAAAGTGTACTAGGAGCGCGGGCTCCCGGGTCGCGACCACGTGGTCGCTTTCATGTACCACCGACGTATTGAAGTTTCAATAAAATAACGTAGAACCCAATTTCGTCTCGTTACTGTACACCTGCGCGATCCGCCCTGCCGTGAGGGTAGTCCCCGTTATTCCCTGTGTCCGAACGCCTGGCCATTCGTGTCGCGATTTCCGTCTCGCGGTTTGCGGGGGGGCTCGTCCCGGACTCGGCTTCCCCGAGCTCGGGCTGTACTTTACGTTTCGATTGGTACTTCCGAGTACCTGGCGCCCGAACAAAGGTTCTTCGCGTTCAAGTCGAGCCCTTCGAATAGCTGTTTTGCCCCGGGAGGACCGTATTTGCACGGCCGCGTACGGCCCAGCCTCAGAGCTTGTAAAATCCCGGGAGTTGCCCTTGTCCGAGCGCGGTAAAAACCGCTCGATCGGGGACAACGTCGCAGCGTGATGCGTTATGCTTTATGCGTTATGCGTTAAGCGTTATGCGTTATGAGTTATGCGTTATGCGTTATGCGTTATGCGTTATACGTTATGCGTTATGCGTTATGCGTTATGCGTTAATCGTCATGCGTTATGCGTTATGCGTTATACGTTATGCTTTATGCGTTGTGCGTTATACGTTTGCGTTATGCGTTATGCGTTATGTGTTATGCGTTATGCTTTATGCGTTATGCGTGATCCGTTATGGGTTAGGCGTTATGCGTTTTGCGGTATTCGTTATGCGTTATGCATTATGCGTTATGCGTTATACGTTATGCTTTATGCGTGATGCGTTATGCTTTATGCGTTATGCGTTATGCGTTATGCGTTATGCTTTATGCGTTATGCCTTATGCGTTTTGCTTAATGCGTTATGCGTTATGCGTTATGCGTTATGCGTTATGCGTTATGCGTTATGCTTTATGCGTTATGCTTTATGCGTTATGCGTTAGGCGTTATGCGTTTTGCGGTATTCGTTATGCGTTGTGCATTATGCGTTATGCGTTATACGTTTGCGTTATGCGTTATGCGCTATGCTTTATGCGTTATGCTTTATGCGTTATGCGTTATGCGTTATGCGTTATGCGTTATGCGTTATGCGTTATGCGTTATGCGTTATGCGTTATGTGTTATGCGTTATGCGTTATGCGTTATGCGTTATGCGTTATGCGTTATGCGTTATGCGTTATGCATTATGCGTTAGGCGTTGTTCGTTATGCGTTATGCATTGTGCGTTATACGTTTGCGTTATGCGTTATGCTTTATGCGTTATGCGTTATGGGTTATGCGTTGTGCTTTGTGCATATGCGTTATGCGTTGTTCGTTATGCGTTATGCGATGTGCGTTATACGTTTGCGTTATGCGCTATGCGTTATGCGTTATGCGTTATGCGTTATGCGTTATGCGTTATGCGTTATGCGTTATGCGTTATGCGTTATGCGTTATGCGTTATGCGTTATGCGTTATGCATTATGCGTTAGGCGTTGTTCGTTATGCGTTATGCATTGTGCCTTATACGTTTGCGTTATGCGTTATGCGTTATGTGTTATGCGTTATGCTTTATGCGTTATGCGTTATACGTTATGCTTTATGCGTTGTGCGTTATACGTTTGCGTTATTCGTTATGCGTTATGCGTTATGCGTTATGCGTTAAGCGTTACGCGTTATGCGTTACGCGTTATGCGTTACGCGTTATGCGTTATGCTTTATGCGTTATGCGTTTTGCTTTATGCGTTATGCGTTATGCGTTATGCGGTATGCGTTATGCGTTATGCGTTACGCGTTATGCGTTACGCGTTATGCGTTATGCTTTATGCGTTATGCGTTATGCGTTATGCGTTATGCGTTATGCGTTATGCGTTATGCGTTATGCGTTATGCGTTATGCGTTATGCGTTATGCGTTATGCGTTATGCGTTATGCATTATGCGTTAGGCGTTGTTCGTTATGCGTTATGCATTGTGCGTTATACGTTTGCGTTATGCGTTATGCGTTATGCGTTATACGTTATGGGTTATGCGTTGTGCTTTATGCATTATGCGTTATGCGTTGTTCGTTATGCGTTATGCGATGTGCGTTATACTTTTGCGTTATGCGTTATGCGTTATGCGTTATCCTTTATGCGTTATGCGTGATCCGTTATGCGTTAGGCGTTATGCGTTATGCGTTATGCGTTATGCGTTATGCGTTATGCTTTATGCGTTATGCGTTATGCGTTTTGCTTAATGCGTTATGCGTTATGCGTTATGCGTTATGCGTTATGCGTTATGCTTTATGCGTTATGCGTGATCCGTTATGCGTTAGGCGTTTTGCGGTATTCGTTATGCGTTGTGCATTATGCGTTATGCGTTATACGTTTGCGTTATGCGTTATGCGTTATGCTTTATGCGTTATGCGTTATGCGTTATGCGTTATGCGTTATGCGTTATGCATTATGCGTTAGGCGTTGTACGTTATGCGTTATGCATTGTGCGTTATACGTTTGCGTTATGCGTTATGCGTTATGTGTTATGCGTTATGCTTTATGCGTTATGCGTTATACATTATGCTTTATGCGTTGTGCGTTATACGTTTGAGTTATTCGTTATGCGTTATGCGTTATGCGTTATGCGTTATGCGTTATGCGTTATGCGTTATGCGTTATGCGTTATGCGTTACGCGTTATGCGTTACGCGTTATGCGTTATGCTTTATGCGTTATGCGTTATACTTTTTGCTTTATGCGTTATGCGTTATGCGTTATGCGGTATGTGTTATGCGTTATGCGTTACGCGTTATGCGTTACGCGTTATGCGTTATGCTTTATGCGTTATGCGTTATGCGTTTTGCGTTATACGTTATGCTTTATGCGTTATGCGTTATACGTTATGCTTTATGCGTTGTGCGTTATACGTTTGCGTTATGCGTTATGCGTTATGCGTTATGCGTTATGTGTTATGCGTTACGCGTTATGCGTTACGCGTTATGCGTTATGCTTTATGCGTTATGCGTTATGCGTTTTGCTTTATGCGTTATGCGTTATGCGTTATGCGGTATGCGTTATGCGTTATGCGTTATGTGTTATGCGTTATGCTTTATGCGTTTTGTGGTATTCATTATGCGTTATGCGTTATGCGTTATGCGTTAAGCGTTATGCGTTATGCGTTATGCGTTATGCGTTATGCGTTATACGTTATGCTTTATGCGTTGTGCGTTATGCGTTTTGCTTTATGCGTTATGCGTTATGTGTTATGCGTTATGCTTTATGCGTTATGCGTTAGTCGTTATGCGTTTTGAGGTATTCGTTATGCGTTGTGGATTATGCGTTATGCGTTTGGCGTTGTTCGTTATGCGTTATGCGTTTTGCGGTATTCGTTATGCGTTATGTGTTATGCGTTATGCTTTATGCGTTATGCGTTAGTCGTTATTCGTTTTGAGGTATTCGTTATGCGTTGTGGATTATGCGTTATGCGTTTGGCGTTGTTCGTTATGCGTTATGCATTGTGCGTTATACGTTTGCGTTATGCGTTATGCGTTATGCGTTATGCGTTATGCGTTATGCGTTATGCGTTATGCGTTATGCATTATGCGTTAGGCGTTGTTCGTTATGCGTTATGCATTGTGCGTTATACGTTTGCGTTATGCGTTATGCGTTATGCTTTATGCGTTATGCGTTATGGGTGATGCGTTGTGCTTTATGCATTATGCGTTATGCGTTGTTCGTTATGCGTTATGCGATGTGTGTTATACGTTTGCGTTATGCGTTATGCGTTATGCGTTATGCGTTATGCGTTATGCTTTATGCTTTATGCTTTATGCGTTATGCGTTATGCGTTATACGGTATGCGTTATGCGTTATGCGTTATGCGTTATGCGTTATGCGTTATGCGTTATGCTTTATGCGTGATGCGTTATGCGTTATGCGTTATGCGTTATGCGTTATGCGTTATGCGTTATGCTTTATGCGTTATGCGTGATCCGTTATGCGTTAGGCGTTATGCTTTATGCGTGATGCGTTATGCTTTATGCGTTATGCGATATGCGTGATGCGTTATGCGTTATGCGTTATGCGTTACGCGTTATGCGTTACGCGTTATGCGTTATGCTTTATGCGTTATGCGTTATGCGTTTTGCGTTATACGTTATGCTTTATGCGTTGTGCGTTATACGTTTGCGTTATGCGTTATGCGTTATGCGTTATGTGTTATGCGTTATGCTTTATGCGTTATGCGTTATACGTTATGCTTTATGCGTTGTGCGTTATACGTTATGCGTTGTTCGTTATGCGTTATGCGATGTGCGTTATACTTTTGCGTTATGCGTTATGCGTTATGCGTTATGCGTTATGCGTTATGCGTTATGCGTTATTCTTTATGCGTTATGCGTTATGAGTTATGCGTTATGCGTTATGCGTTATGCGTTATACGTTATGCGTTATGCGTTATGCGTTATGCGTTATGCGTTAAGCGTTATGCGTTATGCGTTATGCGTTATACGTTATGCTTTATGCGTTGTGCGTTATACGTTTGCGTTATGCGTTATGCGTTATGTGTTATGCGTTATGCTTTATGCGTTATGCGTTATGCGTTATGCTTTATGCGTTATGCGTTATGCGTTATGCGTTATGCGTTATGCGTTATGCGTTATGTGTTATGCGTTATGCTTTATGCGTTATGCGTTAGGCGTTATGCGTTTTGCGGTATTCGTTATGCGTTGTGGATTATGCTTTATGCGTGATGCGTTATACTTTATGCGTTATGCGTTAAGCGTTATGCGTTATGCGTTATGCGTTATGCGTTATGCGTTATGCGTTATGCGTTATGCGTTATGCGTTATGCGTTATGCGTTATGCGTTATGCGTTATGCGTTATGCGTTATGCTTTATGCGTTATGCGTTATGAGTTATGCGTTATGCGTTATGCGTTATGCGTTATACGTTATGCGTTATGCGTTATGCGTTATGCGTTATGCGTTAAGCGTTATGCGTTATGCGTTATGCGTTATACGTTATGCTTTATGCGTTGTGCGTTATACGTTTGCGTTATGCGTTATGCGTTATGTGTTATGCGTTATGCTTTATGCGTTATGCGTGATCCGTTATGCGTTAGGCGTTATGCGTTTTGCGGTATTCGTTATGCGTTATGCATTATGCGTTATGCGTTATACGTTATGCTTTATGCGTGATGCGTTATGCTTTGTGCGTTATGCGTTATGCGTTATGCGTTATGCTTTATGCGTTATGCCTTATGCGTTTTGCTTAATGCGTTATGCGTTATGCGTTATGCGTTATGCGTTATGCGTTATGCGTTATGCGTTATGCGTTATGCGTTATGCGTTATGCGTTATGCTTTATGCGTTATGCGTGATCCGTTATGCGTTAGGCGTTATGCGTTTTGCGGTATTCGTTATGCGTTATGCGTTATGCGTTATGCGTTAAGCGTTATGCGTTATGCGTTATGCGTTATACGTTATGCTTTATGCGTTGTGCGTTATGCGTTTTGCTTTATGCGTTATGCGTTATGTGTTATGCGTTATGCTTTATGCGTTATGCGTTAGTCGTTATGCGTTTTGAGGTATTCGTTATGCGTTGTGGATTATGCGTTATGCGTTTGGCGTTGTTCGTTATGCGTTATGCGTTTTGCGGTATTCGTTATGCGTTATGTGTTATGCGTTATGCTTTATGCGTTATGCGTTAGTCGTTATGCGTTTTGAGGTATTCGTTATGCGTTATGCGTTATGCGTTATGCGTTATGCGTTATGCGTTATGCTTTATGCGTTATGCGTTATGAGTTATGCGTTATGCGTTATGCGTTATGCGTTATACGCTATGCGTTATGCGTTATGCGTTATGCGTTAAGCGTTATGCGTTATGCGTTATGCGTTATGCTTTATGCGTGATGCGTTATGCGTTATGCGTTATGCGTTATGCGTTATGCGTTATGCGTTATGCGTTATGCGTTATGCGTTATGCGTTATGCGTTATGCTTTATGCGTTATGCGTTATGAGTTATGCGTTATGCGTTATGCGTTATGCGTTATACGTTATGCGTTATGCGTTATGCGTTATGCGTTAAGCGTTATGCGTTATGCGTTATGCGTTATGCGTTATGCGTTATGCTTTATGCGTTATGCGTGATCCGTTATGCGTTAGGCGTTATGCGTTTTGCGTTATGCTTTATGCGTTATGCGTTATGCGTTATGCGTTATGCGTTAGGCGTTATGCGTTATGCGTTATGCGTTATGCGTTATGCGTTATGCGTTATGCGTTATGCGTTATGCGTTATGCGTTATGCGTTATGCGTTATGCGTTATGCGTTATGCGTTATGCGTTATGCATTATGCGTTAGGCGTTTTGCGTTTTGCGGTATTCGTTATGCGTTATGCATTATGCGTTATGCGTTATACGTTATGCTTTATGCGTGATGCGTTATGCTTTATGCGTTATGCGTTATGCGTTATGCGTTATGCGTTATGCTTTATGCGTTATGCCTTATGCGTTTTGCTTAATGCGTTATGCGTTATGCGTTATGCGTTATGCGTTATGCGTTATGCGTTATGCTTTATGCGTTATGCGTTATGCTTTAAGCGTTATGCGTGATCCGTTATGCGTTAGGCGTTATGCGTTTTGCGGTATTCGTTATGCGTTGTGCATTATGCGTTATGCGTTATACGTTTGCGTTATGCGTTATGCGTTATGCTTTATGCGTTATGCGTTATGCGTTATGCGTTATGCGTTATGGGTTATGCGTTATGCGTTATGCGTTATGCGTTATGCGTTATGCGTTATGCGTTATGCGTTATGCGTTATGCGTTATGCGTTATGCGTTATGCGTTATGCGTTATGCGTTATGCGTTATGCGTTATGCGTTATGCGTTATGCGTTATGCGTTATGCGTTATGCGTTATGCGTTATGCTTTATGCGTTATGCGTGATCCGTTATGCGTTAGGCGTTATGCGTTTTGCGGTATTCGTTATGCGTTGTGCATTATGCGTTATGCGTTATACGTTTGCGTTATGCGTTATGCGTTATGCTTTATGCGTTATGCGTTATGCGTTATGCGTTATGCGTTATGCGTTATGTGTTATGCGTTATGCGTTATGCGTTATGCGTTATGCGTTATGCGTTATGCGTTATGCGTTATGCATTATGCGTTGTGCGTTATACGTTTGCGTTATGCGTTATGCGTTATGCGTTATGTGTTATGCGTTATGCTTTATGAGTTATGCGTGATCCGTTATGCGTTAGGCGTTATGCGTTTTGCGGTATTCGTTATGCGTTATGCATTATGCGTTATGCGTTATACGTTATTTTTTATGCGTGATGCGTTATGCTTTATGCGTTATGCGTTATGCGTTATGCGTTATGCTTTATGCGTTATGCCTTATGCGTTTTGCTTAATGCGTTATGCGTTATGCGTTTGCGTTATGAGTTATGCGTTATGCGTTATGCGTTATGCGTTATGCGTTATGCGTTATGCGTTATGCGTTATGCGTTATGCGTTATGCGTTATGCGTTATGCGTTATGCTTTATGCGTTATGTGTTATGGGTTATGCGTTGTGCTTTATGCATTATGCGTTATGCGTTGTTCGTTATGCGTTATGCGATGTGCGTTATACGTTTGCGTTATGCGTTATGCTTTATGCGTTATGCGTTATGCGTTATGCTTTATGCGTTATGCGTGATCCGTTATGCGTTAGGCGTTATGCGTTTTGCGTTATGCTTTATGCGTTATGCGTTATGCGTTATGCGTTATGCGTTATGCGTTAGGCGTTTTGCGTTTTGCGGTATTCGTTATGCGTTATGCATTATGCGTTATGCGTTATACGTTATGCTTTATGCGTGATGCGTTATGCTTTATGCGTTATGCGTTATGCGTTATGCGTTATGCGTTATGCTTTATGCGTTATGCCTTATGCGTTTTGCTTAATGCGTTATGCGTTATGCGTTATGCGTTATGCGTTATGCGTTATGCGTTATGCGTTATGCGTTATGCTTTATGCGTTATGCGTTATGCTTTAAGCGTTATGCGTGATCCGTTATGCGTTAGGCGTTATGCGTTTTGCGGTATTCGTTATGCGTTGTGCATTATGCGTTATGCGTTATACGTTTGCGTTATGCGTTATGCGTTATGCTTTATGCGTTATGCGTTATGCGTTATGCGTTATGCGTTATGGGTTATGCGTTATGCGTTATGCGTTATGCGTTATGCGTTATGCGTTATGCGTTATGCGTTATGCGTTATGCGTTATGCGTTATGCGTTATGCGTTATGCGTTATGCGTTATGCGTTATGCGTTATGCGTTATGCGTTATGCGTTATGCGTTATGCGTTATGCGTTATGCGTTATGCGTTATGCGTTATGCGTTATGCGTTATGCGTTATGCGTTATGCTTTATGCGTTATGCGTGATCCGTTATGCGTTAGGCGTTATGCGTTTTGCGGTATTCGTTATGCGTTGTGCATTATGCGTTATGCGTTATACGTTTGCGTTATGAGTTATGCGTTATGCTTTATGCGTTATGCGTTATGCGTTATGCGTTATGCGTTATGCGTTATGTGTTATGCGTTATGCGTTATGCGTTATGCGTTATGCGTTATGCGTTATGCGTTATGCGTTATGCGTTATGCATTATGCGTTGTGCGTTATACGTTTGCGTTATGCGTTATGCGTTATGCGTTATGTGTTATGCGTTATGCTTTATGAGTTATGCGTGATCCGTTATGCGTTAGGCGTTATGCGTTTTGCGGTATTCGTTATGCGTTATGCATTATGCGTTATGCGTTATACGTTATTTTTTATGCGTGATGCGTTATGCTTTATGCGTTATGCGTTATGCGTTATGCTTTATGCGTTATGCCTTATGCGTTTTGCTTAATGCGTTATGCGTTATGCGTTATGCGTTATGAGTTATGCGTTATGCGTTATGCGTTATGCGTTATGCGTTATGCGTTATGCGTTATGCGTTATGCGTTATGCGTTATGCGTTATGCGTTATGCGTTATGCTTTATGCGTTATGTGTTATGGGTTATGCGTTGTGCTTTATGCATTATGCGTTATGCGTTGTTCGTTATGCGTTATGCGATGTGCGTTATACGTTTGCGTTATGCGTTATGCTTTATGCGTTATGCGTTATGCGTTATGCTTTATGCGTTATGCGTGATCCGTTATGCGTTAGGCGTTATGCGTTTTGCGTTATGCTTTATGCGTTATGCGTTATGCGTTATGCGTTATGCGTTAGGCGTTATGCGTTATGCGTTATGCGTTATGCGTTATGCGTTATGCGTTATGCGTTATGCGTTATGCGTTATGCGTTATGCGTTATGCGTTATGCGTTATGCGTTATGCGTTATGCGTTATGCGTTATGCGTTATGCGTTGTGCGTTATACGTTTGCGTTATGCGTTATGCGTTATGTGTTATGCGTTATGCTTTATGCGTTATGCGTGATCCGTGATGCGTTAGGCGTTATGCGTTTTGCGGTATTCGTTATGCGTTATGCATTATGCGTTATGCGTTATACGTTATGCTTTATGCGTGATCCGTTATGCGTTAGGCGTTATGCGTTTTGCTTAATGCGTTATGCGTTATGCGTTATGCGTTATGCGTTATGCGTTATGCGTTACGCGTTATGCGTTACGCGTTATGCGTTACGCGTTATGCGTTATGCTTTATGCGTTATGCGTTATGCGTTTTGCTTTATGCGTTATGCGTTATGCGTTATGCGGTATGCGTTATGCGTTATGCGTTACGCGTTATGCGTTACGCGTTATGCGTTATGCTTTATGCGTTATGCGTTATGCGTTTTGCGTTATACGTTATGCTTTATGCGTTGTGCGTTATACGTTTGCGTTATGCGTTATGCGTTATGTGTTATGCGTTATGCTTTTTGCGTTATGCGTTATACGTTATGCTTTATGCGTTGTGCGTTATACGTTTGCGTTATTCGTTATGCGTTATGCGTTATGCGTTATGCGTTATGCGTTATGTGTTATGCGTTACGCGTTATGCGTTACGCGTTATGCGTTATGCTTTATGCGTTATGCGTTATGCGTTTTGCTTTATGCGTTATGCGTTATGCGTTATGTGGTATGCGTTATGCGTTATGCGTTATGTGTTATGCGTTATGCTTTATGCGTTATGCGTGATCCGTTATGCGTTAGGCGTTATGCGTTTTGCGGTATTCGTTATGCGTTATGTGTTATGCGTTATGCTTTATGCGTTATGCGTTATGCGTTAGGCGTTATGCGTTTTGCGGTATTCGTTATGCGTTATGCGTTATGCGTTATGCGTTAAGCGTTATGCGTTATGCGTTATGCGTTATACGTTATGCTTTATGCATTGTGCGTTATACGTTTGCGTTATGCGTTATGCGTTATGCGTTATGCGTTATGCTTTATGCGTTATGCTTTATGCGTTATGCGTGATCCGTTATGCGTTAGGCGTTATGCGTTTTAAGGTATTCGTTATGCGTTGTGCATTATGCGTTTTAAGGTATTCGTTATGCGTTGTGCATTATGCGTTATGCGTTATACGTTTGCGTTATGCGTTATGCGTTATGCTTTATGCGTTATGCGTTATGCGTTATGCGTTATGCGTTATGCGTTATGCGTTATGCGTTATGCGTTATGCGTTATGCGTTATGCGTTATGCGTTATGCGTTATGCATTATGCGTTAGGCGTTGTTCGTTATGCGTTATGCATTGTGCGTTATACGTTTGCGTTATGCGTTATGCGTTATACGTTATGGGTTATGCGTTGTGCTTTATGCATTATGCGTTATGCGTTGTTCGTTATGCGTTATGCGATGTGCGTTATACTTTTGCGTTATGCGTTATGCGTTATGCGTTATCCTTTATGCGTTATGCGTGATCCGTTATGCGATAGGCGTTATGCGTTTTGCGGTATTCGTTATGCGTTATGCATTATGCGTTATGCGTTATACGTTATGCTTTATGCGTGATCCGTTATGCGTTAGGCGTTATGCGTTTTGCTTAATGCGTTATGCGTTATGCGTTATGCGTTATGCGTTATGCGTTATGCGTTACGCGTTATGCGTTACGCGTTATGCGTTACGCGTTATGCGTTATGCTTTATGCGTTATGCGTTATGCGTTTTGCTTTATGCGTTATGCGTTATGCGTTATGCGGTATGCGTTATGCGTTATGCGTTACGCGTTATGCGTTACGCGTTATGCGTTATGCTTTATGCGTTATGCGTTATGCGTTTTGCGTTATACGTTATGCTTTATGCGTTGTGCGTTATACGTTTGCGTTATGCGTTATGCGTTATGTGTTATGCGTTATGCTTTATGCGTTATGCGTTATACGTTATGCTTTATGCGTTGTGCGTTATACGTTTGCGTTATTCGTTATGCGTTATGCGTTATGCGTTATGCGTTATGCGTTATGTGTTATACGTTACGCGTTATGCGTTACGCGTTATGCGTTATGCTTTATGCGTTATGCGTTATGCGTTTTGCTTTATGCGTTATGCGTTATGCGTTATGCGGTATGCGTTATGCGTTATGCGTTATGTGTTATGCGTTATGCTTTATGCGTTATGCGTGATCCGTTATGCGTTAGGCGTTATGCGTTTTGCGGTATTCGTTATGCGTTATGTGTTATGCGTTATGCTTTATGCGTTATGCGTTATGCGTTAGGCGTTATGCGTTTTGCGGTATTCGTTATGCGTTATGCGTTATGCGTTATGCGTTAAGTGTTATGCGTTATGCGTTATGCGTTATACGTTATGCTTTATGCATTGTGCGTTATACGTTTGCGTTATGCGTTATGCGTTATGCGTTATGCGTTATGCTTTATGCGTTATGCTTTATGCGCTATGCGTGATCCGTTATGCGTTAGGCGTTATGCGTTTTAAGGTATTCGTTATGCGTTGTGCATTATGCGTTTTAAGGTATTCGTTATGCGTTGTGCATTATGCGTTATGCGTTATACGTTTGCGTTATGCGTTATGCGTTATGCTTTATGCGTTATGCGTTATGCGTTATGCGTTGTGCTTTATGCATTATGCGTTATGCGTTGTTCGTTATGCGTTATGCGATGTGCGTTATACTTTTGCGTTATGCGTTATGCGTTATGCGTTATGCTTTATGCGTTATGCGTTATGCGTTATGCGTTATGCGTTATGCGTTATGCGTTATGCGTTATGCATTATGCGTTAGGCGTTGTTCGTTATGCGTTATGCATTGTGCGTTATACGTTTGCGTTATGCGTTATGCGTTATACGTTATGGGTTATGCGTTGTGCTTTATGCATTATGCGTTATGCGTTGTTCGTTATGCGTTATGCGATGTGCGTTATACTTTTGCGTTATGCGTTATGCGTTATGCGTTATCCTTTATGCGTTATGCGTGATCCGTTATGCGATAGGCGTTATGCGTTTTGCGGTATTCGTTATGCGTTATGCGTTATGTGTTATGCGTTACGCGTTATGCGTTACGCGTTATGCGTTATGCTTTATGCGTTATGCGTTATGCGTTTTGCTTTATGCGTTATGCGTAATGCGTTATGCGGTATGCGGTATGCGTTATGCGTTATGTGTTATGCGTTATGCTTTATGCGTTATGCGTGATCCGTTATGCGTTAGGCGTTATGCGTTTTGCGGTATTCGTTATGCGTTATGCGTTATGCGTTATGCGTTATGCGTTATGCGTTATGCATTATGCGTTAGGCGTTGTTCGTTATGCGTTATGCATTGTGCGTTATACGTTTGCGTTATGCGTTATGCGTTATACGTTATGGGTTATGCGTTGTGCTTTATGCATTATGCGTTATGCGTTGTTCGTTATGCGTTATGCGATGTGCGTTATACTTTTGCGTTATGCGTTATGCGTTATGCGTTATCCTTTATGCGTTATGCGTGATCCGTTATGCGATAGGCGTTATGCGTTTTGCGGTATTCGTTATGCGTTATGCATTATGCGTTATGCGTAATACGTTATGCTTTATGCGTGATGCGTTATGCTTTATGCGTTATGCGTTATGCGTTATGCGTTATGCTTTATGCGTTATGCGTTTTGCTTAATGCGTTATGCGTTATGCGTTATGCGTTATGCGTTATGCGTTATGCTTTATGCGTTATGCGTGATCCGTTATGCGTTAGGCGTTTTGCGGTATTCGTTATGCGTTGTGCATTATGCGTTATGCGTTATACGTTTGCGTTATGCGTTATGCGTTATGCTTTATGCGTTATGCGTTATGCGTTATGCGTTATGCGTTATGCGTTATGCGTTATGCGTTATGCATTATGCGTTAGGCGTTATGCGTTATGCGTTATGCGTTACGCGTTATGCGTTATGCGTTATACGTTTGCGTTATGCGTTAAGCGTTATGCTTTATGCGTTATGCGTTATGCGTTATGCGTTATGCGTTATGCGTTATGCGTTATGCGTTATGCGTTATGCGTTATGCGTTATGCGTTATGCGTTATGCGTTATGCGTTATGCGTTATGCGTTATGCGTTATGCGTTATGCATTATGCGTTAGGCGTTGTTCGTTATGCGTTATGCATTGTGCGTTATACGTTTGCGTTATGCGTTATGCGTTATACGTTATGGGTTATGCGTTGTGCTTTATGCGTTATGCGTTATGCGTTTTGCTTTATGCGTTATGCGTTATGCGTTATGCGGTATGCGTTATGCGTTATGCGTTACGCGTTATGCGTTACGCGTTATGCGTTATGCTTTATGCGTTATGCGTTATGCGTTTTGCGTTATACGTTATGCTTTATGCGTTGTGCGTTATACGTTTGCGTTATGCGTTATGCGTTATGTGTTATGCGTTATGCTTTATGCGTTATGCGTTATACGTTATGCTTTATGCGTTGTGCGTTATACGTTTGCGTTATTCGTTATGCGTTATGCGTTATGCGTTATGCGTTATGCGTTATGCGTTATGTGTTATGCGTTACGCGTTATGCGTTACGCGTTATGCGTTATGCTTTATGCGTTATGCGTTATGCGTTATGCGTTTTGCTTTATGCGTTATGCGTTATGCGTTATGCGGTATGCGTTAGGCGTTGTTCGTTATGCGTTATGCATTGTGCGTTATACGTTTGCGTTATGCGTTATGCGTTATGCGTTATACGTTATGCGTTATGCGTTATGCTTTATGCTTTATGCTTTATGCGTTATGCGTTATACGGTATGCGTTATGCGTTATGCGTTATGCGTTATGCGTTATGCGTTATGCGTTATGCGTTATGCGTTATGCGTTATGCGTTAGGCGTTATGCGTTATGCTTTATGCGTGATGCGTTATGCTTTATGCGTTATGCGTTAAGCGTTATGCGTTATGCGTTATGCGTTATGCGTTATGCGTTATGCGTTATGCGTTATGCGTTATGCGTTATGCGTTATGCGTTATGCGTTATGCGTTATGCGTTATGCGTTATGCGTTATGCGTTATGCGATATGCGTGATGCGTTATGCTTTATGCGTTATGCGTTATGAGTTACACGTTATGCGTTATGCGTTATGCGTTGTGGGTTATGAGTTATACGTTATGCGTTTTGCGTTATGCGTTATGAGTTACACGTTATGCGTTATGCGTTATGCGTTATGCGTTATGCGTGATGCGTTATGCTTTATGCGTTATGCGTTATGAGTTACACGTTATGCGTTATGCGTTATGCGTTGTGGGTTATGAGTTATACGTTATGCGTTTTGCGTTATGCGTTATGAGTTACACGTTATGCGTTATGCGTTATGCGTTGTGGGTTATGAGTTATACGTTATGCGTTTTGCGTTATGCGTTATGCGTTATGCGTTATGCGTTATACGTTATGCGTTATGAGTTATACGTTATGCGTTATGCGTTATGCGTTATGCGTTATGCGTTATGCGTTATGCGTTATGCGATATGCGTGATGCGTTATGCTTTATGCGTTATGCGTTATGCGTTATGCGTTATGCGTTAATCTTATGCCTTATGCGTTATGCGTTATGCGTTATGCGTTATGCGTTATGTTTTATGCGTTATGCGTTATGCGTTATGCGTTATGCGTTAAGCGTTATGCGTTATGCGTTATGCGTTATACGTTATGCTTTATGCGTTGTGCGTTATACGTTTGCGTTATGCGTTATGCGTTATGCGTTATGCGTTATGCGTGATGCGTTATGCGTTATGCGTTATGCGTTATGCGTTATGCGTTTTGCTTTATTCGTTATGCGTTATCCGTTATGCGTTAGGCGTTATGCGTTTAGCGTTATACGTTATGCTTTATGCGTTGTGCGTTATACGTTTGCGTTATGCGTTATGCGTTATGTGTTATGCGTTATGCTTTATGCGTTATGCGTTATACGTTATGCTTTATGCGTTGTGCGTTATACGTTTGCGTTATTCGTTATGCGTTATGCGTTATGCGTTATGCGTTATGCGTTATGCGTTATGCGTTATGCGTTATGCGCTACGCGTTATGCGTTACGCGTTATGCGTTAAGCTTTATGCGTTATGCGTTATGCGTTTTGCTTTATGCGTTATGCGTTATGCGTTATGCGGTATGCGTTATGCGTTATGCGTTATGCGTTATGTGTTATGCGTTCTGCTTTATGCGTTATGCGTGATCCGTTATGCGTTAGGCGTTATGCGTTTTGCGGTATTCGTTATGCGTTATGTGTTATGCGTTATGCTTTATGCGTTATGCGTTAGTTGTTATGCGTTTTGCGGTATTCGTTATGCGTTGTGGATTATGCGTTATGCGTTAGGCGTTGTTCGTTATGCGTTATGCATTGTGCGTTATACGTTTGCGTTATGCGTTATGCGTTATGCGTTATGCGTTATGCGTTATGCGTTATGCATTATGCGTTAGGCGTTGTTCGTTATGCGTTATGCATTGTGCGTTATACGTTTGCGTTATGCGTTATGCGTTATGCTTTATGCGTTATGCGTTATGGGTGATGCGTTGTGCTTTATGCATTATGCGTTATGCGTTGTTCGTTATGCGTTATGCGATGGGCGTTATACGTTTGCGTTATGCGTTATGCGTTATGCGTTATGCTTTATGCGTTATGCCTTATGCGTTATGCGTTATGCGTTATGCTTTATGCTTTATGCTTTATGCGTTATGCGTTATGCGTTACACGGTATGCGTTATGCGTTATGCGTTATGCGTTATGCGTTATGCGTTATGCGTTATGCGTTATGCGTTATGCGTTATGCGTTATGCGTTATGCGTTATGCGTTATGCGTTATGCTTTATGCGTGATGCGTTATGCTTTATGCGTTATGCGTTATGTGTTATGCGTTATGATTTATGCGTTATGCGTTAGGCGTTATGCGTTTTGCGGTATTCGTTATGCGTTGTGGATTATGCGTTATGCGTTATACGTTATGCTTTATGCGTGATGCGTTATGCTTTATGCGTTATGCGTTAAGCGTTATGCGTTATGCGTTTTGCGGTATTCGTTATGCGTTGTGCATTATGCGTTATGCGTTATACGTTTTCGTTATGCGTTATGCGTTATGCTTTATGCGTTATGCGTTATGCGTTATGCGTTACGCGTTATGCGTTATGCTTTATGCGTTATGCGTTATGCGTTATGCGTTATGCGTTATGCGTTATGCGTTATGCGTTATGCGTTACGCGTTATGCGTTATGCTTTATGCGTTATGCGTTATGCGTTTTGCTTTATGCGTTATGCGTTATGCGTTATGCGTTATGCGTTGTGGGTTATGAGTTATACGTTATGAGTTATGCGTTATGCGTTATGCGTTATGCTTTATGCGTTATGCATGATCCGTAATGCGTTAGGCGTTATGCTTTAGGCGTGATGCGTTATGCTTTATGCTTTATGCGTTATGCGTTATGCATTATGCGTTATGCGTTATGTGTTATGCGTTATGATTTATGCGTTATGCGTTAGGCGTTATGCGTTTTGCGGTATTCGTTATGCGTTGTGGATTATGCGTTATGCGTTATACGTTATGCTTTATGCGTGATGCGTTATGCTTTATGCGTTATGCGTTAAGCGTTATGCGTTATGCGTTTTGCGGTATTCGTTATGCGTTGTGCATTATGCGTTATGCGTTATACGTTTTCGTTATGCGTTATGCGTTATGCTTTATGCGTGATGCGTTATGCGTTATGCGTTACGCGTTATGCGTTATGCTTTATGCGTTATGCGTTATGCGTTATGCGTTATGCGTTATGCGTTATGCGTTATGCGTTATGCGTTAAGCGTTATGCGTTAAGCGTTATGCGTTATACGTTATGCTTTATGCGTTATGCGTTATGTGTTATGCGTTATGATTTATGCGTTATGCGTTAGGCGTTATGCGTTTTGCGGTATTCGTTATGCGTTGTGGATTATGCGTTATGCGTTATACGTTATGCTTTATGCGTGATGCGTTATGCTTTATGCGTTATGCGTTAAGCGTTATGCGTTATGCGTTATGCGTTATGCGTTATGCGTTATGCGTTATGCGTTATGCGTTATGCGTTATGCGTTATGCGTTACGCGTTATGCGTTACGCGTTATGCGTTATGCTTTATGCGTTATGCGTTATGCGTTTTGCTTTATGCGTTATGCGTTATGCGTTATGCGTTATGCGTTGTGGGTTATGAGTTATACGTTATGAGTAATGCGTTATGCGTTATGCGTTATGCTTTATGCGTTATGCATGATCCGTAATGCGTTAGGCGTTATGCTTTAGGCGTGATGCGTTATGCTTTATGCTTTATGCGTTATGCGTTATGCATTATGCGTTATGCGTTATGTGTTATGCGTTATGATTTATGCGTTATGCGTTAGGCGTTATGCGTTTTGCGGTATTCGTTATGCGTTGTGGATTATGCGTTATGCGTTATACGTTATGCTTTATGCGTGATGCGTTATGCTTTATGCGTTATGCGTTAAGCGTTATGCGTTATGCGTTTTGCGGTATTCGTTATGCGTTGTGCATTATGCGTTATGCGTTATACGTTTTCGTTATGCGTTATGCGTTATGCTTTATGCGTTATGCGTTATGCGTTATGCGTTACGCGTTATGCGTTATGCTTTATGCGTTATGCGTTATGCGTTATGCGTTATGCGTTATGCGTTATGGGTTATGCGTTATGCGTTATGCGTTAAGCGTTATGCGTTAAGCGTTATGCGTTATACGTTATGCTTTATGCGTTATGCGTTATGTGTTATGCGTTATGATTTATGCGTTATGCGTTAGGCGTTATGCGTTTTGCGGTATTCGTTATGCGTTGTGGATTATGCGTTATGCGTTATACGTTATGCTTTATGCGTGATGCGTTATGCTTTATGCGTTATGCGTTAAGCGTTATGCGTTATGCGTTATCCGTTATGCGTTATGCGTTATGCGTTATGCGTTATGCGTTATGCGTTATGCGTTATGCGTTATGCGTTATGCGTTATGCGTTATGCGTTATGCGTTATGCGTTATGCGTTATGCGTTATGCGTTATGCGTTATGCGTTATGCGTTATGCGTTATGCGTTATGCTTTATGCGTTATGCTTTATGCGTTTTGCTTAATGCGTTATGCGTTATGCGTTATGCGTGATCCGTTATGCGTTAGGCGTTATGCGTTTTGCGGTATTCGTTATGCGTTGTGCATTATGCGTTATGCGTTATGCGTTTGCGTTATGCGTTATGCGTTATGCTTTATGCGTTATGCGTTATGCGTTATGCGTTGCGCGTTATGCGTTATGCTTTATGCGTTATGCGTTATGCGTTTTGCTTTATGCGTTATGCGGTATGCGTTATGCGTTATGCGTTATGCGTTATGCGTTGTGGGTTATGAGTTATACGTTATGCGTTATGCGTTATACGTTCTGCGTTATGCGTTATGCGTTAAGCGTTATGCGTTATGCGTTATGCGTTATGCGTCATGCTTTATGCGTTGTGCGTTATACGTTTGCGTAATGCGTTATGCGTTATGCGTTATGCGTTATTTGTTATGCGTTATGCGTTGTGCTTTATGCGTTATGCGTGATCCGTTATGCGTTAGGCGTTATGCGTTTTGCGGTATTCGTTTTGCGTTGTGCATTATGCGTTATGCGTTATACGTTATGCTTTATGCGTTATGCGTTATGCGTTTTGCTTTATGCGTTATGCGTTATGCGTTATGCGTTATGCGTTGTGGGTTATGAGTTATACGTTGTGCGTTATGCGTTATGCGTTATGCGTTATGCGTTATGCGTTATGCGTTATGCGTTATGCGTTATGCGTTAAGCGTTATGCGTTAAGCGTTATGCGTTATACGTTATGCTTTATGCGTTGTGCGTTATACGTTTGCGTTATGCGTTATGCGTTATGCGTTATGCGTTATGCGTTATGCGTTATGCGTTATGCGTTATGCGTTATGCGTTATGCGTTATGCGTTATGCGTTATGCTTTATGCGTTATGCATGATCCGTAATGCGTTAGGCGTTATGCTTTAGGCGTGATGCGTTATGCTTTATGCTTTATGCGTTATGCGTTATGCATTATGCGTTATGCGTTATGTGTTATGCGTTATGATTTATGCGTTATGCGTTAGGCGTTATGCGTTTTGCGGTATTCGTTATGCGTTGTGGATTATGCGTTATGCGTTATACGTTATGCTTTATGCGTGATGCGTTATGCTTTATGCGTTATGCGTTAAGCGTTATGCGTTATGCGTTATGCGTTATGCGTTATGCGTTATGCGTTATGCGTTATGCGTTATGCGTTATGCGTTATGCGTTATGCGTTATGCGTTATGCGTTATGCGTTATGCGTTATGCGTTATGCGTTATGCGTTATGCGTTATGCGTTATGCGTTATGCGTTATGCGTTATGCGTTATGCGTTATGCGTTATGCGTTATGCGTTATGCGTTATGCGTTATGCGTTATGCGTTATGCGTTATGCGTTATGCGTTATGCGTTATGCGTTATGCGTTATGCGTTATGCGTTATGCGTTATGCGTTATGCGTTATGCGTTATGCGTTATGCGTTGTGCGTTATGCGTTATGCTTTATGCGTTATGCGTTATGCGTTATGCGTTATGCTTTATGCGTTATGCTTTATGCGTTTTGCTTAATGCGTTATGCGTTATGCGTTATGCGTGATCCGTTTTGCTTTATGCGTTATGCGTTATGCGTTATGCGTTATGCGTTATGCGTTATGCGTTATGTGTTATGCGTTATGCTTTATGCGTTATGCGTGATCCGTTATGCGTTAGGCGTTATGCGTTTTGCGGTATTCGTTATGCGTTATGTGTTATGCGTTATGCTTTATGCGTTATGCGTTAGTTGTTATGCGTTTTGCAGTATTCGTTATGCGTTGTGGATTATGCGTTATGCGTTAGGCGTTGTTCGTTATGCGTTATGCATTGTGCGTTATACGTTTGCGTTATGCGTTATGCGTTATGCTTTATGCGTTATGCGTTATGGGTGATGCGTTGTGCTTTATGCATTATGCGTTATGCGTTGTTCGTTATGCGTTATGCGATGGGCGTTATACGTTTGCGTTATGCGTTATGCGTTATGCGTTATGCTTTATGCGTTATGCGTTATGCGTTATGCGTTATGCTTTATGCTTTATGCTTTATGCGGTATGCGTTATGCGTTATACGGTATGCGTTATGCGTTATGCGTTATGCGTTATGCGTTATGCGTTATGCGTTATGCGTTATGCGTTATGCGTTATGCGTTATGCTTTATGCGTGATGCGTTATGCTTTATGCGTTATGCGTTAAGCGTTATGCGTTATGCGTTATGCGTTATGCGTTATGCGTTATGCGTTGTGCGTTATGCGTTATGCTTTATGCGTTATGCGTTATGCGTTATGCGTTATGCTTTATGCGTTATGCTTTATGCGTTTTGCTTAATGCGTTATGCGTTATGCGTTATGCGTGATCCGTTATGCGTTAGGCGTTATGCGTTTTGCGGTATTCGTTATGCGTTGTGCATTATGCGTTATGCGTTATACGTTTGCGTTATGCGTTATGCGTTATGCTTTATGCGTTATGCGTTATGCGTTATGCGTTACGCGTTATGCGTTATGCTTTATGCGTTATGCGTTATGCGTTTTGCTTTATGCGTTATGCGGTATGCGTTATGCGTTATGCGTTATGCGTTATGCGTTGTGGGTTATGAGTTATACGTTATGCGTTATGCGTTATACGTTATGCGTTATGCGTTATGCGTTAAGCGTTATGCGTTATGCGTTATGCGTTATGCGTCATGCTTTATGCGTTGTGCGTTATACGTTTGCGTAATGCGTTATGCGTTATGCGTTATGCGTTATGCGTTATGCGTTATGCGTTATGCGTTATGCGTTATGCGTTATGCGTTATGCTTTATGCGTTATGCGTGATCCGTTATGCGTTAGGCGTTATGCGTTTTGCGGTATTCGTTTTGCGTTGTGCATTATGCGTTATGCGTTATACTTTATGCTTTATGCGTGATGCGTTATGCTTTATGCGTTATGCGTTATGCGTTATGCGTTGTGGGTTATGAGTTATGCGTTATGCTTTATGCTTTATGCGTTATATGTTATGAGTTATACGTTATGCGCTATGCGTTATGCGTTGTGGGTTATGAGTTATGCGTTATGCGTTATGCGTTATGCGTTATGCGTTATGCGTTATGCGTTATGCGTTATGCGTTATGCGTTATGCGTTATGCGTTATGCGATATGCGTGATGCGTTATGATTTATGCGTTATGCGTTATGAGTTACACGTTATACGTTATGCGTTATGCGTTGTGGGTTATGAGTTATACGTTATGCGTTTTGCGTTATGCGTTATGAGTTACACGTTATGCGTTATGCGTTATGCGTTGTGGGTTATGAGTTATACGTTATGCGTTTTGCGTTATGCGTTCTGCGTTATGCGTTATGCGTTATGCGTTATGCGTTATGCGTTATGAGCTATACCTTATGCGTTATGCGTTATGCGTTATGCGTTATGCGTTATGCGTTATGCGTTATGCGTTATGCGTTATGCGTTCTGCGATATGCGTCATGCGTCATGCTTTATGCGTTATGCGTTATGAGTTACACGTTATGCGTTATGCGTTATGCGTTGTGGGTTATGAGTTATACGTTATGCGTTTTGCGTTATGCGTTATGCTTTATGCGTTATGCGTTATGCGTTATGCGTTATGCGTTATGCGTTATGCGTTATGCGTTATGCGTTATGCGTAGTGCGTTATGCGTTATGCGTTATGCGTTATGCGTTATGCGTTATGCGTTATGCTTTATGCGTTATGCGTTATGCGTTATACGTTATGCTTTATGCGTTATGTGTTATGCGTTATGCTTTATGCGTTATGCGTTATACGTTATGCTTTATGCGTTGTGCGTTATACGTTTGCGTTATTCGTTATGCGTTATGCGTTATGCGTTATGCGTTATGCGTTATGCGTTATGCGTTACGCGTTATGCGTTATGCGTTAAGCTTTATGCGTTATGCGTTATGCGGTTTGCTTTATGCGTTATGCGTTATGCGTTATGCGGTATGCGTTATGTGTTATGCGTTATGTGTTATGCGTTATGCTTTATGCGTTATGCGTGATCCGTTATGCGTTAGTTGTTATGCGTTTTGCGGTATTCGTTATGCGTTGTGGATTATGCGTTATGCGTTAGGCGTTGTTCGTTATGCGTTATGCATTGTGCGTTATACGTTTGCGTTATGCGTTATGCGTTATGCGTTATGCGTTATGCGTTATGCGTTATGCATTATGCGTTAGGCGTTGTTCGTTATGCGTTATGCATTGTGCGTTATACGTTTGCGTTATGCGTTATGCGTTATGCTTTATGCGTTATTCGTTATGGGTGATGCGTTGCGCTTTATGCATTATGCGTTATGCGTTGTTCGTTATGCGTTATGCGATGGGCGTTATACGTTTGTGTTATGCGTTATGCGTTATGCGTTATGCTTTATGCGTTATGCGTTATGCGTTATGCGTTATGCTTTATGCTTTATGCTTTATGCGTTATGCGTTATGCGTTATGCGTTATACGGTATGCGTTATGCGTTATGCGTTATGCGTTATGCGTTATGCGTTATGCGTTATGCTTTATGCGTTATGCCTTATGCGTTTTGCTTAATGCGTTATGCGTTAGGCGTTATGCGTTATACGTTATGCTTTATGCGTGATGCGTTATGCTTTATGCGTTATGCGTTATGCGTTATGCGTTATGCGTTATGCGTTATGCGTTATGCGTTATGCGTTATGCGTTATGCGTTATGCGTTATGCGTTATGCGTTATGCGTTATGCGTTACGCGTTATGCGTTACGCGTTATGCGTTAAGCTTTATGCGTTATGCGTTATGCGTTTTGCTTTATGCGTTATGCGTTATGCGTTATGCGGTATGCGTTATGCGTTATGCGTTATGTGTTATGCGTTATGCTTTATGCGTTATGCGTGATCCGTTATGCGTTAGGCGTTATGCGTTTTGCGGTATTCGTTATGCGTTATGTGTTATGCGTTATGCTTTATGCGTTATGCGTTAGTTGTTATGCGTTTTGCGGTATTCGTTATGCGTTGTGGATTATGCGTTATGCGTTAGGCGTTGTTCGTTATGCGTTATGCATTGTGCGTTATACGTTTGCGTTATGCGTTATGCGTTATGCTTTATGCGTTATGCGTTATGCGTTATGCTTTATGCGTTATGCGTTATGCGTTATGCGTTATGCTTTATGCTTTATGCGTTATGCGTTATGCGTTATGCGTTATGCTTTATGCGTTATGCGTTAAGCGTTATGCGTTATGCGTTATGCGTTATGCGTTATGCGTTATGCCTTATGCGTGATCCGTTATGCGTTAGGCGTTATGCGTTTTGCGGTATTCGTTATGCGTTATGTGTTATGCGTTATGCTTTATGCGTTATGCGTTAGTTGTTATGCGTTTTGCGGTATTCGTTATGCGTTGTGGATTATGCGTTATGCGTTAGGCGTTGTTCGTTATGCGTTATGCATTGTGCGTTATACGTTTGCGTTATGCGTTATGCGTTATGCGTTATGCGTTATGCATTATGCGTTAGGCGTTGTTCGTTATGCGTTATGCATTGTGCGTTATACGTTTGCGTTATGCGTTATGCGTTATGCGTTTTGCGGTATTCGTTATGCGTTGTGGATTATGCGTTATGCGTTAGGCGTTGTTCGTTATGCGTTATGCATTGTGCGTTATACGTTTGCGTTATGCGTTATGCGTTATGCGTTATGCGTTATGCGTTATGCGTTATGCATTATGCGTTAGGCGTTGTTCGTTATGCGTTATGCATTGTGCGTTATACGTTTGCGTTATGCGTTATGCGTTATGCTTTATGCGTTATGCGTTATGGGTGATGCGTTGTGCTTTATGCATTATGCGGTATGCGTTGTTCGTTATGCGTTATGCGATGGGCGTTATACGTTTGCGTTATGCGTTATGCGTTATGCGTTATACGGTATGCGTTATGCGTTATGCGTTATGCGTTATGCGTTATGCGTTATGCGTTATGCGTTATGCGTTATGCGTTATGCGTTATGCGTGATGCGTTATGCTTTATGCGTTATGCGTTAAGCGTTAAGCGTTATGCTTTATGCGTTTGCGTTATGCGTTATGCGTTATGCTTTATGCGTTATGCGTTATGCGTTATGCGTTATGCGTTATGCGTTATGCGTTATGCGTTATGCGTTATGCGTTATGCGTTATGCGTTATGCGTTATGCGTTATGCGTTATGCGTTATGCGTTATGCGCTACGCGTTATGCGTTACGCGTTATGCGTTAAGCTTTATGCGTTATGCGTTATGCGTTTTGCTTTATGCGTTATGCGTTATGCGTTATGCGGTATGCGTTATGCGTTATGCGTTATGCGTTATGTGTTATGCGTTCTGCTTTATGCGTTATGCGTGATCCGTTATGCGTTAGGCGTTATGCGTTTTGCGGTATTCGTTATGCGTTATGTGTTATGCGTTATGCTTTATGCGTTATGCGTTAGTTGTTATGCGTTTTGCGGTATTCGTTATGCGTTGTGGATTATGCGTTATGCGTTAGGCGTTGTTCGTTATGCGTTATGCATTGTGCGTTATACGTTTGCGTTATGCGTTATGCGTTATGCGTTATGCGTTATGCGTTATGCGTTATGCGTTATGCATTATGCGTTAGGCGTTGTTCGTTATGCGTTATGCATTGTGCGTTATACGTTTGCGTTATGCGTTATGCGTTATGCTTTATGCGTTATGCGTTATGGGTGATGCGTTGTGCTTTATGCATTATGCGTTATGCGTTGTCCGTTATGCGTTATGCGATGGGCGTTTTACGTTTGCGTTATGCGTTATGCGTTATGCGTTATGCTTTATGCGTTATGCCTTATGCGTTATGCGTTATGCGTTATGCTTTATGCTTTATGCTTTATGCGTTATGCGTTATGCGTTATACGGTATGCGTTATGCGTTATGCGTTATGCGTTATGCGTTATGCGTTATGCGTTATGCGTTATGCGTTATGCGTTATGCGTTATGCGTTATGCGTTATGCGTTATGCGTTATGCTTTATGCGTGATGCGTTATGCTTTATGCGTTATGCGTTATGTGTTATGCGTTATGATTTATGCGTTATGCGTTAGGCGTTATGCGTTTTGCGGTATTCGTTATGCGTTGTGGATTATGCGTTATGCGTTATACGTTATGCTTTATGCGTGATGCGTTATGCTTTATGCGTTATGCGTTAAGCGTTATGCGTTATGCGTTTTGCGGTATTCGTTATGCGTTGTGCATTATGCGTTATGCGTTATACGTTTTCGTTATGCGTTATGCGTTATGCTTTATGCGTTATGCGTTATGCGTTATGCGTTACGCGTTATGCGTTATGCTTTATGCGTTATGCGTTATGCGTTATGCGTTATGCGTTATGCGTTATGCGTTATGCGTTATGCGTTACGCGTTATGCGTTATGCTTTATGCGTTATGCGTTATGCGTTTTGCTTTATGCGTTATGCGTTATGCGTTATGCGTTATGCGTTGTGGGTTATGAGTTATACGTTATGAGTTATGCGTTATGCGTTATGCGTTATGCTTTATGCGTTATGCATGATCCGTAATGCGTTAGGCGTTATGCTTTAGGCGTGATGCGTTATGCTTTATGCTTTATGCGTTATGCGTTATGCATTATGCGTTATGCGTTATGTGTTATGCGTTATGATTTATGCGTTATGCGTTAGGCGTTATGCGTTTTGCGGTATTCGTTATGCGTTGTGGATTATGCGTTATGCGTTATACGTTATGCTTTATGCGTGATGCGTTATGCTTTATGCGTTATGCGTTAAGCGTTATGCGTTATGCGTTTTGCGGTATTCGTTATGCGTTGTGCATTATGCGTTATGCGTTATACGTTTTCGTTATGCGTTATGCGTTATGCTTTATGCGTTATGCGTTATGCGTTATGCGTTACGCGTTATGCGTTATGCTTTATGCGTTATGCGTTATGCGTTATGCGTTATGCGTTATGCGTTATGCGTTATGCGTTATGCGTTAAGCGTTATGCGTTAAGCGTTATGCGTTATACGTTATGCTTTATGCGTTATGCGTTATGTGTTATGCGTTATGATTTATGCGTTATGCGTTAGGCGTTATGCGTTTTGCGGTATTCGTTATGCGTTGTGGATTATGCGTTATGCGTTATACGTTATGCTTTATGCGTGATGCGTTATGCTTTATGCGTTATGCGTTAAGCGTTATGCGTTATGCGTTATGCGTTATGCGTTATGCGTTATGCGTTATGCGTTATGCGTTATGCGTTATGCGTTACGCGTTATGCGTTACGCGTTATGCGTTATGCTTTATGCGTTATGCGTTATGCGTTTTGCTTTATGCGTTATGCGTTATGCGTTATGCGTTATGCGTTGTGGGTTATGAGTTATACGTTATGAGTAATGCGTTATGCGTTATGCGTTATGCTTTATGCGTTATGCATGATCCGTAATGCGTTAGGCGTTATGCTTTAGGCGTGATGCGTTATGCTTTATGCTTTATGCGTTATGCGTTATGCATTATGCGTTATGCGTTATGTGTTATGCGTTATGATTTATGCGTTATGCGTTAGGCGTTATGCGTTTTGCGGTATTCGTTATGCGTTGTGGATTATGCGTTATGCGTTATACGTTATGCTTTATGCGTGATGCGTTATGCTTTATGCGTTATGCGTTAAGCGTTATGCGTTATGCGTTTTGCGGTATTCGTTATGCGTTGTGCATTATGCGTTATGCGTTATACGTTTTCGTTATGCGTTATGCGTTATGCTTTATGCGTTATGCGTTATGCGTTATGCGTTACGCGTTATGCGTTATGCTTTATGCGTTATGCGTTATGCGTTATGCGTTATGCGTTATGCGTTATGCGTTATGCGTTATGCGTTATGCGTTAAGCGTTATGCGTTAAGCGTTATGCGTTATACGTTATGCTTTATGCGTTATGCGTTATGTGTTATGCGTTATGATTTATGCGTTATGCGTTAGGCGTTATGCGTTTTGCGGTATTCGTTATGCGTTGTGGATTATGCGTTATGCGTTATACGTTATGCTTTATGCGTGATGCGTTATGCTTTATGCGTTATGCGTTAAGCGTTATGCGTTATGCGTTATGCGTTATGCGTTATGCGTTATGCGTTATGCGTTATGCGTTATGCGTTATGCGTTATGCGTTATGCGTTATGCGTTATGCGTTATGCGTTATGCGTTATGCGTTATGCGTTATGCGTTATGCGTTATGCGTTATGCGTTATGCGTTGTGCGTTATGCGTTATGCGTTATGCGTTATGCTTTATGCGTTATGCTTTATGCGTTTTGCTTAATGCGTTATGCGTTATGCGTTATGCGTGATCCGTTATGCGTTAGGCGTTATGCGTTTTGCGGTATTCGTTATGCGTTGTGCATTATGCGTTATGCGTTATACGTTTGCGTTATGCGTTATGCGTTATGCTTTATGCGTTATGCGTTATGCGTTATGCGTTGCGCGTTATGCGTTATGCTTTATGCGTTATGCGTTATGCGTTTTGCTTTATGCGTTATGCGGTATGCGTTATGCGTTATGCGTTATGCGTTATGCGTTGTGGGTTATGAGTTATACGTTATGCGTTATGCGTTATACGTTATGCGTTATGCGTTATGCGTTAAGCGTTATGCGTTATGCGTTATGCGTTATGCGTCATGCTTTATGCGTTGTGCGTTATACGTTTGCGTAATGCGTTATGCGTTATGCGTTATGCGTTATTTGTTATGCGTTATGCGTTGTGCTTTATGCGTTATGCGTGATCCGTTATGCGTTAGGCGTTATGCGTTTTGCGGTATTCGTTTTGCGTTGTGCATTATGCGTTATGCGTTATACGTTATGCTTTATGCGTTATGCGTTATGCGTTTTGCTTTATGCGTTATGCGTTATGCGTTATGCGTTATGCGTTGTGGGTTATGAGTTATACGTTGTGCGTTATGCGTTATGCGTTATGCGTTATGCGTTATGCGTTATGCGTTATGCGTTATGCGTTATGCGTTAAGCGTTATGCGTTAAGCGTTATGCGTTATACGTTATGCTTTATGCGTTGTGCGTTATACGTTTGCGTTATGCGTTATGCGTTATGCGTTATGCGTTATGCGTTATGCGTTATGCGTTATGCGTTATGCGTTATGCGTTATGCGTTATGCGTTATGCTTTATGCGTTATGCATGATCCGTAATGCGTTAGGCGTTATGCTTTAGGCGTGATGCGTTATGCTTTATGCTTTATGCGTTATGCGTTATGCATTATGCGTTATGCGTTATGTGTTATGCGTTATGATTTATGCGTTATGCGTTAGGCGTTATGCGTTTTGCGGTATTCGTTATGCGTTGTGGATTATGCGTTATGCGTTATACGTTATGCTTTATGCGTGATGCGTTATGCTTTATGCGTTATGCGTTAAGCGTTATGCGTTATGCGTTATGCGTTATGCGTTATGCGTTATGCGTTATGCGTTATGCGTTATGCGTTATGCGTTATGCGTTATGCGTTATGCGTTATGCGTTATGCGTTATGCGTTATGCGTTATGCGTTATGCGTTATGCGTTATGCGTTATGCGTTATGCGTTATGCGTTATGCGTTATGCGTTATGCGTTATGCGTTATGCGTTATGCGTTATGCGTTATGCGTTATGCGTTATGCGTTATGCGTTATGCGTTATGCGTTATGCGTTATGCGTTATGCGTTATGCGTTATGCGTTATGCGTTATGCGTTATGCGTTATGCGTTATGCGTTATGCGTTATGCGTTATGCGTTATGCGTTATGCGTTATGCGTTATGCGTTATGCGTTGTGCGTTATGCGTTATGCTTTATGCGTTATGCGTTATGCGTTATGCGTTATGCTTTATGCGTTATGCTTTATGCGTTTTGCTTAATGCGTTATGCGTTATGCGTTATGCGTGATCCGTTTTGCTTTATGCGTTATGCGTTATGCGTTATGCGGTATGCGTTATGCGTTATGCGTTATGTGTTATGCGTTATGCTTTATGCGTTATGCGTGATCCGTTATGCGTTAGGCGTTATGCGTTTTGCGGTATTCGTTATGCGTTATGTGTTATGCGTTATGCTTTATGCGTTATGCGTTAGTTGTTATGCGTTTTGCAGTATTCGTTATGCGTTGTGGATTATGCGTTATGCGTTAGGCGTTGTTCGTTATGCGTTATGCATTGTGCGTTATACGTTTGCGTTATGCGTTATGCGTTATGCTTTATGCGTTATGCGTTATGGGTGATGCGTTGTGCTTTATGCATTATGCGTTATGCGTTGTTCGTTATGCGTTATGCGATGGGCGTTATACGTTTGCGTTATGCGTTATGCGTTATGCGTTATGCGTTATGCGTTATGCGTTATGCGTTATGCGTTATGCTTTATGCTTTATGCTTTATGCGGTATGCGTTATGCGTTATACGGTATGCGTTATGCGTTATGCGTTATGCGTTATGCGTTATGCGTTATGCGTTATGCGTTATGCGTTATGCGTTATGCGTTATGCTTTATGCGTGATGCGTCATGCTTTATGCGTTATGCGTTAAGCGTTATGCGTTATGCGTTATGCGTTATGCGTTATGCGTTATGCGTTGTGCGTTATGCGTTATGCTTTATGCGTTATGCGTTATGCGTTATGCGTTATGCTTTATGCGTTATGCTTTATGCGTTTTGCTTAATGCGTTATGCGTTATGCGTTATGCGTGATCCGTTATGCGTTAGGCGTTATGCGTTTTGCGGTATTCGTTATGCGTTGTGCATTATGCGTTATGCGTTATACGTTTGCGTTATGCGTTATGCGTTATGCTTTATGCGTTATGCGTTATGCGTTATGCGTTACGCGTTATGCGTTATGCTTTATGCGTTATGCGTTATGCGTTTTGCTTTATGCGTTATGCGGTATGCGTTATGCGTTATGCGTTATGCGTTATGCGTTGTGGGTTATGAGTTATACGTTATGCGTTATGCGTTATACGTTATGCGTTATGCGTTATGCGTTAAGCGTTATGCGTTATGCGTTATGCGTTATGCGTCATGCTTTATGCGTTGTGCGTTATACGTTTGCGTAATGCGTTATGCGTTATGCGTTATGCGTTATGCGTTATGCGTTATGCGTTATGCGTTATGCGTTATGCGTTATGCGTTGTGCTTTATGCGTTATGCGTGATCCGTTATGCGTTAGGCGTTATGCGTTTTGCGGTATTCGTTATGCGTTGTGCATTATGCGTTATGCGTTATACTTTATGCTTTATGCGTGATGCGTTATGCTTTATGCGTTATGCGTTATGCGTTATGCGTTGTGGGTTATGAGTTATGCGTTATGCTTTATGCTTTATGCGTTATATGTTATGAGTTATACGTTATGCGCTATGCGTTATGCGTTGTGGGTTATGAGTTATGCGTTATGCGTTATGCGTTATGCGTTATGCGTTATGCGTTATGCGTTATGCGTTATGCGTTATGCGTTATGCGTTATGCGTTATGCGATATGCGTGATGCGTTATGCTTTATGCGTTATGCGTTATGAGTTACACGTTATACGTTATGCGTTATGCGTTGTGGGTTATGAGTTATACGTTATGCGTTTTGCGTTATGCGTTATGAGTTACACGTTATGCGTTATGCGTTATGCGTTGTGGGTTATGAGTTATACGTTATGCGTTTTGCGTTATGCGTTCTGCGTTATGCGTTATGCGTTATGCGTTATGCGTTATGCGTTATGAGCTATACCTTATGCGTTATGCGTTATGCGTTATGCGTTATGCGTTATGCGTTATGCGTTATGCGTTATGCGTTATGCGTTATGCGTTCTGCGATATGCGTCATGCGTTATGCTTTATGCGTTATGCGTTATGAGTTACACGTTATGCGTTATGCGTTATGCGTTGTGGGTTATGAGTTATACGTTATGCGTTTTGCGTTATGCGTTATGCTTTATGCGTTATGCGTTATGCGTTATGCGTTATGCGTTATGCGTTATGCGTTATGCGTTATGCGTTATGCGTTATGCGTTATGCGTTATGCGTTATGCGTTATGCGTTATGCGTTATGCTTTATGCGTTATGCGTTATGCGTTATACGTTATGCTTTATGCGTTATGTGTTATGCGTTATGCTTTATGCGTTATGCGTTATACGTTATGCTTTATGCGTTGTGCGTTATACGTTTGCGTTATTCGTTATGCGTTATGCGTTATGCGTTATGCGTTATGCGTTATGCGTTATGCGTTACGCGTTATGCGTTATGCGTTAAGCTTTATGCGTTATGCGTTATGCGTTTTGCTTTATGCGTTATGCGTTATGCGTTATGCGGTATGCGTTATGTGTTATGCGTTATGTGTTATGCGTTATGCTTTATGCGTTATGCGTGATCCGTTATGCGTTAGTTGTTATGCGTTTTGCGGTATTCGTTATGCGTTGTGGATTATGCGTTATGCGTTAGGCGTTGTTCGTTATGCGTTATGCATTGTGCGTTATACGTTTGCGTTATGCGTTATGCGTTATGCGTTATGCGTTATGCGTTATGCGTTATGCATTATGCGTTAGGCGTTGTTCGTTATGCGTTATGCATTGTGCGTTATACGTTTGCGTTATGCGTTATGCGTTATGCTTTATGCGTTATTCGTTATGGGTGATGCGTTGCGCTTTATGCATTATGCGTTATGCGTTGTTCGTTATGCGTTATGCGATGGGCGTTATACGTTTGTGTTATGCGTTATGCGTTATGCGTTATGCGTTATGCGTTATGCGTTATGCGTTATGCGTTATGCTTTATGCTTTATGCTTTATGCGTTATGCGTTATGCGTTATGCGTTATACGTTATGCGTTATGCGTTATGCGTTATGCGTTATGCGTTATGCGTTATGCGTTATGCTTTATGCGTTATGCCTTATGCGTTTTGCTTAATGCGTTATGCGTTAGGCGTTATGCGTTATACGTTATGCTTTATGCGTGATGCGTTATGCTTTATGCGTTATGCGTTATGCGTTATGCGTTATGCGTTATGCGTTATGCGTTATGCGTTATGCGTTATGCGTTATGCGTTATGCGTTATGCGTTATGCGTTATGCGTTATGCGTTACGCGTTATGCGTTACGCGTTATGCGTTAAGCTTTATGCGTTATGCGTTATGCGTTTTGCGTTATGCGTTATGCGTTATGCGTTATGCGGTATGCGTTATGCGTTATGCGTTATGTGTTATGCGTTATGCTTTATGCGTTATGCGTGATCCGTTATGCGTTAGGCGTTATGCGTTTTGCGGTATTCGTTATGCGTTATGTGTTATGCGTTATGCTTTATGCGTTATGCGTTAGTTGTTATGCGTTTTGCGGTATTCGTTATGCGTTGTGGATTATGCGTTATGCGTTAGGCGTTGTTCGTTATGCGTTATGCATTGTGCGTTATACGTTTGCGTTATGCGTTATGCGTTATGCTTTATGCGTTATGCGTTATGCGTTATGCTTTATGCGTTATGCGTTATGCGTTATGCGTTATGCTTTATGCTTTATGCGTTATGCGTTATGCGTTATGCGTTATGCGTTATGCTTTATGCGTTATGCGTTAAGCGTTATGCGTTATGCGTTATGCGTTATGCGTTATGCGTTATGCCTTATGCGTGATCCGTTATGCGTTAGGCGTTATGCGTTTTGCGGTATTCGTTATGCGTTATGTGTTATGCGTTATGCTTTATGCGTTATGCGTTAGTTGTTATGCGTTTTGCGGTATTCGTTATGCGTTGTGGATTATGCGTTATGCGTTAGGCGTTGTTCGTTATGCGTTATGCATTGTGCGTTATACGTTTGCGTTATGCGTTATGCGTTATGCGTTATGCGTTATGCATTATGCGTTAGGCGTTGTTCGTTATGCGTTATGCATTGTGCGTTATACGTTTGCGTTATGCGTTATGCTTTATGCGTTTTGCGGTATTCGTTATGCGTTGTGGATTATGCGTTATGCGTTAGGCGTTGTTCGTTATGCGTTATGCATTGTGCGTTATACGTTTGCGTTATGCGTTATGCGTTATGCGTTATGCGTTATGCGTTATGCGTTATGCATTATGCGTTAGGCGTTGTTCGTTATGCGTTATGCATTGTGCGTTATACGTTTGCGTTATGCGTTATGCGTTATGCTTTATGCGTTATTCGTTATGGGTGATGCGTTGCGCTTTATGCATTATGCGTTATGCGTTGTTCGTTATGCGTTATGCGATGGGCGTTATACGTTTGTGTTATGCGTTATGCGTTATGCGTTATGCTTTATGCGTTATGCGTTATGCGTTATGCGTTATGCTTTATGCTTTATGCTTTATGCGTTATGCGTTATGCGTTATGCGTTATACGGTATGCGTTATGCGTTATGCGTTATGCGTTATGCGTTATGCGTTATGCGTTATGCTTTATGCGTTATGCCTTATGCGTTTTGCTTAATGCGTTATGCGTTAGGCGTTATGCGTTATACGTTATGCTTTATGCGTGATGCGTTATGCTTTATGCGTTATGCGTTATGCGTTATGCGTTATGCGTTATGCGTTATGCGTTATGCGTTATGCGTTATGCGTTATGCGTTATGCGTTATGCGTTATGCGTTATGCGTTATGCGTTATGCGTTACGCGTTATGCGTTACGCGTTATGCGTTAAGCTTTATGCGTTATGCGTTATGCGTTTTGCTTTATGCGTTATGCGTTATGCGTTATGCGGTATGCGTTATGCGTTATGCGTTATGTGTTATGCGTTATGCTTTATGCGTTATGCGTGATCCGTTATGCGTTAGGCGTTATGCGTTTTGCGGTATTCGTTATGCGTTATGTGTTATGCGTTATGCTTTATGCGTTATGCGTTAGTTGTTATGCGTTTTGCGGTATTCGTTATGCGTTGTGGATTATGCGTTATGCGTTAGGCGTTGTTCGTTATGCGTTATGCATTGTGCGTTATACGTTTGCGTTATGCGTTATGCGTTATGCTTTATGCGTTATGCGTTATGCGTTATGCTTTATGCGTTATGCGTTATGCGTTATGCGTTATGCTTTATGCTTTATGCGTTATGCGTTATGCGTTATGCGTTATGCTTTATGCGTTATGCGTTAAGCGTTATGCGTTATGCGTTATGCGTTATGCGTTATGCGTTATGCCTTATGCGTGATCCGTTATGCGTTAGGCGTTATGCGTTTTGCGGTATTCGTTATGCGTTATGTGTTATGCGTTATGCTTTATGCGTTATGCGTTAGTTGTTATGCGTTTTGCGGTATTCGTTATGCGTTGTGGATTATGCGTTATGCGTTAGGCGTTGTTCGTTATGCGTTATGCATTGTGCGTTATACGTTTGCGTTATGCGTTATGCGTTATGCGTTATGCGTTATGCATTATGCGTTAGGCGTTGTTCGTTATGCGTTATGCATTGTGCGTTATACGTTTGCGTTATGCGTTATGCGTTATGCGTTTTGCGGTATTCGTTATGCGTTGTGGATTATGCGTTATGCGTTAGGCGTTGTTCGTTATGCGTTATGCATTGTGCGTTATACGTTTGCGTTATGCGTTATGCGTTATGCGTTATGCGTTATGCGTTATGCGTTATGCGTTATGCATTATGCGTTAGGCGTTGTTCGTTATGCGTTATGCATTGTGCGTTATACGTTTGCGTTATGCGTTATGCGTTATGCTTTATGCGTTATGCGTTATGGGTGATGCGTTGTGCTTTATGCATTATGCGGTATGCGTTGTTCGTTATGCGTTATGCGATGGGCGTTATACGTTTGCGTTATGCGTTATGCGTTATGCGTTATACGGTATGCGTTATGCGTTATGCGTTATGCGTTATGCGTTATGCGTTATGCGTTATGCGTTATGCGTTATGCGTTATGCGTTATGCGTTATGCGTTATGCTTTATGCGTGATGCGTTATGCTTTATGCGTTATGCGTTAAGCGTTAAGCGTTATGCTTTATGCGTTTGCGTTATGCGTTATGCGTTATGCTTTATGCGTTATGCGTTATGCGTTATGCGTTATGCGTTATGCGTTAAGCGTTATGCGTTATGCGTTATGCGTTATGCATTATGCGTTATGCATTATGCGTTATGCGTTATGCGTTATGCGTTATGCGTTATGCGTTATGCGTTATGCGTTATGCGTTATGCGTTATGCGTTATGCGTTATGCGTTATGCATTATGCGTTGTGCGTTATGCGTTATGCGTTATGCGTTATGCGTTATGCGTTATGCGTTATGCGTTATGCGTTATGCGTTATGCGTTACGCGTTATGCGTTACGCGTTATGCGTTATGCTTTATGCGTTATGCGTTATGCGTTTTGCTTTATGCGTTATGCGTTATGCGTTATGCGGTATGCGTTATGCGTTATGCGTTATGCGTTAGTTGTTATGCGTTTTGCGGTATTCGTTATGCGTTGTGGATTATGCGTTATGCGTTAGGCGTTGTTCGTTATGCGTTATGCATTGTGCGTTATACGTTTGCGTTATGCGTTATGCGTTATGCTTTATGCGTTATGCGTTATGCGTTATGCTTTATGCGTTATGCGTTATGCGTTATGCGTTATGCTTTATGCTTTATGCGTTATGCGTTATGCGTTATGCGTTATGCTTTATGCGTTATGCGTTAAGCGTTATGCGTTATGCGTTATGCGTTATGCGTTATGCGTTATGCCTTATGCGTGATCCGTTATGCGTTAGGCGTTATGCGTTTTGCGGTATTCGTTATGCGTTATGTGTTATGCGTTATGCTTTATGCGTTATGCGTTAGTTGTTATGCGTTTTGCGGTATTCGTTATGCGTTGTGGATTATGCGTTATGCGTTAGGCGTTGTTCGTTATGCGTTATGCATTGTGCGTTATACGTTTGCGTTATGCGTTATGCGTTATGCGTTATGCGTTATGCATTATGCGTTAGGCGTTGTTCGTTATGCGTTATGCATTGTGCGTTATACGTTTGCGTTATGCGTTATGCGTTATGCGTTTTGCGGTATTCGTTATGCGTTGTGGATTATGCGTTATGCGTTAGGCGTTGTTCGTTATGCGTTATGCATTGTGCGTTATACGTTTGCGTTATACGTTTGCGTTATGCGTTATGCGTTATGCGTTATGCGTTATGCGTTATGCGTTATGCGTTATGCATTATGCGTTAGGCGTTGTTCGTTATGCGTTATGCATTGTGCGTTATACGTTTGCGTTATGCGTTATGCGTTATGCTTTATGCGTTATGCGTTATGGGTGATGCGTTGTGCTTTATGCATTATGCGGTATGCGTTGTTCGTTATGCGTTATGCGATGGGCGTTATACGTTTGCGTTATGCGTTATGCGTTATGCGTTATGCGTTATACGGTATGCGTTATGCGTTATGCGTTATGCGTTATGCGTTATGCGTTATGCGTTATGCGTTATGCGTTATGCGTTATGCGTTATGCGTTATGCGTTATGCTTTATGCGTGATGCGTTATGCTTTATGCGTTATGCGTTAAGCGTTAAGCGTTATGCTTTATGCGTTTGCGTTATGCGTTATGCGTTATGCTTTATGCGTTATGCGTTATGCGTTATGCGTTATGCGTTATGCGTTATGCGTTATGCGTTATGCGTTATGCATTATGCGTTATGCGTTATGCGTTATGCGTTATGCGTTATGCGTTATGCGTTATGCGTTATGCGTTATGCGTTATGCGTTATGCGTTATGCGTTATGCGTTATGCATTATGCGTTGTGCGTTATGCGTTATGCGTTATGCGTTATGCGTTATGCGTTATGCGTTATGCGTTATGCGTTATGCGTTATGCGTTATGCGTTACGCGTTATGCGTTACGCGTTATGCGTTAAGCTTTATACGTTATGCGTTATGCGTTTTGCTTTATGCGTTATGCGTTATGCGTTATGCGGTATGCGTTATGCGTTATGCGTTATGTGTTATGCGTTATGCTTTATGCGTTATGCGTGATCCGTTATGCGTTAGGCGTTATGCGTTTTGCGGTATTCGTTATGCGTTATGTGTTATGCGTTATGCTTTATGCGTTATGCGTTAGTTGTTATGCGTTATGCGTTATGCTTTATGCTTTATGCTTTATGCGTTATGCGTTATGCGTTATACGGTATGCGTTATGCGTTATGCGTTATGCGTTATGCGTTATGCGTTATGCGTTATGCGTTATGCGTTATGCGTTATGCTTTATGCGTTATGCGTTAAGCGTTATGCGTTATGCGTTATGCGTTATGCGTTATGCGTTATGCGTTATGCGTTATGCGTTATGCGTTATGCGTTATGCGTTATGCGTTATGCGTTATGCGTTATGCGTTATGCGATATGCGTGATGCGTTATGCTTTATGCGTTATGCGTTATGAGTTACACGTTATGCGTTATGCGTTATGCGTTGTGGGTTATGAGTTATACGTTATGCGTTTTGCGTTATGCGTTATGAGTTACACGTTATGCGTTATGCGTTATGCGTTATGCGATATGCGTAATGCGTTATGCTTTATGCGTTATGCGTTATGAGTTACACGTTATGCGTTATGCGTTATGGGTTGTGGGTTATGAGTTATACGTTATGCGTTTTGCGTTATGCGTTATGAGTTACACGTTATGCGTTATGCGTTATGCGTTGTGGGTTATGAGTTATACGTTATGCGTTTTGCGTTATGCGTTATGCGTTATACGTTATGCGTTATGAGTTATACGTTATGCGTTATGCGTTATGCGTTATGCGTTATGCGTTATGCGTTATGCGATATGCGTGATGCGTTATGCTTTATGCGTTATGCGTTATGAGTTACACGTTATGCGTTATGCGTTATGGGTTATGAGTTATACGTTATGCGTTTTGCGTTATGCGTTATGCGTTATGCGTTATGCGTTAAGCTTTATGCGTTATGCGTTATGCGTTTTGCTTTATGCGTTATGCGTTATGCGTTATGCGGTATGCGTTATGCGTTATGCGTTATGTGTTATGCGTTATGCTTTATGCGTTATGCGTGATCCGTTATGCGTTAGGCGTTATGCGTTTTGCGGTATTCGTTATGCGTTATGTGTTATGCGTTATGCTTTATGCGTTATGCGTTAGTTGTTATGCGTTATGCGTTATGCTTTATGCTTTATGCTTTATGCGTTATGCGTTATGCGTTATACGGTATGCGTTATGCGTTATGCGTTATGCGTTATGCGTTATGCGTTATGCGTTATGCGTTATGCGTTATGCTTTATGCGTGATGCGTTATGCTTTATGCGTTATGCGTTAAGCGTTATGCGTTATGCGTTATGCGTTATGCGTTATGCGTTATGCGTTATGCGTTATGCGTTATGCGTTATGCGTTATGCGTTATGCGTTATGCGTTATGCGTTATGCGTTATGCGATATGCGTGATGCGTTATGCTTTATGCGTTATGCGTTATGAGTTACACGTTATGCGTTATGCGTTATGCGTTGTGGGTTATGAGTTATACGTTATGCGTTTTGCGTTATGCGTTATGAGTTACACGTTATGCGTTATGCGTTATGCGTTATGCGTTGTGGATTATGCGTGATGCGTTATGCTTTATGCGTTATGCGTTATGAGTTACACGTTATGCGTTATGCGTTATGCGTTGTGGGTTATGAGTTATACGTTATGCGTTTTGCGTTATGCGTTATGAGTTACACGTTATGCGTTATGCGTTATGCGTTGTGGGTTATGAGTTATACGTTATGCGTTTTGCGTTATGCGTTATGCGTTATACGTTATGCGTTATGAGTTATACGTTATGCGTTATGCGTTATGCGTTATGCGTTATGCGTTATGCGTTATGCGTTATGCGATATGCGTGATGCGTTATGCTTTATGCGTTATGCGTTATGAGTTACACGTTATGCGTTATGCGTTGTGGGTTATGAGTTATACGTTATGCGTTTTGCGTTATGCGTTATGCGTTATGCGTTATGCGTTATGCGTTATGCGTTATGCGTTATGCGTTATGCGTTATGCGTTATGTTTTATGCGTTATGCGTTATGCGTTATGCGTTATGCGTTAAGCGTTATGCGTTATGCGTTATGCGTTATACGTTATGCTTTATGCGTTGTGCGTTATACGTTTGCGTTATGCGTTATGCGTTATGCGTTATGCGTTATGCGTTATGCGTTATGCGTTATGCGTTATGAGTTATGCGTTATGCTTTATTCGTTATGCGTTATCCGTTATGCGTTAGGCGTTATGCGTTTTGCGTTATACGTTATGCTTTATGCGTTGTGCGTTATACGTTTGCGTTATGCGTTATGCGTTATGTGTTATGCGTTATGCTTTATGCGTTATGCGTTATACGTTATGCTTTATGCGTTGTGCGTTATACGTTTGCGTTATTCGTTATGCGTTATGCGTTATGCGTTATGCGTTATGCGTTATGCGTTATGCGTTATGCGCTACGCGTTATGCGTTACGCGTTATGCGTTAAGCTTTATGCGTTATGCGTTATGCGTTTTGCTTTATGCGTTATGCGTTATGCGTTATGCGGTATGCGTTATGCGTTATGCGTTATGCGTTATGTGTTATGCGTTATGCTTTATGCGTTATGCGTGATCCGTTATGCGTTAGGCGTTATGCGTTTTGCGGTATTCGTTATGCGTTATGTGTTATGCGTTATGCTTTATGCGTTATGCGTTAGTTGTTATGCGTTTTGCGGTATTCGTTATGCGTTGTGGATTATGCGTTATGCGTTAGGCGTTGTTCGTTATGCGTTATGCATTGTGCGTTATACGTTTGCGTTATGCGTTATGCGTTATGCGTTATGCGTTATGCGTTATGCATTATGCGTTAGGCGTTGTTCGTTATGCGTTATGCATTGTGCGTTATACGTTTGCGTTATGCGTTATGCGTTATGCTTTATGCGTTATGCGTTATGGGTGATGCGTTGTGCTTTATGCATTATGCGTTATGCGTTGTTCGTTATGCGTTATGCGATGGGCGTTATACGTTTGCGTTATGCGTTATGCGTTATGCGTTATGCTTTATGCGTTATGCCTTATGCGTTATGCGTTATGCGTTATGCTTTATGCTTTATGCTTTATGCTTTATGCGTTATGCGTTATGCGTTATTCGTTATGCGTTATGCGTTATGCGTTATGCGTTATGCGTTATGCGTTATGCGTTATGCGTTATGCGTTATGCGTTATGCGTTATGCGTTATGCGTTATGCGTTATGCGTTATGCTTTATGCGGGATGCGTTATGCTTTATGCGTTATGCGTTAAGCGTTAAGCGTTATGCGTTATGCGTTATGCGTTATGCGTTATGCGTTATGCGTTATGCGTTATGCGTTATGCGTTACGCGTTATGCGTTACGCGTTATGCGTTAAGCGTTATGCGTTACGCGTTATGCGTTACGCGTTATGCGTTACGCGTTATGCGTTATGCTTTATGCGTTATGCGTTATGCGTTTTGCTTTATGCGTTATGCGTTATGCGTTATGCGTTATGCGTTGTGGGTTATGAGTTATACGTTATGCGTTATGCGTTATGCGTCATGCGTTATGCGTTATGCGTTATGCGTTATGCGTTATGCGTTAAGCGTTATGCGTTATGCGTTATGCGTTATACGTTATGCTTTATGCGTTGTGCGTTATACGTTTGCGTTATGCGTTATGCGTTATGCGTTATGCGTTATGCGTTATGCGTTATGCGTTATGCGTTATGCGTTATGCGTTATGCGTTATGCTTTATGCGTTATGCATGATCCGTTATGCGTTAGGCGTTATGCTTTATGCGTGATGCGTTATGCTTTATGCTTTATGCGTTATGCGTTATGCATTATGCGTTATGCGTTATGTGTTATGCGTTATGATTTATGCGTTATGCGTTAGGCGTTATGCGTTTTGCGGTATTCGTTATGCGTTGTGGATTATGCGTTATGCGTTATACGTTATGCTTTATGCGTGATGCGTTATGCTTTATGCGTTATGCGTTAAGCGTTATGCGTTATGCGTTATGCGTTATGCGTTATGCGTTATGCGTTATGCGTTATGCGTTATGCGTTATGCGTTATGCGTTATGCGTTATGCGTTATGCGTTATGCGTTATGCGTTATGCGTTATGCGTTATGCGTTATGCTTTATGCGTTATGCTTTATGCGTTTTGCTTAATGCGTTATGCGTTAAGCGTTATGCGTTATGCGTTATGCGTTATGCGTTATGCGTTATGCGTTATGCGTTATGCGTTATGCGTTATGCGTTATGCGTTATGCGTTATGCGTTATGCGTTGTGCGTTATGCGTTATGCTTTATGCGTTATGCGTTATGCGTTATGCGTTATGCTTTATGCGTTATGCTTTATGCGTTTTGCTTTATGCGTTATGCGTTATGCGTTATGCGTGATCCGTTATGCGTTAGGCGTTATGCGTTTTGCGGTATTCGTTATGCGTTGTGCATTATGCGTTATGCGTTATACGTTTGCGATATGCGTTATGCGTTATGCTTTATGCGTTATGCGTTATGCGTTATGCGTTACGCGTTATGCTTTATGCTTTATGCGTTATGCGTTATGCGTTTTGCTTTATGCGTTATGCGGTATGCGTTATGGGTTATGAGTTATGCGTTATGCGTTGTGGGTTATGAGTTATATGTTATGCGTTATGCGTTATACGTTATGCGTTATGCGTTATGCGTTAAGCGTTATGCGTTATGCGTTATGCGTTATGTGTCATGCTTTATGCGTTGTGCGTTATACGTTTGCGTAATGCGTTATGCGTTATGCGTTATGCGTTATGCGTTATGCGTTATGCGTTATGCGTTATGCGTTATGCGGTATGCGTGATGCGTTATGCTTTATGCGTTATGCGTTATGAGTTACACGTTATGCGTTATGCGTTGTGGGTTATGAGTTATACGTTATGCGTTTTGCGTTATGCGTTATGCGTTATGCGTTATGCGTTATGCGTTATGCGTTATGCGTTATGCGTTATGCGTTATGCGTTATGTTTTATGCGTTATACGTTATGCTTTATGCGTGATGCGTTATGCTTTATGCGTTATGCGTTATGCGTTATGCGTTATGCGTTATGCGTTATGCGTTATGCGTTATGCGTTATGCGTTATGCGTTATGCGTTATGCGTTATGCGTTATGCGTTATGCGTTACGCGTTATGCGTTACGCGTTATGCGTTAAGCTTTATGCGTTATGCGTTATGCGTTTTGCTTTATGCGTTATGCGTTATGCGTTATGCGGTATGCGTTATGCGTTATGCGTTATGTGTTATGCGTTATGCTTTATGCGTTATGCGTGATCCGTTATGCGTTAGGCGTTATGCGTTTTGCGGTATTCGTTATGCGTTATGTGTTATGCGTTATGCTTTATGCGTTATGCGTTAGTTGTTATGCGTTTTGCGGTATTCGTTATGCGTTGTGGATTATGCGTTATGCGTTAGGCGTTGTTCGTTATGCGTTATGCATTGTGCGTTATACGTTTGCGTTATGCGTTATGCGTTATGCTTTATGCGTTATGCGTTATGCGTTATGCTTTATGCGTTATGCGTTATGCGTTATGCGTTATGCTTTATGCTTTATGCGTTATGCGTTATGCGTTATGCGTTATGCTTTATGCGTTATGCGTTAAGCGTTATGCGTTATGCGTTATGCGTTATGCGTTATGCGTTATGCCTTATGCGTGATCCGTTATGCGTTAGGCGTTATGCGTTTTGCGGTATTCGTTATGCGTTATGTGTTATGCGTTATGCTTTATGCGTTATGCGTTAGTTGTTATGCGTTTTGCGGTATTCGTTATGCGTTGTGGATTATGCGTTATGCGTTAGGCGTTGTTCGTTATGCGTTATGCATTGTGCGTTATACGTTTGCGTTATGCGTTATGCGTTATGCGTTATGCGTTATGCATTATGCGTTAGGCGTTGTTCGTTATGCGTTATGCATTGTGCGTTATACGTTTGCGTTATGCGTTATGCGTTATGCGTTTTGCGGTATTCGTTATGCGTTGTGGATTATGCGTTATGCGTTAGGCGTTGTTCGTTATGCGTTATGCATTGTGCGTTATACGTTTGCGTTATGCGTTATGCGTTATGCGTTATGCGTTATGCGTTATGCGTTATGCGTTATGCATTATGCGTTAGGCGTTGTTCGTTATGCGTTATGCATTGTGCGTTATACGTTTGCGTTATGCGTTATGCGTTATGCTTTATGCGTTATGCGTTATGGGTGATGCGTTGTGCTTTATGCATTATGCGGTATGCGTTGTTCGTTATGCGTTATGCGATGGGCGTTATACGTTTGCGTTATGCGTTATGCGTTATGCGTTATACGGTATGCGTTATGCGTTATGCGTTATGCGTTATGCGTTATGCGTTATGCGTTATGCGTTATGCGTTATGCGTTATGCGTTATGCGTTATGCGTTATGCTTTATGCGTGATGCGTTATGCTTTATGCGTTATGCGTTAAGCGTTAAGCGTTATGCTTTATGCGTTTGCGTTATGCGTTATGCGTTATGCTTTATGCGTTATGCGTTATGCGTTATGCGTTATGCGTTATGCGTTAAGCGTTATGCGTTATGCGTTATGCGTTATGCATTATGCGTTATGCATTATGCGTTATGCGTTATGCGTTATGCGTTATGCGTTATGCGTTATGCGTTATGCGTTATGCGTTATGCGTTATGCGTTATGCGTTATGCGTTATGCATTATGCGTTGTGCGTTATGCGTTATGCGTTATGCGTTATGCGTTATGCGTTATGCGTTATGCGTTATGCGTTATGCGTTATGCGTTACGCGTTATGCGTTACGCGTTATGCGTTAAGCTTTATGCGTTATGCGTTATGCGTTTTGCTTTATGCGTTATGCGTTATGCGTTATGCGGTATGCGTTATGCGTTATGCGTTATGCGTTAGTTGTTATGCGTTTTGCGGTATTCGTTATGCGTTGTGGATTATGCGTTATGCGTTAGGCGTTGTTCGTTATGCGTTATGCATTGTGCGTTATACGTTTGCGTTATGCGTTATGCGTTATGCTTTATGCGTTATGCGTTATGCGTTATGCTTTATGCGTTATGCGTTATGCGTTATGCGTTATGCTTTATGCTTTATGCGTTATGCGTTATGCGTTATGCGTTATGCTTTATGCGTTATGCGTTAAGCGTTATGCGTTATGCGTTATGCGTTATGCGTTATGCGTTATGCCTTATGCGTGATCCGTTATGCGTTAGGCGTTATGCGTTTTGCGGTATTCGTTATGCGTTATGTGTTATGCGTTATGCTTTATGCGTTATGCGTTAGTTGTTATGCGTTTTGCGGTATTCGTTATGCGTTGTGGATTATGCGTTATGCGTTAGGCGTTGTTCGTTATGCGTTATGCATTGTGCGTTATACGTTTGCGTTATGCGTTATGCGTTATGCGTTATGCGTTATGCATTATGCGTTAGGCGTTGTTCGTTATGCGTTATGCATTGTGCGTTATACGTTTGCGTTATGCGTTATGCTTTATGCGTTTTGCGGTATTCGTTATGCGTTGTGGATTATGCGTTATGCGTTAGGCGTTGTTCGTTATGCGTTATGCATTGTGCGTTATACGTTTGCGTTATACGTTTGCGTTATGCGTTATGCGTTATGCGTTATGCGTTATGCGTTATGCGTTATGCGTTATGCATTATGCGTTAGGCGTTGTTCGTTATGCGTTATGCATTGTGCGTTATACGTTTGCGTTATGCGTTATGCGTTATGCTTTATGCGTTATGCGTTATGGGTGATGCGTTGTGCTTTATGCATTATGCGGTATGCGTTGTTCGTTATGCGTTATGCGATGGGCGTTATACGTTTGCGTTATGCGTTATGCGTTATGCGTTATACGGTATGCGTTATGCGTTATGCGTTATGCGTTATGCGTTATGCGTTATGCGTTATGCGTTATGCGTTATGCGTTATGCGTTATGCGTTATGCGTTATGCTTTATGCGTGATGCGTTATGCTTTATGCGTTATGCGTTAAGCGTTAAGCGTTATGCTTTATGCGTTTGCGTTATGCGTTATGCGTTATGCTTTATGCGTTATGCGTTATGCGTTATGCGTTATGCGTTATGCGTTATGCGTTATGCGTTATGCGTTATGCGTTATGCATTATGCGTTATGCGTTATGCGTTATGCGTTATGCGTTATGCGTTATGCGTTATGCGTTATGCGTTATGCGTTATGCGTTATGCGTTATGCGTTATGCGTTATGCATTATGCGTTGTGCGTTATGCGTTATGCGTTATGCGTTATGCGTTATGCGTTATGCGTTATGCGTTATGCGTTATGCGTTATGCGTTATGCGTTACGCGTTATGCGTTACGCGTTATGCGTTAAGCTTTATACGTTATGCGTTATGCGTTTTGCTTTATGCGTTATGCGTTATGCGTTATGCGGTATGCGTTATGCGTTATGCGTTATGTGTTATGCGTTATGCTTTATGCGTTATGCGTGATCCGTTATGCGTTAGGCGTTATGCGTTTTGCGGTATTCGTTATGCGTTATGTGTTATGCGTTATGCTTTATGCGTTATGCGTTAGTTGTTATGCGTTATGCGTTATGCTTTATGCTTTATGCTTTATGCGTTATGCGTTATGCGTTATACGGTATGCGTTATGCGTTATGCGTTATGCGTTATGCGTTATGCGTTATGCGTTATGCGTTATGCGTTATGCGTTATGCTTTATGCGTTATGCGTTAAGCGTTATGCGTTATGCGTTATGCGTTATGCGTTATGCGTTATGCGTTATGCGTTATGCGTTATGCGTTATGCGTTATGCGTTATGCGTTATGCGTTATGCGTTATGCGATATGCGTGATGCGTTATGCTTTATGCGTTATGCGTTATGAGTTACACGTTATGCGTTATGCGTTATGCGTTGTGGGTTATGAGTTATACGTTATGCGTTTTGCGTTATGCGTTATGAGTTACACGTTATGCGTTATGCGTTATGCGTTATGCGATATGCGTAATGCGTTATGCTTTATGCGTTATGCGTTATGAGTTACACGTTATGCGTTATGCGTTATGCGTTGTGGGTTATGAGTTATACGTTATGCGTTTTGCGTTATGCGTTATGAGTTACACGTTATGCGTTATGCGTTATGCGTTGTGGGTTATGAGTTATACGTTATGCGTTTTGCGTTATGCGTTATGCGTTATACGTTATGCGTTATGAGTTATACGTTATGCGTTATGCGTTATGCGTTATGCGTTATGCGTTATGCGTTATGCGATATGCGTGATGCGTTATGCTTTATGCGTTATGCGTTATGAGTTACACGTTATGCGTTATGCGTTATGGGTTATGAGTTATACGTTATGCGTTTTGCGTTATGCGTTATGCGTTATGCGTTATGCGTTAAGCTTTATGCGTTATGCGTTATGCGTTTTGCTTTATGCGTTATGCGTTATGCGTTATGCGGTATGCGTTATGCGTTATGCGTTATGTGTTATGCGTTATGCTTTATGCGTTATGCGTGATCCGTTATGCGTTAGGCGTTATGCGTTTTGCGGTATTCGTTATGCGTTATGTGTTATGCGTTATGCTTTATGCGTTATGCGTTAGTTGTTATGCGTTATGCGTTATGCGTTATGCTTTATGCGTTATGCGTTATGCGTTATGCGTTATACGGTATGCGTTATGCGTTATGCGTTATGCGTTATGCGTTATGCGTTATGCGTTATGCGTTATGCGTTATGCTTTATGCGTGATGCGTTATGCTTTATGCGTTATGCGTTAAGCGTTATGCGTTATGCGTTATGCGTTATGCGTTATGCGTTATGCGTTATGCGTTATGCGTTATGCGTTATGCGTTATGCGTTATGCGTTATGCGTTATGCGTTATGCGATATGCGTGATGCGTTATGCTTTATGCGTTATGCGTTATGAGTTACACGTTATGCGTTATGCGTTATGCGTTGTGGGTTATGAGTTATACGTTATGCGTTTTGCGTTATGCGTTATGAGTTACACGTTATGCGTTATGCGTTATGCGTTATGCGTTATGCGTTATGCGTTATGCTTTATGCGTTATGCGTTATGAGTTACACGTTATGCGTTATGCGTTATGCGTTGTGGGTTATGAGTTATACGTTATGCGTTTTGCGTTATGCGTTATGAGTTACACGTTATGCGTTATGCGTTATGCGTTGTGGGTTATGAGTTATACGTTATGCGTTTTGCGTTATGCGTTATGCGTTATACGTTATGCGTTATGAGTTATACGTTATGCGTTATGCGTTATGCGTTATGCGTTATGCGTTATGCGTTATGCGTTATGCGATATGCGTGATGCGTTATGCTTTATGCGTTATGCGTTATGAGTTACACGTTATGCGTTATGCGTTGTGGGTTATGAGTTATACGTTATGCGTTTTGCGTTATGCGTTATGCGTTATGCGTTATGCGTTATGCGTTATGCGTTATGCGTTATGCGTTATGCGTTATGCGTTATGTTTTATGCGTTATGCGTTATGCGTTATGCGTTATGCGTTAAGCGTTATGCGTTATGCGTTATGCGTTATACGTTATGCTTTATGCGTTGTGCGTTATACGTTTGCGTTATGCGTTATGCGTTATGCGTTATGCGTTATGCGTTATGCGTTATGCGTTATGCGTTATGAGTTATGCGTTATGCTTTATTCGTTATGCGTTATCCGTTATGCGTTAGGCGTTATGCGTTTTGCGTTATACGTTATGCTTTATGCGTTGTGCGTTATACGTTTGCGTTATGCGTTATGCGTTATGTGTTATGCGTTATGCTTTATGCGTTATGCGTTATACGTTATGCTTTATGCGTTGTGCGTTATACGTTTGCGTTATTCGTTATGCGTTATGCGTTATGCGTTATGCGTTATGCGTTATGCGTTATGCGTTATGCGCTACGCGTTATGCGTTACGCGTTATGCGTTAAGCTTTATGCGTTATGCGTTATGCGTTTTGCTTTATGCGTTATGCGTTATGCGGTATGCGTTATGCGTTATGCGTTATGCGTTATGTGTTATGCGTTATGCTTTATGCGTTATGCGTGATCCGTTATGCGTTAGGCGTTATGCGTTTTGCGGTATTCGTTATGCGTTATGTGTTATGCGTTATGCTTTATGCGTTATGCGTTAGTTGTTATGCGTTTTGCGGTATTCGTTATGCGTTGTGGATTATGCGTTATGCGTTAGGCGTTGTTCGTTATGCGTTATGCATTGTGCGTTATACGTTTGCGTTATGCGTTATGCGTTATGCGTTATGCGTTATGCGTTATGCATTATGCGTTAGGCGTTGTTCGTTATGCGTTATGCATTGTGCGTTATACGTTTGCGTTATGCGTTATGCGTTATGCTTTATGCGTTATGCGTTATGGGTGATGCGTTGTGCTTTATGCATTATGCGTTATGCGTTGTTCGTTATGCGTTATGCGATGGGCGTTATACGTTTGCGTTATGCGTTATGCGTTATGCGTTATGCTTTATGCGTTATGCCTTATGCGTTATGCGTTATGCGTTATGCTTTATGCTTTATGCTTTATGCTTTATGCGTTATGCGTTATGCGTTATACGGTATGCGTTATGCGTTATGCGTTATGCGTTATGCGTTATGCGTTATGCGTTATGCGTTATGCGTTATGCGTTATGCGTTATGCGTTATGCGTTATGCGTTATGCGTTATGCGTTATGCTTTATGCGGGATGCGTTATGCTTTATGCGTTATGCGTTAAGCGTTAAGCGTTATGCGTTATGCGTTATGCGTTATGCGTTATGCGTTATGCGTTATGCGTTATGCGTTATGCGTTATGCGTTATGCGTTATGCGTTACGCGTTATGCGTTAAGCGTTATGCGTTACGCGTTATGCGTTACGCGTTATGCGTTACGCGTTATGCGTTATGCTTTATGCGTTATGCGTTATGCGTTTTGCTTTATGCGTTATGCGTTATGCGTTATGCGTTATGCGTTGTGGGTTATGAGTTATACGTTTTGCGTTATGCGTTATGCGTCATGCGTTATGCGTTATGCGTTATGCGTTATGCGTTATGCGTTAAGCGTTATGCGTTATGCGTTATGCGTTATACGTTATGCTTTATGCGTTGTGCGTTATACGTTTGCGTTATGCGTTATGCGTTATGCGTTATGCGTTATGCGTTATGCGTTATGCGTTATGCGTTATGCGTTATGCGTTATGCTTTATGCGTTATGCATGATCCGTTATGCGTTAGGCGTTATGCTTTATGCGTGATGCGTTATGCTTTATGCTTTATGCGTTATGCGTTATGCATTATGCGTTATGCGTTATGTGTTATGCGTTATGATTTATGCGTTATGCGTTAGGCGTTATGCGTTTTGCGGTATTCGTTATGCGTTGTGGATTATGCGTTATGCGTTATACGTTATGCTTTATGCGTGATGCGTTATGCTTTATGCGTTATGCGTTAAGCGTTATGCGTTATGCGTTATGCGTTATGCGTTATGCGTTATGCGTTATGCGTTATGCGTTATGCGTTATGCGTTATGCGTTATGCGTTATGCGTTATGCGTTATGCGTTATGCGTTATGCGTTATGCGTTATGCGTTATGCGTTATGCGTTATGCGTTATGCGTTATGCGTTATGCTTTATGCGTTATGCTTTATGCGTTTTGCTTAATGCGTTATGCGTTAAGCGTTATGCGTTATGCGTTATGCGTTATGCGTTATGCGTTATGCGTTATGCGTTATGCGTTATGCGTTATGCGTTATGCGTTATGCGTTATGCGTTATGCGTTGTGCGTTATGCGTTATGCTTTATGCGTTATGCGTTATGCGTTATGCGTTATGCTTTATGCGTTATGCTTTATGCGTTTTGCTTAATGCGTTATGCGTTATGCGTTATGCGTGATCCGTTATGCGTTAGGCGTTATGCGTTTTGCGGTATTCGTTATGCGTTGTGCATTATGCGTTATGCGTTATACGTTTGCGATATGCGTTATGCGTTATGCTTTATGCGTTATGCGTTATGCGTTATGCGTTACGCGTTATGCTTTATGCTTTATGCGTTATGCGTTATGCGTTTTGCTTTATGCGTTATGCGGTATGCGTTATGGGTTATGAGTTATGCGTTATGCGTTGTGGGTTATGAGTTATATGTTATGCGTTATGCGTTATACGTTATGCGTTATGCGTTATGCGTTAAGCGTTATGCGTTATGCGTTATGCGTTATGTGTCATGCTTTATGCGTTGTGCGTTATACGTTTGCGTAATGCGTTATGCGTTATGCGTTATGCGTTATGCGTTATGCGTTATGCGTTATGCGTTATGCGTTATGCGGTATGCGTGATGCGTTATGCTTTATGCGTTATGCGTTATGAGTTACACGTTATGCGTTATGCGTTGTGGGTTATGAGTTATACGTTATGCGTTTTGCGTTATGCGTTATGCGTTATGCGTTATGCGTTATGCGTTATGCGTTATGCGTTATGCGTTATGCGTTATGCGTTATGTTTTATGCGTTATGCGTTATGCGTTATGCGTTAAGCGTTATGCGTTATGCGTTATGCGTTATACGTTATGCTTTATGCGTTGTGCGTTATACGTTTGCGTTATGCGTTATGCGTTATGCGTTATGCGTTATGCGTTATGCGTTATGCGTTATGCGTTATGCGTTATGCGTTATGCGTTATGCGTTATGCGTTATGCGTTATGAGTTATGCGTTATGCTTTATTCGTTATGCGTTATCCGTTATGCGTTAGGCGTTATGCGTTTTGCGTTATACGTTATGCTTTATGCGTTGTGCGTTATACGTTTGCGTTATGCGTTATGCGTTATGTGTTATGCGTTATGCTTTATGCGTTATGCGTTATACGTTATGCTTTATGCGTTGTGCGTTATACGTTTGCGTTATTCGTTATGCGTTATGCGTTATGCGCTACGCGTTATGCGTTACGCGTTATGCGTTAAGCTTTATGCGTTATGCGTTATGCGTTTTGCTTTATGCGTTATGCGTTATGCGTTATGCGGTATGCGTTATGCGTTATGCGTTATGCGTTATGTGTTATGCGTTATGCTTTATGCGTTATGCGTGATCCGTTATGCGTTAGGCGTTATGCGTTTTGCGGTATTCGTTATGCGTTATGTGTTATGCGTTATGCTTTATGCGTTATGCGTTAGTTGTTATGCGTTTTGCGGTATTCGTTATGCGTTGTGGATTATGCGTTATGCGTTAGGCGTTGTTCGTTATGCGTTATGCATTGTGCGTTATACGTTTGCGTTATGCGTTATGCGTTATGCGTTATGCGTTATGCGTTATGCGTTATGCGTTATGCATTATGCGTTAGGCGTTATGCGTTATGAGTTATACCTTATGCGTTATGCGTTAAGCGTTATGCGTTATGCGTTATGCGTTATGCGTTATGCGTTATGCGTTATGCGTTATGCGTTATGCGTTAAGCGTTATGCGTTATGCGATATGCGTCATGCGTTATGCTTTATGCGTTATGCGTTATGAGTTACACGTTATGCGTTATGCGTTATGCGTTGTGGGTTATGAGTTATACGTTATGCGTTTTGCGTTATGCGTTATGCGTTATGCGTTATGCGTTATGCGTTATGCGTTATGCGTTATGCGTTATGCGTTATGCGTTATGCGTTATGCGTTATGCGTTATGCGTTATGCGTTATGCGTTATGCGTTATGCGTTATGCGTTATGCGTTATGCGTTATGCGTTATGCGTTATGCGTTATGCGTTATGCGTTATGCGTTATGCGTTATGCGTTATGCGTTATGCGTTATGCGTTGTGCGTTATGCGTTATGCTTTATGCGTTATGCGTTATGCGTTATGCGTTATGCGTTATGCTTTATGCGTTATGCTTTATGCGTTTTGCTTAATGCGTTATGCGTTATGCGTTATGCGTGATCCGTTATGGGTTAGGCGTTATGCGTTTTGCGGTATTCGTTATGCGTTGTGCATTATGCGTTATGCGTTATACGTTTGCGATATGCGTTATGCGTTATGCTTTATGCGTTATGCGTTATGCGTTATGCGTTACGCGTTATGCGTTATGCTTTATGCGTTATGCGTTATGCGTTTTGCTTTATGCGTTATGCGGTATGCGTTATGCGTTATGAGTTATGCGTTATGCGTTGTGGGTTATGAGTTATACGTTATGCGTTATGCGTTATACGTTATGCGTTATGCGTTATGCGTTAAGCGTTATGCGTTATGCGTTATGCGTTATGCGTCATGCTTTATGCGTTGTGCGTTATACGTTTGCGTAATGCGTTATGCGTTATGCGTTATGCGTTATGCGTTATGCGTTATGCGTTATGCGTTATGCGTTATGCGTTGTGCTTTATGCGTTATGCGTGATCCGTTATGCGTTAGGCGTTATGCGTTTTGCGGTATTCGTTTTGCGTTGTGCATTATGCTTTATGCGTTATACGTTATGCTTTATGCGTGATGCGTTATGCTTTATGCTTTATGCGTTATGCGTTATGCGTTGTGGGTTATGAGTTATGCGTTATGCTTTATGCTTTATGCGTTATGCGTTATGAGTTATACGTTATGCGCTATGCGTTATGCGTTGTGGGTTATGAGTTATGCGTTATGCGTTATGCGTTATGCGTTATGCGTTATGCGTTATGCGTTATGCGATATGCGTGATGCGTTATGCTTTATGCGTTATGCGTTATGAGTTACACGTTATACGTTATGCGTTATGCGTTGTGGGTTATGAGTTATACGTTATGCGTTTTGCGTTATGCGTTATGAGTTACACGTTATGCGTTATGCGTTATGCGTTGTGGGTTATGAGTTATACGTTATCCGTTTTGCGTTATGCGTTATGCGTTATGCGTTATGCGTTATGCGTTATGCGTTATGAGTTATACCTTATGCGTTATGCGTTAAGCGTTATGCGTTATGCGTTATGCGTTATGCGTTATGCGTTATGCGTTATGCGTTATGCGTTATGCGTTATGCGATATGCGTCATGCGTTATGCTTTATGCGTTATGCGTTATGAGTTACACGTTATGCGTTATGCGTTATGCGTTGTGGGTTATGAGTTATACGTTATGCGTTTTGCGTTATGCGTTATGCGTTATGCGTTATGCGTTATGCGTTATGCGTTATGCGTTATGCGTTATGCGTTATGCGTTATGCGTTATGCGTTATGCGTTATGCGTTATGCGTTATGCGTTATGCGTTATGCTTTATGCGTTATGCGTTATGCGTTATACGTTATGCTTTATGCGTTACGTGTTATGCGTTATGCTTTATGCGTTATGCGTTATACGTTATGCTTTATGCGTTGTGCGTTATACGTTTGCGTTATTCGTTATGCGTTATGCGTTATGCGTTATGCGTTATGGGTGATGCGTTGTGCTTTATGCATTATGCGTTATGCGTTGTTCGTTATGCGTTATGCGATGGGCGTTATACGTTTGCGTTATGCGTTATGCGTTATGCGTTATGCTTTATGCGTTATGCCTTATGCGTTATGCCTTATGCGTTATGCTTTATGCTTTATGCTTTATTCGTTATGCGTTATGCGTTATACGGTATGCGTTATGCGTTATGCGTTATGCGTTATGCGTTATGCGTTATGCGTTATGCGTTATGCGTTATGCTTTATGCGTGATGCGTTATGCTTTATGCGTTATGCGTTAAGCGTTAAGCGTTATGCGTTATGCGTTATGCGTTATGCGTTATGCGTTATGCGTTATGCGTTATGCGTTATGCGTTATGCGTTATGCGTTATGCGTTACGCGTTATGCGTTACGCGTTATGCGTTACGCGTTATGCGTTACGCGTTATGCGTTACGCGTTATGCGTTACGCGTTATGCGTTACGCGTTATGCGTTACGCGTTATGCGTTACGCGTTATGCGTTACGCGTTATGCGTTACGCGTTATGCGTTACGCGTTATGCGTTACGCGTTATGCGTTACGCGTTATGCGTTATGCTTTATGCGTTATGCGTTATGCGTTTTGCTTTATGCGTTATGCGTTATGCGTTATGCGTTATGCGTTGTGGGTTATGAGTTATACGTTATGCGTTATGCGTTATGCGTCATGCGTTATGCGTTATGCGTTATGCGTTATGCGTTACGCGTTATGCGTTACGCGTTATGCGTTACGCGTTATGCGTTATGCTTTATGCGTTATGCGTTATGCGTTTTGCTTTATGCGTTATGCGTTATGCGTTATGCGTTGTGGGTTATGAGTTATGCGTTATGCTTTATGCGTGATGCGTTATGCTTTATGCGTTATGCGTTATGCGTTATGCGTTGTGGGTTATGAGTTATGCGTTATGCTTTATGCTTTATGCGTTATGCGTTATGAGTTATACGTTATGCGCTATGCGTTATGCGTTGTGGGTTATGAGTTATGCGTTATGCGTTATGCGTTATGCGTTATGCGTTATGCGTTATGCGTTATGCGTTATGCGTTATGCGATATGCGTGATGCGTTATGCTTTATGCGTTATGCGTTATGAGTTACACGTTATACGTTATGCGTTATGCGTTGTGGGTTATGAGTTATACGTTATGCGTTTTGCGTTATGCGTTATGAGTTACACGTTATGCGTTATGCGTTATGCGTTGTGGGTTATGAGTTATACGTTATGCGTTTTGCGTTATGCGTTATGCGTTATGCGTTATGCGTTATGCGTTATGAGTTATACCTTATGCGTTATGCGTTATGCGTTATGCGTTATGCGTTATGCGTTATGCGTTATGCGTTATGCGTTATGCGTTATGCGTTATGCGTTATGCGATATGCGTCATGCGTTATGCTTTATGCGTTATGCGTTATGCGTTATGCGTTATGCGTTATGCGTTGTGGGTTATGAGTTATACGTTATGCGTTTTGCGTTATGCGTTAAGCGTTATGCGTTATGCGTTATGCGTTATGCGTTATGCGTTATGCGTTATGCGTTATGCGTTATGCGTTATGCGTTATGCGTTATGCGTTATGCGTTATGCGTTATGCGTTATGCGTTATGCGTTATGCGTTATGCGTTATGCTTTATGCGTTATGCGTTATGCGTTATACGTTATGCTTTATGCGTTATGTGTTATGCGTTATGCTTTATGCGTTATGCGTTATACGTTATGCTTTATGCGTTGTGCGTTATACGTTTGCGTTATTCGTTATGCGTTATGCGTTATGCGTTATGCGTTATGCGTTATGCGTTATGCGTTACGCGTTATGCGTTACGCGTTATGCGTTAAGCTTTATGCGTTATGCGTTTTGCTTTATGCGTTATGCGTTATGCGTTATGCGGTATGCGTTATGCGTTATGCGTTATGTGTTATGCGTTATGCTTTATGCGTTATGCGTGATCCGTTATGCGTTAGGCGTTATGCGTTTTGCGGTATTCGTTATGCGTTATGCGTTATGCTTTATTCGTTATGCGATATCCGTTATGCGTTAGGCGTTATGCGTTTTGCGTTATACGTTATGCTTTATGCGTTGTGCGTTATACGTTTGCGTTATGCGTTATGCGTTATGTGTTATGCGTTATGCTTTATGCGTTGTGCGTTATACGTTTGCGTTATTCGTTATGCGTTATGCGTTATGCGTTATGCGTTATGCGTTATGCGTTATGCGTTATGCGTTATGCGTTATGCGTTATGCGATATGCGTGATGCGTTATGCTTTATGCGTTATGCGTTATGAGTTACACGTTATACGTTATGCGTTATGCGTTGTGGGTTATGAGTTATACGTTATGCGTTTTGCGTTATGCGTTATGAGTTACACGTTATGCATTATGCGTTATGCGTTGTGGGTTATGAGTTATACGTTATGCGTTTTGCGTTATGCGTTATGCGTTATGCGTTATGCGTTATGCGTTATGAGTTATACCTTATGCGTTATGCGTTATGCGTTATGCGTTATGCGTTATGCGTTATGCGTTATGCGTTATGCGTTATGCGTTATGCGTTATGCGTTATGCGTTATGCGATATGCGTCATGCGTTATGCTTTATGCGTTATGCGTTATGAGTTACACGTTATGCGTTATGCGTTATGCGTTGTGGGTTATGAGTTATACGTTATGCGTTTTGCGTTATGCGTTAAGCGTTATGAGTTATACGTTATGCGCTATGCGTTATGCGTTGTGGGTTATGAGTTATGCGTTATGCGTTATGCGTTATGCGTTATGCGTTATGCGTTATGCGTTATGCGTTATGCGTTATGCGATATGCGTGATGCGTTATGCTTTATGCGTTATGCGTTATGAGTTACACGTTATACGTTATGCGTTATGCGTTGTGGGTTATGAGTTATACGTTATGCGTTTTGCGTTATGCGTTATGAGTTACACGTTATGCGTTATGCGTTATGCGTTGTGGGTTATGAGTTATACGTTATGCGTTTTGCGTTATGCGTTATGCGTTATGCGTTATGCGTTATGCGTTATGAGTTATACCTTATGCGTTATGCGTTATGCGTTATGCGTTATGCGTTATGCGTTATGCGTTATGCGTTATGCGTTATGCGTTATGCGTTATGCGTTATGCGTTATGCGATATGCGTCATGCGTTATGCTTTATGCGTTATGCGTTATGAGTTACACGTTATGCGTTATGCGTTATGCGTTGTGGGTTATGAGTTATACGTTATGCGTTTTGCGTTATGCGTTAAGCGTTATGCGTTATGCGTTATGCGTTATGCGTTATGCGTTATGCGTTATGCGTTATGCGTTATGCGTTATGCGTTATGCGTTATGCGTTATGCGTTATGCGTTATGCGTTATGCGTTATGCGTTATGCGTTATGCGTTATGCTTTATGCGTTATGCGTTATGGGTTATACGTTATGCTTTATGCGTTATGTGTTATGCGTTATGCTTTATGCGTTATGCGTTATACGTTATGCTTTATGCGTTGTGCGTTATACGTTTGCGTTATTCGTTATGCGTTATGCGTTATGCGTTATGCGTTATGCGTTATGCGTTATGCGTTACGCGTTATGCGTTACGCGTTATGCGTTAAGCTTTATGCGTTATGCGTTTTGCTTTATGCGTTATGCGTTATGCGTTATGCGGTATGCGTTATGCGTTATGCGTTATGTGTTATGCGTTATGCTTTATGCGTTATGCGTGATCCGTTATGCGTTAGGCGTTATGCGTTTTGCGGTATTCGTTATGCGTTATGCGTTATGCTTTATTCGTTATGCGATATCCGTTATGCGTTATGCGTTATGCGTTTTGCGTTATACGTTATGCTTTATGCGTTGTGCGTTATACGTTTGCGTTATGCGTTATGCGTTATGTGTTATGCGTTATGCTTTATGCGTTGTGCGTTATACGTTTGCGTTATTCGTTATGCGTTATGCGTTATGCGTTATGCGTTATGCGTTATGCGTTATGCGTTATGCGTTATGCGTTATGCGTTACGAGTTATGCGTTACGCGTTATGCGTTAAGCTTTATGCGTTATGCGTTTTGCTTTATGCGTTATGCGTTATGCGTTATGCGGTATGCGTTATGCGTTATGCGTTATGTGTTATGCGTTATGCTTTATGCGTTATGCGTGATCCGTTATGCGTTAGGCGTTATGCGTTTTGCGGTATTCGTTATGCGTTATGTGTTATGCGTTATGCTTTATGCGTTATGCGTTAGTTGTTATGCGTTTTGCGGTATTCGTTATGCGTTGTGGATTATGCGTTATGCGTTAGGCGTTGTTCGTTATGCGTTATGCATTGTGCGTTATACGTTTGCGTTATGCGTTATGCGTTATGCGTTATGCGTTATGCGTTATGCGTTATGCGTTATGCATTATGCGTTAGGCGTTGTTCGTTATGCGTTATGCATTGTGCGTTATACGTTTGCGTTATGCGTTATGCGTTATGCTTTATGCGTTATGCGTTATGGGTGATGCGTTGTGCTTTATGCATTATGCGTTATGCGTTGTTCGTTATGCGTTATGCGATGGGCGTTATACGTTTGCGTTATGCGTTATGCGTTATGCGTTTTGCTTTATGCTTTATGCGTGATGCGTTATGCTTTATGCGTTATGCGTTAAGCGTTATGCGTTATGCGTTATGCGTTATGCGTTATGCGTTATGCGTTATGCGTTATGCGTTATGCTTTATGCGTTATGCGTTATGCGTTATGCGTTATGCTTTATGCTTTATGCGTTTTGCGTTATGCGTTATGCGTTATGCTTTATGCGTTATGCGTTAAGCGTTATGCGTTATGCGTTATGCGTTATGCGTTATGCGTTATGCGTTATGCGTTATGCGTTATGCGTTATGCGTTATGCGTTATGCGTTATGCGTTATGCGTTATGCGTTATGCGTTATGCGTTATGCGTTATGCGTTATGCGTTATGCGTTATGCGGTATGCGTTATGCGTTATGCGTTATGTGTTATGCGTTATGCTTTATGCGTTATGCGTGATCCGTTATGCGTTAGGCGTTATGCGTTTTGCGGTATTCGTTATGCGTTATGCGTTATGCTTTATTCGTTATGCGATATCCGTTATGCGTTAGGCGTTATGCGTTTTGCGTTATACGTTATGCTTTATGCGTTGTGCGTTATACGTTTGCGTTATGCGTTATGCGTTATGTGTTATGCGTTATGCTTTATGCGTTGTGCGTTATACGTTTGCGTTATTCGTTATGCGTTATGCGTTATGCGTTATGCGTTATGCGTTATGCGTTATGCGTTATGCGTTATGCGTTATGCGTTACGAGTTATGCGTTACGCGTTATGCGTTAAGCTTTATGCGTTATGCGTTTTGCTTTATGCGTTATGCGTTATGCGTTATGCGGTATGCGTTATGCGTTATGCGTTATGTGTTATGCGTTATGCTTTATGCGTTATGCGTGATCCGTTATGCGTTAGGCGTTATGCGTTTTGCGGTATTCGTTATGCGTTATGTGTTATGCGTTATGCTTTATGCGTTATGCGTTAGTTGTTATGCGTTTTGCGGTATTCGTTATGCGTTGTGGATTATGCGTTATGCGTTAGGCGTTGTTCGTTATGCGTTATGCATTGTGCGTTATACGTTTGCGTTATGCGTTATGCGTTATGCGTTATGCGTTATGCGTTATGCGTTATGCGTTATGCATTATGCGTTAGGCGTTGTTCGTTATGCGTTATGCATTGTGCGTTATACGTTTGCGTTATGCGTTATGCGTTATGCTTTATGCGTTATGCGTTATGGGTGATGCGTTGTGCTTTATGCATTATGCGTTATGCGTTGTTCGTTATGCGTTATGCGATGGGCGTTATACGTTTGCGTTATGCGTTATGCGTTATGCGTTTTGCTTTATGCTTTATGCGTGATGCGTTATGCTTTATGCGTTATGCGTTAAGCGTTATGCGTTATGCGTTATGCGTTATGCGTTATGCGTTATGCGTTATGCGTTATGCGTTATGCTTTATGCGTTATGCGTTATGCGTTATGCGTTATGCTTTATGCTTTATGCGTTTTGCGTTATGCGTTATGCGTTATGCTTTATGCGTTATGCGTTAAGCGTTATGCGTTATGCGTTATGCGTTATGCGTTATGCGTTATGCGTTATGCGTTATGCGTTATGCGTTATGCGTTATGCGTTATGCGTTATGCGTTATGCGTTATGCGTTATGCGTTATGCGTTATGCGTTATGCTTTATGCGTTATGCGTATGCGTTATGCGTTATGCGTTATGCGTTATGCGTTATGCGTTATGCGTTACGCGTTATGCGTTACGCGTTACGCGTTACCCTTTATGCGTTATGCGTTAAGCGGAATGCGTTATGCGTTATGTGTTATACGTTATGCTTTATGCGTTGTGCGTTATACGTTTGCGTTATGCGTTATGCGTTATGCGTTATGCGTTATGCTTTATGCGTTATGCGTGATCCGTTATGCGTTAGGCGTTATGCTTTATGCGTGATGCGTTATGCTTTATGCGTTATGCGATATGCGTGATGCGTTATGCTTTATGCGTTATGCGTTATGAGTTATGCGTTATGCGTTATGCGTTATGCGTTATGCGTTATGCGTTATGCGTTATGCGTTATGCGTTATGCGTTATGCGTTATGCGTTATGCGTTATGCGTTAAGCGTTATGCGTTATGCGTTATGCGTTATGAGTTATACCTTATGCGTTATGCGTTATGCGTTATGCGTTATGCGTTATGCGTTATGCGTTATGCGTTATGCGTTATGCGTTATGCGTTATGCGTTATGCGTTATGCGATATGCGTCATGCGTTATGCTTTATGCGTTATGCGTTATGAGTTACACGTTATGCGTTATGCGTTATGCGTTGTGGGTTATGAGTTATACGTTATGCGTTTTGCGTTATGCGTTAAGCGTTATGCGTTATGCGTTATGCGTTATGCGTTATGCGTTATGCGTTATGCGTTATGCGTTATGCGTTATGCGTTATGCGTTATGCGTTATGCGTTATGCGTTATGCGTTATGCGTTATGCGTTATGCTTTATGCGTTATGCGTTATGCGTTATACGTTATGCTTTATGCGTTATGCGTTATGCGTTATGCTTTATGCGTTATGCGTTATACGTTATGCTTTATGCGTTGTGCGTTATACGTTTGCGTTATTCGTTATGCGTTATGCGTTATGCGTTATGCGTTATGCGTTATGCGTTATGCGTTACGCGTTATGCGTTACGCGTTATGCGTTAAGCTTTATGCGTTATGCGTTTTGCTTTATGCGTTATGCGTTATGCGTTATGCGTTATGCGTTATGCGTTATGCGTTATGTGTTATGCGTTATGCTTTATGCGTTATGCGTGATCCGTTATGCGTTAGGCGTTATGCGTTTTGCGGTATTCGTTATGCGTTATGCGTTATGCTTTATTCGTTATGCGATATCCGTTATGCGTTAGGCGTTATGCGTTTTGCGTTATACGTTATGCTTTATGCGTTGTGCGTTATACGTTTGCGTTATGCGTTATGCGTTATGTGTTATGCGTTATGCTTTATGCGTTGTGCGTTATACGTTTGCGTTATTCGTTATGCGTTATGCGTTATGCGTTATGCGTTATGCGTTATGCGTTATGCGTTATGCGTTATGCGTTATGCGTTATGCGTTATGCGTTATGCGTTATGCGTTACGAGTTATGCGTTACGCGTTATGCGTTAAGCTTTATGCGTTATGCGTTTTGCTTTATGCGTTATGCGTTATGCGTTATGCGGTATGCGTTATGCGTTATGCGTTATGTGTTATGCGTTATGCTTTATGCGTTATGCGTGATCCGTTATGCGTTAGGCGTTATGCGTTTTGCGGTATTCGTTATGCGTTATGTGTTATGCGTTATGCTTTATGCGTTATGCGTTAGTTGTTATGCGTTTTGCGGTATTCGTTATGCGTTGTGGATTATGCGTTATGCGTTAGGCGTTGTTCGTTATGCGTTATGCATTGTGCGTTATACGTTTGCGTTATGCGTTATGCGTTATGCGTTATGCGTTATGCGTTATGCGTTATGCGTTATGCATTATGCGTTAGGCGTTGTTCGTTATGCGTTATGCATTGTGCGTTATACGTTTGCGTTATGCGTTATGCGTTATGCTTTATGCGTTATGCGTTATGGGTGATGCGTTGTGCTTTATGCATTATGCGTTATGCGTTGTTCGTTATGCGTTATGCGATGGGCGTTATACGTTTGCGTTATGCGTTATGCGTTATGCGTTTTGCTTTATGCTTTATGCGTGATGCGTTATGCTTTATGCGTTATGCGTTAAGCGTTATGCGTTATGCGTTATGCGTTATGCGTTATGCGTTATGCGTTATGCGTTATGCTTTATGCGTTATGCGTTATGCGTTATGCGTTATGCTTTATGCTTTATGCGTTTTGCGTTATGCGTTATGCGTTATGCTTTATGCGTTATGCGTTAAGCGTTATGCGTTATGCGTTATGCGTTATGCGTTATGCGTTATGCGTTATGCGTTATGCGTTATGCGTTATGCGTTATGCGTTATGCGTTATGCGTTATGCGTTATGCGTTATGCGTTATGCGTTATGCGTTATGCGTTATGCGTTATGCGTTATGCGTTATGCGTTATGCGTTATGCGTTATGCGTTACGCGTTATGCGTTACGCGTTACGCGTTACCCTTTATGCGTTATGCGTTAAGCGGAATGCGTTATGCGTTATGTGTTATACGTTATGCTTTATGCGTTGTGCGTTATACGTTTGCGTTATGCGTTATGCGTTATGCGTTATGCGTTATGCTTTATGCGTTATGCGTGATCCGTTATGCGTTAGGCGTTATGCTTTATGCGTGATGCGTTATGCTTTATGCGTTATGCGATATGCGTGATGCGTTATGCTTTATGCGTTATGCGTTATGAGTTATGCGTTATGCGTTATGCGTTATGCGTTATGCGTTATGCGTTATGCGTTATGCGTTATGCGTTATGCGTTATGCGTTATGCGTTATGCGTTATGCGTTAAGCGTTATGCGTTATGCGTTATGCGTTATACGTTATGCTTTATGCGTTGTGCGTTATACGTTTGCTTTATGCGTTATGCGTTATGTGTTATGCGTTATGCTTTATGCGTTATGCGTGATCCGTTATGCGTTAGGCGTTATGCGTTTTGCGGTATTCGTTATGCGTTATGCATTATGCGTTATGCGTTATACGTTATGCTTTATGCGTGATGCGTTATGCTTTAGGCGTAATGCCTTATGCGTTATGCGTTATGCTTTATGCGTTATGCCTTATGCGTTTTGCTTAATGCGTTATGCGTTATGCGTTATGCGTTAGGCGTTGTTCGTTATGCGTTATGCATTGTGCGTTATACGTTTGCGTTATGCGTTATGCGTTATGCTTTATGCGTTATGCGTTATGGGTTATGCGTTGTGCTTTATGCATTATGCGTTATGCGTTGTTCGTTATGCGTTATGCGATGTGCGTTATACGTTTGCGTTATGCGTTATGCGTTATGCTTTATGCGTTATGCGTGATCCGTTATGCGTTAGGCGTTATGCGTTTTGCGGTATTCGTTATGCGTTGTGCATTATGCGTTATGCGTTATACGTTTGCGTTATGCGTTATGCGTTATGCTTTATGCGTTATGCGTTATGCGTTATGCGTTATGCGTTATGCGTTTGCGTTATGCGTTATGCGTTATGCGTTATGCGTTATGCGTTATGCGTTATGCGTTATGCGTTATGCGTTATGCTTTATGCGTGATGCGTTATGCTTTATGCGTTATGCGTTAAGCGTTATGCGTTATGCGTTATGCGTTATGCGTTATGCGTTATGCGTTATGCGTTATGCGTTATGCGTTATGCGTTATGCGTTATGCGTTATGCGTTATGCGTTATGCGTTATGCGTTATGCGTTATGCGTTAGGCGTTGTTCGTTATGCGTTATGCATTGTGCGTTATACGTTTGCGTTATGCGTTATGCGTTATGCGTTATGCGTTATGCGTTATGCGTTATGCATTATGCGTTAGGCGTTGTTCGTTATGCGTTATGCATTGTGCGTTATACGTTTGCGTTATGCGTTATGCGTTATGCTTTATGCGTTATGCGTTATGGGTGATGCGTTGTGCTTTATGCATTATGCGTTATGCGTTGTTCGTTATGCGTTATGCGATGGGCGTTATACGTTTGCGTTATGCGTTATGCGTTATGCGTTTTGCTTTATGCTTTATGCGTGATGCGTTATGCTTTATGCGTTATGCGTTAAGCGTTATGCGTTATGCGTTATGCGTTATGCGTTATGCGTTATGCGTTATGCGTTATGCGTTATGCGTTATGCTTTATGCGTTATGCGTTATGCGTTATGCGTTATGCTTTATGCTTTATGCGTTTTGCGTTATGCGTTATGCGTTATGCGTTATGCGTTATGCGTTATGCGTTATGCGTTATGCGTTATGCGTTATGCGTTATGCGTTAGGCGTTGTTCGTTATGCGTTATGCATTGTGCGTTATACGTTTGCGTTATGCGTTATGCGTTATGCGTTATGCGTTATGCGTTATGCGTTATGCGTTATGCATTATGCGTTAGGCGTTGTTCGTTATGCGTTATGCATTGTGCGTTATACGTTTGCGTTATGCGTTATGCGTTATGCTTTATGCGTTATGCGTGATCCGTTATGCGTTAGGCGTTATGCGTTTTGCGGTATTCGTTATGCGTTGTGCATTATGCGTTATGCGTTATACGTTTGCGTTATGCGTTATGCGTTATGCTTTATGCGTTATGCGTTATGCGTTATGCGTTATGCGTTTTGCGGTATTCGTTATGCGTTATGCATTATGCGTTATGCGTTATACGTTATGCTTTATGCGTGATGCGTTATGCTTTATGCGTTATGCCTTATGCGTTATGCGTTATGCTTTATGCGTTATGCCTTATGCGTTTTGCTTAATGCGTTATGCGTTATGCATTATGCGTTAGGCGTTGTTCGTTATGCGTTATGCATTGTGCGTTATACGTTTGCGTTATGCGTTATGCGTTATGCTTTATGCGTTATGCGTTATGGGTTATGCGTTGTGCTTTATGCATTATGCGTTATGCGTTGTTCGTTATGCGTTATGCGATGTGCGTTATACGTTTGCGTTATGCGTTATGCGTTATGCTTTATGCGTTATGCGTGATCCGTTATGCGTTATGCGTTATGCGTTTTGCGGTATTCGTTATGCGTTGTGCATTATGCGTTATGCGTTATACGTTTGCGTTATGCGTTATGCGTTATGCTTTATGCGTTATGCGTTATGCGTTATGCGTTATGCGTTATGCGTTTGCGTTATGCGTTATGCGTTATGCGTTATGCGTTATGCGTTATGCGTTATGCGTTATGCGTTATGCGTTATGCTTTATGCGTGATGCGTTATGCGATATGCGTGATGCGTTATGCTTTATGCGTTATGCGTTATACGTTTGCGTTATGCGTTATGCGTTATGCGTTATGCGTTATGCGTTATGCGTTATGCGTTATGCGTTATGCGTTATGCGTTATGCGTTATGCGTTAAGCGTTATGCGTTATGCGTTATGCGTTATACGTTATGCTTTATGCGTTGTGCGTTATACGTTTGCTTTATGCGTTATGCGTTATGTGTTATGCGTTATGCTTTATGCGTTATGCGTGATCCGTTATGCGTTAGGCGTTATGCGTTTTGCGGTATTCGTTATGCGTTATGCATTATGCGTTATGCGTTATACGTTATGCTTTATGCGTGATGCGTTATGCTTTAGGCGTAATGCCTTATGCGTTATGCGTTATGCTTTATGCGTTATGCCTTATGCGTTTTGCTTAATGCGTTATGCGTTATGCATTATGCGTTAGGCGTTGTTCGTTATGCGTTATGCATTGTGCGTTATACGTTTGCGTTATGCGTTATGCGTTATGCTTTATGCGTTATGCGTTATGGGTTATGCGTTGTGCTTTATGCATTATGCGTTATGCGTTGTTCGTTATGCGTTATGCGATGTGCGTTATACGTTTGCGTTATGCGTTATGCGTTATGCTTTATGCGTTATGCGTGATCCGTTATGCGTTAGGCGTTATGCGTTATGTGTTATGCGTTATGCTTTATGCGTTATGCGTGATCCGTTATGCGTTAGGCGTTATGCTTTATGCGTGATGCGTTATGCTTTATGCGTTATGCGATATGCGTGATGCGTTATGCTTTATGCGTTATGCGTTATGAGTTATGCGTTATGCGTTATGCGTTATGCGTTATGCGTTATGCGTTATGCGTTATGCGTTATGCGTTATGCGTTATGCGTTATGCGTTATGCGTTATGCGTTAAGCGTTATGCGTTATGCGTTATGCGTTATACGTTATGCTTTATGCGTTGTGCGTTATACGTTTGCTTTATGCGTTATGCGTTATGTGTTATGCGTTATGCTTTATGCGTTATGCGTGATCCGTTATGCGTTAGGCGTTATGCGTTTTGCGGTATTCGTTATGCGTTATGCATTATGCGTTATGCGTTATACGTTATGCTTTATGCGTGATGCGTTATGCTTTAGGCGTAATGCCTTATGCGTTATGCGTTATGCTTTATGCGTTATGCCTTATGCGTTTTGCTTAATGCGTTATGCGTTATGCATTATGCGTTAGGCGTTGTTCGTTATGCGTTATGCATTGTGCGTTATACGTTTGCGTTATGCGTTATGCGTTATGCTTTATGCGTTATGCGTTATGGGTTATGCGTTGTGCTTTATGCATTATGCGTTATGCGTTGTTCGTTATGCGTTATGCGATGTGCGTTATACGTTTGCGTTATGCGTTATGCGTTATGCTTTATGCGTTATGCGTGATCCGTTATGCGTTAGGCGTTATGCGTTTTGCGGTATTCGTTATGCGTTGTGCATTATGCGTTATGCGTTATACGTTTGCGTTATGCGTTATGCGTTATGCTTTATGCGTTATGCGTTATGCGTTATGCGTTATGCGTTATGCGTTTGCGTTATGCGTTATGCGTTATGCGTTATGCGTTATGCGTTATGCGTTATGCGTTATGCGTTATGCGTTATGCTTTATGCGTGATGCGTTATGCTTTATGCGTTATGCGTTAAGCGTTATGCGTTATGCGTTATGCGTTATGCGTTATGCGTTATGCGTTATGCGTTATGCGTTATGCGTTATGCGTTATGCGTTATGCGTTATGCGTTATGCGTTATGCGTTATGCGTTATGCGTTATGCGTTAGGCGTTGTTCGTTATGCGTTATGCATTGTGCGTTATACGTTTGCGTTATGCGTTATGCGTTATGCGTTATGCGTTATGCGTTATGCGTTATGCGTTATGCGTTATGCATTATGCGTTAGGCGTTGTTCGTTATGCGTTATGCATTGTGCGTTATACGTTTGCGTTATGCGTTATGCGTTATGCTTTATGCGTTATGCGTTATGGGTGATGCGTTGTGCTTTATGCATTATGCGTTATGCGTTGTTCGTTATGCGTTATGCGATGGGCGTTATACGTTTGCGTTATGCGTTATGCGTTATGCGTTTTGCTTTATGCTTTATGCGTGATGCGTTATGCTTTATGCGTTATGCGTTAAGCGTTATGCGTTATGCGTTATGCGTTATGCGTTATGCGTTATGCGTTATGCGTTATGCGTTATGCGTTATGCGTTATGCTTTATGCGTTATGCGTTATGCGTTATGCGTTATGCTTTATGCTTTATGCGTTTTGCGTTATGCGTTATGCGTTATGCGTTATGCGTTATGCGTTATGCGTTATGCGTTATGCGTTATGCGTTATGCGTTATGCGTTATGCGTTAGGCGTTGTTCGTTATGCGTTATGCATTGTGCGTTATACGTTTGCGTTATGCGTTATGCGTTATGCGTTATGCGTTATGCGTTATGCGTTATGCGTTATGCATTATGCGTTAGGCGTTGTTCGTTATGCGTTATGCATTGTGCGTTATACGTTTGCGTTATGCGTTATGCGTTATGCTTTATGCGTTATGCGTGATCCGTTATGCGTTAGGCGTTATGCGTTTTGCGGTATTCGTTATGCGTTGTGCATTATGCGTTATGCGTTATACGTTTGCGTTATGCGTTATGCGTTATGCTTTATGCGTTATGCGTTATGCGTTATGCGTTATGCGTTTTGCGGTATTCGTTATGCGTTATGCATTATGCGTTATGCGTTATACGTTATGCTTTATGCGTGATGCGTTATGCTTTAGGCGTAATGCCTTATGCGTTATGCGTTATGCTTTATGCGTTATGCCTTATGCGTTTTGCTTAATGCGTTATGCGTTATGCATTATGCGTTAGGCGTTGTTCGTTATGCGTTATGCATTGTGCGTTATACGTTTGCGTTATGCGTTATGCGTTATGCTTTATGCGTTATGCGTTATGGGTTATGCGTTGTGCTTTATGCATTATGCGTTATGCGTTGTTCGTTATGCGTTATGCGATGTGCGTTATACGTTTGCGTTATGCGTTATGCGTTATGCTTTATGCGTTATGCGTGATCCGTTATGCGTTAGGCGTTATGCGTTTTGCGGTATTCGTTATGCGTTGTGCATTATGCGTTATGCGTTATACGTTTGCGTTATGCGTTATGCGTTATGCTTTATGCGTTATGCGTTATGCGTTATGCGTTATGCGTTATGCGTTTGCGTTATGCGTTATGCGTTATGCGTTATGCGTTATGCGTTATGCGTTATGCGTTATGCGTTATGCGTTATGCTTTATGCGTGATGCGTTATGCGATATGCGTGATGCGTTATGCTTTATGCGTTATGCGTTATGAGTTATGCGTTATGCGTTATGCGTTATGCGTTATGCGTTATGCGTTATGCGTTATGCGTTATGCGTTATGCGTTATGCGTTATGCGTTATGCGTTATGCGTTAAGCGTTATGCGTTATGCGTTATGCGTTATACGTTATGCTTTATGCGTTGTGCGTTATACGTTTGCTTTATGCGTTATGCGTTATGTGTTATGCGTTATGCTTTATGCGTTATGCGTGATCCGTTATGCGTTAGGCGTTATGCGTTTTGCGGTATTCGTTATGCGTTATGCATTATGCGTTATGCGTTATACGTTATGCTTTATGCGTGATGCGTTATGCTTTAGGCGTAATGCCTTATGCGTTATGCGTTATGCTTTATGCGTTATGCCTTATGCGTTTTGCTTAATGCGTTATGCGTTATGCATTATGCGTTAGGCGTTGTTCGTTATGCGTTATGCATTGTGCGTTATACGTTTGCGTTATGCGTTATGCGTTATGCTTTATGCGTTATGCGTTATGGGTTATGCGTTGTGCTTTATGCATTATGCGTTATGCGTTGTTCGTTATGCGTTATGCGATGTGCGTTATACGTTTGCGTTATGCGTTATGCGTTATGCTTTATGCGTTATGCGTGATCCGTTATGCGTTAGGCGTTATGCGTTTTGCGGTATTCGTTATGCGTTGTGCATTATGCGTTATGCGTTATACGTTTGCGTTATGCGTTATGCGTTATGCTTTACGCGTTATGCGTTATGCGTTATGCGTTATGCGTTATGCGTTTGCGTTATGCGTTATGCGTTATGCGTTATGCGTTATGCGTTATGCGTTATGCGTTATGCGTTATGCGTTATGCGTTATGCGTTATGCGTTATGCTTTATGCGTGATGCGTTATGCTTTATGCGTTATGCGTTAAGCGTTATGCGTTATGCGTTATGCGTTATGCGTTATGCGTTATGCGTTATGCGTTATGCGTTATGCGTTATGCGTTATGCGTTATGCGTTATGCGTTATGCGTTATGCGTTATGCGTTATGCGATATGCGTGATGCGTTATGCTTTATGCGTTATGCGTTATGACTTACACGTTATGCGTTATGCGTTATGCGTTGTTGGTTATGAGTTTTTCGTTATGCGTTATGCGTTATGCGATATGCGTGATGCGTTATGATTTATGCGATATGCGTTATGAGTTACACGTTATGCGTTATGCGTTATGCGTTGTGGGTTATGAGTTATACGTTATGCGTTTTGCGTTATGCGTTATGCGTTATGCGTTATGCGTTATGCGTTATGCGTTATGCGTTATGCGTTATGCGTTATGCGTTATGCGTTATGCGTTATGCTTTATGCGTTATACGTTATGCGTTATGCGTTATGCGTTAAGCGTTATGCGTTATGCGTTATGCGTTATACGTTATGCTTTATGCGTTGTGCGTTATACGTTTGCGTTATGCGTTATGCGTTATGCGTTATGCGTTATGCGTTATGCGTTATGCGTTATGCGTTATGCGTTATGCGTTATGCGTTATGCGTTATGCGTTATGCTTTATTCGTTATGCGTTATCCGTTATGCGTTAGGCGTTATGCGTTTTGCGTTATGCGTTTGCGTTATGCGTTATGCGTTATGCGTTATGCGTTATGCGTTATGCGTTATGCGTTATGCGTTATGCGTTATGCGTTATGCTTTATGCGTGATGCGTTATGCTTTATGCGTTATGCGTTAAGCGTTATGCTATGCGTTATGCGTTATGCGTTATGCGTTATGCGTTATGCGTTATGCGATATGCGTGATGCGTTATGCTTTATGCGTTATGCGTTATGACTTACACGTTATGCGTTATGCGTTATGCGTTGTGGGTTATGAGTTATACGTTATGCGTTTTGCGTTATGCGTTATGAGTTACACGTTATGCGTTATGCGTTATGCGTTGTGGGTTATGAGTTATACGTTATGCGTTTTGCGTTATGCGTTATGAGTTACACGTTATGCGTTATGCGTTATGCGTTGTGGGTTATGAGTTATACGTTATGCGTTTTGCGTTATGCGTTATGCGTTATGCGTTATGCGTTATGCGTTATGCGTTATGAGTTATACGTTATGCGTTATGCGTTATGCGTTATGCGTTATGCGTTATGCGATATGCGTGATGCGTTATGATTTATGCGTTATGCGTTATGAGTTACACGTTATGCGTTATGCGTTATGCGTTGTGGGTTATGAGTTATACGTTATGCGTTTTGCGTTATGCGTTATGCGTTATGCGTTATGCGTTATGCGTTATGCGTTATGCGTTATGCGTTATGCGTTATACGTTATGCGTTATGCGTTATGCGTTATGCGTTATGCGTTATGCGTTATGCGTTATGCGTTATGCGTTATGCGTTATGCGTTATGCGTTATGCGTTATGCGTTATGCGTTATGCGATATGCGTGATGCGTTATGATTTATGCGTTATGCGTTATGAGTTACACGTTATGCGTTATGCGTTATGCGTTGTGGGTTATGAGTTATACGTTATGCGTTTTGCGTTATGCGTTATGCGTTATGCGTTATGCGTTATGCGTTATGCGTTATGCGTTATGCGTTATGCGTTATGCGTTATGCGTTATGCGTTATGCGTTATGCGTTATGCGTTATGCGTTATGCTTTATGCGTTATACGTTATGCGTTATGCGTTATGCGTTAAGCGTTATGCGTTATGCGTTATGCGTTATACGTTATGCTTTATGCGTTGTGCGTTATACGTTTGCGTTATGCGTTATGCGTTATGCGTTATGCGTTATGCGTTATGCGTTATGCGTTATGCGTTATGCGTTATGCGTTATGCGTTATGCTTTATTCGTTATGCGTTATCCGTTATGCGTTAGGCGTTATGCGTTTTGCGTTATACGTTATGCTTTATGCGTTGTGCGTTATACGTTTGCGTTATGCGTTATGCGTTATGCGTTATGCGTTATGCGTTATGCGTTATGCGTTATGCGTTACGCGTTATGCGTTACGTGTTATGCGTTAAGCTTTATGCGTTATGCGTTATGCGTTTTGCTTTATGCGTTATGCGTTATGCGTTATGCGTTATGCGGTATGCGTTATGCGTTATGCGTTATGTGTTATGCGTTATGCGTTTTGCGGTATTCGTATGCGTTATGTGTTATGCGTTATGCTTTATGCGTTATGCATTAGTTGTTATGCGTTTTGCGGTATTCGTTATGCGTTGTGGATTATGCGTTATGCGTTAGGCGTTGTTCGTTTTGCGTTATGCATTGTGCGTTATACGTTTGCGTTATGCGTTATGCGTTATGCGTTATGCGTTATGCGTTATGCGTTATGCATTATGCGTTATGCGTTATGCGTTATGCTTTATGCGTTATGCGTTATGCGTTATGCGTTATGCTTTATGCTTTATGCTTTATGCGTTATGCGTTATGCGTTATGCGTTATACGGTATGCGTTATGCGTTATGCGTTATGCGTTATGCGTTATGCGTTATGCGTTATGCGTTATGCGTTATGCTTTATGCGTTATGCCTTATGCGTTTTGCTTAATGCGTTATGCGTTAGGCGTTATGCGTTATACGTTATGCTTTATGCGTGATGCGTTATGCTTTATGCGTTATGCGTTATGCGTTATGCGTTATGCTTTATGCGTTTGCGTTATGCGTTATGCGTTATGCTTTATGCGTTATGCGTTATGCGTTATGCGTTATGCGTTATGCGTTATGCGTTATGAGTTATACGTTATGCGTTATGCGTTATGCGTTGTGGGTTATGAGTTATACGTTATGCGTTTTGCGTTATGCGTTATGAGTTACACGTTATGCGTTATGCGTTATGCGTTGTGGGTTATGAGTTATACGTTATGCGTTTTGCGTTATGCGTTATGCGTTATGCGTTATGCGTTATGCGTTATGCGTTATGCGTTATGAGTTATACGTTATGCGTTATGCGTTATGCGTTATACGTTATGCGATATGCGTGATGCGTTATGATTTATGCGTTATGCGTTATGAGTTACACGTTATGCGTTATGCGTTATGCGTTGTGGGTTATGAGTTATACGTTATGCGTTTTGCGTTATGCGTTATGCGTTATGCGTTATGCGTTATGCGTTATGCGTTATGCGTTATGCGTTATGAGTTATACGTTATGCGTTATGCGTTATGCGTTATGCGTTATGCGTTATGCGTTATGCGTTATGCGTTATGCGTTATGCGTTATGCGTTATGCGTTATGCGATATGCGTGATGCGTTATGATTTATGCGTTATGCGTTATGAGTTACACGTTATGCGTTATGCGTTATGCGTTGTGGGTTATGAGTTATACGTTATGCGTTTTGCGTTATGCGTTATGCGTTATGCGTTATGCGTTATGCGTTATGCGTTATGCGTTATGCGTTATGCGTTATGCGTTATGCGTTATGCGTTATGCGTTATGCGTTATGCTTTATGCGTTATACGTTATGCGTTATGCGTTATGCGTTAAGCGTTATGCGTTATGCGTTATGCGTTATACGTTATGCTTTATGCGTTGTGCGTTATACGTTTGCGTTATGCGTTATGCGTTATGCGTTATGCGTTATGCGTTATGCGTTATGCGTTATGCGTTATGCTTTATTCGTTATGCGTTATCCGTTATGCGTTAGGCGTTATGCGTTTTGCGTTATACGTTATGCTTTATGCGTTGTGCGTTATACGTTTGCGTTATGCGTTATGCGTTATGCGTTATGTGTTATGCGTTATGCTTTATGCGTTATGCGTTATACGTTATGCTTTATGCGTTGTGCGTTATACGTTTGCGTTATTCGTTATGAGTTATGCGTTATGCGTTATGCGTTATGCGTTATGCGTTATGCGTTACGCGTTATGCGTTACGTGTTATGCGTTAAGCTTTATGCGTTATGCGTTATGCGTTTTGCTTTATGCGTTATGCGTTATGCGTTATGCGTTATGCGGTATGCGTTATGCGTTATGCGTTATGTGTTATGCGTTATGCGTTTTGCGGTATTCGTTATGCATTATGTGTTATGCGTTATGCTTTATGCGTTATGCGATAGTTGTTATGCGTTTTGCGGTATTCGTTATGCGTTGTGGATTATGCGTTATGCGTTAGGCGTTGTTCGTTATGCGTTATGCATTGTGCGTTATACGTTTGCGTTATGCGTTATGCGTTATGCGTTATGCGTTATGCGTTATGCGTTATGCGTTATGCGTTATGCATTATGCGATATGCGTTATGCGTTATGCTTTATGCGTTATGCGTTATGCGTTATGCGTTATGCTTTATGCTTTATGCTTTATGCGTTATGCGTTATGCGTTATGCGTTATACGGTATGCGTTATGCGTTATGCGTTATGCGTTATGCGTTATGCGTTATGCGTTATGCGTTATGCGTTATGCTTTATGCGTTATGCCTTATGCGTTTTGCTTAATGCGTTATGCGTTAGGCGTTATGCGTTATACGTTATGCTTTATGCGTGATGCGTTATGCTTTATGCGTTATGCGTTATGCGTTATGCGTTATGCTTTACGCGTTTGCGTTATGCGTTATGCGTTATGCTTTATGCGTTATGCGTTATGCGTTATGCGTTATGCGTTATGCGTTATGCGTTATGCGTTATGCGTTATGCGTTATGCGTTATGCGTTATGCGTTATGCGTTATGCGTTATGCGTTATGCGTTATGCGTTATGCGTTATGCGTTATGCGTTATGCGTTATGCGTTATGCGTTATGCGTTATGCGTTATGCGTTATGCGTTATGCGTTATGCGTTATGCGTTATGCGTTATGCGTTATGCGTTATGCGTTACGCGTTATGCGTTACGCGTTACGCGTTACCCTTTATGCGTTATGCGTTAAGCGGAATGCGTTATGCGTTATGTGTTATACGTTATGCTTTATGCGTTGTGCGTTATACGTTTGCGTTATGCGTTATGCGTTATGCGTTATGCGTTATGCGTTATGCTTTATGCGTTATGCGTGATCCGTTATGCGTTAGGCGTTATGCTTTATGCGTGATGCGTTATGCTTTATGCGTTATGCGATATGCGTGATGCGTTATGCTTTATGCGTTATGCGTTATGAGTTATGCGTTATGCGTTATGCGTTATGCGTTATGCGTTATGCGTTATGCGTTGTGCGTTATACGTTTGCGTTATGCGTTATGCGTTATGCGTTATGCGTTATGCTTTATGCCTTATGCGTTTTGCTTAATGCGTTATGCGTTAGGCGTTATGCGTTATACGTTATGCTTTATGCGTGATGCGTTATGCTTTATGCGTTATGCGTTATGCGTTATGCGTTATGCTTTATGCGTTTGCGTTATGCGTTATGCGTTATGCGTTATGCTTTATGCTTTATGCTTTATGCGTTATGCGTTATGCGTTATGCGTTATACGGTATGCGTTATGCGTTATGCGTTATGCGTTATGCGTTATGCGTTATGCGTTATGCGTTATGCGTTATGCGTTATGCGTTATGCGTTATGCTTTATGCGTTATGCCTTATGCGTTTTGCTTAATGCGTTATGCGTTAGGCGTTATGCGTTATACGTTATGCTTTATGCGTGATGCGTTATGCTTTATGCGTTATGCGTTATGCGTTATGCGTTATGCTTTATGCGTTTGCGTTATGCGTTATGCGTTATGCTTTATGCGTTATGCGTTATGCGTTATGCGTTATGCGTTATGCGTTATGCGTTATGCGTTATGAGTTATACGTTATGCGTTATGCGTTATGCGTTGTGGGTTATGAGTTATACGTTATGCGTTTTGCGTTATGCGTTATGAGTTACACGTTATGCGTTATGCGTTATGCGTTGTGGGTTATGAGTTATACGTTATGCGTTTTGCGTTATGCGTTATGCGTTATGCGTTATGCGTTATGCGTTATTCGTTATGCGTTATGAGTTATACGTTATGCGTTATGCGTTATGCGTTATGCGTTATACGTTATGCGATATGCGTGATGCGTTATGATTTATGCGTTATGCGTTATGAGTTACACGTTATGCGTTTTGCGTTATGCGTTGTGGGTCATGAGTTATACGTTATGCGTTTTGCGTTATGCGTTATGCGTTATGCGTTATGCGTTATGCGTTATGCGTTATGCGTTATGCGTTATGCGTTATGAGTTATACGTTATGCGTTATGCGTTATGCGTTATGCGTTATGCGTTATGCGTTATGCGTTATGCGTTATGCGTTATGCGTTATGCGTTATGCGTTATGCGTTATGCGATATGCGTGATGCGTTATGATTTATGCGTTATGCGTTATGAGTTACACGTTATGCGTTATGCGTTATGCGTTGTGGGTTATGAGTTATACGTTATGCGTTTTGCGTTATGCGTTATGCGTTATGCGTTATGCGTTATGCGTTATGCGTTATGCGTTATGCGTTATGCGTTATGCGTTATGCGTTATGCGTTATGCGTTATGCGTTATGCGTTATGCGTTATGCTTTATGCGTTATACGTTATGCGTTATGCGTTATGCGTTAAGCGTTATGCGTTATGCGTTATGCGTTATACGTTATGCTTTATGCGTTGTGCGTTATACGTTTGCGTTATGCGTTATGCGTTATGCGTTATGCGTTATGCGTTATGCGTTATGCGTTATGCGTTATGCGTTATGCTTTATTCGTTATGCGTTATCCGTTATGCGTTAGGCGTTATGCGTTTTGCGTTATACGTTATGCTTTATGCGTTGTGCGTTATACGTTTGCGTTATGCGTTATGCGTTATGCGTTATGCGTTGTGGGTTATGAGTTATACGTTATGCGTTTTGCGTTATGCGTTATGCGTTATGCGTTATGCGTTATGCGTTATGCGTTATGCGTTATGCGTTATGCGTTATGCGTTATGCGTTATGCGTTATGCGTTATGCGTTATGCGTTATGCTTTATGCGTTATACGTTATGCGTTATGCGTTATGCGTTAAGCGTTATGCGTTATGCGTTATGCGTTATACGTTATGCTTTATGCGTTGTGCGTTATACGTTTGCGTTATGCGTTATGCGTTATGCGTTATGCGTTATGCGTTATGCGTTATGCGTTACGCGTTATGCGTTACGTGTTATGCGTTAAGCTTTATGCGTTATGCGTTATGCGTTTTGCTTTATGCGTTATGCGTTATGCGTTATGCGTTATGCGGTATGCGTTATGCGTTATGCGTTATGTGTTATGCGTTATGCGTTTTGCGGTATTCGTTATGCGTTATGTGTTATGCGTTATGCTTTATGCGTTATGCATTAGTTGTTATGCGTTTTGCGGTATTCGTTATGCGTTGTGGATTATGCGTTATGCGTTAGGCGTTGTTCGTTTTGCGTTATGCATTGTGCGTTATACGTTTGCGTTATGCGTTATGCGTTATGCGTTATGCGTTATGCGTTATGCGTTATGCATTATGCGTTATGCGTTATGCGTTATGCTTTATGCGTTATGCGTTATGCGTTATGCGTTATGCTTTATGCTTTATGCTTTATGCGTTATGCGTTATGCGTTATGCGTTATACGGTATGCGTTATGCGTTATGCGTTATGCGTTATGCGTTATGCGTTATGCGTTATGCGTTATGCGTTATGCTTTATGCGTTATGCCTTATGCGTTTTGCTTAATGCGTTATGCGTTATGCGTTATGCGTTATACGTTATGCTTTATGCGTGATGCGTTATGCTTTATGCGTTATGCGTTATGCGTTATGCGTTATGCTTTATGCGTTTGCGTTATGCGTTATGCGTTATGCTTTATGCGTTATGCGTTATGCGTTATGCGTTATGCGTTATGCGTTATGCGTTATGAGTTATACGTTATGCGTTATGCGTTATGCGTTGTGGGTTATGAGTTATACGTTATGCGTTTTGCGTTATGCGTTATGAGTTACACGTTATGCGTTATGCGTTATGCGTTGTGGGTTATGAGTTATACGTTATGCGTTTTGCGTTATGCGTTATGCGTTATGCGTTATGCGTTATGCGTTATGCGTTATGCGTTATGAGTTATACGTTATGCGTTATGCGTTATGCGTTATGCGTTATGCGTTATACGTTATGCGATATGCGTGATGCGTTATGATTTATGCGTTATGCGTTATGAGTTACACGTTATGCGTTATGCGTTATGCGTTGTGGGTTATGAGTTATACGTTATGCGTTTTGCGTTATGCGTTATGCGTTATGCGTTATGCGTTATGCGTTATGCGTTATGCGTTATGCGTTATGCGTTATGAGTTATACGTTATGCGTTATGCGTTATGCGTTATGCGTTATGCGTTATGCGTTATGCGTTATGCGTTATGCGTTATGCGTTATGCGTTATGCGTTATGCGTTATGCGATATGCGTGATGCGTTATGATTTATGCGTTATGCGTTATGAGTTACACGTTATGCGTTATGCGTTATGCGTTGTGGGTTATGAGTTATACGTTATGCGTTTTGCGTTATGCGTTATGCGTTATGCGTTATGCGTTATGCGTTATGCGTTATGCGTTATGCGTTATGCGTTATGCGTTATGCGTTATGCGTTATGCGTTATGCGTTATGCGTTATGCTTTATGCGTTATACGTTATGCGTTATGCGTTATGCGTTAAGCGTTATGCGTTATGCGTTATGCGTTATACGTTATGCTTTATGCGTTGTGCGTTATACGTTTGCGTTATGCGTTATGCGTTATGCGTTATGCGTTATGCGTTATGCGTTATGCGTTATGCGTTATGCTTTATTCGTTATGCGTTATCCGTTATGCGTTAGGCGTTATGCGTTTTGCGTTATACGTTATGCTTTATGCGTTGTGCGTTATACGTTTGCGTTATGCGTTATGCGTTATGCGTTATGTGTTATGCGTTATGCTTTATGCGTTATGCGTTATACGTTATGCTTTATGCGTTGTGCGTTATACGTTTGCGTTATTCGTTATGAGTTATGCGTTATGCGTTATGCGTTATGCGTTATGCGTTATGCGTTACGCGTTATGCGTTACGTGTTATGCGTTAAGCTTTATGCGTTATGCGTTATGCGTTTTGCTTTATGCGTTATGCGTTATGCGTTATGCGTTATGCGGTATGCGTTATGCGTTATGCGTTATGTGTTATGCGTTATGCGTTTTGCGGTATTCGTTATGCATTATGTGTTATGCGTTATGCTTTATGCGTTATGCGATAGTTGTTATGCGTTTTGCGGTATTCGTTATGCGTTGTGGATTATGCGTTATGCGTTAGGCGTTGTTCGTTATGCGTTATGCATTGTGCGTTATACGTTTGCGTTATGCGTTATGCGTTATGCGTTATGCGTTATGCGTTATGCGTTATGCGTTATGCATTATGCGTTATGCGTTATGCGTTATGCTTTATGCGTTATGCGTTATGCGTTATGCGTTATGCTTTATGCTTTATGCTTTATGCGTTATGCGTTATGCGTTATGCGTTATACGGTATGCGTTATGCGTTATGCGTTATGCGTTATGCGTTATGCGTTATGCGTTATGCGTTATGCGTTATGCGTTATGCTTTATGCGTTATGCCTTATGCGTTTTGCTTAATGCGTTATGCGTTAGGCGTTATGCGTTATACGTTATGCTTTATGCGTGATGCGTTATGCTTTATGCGTTATGCGTTATGCGTTATGCGTTATGCTTTATGCGTTTGCGTTATGCGTTATGCGTTATGCTTTATGCGTTATGCGTTATGCGTTATGCGTTATGCGTTATGCGTTATGCGTTATGCGTTATGCGTTATGCGTTATGCGTTATGCGTTATGCGTTATGCGTTATGCGTTATGCGTTATGCGTTATGCGTTATGCGTTATGCGTTATGCGTTATGCGTTATGCGTTATGCGTTATGCGTTATGCGTTATGCGTTATGCGTTATGCGTTATGCGTTATGCGTTATGCGTTATGCGTTATGCGTTATGCGTTACGCGTTATGCGTTACGCGTTACGCGTTACCCTTTATGCGTTATGCGTTAAGCGGAATGCGTTATGCGTTATGTGTTATACGTTATGCTTTATGCGTTGTGCGTTATACGTTTGCGTTATGCGTTATGCGTTATGCGTTATGCGTTATGCGTTATGCTTTATGCGTTATGCGTGATCCGTTATGCGTTATGCGTTATGCTTTATGCGTGATGCGTTATGCTTTATGCGTTATGCGATATGCGTGATGCGTTATGCTTTATGCGTTATGCGTTATGAGTTATGCGTTATGCGTTATGCGTTATGCGTTATGCGTTATGCGTTGTGCGTTATACGTTTGCGTTATGCGTTATGCGTTATGCGTTATGCGTTATGCTTTATGCCTTATGCGTTTTGCTTAATGCGTTATGCGTTAGGCGTTATGCGTTATACGTTATGCTTTATGCGTGATGCGTTATGCTTTATGCGTTATGCGTTATGCGTTATGCGTTATGCTTTATGCGTTTGCGTTATGCGTTATGCGTTATGCGTTATGCTTTATGCTTTATGCTTTATGCGTTATGCGTTATGCGTTATGCGTTATACGGTATGCGTTATGCGTTATGCGTTATGCGTTATGCGTTATGCGTTATGCGTTATGCGTTATGCGTTATGCGTTATGCGTTATGCGTTATGCTTTATGCGTTATGCCTTATGCGTTTTGCTTAATGCGTTATGCGTTAGGCGTTATGCGTTATACGTTATGCTTTATGCGTGATGCGTTATGCTTTATGCGTTATGCGTTATGCGTTATGCGTTATGCTTTATGCGTTTGCGTTATGCGTTATGCGTTATGCTTTATGCGTTATGCGTTATGCGTTATGCGTTATGCGTTATGCGTTATGCGTTATGAGTTATACGTTATGCGTTATGCGTTATGCGTTGTGGGTTATGAGTTATACGTTATGCGTTTTGCGTTATGCGTTATGAGTTACACGTTATGCGTTATGCGTTATGCGTTGTGGGTTATGAGTTATACGTTATGCGTTTTGCGTTATGCGTTATGCGTTATGCGTTATGCGTTATGCGTTATTCGTTATGCGTTATGAGTTATACGTTATGCGTTATGCGTTATGCGTTATGCGTTATACGTTATGCGATATGCGTGATGCGTTATGATTTATGCGTTATGCGTTATGAGTTACACGTTATGCGTTTTGCGTTATGCGTTGTGGGTCATGAGTTATACGTTATGCGTTTTGCGTTATGCGTTATGCGTTATGCGTTATGCGTTATGCGTTATGCGTTATGCGTTATGCGTTATGAGTTATACGTTATGCGTTATGCGTTATGCGTTATGCGTTATGCGTTATGCGTTATGCGTTATGCGTTATGCGTTATGCGTTATGCGTTATGCGTTATGCGTTATGCGTTATGCGATATGCGTGATGCGTTATGATTTATGCGTTATGCGTTATGAGTTACACGTTATGCGTTATGCGTTATGCGTTGTGGGTTATGAGTTATACGTTATGCGTTTTGCGTTATGCGTTATGCGTTATGCGTTATGCGTTATGCGTTATGCGTTATGCGTTATGCGTTATGCGTTATGCGTTATGCGTTATGCGTTATGCGTTATGCGTTATGCTTTATGCGTTATACGTTATGCGTTATGCGTTATGCGTTAAGCGTTATGCGTTATGCGTTATGCGTTATACGTTATGCTTTATGCGTTGTGCGTTATACGTTTGCGTTATGCGTTATGCGTTATGCGTTATGCGTTATGCGTTATGCGTTATGCGTTATGCGTTATGCGTTATGCGTTATGCTTTATTCGTTATGCGTTATCCGTTATGCGTTAGGCGTTATGCGTTTTGCGTTATACGTTATGCTTTATGCGTTGTGCGTTATACGTTTGCGTTATGCGTTATGCGTTATGCGTTATGTGTTATGCGTTATGCTTTATGCGTTATGCGTTATACGTTATGCTTTATGCGTTGTGCGTTATACGTTTGCGTTATTCGTTATGCGTTATGCGTTATGCGTTATGCGTTATGCGTTATGCGGTATGCGTTATGCGTTACGCGTTATGCGTTACGTGTTATGCGTTAAGCTTTATGCGTTATGCGTTATGCGTTTTGCTTTATGCGTTATGCGTTATGCGTTATGCGTTATGCGGTATGCGTTATGCGTTATGCGTTATGTGTTATGCGTTATGCGTTTTGCTGTATTCGTTATGCGTTATGTGTTATGCGTTATGCTTTATGCGTTATGCGTTAGTTGTTATGCGTTTTGCGGTATTCGTTATGCGTTGTGGATTATGCGTTATGCGTTAGGCGTTGTTCGTTATGCGTTATGCATTGTGCGTTATACGTTTGCGTTATGCGTTATGCGTTATGCGTTATGCGTTATACGGTATGCGTTATGCGTTATGCGTTATGCGTTATGCGTTATGCGTTATGCGTTATGCGTTATGCGTTATGCTTTATGCGTTATGCCTTATGCGTTTTGCTTAATGCGTTATGCGTTAGGCGTTATGCGTTATACGTTATGCTTTATGCGTGATGCGTTATGCTTTATGCGTTATGCGTTATGCGTTATGCGTTATGCTTTATGCGTTATGCGTTATGCGTTATGCGTTATGCGTTATGCGTTATGCGTTATGCGTTATGCGTTATGCGTTATGCGTTATGCGTTATGCGTTATGCGTTATGCGTTATGCGTTATGCGGTATGCGTTATGCGTTATGCGTTATGTGTTATGCGTTATGCGTTTTGCTGTATTCGTTATGCGTTATGTGTTATGCGTTATGCTTTATGCGTTATGCGTTAGTTGTTATGCGTTTTGCGGTATTCGTTATGCGTTGTGGATTATGCGTTATGCGTTAGGCGTTGTTCGTTATGCGTTATGCATTGTGCGTTATACGTTTGCGTTATGCGTTATGCGTTATGCGTTATGCGTTATACGGTATGCGTTATGCGTTATGCGTTATGCGTTATGCGTTATGCGTTATGCGTTATGCGTTATGCGTTATGCTTTATGCGTTATGCCTTATGCGTTTTGCTTAATGCGTTATGCGTTAGGCGTTATGCGTTATACGTTATGCTTTATGCGTGATGCGTTATGCTTTATGCGTTATGCGTTATGCGTTATGCGTTATGCTTTATGCGTTTGCGTTATGCGTTATGCGTTATGCTTTATGCGTTATGCGTTATGCGTTATGCGTTATGCGTTATGCGTTATGCGTTATGCGTTATGCGTTATGCGTTATGCGTTATGCGTTATGCGTTATGCGTTATGCGTTATGCGTTATGCGTTATGCGTTATGCGTTATGCGTTATGCGTTATGCGTTATGCGTTATGCGTTATGCGTTATGCGTTATGCGTTATGCGTTATGCGTTATGCGTTATGCGTTACGCGTTATGCGTTACGCGTTACGCGTTACCCTTTATGCGTTATGCGTTAAGCGGAATGCGTTATGCGTTAAGTGTTATACGTTATGCTTTATGCGTTGTGCGTTATACGTTTGCGTTATGCGTTATGCGTTATGCGTTATGCGTTATGCGTTATGCGTTATGCGTTATGCGTTATGCGTGATCCGTTATGCGTTAGGCGTTATGCTTTATGCGTGATGCGTTATGCTTTATGCGTTATGCGATATGCGTGATGCGTTATGCTTTATGCGTTATGCGTTATGAGTTATGCGTTATGCGTTATGCGTTATGCGTTATGCGTTATGCGTTATGCGTTATGCGTTATGCGTTATGCGTTATGCGTTATGCGTTATGCGTTATGCGTTTTGCTTAATGCGTTATGCGTTAGGCGTTATGCGTTATACGTTATGCTTTTTGCGTGATGCGTTATGCTTTATGCGTTATGCGTTATGCGTTAGGCGTTATGCTTTATGCGTTTGCGTTATGCGTTATGCGTTATGCTTTATGCGTTATGCGTTATGCGTTATGCGTTATGCGTTATGCGTTATGAGTTATACGTTATGCGTTATGCGTTATGCGTTGTGGGTTATGAGTTATACGTTATGCGTTTTGCGTTATGCGTTATGAGTTACACGTTATGCGTTATGCGTTATGCGTTGTGGGTTATGAGTTATACGTTATGCGTTATGCGTTATACGTTATGCTTTATGCGTTGTGCGTTATACGTTTGCGTTATGCGTTATGCGTTATGCGTTATGCGTTATGCGTTATGCGTTATGCGTTATGCTTTATGCGTTATGCGTGATCCGTTATGCGTTAGGCGTTATGCTTTATGCGTGATGCGTTATGCTTTATGCGTTATGCGATATGCGTGATGCGTTATGCTTTATGCGTTATGCGTTATGCGTTATGCGTTATGCGTTATGCGTTATGCGTTATGCGTTATGCGTTATGCGTTATGCGTTATGCGTTATGCGTTATGCGTTATGCGTTTTGCTTAATGCGTTATGCGTTAGGCGTTATGCGTTATACGTTATGCTTTTTGCGTGATGCGTTATGCTTTATGCGTTATGCGTTATGCGTTATGCGTTATGCGTTATGCGTTTGCGTTATGCGTTATGCGTTATGCTTTATGCGTTATGCGTTATGCGTTATGCGTTATGCGTTATGCGTTATGCGTTATGAGTTATACGTTATGCGTTATGCGTTATGCGTTGTGGGTTATGAGTTATACGTTATGCGTTTTGCGTTATGCGTTATGAGTTACACGTTATGCGTTATGCGTTATGCGTTGTGGGTTATGAGTTATACGTTATGCGTTATGCGTTATGCGTTATGCGTTATGCGTTATGCGTTATGCGTTATGCGTTATGCGTTATGCGTTATGCGTTATGCGTTATGCGATATGCGTGATGCGTTATGATTTATGCGTTATGCGTTATGAGTTACACGTTATGCGTTATGCGTTATGCGTTGTGGGTTATGAGTTATACGTTATGCGTTTTGCGTTATGCGTTATGCGTTATGCGTTATGCGTTATGCGTTATGCGTTATGCGTTATGCGTTATGCGTTATGCGTTATGCGTTATGCGTTATGCGTTATGCGTTATGCGTTATGCGTTATGCGTTATGCGTTATGCGTTATGCGTTATGCGTTATGAGTTATACGTTATGCGTTATGCGTTATGCGTTGTGGGTTATGAGTTATACGTTATGCGTTTTGCGTTATGCGTTATGGGTTACACGTTATGCGTTATGCGTTATGCGTTGTGGGTTATGAGTTATACGTTATGCGTTATGCGTTATGCGTTATGCGTTATGCGTTATGCGTTATGCGTTATGAGTTACACGTTATGCGTTATGCGTTATGCGTTGTGGGTTATGAGTTATACGTTATGCGTTTTGCGTTATGCGTTATGCGTTATGCGTTATGCGTTATGCGTTATGCGTTATGCGTTATGCTTTATTCGTTATGCGTTATCCGTTATGCGTTAGGCGTTATGCGTTTTGCGTTATACGTTATGCTTTATGCGTTGTGCGTTATACGTTTGCGTTATTCGTTATGCGTTATGCGTTATGCGTTATGCGTTATGCGTTATGCGTTATGCGTTGTGGGTTATGAGTTATACGTTATGCTTTATGCGTTGTGCGTTATACGTTTGCGTTATTCGTTATGCGTTATACGTTATGCTTTATGCGTTGTGCGTTATACGTTTGCGTTATTCGTTATGCGTTATGCGTTATGCGTTATGCGTTATGCGTTATGCGTTATGCGTTATGCGTTACGCGTTATGCGTTACGTGTTATGCGTTAAGCTTTATGCGTTATGCGTTATGCGTTTTGCTTTATGCGTTATGCGTTATGCGTTATGCGGTATGCGTTATGCGTTATACGTTATGCTTTATGCGTGATGCGTTATGCTTTATGCGTTATGCGTTATGCGTTATGCGTTATGCTTTATGCGTTTGCGTTATGCGTTATGCTTTATGCGTTATGCGTGATCCGTTATGCGTTAGGCGTTATGCTTTATGCGTGATGCGTTATGCTTTATGCGTTATGCGATATGCGTGATGCGTTATGCTTTATGCGTTATGCGTTATGAGTTATGCGTTATGCGTTATGCGTTATGCGTTATGCGTTATGCGTTATGCGTTATGCGTTATGCGTTATGCGTTATGCGTTATGCGTTATGCGTTAAGCGTTATGCGTTATGCGTTATGCGTTATGCGTTATACGTTATGCTTTATGCGTTGTGCGTTATACGTTTGCTTTATGCGTTATGCGTTATGTGTTATGCGTTATGCTTTATGCGTTATGCGTGATCCGTTATGCGTTAGGCGTTATGCGTTTTGCGGTATTCGTTATGCGTTATGCATTATGCGTTATGCGTTATACGTTATGCTTTATCCGTGATGCGTTATGCTTTAGGCGTTATAAGTTATGCGTTATGCGTTATGCTTTATGCGTTATGCCTTATGCGTTTTGCTTAATGCGTTATGCGTTATGCATTATGCGTTAGGCGTTGTTCGTTATGCGTTATGCATTGTGCGTTATACGTTTGCGTTATGCGTTATGCGTTATGCTTTATGCGTTATGCGTTATGGGTTATGCGTTGTGCTTTATGCATTATGCGTTATGCGTTGTTCGTTATGCGTTATGCGATGTGCGTTATACGTTTGCGTTATGCGTTATGCGTTATGCTTTATGCGTTATGCGTGATCCGTTATGCGTTAGGCGTTATGCGTTTTGCGGTATTCGTTATGCGTTGTGCATTATGCGTTATGCGTTATACGTTTGCGTTATTTGTTATGCGTTATGCTTTATGCGTTATGCGTTATGCGTTATGCGTTATGCGTTATGCGTTATGTGTTATGCGTTATGCTTTATGCGTTATGCGTTAGTTGTTATGCGTTTTGCGGTATTCGTTATGCGTTGTGGATTATGCGTTATGCGTTAGGCGTTGTTCGTTATGCGTTATGCATTGTGCGTTATACGTTTGCGTTATGCGTTATGCGTTATGCTTTATGCGTTATGAATTATGCGTTATACGGTATGCGTTATGCGTTATGCGTTATGCGTTGTTCGTTATGCGTTATGCGATGGGCGTTATACGTTTGCGTTATGCGTTATGCGTTATGCGTTATGCTTTATGCGTTATGCGTTATGCGTTATGCGTTATGCGTTATGCGTTATGCTTTATGCTTTATGCGTTATGCGTTATGCGTTATACGGTATGCGTTATGCGTTATGCGTTATGCGTTATGCGTTATGCGTTATGCGTAATGCGTTATGCGTTATGCGTTATGCTTTATGCGTGATGCGTTATGCTTTATGCGTTATGCGTTAAGCGTTATGCGTTATGCGTTATGCGTTGTGGGTTATGAGTTATACGTTATGCGTTTTGCGTTATGCGTTATGAGTTACACGTTATGCGTTATGCGTTATGCGTTGTGGGTTATGAGTTATACGTTATGCGTTTTGCGTTATGCGTTATGTGTTATGCGTTATGCGTTATGCGTTATGAGTTATACGTTATGCGTTATGCGTTATGCGTTATGCGTTATGCGTTATGCGTTATGCGTTATGCGTTATGCGTTATGCGTTATGCGTTATGCGATATGCGTGATGCGTTATGCTTTATGCGTTATGCGTTATGAGTTACACGTTATGCGTTATGCGTTATGCGTTATGCGTTATGCTTTATGCGTTATGCGTCATGCGTTATGCGTTATGCGTTAAGCGTTATGCGTTATGCGTTATGCGTTATACGTTATGCTTTATACGTTTCCTTTATGCGTTATGCGTTATGCGTTATGCGTTATGCGTTATGCGTTATGCGTTATGCTTTATTCGTTATGCGTTATCCGTTATGCGTTAGGCGTTATGCGTTTTGCGTTATACGTTATGCTTTATGTGTTGTGCGTTATACGTTTGCGTTATGCGTTATGCGTTATGTGTTATGCGTTATGCTTTATGCGTTATGCGTTATACGTTATGCTTTATGCGTTGTGCGTTATACGTTTGCGTTATTCGTTATGCGTTATGCGTTATGCGTTATGCGTTATGCGTTATGCGTTATGCGTTACGCGTTATGCGTTAAGCTTTATGCGTTATGCGTTATGCGTTTTGCTTTATGCGTTATGCGTTATGCGTTATGCGGTATGCGTTATGCGTTATGCGTTATGTGTTATGCGTTGTGCGTTATACGTTTGCGTTATGCGTTATGCGTTATGCGTTATGCGTTATGCGTTATGCTTTATGCGTTATGCGTGATCCGTTATGCGTTAGGCGTTATGCTTTATGCGTGATACGTTATGCTTTATGCGTTATGCGATATGCGTGATGCGTTATGCTTTATGCGTTATGCGTTATGAGTTATGCGTTATGCGTTATGCGTTATGCGTTATGCGTTATGCGTTATGCGTTATGCGTTATGCGTTATGCGTTAAGCGTTATGCGTTATGCGTTATGCGTTATGCGTTATACGTTATGCTTTATGCGTTGTGCGTTATACGTTTGCTTTATGCGTTATGCGTTATGTGTTATGCGTTATGCTTTATGCGTTATGCGTGATCCGTTATGCGTTAGGCGTTATGCGTTTTGCGGTATTCGTTATGCGTTATGCATTATGCGTTATGCGTTATGCGTTATGCTTTATGCGTGATGCGTTATGCTTTAGGCGTTATGCGTTATGCGTTATGCTTTATGCGTTATGCCTTATGCGTTTTGCTTAATGCGTTATGCGTTATGCATTATGCGTTAGGCGTTGTTCGTTATGCGTTATGCATTATGCGTTATGCGTTATACGTTATGCTTTATGCGTGATGCGTTATGCTTTAGGCGTTATGCGTTATGCGTTATGCGTTATGCTTTATGCGTTATGCCTTATGCGTTTTGCTTAATGCGTTATGCGTTATGCATTATGCGTTAGGCGTTGTTCGTTATGCGTTATGCATTGTGCGTTATACGTTTGCGTTATGCGTTATGCGTTATGCTTTATGCGTTATGCGTTATGGGTTATGCGTTGTGCTTTATGCATTATGCGTTATGCGTTGTTCGTTATGCGTTATGCGATGTGCGTTATACGTTTGCGTTATGCGTTATGCGTTATGCTTTATGCGTTATGCGTGATCCGTTATGCGTTAGGCGTTATGCGTTTTGCGGTATTCGTTATGCGTTGTGCATTATGCGTTATGCGTTATACGTTTGCGTTATGCGTTATGCGTTATGCGTTATGCGTTATGCGTTATGCGTTATGCGTTATGCGTTATGCGTTATGTGTTATGCGTTATGCTTTATGCGTTATGCGTTAGTTGTTATGCGTTTTGCGGTATTCGTTATGCGTTGTGGATTATGCGTTATGCGTTAGGCGTTGTTCGTTATGCGTTATGCATTGTGCGTTATACGTTTGCGTTATGCGTTATGCGTTATGCTTTATGCGTTATGAATTATGCGTTATACGGTATGCGTTATGCGTTATGCGTTATGCGTTGTTCGTTATGCGTTATGCGATGGGCGTTATACGTTTGCGTTATGCGTTATGCGTTATGCGTTATGCTTTATGCGTTATGCGTTATGCGTTATGCGTTATGCTTTATGCTTTATGCTTTATGCGTTATGCGTTATGCGTTATACGGTATGCGTTATGCGTTATGCGTTATGCGTTATGCGTTATGCGTTATGCGTAATGCGTTATGCGTTATGCGTTATGCTTTATGCGTGATGCGTTATGCTTTATGCGTTATGCGTTAAGCGTTATGCGTTATGCGTTATGCGTTATGCGTTATGCGTTATGCGTTATGCGTTATGCGTTATGCGTTATGCGTTGTGGGTTATGAGTTATACGTTATGCGTTTTGCGTTATGCGTTATGAGTTACACGTTATGCGTTATGCGTTATGCGTTGTGGGTTATGAGTTATACGTTATGCGTTTTGCGTTATGCGTTATGTGTTATGCGTTATGCGTTATGCGTTATGAGTTATACGTTATGCGTTATGCGTTATGCGTTATGCGTTATGCGTTATGCGTTATGCGTTATGCGTTATGCGTTATGCGTTATGCGTTATGCGTTATGCGATATGCGTGATGCGTTATGCTTTATGCGTTATGCGTTATGAGTTACACGTTATGCGTTATGCGTTATGCGTTATGCGTTATGCTTTATGCGTTAGGCGTTATGCGTTTTGCGTTATACGTTATGCTTTATGCGTTGTGCGTTATACGTTTGCGTTATGCGTTATGCGTTATGTGTTATGCGTTATGCTTTATGCGTTATGCGTGATACGTTATGCTTTATGCGTTGTGCGTTATACGTTTGCGTTATTCGTTATGCGTTATGCGTTATGCGTTATGCGTTATGCGTTATGCGTTATGCGTTAAGCGTTATGCGTTAAGCTTTATGCGTTATGCGTTATGCGTTTTGCTTTATGCGTTATGCGTTATGCGTTATGCGGTATGCGTTATGCGTTATGCGTTATGTGTTATGCGTTGTGCGTTATACGTTTGCGTTATGCGTTATGCGTTATGCGTTATGCGTTATGCGTTATGCTTTATGCGTTATGCGTGATCCGTTATGCGTTAGGCGTAATGCTTTATGCGTGATGCGTTATGCTTTATGCGTTATGCGATAATCGTGATGCGTTATGCTATATGCGTTATGCGTTATGTGTTATGCGTTATGCATTATGCGTTATGCGTTATGCGTTATGCGTTATGCGTTATGCGTTATGCGTTATGCGTTATGCGTTAAGCGTTATGCGTTATGCGTTATGCGTTATGCGTTATACGTTATGCTTTATGCGTTGTGCGTTATACGTTTGCTTTATGCGTTATGCGTTATGTGTTATGCGTTATGCTTTATGCGTTATGCGTGATCCGTTATGCGTTAGGCGTTATGCGTTTTGCGGTATTCGTTATGCGTTATGCATTATGCGTTATGCGTTATACCTTATGCTTTATGCGTGATGCGTTATGCTTTAGGCGTTATGCGTTATGCGTTATGCGTTATGCGTTATGCGTTATGCGTTTTGCTTAATGCGTTATGCGTTATGCATTATGCGTTAGGCGTTGTTCGTTATGCGTTATGCATTGTGCGTTATACGTTTGCGTTATGCGTTATGCGTTATGCTTTATGCTTTATGCGTTATGGGTTATGCGTTGTGCTTTATGCATTATGCGTTATGCGTTGTTCGTTATGCGTTATGCGATGTGCGTTATACGTTTGCGTTATGCGTTATGCGTTATGCTTTATGCGTTATGCGTGATCCGTTATGCGTTAGGCGTTATGCGTTTTGCGGTATTCGTTATGCGTTGTGCATTATGCGTTATGCGTTATACGTTTCGCGTTATGCGTTATGCGTTATGCGTTATGCGTTATGCGTTATGCGTTATGCGTTATGCGTTATGCGTTATGCGTTATGTGTTATGCGTTATGCTTTATGCGTTATGCGTTAGTTGTTATGCGTTTTGCGGTATTCGTTATGCGTTGTGGATTATGCGTTATGCGTTAGGCGTTGTTCGTTATGCGTTATGCATTGTGCGTTATACGTTTGCGTTATGCGTTATGCGTTATGCTTTATGCGTTATGAATTATGCGTTATACGGTATGCGTTATGCGTTATGCGTTATGCGTTGTTCGTTATGCGTTATGCGATGGGCGTTATACGTTTGCGTTATGCGTTATGCGTTATGCGTTATGCTTTATGCGTTATGCGTTATGCGTTATGCGTTATGCTTTATGCTTTATGCTTTATGCGTTATGCGTTATGCGTTATACGGTATGCGTTATGCGTTATGCGTTATGCGTTATGCGTTATGCGTTATGCGTAATGCGTTATGCGTTATGCGTTATGCTTTATGCGTGATGCGTTATGCTTTATGCGTTATGCGTTAAGCGTTATGCGTTATGCGTTATGCGTTATGCGTTATGCGTTATGCGTTATGCGTTATGCGTTATGCGTTATGCGTTATGCGTTATGCGTTATGCGTTGTGGGTTATGAGTTATACGTTATGCGTTTTGCGTTATGCGTTATGAGTTACACGTTATGCGTTATGCGTTATGCGTTGTGGGTTATGAGTTATACGTTATGCGTTTTGCGTTATGCGTTATGTGTTATGCGTTATGCGTTATGCGTTATGAGTTATACGTTATGCGTTATGCGTTATGCGTTATGCGTTATGCGTTATGCGTTATGCGTTATGCGTTATGCGTTATGCGTTATGCGATATGCGTGATGCGTTATGCTTTATGCGTTATGCGTTATGAGTTACACGTTATGCGTTATGCGTTATGCGTTATGCGTTATGCGTTATGCGTTATGCGTTATGCGTTATGCGTTATGCTTTATGCGTTATGCGTTATGCGTTATGCGTTATGCGTTAAGCGTTATGCGTTATGCGTTATGCGTTATACGTTATGCTTTATGCGTTGTGCGTTATACGTTTGCTTTATGCGTTATGCGTTATGCCTTATGCGTTATGCGTTATGCGTTATGCGTTATGCTTTATTCGTTATGCGTTATCCGTTATGCGTTAGGCGTTATGCGTTTTGCGTTATACGTTATGCTTTATGCGTTGTGCGTTATACGTTTGCGTTATGCGTTATGCGTTATGTGTTATGCGTTATGCTTTATGCGTTATGCGTTATACGTTATGCTTTATGCGTTGTGCGTTATACGTTTGCGTTATTCGTTATGCGTTATGCGTTATTGCGTTATGCGTTATGCGTTATGCGTTATGCGTTACGCGTTATGCGTTAAGCTTTATGCGTTATGCGTTATGCGTTTTGCTTTATGCGTTATGCGTTATGCGTTATGCGGTATGCGTTATGCGTTATGCGTTATGTGTTATGCGTTATGCTTTATGCGTTATGCGTGATCCGTTATGCGTTAGGCGTTATGCGTTTTGCGGTATTCGTTATGCGTTATGTGTTATGCGTTATGCTTTATGCGTTATGCGTTAGTTGTTATGCGTTTTGCGGTATTCGTTATGCGTTATGGATTATGCGTTATGCGTTAGGCGTTGTTCGTTATGCGTTATGCATTGTGCGTTATACGTTTGCGTTATGCGTTATGCGTTATGCGTTATACGGTATGCGTTATGCGTTATGCGTTATGCGTTATGCGTTATGCGTTATGCGTTATGCGTTATGCGTTATGCTTTATGCGTTATGCGTTATGCGTTATGCGTTATGCGTTATGCGTTATGCGTTATGCGTTATGCGTTATGCGTTACGCGTTATGCGTTACGCGTTACGCGTTATGCGTTATGCGTTATGCGTTATGCGTTATGCGTTATGCGTTATGCGTTATGCGTTACGCGTTATGCTTTATGCGTGATGCGTTATGCTTTATGCGTTATGCGTTAAGCGTTATGCGTTATGCGTTATGCGTTATGCGTTATGCGTTATGCGTTATGCGTTATGCGTTATGCGTTATGCGTTATGCGTTATGCGTTATGCGTTATGCGTTATGCGTTATGCGTTATGCATTATGCGTTATGCGTTATGCGTTACGCGTTATGCGTTATGCGTTATGCGTTATGCGTTATGCGTTATACGGTATGCGTTATGCGTTATGCGTTATGCGTTATGCGTTATGCGTTATGCGTTATGCGTTATGCGTTATGCTTTATGCGTTATGCGTTATGCGTTATGCGTTATGCGTTATGCGTTATGCGTTATGCGTTATGCGTTATGCGTTACGCGTTATGCGTTACGCGTTACGCGTTATGCGTTATGCGTTATGCGTTATGCGTTATGCTTTATGCGTTATGCGTTATGCGTTATGCGTTATGCTTTATGCGTGATGCGTTATGCTTTATGCGTTATGCGTTAAGCGTTATGCGTTATGCGTTATGCGTTATGCGTTATGCGTTATGCGTTATGCGTTATGCGTTATGCGTTATGCGTTATGCGTTATGCGTTATGCGTTATGCGTTATGCGTTATGCATTATGCGTTATGCGTTATGCGTTACGCGTTATGCGTTATGCGTTATGCGTTATGCGTTCTGCGTTACGCGTTATGCGTTACGCGTTATGCGTTACGCGTTATGCGTTATGCTTTATGCGTTATGCGTTATGCGTTTTGCTTTATGCGTTGGGCGTTATACGTTTGCGTTATGCGTTATGCGTTATGCGTTATGCGTTATGCGTTATGCGTTGTGGGTTATGAGTTATACGTTATGCGTTATGCGTTATGCGTTATGCGTTATGCGTTATGCGTTATGCGTTATGCGTTATGCGTTATGCGTTATGCGTTATGCGTTATGCGTTATGCGTTATGCGTTATGCGTTATGCGTTATGCGTTATGCGTTATGCGTTATGCGTTATGCGTTACGCGTTATGCGTTACGCGTTATGCGTTACGCGTTATGCGTTATGCTTTATGCGTTATGCGTTATGCGTTTTGCTTTATGCGTTATGCGTTATGCGATATGCGTTATGCGTTATGCGTTATGCGTTGTGGGTTATGAGTTATACGTTATGCGTTATGCGTTATGCGTTATGCGTTATGCGATATGCGTTATGCGTTATGCGTTAAGCGTTATGCGTTATGCGTTATGCGTTATACGTTATGCTTTATGCGTTGTGCGTTATACGTTTGCGTTATGCGTTATGCGTTATGCGTTATGCGTTATGCGTTATGCGTTATGCGTTATGCGTTATGCGTTATGCGTTATGCGTTATGCGTTATGCGTTATGCGTTATGCGTTATGCTTTATGCGTTATGCATGATCCGTTATGCGTTATACGTTATGCGTTATGCTTTATGCGTTATGCGTTATGCGTTTTGCTTTATGCGTTATGCGTTATGCGTTATGCGTTTTGCTTTATGCGTTATGCGTTATGCGTTATGCGTTATGCGTTATGCGTTATGCGTTATGCGTTATGCGTTATGCGTTATGCTTTATGCGTTTGCGTTATGCGTTATGCGTTATGCTTTATGCGTTATGCGTTATGCGTTATGCGTTATGCGTTATGCGTTATGCGTTATGCGTTATGCGTTATGCGTTATGCTTTATGCGTTTGCGTTATGCGTTATGCGTTATGCTTTATGCGTTATGCGTTATGCGTTATGCTTTATGCGTTATGCGTTATGCGTTATGCGTTATGCTTTATGCGTTTGCGTTATGCGTTATGCGTTATGCTTTATGCGTTATGCGTTATGCGTTATGCGTTATGCGTTATGCGTTATGCGTTATGCGTTATGCGTTATGCGTTATGCGTTATGCGTTATGCGTTATGCGTTATGCGTTATGCGTTATGCGTTATGCGTTATGCGTTATGCGTTATGCGTTATGCGTTATGCGTTATGCGTTATGCGTTATGCGTTATGCGTTATGCGTTATGCGTTATGCGTTATGCGTTATGCGTTATGCGTTATGCGTTACGCGTTATGCGTTACGCGTTACGCGTTACCCTTTATGCGTTATGCGTTAAGCGGAATGCGTTATGCGTTATGTGTTATACGTTATGCTTTATGCGTTGTGCGTTATACGTTTGCGTTATGCGTTATGCGTTATGCGTTATGCGTTATGCGTTATGCGTTATGCTTTATGCGTTATGCGTGATCCGTTATGCGTTAGGCGTTATGCTTTATGCGTGATGCGTTATGCTTTATGCGTTATGCGATATGCGTGATGCGTTATGCTTTATGCGTTATGCGTTATGAGTTATGCGTTATGCGTTATGCGTTATGCGTTATGCGTTATGCGTTATGCGTTATGCGTTATGCGTTATGCGTTATGCGTTATGCGTTATGCGTTATGCGTTTTGCTTAATGCGTTATGCGTTAGGCGTTATGCGTTATACGCCATGCTTTTTGCGTGATGCGTTATGCTTTATGCGTTATGCGTTATGCGTTAGGCGTTATGCTTTATGCGTTTGCGTTATGCGTTATGCGTTATGCTTTATGCGTTATGCGTTATGCGTTATGCGTTATGCGTTATGCGTTATGCGTTATGAGTTATACGTTATGCGTTATGCGTTATGCGTTGTGGGTTATGAGTTATACGTTATGCGTTTTGCGTTATGCGTTATGAGTTACACGTTATGCGTTATGCGTTATGCGTTGTGGGTTATGAGTTATACGTTATGCGTTATGCGTTATACGTTATGCTTTATGCGTTGTGCGTTATACGTTTGCGTTATGCGTTATGCGTTATGCGTTATGCGTTATGCGTTATGCGTTATGCGTTATGCTTTATGCGTTATGCGTGATCCGTTATGCGTTAGGCGTTATGCTTTATGCGTGATGCGTTATGCTTTATGCGTTATGCGATATGCGTGATGCGTTATGCTTTATGCGTTATGCGTTATGAGTTATGCGTTATGCGTTATGCGTTATGCGTTATGCGTTATGCGTTATGCGTTATGCGTTATGCGTTATGCGTTATGCGTTATGCGTTTTGCTTAATGCGTTATGCGTTAGGCGTTATGCGTTATACGTTATGCTTTTTGCGTGATGCGTTATGCTTTATGCGTTATGCGTTATGCGTTATGCGTTATGCATTATGCGTTTGCGTTATGCGTTATGCGTTATGCTTTATGCGTTATGCGTTATGCGTTATGCGTTATGCGTTATGCGTTATGCGTTATGAGTTATACGTTATGCGTTATGCGTTATGCGTTGTGGGTTATGAGTTATACGTTATGCGTTTTGCGTTATGCGTTATGAGTTACACGTTATGCGTTATGCGTTATGCGTTGTGGGTTATGAGTTATACGTTATGCGTTATGCGTTATGCGTTATGCGTTATGCGTTATGCTTTATGCGTTTGCGTTATGCGTTATGCGTTATGCTTTATGCGTTATGCGTTATGCGTTATGCTTTATGCGTTATGCGTTATGCGTTATGCGTTATGCTTTATGCGTTTGCGTTATGCGTTATGCGTTATGCTTTATGCGTTATGCGTTATGCGTTATGCGTTATGCGTTATGCGTTATGCGTTATGCGTTATGCGTTATGCGTTATGCGTTATGCGTTATGCGTTATGCGTTATGCGTTATGCGTTATGCGTTATGCGTTATGCGTTATGCGTTATGCGTTATGCGTTATGCGTTATGCGTTATGCGTTATGCGTTATGCGTTATGCGTTATGCGTTATGCGTTATGCGTTATGCGTTATGCGTTATGCGTTACGCGTTATGCGTTACGCGTTACGCGTTACCCTTTATGCGTTATGCGTTAAGCGGAATGCGTTATGCGTTATGTGTTATACGTTATGCTTTATGCGTTGTGCGTTATACGTTTGCGTTATGCGTTATGCGTTATGCGTTATGCGTTATGCGTTATGCGTTATGCTTTATGCGTTATGCGTGATCCGTTATGCGTTAGGCGTTATGCTTTATGCGTGATGCGTTATGCTTTATGCGTTATGCGATATGCGTGATGCGTTATGCTTTATGCGTTATGCGTTATGAGTTATGCGTTATGCGTTATGCGTTATGCGTTATGCGTTATGCGTTATGCGTTATGCGTTATGCGTTATGCGTTATGCGTTATGCGTTATGCGTTATGCGTTTTGCTTAATGCGTTATGCGTTATGCGTTATGCGTTATACGTTATGCTTTTTGCGTGATGCGTTATGCTTTATGCGTTATGCGTTATGCGTTAGGCGTTATGCTTTATGCGTTTGCGTTATGCGTTATGCGTTATGCTTTATGCGTTATGCGTTATGCGTTATGCGTTATGCGTTATGCGTTATGCGTTATGAGTTATACGTTATGCGTTATGCGTTATGCGTTGTGGGTTATGAGTTATACGTTATGCGTTTTGCGTTATGCGTTATGAGTTACACGTTATGCGTTATGCGTTATGCGTTGTGGGTTATGAGTTATACGTTATGCGTTATGCGTTATACGTTATGCTTTATGCGTTGTGCGTTATACGTTTGCGTTATGCGTTATGCGTTATGCGTTATGCGTTATGCGTTATGCGTTATGCTTTATGCGTTATGCGTGATCCGTTATGCGTTAGGCGTTATGCTTTATGCGTGATGCGTTATGCTTTATGCGTTATGCGATATGCGTGATGCGTTATGCTTTATGCGTTATGCGTGATCCGTTATGCGTTAGGCGTTATGCGTTTTGCGGTATTCGTTATGCGTTGTGCATTATGCGTTATGCGTTATACGTTTGCGTTATTTGTTATGCGTTATGCTTTATGCGTTATGCGTTATGCGTTATGCGTTATGCGTTATGCGTTATGTGTTATGCGTTATGCTTTATGCGTTATGCGTTAGTTGTTATGCGTTTTGCGGTATTCGTTATGCGTTGTGGATTATGCGTTATGCGTTAGGCGTTGTTCGTTATGCGTTATGCATTGTGCGTTATACGTTTGCGTTATGCGTTATGCGTTATGCTTTATGCGTTATGAATTATGCGTTATACGGTATGCGTTATGCGTTATGCGTTATGCGTTGTTCGTTATGCGTTATGCGATGGGCGTTATACGTTTGCGTTATGCGTTATGCGTTATGCGTTATGCTTTATGCGTTATGCGTTATGCGTTATGCGTTATGCGTTATGCTTTATGCTTTATGCTTTATGCGTTATGCGTTATGCGTTATACGGTATGCGTTATGCGTTATGCGTTATGCGTTATGCGTTATGCGTTATGCGTAATGCGTTATGCGTTATGCGTTATGCTTTATGCGTGATGCGTTATGCTTTATGCGTTATGCGTTAAGCGTTATGCGTTATGCGTTATGCGTTGTGGGTTATGAGTTATACGTTATGCGTTTTGCGTTATGCGTTATGAGTTACACGTTATGCGTTATGCGTTATGCGTTGTGGGTTATGAGTTATACGTTATGCGTTTTGCGTTATGCGTTATGTGTTATGCGTTATGCGTTATGCGTTATGAGTTATACGTTATGCGTTATGCGTTATGCGTTATGCGTTATGCGTTATGCGTTATGCGTTATGCGTTATGCGTTATGCGTTATGCGTTATGCGATATGCGTGATGCGTTATGCTTTATGCGTTATGCGTTATGAGTTACACGTTATGCGTTATGCGTTATGCGTTATGCGTTATGCTTTATGCGTTATGCGTTATGCGTTATGCGTTATGCGTTATGCGTTATGCGTTATGCGTTATGCGTTATACGTTATGCTTTATACGTTTCCTTTATGCGTTATGCGTTATGCGTTATGCGTTATGCGTTATGCGTTATGCGTTATGCTTTATTCGTTATGCGTTATCCGTTATGCGTTAGGCGTTATGCGTTTTGCGTTATACGTTATGCTTTATGTGTTGTGCGTTATACGTTTGCGTTATGCGTTATGCGTTATGTGTTATGCGTTATGCTTTATGCGTTATGCGTTATACGTTATGCTTTATGCGTTGTGCGTTATACGTTTGCGTTATTCGTTATGCGTTATGCGTTATGCGTTATGCGTTATGCGTTATGCGTTATGCGTTACGCGTTATGCGTTAAGCGTTATGCGTTATGCGTTATGCGTTATGCTTTATGCGTTATGCGTTATGCGTTATGCGTTATGCGTTATGCGTTATGCGTTATGTGTTATGCGTTGTGCGTTATACGTTTGCGTTATGCGTTATGCGTTATGCGTTATGCGTTATGCGTTATGCTTTATGCGTTATGCGTGATCCGTTATGCGTTAGGCGTTATGCGTTATGCGTGATACGTTATGCTTTATGCGTTATGCGATATGCGTGATGCGTTATGCTTTATGCGTTATGCGTTATGAGTTATGCGTTATGCGTTATGCGTTATGCGTTATGCGTTATGCGTTATGCGTTATGCGTTATGCGTTATGCGTTATGCGTTATGCGTTATGCGTTATGCGTTATGCGTTATACGTTATGCTTTATGCGTTGTGCGTTATACGTTTGCTTTATGCGTTATGCGTTATGTGTTATGCGTTATGCTTTATGCGTTATGCGTGATCCGTTATGCGTTAGGCGTTATGCGTTTTGCGGTATTCGTTATGCGTTATGCATTATGCGTTATGCGTTATACGTTATGCTTTATGCGTGATGCGTTATGCTTTAGGCGTTATGCGTTATGCGTTATGCTTTATGCGTTATGCCTTATGCGTTTTGCTTAATGCGTTATGCGTTATGCATTATGCGTTAGGCGTTGTTCGTTATGCGTTATGCATTATGCGTTATGCGTTATACGTTATGCTTTATCCGTGATGCGTTATGCTTTAGGCGTTATGCGTTATGCGTTATGCGTTATGCTTTATGCGTTATGCCTTATGCGTTTTGCTTAATGCGTTATGCGTTATGCATTATGCGTTAGGCGTTGTTCGTTATGCGTTATGCATTGTGCGTTATACGTTTGCGTTATGCGTTATGCGTTATGCTTTATGCGTTATGCGTTATGGGTTATGCGTTGTGCTTTATGCATTATGCGTTATGCGTTGTTCGTTATGCGTTATGCGATGTGCGTTATACGTTTGCGTTATGCGTTATGCGTTATGCTTTATGCGTTATGCGTGATCCGTTATGCGTTAGGCGTTATGCGTTTTGCGGTATTCGTTATGCGTTGTGCATTATGCGTTATGCGTTATACGTTTGCGTTATGCGTTATGCGTTATGCGTTATGCGTTATGCGTTATGCGTTATGCGTTATGCGTTATGCGTTATGTGTTATGCGTTATGCTTTATGCGTTATGCGTTAGTTGTTATGCGTTTTGCGGTATTCGTTATGCGTTGTGGATTATGCGTTATGCGTTAGGCGTTGTTCGTTATGCGTTATGCATTGTGCGTTATACGTTTGCGTTATGCGTTATGCGTTATGCATTATGCGTTATGAATTATGCGTTATACGGTATGCGTTATGCGTTATGCGTTATGCGTTGTTCGTTATGCGTTATGCGATGGGCGTTATACGTTTGCGTTATGCGTTATGCGTTATGCGTTATGCTTTATGCGTTATGCGTTATGCGTTATGCGTTATGCTTTATGCTTTATGCTTTATGCGTTATGCGTTATGCGTTATACGGTATGCGTTATGCGTTATGCGTTATGCGTTATGCGTTATGCGTTATGCGTAATGCGTTATGCGTTATGCGTTATGCTTTATGCGTGATGCGTTATGCTTTATGCGTTATGCGTTAAGCGTTATGCGTTATGCGTTATGCGTTATGCGTTATGCGTTATGCGTTATGCGTTATGCGTTATGCGTTATGCGTTGTGGGTTATGAGTTATACGTTATGCGTTTTGCGTTATGCGTTATGAGTTACACGTTATGCGTTATGCGTTATGCGTTGTGGGTTATGAGTTATACGTTATGCGTTTTGCGTTATGCGTTATGTGTTATGCGTTATGCGTTATGCGTTATGAGTTATACGTTATGCGTTATGCGTTATGCGTTATGCGTTATGCGTTATGCGTTATGCGTTATGCGTTATGCGTTATGCGTTATGCGTTATGCGTTATGCGATATGCGTGATGCGTTATGCTTTATGCGTTATGCGTTATGAGTTACACGTTATGCGTTATGCGTTATGCGTTATGCGTTATGCTTTATGCGTTAGGCGTTATGCGTTTTGCGTTATACGTTATGCTTTATGCGTTGTGCGTTATACGTTTGCGTTATGCGTTATGCGTTATGTGTTATGCGTTATGCTTTATGCGTTATGCGTTATACGTTATGCTTTATGCGTTGTGCGTTATACGTTTGCGTTATTCGTTATGCGTTATGCGTTATGCGTTATGCGTTATGCGTTATGCGTTATGCGTTACGCGTTATGCGTTAAGCTTTATGCGTTATGCGTTATGCGTTTTGCTTTATGCGTTATGCGTTATGCGTTATGCGGTATGCGTTATGCGTTATGCGTTATGTGTTATGCGTTGTGCGTTATACGTTTGCGTTATGCGTTATGCGTTATGCGTTATGCGTTATGCGTTATGCTTTATGCGTTATGCGTGATCCGTTATGCGTTAGGCGTAATGCTTTATGCGTGATGCGTTATGCTTTATGCGTTATGCGATATGCGTGATGCGTTATGCTTTATGCGTTATGCGTTATGAGTTATGCGTTATGCGTTATGCGTTATGCGTTATGCGTTATGCGTTATGCGTTATGCGTTATGCGTTATGCGTTATGCGTTAAGCGTTATGCGTTATGCGTTATGCGTTATGCGTTATACGTTATGCTTTATGCGTTGTGCGTTATACGTTTGCGTTATGCGTTATGCGTTATGTGTTATGCGTTATGCTTTATGCGTTATGCGTGATCCGTTATGCGTTAGGCGTTATGCGTTTTGCGGTATTCGTTATGCGTTATGCATTATGCGTTATGCGTTATACCTTATGCTTTATGCGTGATGCGTTATGCTTTAGGCGTTATGCGTTATGCGTTATGCTTTATGCGTTATGCCTTATGCGTTTTGCTTAATGCGTTATGCGTTATGCATTATGCGTTAGGCGTTGTTCGTTATGCGTTATGCATTGTGCGTTATACGTTTGCGTTATGCGTTATGCGTTATGCTTTATGCTTTATGCGTTATGGGTTATGCGTTGTGCTTTATGCATTATGCGTTATGCGTTGTTCGTTATGCGTTATGCGATGTGCGTTATACGTTTGCGTTATGCGTTATGCGTTATGCTTTATGCGTTATGCGTGATCCGTTATGCGTTAGGCGTTATGCGTTTTGCGGTATTCGTTATGCGTTGTGCATTATGCGTTATGCGTTATACGTTTCGCGTTATGCGTTATGCGTTATGCGTTATGCGTTATGCGTTATGCGTTATGCGTTATGCGTTATGCGTTATGCGTTATGTGTTATGCGTTATGCTTTATGCGTTATGCGTTAGTTGTTATGCGTTTTGCGGTATTCGTTATGCGTTGTGGATTATGCGTTATGCGTTAGGCGTTGTTCGTTATGCGTTATGCATTGTGCGTTATACGTTTGCGTTATGCGTTATGCGTTATGCTTTATGCGTTATGAATTATGCGTTATACGGTATGCGTTATGCGTTATGCGTTATGCGTTGTTCGTTATGCGTTATGCGATGGGCGTTATACGTTTGCGTTATGCGTTATGCGTTATGCGTTATGCTTTATGCGTTATGCGTTATGCGTTATGCGTTATGCTTTATGCTTTATGCTTTATGCGTTATGCGTTATGCGTTATACGGTATGCGTTATGCGTTATGCGTTATGCGTTATGCGTTATGCGTTATGCGTAATGCGTTATGCGTTATGCGTTATGCTTTATGCGTGATGCGTTATGCTTTATGCGTTATGCGTTAAGCGTTATGCGTTATGCGTTATGCGTTATGCGTTATGCGTTATGCGTTATGCGTTATGCGTTATGCGTTATGCGTTATGCGTTATGCGTTATGCGTTGTGGGTTATGAGTTATACGTTATGCGTTTTGCGTTATGCGTTATGAGTTACACGTTATGCGTTATGCGTTATGCGTTGTGGGTTATGAGTTATACGTTATGCGTTATGCGTTATGCGTTATGTGTTATGCGTTATGCGTTATGCGTTATGAGTTATACGTTATGCGTTATGCGTTATGCGTTATGCGTTATGCGTTATGCGTTATGCGTTATGCGTTATGCGTTATGCGTTATGCGATATGCGTGATGCGTTATGCTTTATGCGTTATGCGTTATGAGTTACACGTTATGCGTTATGCGTTATGCGTTATGCGTTATGCGTTATGCGTTATGCGTTATGCGTTATGCGTTATGCTTTATGCGTTATGCGTTATGCGTTATGCGTTATGCGTTAAGCGTTATGCGTTATGCGTTATGCGTTATACGTTATGCTTTATGCGTTGTGCGTTATACGTTTGCTTTATGCGTTATGCGTTATGCCTTATGCGTTATGCGTTATGCGTTATGCGTTATGCTTTATTCGTTATGCGTTATCCGTTATGCGTTAGGCGTTATGCGTTTTGCGTTATACGTTATGCTTTATGCGTTGTGCGTTATACGTTTGCGTTATGCGTTATGCGTTATGTGTTATGCGTTATGCTTTATGCGTTATGCGTTATACGTTATGCTTTATGCGTTGTGCGTTATACGTTTGCGTTATTCGTTATGCGTTATGCGTTATTGCGTTATGCGTTATGCGTTATGCGTTATGCGTTACGCGTTATGCGTTAAGCTTTATGCGTTATGCGTTATGCGTTTTGCTTTATGCGTTATGCGTTATGCGTTATGCGGTATGCGTTATGCGTTATGCGTTATGTGTTATGCGTTATGCTTTATGCGTTATGCGTGATCCGTTATGCGTTAGGCGTTATGCGTTTTGCGGTATTCGTTATGCGTTATGTGTTATGCGTTATGCTTTATGCGTTATGCGTTAGTTGTTATGCGTTTTGCGGTATTCGTTATGCGTTATGCGTTATGCGTTATGCGTTAGGCGTTGTTCGTTATGCGTTATGCATTGTGCGTTATACGTTTGCGTTATGCGTTATGCGTTATGCGTTATACGGTATGCGTTATGCGTTATGCGTTATGCGTTATGCGTTATGCGTTATGCGTTATGCGTTATGCGTTATGCTTTATGCGTTATGCGTTATGCGTTATGCGTTATGCGTTATGCGTTATGCGTTATGCGTTATGCGTTATGCGTTACGCGTTATGCGTTACGCGTTACGCGTTATGCGTTATGCGTTATGCGTTATGCGTTATGCTTTATGCGTTATGCGTTATGCGTTACGCGTTATGCTTTATGCGTGATGCGTTATGCTTTATGCGTTATGCGTTAAGCGTTATGCGTTATGCGTTATGCGTTATGCGTTATGCGTTATGCGTTATGCGTTATGCGTTATGCGTTATGCGTTATGCGTTATGCGTTATGCGTTATGCGTTATGCGTTATGCGTTATGCATTATGCGTTATGCGTTATGCGTTACGCGTTATGCGTTATGCGTTATGCGTTATGCGTTATGCGTTATACGGTATGCGTTATGCGTTATGCGTTATGCGTTATGCGTTATGCGTTATGCGTTATGCGTTATGCGTTATGCTTTATGCGTTATGCGTTATGCGTTATGCGTTATGCGTTATGCGTTATGCGTTATGCGTTATGCGTTATGCGTTACGCGTTATGCGTTACGCGTTACGCGTTATGCGTTATGCGTTATGCGTTATGCGTTATGCTTTATGCGTTATGCGTTATGCGTTATGCGTTATGCTTTATGCGTGATGCGTTATGCTTTATGCGTTATGCGTTAAGCGTTATGCGTTATGCGTTATGCGTTATGCGTTATGCGTTATGCGTTATGCGTTATGCGTTATGCGTTATGCGTTATGCGTTATGCGTTATGCGTTATGCGTTATGCGTTATGCATTATGCGTTATGCGTTATGCGTTACGCGTTATGCGTTATGCGTTATGCGTTATGCGTTCTGCGTTACGCGTTATGCGTTACGCGTTATGCGTTACGCGTTATGCGTTATGCTTTATGCGTTATGCGTTATGCGTTTTGCTTTATGCGTTGGGCGTTATACGTTTGCGTTATGCGTTATGCGTTATGCGTTATGCGTTATGCGTTATGCGTTGTGGGTTATGAGTTATACGTTATGCGTTATGCGTTATGCGTTATGCGTTATGCGTTATGCGTTATGCGTTATGCGTTATGCGTTATGCGTTATGCGTTATGCGTTATGCGTTATGCGTTATGCGTTATGCGTTATGCGTTATGCGTTATGCGTTATGCGTTATGCGTTATGCGTTACGCGTTATGCGTTACGCGTTATGCGTTACGCGTTATGCGTTATGCTTTATGCGTTATGCGTTATGCGTTTTGCTTTATGCGTTATGCGTTATGCGATATGCGTTATGCGTTATGCGTTATGCGTTGTGGGTTATGAGTTATACGTTATGCGTTATGCGTTATGCGTTATGCGTTATGCGATATGCGTTATGCGTTATGCGTTAAGCGTTATGCGTTATGCGTTATGCGTTATACGTTATGCTTTATGCGTTGTGCGTTATACGTTTGCGTTATGCGTTATGCGTTATGCGTTATGCGTTATGCGTTATGCGTTATGCGTTATGCGTTATGCGTTATGCGTTATGCGTTATGCGTTATGCGTTATGCGTTATGCGTTATGCGTTATGCTTTATGCGTTATGCATGATCCGTTATGCGTTATTCGTTATGCGTTATGCTTTATGCGTTATGCGTTATGCGTTTTGCTTTATGCGTTATGCGTTATGCGTTATGCGTTTTGCTTTATGCGTTATGCGTTATGCGTTATGCGTTATGCGTTATGCGTTATGCGTTATGCGTTATGCGTTATGCGTTATGCTTTATGCGTTTGCGTTATGCGTTATGCGTTATGCTTTATGCGTTATGCGTTATGCGTTATGCGTTATGCGTTATGCGTTATGCGTTATGCGTTATGCGTTATGCGTTATGCTTTATGCGTTTGCGTTATGCGTTATGCGTTATGCTTTATGCGTTATGCGTTATGCGTTATGCTTTATGCGTTATGCGTTATGCGTTATGCGTTATGCTTTATGCGTTTGCGTTATGCGTTATGCGTTATGCTTTATGCGTTATGCGTTATGCGTTATGCGTTATGCGTTATGCGTTATGCGTTATGCGTTATGCGTTATGCGTTATGCGTTATGCGTTATGCGTTATGCGTTATGCGTTATGCGTTATGCGTTATGCGTTATGCGTTATGCGTTATGCGTTATGCGTTATGCGTTATGCGTTATGCGTTATGCGTTATGCGTTATGCGTTATGCGTTATGCGTTATGCGTTATGCGTTATGCGTTATGCGTTACGCGTTATGCGTTACGCGTTACGCGTTACCCTTTATGCGTTATGCGTTAAGCGTTATGCGTTATGCGTTATGTGTTATACGTTATGCTTTATGCGTTGTGCGTTATACGTTTGCGTTATGCGTTATGCGTTATGCGTTATGCGTTATGCGTTATGCGTTATGCTTTATGCGTTATGCGTGATCCGTTATGCGTTAGGCGTTATGCGTTATGCGTGATGCGTTATGCTTTATGCGTTATGCGATATGCGTGATGCGTTATGCTTTATGCGTTATGCGTTATGAGTTATGCGTTATGCGTTATGCGTTATGCGTTATGCGTTATGCGTTATGCGTTATGCGTTATGCGTTATGCGTTATGCGTTATGCGTTATGCGTTATGCGTTTTGCTTAATGCGTTATGCGTTAGGCGTTATGCGTTATACGCCATGCTTTTTGCGTGATGCGTTATGCTTTATGCGTTATGCGTTATGCGTTAGGCGTTATGCTTTATGCGTTTGCGTTATGCGTTATGCGTTATGCTTTATGCGTTATGCGTTATGCGTTATGCGTTATGCGTTATGCGTTATGCGTTATGAGTTATACGTTATGCGTTATGCGTTATGCGTTGTGGGTTATGAGTTATACGTTATGCGTTTTGCGTTATGCGTTATGAGTTACACGTTATGCGTTATGCGTTATGCGTTGTGGGTTATGAGTTATACGTTATGCGTTATGCGTTATACGTTATGCTTTATGCGTTGTGCGTTATACGTTTGCGTTATGCGTTATGCGTTATGCGTTATGCGTTATGCGTTATGCGTTATGCGTTATGCTTTATGCGTTATGCGTGATCCGTTATGCGTTAGGCGTTATGCTTTATGCGTGATGCGTTATGCTTTATGCGTTATGCGATATGCGTGATGCGTTATGCTTTATGCGTTATGCGTTATGAGTTATGCGTTATGCGTTATGCGTTATGCGTTATGCGTTATGCGTTATGCGTTATGCGTTATGCGTTATGCGTTATGCGTTATGCGTTTTGCTTAATGCGTTATGCGTTAGGCGTTATGCGTTATACGTTATGCTTTTTGCGTGATGCGTTATGCTTTATGCGTTATGCGTTATGCGTTATGCGTTATGCATTATGCGTTTGCGTTATGCGTTATGCGTTATGCTTTATGCGTTATGCGTTATGCGTTATGCGTTATGCGTTATGCGTTATGCGTTATGAGTTATACGTTATGCGTTATGCGTTATGCGTTGTGGGTTATGAGTTATACGTTATGCGTTTTGCGTTATGCGTTATGAGTTACACGTTATGCGTTATGCGTTATGCGTTGTGGGTTATGAGTTATACGTTATGCGTTATGCGTTATGCGTTATGCGTTATGCGTTATGCTTTATGCGTTTGCGTTATGCGTTATGCGTTATGCTTTATGCGTTATGCGTTATGCGTTATGCTTTATGCGTTATGCGTTATGCGTTATGCGTTATGCTTTATGCGTTTGCGTTATGCGTTATGCGTTATGCTTTATGCGTTATGCGTTATGCGTTATGCGTTATGCGTTATGCGTTATGCGTTATGCGTTATGCGTTATGCGTTATGCGTTATGCGTTATGCGTTATGCGTTATGCGTTATGCGTTATGCGTTATGCGTTATGCGTTATGCGTTATGCGTTATGCGTTATGCGTTATGCGTTATGCGTTATGCGTTATGCGTTATGCGTTATGCGTTATGCGTTATGCGTTATGCGTTATGCGTTATGCGTTACGCGTTATGCGTTACGCGTTACGCGTTACCCTTTATGCGTTATGCGTTAAGCGGAATGCGTTATGCGTTATGTGTTATACGTTATGCTTTATGCGTTGTGCGTTATACGTTTGCGTTATGCGTTATGCGTTATGCGTTATGCGTTATGCGTTATGCGTTATGCTTTATGCGTTATGCGTGATCCGTTATGCGTTAGGCGTTATGCTTTATGCGTGATGCGTTATGCTTTATGCGTTATGCGATATGCGTGATGCGTTATGCTTTATGCGTTATGCGTTATGAGTTATGCGTTATGCGTTATGCGTTATGCGTTATGCGTTATGCGTTATGCGTTATGCGTTATGCGTTATGCGTTATGCGTTATGCGTTATGCGTTATGCGTTTTGCTTAATGCGTTATGCGTTAGGCGTTATGCGTTATACGTTATGCTTTTTGCGTGATGCGTTATGCTTTATGCGTTATGCGTTATGCGTTAGGCGTTATGCTTTATGCGTTTGCGTTATGCGTTATGCGTTATGCTTTATGCGTTATGCGTTATGCGTTATGCGTTATGCGTTATGCGTTATGCGTTATGAGTTATACGTTATGCGTTATGCGTTATGCGTTGTGGGTTATGAGTTATACGTTATGCGTTTTGCGTTATGCGTTATGAGTTACACGTTATGCGTTATGCGTTATGCGTTGTGGGTTATGAGTTATACGTTATGCGTTATGCGTTATACGTTATGCTTTATGCGTTGTGCGTTATACGTTTGCGTTATGCGTTATGCGTTATGCGTTATGCGTTATGCGTTATGCGTTATGCTTTATGCGTTATGCGTGATCCGTTATGCGTTAGGCGTTATGCTTTATGCGTGATGCGTTATGCTTTATGCGTTATGCGATATGCGTGATGCGTTATGCTTTATGCGTTATGCGTTATGAGTTATGCGTTATGCGTTATGCGTTATGCGTTATGCGTTATGCGTTATGCGTTATGCGTTATGCGTTATGCGTTATGCGTTATGCGTTTTGCTTAATGCGTTATGCGTTAGGCGTTATGCGTTATACGTTATGCTTTTTGCGTGATGCGTTATGCTTTATGCGTTATGCGTTATGCGTTATGCGTTATGCATTATGCGTTTGCGTTATGCGTTATGCGTTATGCTTTATGCGTTATGCGTTATGCGTTATGCGTTATGCGTTATGCGTTATGCGTTATGAGTTATACGTTATGCGTTATGCGTTATGCGTTGTGGGTTATGAGTTATACGTTATGCGTTTTGCGTTATGCGTTATGAGTTACACGTTATGCGTTATGCGTTATGCGTTGTGGGTTATGAGTTATACGTTATGCGTTATGCGTTATGCGTTATGCGTTATGCGTTATGCGTTATGCGTTATGCGTTATGCGTTATGCGTTATGCGTTATGCGTTATGCGATATGCGTGATGCGTTATGATTTATGCGTTATGCGTTATGAGTTACACGTTATGCGTTATGCGTTATGCGTTGTGGGTTATGAGTTATACGTTATGCGTTTTGCGTTATGCGTTATGCGTTATGCGTTATGCGTTATGCGTTATGCGTTATGCGTTATGCGTTATGCGTTATGCGTTATGCGTTATGCGTTATGCGTTATGCGTTATGCGTTATGCGTTATGCGTTATGCGTTATGCGTTATGCGTTATGCGTTATGAGTTATACGTTATGCGTTATGCGTTATGCGTTGTGGGTTATGAGTTATACGTTATGCGTTTTGCGTTATGCGTTATGGGTTACACGTTATGCGTTATGCGTTATGCGTTGTGGGTTATGAGTTATACGTTATGCGTTATGCGTTATGCGTTATGCGTTATGCGTTATGCGTTATGCGTTATGAGTTACACGTTATGCGTTATGCGTTATGCGTTGTGGGTTATGAGTTATACGTTATGCGTTTTGCGTTATGCGTTATGCGTTATGCGTTATGCGTTATGCGTTATGCGTTATGCGTTATGCTTTATTCGTTATGCGTTATCCGTTATGCGTTAGGCGTTATGCGTTTTGCGTTATACGTTATGCTTTATGCGTTGTGCGTTATACGTTTGCGTTATTCGTTATGCGTTATGCGTTATGCGTTATGCGTTATGCGTTATGCGTTATGCGTTGTGGGTTATGAGTTATACGTTATGCTTTATGCGTTGTGCGTTATACGTTTGCGTTATTCGTTATGCGTTATACGTTATGCTTTATGCGTTGTGCGTTATACGTTTGCGTTATTCGTTATGCGTTATGCGTTATGCGTTATGCGTTATGCGTTATGCGTTATGCGTTATGCGTTACGCGTTATGCGTTACGTGTTATGCGTTAAGCTTTATGCGTTATGCGTTATGCGTTTTGCTTTATGCGTTATGCGTTATGCGTTATGCGGTATGCGTTATGCGTTATACGTTATGCTTTATGCGTGATGCGTTATGCTTTATGCGTTATGCGTTATGCGTTATGCGTTATGCTTTATGCGTTTGCGTTATGCGTTATGCTTTATGCGTTATGCGTGATCCGTTATGCGTTAGGCGTTATGCTTTATGCGTGATGCGTTATGCTTTATGCGTTATGCGATATGCGTGATGCGTTATGCTTTATGCGTTATGCGTTATGAGTTATGCGTTATGCGTTATGCGTTATGCGTTATGCGTTATGCGTTATGCGTTATGCGTTATGCGTTATGCGTTATGCGTTATGCGTTATGCGTTAAGCGTTATGCGTTATGCGTTATGCGTTATGCGTTATACGTTATGCTTTATGCGTTGTGCGTTATACGTTTGCTTTATGCGTTATGCGTTATGTGTTATGCGTTATGCTTTATGCGTTATGCGTGATCCGTTATGCGTTAGGCGTTATGCGTTTTGCGGTATTCGTTATGCGTTATGCATTATGCGTTATGCGTTATACGTTATGCTTTATCCGTGATGCGTTATGCTTTAGGCGTTATAAGTTATGCGTTATGCGTTATGCTTTATGCGTTATGCCTTATGCGTTTTGCTTAATGCGTTATGCGTTATGCATTATGCGTTAGGCGTTGTTCGTTATGCGTTATGCATTGTGCGTTATACGTTTGCGTTATGCGTTATGCGTTATGCTTTATGCGTTATGCGTTATGCGTTATGCGTTGTGCTTTATGCATTATGCGTTATGCGTTGTTCGTTATGCGTTATGCGATGTGCGTTATACGTTTGCGTTATGCGTTATGCGTTATGCTTTATGCGTTATGCGTGATCCGTTATGCGTTAGGCGTTATGCGTTTTGCGGTATTCGTTATGCGTTGTGCATTATGCGTTATGCGTTATACGTTTGCGTTATTCGTTATGCGTTATGCTTTATGCGTTATGCGTTATGCGTTATGCGTTATGCGTTATGCGTTATGTGTTATGCGTTATGCTTTATGCGTTATGCGTTAGTTGTTATGCGTTTTGCGGTATTCGTTATGCGTTGTGGATTATGCGTTATGCGTTAGGCGTTGTTCGTTATGCGTTATGCATTGTGCGTTATACGTTTGCGTTATGCGTTATGCGTTATGCTTTATGCGTTATGAATTATGCGTTATACGGTATGCGTTATGCGTTATGCGTTATGCGTTGTTCGTTATGCGTTATGCGATGGGCGTTATACGTTTGCGTTATGCGTTATGCGTTATGCGTTATGCTTTATGCGTTATGCGTTATGCGTTATGCGTTATGCGTTATGCTTTATGCTTTATGCTTTATGCGTTATGCGTTATGCGTTATACGGTATGCGTTATGCGTTATGCGTTATGCGTTATGCGTTATGCGTTATGCGTTATGCGTTATGCGTTATGCGTTATGCTTTATGCGTGATGCGTTATGCTTTATGCGTTATGCGTTAAGCGTTATGCGTTATGCGTTATGCGTTGTGGGTTATGAGTTATACGTTATGCGTTTTGCGTTATGCGTTATGAGTTACACGTTATGCGTTATGCGTTATGCGTTGTGGGTTATGAGTTATACGTTATGCGTTTTGCGTTATGCGTTATGTGTTATGCGTTATGCGTTATGCGTTATGAGTTATACGTTATGCGTTATGCGTTATGCGTTATGCGTTATGCGTTATGCGTTATGCGTTATGCGTTATGCGTTATGCGTTATGCGTTATGCGATATGCGTGATGCGTTATGCTTTATGCGTTATGCGTTATGAGTTACACGTTATGCGTTATGCGTTATGCGTTATGCGTTATGCTTTATGCGTTATGCGTTATGCGTTATGCGTTATGCGTTAAGCGTTATGCGTTATGCGTTATGCGTTATGCGTTATGCTTTATACGTTTCCTTTATGCGTTATGCGTTATGCGTTATGCGTTATGCGTTATGCGTTATGCGTTATGCTTTATTCGTTATGCGTTATCCGTTATGCGTTAGGCGTTATGCGTTTTGCGTTATACGTTATGCTTTATGTGTTGTGCGTTATACGTTTGCGTTATGCGTTATGCGTTATGTGTTATGCGTTATGCTTTATGCGTTATGCGTTATACGTTATGCTTTATGCGTTGTGCGTTATACGTTTGCGTTATTCGTTATGCGTTATGCGTTATGCGTTATGCGTTATGCGTTATGCGTTATGCGTTACGCGTTATGCGTTAAGCTTTATGCGTTATGCGTTATGCGTTTTGCTTTATGCGTTATGCGTTATGCGTTATGCGTTATGCGTTATGCGTTATGCGTTATGTGTTATGCGTTGTGCGTTATACGTTTGCGTTATGCGTTATGCGTTATGCGTTATGCGTTATGCGTTATGCTTTATGCGTTATGCGTGATCCGTTATGCGTTAGGCGTTATGCTTTATGCGTGATACGTTATGCTTTATGCGTTATGCGATATGCGTGATGCGTTATGCTTTATGCGTTATGCGTTATGAGTTATGCGTTATGCGTTATGCGTTATGCGTTATGCGTTATGCGTTATGCGTTATGCGTTATGCGTTATGCGTTAAGCGTTATGCGTTATGCGTTATGCGTTATGCGTTATACGTTATGCTTTATGCGTTGTGCGTTATACGTTTGCTTTATGCGTTATGCGTTATGTGTTATGCGTTATGCTTTATGCGTTATGCGTGATCCGTTATGCGTTAGGCGTTATGCGTTTTGCGGTATTCGTTATGCGTTATGCATTATGCGTTATGCGTTATACGTTATGCTTTATGCGTGATGCGTTATGCTTTAGGCGTTATGCGTTATGCGTTATGCTTTATGCGTTATGCCTTATGCGTTTTGCTTAATGCGTTATGCGTTATGCATTATGCGTTAGGCGTTGTTCGTTATGCGTTATGCATTATGCGTTATGCGTTATACGTTATGCTTTATCCGTGATGCGTTATGCTTTAGGCGTTATGCGTTATGCGTTATGCGTTATGCTTTATGCGTTATGCCTTATGCGTTTTGCTTAATGCGTTATGCGTTATGCATTATGCGTTAGGCGTTGTTCGTTATGCGTTATGCATTGTGCGTTATACGTTTACGTTATGCGTTATGCGTTATGCTTTATGCGTTATGCGTTATGGGTTATGCGTTGTGCTTTATGCATTATGCGTTATGCGTTGTTCGTTATGCGTTATGCGATGTGCGTTATACGTTTGCGTTATGCGTTATGCGTTATGCTTTATGCGTTATGCGTGATCCGTTATGCGTTAGGCGTTATGCGTTTTGCGGTATTCGTTATGCGTTGTGCATTATGCGTTATGCGTTATACGTTTGCGTTATGCGTTATGCGTTATGCGTTATGCGTTATGCGTTATGCGTTATGCGTTATGCGTTATGCGTTATGTGTTATGCGTTATGCTTTATGCGTTATGCGTTAGTTGTTATGCGTTTTGCGGTATTCGTTATGCGTTGTGGATTATGCGTTATGCGTTAGGCGTTGTTCGTTATGCGTTATGCATTGTGCGTTATACGTTTGCGTTATGCGTTATGCGTTATGCTTTATGCGTTATGAATTATGCGTTATACGGTATGCGTTATGCGTTATGCGTTATGCGTTGTTCGTTATGCGTTATGCGTTGGGCGTTATACGTTTGCGTTATGCGTTATGCGTTATGCGTTATGCTTTATGCGTTATGCGTTATGCGTTATGCGTTATGCTTTATGCTTTATGCTTTATGCGTTATGCGTTATGCGTTATACGGTATGCGTTATGCGTTATGCGTTATGCGTTATGCGTTATGCGTTATGCGTAATGCGTTATGCGTTATGCGTTATGCTTTATGCGTGATGCGTTATGCTTTATGCGTTATGCGTTAAGCGTTATGCGTTATGCGTTATGCGTTATGCGTTATGCGTTATGCGTTATGCGTTATGCGTTATGCGTTATGCGTTGTGGGTTATGAGTTATACGTTATGCGTTTTGCGTTATGCGTTATGAGTTACACGTTATGCGTTATGCGTTATGCGTTGTGGGTTATGAGTTATACGTTATGCGTTTTGCGTTATGCGTTATGTGTTATGCGTTATGCGTTATGCGTTATGAGTTATACGTTATGCGTTATGCGTTATGCGTTATGCGTTATGCGTTATGCGTTATGCGTTATGCGTTATGCGTTATGCGTTATGCGTTATGCGTTATGCGTTATGCGATATGCGTGATGCGTTATGCTTTATGCGTTATGCGTTATGAGTTACACGTTATGCGTTATGCGTTATGCGTTATGCGTTATGCTTTATGCGTTAGGCGTTATGCGTTTTGCGTTATACGTTATGCTTTATGCGTTGTGCGTTATACGTTTGCGTTATGCGTTATGCGTTATGTGTTATGCGTTATGCTTTATGCGTTATGCGTTATGCGTTATGCTTTATGCGTTGTGCGTTATACGTTTGCGTTATTCGTTATGCGTTATGCGTTATGCGTTATGCGTTATGCGTTATGCGTTATGCGTTACGCGTTATGCGTTAAGCTTTATGCGTTATGCGTTATGCGTTTTGCTTTATGCGTTATGCGTTATGCGTTATGCGGTATGCGTTATGCGTTATGCGTTATGTGTTATGCGTTGTGCGTTATACGTTTGCGTTATGCGTTATGCGTTATGCGTTATGCGTTATGCGTTATGCTTTATGCGTTATGCGTGATCCGTTATGCGTTAGGCGTAATGCTTTATGCGTGATGCGTTATGCGTTATGCGTTATGCGATATGCGTGATGCGTTATGCTTTATGCGTTATGCGTTATGAGTTATGCGTTATGCGTTATGCGTTATGCGTTATGCGTTATGCGTTATGCGTTATGCGTTATGCGTTATGCGTTATGCGTTAAGCGTTATGCGTTATGCGTTATGCGTTATGCGTTATACGTTATGCTTTATGCGTTGTGCGTTATACGTTTGCTTTATGCGTTATGCGTTATGTGTTATGCGTTATGCTTTATGCGTTATGCGTGATCCGTTATGCGTTAGGCGTTATGCGTTTTGCGGTATTCGTTATGCGTTATGCATTATGCGTTATGCGTTATACCTTATGCTTTATGCGTGATGCGTTATGCTTTATGCGTTATGCGTTATGCGTTATGCTTTATGCGTTATGCCTTATGCGTTTTGCTTAATGCGTTATGCGTTATGCATTATGCGTTAGGCGTTGTTCGTTATGCGTTATGCATTGTGCGTTATACGTTTGCGTTATGCGTTATGCGTTATGCTTTATGCTTTATGCGTTATGGGTTATGCGTTGTGCTTTATGCATTATGCGTTATGCGTTGTTCGTTATGCGTTATGCGATGTGCGTTATACGTTTGCGTTATGCGTTATGCGTTATGCTTTATGCGTTATGCGTGATCCGTTATGCGTTAGGCGTTATGCGTTTTGCGGTATTCGTTATGCGTTGTGCATTATGCGTTATGCGTTATGCGTTATGCGTTATGCGTTATGCGTTATGCGTTATGCGTTATGCGTTATGCGTTATGCGTTATGCGTTATGCGTTATGTGTTATGCGTTATGCTTTATGCGTTATGCGTTAGTTGTTATGCGTTTTGCGGTATTCGTTATGCGTTGTGGATTATGCGTTATGCGTTAGGCGTTGTTCGTTATGCGTTATGCATTGTGCGTTATACGTTTGCGTTATGCGTTATGCGTTATGCTTTATGCGTTATGAATTATGCGTTATACGGTATGCGTTATGCGTTATGCGTTATGCGTTGTTCGTTATGCGTTATGCGATGGGCGTTATACGTTTGCGTTATGCGTTATGCGTTATGCGTTATGCTTTATGCGTTATGCGTTATGCGTTATGCGTTATGCTTTATGCTTTATGCTTTATGCGTTATGCGTTATGCGTTATACGGTATGCGTTATGCGTTATGCGTTATGCGTTATGCGTTATGCGTTATGCGTAATGCGTTATGCGTTATGCGTTATGCTTTATGCGTGATGCGTTATGCTTTATGCGTTATGCGTTAAGCGTTATGCGTTATGCGTTATGCGTTATGCGTTATGCGTTATGCGTTATGCGTTATGCGTTATGCGTTATGCGTTATGCGTTATGCGTTATGCGTTGTGGGTTATGAGTTATACGTTATGCGTTTTGCGTTATGCGTTATGAGTTACACGTTATGCGTTATGCGTTATGCGTTGTGGGTTATGAGTTATACGTTATGCGTTTTGCGTTATGCGTTATGTGTTATGCGTTATGCGTTATGCGTTATGAGTTATACGTTATGCGTTATGCGTTATGCGTTATGCGTTATGCGTTATGCGTTATGCGTTATGCGTTATGCGTTATGCGTTATGCGATATGCGTGATGCGTTATGCTTTATGCGTTATGCGTTATGAGTTACACGTTATGCGTTATGCGTTATGCGTTATGCGTTATGCGTTATGCGTTATGCGTTATGCGTTATGCGTTATGCTTTATGCGTTATGCGTTATGCGTTATGCGTTATGCGTTAAGCGTTATGCGTTATGCGTTATGCGTTATACGTTATGCTTTATGCGTTGTGCGTTATACGTTTGCTTTATGCGTTATGCGTTATGCCTTATGCGTTATGCGTTATGCGTTATGCGTTATGCTTTATTCGTTATGCGTTATCCGTTATGCGTTAGGCGTTATGCGTTTTGCGTTATACGTTATGCTTTATGCGTTGTGCGTTATACGTTTGCGTTATGCGTTATGCGTTATGTGTTATGCGTTATGCTTTATGCGTTATGCGTTATACGTTATGCTTTATGCGTTGTGCGTTATACGTTTGCGTTATTCGTTATGCGTTATGCGTTATTGCGTTATGCGTTATGCGTTATGCGTTATGCGTTACGCGTTATGCGTTAAGCTTTATGCGTTATGCGTTATGCGTTTTGCTTTATGCGTTATGCGTTATGCGTTATGCGGTATGCGTTATGCGTTATGCGTTATGTGTTATGCGTTATGCTTTATGCGTTATGCGTGATCCGTTATGCGTTAGGCGTTATGCGTTTTGCGGTATTCGTTATGCGTTATGTGTTATGCGTTATGCTTTATGCGTTATGCGTTAGTTGTTATGCGTTTTGCGGTATTCGTTATGCGTTATGCGTTATGCGTTATGCGTTAGGCGTTGTTCGTTATGCGTTATGCATTGTGCGTTATACGTTTGCGTTATGCGTTATGCGTTATGCGTTATACGGTATGCGTTATGCGTTATGCGTTATGCGTTATGCGTTATGCGTTATGCGTTATGCGTTATGCGTTATGCTTTATGCGTTATGCGTTATGCGTTATGCGTTATGCGTTATGCGTTATGCGTTATGCGTTATGCGTTATGCGTTACGCGTTATGCGTTACGCGTTACGCGTTATGCGTTATGCGTTATGCGTTATGCGTTATGCGTTATGCGTTATGCGTTATGCGTTACGCGTTATGCTTTATGCGTGATGCGTTATGCTTTATGCGTTATGCGTTAAGCGTTATGCGTTATGCGTTATGCGTTATGCGTTATGCGTTATGCGTTATGCGTTATGCGTTATGCGTTATGCGTTATGCGTTATGCGTTATGCGTTATGCGTTATGCGTTATGCGTTATGCATTATGCGTTATGCGTTATGCGTTACGCGTTATGCGTTATGCGTTATGCGTTATGCGTTATGCGTTATACGGTATGCGTTATGCGTTATGCGTTATGCGTTATGCGTTATGCGTTATGCGTTATGCGTTATGCGTTATGCTTTATGCGTTATGCGTTATGCGTTATGCGTTATGCGTTATGCGTTATGCGTTATGCGTTATGCGTTATGCGTTACGCGTTATGCGTTACGCGTTACGCGTTATGCGTTATGCGTTATGCGTTATGCGTTATGCTTTATGCGTTATGCGTTATGCGTTATGCGTTATGCTTTATGCGTGATGCGTTATGCTTTATGCGTTATGCGTTAAGCGTTATGCGTTATGCGTTATGCGTTATGCGTTATGCGTTATGCGTTATGCGTTATGCGTTATGCGTTATGCGTTATGCGTTATGCGTTATGCGTTATGCGTTATGCGTTATGCATTATGCGTTATGCGTTATGCGTTACGCGTTATGCGTTATGCGTTATGCGTTATGCGTTCTGCGTTACGCGTTATGCGTTACGCGTTATGCGTTACGCGTTATGCGTTATGCTTTATGCGTTATGCGTTATGCGTTTTGCTTTATGCGTTGGGCGTTATACGTTTGCGTTATGCGTTATGCGTTATGCGTTATGCGTTATGCGTTATGCGTTATGCGTTGTGGGTTATGAGTTATACGTTATGCGTTATGCGTTATGCGTTATGCGTTATGCGTTATGCGTTATGCGTTATGCGTTATGCGTTATGCGTTATGCGTTATGCGTTATGCGTTATGCGTTATGCGTTATGCGTTATGCGTTATGCGTTATGCGTTATGCGTTATGAGTTACACGTTATGCGTTATGCGTTATGCGTTATGCGTTATGCGTTATGCGTTATGCGTTATGCGTTATGCGTTATGCTTTATGCGTTATGCGTTATGCGTTATGCGTTATGCGTTAAGCGTTATGCGTTATGCGTTATGCGTTATACGTTATGCTTTATGCGTTGTGCGTTATACGTTTGCTTTATGCGTTATGCGTTATGCGTTATGCGTTATGCGTTATGCGTTATGCGTTATGCTTTATTCGTTATGCGTTATCCGTTATGCGTTAGGCGTTATGCGTTTTGCGTTATACGTTATGCTTTATGCGTTGTGCGTTATACGTTTGCGTTATGCGTTATGCGTTATGTGTTATGCGTTATGCTTTATGCGTTATGCGTTATACGTTATGCTTTATGCGTTGTGCGTTATACGTTTGCGTTATTCGTTATGCGTTATGCGTTATTGCGTTATGCGTTATGCGTTATGCGTTATGCGTTACGCGTTATGCGTTAAGCTTTATGCGTTATGCGTTATGCGTTTTGCTTTATGCGTTATGCGTTATGCGTTATGCGGTATGCGTTATGCGTTATGCGTTATGTGTTATGCGTTATGCTTTATGCGTTATGCGTGATCCGTTATGCGTTAGGCGTTATGCGTTTTGCGGTATTCGTTATGCGTTATGTGTTATGCGTTATGCTTTATGCGTTATGCGTTAGTTGTTATGCGTTTTGCGGTATTCGTTATGCGTTATGGATTATGCGTTATGCGTTAGGCGTTGTTCGTTATGCGTTATGCATTGTGCGTTATACGTTTGCGTTATGCGTTATGCGTTATGCGTTATACGGTATGCGTTATGCGTTATGCGTTATGCGTTATGCGTTATGCGTTATGCGTTATGCGTTATGCGTTATGCTTTATGCGTTATGCGTTATGCGTTATGCGTTATGCGTTATGCGTTATGCGTTATGCGTTATGCGTTATGCGTTACGCGTTATGCGTTACGCGTTACGCGTTATGCGTTATGCGTTATGCGTTATGCGTTATGCTTTATGCGTTATGCGTTATGCGTTACGCGTTATGCTTTATGCGTGATGCGTTATGCTTTATGCGTTATGCGTTATGCGTTATGCGTTATGCGTTATGCGTTATGCGTTATGCGTTATGCGTTATGCGTTATGCGTTATGCGTTATGCGTTATGCGTTATGCGTTATGCGTTATGCGTTATGCGTTATGCGTTATGCATTATGCGTTATGCGTTATGCGTTACGCGTTATGCGTTATGCGTTATGCGTTATGCGTTATGCGTTATACGGTATGCGTTATGCGTTATGCGTTATGCGTTATGCGTTATGCGTTATGCGTTATGCGTTATGCGTTATGCTTTATGCGTTATGCGTTATGCGTTATGCGTTATGCGTTATGCGTTATGCGTTATGCGTTATGCGTTATGCGTTACGCGTTATGCGTTACGCGTTACGCGTTATGCGTTATGCGTTATGCGTTATGCGTTATGCTTTATGCGTTATGCGTTATGCGTTATGCGTTATGCTTTATGCGTGATGCGTTATGCTTTATGCGTTATGCGTTAAGCGTTATGCGTTATGCGTTATGCGTTATGCGTTATGCGTTATGCGTTATGCGTTATGCGTTATGCGTTATGCGTTATGCGTTATGCGTTATGCGTTATGCGTTATGCGTTATGCATTATGCGTTATGCGTTATGCGTTACGCGTTATGCGTTATGCGTTATGCGTTATGCGTTCTGCGTTACGCGTTATGCGTTACGCGTTATGCGTTACGCGTTATGCGTTATGCTTTATGCGTTATGCGTTATGCGTTTTGCTTTATGCGTTGGGCGTTATACGTTTGCGTTATGCGTTATGCGTTATGCGTTATGCGTTATGCGTTATGCGTTATGCGTTGTGGGTTATGAGTTATACGTTATGCGTTATGCGTTATGCGTTATGCGTTATGCGTTATGCGTTATGCGTTATGCGTTATGCGTTATGCGTTATGCGTTATGCGTTATGCGTTATGCGTTATGCGTTATGCGTTATGCGTTATGCGTTATGCGTTATGCGTTATGCGTTACGCGTTATGCGTTACGCGTTATGCGTTACGCGTTATGCGTTATGCTTTATGCGTTATGCGTTATGCGTTTTGCTTTATGCGTTATGCGTTATGCGATATGCGTTATGCGTTATGCGTTATGCGTTGTGGGTTATGAGTTATACGTTATGCGTTATGCGTTATGCGTTATGCGTTATGCGATATGCGTTATGCGTTATGCGTTAAGCGTTATGCGTTATGCGTTATGCGTTATACGTTATGCTTTATGCGTTGTGCGTTATACGTTTGCGTTATGCGTTATGCGTTATGCGTTATGCGTTATGCGTTATGCGTTATGCGTTATGCGTTATGCGTTATGCGTTATGCGTTATGCGTTATGCGTTATGCGTTATGCGTTATGCGTTATGCGTTATGCGTTATGCTTTATGCGTTATGCATGATCCGTTATGCGTTATACGTTATGCGTTATGCTTTATGCGTTATGCGTTATGCGTTTTGCTTTATGCGTTATGCGTTATGCGTTATGCGTTATGCGTTATGCGGTATGCGTTATGCGTTATGCGTTAGTTGTTATGCGTTATGCGTTAGGCGTTGTTCGTTATGCGTTATGCATTGTGCGTTATACGTTTGCGTTATGCGTTATGCGTTATGCGTTATGCGTTACGCATTATGCGTTTGGCGTTGTTCGTTATGCGTTATGCATTGTGCGTTATACGTTTGCGTTATGCGTTATGCGTTATGCTTTATGCGTTATGCGTTATGGGTGATGCGTTGTGCTTTATGCATTATGCGTTATGCGTTATGCGATGTGCGTTATACGTTTGCGTTATGCGTTATGCGTTATGCGTTATGCGTTAAGCGTAATGCGTTATGCGTTATACGTTATCCTTAATGCGTTGTGCGTTATACGTTTGCGTTATGCGTTATGCGTTATGCGTTATGCGTTATGCGTTTTGCGGTATTCGTTATGCGTTATGTGTTATGCGTTATGCTTTATGCGTTATGCGTTAGGCGTTATGCGTTTTGCGGTATTCGTTATGCGTTATGCGTTATGCGTTATGCGTTAAGCGTTATGCGTTATGCGTTATGCGTTATGCGTTTTGCGGTATTCGTTATGCGTTGTGCATTATGCGTTATGCGTTATACGTTATGCTTTATGCGTGATGCGTTATGCTTTATGCGTTATGCGATATGCGTTATGCGTTATGCGTTATGCGTTATGCGTTATGCGTTATGCGTTATGCGTTACGCGTTATGCGTTATGCATTATGCGTTGTGCGTTATACGTTTGCGTTATGCGTTATGCGTTATGTATTATGCGTTATGCTTTATGCGTTATGCGTGATCCGTTATGCGTTAGGCCTTATGCGTTTTGCGGTATTCGTTATGCGTTATGCATTATGCGTTATGCGCTATACGTTATGCTTTATGCGTGATGCGTTATGCTTTATGCGTTATGCGTTATGCGTTATGCGTTATGCTTTATGCGTTATGCGTTAGGCGTTGTTCGTTATGCGTTATGCATTGTGCGTTATACGTTTGCGTTATGCGTTATGCGTTATGCGTTATGCGTCATGCGTTATGCGTTATGCGTTATGCGTTATGCGTTATGCGTTATGCGTTATGCGTTATGCGTTATGCGTTATGCGATATGCGTGATGCGTTATGCGTTATGCGTTATGCGTTATGCGTTATGCGTTATGCGTTATGCGTTATGCGTTATGCGTTACGCGTTATGCGTTACGCGTTATGCGTTATGCTTTATGCGTTATGCGTTATGCGTTTTGCTTTATGCGTTATGCGTTATGCGTTATACGTTATGCGTTATGCGTTATGCGTTGTGGGTTATGAGTTATACGTTATGCGTTATGCGTTATGCGTTATGCGTTATGCGTTATGCGTTATGCGTTATGCGTTATGCGTTATGCGTTATGCGTTATGCGTTATGCGTTATGCGTTACGCGTTATGCGTTACGTGTTATGCGTTAGGGGTTATACGTTATGCGTTATGCGTTATGCGTTATGCGTTATGCGTTATGCGTTATGCGTTATGCGTTATGCGTTATGCGTTATGCGTTATGCGTTATGCGTTATGCGTTATGCGTTATGCGTTGGGCGTTATACGTTTGCGTTATGCGATATGCGTTATGCTTTATGCGTTATGTGTTATGCGTTATACGTTATACGGTATGCGTTATGCGTTCTGCGTTATGCGTTAAGCGTTATGCGTTATGCGTTATGCGATTTGCTTTATGCGTTATGCGTTATGCGTTATGCGTTATGCGTTGTGGGTTATGAGTTATACGTTATGCGTTATGCGTTATGCGTTATGCGTTATGCGTTATGCGTTATGCGTTATGAGTTATACGTTATGCGTTATGCGTTATGCGTTATGCGTTATGCGTTATGCGTTATGCGTTATGCGTTATGCGTTATGCGTTAAGCGTTATGCGTTATGCGTTATGCGTTATGCGTTATACGTTATGCTTTATGCGTTGTGCGTTATACGTTTGCGTTATACGTTATGCGATATGCGTTATACGTTATGCGTTATGCGTTATGCGTTATGCTTTATGCGTTTTGCTTAATGCGTTATGCGTTATGCTTTATGCGTTATGCGTTATGCGTTATGCGTTATGCGTTATGCGTTATGCGTTATGCTTTATGCGTAATGCGTGATCCGTTATGCGTTAGGCGTTTTGCGGTATTCGTTATGCGTTGTGCATTATGCGTTATGCGTTATACGTTTGCGTTATGCGTTATGCGTTATGCGTTATACGTTATGCTTTATGCGTGTTGCGTTATGCTTTATGCGTGTTGCGTTATGCTTTATGCGTTATGCGTTATGCGTTATGCGTTATGCGTTATGCGTTATGCGATATGCGTGATGCGTTATGCGTTATGCGTTATGCGTTATGCGTTATGCGTTATGCGTTATGCGTTATGCGTTATGCGTTATGCGTTACGCGTTATGCGTTACGCGTTATGCGTTATGCTTTATGCGTTATGCGTTATGCGTTTTGCTTTATGCGTTATGCGTTATGCGTTATGCGTTATGCGTTATGCGTTATGCGTTGTGGGTTATGAGTTATACGTTATGCGTTATGCGTTATGCGTTATGCGTTATGCGTTATGCGTTATGCGTTATGCGTTATGCGTTATGCGTTATGCGTTATGCGTTATGCGTTATGCGTTATGCGTTATGCGTTATGCGTTACGCGTTATGCGTTACGCGTTATGCGTTACGTGTTATGCGTTATGCGTTATATGTTATGCGTTATGCGTTATGCGTTATGCTTTATGCGTTATGCGTTATGCGTTATGCGTTATGCGTTATGCGTTATGCGTTATGCATTATGCGTTTTGCTTTATGCGTTATGCGTTATGCGTTATGCGTTATGCGTTATGCGTTATGCGTTGTGGGTTATGAGTTATACGTTATGCGTTATGCGTTATGCGTTATGCGTTATGCGTTATGCGTTATGCGTTATGCGTTATGCGTTATGCGTTATGCGTTATGCGTTATGCGTTATGCGTTATGCGTTATGCGTTATGCGTTATGCGTTATGCGTTATGCGTTACGCGTTATGCGTTACGTGTTATGCGTTATGCGTTATATGTTATGCGTTATGCGTTATGCGTTATGCTTTATGCGTTATGCGTTATGCGTTATGCGTTATGCGTTATGCGTTATGCGTTATGCATTATGCGTTAGGCGTTGTTCGTTATGCGTTATGCATTGTGCGTTATACGTTTGCGTTATGCGTTATGCGTTATGTGTTATGCGTTATGCGTTATGCGTTATGCGTTATGCGTTATGCGTTATGCGTTATGCGTTATGCGTTGTGGGTTATGAGTTATACGTTATGCGTTATGCGTTATGCGTTATGCGTTATGCGTTATGCGTTATGCGTTATGCGTTATGCGTTATGCGTTATGCGTTATGCGTTACGCGTTATGCGTTACGCGTTATGCGTTACGCGTTATGCGTTACGTGTTATGCGTTATGCGTTATATGTTATGCGTTATGCGTTATGCGTTATGCGTTATGCGTTATGCGTTAAGCGTTATGCGTTATGCGTTATGCGTTATGCGTTATACGTTATGCTTTATACGTGATGCGTTATGCTTTATGCGTTATGCGATATGCGTGATGCGTTATGCTTTATGCGTTATGCGTTATGAGTTATACGTTATGCGTTATGCGTTATGCGTTATGCGTTATGCGTTATGCGTTATGCGTTATGCGTTATGCGTTATGCGTTATGCGTTATGCGTTATGCGTTATGCGTTATACGTTATGCTTTATGCGTGTTGCGTTATGCTTTATGCGTTATGCGTTATGCGTAATGCGTTATGCGTTATGCGTTATGCGTTATGCGTTATGCGTTATGCGTTATGCGATATGCGTGATGCGTTATGCGTTATGCGTTATGCGTTATGCGTTATGCGTTATGCGTTATGCGTTATGCGTTATGCGTTATGCGTTACGCGTTATGCGTTACGCGTTATGCGTTATGCTTTATGCGTTATGCGTTATGCGTTTTGCTTTATGCGTTATGCGTTATGCGTTATGCGTTATGCGTTATGCGTTGTGGGTTATGAGTTATACGTTATGCGTTATGCGTTATGCGTTATGCGTTATGCGTTTGCGTTATGCGTTATGCGTTATGCGTTATGCGTTATGCGTTATGCGTTATGCGTTATGCGTTATGCGTTATGCGTTACGTGTTATGCGTTATGCGTTATACGTTATGCGTTATGCGTTATGCGTTATGCGTTATGCGTTATGCGTTATGCGTTATGCGTTATACGTTATGCTTTTTGCGTGTTGCGTTATGCTTTATGCGTTATGCGTTATGCGTTATGCGTTATGCGTTATGCGTTATGCGTTATGCGTTATGCGTTATGCGTTATGCGATATGCGTGATGCGTTATGCGTTATGCGTTATGCGTTATGCGTTATGCGTTATGCGTTATGCGTCATGCGTTATGCGTTATGCGTTATGCGTTATGCGTTATGCGTTATGTGTTATGCGTTATGCGTTATGCGTTATGCGTTGTGGGTTATGAGTTATACGTTATGCGTTATGCGTTATGCGTTATGCGTTATGCGTTATGCGTTATGCGTTAGGCGTTATTCGTTATGCGTTATGCATTGTGCGTTATACGTTTGCGTTATGCGTTATTCGTTATGCGTTATGCGTTATGCGTAATGCATTATGCGTTATGCGTTATGCGTTATGCGTTATGCGATATGCGTGATGCGTTATGCGTTATGCGTTATGCGTTATGCGTTATGCGTTATGCGTTATGCGTTATGCGTTACGCGTTATGCGTTACGCGTTATGCGTTACGTGTTATGCGTTATGCGTTATATGTTATGCGTTATGCGTTATGCGTTATGCTTTATGCGTTATGCGTTATGCGTTATGCGTTATGCGTTATGCGTTATGCGTTATGCATTATGCGTTAGGCGTTGTTCGTTATGCGTTATGCATTGTGCGTTATACGTTTGCGTTATGCGTTATGCGTTATGTGTTATGCGTTATGCGTTATGCGTTATGCGTTATGCGTTATGCGTTATGCGTTATGCGTTATGCGTTGTGGGTTATGAGTTATACGTTATGCGTTATGCGTTATGCGTTATGCGTTATGCGTTATGCGTTATGCGTTATGCGTTATGCGTTATGCGTTATGCGTTATGCGTTACGCGTTATGCGTTACGCGTTATGCGTTACGCGTTATGCGTTACGTGTTATGCGTTATGCGTTATATGTTATGCGTTATGCGTTATGCGTTATGCGTTATGCGTTATGCGTTAAGCGTTATGCGTTATGCGTTATGCGTTATGCGTTATACGTTATGCTTTATACGTGATGCGTTATGCTTTATGCGTTATGCGATATGCGTGATGCGTTATGCTTTATGCGTTATGCGTTATGAGTTATACGTTATGCGTTATGCGTTATGCGTTATGCGTTATGCGTTATGCGTTATGCGTTATGCGTTATGCGTTATGCGTTATGCGTTATGCGTTATGCGTTATGCGTTATGCGTTATGCGTTATGCGTTATGCGTTATGCGTTATGCGTTATGCGTTATGCGTTATACGTTATGCTTTATGCGTGTTGCGTTATGCTTTATGCGTTATGCGTTATGCGTAATGCGTTATGCGTTATGCGTTATGCGTTATGCGTTATGCGTTATGCGTTATGCGATATGCGTGATGCGTTATGCGTTATGCGTTATGCGTTATGCGTTATGCGTTATGCGTTATGCGTTATGCGTTATGCGTTACGCGTTATGCGTTACGCGTTATGCGTTATGCTTTATGCGTTATGCGTTATGCGTTCTGCTTTATGCGTTATGCGTTATGCGTTATGCGTTATGCGTTATGCGTTGTGGGTTATGAGTTATACGTTATGCGTTATGCGTTATGCGTTATGCGTTATGCGTTTGCGTTATGCGTTATGCGTTATGCGTTATGCGTTATGCGTTATGCGTTATGCGTTATGCGTTACGCGTTATGCGTTACGTGTTATGCGTTATGCGTTATATGTTATGCGTTATGCGTTATGCGTTATGCGTTATGCGTTATGCGTTATGCGTTATGCGTTATACGTTATGCTTTTTGCGTGTTGCGTTATGCTTTATGCGTTATGCGTTATGCGTTATGCGTTATGCGTTATGCGTTATGCGTTATGCGTTATGCGTTATGCGTTATGCGATATGCGTTATGCGTTATGCGTTATGCGTTATGCGTTATGCGTTATGCGTTATGCGTTATGCGTCATGCGTTATGCGTTATGCGTTATGCGTTATGCGTTATGCGTTATGTGTTATGCGTTATGCGTTATGCGTTATGCGTTGTGGGTTATGAGTTATACGTTATGCGTTATGCGTTATGCGTTATGCGTTATGCGTTATGCGTTATGCGTTAGGCGTTATTCGTTATGCGTTATGCATTGTGCGTTATACGTTTGCGTTATGCGTTATTCGTTATGCGTTATGCGTTATGCGTAATGCATTATGCGTTATGCGTTATGCGTTATGCGTTATGCGATATGCGTGATGCGTTATGCGTTATGCGTTATGCGTTATGCGTTATGCGTTATGCGTTATGCGTTATGCGTTATGCGTTATGCGTTACGCGTTATGCGTTACGCGTTATGCGTTATGCTTTATGCGTTATGCGTTATGCGTTTTGCTTTATGCGTTATGCGTTATGCGTTATGCGTTATGCGTTATGCGTTATGCGTTGTGGGTTATGAGTTATACGTTATGCGTTATGCGTTATGCGTTATGCGTTATGCGTTATGCGTTATGCGTTATGCGTTATGCGTTATGCGTTATGCGTTATGCGTTATGCGTTACGCGTTATGCGTTACGTGTTATGCGTTAGGAGTTATATGTTATGCGTTAGGAGTTATATGTTATGCGTTATGCGTTATGCGTTATGCGTTATGCGTTATGCGTTATGCGTTATGCGTTATGCGTTATGCGTTATGCGTTATGCGTTGGGCGTTATACGTTTGCGTTATGCGATATGCGTTATGCTTTATGCGTTATGTGTTATGCGTTATACGTTATACGGTATGCGTTATGCGTTCTGCGTTATGCGTTAAGCGTTATGCGTTATGCGTTATGCGATTTGCTTTATGCGTTATGCGTTATGCGTTATGCGTTATGCGTTGTGGGTTATGAGTTATACGTTATGCGTTATGCGTTATGCGTTATGCGTTATGCGTTACGCGTTATGCGTTATGAGTTATACGTTATGCGTTATGCGTTATGCGTTATGCGTTATGCGTTATGCGTTATGCGTTATGCGTTATGCGTTATGCGTTATGCGTTATGCGTTATGCGTTATGCGTTATACGTTATGCTTTATGCGTTGTGCGTTATACGTTTGCGTTATACGTTATGCGATATGCGTTATACGTTATGCGTTATGCGTTATGCGTTATGCTTTATGCGTTTTGCTTAATGCGTTATGCGTTATGCGTTAAGCGTTATGCGTTATGCGTTATGCGTTATGCGTTATACGTTATGCTTTATGCGTTGTGCGTTATACGTTTGCGTTATACGTTATGCGATATGCGTTATACGTTATGCGTTATGCGTTATGCGTTATGCTTTATGCGTTTTGCTTAATGCGTTATGCGTTATGCTTTATGCGTTATGCGTTATGCGTTATGCGTTATGCGTTATGCGTTATGCGTTATGCGTTATGCGTTATGCTTTATGCGTAATGCGTGATCCGTTATGCGTTAGGCGTTTTGCGGTATTCGTTATGCGTTGTGCATTATGCGTTATGCGTTATACGTTTGCGTTATGCGTTATGCGTTATGCGTTATACGTTATGCTTTATGCGTGTTGCGTTATGCATGATCCGTTATGCGTTATACGTTATGCGTTATGCTTTATGCGTTATGCGTTATGCGTTTTGCTTTATGCGTTATGCGTTATGCGTTATGCGTTATGCGTTATGCGGTATGCGTTATGCGTTATGCGTTAGTTGTTATGCGTTATGCGTTAGGCGTTGTTCGTTATGCGTTATGCATTGTGCGTTATACGTTTGCGTTATGCGTTATGCGTTATGCGTTATGCGTTACGCATTATGCGTTTGGCGTTGTTCGTTATGCGTTATGCATTGTGCGTTATACGTTTGCGTTATGCGTTATGCGTTATGCTTTATGCGTTATGCGTTATGGGTGATGCGTTGTGCTTTATGCATTATGCGTTATGCGTTATGCGATGTGCGTTATACGTTTGCGTTATGCGTTATGCGTTATGCGTTATGCGTTAAGCGTAATGCGTTATGCGTTATACGTTATCCTTAATGCGTTGTGCGTTATACGTTTGCGTTATGCGTTATGCGTTATGCGTTATGCGTTATGCGTTTTGCGGTATTCGTTATGCGTTATGCGTTATGCGTTATGCTTTATGCGTTATGCGTTAGGCGTTATGCGTTTTGCGGTATTCGTTATGCGTTATGCGTTATGCGTTATGCGTTAAGCGTTATGCGTTATGCGTTATGCGTTATGCGTTTTGCGGTATTCGTTATGCGTTGTGCATTATGCGTTATGCGTTATACGTTATGCTTTATGCGTGATGCGTTATGCTTTATGCGTTATGCGATATGCGTTATGCGTTATGCGTTATGCGTTATGCGTTATGCGTTATGCGTTATGCGTTATGCGTTATGCGTTATGCATTATGCGTTGTGCGTTATACGTTTGCGTTATGCGTTATGCGTTATGTATTATGCGTTATGCTTTATGCGTTATGCGTGATCCGTTATGCGTTAGGCCTTATGCGTTTTGCGGTATTCGTTATGCGTTATGCATTATGCGTTATGCGCTATACGTTATGCTTTATGCGTGATGCGTTATGCTTTATGCGTTATGCGTTATGCGTTATGCGTTATGCTTTATGCGTTATGCGTTAGGCGTTGTTCGTTATGCGTTATGCATTGTGCGTTATACGTTTGCGTTATGCGTTATGCGTTATGCGTTATGCGTCATGCGTTATGCGTTATGCGTTATGCGTTATGCGTTATGCGTTATGCGTTATGCGTTATGCGTTATGCGTTATGCGATATGCGTGATGCGTTATGCGTTATGCGTTATGCGTTATGCGTTATGCGTTATGCGTTATGCGTTATGCGTTATGCGTTACGCGTTATGCGTTACGCGTTATGCGTTATGCTTTATGCGTTATGCGTTATGCGTTTTGCTTTATGCGTTATGCGTTATGCGTTATACGTTATGCGTTATGCGTTATGCGTTGTGGGTTATGAGTTATACGTTATGCGTTATGCGTTATGCGTTATGCGTTATGCGTTATGCGTTATGCGTTATGCGTTATGCGTTATGCGTTATGCGTTATGCGTTATGCGTTATGCGTTACGCGTTATGCGTTACGTGTTATGCGTTAGGGGTTATATGTTATGCGTTATGCGTTATGCGTTATGCGTTATGCGTTATGCGTTATGCGTTATGCGTTATGCGTTATGCGTTATGCGTTATGCGTTATGCGTTATGCGTTATGCGTTATGCGTTGGGCGTTATACGTTTGCGTTATGCGATATGCGTTATGCTTTATGCGTTATGTGTTATGCGTTATACGTTATACGGTATGCGTTATGCGTTCTGCGTTATGCGTTAAGCGTTATGCGTTATGCGTTATGCGATTTGCTTTATGCGTTATGCGTTATGCGTTATGCGTTATGCGTTGTGGGTTATGAGTTATACGTTATGCGTTATGCGTTATGCGTTATGCGTTATGCGTTATGCGTTATGCGTTATGAGTTATACGTTATGCGTTATGCGTTATGCGTTATGCGTTATGCGTTATGCGTTATGCGTTATGCGTTATGCGTTATGCGTTAAGCGTTATGCGTTATGCGTTATGCGTTATGCGTTATACGTTATGCTTTATGCGTTGTGCGTTATACGTTTGCGTTATACGTTATGCGATATGCGTTATACGTTATGCGTTATGCGTTATGCGTTATGCTTTATGCGTTTTGCTTAATGCGTTATGCGTTATGCTTTATGCGTTATGCGTTATGCGTTATGCGTTATGCGTTATGCGTTATGCGTTATGCTTTATGCGTAATGCGTGATCCGTTATGCGTTAGGCGTTTTGCGGTATTCGTTATGCGTTGTGCATTATGCGTTATGCGTTATACGTTTGCGTTATGCGTTATGCGTTATGCGTTATACGTTATGCTTTATGCGTGTTGCGTTATGCTTTATGCGTGTTGCGTTATGCTTTATGCGTTATGCGTTATGCGTTATGCGTTATGCGTTATGCGTTATGCGTTATGCGTGATGCGTTATGCGTTATGCGTTATGCGTTATGCGTTATGCGTTATGCGTTATGCGTTATGCGTTATGCGTTATGCGTTACGCGTTATGCGTTACGCGTTATGCGTTATGCTTTATGCGTTATGCGTTATGCGTTATGCGTTATGCGTTATGCGTTATGCGTTATGCGTTATGCGTTATGCGTTATGCGTTGTGGGTTATGAGTTATACGTTATGCGTTATGCGTTATGCGTTATGCGTTATGCGTTATGCGTTATGCGTTATGCGTTATGCGTTATGCGTTATGCGTTATGCGTTATGCGTTATGCGTTATGCGTTATGCGTTATGCGTTACGCGTTATGCGTTACGCGTTATGCGTTACGTGTTATGCGTTATGCGTTATATGTTATGCGTTATGCGTTATGCGTTATGCTTTATGCGTTATGCGTTATGCGTTATGCGTTATGCGTTATGCGTTATGCGTTATGCATTATGCGTTTTGCTTTATGCGTTATGCGTTATGCGTTATGCGTTATGCGTTATGCGTTATGCGTTGTGGGTTATGAGTTATACGTTATGCGTTATGCGTTATGCGTTATGCGTTATGCGTTATGCGTTATGCGTTATGCGTTATGCGTTATGCGTTATGCGTTATGCGTTATGCGTTATGCGTTATGCGTTATGCGTTATGCGTTATGCGTTACGCGTTATGCGTTACGCGTTATGCGTTACGTGTTATGCGTTATGCGTTATATGTTATGCGTTATGCGTTATGCGTTATGCTTTATGCGTTATGCGTTATGCGTTATGCGTTATGCGTTATGCGTTATGCGTTATGCATTATGCGTTAGGCGTTGTTCGTTATGCGTTATGCATTGTGCGTTATACGTTTGCGTTATGCGTTATGCGTTATGTGTTATGCGTTATGCGTTATGCGTTATGCGTTATGCGTTATGCGTTATGCGTTATGCGTTATGCGTTGTGGGTTATGAGTTATACGTTATGCGTTATGCGTTATGCGTTATGCGTTATGCGTTATGCGTTATGCGTTATGCGTTATGCGTTATGCGTTATGCGTTATGCGTTACGCGTTATGCGTTACGCGTTATGCGTTACGCGTTATGCGTTACGTGTTATGCGTTATGCGTTATATGTTATGCGTTATGCGTTATGCGTTATGCGTTATGCGTTATGCGTTAAGCGTTATGCGTTATGCGTTATGCGTTATGCGTTATACGTTATGCTTTATACGTGATGCGTTATGCTTTATGCGTTATGCGATATGCGTGATGCGTTATGCTTTATGCGTTATGCGTTATGAGTTATACGTTATGCGTTATGCGTTATGCGTTATGCGTTATGCGTTATGCGTTATGCGTTATGCGTTATGCGTTATGCGTTATGCGTTATGCGTTATGCGTTATGCGTTATACGTTATGCTTTATGCGTGTTGCGTTATGCTTTATGCGTTATGCGTTATGCGTAATGCGTTATGCGTTATGCGTTATGCGTTATGCGTTATGCGTTATGCGTTATGCGATATGCGTGATGCGTTATGCGTTATGCGTTATGCGTTATGCGTTATGCGTTATGCGTTATGCGTTATGCGTTATGCGTTATGCGTTACGCGTTATGCGTTACGCGTTATGCGTTATGCTTTATGCGTTATGCGTTATGCGTTTTGCTTTATGCGTTATGCGTTATGCGTTATGCGTTATGCGTTATGCGTTGTGGGTTATGAGTTATACGTTATGCGTTATGCGTTATGCGTTATGCGTTATGCGTTTGCGTTATGCGTTATGCGTTATGCGTTATGCGTTATGCGTTATGCGTTATGCGTTATGCGTTACGCGTTATGCGTTACGTGTTATGCGTTATGCGTTATATGTTATGCGTTATGCGTTATGCGTTATGCGTTATGCGTTATGCGTTATGCGTTATGCGTTATACGTTATGCTTTTTGCGTGTTGCGTTATGCTTTATGCGTTATGCGTTATGCGTTATGCGTTATGCGTTATGCGTTATGCGTTATGCGTTATGCGTTATGCGTTATGCGTTATGCGTTATGCGTTATGCGTTATGCGTTATGCGTTATGCGTTATGCGTTATGCGTTATGCGTCATGCGTTATGCGTTATGCGTTATGCGTTATGCGTTATGCGTTATGTGTTATGCGTTATGCGTTATGCGTTATGCGTTGTGGGTTATGAGTTATACGTTATGCGTTATGCGTTATGCGTTATGCGTTATGCGTTATGCGTTATGCGTTAGGCGTTATTCGTTATGCGTTATGCATTGTGCGTTATACGTTTGCGTTATGCGTTATTCGTTATGCGTTATGCGTTATGCGTAATGCATTATGCGTTATGCGTTATGCGTTATGCGTTATGCGATATGCGTGATGCGTTATGCGTTATGCGTTATGCGTTATGCGTTATGCGTTATGCGTTATGCGTTATGCGTTACGCGTTATGCGTTACGCGTTATGCGTTACGTGTTATGCGTTATGCGTTATATGTTATGCGTTATGCGTTATGCGTTATGCTTTATGCGTTATGCGTTATGCGTTATGCGTTATGCGTTATGCGTTATGCGTTATGCATTATGCGTTAGGCGTTGTTCGTTATGCGTTATGCATTGTGCGTTATACGTTTGCGTTATGCGTTATGCGTTATGTGTTATGCGTTATGCGTTATGCGTTATGCGTTATGCGTTATGCGTTATGCGTTATGCGTTATGCGTTGTGGGTTATGAGTTATACGTTATGCGTTATGCGTTATGCGTTATGCGTTATGCGTTATGCGTTATGCGTTATGCGTTATGCGTTATGCGTTATGCGTTATGCGTTACGCGTTATGCGTTACGCGTTATGCGTTACGCGTTATGCGTTACGTGTTATGCGTTATGCGTTATATGTTATGCGTTATGCGTTATGCGTTATGCGTTATGCGTTAAGCGTTATGCGTTATGCGTTATGCGTTATGCGTTATACGTTATGCTTTATACGTGATGCGTTATGCTTTATGCGTTATGCGATATGCGTGATGCGTTATGCTTTATGCGTTATGCGTTATGAGTTATACGTTATGCGTTATGCGTTATGCGTTATGCGTTATGCGTTATGCGTTATGCGTTATGCGTTATGCGTTATGCGTTATGCGTTATGCGTTATGCGTTATGCGTTATGCGTTATGCGTTATGCGTTATGCGTTATGCGTTATGCGTTATGCGTTATGCGTTATGCGTTATACGTTATGCTTTATGCGTGTTGCGTTATGCTTTATGCGTTATGCGTTATGCGTAATGCGTTATGCGTTATGCGTTATGCGTTATGCGTTATGCGTTATGCGTTATGCGATATGCGTGATGCGTTATGCGTTATGCGTTATGCGTTATGCGTTATGCGTTATGCGTTATGCGTTATGCGTTATGCGTTACGCGTTATGCGTTACGCGTTATGCGTTATGCTTTATGCGTTATGCGTTATGCGTTCTGCTTTATGCGTTATGCGTTATGCGTTATGCGTTATGCGTTATGCGTTGTGGGTTATGAGTTATACGTTATGCGTTATGCGTTATGCGTTATGCGTTATGCGTTTGCGTTATGCGTTATGCGTTATGCGTTATGCGTTATGCGTTATGCGTTATGCGTTATGCGTTACGCGTTATGCGTTACGTGTTATGCGTTATGCGTTATATGTTATGCGTTATGCGTTATGCGTTATGCGTTATGCGTTATGCGTTATGCGTTATGCGTTATACGTTATGCTTTTTGCGTGTTGCGTTATGCTTTATGCGTTATGCGTTATGCGTTATGCGTTATGCGTTATGCGTTATGCGTTATGCGTTATGCGTTATGCGTTATGCGATATGCGTGATGCGTTATGCGTTATGCGTTATGCGTTATGCGTTATGCGTTATGCGTTATGCGTTATGCGTTATGCGTTATGCGTTATGCGTTATGCGTTATGCGTTATGTGTTATGCGTTATGCGTTATGCGTTATGCGTTGTGGGTTATGAGTTATACGTTATGCGTTATGCGTTATGCGTTATGCGTTATGCGTTATGCGTTATGCGTTATGCGTTATTCGTTATGCGTTATGCATTGTGCGTTATACGTTTGCGTTATGCGTTATTCGTTATGCGTTATGCGTTATGCGTAATGCATTATGCGTTATGCGTTATGCGTTATGCGTTATGCGATATGCGTGATGCGTTATGCGTTATGCGTTATGCGTTATGCGTTATGCGTTATGCGTTATGCGTTATGCGTTATGCGTTATGCGTTACGCGTTATGCGTTACGCGTTATGCGTTATGCTTTATGCGTTATGCGTTATGCGTTTTGCTTTATGCGTTATGCGTTATGCGTTATGCGTTATGCGTTATGCGTTATGCGTTGTGGGTTATGAGTTATGCGTTATGCGTTATGCGTTATGCGTTATGCGTTATGCGTTATGCGTTATGCGTTATGCGTTATGCGTTATGCGTTATGCGTTATGCGTTATGCGTTACGCGTTATGCGTTACGTGTTATGCGTTAGGAGTTATATGTTATGCGTTATGCGTTATGCGTTATGCGTTATGCGTTATGCGTTATGCGTTATGCGTTATGCGTTATGCGTTATGCGTTATGCGTTATGCGTTATGCGTTGGGCGTTATACGTTTGCGTTATGCGATATGCGTTATGCTTTATGCGTTATGTGTTATGCGTTATACGTTATACGGTATGCGTTATGCGTTCTGCGTTATGCGTTATGCGTTATGCGTTATGCGTTATGCGATTTGCTTTATGCGTTATGCGTTATGCGTTATGCGTTATGCGTTGTGGGTTATGAGTTATACGTTATGCGTTATGCGTTATGCGTTATGCGTTATGCGTTACGCGTTATGCGTTATGAGTTATACGTTATGCGTTATGCGTTATGCGTTATGCGTTATGCGTTATGCGTTATGCGTTATGCGTTATGCGTTATGCGTTATGCGTTATGCGTTATGCGTTATGCGTTATACGTTATGCTTTATGCGTTGTGCGTTATACGTTTGCGTTATACGTTATGCGATATGCGTTATACGTTATGCGTTATGCGTTATGCGTTATGCTTTATGCGTTATGCGTTATGCGTTAAGCGTTATGCGTTATGCGTTATGCGTTATGCGTTATACGTTATGCTTTATGCGTTGTGCGTTATACGTTTGCGTTATACGTTATGCGATATGCGTTATACGTTATGCGTTATGCGTTATGCGTTATGCTTTATGCGTTTTGCTTAATGCGTTATGCGTTATGCTTTATGCGTTATGCGTTATGCGTTATGCGTTATGCGTTATGCGTTATGCGTTATGCGTTATGCTTTATGCGTAATGCGTGATCCGTTATGCGTTAGGCGTTTTGCGGTATTCGTTATGCGTTGTGCATTATGCGTTATGCGTTATACGTTTGCGTTATGCGTTATGCGTTATGCGTTATACGTTATGCTTTATGCGTGTTGCGTTATGCTTTTTGCGTTATGCGTTATGCGTTATGCGTTATGCGTTATGCGTTATGCGATATGCGTGATGCGTTATGCGTTATGCGTTATGCGTTATGCGTTATGCGTTATGCGTTATGCGTTATGCGTTTTGCTTTATGCGTTATGCGTTATGCGTTATGCGTTATGCGTTATGCTTTATGCGTTATGCGTTATGCGTTTTGCTTTATGCGTTATGCGTTATGCGTTATGCGTTATGCGTTATGCGTTGTGGGTTATGAGTTATACGTTATGCGTTATGCGTTATGCGTTATGCGTTATGCGTTATGCGTTATGCGTTATGCGTTATGCGTTATGCGTTATGCGTTATGCGTTATGCGTTATGCGTTATGCGTTATGCGTTACGCGTTATGCGTTACGCGTTATGCGTTACGTGTTATGCGTTATGCGTTATATGTTATGCGTTATGCGTTATGCGTTATGCGTTATGCGTTATGCGTTATGCGTTATGCGTTATGCGTTATGCGTTATGCGTTATGCGTTATACGTTATGCGTTATGCGTTATGCGTTATGCTTTATGCGTTTTGCTTAATGCGTTATGCGTTATGCTTTATGCGTTATGCGTTATGCGTTATGCGTTATGCGTTATGCTTTATGCGTAATGCGTGATCCGTTATGCGTTAGGCGTTTTGCGGTATTCGTTATGCGTTGTGCATTATGCGTTATGCGTTATACGTTTGCGTTATGCGTTATGCGTTATGCTTTATGCGTTTGCGTTATGCGTTATGCGTTATGCGTTATGCGTTATGCGTTATGCGTTATGCATTATGCGTTAGGCGTTGTTCGTTATGCGTTATGCATTGTGCGTTATACGTTTGCGTTATGCGTTATGCGTTATGTGTTATGCGTTATGCGTTATGCGTTATGCTTTATGCGTTATGCGTTATGCGTTTTGCTTTATGCGTTATGCGTTATGCGTTATGCGTTATGCGTTATGCGTTATGCGTTGTGGGTTATGAGTTATACGTTATGCGTTATGCGTTATGCGTTATGCGTTATGCGTTTGCGTTATGCGTTATGCGTTATGCGTTATGCGTTATGCGTTATGCGTTATGCGTTATGCGTTACGCGTTATGCGTTACGTGTTATGCGTTATGCGTTATATGTTATGCGTTATGCGTTATGCGTTATGCGTTATGCGTTATGCGTTATGCGTTTTGCGTTATGCGTTATGCGTTATGCGTTATGCGTTATGCGTTATGCGTTATGCGTTATGCGTTATGCGTTGGGCGTTGTACGTTTGCGTTATGCGATGTGCGTTATGCTTTATGCGTTATGTGTTATGCGTTATACGTTATACGGTATGCGTTATGCGTTATGCGTTATGCGTTATGCGTTATGCGTTATGCGTTATACGTTATGCTTTATGCGTGTTGCGTTATGCTTTATGCGTTATGCGTTTTGCTTAATGCGTTATGCGTTATGCTTTATGCGTTATGCGTTATGCGTTATACGTTATGCGTTATGCTTTATGCGTAATGCGTGATCCGTTATGCGTTAGGCGTTTTGCGGTATTCGTTATGCGTTGTGCATTATGCGTTATGCGTTATACGTTTGCGTTATGCGTTATGCGTTATGCTTTATGCGTTATGCGTTATGCGTTATGCGTTATGCGTTATGCGTTATGCATTATGCGTTAGGCGTTGTTCGTTATGCGTTATGCATTGTGCGTTATACGTTTGCGTTATGCGTTATGCGTTATGTGTTATGCGTTATGCGTTATGCGTTATGCTTTATGCGTTATGCGTTATGCGTTTTGCTTTATGCGTTATGCGTTATGCGTTATGCGTTATGCGTTATGCGTTATGCGTTATGCGTTGTGGGTTATGAGTTATACGTTATGCGTTATGCGTTATGCGTTATGCGTTATGCGTTTGCGTTATGCGTTATGCGTTATGCGTTATGCGTTATGCGTTACGCGTTATGCGTTACGTGTTATGCGTTATGCGTTATATGTTATGCGTTATGCGTTATGCGTTATGCGTTATGCGTTATGCGTTATGCGTTTTGCGTTATGCGTTATGCGTTATGCGTTATGCGTTATGCGTTATGCGTTATGCGTTATGCGTTATGCGTTATGCGTTGGGCGTTGTACGTTTGCGTTATGCGATGTGCGTTATGCTTTATGCGTTATGTGTTATGCGTTATACGTTATACGGTATGCGTTATGCGTTATGTGTTATGCGTTATACGTTATACGGTATGCGTTATGCGTTATGCGTTATGCGTTATGCGTTATGCGTTATACGTTATGCTTTATGCGTGTTGCGTTATGCTTTATGCGTTATGCGTTTTGCTTAATGCGTTATGCGTTATGCTTTATGCGTTATGCGTTATGCGTTATGCGTTATGCGTTATGCTTTATGCGTAATGCGTGATCCGTTATGCGTTAGGCGTTTTGCGGTATTCGTTATGCGTTGTGCATTATGCGTTATGCGTTATACGTTTGCGTTATGCGTTATGCGTTATGCTTTATGCGTTATGCGTTATGCGTTATGCGTTATGCGTTATGCGTTATGCGTTATGCGTTATGCATTATGCGTTAGGCGTTGTTCGTTATGCGTTATGCATTGTGCGTTATACGTTTGCGTTATGCGTTATGCGTTATGTGTTATGCGTTATGCGTTATGCGTTATGCTTTATGCGTTATGCGTTATGCGTTTTGCTTTATGCGTTATGCGTTATGCGTTATGCGTTATGCGTTATGCGTTGTGGGTTATGAGTTATACGTTATGCGTTATGCGTTATGCGTTATGCGTTATGCGTTTGCGTTATGCGTTATGCGTTATGCGTTTTGCGTTATGCGTTATGCGTTACGCGTTATGCGTTACGTGTTATGCGTTATGCGTTATATGTTATGCGTTATGCGTTATGCGTTATGCGTTATGCGTTATGCGTTATGCGTTTTGCGTTATGCGTTATGCGTTATGCGTTATGCGTTATGCGTTATGCGTTATGCGTTATGCGTTATGCGTTGGGCGTTGTACGTTTGCGTTATGCGATGTGCGTTATGCTTTATGCGTTATGTGTTATGCGTTATACGTTATACGGTATGCGTTATGCGTTATGCGTTATGCGTTATGCGTTAGGCGTTATTCGTTATGCGTTATGCATTGTGCGTTATACGTTTGCGTTATGCGTTATGCGTTATGCGTTATGCGTTATGCGTTATGCGTTATGCGTTATGCGTTATGCGTTATGCGTTATGCGTTATGCGTTATGCGATATGCGTGATGCGTTATGCGTTATGCGTTATGCGTTATGCGTTATGCGTTATGCGTTATGCGTTATGCGTTATGCGTTATGCGTTACGCGTTATGCGTTACGCGTTATGCGTTATGCTTTATGCGTTATGCGTTATGCGTTTTGCTTTATGCGTTATGCGTTATGCGTTATGCGTTATGCGTTGTGGGTTATGAGTTATACGTTATGCGTTATGCGTTATGCGTTATGCGTTATGCGTTATGCGTTATGCGTTATGCGTTATGCGTTATGCGTTATGCGTTATGCGTTACGCGTTATGCGTAACGTGTTATGCGTTAGGGGTTATATGTTATGCGTTATGCGTTATGCGTTATGCGTTATGCGTTATGCGTTATGCGTTATGCGTTATGCGTTATGCGTTATGCGTTATGCGTTATGCGTTATGCGTTGGGCGTTATACGTTTGCGTTATGCGATATGCGTTATGCTTTATGCGTTATGTGTTATGCGTTATACGTTATACGGTATGCGTTATGCGTTCTGCGTTATGCGTTAAGCGTTATGCGTTATGCGTTATGCGATTTGCGTTATGCGTTATGCGTTATGCGTTATGCGTTATGCGTTGTGGGTTATGAGTTATACGTTATGCGTTATGCGTTATGCGTTATGCGTTATGCGTTACGCGTTATGCGTTATGAGTTATACGTTATGCGTTATGCGTTATGCGTTATGCGTTATGCGTTATGCGTTATGCGTTATGCGTTATGCGTTATGCGTTATGCGTTATGCGTTATGCGTTATGCGTTATGCGTTATACGTTATGCTTTATGCGTTGTGCGTTATACGTTTGCGTTATACGTTATGCGATATGCGTTATACGTTATGCGTTATGCGTTATGCGTTATGCTTTATGCGTTTTGCTTAATGCGTTATGCGTTATGCGTTATGCGTTATGCGTTATGCGTTATGCGTTATGCGTTATACGTTATGCTTTATGCGTTGTGCGTTATACGTTTGCGTTATACGTTATGCGATATGCGTTATACGTTATGCGTTATGCGTTATGCGTTATGCTTTATGCGTTTTGCTTAATGCGTTATGCGTTATGCTTTATGCGTTATGCGTTATGCGTTATGCGTTATGCGTTATGCGTTATGCGTTATGCGTTATGCTTTATGCGTAATGCGTGATCCGTTATGCGTTAGGCGTTTTGCGGTATTCGTTATGCGTTGTGCATTATGCGTTATGCGTTATACGTTTGCGTTATGCGTTATGCGTTATGCGTTATACGTTATGCTTTATGCGTGTTGCGTTATGCTTTATGCGTTATGCGTTATGCGTTATGCGTTATGCGTTATGCGTTATGCGTTATGCGTTATGCGTTATGCGTTATGCGATATGCGTGATGCGTTATGCGTTATGCGTTATGCGTTATGCGTTATGCGTTATGCGTTATGCGTTATGCGTTATGCGTTACGCGTTATGCGTTACGCGTTATGCGTTATGCTTTATGCGTTATGCGTTATGCGTTTTGCTTTATGCGTTATGCGTTATGCGTTATGCGTTATGCGTTATGCTTTATGCGTTATGCGTTATGCGTTTTGCTTTATGCGTTATGCGTTATGCGTTATGCGTTATGCGTTATGCGTTGTGGGTTATGACTTATACGTTATGCGTTATGCGTTATGCGTTATGCGTTATGCGTTATGCGTTATGCGTTATGCGTTATGCGTTATGCGTTATGCGTTATGCGTTACGCGTTATGCGTTACGCGTTATGCGTTACGTGTTATGCGTTATGCGTTATATGTTATGCGTTATGCGTTATGCGTTATGCGTTATGCGTTATGCGTTAAGCGTTATGCGTTATGCGTTATGCGTTATGCGTTATACGTTATGCGTTATGCGTTATGCGTTATGCGTTATGCTTTATGCGTTTTGCTTAATGCGTTATGCGTTATGCTTTATGCGTTATGCGTTATGCGTTATGCGTTATGCGTTATGCTTTATGCGTAATGCGTGATCCGTTATGCGTTAGGCGTTTTGCGGTATTCGTTATGCGTTGTGCATTATGCGTTATGCGTTATACGTTTGCGTTATGCGTTATGCGTTATGCTTTATGCGTTATGCGTTATGCGTTATGCGTTATGCGTTATGCGTTATGCGTTATGCGTTATGCATTATGCGTTAGGCGTTGTTCGTTATGCGTTATGCATTGTGCGTTATACGTTTGCGTTATGCGTTATGCGTTATGTGTTATGCGTTATGCGTTATGCGTTATGCTTTATGCGTTATGCGTTATGCGTTTTGCTTTATGCGTTATGCGTTATGCGTTATGCGTTATGCGTTATGCGTTATGCGTTGTGGGTTATGAGTTATACGTTATGCGTTATGCGTTATGCGTTATGCGTTATGCGTTTGCGTTATGCGTTATGCGTTATGCGTTATGCGTTATGCGTTATGCGTTACGCGTTATGCGTTACGTGTTATGCGTTATGCGTTATATGTTATGCGTTATGCGTTATGCGTTATGCGTTATGCGTTATGCGTTATGCGTTTTGCGTTATGCGTTATGCGTTATGCGTTATGCGTTATGCGTTATGCGTTATGCGTTATGCGTTGGGCGTTGTACGTTTGCGTTATGCGATGTGCGTTATGCTTTATGCGTTATGTGTTATGCGTTATACGTTATACGGTATGCGTTATGCGTTATGCGTTATGCGTTATGCGTTATGCGTTATACGTTATGCTTTATGCGTGTTGCGTTATGCTTTATGCGTTATGCGTTTTGCTTAATGCGTTATGCGTTATGCTTTATGCGTTATGCGTTATGCGTTATGCGTTATGCGTTATGCTTTATGCGTAATGCGTGATCCGTTATGCGTTAGGCGTTTTGCGGTATTCGTTATGCGTTGTGCATTATGCGTTATGCGTTATACGTTTGCGTTATGCGTTATGCGTTATGCTTTATGCGTTATGCGTTATGCGTTATGCGTTATGCGTTATGCGTTATGCGTTATGCGTTATGCATTATGCGTTAGGCGTTGTTCGTTATGCGTTATGCATTGTGCGTTATACGTTTGCGTTATGCGTTATGCGTTATGTGTTATGCGTTATGCGTTATGCGTTATGCTTTATGCGTTATGCGTTATGCGTTTTGCTTTATGCGTTATGCGTTATGCGTTATGCGTTATGCGTTATGCGTTATGCGTTATGCGTTGTGGGTTATGAGTTATACGTTATGCGTTATGCGTTATGCGTTATGCGTTATGCGTTTGCGTTATGCGTTATGCGTTATGCGTTATGCGTTATGCGTTATGCGTTACGCGTTATGCGTTACGTGTTATGCGTTATGCGTTATATGTTATGCGTTATGCGTTATGCGTTATGCGTTATGCGTTATGCGTTATGCGTTTTGCGTTATGCGTTATGCGTTATGCGTTATGCGTTATGCGTTATGCGTTATGCGTTATGCGTTATGCGTTGGGCGTTGTACGTTTGCGTTATGCGATGTGCGTTATGCTTTATGCGTTATGTGTTATGCGTTATACGTTATACGGTATGCGTTATGCGTTATACGTTATGCTTTATGCGTGTTGCGTTATGCTTTATGCGTGTTGCGTTATGCTTTATGCGTTATGCGTTATGCGTTATGCGTTATGCGTTATGCGTTATGCGATATGCGTGATGCGTTATGCGTTATGCGTTATGCGTTATGCGTTATGCGTTATGCGTTATGCGTTATGCGTTATGCGTTATGCGTTATGCGTTACGCGTTATGCGTTACGCGTTATGCGTTATGCTTTATGCCTTATGCGTTATGCGTTTTGCTTTATGCGTTATGCGTTATGCGTTATGCGTTATGCGTTATGCGTTATGCGTTGTGGGTTATGAGTTATACGTTATGCGTTATGCGTTATGCGTTATGCGTTATGCGTTATGCGTTATGCGTTATGCGTTATGCGTTATGCGTTATGCGTTATGCGTTATGCGTTATGCGTTATGCGTTATGCGTTATGCGTTATGCGTTACGCGTTATGCGTTACGCGTTATGCGTTACGTGTTATGCGTTATGCGTTATGCGTTATATGTTATGCGTTATGCGTTATGCGTTATGCTTTATGCGTTATGCGTTATGCGTTATGCGTTATGCGTTATGCGTTATGCGTTATGCATTATGCGTTAGGCGTTGTTCGTTATGCGTTATGCATTGTGCGTTATACGTTTGCGTTATGCGTTATGTGTTATGCGTTATGCGTTATGCGTTATGCGTTATGCGTTATGCGTTATGCGTTATGCGTTATGCGTTGTGGGTTATGAGTTATACGTTATGCGTTATGCGTTATGCGTTATGCGTTATGCGTTATGCGTTATGCTTTATGCGTTATGCGTTATGCGTTTTGCTTTATGCGTTATGCGTTATGCGTTATGCGTTATGCGTTATGCGTTGTGGGTTATGAGTTATACGTTATGCGTTATGCGTTATGCGTTATGCGTTATGCGTTATGCGTTATGCGTTATGCGTTATGCGTTATGCGTTATGCGTTATGCGTTATGCGTTACGCGTTATGCGTTACGCGTTATGCGTTACGCGTTATGCGTTACGTGTTATGCGTTATGCGTTATATGTTATGCGTTATGCGTTATGCGTTATGCGTTATGCGTTATGCGTTAAGCGTTATGCGTTATGCGTTATGCGTTATGCGTTATGCGTTATACGTTATGCGTTATGCGTTATGCGTTATGCTTTATGCGTTTTGCTTAATGCGTTATGCGTTATGCTTTATGCGTTATGCGTTATGCGTTATGCGTTATGCGTTATGCTTTATGCGTAATGCGTGATCCGTTATGCGTTAGGCGTTTTGCGGTATTCGTTATGCGTTGTGCATTATGCGTTATGCGTTATACGTTTGCGTTATGCGTTATGCGTTATGCTTTATGCGTTTGCGTTATGCGTTATGCGTTATGCGTTATGCGTTATGCGTTATGCGTTATGCATTATGCGTTAGGCGTTGTTCGTTATGCGTTATGCATTGTGCGTTATACGTTTGCGTTATGCGTTATGCGTTATGTGTTATGCGTTATGCGTTATGCGTTATGCTTTATGCGTTATGCGTTATGCGTTTTGCTTTATGCGTTATGCGTTATGCGTTATGCGTTATGCGTTATGCGTTATGCGTTGTGGGTTATGAGTTATACGTTATGCGTTATGCGTTATGCGTTATGCGTTATGCGTTATGCGTTTGCGTTATGCGTTATGCGTTATGCGTTATGCGTTATGCGTTATGCGTTATGCGTTACGCGTTATGCGTTACGTGTTATGCGTTATGCGTTATATGTTATGCGTTATGCGTTATGCGTTATGCGTTATGCGTTATGCGTTATGCGTTTTGCGTTATGCGTTATGCGTTATGCGTTATGCGTTATGCGTTATGCGTTATGCGTTATGCGTTATGCGTTGGGCGTTGTACGTTTGCGTTATGCGATGTGCGTTATGCTTTATGCGTTATGTGTTATGCGTTATACGTTATACGGTATGCGTTATGCGTTATGCGTTATGCGTTATGCGTTATGCGTTATGCGTTATGCGTTATGCTTTATGCGTGTTGCGTTATGCTTTATGCGTTATGCGTTTTGCTTAATGCGTTATGCGTTATGCTTTATGCGTTATGCGTTATGCGTTATGCGTTATGCGTTATGCTTTATGCGTAATGCGTGATCCGTTATGCGTTAGGCGTTTTGCGGTATTCGTTATGCGTTGTGCATTATGCGTTATGCGTTATACGTTTGCGTTATGCGTTATGCGTTATGCTTTATGCGTTATGCGTTATGCGTTATGCGTTATGCGTTATGCGTTATGCGTTATGCGTTATGCATTATGCGTTAGGCGTTGTTCGTTATGCGTTATGCATTGTGCGTTATACGTTTGCGTTATGCGTTATGCGTTATGTGTTATGCGTTATGCGTTATGCGTTATGCTTTATGCGTTATGCGTTATGCGTTTTGCTTTATGCGTTATGCGTTATGCGTTATGCGTTATGCGTTATGCGTTATGCGTTGTGGGTTATGAGTTATACGTTATGCGTTATGCGTTATGCGTTATGCGTTATGCGTTTGCGTTATGCGTTATGCGTTATGCGTTATGCGTTATGCGTTATGCGTTACGCGTTATGCGTTACGTGTTATGCGTTATGCGTTATATGTTATGCGTTATGCGTTATGCGTTATGCGTTATGCGTTATGCGTTATGCGTTTTGCGTTATGCGTTATGCGTTATGCGTTATGCGTTATGCGTTATGCGTTATGCGTTATGCGTTATGCGTTATGCGTTGGGCGTTGTACGTTTGCGTTATGCGATGTGCGTTATGCTTTATGCGTTATGTGTTATGCGTTATACGTTATACGGTATGCGTTATGCGTTATGTGTTATGCGTTATACGTTATACGGTATGCGTTATGCGTTATGCGTTATGCGTTATGCGTTATGCGTTATGCGTTATGCGTTATGCGTTATACGTTATGCTTTATGCGTGTTGCGTTATGCTTTATGCGTTATGCGTTTTGCTTAATGCGTTATGCGTTATGCTTTATGCGTTATGCGTTATGCGTTATGCGTTATGCGTTATGCTTTATGCGTAATGCGTGATCCGTTATGCGTTAGGCGTTTTGCGGTATTCGTTATGCGTTGTGCATTATGCGTTATGCGTTATACGTTTGCGTTATGCGTTATGCGTTATGCTTTATGCGTTATGCGTTATGCGTTATGCGTTATGCGTTATGCGTTATGCGTTATGCGTTATGCATTATGCGTTAGGCGTTGTTCGTTATGCGTTATGCATTGTGCGTTATACGTTTGCGTTATGCGTTATGCGTTATGTGTTATGCGTTATGCGTTATGCGTTATGCTTTATGCGTTATGCGTTATGCGTTTTGCTTTATGCGTTATGCGTTATGCGTTATGCGTTATGCGTTATGCGTTATGCGTTGTGGGTTATGAGTTATACGTTATGCGTTATGCGTTATGCGTTATGCGTTATGCGTTTGCGTTATGCGTTATGCGTTATGCGTTATGCGTTATGCGTTATGCGTTATGCGTTATGCGTTATGCGTTACGTGTTATGCGTTATGCGTTATATGTTATGCGTTATGCGTTATGCGTTATGCGTTATGCGTTATGCGTTATGCGTTTTGCGTTATGCGTTATGCGTTATGCGTTATGCGTTATGCGTTATGCGTTATGCGTTATGCGTTATGCGTTGGGCGTTGTACGTTTGCGTTATGCGATGTGCGTTATGCTTTATGCGTTATGTGTTATGCGTTATACGTTATACGGTATGCGTTATGCGTTATGCGTTATGCGTTATGCGTTAGGCGTTATTCGTTATGCGTTATGCATTGTGCGTTATACGTTTGCGTTATGCGTTATGCGTTATGCGTTATGCGTTATGCGTTATGCGTTATGCGTTATGCGTTATGCGTTATGCGTTATGCGTTATGCGATATGCGTGATGCGTTATGCGTTATGCGTTATGCGTTATGCGTTATGCGTTATGCGTTATGCGTTATGCGTTATGCGTTATGCGTTACGCGTTATGCGTTACGCGTTATGCGTTATGCTTTATGCGTTATGCGTTATGCGTTTTGCTTTATGCGTTATGCGTTATGCGTTATGCGTTATGCGTTATGCGTTGTGGGTTATGAGTTATACGTTATGCGTTATGCGTTATGCGTTATGCGTTATGCGTTATGCGTTATGCGTTATGCGTTATGCGTTATGCGTTATGCGTTATGCGTTATGCGTTATGCGTTACGCGTTATGCGTAACGTGTTATGCGTTAGGGGTTATATGTTATGCGTTATGCGTTATGCGTTATGCGTTATGCGTTATGCGTTATGCGTTATGCGTTATGCGTTATGCGTTATGCGTTATGCGTTATGCGTTGGGCGTTATACGTTTGCGTTATGCGATATGCGTTATGCTTTATGCGTTATGTGTTATGCGTTATACGTTATACGGTATGCGTTATGCGTTCTGCGTTATGCGTTAAGCGTTATGCGTTATGCGTTATGCGATTTGCTTTATGCGTTATGCGTTATGCGTTATGCGTTATGCGTTGTGGGTTATGAGTTATACGTTATGCGTTATGCGTTATGCGTTATGCGTTATGCGTTATGCGTTATGCGTTATGAGTTATACGTTATGCGTTATGCGTTATGCGTTATGCGTTATGTGTTATGCGTTATACGTTATACGGTATGCGTTATGCGTTATGCGTTATGCGTTATGCGTTATGCGTTATGCGTTATACGTTATGCTTTATGCGTGTTGCGTTATGCTTTATGCGTTATGCGTTTTGCTTAATGCGTTATGCGTTATGCTTTATGCGTTATGCGTTATGCGTTATGCGTTATGCGTTATGCTTTATGCGTAATGCGTGATCCGTTATGCGTTAGGCGTTTTGCGGTATTCGTTATGCGTTGTGCATTATGCGTTATGCGTTATACGTTTGCGTTATGCGTTATGCGTTATGCTTTATGCGTTATGCGTTATGCGTTATGCGTTATGCGTTATGCGTTATGCGTTATGCGTTATGCATTATGCGTTAGGCGTTGTTCGTTATGCGTTATGCATTGTGCGTTATACGTTTGCGTTATGCGTTATGCGTTATGTGTTATGCGTTATGCGTTATGCGTTATGCTTTATGCGTTATGCGTTATGCGTTTTGCTTTATGCGTTATGCGTTATGCGTTATGCGTTATGCGTTATGCGTTATGCGTTGTGGGTTATGAGTTATACGTTATGCGTTATGCGTTATGCGTTATGCGTTATGCGTTTGCGTTATGCGTTATGCGTTATGCGTTATGCGTTATGCGTTATGCGTTACGCGTTATGCGTTACGTGTTATGCGTTATGCGTTATATGTTATGCGTTATGCGTTATGCGTTATGCGTTATGCGTTATGCGTTATGCGTTTTGCGTTATGCGTTATGCGTTATGCGTTATGCGTTATGCGTTATGCGTTATGCGTTATGCGTTATGCGTTGGGCGTTGTACGTTTGCGTTATGCGATGTGCGTTATGCTTTATGCGTTATGTGTTATGCGTTATACGTTATACGGTATGCGTTATGCGTTATGCGTTATGCGTTATGCGTTAGGCGTTATTCGTTATGCGTTATGCATTGTGCGTTATACGTTTGCGTTATGCGTTATGCGTTATGCGTTATGCGTTATGCGTTATGCGTTATGCGTTATGCGTTATGCGTTATGCGTTATGCGTTATGCGATATGCGTGATGCGTTATGCGTTATGCGTTATGCGTTATGCGTTATGCGTTATGCGTTATGCGTTATGCGTTATGCGTTATGCGTTACGCGTTATGCGTTACGCGTTATGCGTTATGCTTTATGCGTTATGCGTTATGCGTTTTGCTTTATGCGTTATGCGTTATGCGTTATGCGTTATGCGTTATGCGTTGTGGGTTATGAGTTATACGTTATGCGTTATGCGTTATGCGTTATGCGTTATGCGTTATGCGTTATGCGTTATGCGTTATGCGTTATGCGTTATGCGTTATGCGTTATGCGTTACGCGTTATGCGTAACGTGTTATGCGTTAGGGGTTATATGTTATGCGTTATGCGTTATGCGTTATGCGTTATGCGTTATGCGTTATGCGTTATGCGTTATGCGTTATGCGTTATGCGTTATGCGTTATGCGTTATGCGTTATGCGTTGGGCGTTATACGTTTGCGTTATGCGATATGCGTTATGCTTTATGCGTTATGTGTTATGCGTTATACGTTATACGGTATGCGTTATGCGTTCTGCGTTATGCGTTAAGCGTTATGCGTTATGCGTTATGCGTTATGCTTTATGCGTTTTGCTTAATGCGTTATGCGTTATGCGTTATGCGTTATGCGTTATGCGTTATGCGTTATGCGTTATACGTTATGCTTTATGCGTTGTGCGTTATACGTTTGCGTTATACGTTATGCGATATGCGTTATACGTTATGCGTTATGCGTTATGCGTTATGCTTTATGCGTTATGCTTAATGCGTTATGCGTTATGCTTTATGCGTTATGCGTTATGCGTTATGCGTTATGCGTTATGCGTTATGCGTTATGCGTTATGCTTTATGCGTAATGCGTGATCCGTTATGCGTTAGGCGTTTTGCGGTATTCGTTATGCGTTGTGCATTATGCGTTATGCGTTATGCTTTATGCGTTATGCGTTATGCGTTATACGTTATGCTTTATGCGTTGTGCGTTATACGTTTGCGTTATACGTTATGCGATATGCGTTATACGTTATGCGTTATGCGTTATGCGTTATGCTTTATGCGTTTTGCTTAATGCGTTATGCGTTATGCTTTATGCGTTATGCGTTATGCGTTATGCGTTATGCGTTGTGGGTTATGAGTTATACGTTATGCGTTATGCGTTATGCGTTATGCGTTATGCGTTACGCGTTATGCGTTATGAGTTATACGTTATGCGTTATGCGTTATGCGTTATGCGTTATGCGTTATGCGTTATGCGTTATGCGTTATGCGTTAAGCGTTATGCGTTATGCGTTATGCGTTATGCGTTATGCGTTATACGTTATGCTTTATGCGTTGTGCGTTATACGTTTGCGTTATACGTTATGCGATATGCGTTATACGTTATGCGTTATGCGTTATGCGTTATGCTTTATGCGTTTTGCTTAATGCGTTATGCGTTATGCGTTAAGCGTTATGCGTTATGCGTTATGCGTTATGCGTTATGCGTTGTGGGTTATGAGTTATACGTTATGCGTTATGCGTTATGCGTTATGCGTTATGCGTTACGCGTTATGCGTTATGAGTTATACGTTATGCGTTATGCGTTATGCGTTATGCGTTATGCGTTATGCGTTATGCGTTATGCGTTATGCGTTATGCATTATGCGTTAGGCGTTGTTCGTTATGCGTTATGCATTGTGCGTTATACGTTTGCGTTATGCGTTATGCGTTATGTGTTATGCGTTATGCGTTATGCGTTATGCTTTATGCGTTATGCGTTATGCGTTTTGCTTTATGCGTTATGCGTTATGCGTTATGCGTTATGCGTTATGCGTTATGCGTTGTGGGTTATGAGTTATACGTTATGCGTTATGCGTTATGCGTTATGCGTTATGCGTTTGCGTTATGCGTTATGCGTTATGCGTTATGCGTTATGCGTTATGCGTTATGCGTTACGCGTTATGCGTTACGTGTTATGCGTTATGCGTTATATGTTATGCGTTATGCGTTATGCGTTATGCGTTATGCGTTATGCGTTATGCGTTTTGCGTTATGCGTTATGCGTTATGCGTTATGCGTTATGCGTTATGCGTTATGCGTTATGCGTTATGCGTTGGGCGTTGTACGTTTGCGTTATGCGATGTGCGTTATGCTTTATGCGTTATGTGTTATGCGTTATACGTTATACGGTATGCGTTATGCGTTATGCGTTATGCGTTATGCGTTAGGCGTTATTCGTTATGCGTTATGCGTTGTGCGTTATACGTTTGCGTTATGCGTTATGCGTTATGCGTTATGCGTTATGCGTTATGCGTTATGCGTTATGCGTTATGCGTTATGCGTTATGCGTTATGCGATATGCGTTATGCGTTATGCGTTATGCGTTATGCGTTATGCGTTATGCGTTATGCGTTATGCGTTATGCGTTATGCGTTATGCGTTACGCGTTATGCGTTACGCGTTATGCGTTATGCTTTATGCGTTATGCGTTATGCGTTTTGCTTTATGCGTTATGCGTTATGCGTTATGCGTTATGCGTTATGCGTTGTGGGTTATGAGTTATACGTTATGCGTTATGCGTTATGCGTTATGCGTTATGCGTTATGCGTTATGCGTTATGCGTTATGCGTTATGCGTTATGCGTTATGCGTTATGCGTTATGCGTTACGCGTTATGCGTAACGTGTTATGCGTTAGGGGTTATATGTTATGCGTTATGCGTTATGCGTTATGCGTTATGCGTTATGCGTTATGCGTTATGCGTTATGCGTTATGCGTTATGCGTTATGCGTTATGCGTTATGCGTTGGGCGTTATACGTTTGCGTTATGCGATATGCGTTATGCTTTATGCGTTATGTGTTATGCGTTATACGTTATACGGTATGCGTTATGCGTTCTGCGTTATGCGTTAAGCGTTATGCGTTATGCGTTATGCGATTTGCTTTATGCGTTATGCGTTATGCGTTATGCGTTATGCGTTGTGGGTTATGAGTTATACGTTATGCGTTATGCGTTATGCGTTATGCGTTATGCGTTACGCGTTATGCGTTATGAGTTATACGTTATGCGTTATGCGTTATGCGTTATGCGTTATGTGTTATGCGTTATACGTTATACGGTATGCGTTATGCGTTATGCGTTATGCGTTATGCGTTATGCGTTATGCGTTATACGTTATGCTTTATGCGTGTTGCGTTATGCTTTATGCGTTATGCGTTTTGCTTAATGCGTTATGCGTTATGCTTTATGCGTTATGCGTTATGCGTTATGCGTTATGCGTTATGCTTTATGCGTAATGCGTGATCCGTTATGCGTTAGGCGTTTTGCGGTATTCGTTATGCGTTGTGCATTATGCGTTATGCGTTATACGTTTGCGTTATGCGTTATGCGTTATGCTTTATGCGTTATGCGTTATGCGTTATGCGTTATGCGTTATGCGTTATGCGTTATGCGTTATGCATTATGCGTTAGGCGTTGTTCGTTATGCGTTATGCATTGTGCGTTATACGTTTGCGTTATGCGTTATGCGTTATGTGTTATGCGTTATGCGTTATGCGTTATGCTTTATGCGTTATGCGTTATGCGTTTTGCTTTATGCGTTATGCGTTATGCGTTATGCGTTATGCGTTATGCGTTATGCGTTGTGGGTTATGAGTTATACGTTATGCGTTATGCGTTATGCGTTATGCGTTATGCGTTTGCGTTATGCGTTATGCGTTATGCGTTATGCGTTATGCGTTATGCGTTACGCGTTATGCGTTACGTGTTATGCGTTATGCGTTATATGTTATGCGTTATGCGTTATGCGTTATGCGTTATGCGTTATGCGTTATGCGTTTTGCGTTATGCGTTATGCGTTATGCGTTATGCGTTATGCGTTATGCGTTATGCGTTATGCGTTATGCGTTGGGCGTTGTACGTTTGCGTTATGCGATGTGCGTTATGCTTTATGCGTTATGTGTTATGCGTTATACGTTATACGGTATGCGTTATGCGTTATGCGTTATGCGTTATGCGTTAGGCGTTATTCGTTATGCGTTATGCATTGTGCGTTATACGTTTGCGTTATGCGTTATGCGTTATGCGTTATGCGTTATGCGTTATGCGTTATGCGTTATGCGTTATGCGTTATGCGTTATGCGTTATGCGATATGCGTGATGCGTTATGCGTTACGCGTTATGCGTTATGCGTTATGCGTTATGCGTTATGCGTTATGCGTTATGCGTTATGCGTTACGCGTTATGCGTTACGCGTTATGCGTTATGCTTTATGCGTTATGCGTTATGCGTTTTGCTTTATGCGTTATGCGTTATGCGTTATGCGTTATGCGTTATGCGTTGTGGGTTATGAGTTATACGTTATGCGTTATGCGTTATGCGTTATGCGTTATGCGTTATGCGTTATGCGTTATGCGTTATGCGTTATGCGTTATGCGTTATGCGTTATGCGTTACGCGTTATGCGTAACGTGTTATGCGTTAGGGGTTATATGTTATGCGTTATGCGTTATGCGTTATGCGTTATGCGTTATGCGTTATGCGTTATGCGTTATGCGTTATGCGTTATGCGTTATGCGTTATGCGTTATGCGTTATGCGTTGGGCGTTATACGTTTGCGTTATGCGATATGCGTTATGCTTTATGCGTTATGTGTTATGCGTTATACGTTATACGGTATGCGTTATGCGTTCTGCGTTATGCGTTAAGCGTTATGCGTTATGCGTTATGCGTTATGCTTTATGCGTTTTGCTTAATGCGTTATGCGTTATGCGTTAAGCGTTATGCGTTATGCGTTATGCGTTATGCGTTATACGTTATGCTTTATGCGTTGTGCGTTATACGTTTGCGTTATACGTTATGCGATATGCGTTATACGTTATGCGTTATGCGTTATGCGTTATGCTTTATGCGTTTTGCTTAATGCGTTATGCGTTATGCTTTATGCGTTATGCGTTATGCGTTATGCGTTATGCGTTATGCGTTATGCGTTATGCGTTATGCTTTATGCGTAATGCGTGATCCGTTATGCGTTAGGCGTTTTGCGGTATTCGTTATGCGTTGTGCATTATGCGTTATGCGTTATGCTTTATGCGTTATGCGTTATGCGTTATACGTTATGCTTTATGCGTTGTGCGTTATACGTTTGCGTTATACGTTATGCGATATGCGTTATACGTTATGCGTTATGCGTTATGCGTTATGCTTTATGCGTTTTGCTTAATGCGTTATGCGTTATGCTTTATGCGTTATGCGTTATGCGTTATGCGTTATGCGTTGTGGGTTATGAGTTATACGTTATGCGTTATGCGTTATGCGTTATGCGTTATGCGTTACGCGTTATGCGTTATGAGTTATACGTTATGCGTTATGCGTTATGCGTTATGCGTTATGCGTTATGCGTTATGCGTTATGCGTTAAGCGTTATGCGTTATGCGTTATGCGTTATGCGTTATACGTTATGCTTTATGCGTTGTGCGTTATACGTTTGCGTTATACGTTATGCGATATGCGTTATACGTTATGCGTTATGCGTTATGCGTTATGCTTTATGCGTTTTGCTTAATGCGTTATGCGTTATGCTTTATGCGTTATGCGTTATGCGTTATGCGTTATGCGTTATGCGTTATGCGTTATGCGTTATGCTTTATGCGTAATGCGTGATCCGTTATGCGTTAGGCGTTTTGCGGTATTCGTTATGCGTTGTGCATTATGCGTTATGCGTTATACGTTTGCGTTATGCGTTATGCGTTATGCGTTATACGTTATGCTTTATGCGTTATGCGTTATGCGTTATGCGTTATGCGTTATGCTTTATGCGTTATGCGTTATGCGTTTTGCTTTATGCGTTATGCGTTATGCGTTATGCGTTATGCGTTATGCGTTGTGGGTTATGACTTATACGTTATGCGTTATGCGTTATGCGTTATGCGTTATGCGTTATGCGTTATGCGTTATGCGTTATGCGTTATGCGATATGCGTGATGCGTTATGCGTTATGCGTTATGCGTTATGCGTTATGCGTTATGCGTTATGCGTTATGCGTTATGCGTTATGCGTTATGCGTTACGCGTTATGCGTTACGCGTTATGCGTTATGCTTTATGCGTTATGCGTTATGCGTTTTGCTTTATGCGTTATGCGTTATGCGTTATGCGTTATGCGTTATGCTTTATGCGTTATGCGTTATGCGTTTTGCTTTATGCGTTATGCGTTATGCGTTATGCGTTATGCGTTATGCGTTGTGGGTTATGACTTATACGTTATGCGTTATGCGTTATGCGTTATGCGTTATGCGTTATGCGTTATGCGTTATGCGTTATGCGTTATGCGTTATGCGTTATGCGTTACGCGTTATGCGTTACGCGTTATGCGTTACGTGTTATGCGTTATGCGTTATATGTTATGCGTTATGCGTTATGCGTTATGCGTTATGCGTTAAGCGTTATGCGTTATGCGTTATGCGTTATGCGTTATACGTTATGCGTTATGCGTTATGCGTTATGCTTTATGCGTTTTGCTTAATGCGTTATGCGTTATGCTTTATGCGTTATGCGTTATGCGTTATGCGTTATGCGTTATGCTTTATGCGTAATGCGTGATCCGTTATGCGTTAGGCGTTTTGCGGTATTCGTTATGCGTTGTGCATTATGCGTTATGCGTTATACGTTTGCGTTATGCGTTATGCGTTATGCTTTATGCGTTATGCGTTATGCGTTATGCGTTATGCGTTATGCGTTATGCGTTATGCGTTATGCGTTATGCATTATGCGTTAGGCGTTGTTCGTTATGCGTTATGCATTGTGCGTTATACGTTTGCGTTATGCGTTATGCGTTATGTGTTATGCGTTATGCGTTATGTGTTATGCTTTATGCGTTATGCGTTATGCGTTTTGCTTTATGCGTTATGCGTTATGCGTTATGCGTTATGCGTTATGCGTTGTGGGTTATGAGTTATACGTTATGCGTTATGCGTTATGCGTTATGCGTTATGCGTTTGCGTTATGCGTTATGCGTTATGCGTTATGCGTTATGCGTTATGCGTTACGCGTTATGCGTTACGTGTTATGCGTTATGCGTTATATGTTATGCGTTATGCGTTATGCGTTATGCGTTATGCGTTATGCGTTATGCGTTATGCGTTTTGCGTTATGCGTTATGCGTTATGCGTTATGCGTTATGCGTTATGCGTTATGCGTTATGCGTTATGCGTTATGCGTTATGCGTTATGCGTTGGGCGTTGTACGTTTGCGTTATGCGATGTGCGTTATGCTTTATGCGTTATGTGTTATGCGTTATACGTTATACGGTATGCGTTATGCGTTATGCGTTATGCGTTATGCGTTATGCGTTATGCGTTATACGTTATGCTTTATGCGTGTTGCGTTATGCTTTATGCGTTATGCGTTTTGCTTAATGCGTTATGCGTTATGCTTTATGCGTTATGCGTTATGCGTTATGCGTTATGCGTTATGCTTTATGCGTAATGCGTGATCCGTTATGCGTTAGGCGTTTTGCGGTATTCGTTATGCGTTGTGCATTATGCGTTATGCGTTATACGTTTGCGTTATGCGTTATGCGTTATGCTTTATGCGTTATGCGTTATGCGTTATGCGTTATGCGTTATGCGTTATGCGTTATGCGTTATGCATTATGCGTTAGGCGTTGTTCGTTATGCGTTATGCATTGTGCGTTATACGTTTGCGTTATGCGTTATGCGTTATGTGTTATGCGTTATGCGTTATGCGTTATGCTTTATGCGTTATGCGTTATGCGTTATGCGTTTTGCTTTATGCGTTATGCGTTATGCGTTATGCGTTATGCGTTATGCGTTATGCGTTGTGGGTTATGAGTTATACGTTATGCGTTATGCGTTATGCGTTATGCGTTATGCGTTTGCGTTATGCGTTATGCGTTATGCGTTATGCGTTATGCGTTATGCGTTACGCGTTATGCGTTACGTGTTATGCGTTATGCGTTATATGTTATGCGTTATGCGTTATGCGTTATGCGTTATGCGTTATGCGTTATGCGTTATGCGTTTTGCGTTATGCGTTATGCGTTATGCGTTATGCGTTATGCGTTATGCGTTATGCGTTATGCGTTATGCGTTGGGCGTTGTACGTTTGCGTTATGCGATGTGCGTTATGCTTTATGCGTTATGTGTTATGCGTTATACGTTATACGGTATGCGTTATGCGTTATGTGTTATGCGTTATACGTTATACGGTATGCGTTATGCGTTATGCGTTATGCGTTATGCGTTATGCGTTATACGTTATGCTTTATGCGTGTTGCGTTATGCTTTATGCGTTATGCGTTTTGCTTTATGCGTTATGCGTTATGCTTTATGCGTTATGCGTTATGCGTTATGCGTTATGCGTTATGCTTTATGCGTAATGCGTGATCCGTTATGCGTTAGGCGTTTTGCGGTATTCGTTATGCGTTGTGCATTATGCGTTATGCGTTATACGTTTGCGTTATGCGTTATGCGTTATGCTTTATGCGTTATGCGTTATGCGTTATGCGTTATGCGTTATGCGTTATGCGTTATGCGTTATGCATTATGCGTTAGGCGTTGTTCGTTATGCGTTATGCATTGTGCGTTATACGTTTGCGTTATGCGTTATGCGTTATGTGTTATGCGTTATGCGTTATGCGTTATGCTTTATGCGTTATGCGTTATGCGTTTTGCTTTATGCGTTATGCGTTATGCGTTATGCGTTATGCGTTATGCGTTATGCGTTGTGGGTTATGAGTTATACGTTATGCGTTATGCGTTATGCGTTATGCGTTATGCGTTTGCGTTATGCGTTATGCGTTATGCGTTATGCGTTATGCGTTATGCGTTACGCGTTATGCGTTACGTGTTATGCGTTATGCGTTATATGTTATGCGTTATGCGTTATGCGTTATGCGTTATGCGTTATGCGTTATGCGTTTTGCGTTATGCGTTATGCGTTATGCGTTATGCGTTATGCGTTATGCGTTATGCGTTATGCGTTATGCGTTGGGCGTTGTACGTTTGCGTTATGCGATGTGCGTTATGCTTTATGCGTTATGTGTTATGCGTTATACGTTATACGGTATGCGTTATGCGTTATGCGTTATGCGTTATGCGTTATACGTTATGCTTTATGCGTGTTGCGTTATGCTTTATGCGTTATGCGTTATGCGTTATGCGTTATGCGTTATGCGTTATGCGTTATGCGTTATGCGTTATGCGTTATGCGTTATGCGTTATGCGTTATGCGTTATGCGTTATGCGTTATGCGTTATGCGTTATGCGTTATGCTTTATGCGTTATGCGTTAGGCGTTATGCGTTTTGCGTTAGGCGTTATGCGTTTTGCGGTATTCGTTATGCGTTATGCGTTATGCGTTATGCGTTAAGCGTTATGCGTTATGCGTTATGAGTTATACGTTATGCTTTATGCGTTGTGCGTTATACGTTTGCGTTATGCGTTATGCGTTGTGCGTTATGCGTTATGCGTTTTGCGGTATTCGTTATGCGTTATGTGTTATGCGTTATGCTTTAAGCGTTATGCGTTAGGCGTTATGCGTTTTGCGGTATGCGTTATGCGTTATGCGTTTGCGTTATGCGTTATGCGTTAAGCGTTATGCGTTATGCGTTATGCGTTATGCGTTATGCGTTATGCGTTATGCGTTATGCGTTATGCGTTATGCGTTATGCGTTATGCGTTATGCGTTATGCGTTATGCGTTATGCGTTGTGCGTTGTGGGTTATGAGTTATACGTTATGCGTTTTGCGTTATGCGTTATGCGTTATGCGTTATGCGTTGTGCGTTGTGGGTTATGAGTTATACGTTATGCGTTTTGCGTTATGCATTATGCGTTATGCGTTATGCGTTATGCGTTATGCGTTATACGTTATGCTTTATGCGTGTTGCGTTATGTTTTATGCGTTATGCGTTATGCGTTATGCGTTATGCGTTATGCGTTATCCGTTTGCGTTATGCGTTATGCGTTATGCGTTATACGTTATGCGTTATGCGTTATGCGTTATGCGTTATGCTTTATGCGTTTTGCTTAATGCGTTATGCGTTATGCTTTATGCGTTATGCGTTATGCGTTATGCGTTATGCTTTATGCGTAATGCGTGATCCGTTATGCGTTAGGCGTTTTGCGGTATTCGTTATGCGTTGTGCATTATGCGTTATGCGTTATACGTTTGCGTTATGCGTTATGCGTTATGCTTTATGCGTTATGCGTTATGCGTTATGCGTTATGCTTTATGCGTGATGCGTTATGCTTTATGCGTTATGCGATATGCGTGATGCGTTATGCTTTATGCGTTATGCGTTATGAGTTATACGTTATGCGTTATGCGTTATGCGTTATGCGTTATGCGTTATGCGTTATGCGTTATGCGTTATGCGTTATGCGTTATGCGTTATGCGTTATGCGTTATGCGTTATGCGTTATGGGACATGCGTGATGCGTTATGCTTTATGCGTTATGCGTTATGAGTTATACGTTATGCGTTATGCGTTATGCGTTGTGGGTTATGAGTTATACGTTATGCGTTTTGCGTTATGCGTTATGCGTTATGCGTTATGCGTTATACGTTATGCTTTATGCGTGTTGCGTTATGCTTTATGCGTTATGCGTTATGCGTTATGCGTTATGCGTTATGCGTTATGCGTTATGCGTTATGCGTTATGCGTTATGCGTTATGCGTTATGCGTTATGCGTTATGCGTTATGCGATATGCGTGATGCGTTATGCGTTATGCGTTATGCGTTATGCGTTATGCGTTATGCGTTATGCGTTATACGTTATGCTTTATGCGTGTTGCGTTATGCTTTATGCGTTATGCGTTATGCATTATGCGTTATGCGTTATGCGTTATGCGTTATGCGTTATGCGTTATGCTTTATGCGTTATGCGTTGGGCGTTATGCGTTTTGCGTTAGGCGTTATGCGTTTTGCGGTATTCGTTATGCGTTATGCGTTATGCGTTATGCGTTAAGCGTTATGCGTTATGCGTTATGCGTTATACGTTATGCTTTATGCGTTGTGCGTTATACGTTTGCGTTATGCGTTATGCGTTATGCGTTATGCGTTATGCGTTTTGCGGTATTCGTTATGCGTTATGTGTTATGCGTTATGCTTTATGCGTTATGCGTTATGCGTTTTGCGGTATTCGTTATGCGTTATGCGTTATGCGTTATGCCTTAAGCGTTATGCGTTATGCGTTATGCGTTATGCGTTATGCGTTATGCGTTATGCGTTTTGCGGTATTCGTTATGCGTTGTGCATTATGCGTTATGCGTTATACGTTATGCTTTATGCGTGATGCGTTATGCTTTATGCGATATGCGATATGCGTGATGCGTTATGCTTTATGCGTTATGCGTTATGAGTTATACGTTATGCGTTATGCGTTGTGCGTTATGCGTTATGCGTTATGCGTTATGCGTTATGCGTTATGCGTTATGCGTTATGCGTTATGCGATATGCGTGATGCGTTATGCTTTATGCGTTATGCGTTATGAGTTATACGTTATGCGTTATGCGTTATGCGTTGTGGGTTATGAGTTATACGTTATGCGTTTTGCGTTATGCGTTATGCGTTATGCGTTATGCGTTATACGTTATGCTTTATGCGTGTTGCGTTATGCTTTATGCGTTATGCGTTATGCGTTATGCGTTATGCGTTATGCGTTATGCGTTATGCGTTATGCGTTATGCGTTATGCGTTATGCGTTATGCGTTATGCGATATGCGTGATGCGTTATGCGTTATGCGTTATGCGTTATGCGTTATGCGTTATGCGTTATGCGTTATGCGTTACGCGTTATGCGTTACGCGTTATGCGTTATGCTTTATGCGTTATGCGTTATGCGTTTTGCTTTATGCGTTATGCGTTATGGGTTATGCGTATTGCGTTATGCGTTGTGGGTTATGAGTTATACGTTATGCGTTATGCCTTATGCGTTATGCGTTATGCGTTATGCGTTATGCGTTATGCGTTAAGCGTTATGCGTTATGCGTTATGCGTTATGCGTTATGCTTTATGCGTTATGCGTTATGAGTTATACGTTATGCGTTATGCGTTGTGCGTTATGCGTTATGCGTTATGCGTTATGCGTTATGCGTTATGCGTTATGCGTTATGCGTTATGCGTTATGCGTTATGCGTTATGCGTTATGCGATATGCGTGATGCGTTATGCGTTATGCGTTATGCGTTATGCGTTATGCGTTATGCGTTACGCGTTATGCGTTACGCGTTATGCGTTATGCTTTATGCGTTATGCGTTATGCGTTTTGCTTTATGCGTTATGCGTTATGGGTTATGCGTATTGCGTTATGCGTTGTGGGTTATGAGTTATACGTTATGCGTTATGCCTTATGCGTTATGCGTTATGCGTTATGCGTTATGCGTTATGCGTTATGCGTTATGCGTTAAGCGTTATGCGTTATGCTTTATGCGTTATGCGTTATACGGTATGCTTTATGCGTTGTGCGTTATACGTTTGCGTTATTCGTTATGCGTTATGCGTTATGCGTATTGCGTTATGCGTTGTGGGTTATGAGTTATACGTTATGCGTTATGCCTTATGCGTTATGCGTTATGCGTTATGCGTTATGCGTTATGCGTTTTGCTTTATGCGTTATGCGTTATGGGTTATGCGTATTGCGTTATGCGTTGTGGGTTATGAGTTATACGTTATGCGTTATGCCTTATGCGTTATGCGTTATGCGTTATGCGTTATGCGATATGCGTGATGCGTTATGCGTTATGCGTTATGCGTTATGCGTTATGCGTTATGCGTTATGCTTTATGCGTTATGCGTTATGCGTTATGCTTTATGCGTTATGCGTTATGCGTTTTGCTTTATGCGTTATGCGTTATGGGTTATGCGTATTGCGTTATGCGTTGTGGGTTATGAGTTATACGTTATGCGTTATGCCTTATGCGTTATGCGTTATGCGTTATGCGTTATGCGTTATGCGTTATGCGTTATGCGTTAAGCGTTATGCGTTATGCGTTATGCGTTATGCGTTATGCTTTATGCGTTATGCGTTATGAGTTATACGTTATGCGTTATGCGTTGTGCGTTATGCGTTATGCGTTATGCGTTATGCGTTATGCGTTATGCGTTATGCGTTATGCGTTATGCGTTATGCGATATGCGTGATGCGTTATGCTTTATGCGTTATGCGTTATGAGTTATACGTTATGCGTTATGCGTTATGCGTTGTGGGTTATGAGTTATACGTTATGCGTTTTGCGTTATGCGTTATGCGTTATGCGTTATGCGTTATACGTTATGCTTTATGCGTGTTGCGTTATGCTTTATGCGTTATGCGTTATGCGTTAAGCGTTATGCGTTATGCGTTATGCGTTATGCGTTATGCGTTATGCGTTATGCGTTATGCGTTATGCGATATGCGTGATGCGTTATGCGTTATGCGTTATGCGTTATGCGTTATGCGTTATGCGTTACGCGTTATGCGTTACGCGTTATGCGTTATGCTTTATGCGTTATGCGTTATGCGTTTTGCTTTATGCGTTATGCGTTATGGGTTATGCGTATTGCGTTATGCGTTGTGGGTTATGAGTTATACGTTATGCGTTATGCCTTATGCGTTATGCGTTATGCGTTATGCGTTATGCGTTATGCGTTATGCGTTATGCGTTAAGCGTTATGCGTTATGCGTTATGCGTTATGCGTTATACGTTATGCTTTATGCGTTGTGCGTTATACGTTTGCGTTATGCGTTATGCGTTATGCGTTATACGTTATGCGTTATGCGTTATGCGTTATGCGTTATGCTTTATGCGTTTTGCTTAATGCGTTATGCGTTATGCGTTATGCGTTATGCGTTATGCGTTATGCGTTATGCGTTATGCTTTATGCGTAATGCGTGATCCGTTATGCGTTAGGCGTTTTGCGGTATTCGTTATGCGTTGTGCATTATGCGTTATGCGTTATACGTTTGCGTTATGCGTTATGCGTTATGCTTTATGCGTTATGCGTTATGCGTTATGCGTTATGCGTTATGCGTTATGCGTTATGCGCTATGCGTTATGCATTATGCGTTAGGCGTTGTTCGTTATGCGTTATGCATTGTGCGTTATACGTTTGCGTTATGCGTTATGCGTTATGTGTTATGCGTTATGCTTTATGCGTTATGCGTTATACGTTATGCGTTATGCGTTATGCGTTATGCGTTATGCGATATGCGTGATGCGTTATGCTTTATGCGTTATGCGTTATGAGTTATACGTTATGCGTTATGCGTTATGCGTTGTGGGTTATGAGTTATACGTTATGCGTTTTGCGTTATGCGTTATGCGTTATGCGTTATGCGTTATGCGTTATGCGTTATACGTTATGCTTTATGCGTGTTGCGTTATGCTTTAAGCGTTATGCGTTATGCGTTATGCGTTATGCGTTATGCGTTATGCGTTATGCGTTATGCGTTATGCGTTATGCGTTATGCGTTATGCGTTATGCGATATGCGTGATGCGTTATGCGTTATGCGTTATGCGTTATGCGTTATGCGTTATGCGTTATGCGTTATGCGTTACGCGTTATGCGTTACGCGTTATGCGTTATGCTTTATGCGTTATGCGTTATGCGTTTTGCTTTATGCGTTATGCGTTATGCGTTATGCGTTATGCGTTATGCGTTGTGGGTTATGAGTTATACGTTATGCGTTATGCGTTATGCGTTATGCGTTATGCGTTATGCGTTATGCGTTAAGCGTTATGCGTTATGCGTTATGCGTTATGCGTTATGCGTTATGCGTTATACGTTATGCTTTATGCGTTGTGCGTTATACGTTTGCGTTATGCGAGATGCGTTATGCGTTATGCGTTATGCGTTATGCGTTATGCGTTATGCGTTATACGTTATGCTTTATGCGTGTTGCGTTATGCTTTATGCGTTATGCGTTATGCGTTATGCGTTATGCGTTATGCGTTATGCTTTATGCGTTATGCGTTAGGCGTTATGCGTTTTGCGTTAGGCGTTATGCGTTTTGCGGTATTCGTTATGCGTTATGCGTTATGCGTTATGCGTTATGCGTTATGCGTTATGCGTTATGCGTTATACGTTATGCTTTATGCGTTGTGCGTTATACGTTTGCGTTATGCGTTATGCGTTATGCGTTATGCGTTATGCGTTTTGCGGTATTCGTTATGCGTTATGTGTTATGCGTTATGCTTTATGCGTTATGCGTTAGGCGTTATGCGTTTTGCGGTATTCGTTATGTGTTATGCGTTATGCGTTAAGCGTTATGCGTTATGCGTTATGCGTTATGCGTTATGCGTTATGCGTTTTGCGGTATTCGTTATGCGTTGTGCATTATGCGTTATGCGTTATACGTTATGCTTTATGCGTGATGCGTTATGCTTTATGCGTTATGCGATATGCGTGATGCGTTATGCTTTATGCGTTATGCGTTATGAGTTATACGTTATGCGTTATGCGTTATGCGTTATGCGTTATGCGTTATGCGTTATGCGTTATGCGTTATGCGTTATGCGATATGCGTGATGCGTTATGCTTTATGCGTTATGCGTTATGAGTTATACGTTATGCGTTATGCGTTATGCGTTGTGGGTTATGAGTTATACGTTATGCGTTTTGCGTTATGCGTTATGCGTTATACGTTATGCGTTATGCGTTATGCGTTATGCTTTATGCGTTATGCGTTAGGCGTTATGCGTTTTGCGGTATTCGTTATGTGTTATGCGTTATGCGTTAAGCGTTATGCGTTATGCGTTATGCGTTATGCGTTATGCGTTATGCGTTTTGCGGTATTCGTTATGCGTTGTGCATTATGCGTTATGCGTTATACGTTATGCTTTATGCGTGATGCGTTATGCGTTATGCGTTATGCGATATGCGTGATGCGTTATGCTTTATGCGTTATGCGTTATGAGTTATACGTTATGCGTTATGCGTTATGCGTTGTGGGTTATGAGTTATACGTTATGCGTTTTGCGTTATGCGTTATGCGTTATGCGTTATGCGTTATACGTTATGCTTTATGCGTGTTGCGTTGTGGGTTATGAGTTATACGTTATGCGTTTTGCGTTATGCGTTATGCGTTATGCGTTATGCGTTATGCGTTTTGCGGTATTCGTTATGCGTTATGTGTTATGCGTTATGCTTTATGCGTTATGCGTTAGGCGTTATGCGTTTTGCGGTATTCGTTATGTGTTATGCGTTATGCGTTAAGCGTTATGCGTTATGCGTTATGCGTTATGCGTTATGCGTTATGCGTTTTGCGGTATTCGTTATGCGTTGTGCATTATGCGTTATGCGTTATACGTTATGCTTTATGCGTGATGCGTTATGCGTTATGCGTTATGCGATATGCGTGATGCGTTATGCTTTATGCGTTATGCGTTATGAGTTATACGTTATGCGTTATGCGTTATGCGTTGTGGGTTATGAGTTATACGTTATGCGTTTTGCGTTATGCGTTATGCGTTATGCGTTATGCGTTATACGTTATGCTTTATGCGTGTTGCGTTATGCTTTATGCGTTATGCGTTATGCGTTAAGCGTTATGCGTTATGCGTTATGCGTTATGCGTTATGCGTTATGCGTTATGCGTTATGCGTTATGCGATATGCGTGATGCGTTATGCGTTATGCGTTATGCGTTATGCGTTATGCGTTATGCGTTACGCGTTATGCGTTACGCGTTATGCGTTATGCTTTATGCGTTATGCGTTATGCGTTTTGCTTTATGCGTTATGCGTTATGGGTTATGCGTATTGCGTTATGCGTTGTGGGTTATGAGTTATACGTTATGCGTTATGCCTTATGCGTTATGCGTTATGCGTTATGCGTTATGCGTTATGCGTTATGCGTTATGCGTTAAGCGTTATGCGTTATGCGTTATGCGTTATGCGTTATACGTTATGCTTTATGCGTTGTGCGTTATACGTTTGCGTTATGCGTTATGCGTTATGCGTTATACGTTATGCGTTATGCGTTATGCGTTATGCGTTATGCTTTATGCGTTTTGCTTAATGCGTTATGCGTTATGCTTTATGCGTTATGCGTTATGCGTTATGCGTTATGCGTTATGCTTTATGCGTAATGCGTGATCCGTTATGCGTTAGGCGTTTTGCGGTATTCGTTATGCGTTGTGCATTATGCGTTATGCGTTATACGTTTGCGTTATGCGTTATGCGTTATGCTTTATGCGTTATGCGTTATGCGTTATGCGTTATGCGTTATGCGTTATGCGTTATGCGCTATGCGTTATGCATTATGCGTTAGGCGTTGTTCGTTATGCGTTATGCATTGTGCGTTATACGTTTGCGTTATGCGTTATGCGTTATGTGTTATGCGTTATGCTTTATGCGTTATGCGTTATACGTTATGCGTTATGCGTTATGCGTTATGCGTTATGCGATATGCGTGATGCGTTATGCTTTATGCGTTATGCGTTATGAGTTATACGTTATGCGTTATGCGTTATGCGTTGTGGGTTATGAGTTATACGTTATGCGTTTTGCGTTATGCGTTATGCGTTATGCGTTATGCGTTATGCGTTATGCGTTATACGTTATGCTTTATGCGTGTTGCGTTATGCTTTAAGCGTTATGCGTTATGCGTTATGCGTTATGCGTTATGCGTTATGCGTTATGCGTTATGCGTTATGCGTTATGCGTTATGCGTTATGCGTTATGCGATATGCGTGATGCGTTATGCGTTATGCGTTATGCGTTATGCGTTATGCGTTATGCGTTATGCGTTATGCGTTACGCGTTATGCGTTACGCGTTATGCGTTATGCTTTATGCGTTATGCGTTATGCGTTATGCTTTATGCGTTATGCGTTATGCGTTATGCGTTATGCGTTATGCGTTGTGGGTTATGAGTTATACGTTATGCGTTATGCGTTATGCGTTATGCGTTATGCGTTATGCGTTATGCGTTAAGCGTTATGCGTTATGCGTTATGCGTTATGCGTTATGCGTTATGCGTTATACGTTATGCTTTATGCGTTGTGCGTTATACGTTTGCGTTATGCGAGATGCGTTATGCGTTATGCGTTATGCGTTATGCGTTATGCGTTATGCGTTATACGTTATGCTTTATGCGTGTTGCGTTATGCTTTATGCGTTATGCGTTATGCGTTATGCGTTATGCGTTATGCGTTATGCTTTATGCGTTATGCGTTAGGCGTTATGCGTTTTGCGTTAGGCGTTATGCGTTTTGCGGTATTCGTTATGCGTTATGCGTTATGCGTTATGCGTTAAGCGTTATGCGTTATGCGTTATGCGTTATACGTTATGCTTTATGCGTTGTGCGTTATACGTTTGCGTTATGCGTTATGCGTTATGCGTTATGCGTTATGCGTTTTGCGGTATTCGTTATGCGTTATGTGTTATGCGTTATGCTTTATGCGTTATGCGTTAGGCGTTATGCGTTTTGCGGTATTCGTTATGTGTTATGCGTTATGCGTTATGCGTTATGCGTTATGCGTTATGCGTTATGCGTTATGCGTTATGCGTTTTGCGGTATTCGTTATGCGTTGTGCATTATGCGTTATGCGTTATACGTTATGCTTTATGCGTGATGCGTTATGCTTTATGCGTTATGCGATATGCGTGATGCGTTATGCTTTATGCGTTATGCGTTATGAGTTATACGTTATGCGTTATGCGTTATGCGTTATGCGTTATGCGTTATGCGTTATGCGTTATGCGTTATGCGTTATGCGTTATGCGTGATGCGTTATGCTTTATGCGTTATGCGTTATGAGTTATACGTTATGCGTTATGCGTTATGCGTTGTGGGTTATGAGTTATACGTTATGCGTTTTGCGTTATGCGTTATGCGTTATACGTTATGCGTTATGCGTTATGCGTTATGCTTTATGCGTTTTGCTTAATGCGTTATGCGTTATGCTTTATGCGTTATGCGTTATGCGTTATGCGTTATGCTTTATGCGTAATGCGTGATCCGTTATGCGTTAGGCGTTTTGCGGTATTCGTTATGCGTTGTGCATTATGCGTTATGCGTTATACGTTTGCGTTATGCGTTATGCGTTATGCTTTATGCGTTATGCGTTATGCGTTATGCGTTATGCGTTATGCGTTATGCGTTATGCATTATGCGTTAGGCGTTGTTCGTTATGCGTTATGCATTGTGCGTTATACGTTTGCGTTATGCGTTATGCGTTATGTGTTATGCGTTATGCTTTATGCGTTATGCGTTATACGTTATGCGTTATGCGTTACGCGTTATGCGTTACGTGTTATGCGTTATGCGTTATATGTTATGCGTTATGCGTTATGCGTTATGCGTTATGCGTTATGCGTTATGCGTTATGCGTTATGCGTTATGCGTTATGCGTTATGCGTTATGCGTTATGCGTTGGGCGTTATACGTTTGCGTTATGCGATATGCGTTATGCTTTATGCGTTATGCTTTATGCGTTATGCGTTATGCGTTATGCGTTATGCGTTATGCGTTATGCGTTATGCGATATGCGTGATGCGTTATGCGTTATGCGTTATGCGTTATGCGTTATGCGTTATGCGTTATGCGTTATGCGTTACGCGTTATGCGTTACGCGTTATGCGTTATGCTTTATGCGTTATGCGTTATGCGTTTTGCTTTATGCGTTATGCGTTATGCGTTATGCGTTATGCGTTATGCGTTATGCGTTATGCGTTAAGCGTTATGCGTTATGCGTTATGCGTTATACGTTATGCTTTATGCGTTATGCGTTATGCGTTATGCGTTATGCGTTATGCTTTATGCGTTATGCGTTATGCGTTATGCGTTATGCGTTATGCGTTATGCGTTATGCGATATGCGTGATGCGTTATGCGTTATGCGTTATGCGTTATACGTTATGCGTTATGCGTTATGCGTTATGCTTTATGCGTTTTGTTTAATGCGTTATGCGTTATACTTTATGCGTTATGCGTTATGCGTTATGCGTTATGCGTTATGCTTTATGCGTAATGCGTGATCCGTTATGCGTTAGGCGTTTTGCGGTATTCGTTTTGCGTTGTGCATTATGCGTTATGCGTTATACGTTATGCTTTATGCGTTATGCGTTATGCTTTATGCGTTATGCGTTATGCGTTATGCGTTATGCGTTGTGGGTTATGAGTTATGCGTTATGCTTTATGCTTTATGCGTTATGCGTTATGAGTTATACGTTATGCGCTATGCGTTATGCGTTGTGGGTTATGAGTTATACGTTATGCGTTATGCGTTATGCGTTATGCGTTATGCGTTATGCCTTATGCGTTATGCGATATGCGATATGCGTGATGCGTTATGCTTTATGCGTTATGCGTTATGAGTTACACGTTATGCGTTATGCGTTATGCGTTGTGGGTTATGAGTTATACGTTATGCGTTTTGCGTTATGCGTTATGTGTTACACGTTATGCGTTATGCGTTATGCGTTGTGGGTTATGAGTTATACGTTATGCGTTTTGCGTTATGCGTTATGCGTTATGCGTTATGCGTTATGCGTTAATGAGTTATACGTTATGCGTTATGTGTTATGCGTTATGCGTTATGCGTTATGCGTTATGCGTTATGCGATATGCGTGATGCGTTATGCTTTATGCGTTATGCGTTATGAGTTACACGTTATGCGTTATGCGTTATGCGTTATGCGTTATGCGTTATGCGTTATGCGTTATGCGTTATGCGTTATGCGTTATGCGTTATGCGTTATGCGTTATGCTTTATGCGTTATGCGTTATGCGTTATGCGTTATGCGTTAAGCGTTATGCGTTATGCGTTATGCGTTATACGTTATGCTTTATGCGTTGTGCGTTATACGTTTGCGTTATGCGTTATGCGTTATGCGTTATGCGTTATGCGTTATGCGATATGCGTTATGCGTTATGCGTTATGCGTTATGCTTTATTCGTTATGCGTTATCCGTTATGCGTTGGGCGTTATGCGTTATGCGTTATGCGTTATGCGTTATGCGTTATGCGTTGTGGGTTATGAGTTATACGTTATGCGTTATGCGTTATGCGTTATGCGTTATGCGTTATGCGTTATGCGTTATGCGTTATGCGTTATGCGTTATGCGTTAAGCGTTATGCGTTATGCGTTATGCGTTATGCGTTATACGTTATGCTTTATGCGTTGTGCGTTATACGTTTGCGTTATGCGTTATGCGTTATGCGTTATGCGTTATGCGTTATGCGTTATGCGTTATGCTTTATGCGTAATGCGTGATCCGTTATGCGTTAGGCGTTTTGCGGTATTCGTTATGCGTTGTGCATTATGCGTTATGCGTTATACGTTATGCGTTATGCGTTATGCGTTATGCTTTATGCGTTATGCGTTATGCGTTATGCGTTATGCGTTATGCGTTATGCGTTATACGTTTGCGTTATTCGTTATGCGTTATGCGTTATGCGTTATGCGTTATGCGTTATGCGTTATGCGTTATGCGTTACGCGTTATGCGTTATGCTTTATGCGTTATGCGTTATGCGTTTTGCTTTATGCGTTATGCGTTATGCGTTATGCGGTATGCGTTTTGCGGTATTCGTTTTGCGTTGTGCATTATGCGTTATGCGTTATACGTTATGCTTTATGCGTGATGCGTTATGCTTTATGCGTTATGCGTTATGCGTTATGCGTTATGCGTTGTGGGTTATGAGTTATGCGTTATGCGTTATGCGTTATGAGTTATGCTTTATGCGTTATGCGTTATGCGTTATGAGTTATACGTTATGCGCTATGCGTTATGCATTGTGCGTTATGAGTTATACGTTATACGTTATGCGTTATGCGTTATGCGTTATGCGTTATGCGTTATGCGTTATGCGTTATGCGTTATGCGATATGCGTGATGCGTTATGCTTTATGCGTTATGCGTTATGAGTTACACGTTATGCGTTATGCGTTGTGGGTTATGAGTTATATGTTATGCGTTTTGCGTTATGCGTTATGAGTTACACGTTATGCGTTATGCGTTATGCGTTGTGGGTTATGAGTTATACGTTATGCGTTTTGCGTTATGCGTTATGCGTTATGCGTTATGCGTTATGCGTTATGAGTTATACGTTATGCGTTATGCGTTATGCGTCATGCGTTATGCGTTATGCGTTATGCGATATGCGTTATGCGATATGCGTGATGCGTTATGCTTTATGCGTAATGCGTTATGAGTTACACGTTATGCGTTATGCGTTATGCGTTATGCGTTATGCGTTATGCGTTATGCGTTATGCGTTATGCGTTATGCGTTATGCGTTATGCGTTATGCTTTATGCGTTATGCGTTATGCGTTATGCGTTATGCGTTAGGCGTTATGCGTTATGCGTTATGCGTTATACGTTATGCTTTATGCGTTGTGCGTTATACGTTTGCGTTATGCGTTATGCGTTATGCGTTATGCGTTATGCGTTATGCGTTATGCGTTATGCGTTATGCGTTATGCGTTATGCGTTATGCGTTATGCGTTATGCGTTATGCTTTATGCGTTATGCGTTAGGCGTTATGCGTTTTGCGTTAGGCGTTATGCGTTTTGCGGTATTCGTTATGCGTTATGCGTTATGCGTTATGCGTTAAGCGTTATGCGTTATGCGTTATGAGTTATACGTTATGCTTTATGCGTTGTGCGTTATACGTTTGCGTTATGCGTTATGCGTTATGCGTTATGCGTTATGCGTTTTGCGGTATTCGTTATGCGTTATGTGTTATGCGTTATGCTTTAAGCGTTATGCGTTAGGCGTTATGCGTTTTGCGGTATGCGTTATGCGTTATGCGTTTGCGTTATGCGTTATGCGTTAAGCGTTATGCGTTATGCGTTATGCGTTATGCGTTATGCGTTATGCGTTATGCGTTATGCGTTATGCGTTATGCGTTATGCGTTATGCGTTATGCGTTATGCGTTATGCGTTATGCGTTGTGCGTTGTGGGTTATGAGTTATACGTTATGCGTTTTGCGTTATGCATTATGCGTTATGCGTTATGCGTTATGCGTTATGCGTTATGCGTTATACGTTATGCTTTATGCGTGTTGCGTTATGTTTTATGCGTTATGCGTTATGCGTTATGCGTTATGCGTTATGCGTTATGCGTTATGCGTTATGCGTTATGCGTTATGCGATATTCGTGATGCGTTATGCGTTATGCGTTATGCGTTATGCGTTATGCGTTATGCGTTATGCGTTATGCGTTACGCGTTATGCGTTACGCGTTATGCGTTATGCTTTATGCGTTATGCGTTATGCGTTTTGCTTTATGCGTTATGCGTTATGCGTTATGCGTTATGCGTTATGCGTTATGCGTTGTGGGTTATGAGTTATACGTTATGCGTTATGCGTTATGCGTTATGCGTTATGCGTTATGCGTTATGCGTTATGCGTTATGCGTTATGCGTTAAGCGTTATGCGTTATGCGTTATGCGTTATGCGTTATGCGTTATACGTTATGCTTTATGCGTTGTGCGTTATCCGTTTGCGTTATGCGTTATGCGTTATGCGTTATACGTTATGCGTTATGCGTTATGCGTTATGCGTTATGCTTTATGCGTTTTGCTTAATGCGTTATGCGTTATGCTTTATGCGTTATGCGTTATGAGTTATACGTTATGCGTTATGCGTTATGCGTTGTGGGTTATGAGTTATACGTTATGCGTTTTGCGTTATGCGTTATGCGTTATGCGTTATGCGTTATACGTTATGCTTTATGCGTGTTGCGTTATGCTTTATGCGTTATGCGTTATGCGTTATGCGTTATGCGTTATGCGTTATGCGTTATGCGTTATGCGTTATGCGTTATGCGTTATGCGTTATGCGTTATGCGTTATGCGTTATGCGATATGCGTGATGCGTTATGCGTTATGCGTTATGCGTTATGCGTTATGCGTTATGCGTTATGCGTTATGCGTTATACGTTATGCTTTATGCGTGTTGCGTTATGCTTTATGCGTTATGCGTTATGCATTATGCGTTATGCGTTATGCGTTATGCGTTATGCGTTATGCGTTATGCTTTATGCGTTATGCGTTGGGCGTTATGCGTTTTGCGTTAGGCGTTATGCGTTTTGCGGTATTCGTTATGCGTTATGCGTTATGCGTTATGCGTTAAGCGTTATGCGTTATGCGTTATGCGTTATGCGTTATGCGTTATGCGTTATGCGTTATGCGTTATGCGTTATGCGTTACGCGTTATGCGTTACGCGTTATGCGTTATGCGTTATGCGTTTTGCGGTATTCGCTATGCGTTGTGCATTATGCGTTATGCGTTATACGTTATGCTTTATGCGTGATGCGTTATGCTTTATGCGTTATGCGATATGCGTGATGCGTTATGCTTTATGCGTTATGCGTTATGAGTTATACGTTATGCGTTATGCGTTGTGCGTTATGCGTTATGCGTTATGCGTTATGCGTTATGCGTTATGCGTTATGCGTTATGCGTTATGCGATATGCGTGATGCGTTATGCTTTATGCGTTATGCGTTATGAGTTATACGTTATGCGTTATGCGTTATGCGTTGTGGGTTATGAGTTATACGTTATGCGTTTTGCGTTATGCGTTATGCGTTATGCGTTATGCGTTATACGTTATGCTTTATGCGGTTTGCGTTATGCTTTATGCGTTATGCGTTATGCGTTATGCGTTATGCGTTATGCGTTATGCGTTATGCGTTATGCGTTATGCGTTATGCGTTATGCGTTATGCGATATGCGTGATGCGTTATGCGTTATGCGTTATGCGTTATGCGTTATGCGTTATGCGTTATGCGTTACGCGTTATGCGTTACGCGTTATGCGTTATGCTTTATGCGTTATGCGTTATGCGTTTTGCTTTATGCGTTATGCGTTATGGGTTATGCGTATTGCGTTATGCGTTGTGGGTTATGAGTTATACGTTATGCGTTATGCCTTATGCGTTATGCGTTATGCGTTATGCGTTATGCGTTATGCGTTAAGCGTTATGCGTTATGCGTTATGCGTTATGCGTTATGCTTTATGCGTTATGCGTTATGAGTTATACGTTATGCGTTATGCGTTGTGCGTTATGCGTTATGCGTTATGCGTTATGCGTTATGCGTTATGCGTTATGCGTTATGCGTTATGCGTTATGCGTTATGCGTTATGCGTTATGCGATATGCGTGATGCGTTATGCGTTATGCGTTATGCGTTATGCGTTATGCGTTATGCGTTACGCGTTATGCGTTACGCGTTATGCGTTATGCTTTATGCGTTATGCGTTATGCGTTTTGCTTTATGCGTTATGCGTTATGGGTTATGCGTATTGCGTTATGCGTTGTGGGTTATGAGTTATACGTTATGCGTTATGCCTTATGCGTTATGCGTTATGCGTTATGCGTTATGCGTTATGCGTTATGCGTTAAGCGTTATGCGTTATGCTTTATGCGTTATGCGTTATACGTTATGCTTTATGCGTTATGCGTTATGGGTTATGCGTATTGCGTTATGCGTTGTGGGTTATGAGTTATACGTTATGCGTTATGCCTTATGCGTTATGCGTTATGCGTTATGCGTTATGCGTTATGCGTTATGCGTTATGCGTTAAGCGTTATGCGTTATGCGTTATGCGTTATGCGTTATGCTTTATGCGTTATGCGTTATGAGTTATACGTTATGCGTTATGCGTTGTGCGTTATGCGTTATGCGTTATGCGTTATGCGTTATGCGTTATGCGTTATGCGTTATGCGTTATGCGTTATGCGTTATGCGTTATGCGTTATGCGTTATGCGTTATGCGTTATGCTTTATGCGTTATGCGTTATGCGTTATGCTTTATGCGTTATGCGTTATGCGTTTTGCTTTATGCGTTATGCGTTATGGGTTATGCGTATTGCGTTATGCGTTGTGGGTTATGAGTTATACGTTATGCGTTATGCCTTATGCGTTATGCGTTATGCGTTATGCGTTATGCGTTATGCGTTATGCGTTATGCGTTAAGCGTTATGCGTTATGCGTTATGCGTTATGCGTTATGCTTTATGCGTTATGCGTTATGAGTTATACGTTATGCGTTATGCGTTGTGCGTTATGCGTTATGCGTTATGCGTTATGCGTTATGCGTTATGCGTTATGCGTTATGCGTTATGCGTTATGCGATATGCGTGATGCGTTATGCTTTATGCGTTATGCGTTATGAGTTATACGTTATGCGTTATGCGTTATGCGTTGTGGGTTATGAGTTATACGTTATGCGTTTTGCGTTATGCGTTATGCGTTATGCGTTATGCGTTATACGTTATGCTTTATGCGTGTTGCGTTATGCTTTATGCGTTATGCGTTATGCGTTATGCGTTATGCGTTATGCGTTATGCGTTATGCGTTATGCGTTATGCGTTATGCGTTATGCGTTATGCGTTATGCGATATGCGTGATGCGTTATGCGTTATGCGTTATGCGTTATGCGTTATGCGTTATGCGTTACGCGTTATGCGTTACGCGTTATGCGTTATGCTTTATGCGTTATGCGTTATGCGTTTTGCTTTATGCGTTATGCGTTATGGGTTATGCGTAGTGCGTTATGCGTTGTGGGTTATGAGTTATACGTTATGCGTTATGCCTTATGCGTTATGCGTTATGCGTTATGCGTTATGCGTTATGCGTTATGCGTTATGCGTTAAGCGTTATGCGTTATGCGTTATGCGTTATGCGTTATACGTTATGCTTTATGCGTTGTGCGTTATACGTTTGCGTTATGCGTTATGCGTTATGCGTTATACGTTATGCGTTATGCGTTATGCGTTATGCTTTATGAGTTATACGTTATGCGTTATGCGTTGTGCGTTATGCGTTATGCGTTATGCGTTATGCGTTATGCGTTATGCGTTATGCGTTATGCGTTATGCTTTATGCGTTATGCGTTATGCGTTTTGCTTTATGCGTTATGCGTTATGGGTTATGCGTATTGCGTTATGCGTTGTGGGTTATGAGTTATACGTTATGCGTTATGCCTTATGCGTTATGCGTTATGCGTTATGCGTTATGCGTTATGCGTTATGCGTTATGCGTTAAGCGTTATGCGTTATGCGTTATGCGTTATGCGTTATGCTTTATGCGTTATGCGTTATGAGTTATACGTTATGCGTTATGCGTTGTGCGTTATGCGTTATGCGTTATGCGTTATGCGTTATGCGTTATGCGTTATGCGTTATGCGTTATGCGTTATGCGTTATGCGATATGCGTGATGCGTTATGCTTTATGCGTTATGCGTTATGAGTTATACGTTATGCGTTATGCGTTATGCGTTGTGGGTTATGAGTTATACGTTATGCGTTTTGCGTTATGCGTTATGCGTTATGCGTTATGCGTTATACGTTATGCTTTATGCGTGTTGCGTTATGCTTTATGCGTTATGCGTTATGCGTTATGCGTTATGCGTTATGCGTTATGCGTTATGCGTTATGCGTTATGCGTTATGCGTTATGCGTTATGCGTTATGCGATATGCGTGATGCGTTATGCGTTATGCGTTATGCGTTATGCGTTATGCGTTATGCGTTACGCGTTATGCGTTATGCGTTATGCGTTATGCTTTATGCGTTATGCGTTATGCGTTTTGCTTTATGCGTTATGCGTTATGGGTTATGCGTAGTGCGTTATGCGTTGTGGGTTATGAGTTATACGTTATGCGTTATGCCTTATGCGTTATGCGTTATGCGTTATGCGTTATGCGTTATGCGTTATGCGTTATGCGTTAAGCGTTATGCGTTATGCGTTATGCGTTATGCGTTATACGTTATGCTTTATGCGTTGTGCGTTATACGTTTGCGTTATGCGTTATGCGTTATGCGTTATACGTTATGCGTTATGCGTTATGCGTTATGCTTTATGCGTTTTGCTTAATGCGTTATGCGTTATGCTTTATGCGTTATGCGTTATGCGTTATGCGTTATGCGTTATGCGTTATGCTTTATGCGTAATGCGTGATCCGTTATGCGTTAGGCGTTTTGCGGTATTCGTTATGCGTTGTGCATTATGCGTTATGCGTTATACGTTTGCGTTATGCGTTATGCGTTATGCTTTATGCGTTATGCGTTATGCGTTATGCGTTATGCGTTATGCGCTATGCGTTATGCATTATGCGTTAGGCGTTGTTCGTTATGCGTTATGCATTGTGCGTTATACGTTTGCGTTATGCGTTATGCGTTATGTGTTATGCGTTATGCTTTATGCGTTATGCGTTATACGTTATGCGTTATGCGTTATGCGTTATGCGTTATGCGATATGCGTGATGCGTTATGCTTTATGCGTTATGCGTTATGAGTTATACGTTATGCGTTATGCGTTATGCGTTGTGGGTTATGAGTTATACGTTATGCGTTTTGCGTTATGCGTTATGCGTTATGCGTTATGCGTTATGCGTTATGCGTTATACGTTATGCTTTATGCGTGTTGCGTTATGCTTTAAGCGTTATGCGTTATGCGTTATGCGTTATGCGTTATGCGTTATGCGTTATGCGTTATGCGTTATGCGTTATGCGTTATGCGTTATGCGTTATGCGATATGCGTGATGCGTTATGCGTTATGCGTTATGCGTTATGCGTTATGCGTTATGCGTTAAGCGTTATGCGTTACGCGTTATGCGTTACGCGTTATGCGTTATGCTTTATGCGTTATGCGTTATGCGTTTTGCTTTATGCGTTATGCGTTATGCGTTATGCGTTATGCGTTATGCGTTGTGGGTTATGAGTTATACGTTATGCGTTATGCGTTATGCGTTATGCGTTATGCGTTATGCGTTATGCGTTAAGCGTTATGCGTTATGCGTTATGCGTTATGCGTTATGCGTTATGCGTTATACGTTATGCTTTATGCGTTGTGCGTTATACGTTTGCGTTATGCGAGATGCGTTATGCGTAATGCGTTATGCGTTATGCGTTATGCGTTATGCGTTATACGTTATGCTTTATGCGTGTTGCGTTATGCTTTATGCGTTATGCGTTATGCGTTATGCGTTATGCGTTATGCGTTATGCGTTATGCTTTATGCTTTATGCGTTAGGCGTTATGCGTTTTGCGTTAGGCGTTATGCGTTTTGCGGTATTCGTTATGCGTTATGCGTTATGCGTTATGCGTTATGCGTTATGCGTTATGCGTTATGCGTTATACGTTATGCTTTATGCGTTGTGCGTTATACGTTTGCGTTATGCGTTATGCGTTATGCGTTATGCGTTATGCGTTTTGCGGTATTCGTTATGCGTTATGTGTTATGCGTTATGCTTTATGCGTTATGCGTTAGGCGTTATGCGTTTTGCGGTATTCGTTATGCGTTATGCGTTATGCGTTAAGCGTTATGCGTTATGCGTTATGCGTTATGCGTTATGCGTTATGCGTTTTGCGGTATTCGTTATGCGTTATGCATTATGCGTTATGCGTTATACGTTATGCTTTATGCGTGATGCGTTATGCTTTATGCGTTATGCGATATGCGTGATGCGTTATGCTTTATGCGTTATGCGTTATGAGTTATACGTTATGCGTTATGCGTTATGCGTTATGCGTTATGCGTTATGCGTTATGCGTTATGCGTTATGCGATATGCGTGATGCGTTATGCTTTATGCGTTATGCGTTATGAGTTATACGTTATGCGTTATGCGTTATGCGTTGTGGGTTATGAGTTATACGTTATGCGTTTTGCGTTATGCGTTATGCGTTATACGTTATGCGTTATGCGTTATGCGTTATGCTTTATGCGTTTTGCTTAATGCGTTATGCGTTATGCTTTATGCGTTATGCGTTATGCGTTATGCGTTATGCTTTATGCGTAATGCGTGATCCGTTATGCGTTAGGCGTTTTGCGGTATTCGTTATGCGTTGTGCATTATGCGTTATGCGTTATACGTTTGCGTTATGCGTTATGCGTTATGCTTTATGCGTTATGCGTTATGCGTTATGCGTTATGCGTTATGCGTTATGCGTTATGCGTTATGCGTTAGGCGTTGTTCGTTATGCGTTATGCATTGTGCGTTATACGTTTGCGTTATGCGTTATGCGTTATGTGTTATGCGTTATGCTTTATGCGTTATGCGTTATACGTTATGCGTTATGCGTTACGCGTTATGCGTTACGTGTTATGCGTTATGCGTTATATGTTATGCGTTATGCGTTATGCGTTATGCGTTATGCGTTATGCGTTATGCGTTATGCGTTATGCGTTATGCGTTATGCGTTATGCGTTATGCGTTATGCTTTATGCGTTATGCGTTATGCGTTATGCTTTATGCGTTATGCGTTATGCGTTTTGCTTTATGCGTTATGCGTTATGGGTTATGCGTATTGCGTTATGCGTTGTGGGTTATGAGTTATACGTTATGCGTTATGCCTTATGCGTTATGCGTTATGCGTTATGCGTTATGCGTTATGCGTTATGCGTTATGCGTTATGCGTTATGCGTTATGCGTTATGCGTTATGCGTTATGCTTTATGCGTTATGCGTTATGAGTTATACGTTATGCGTTATGCGTTGTGCGTTATGCGTTATGCGTTATGCGTTATGCGTTATGCGTTATGCGTTATGCGTTATGCGTTATGCGTTATGCGATATGCGTGATGCGTTATGCTTTATGCGTTATGCGTTATGAGTTATACGTTATGCGTTATGCGTTATGCGTTGTGGGTTATGAGTTATACGTTATGCGTTTTGCGTTATGCGTTATGCGTTATGCGTTATGCGTTATACGTTATGCTTTATGCGTGTTGCGTTATGCTTTATGCGTTATGCGTTATGCGTTATGCGTTATGCGTTATGCGTTATGCGTTATGCGTTATGCGTTATGCGTTATGCGTTATGCGTTATGCGTTATGCGATATGCGTGATGCGTTATGCGTTATGCGTTATGCGTTATGCGTTATGCGTTATGCGTTACGCGTTATGCGTTACGCGTTATGCGTTATGCTTTATGCGTTATGCGTTATGCGTTTTGCTTTATGCGTTATGCGTTATGGGTTATGCGTAGTGCGTTATGCGTTGTGGGTTATGAGTTATACGTTATGCGTTATGCCTTATGCGTTATGCGTTATGCGTTATGCGTTATGCGTTATGCGTTATGCGTTATGCGTTATGCGTTATGCGTTATGCGTTATGCGTTATGCGTTATACGTTATGCTTTATGCGTTGTGCGTTATACGTTTGCGTTATGCGTTATGCGTTATGCGTTATACGTTATGCGTTATGCGTTATGCGTTATGCTTTATGCGTTTTGCTTAATGCGTTATGCGTTATGCTTTATGCGTGTTGCGTTATGCTTTATGCGTTATGCGTTATGCGTTATGCGTTATGCGTTATGCGTTATGCGTTATGCTTTATGCTTTATGCGTTAGGCGTTATGCGTTTTGCGTTAGGCGTTATGCGTTTTGCGGTATTCGTTATGCGTTATGCGTTATGCGTTATGCGTTAAGCGTTATGCGTTATGCGTTATGCGTTATACGTTATGCTTTATGCGTTGTGCGTTATACGTTTGCGTTATGCGTTATGCGTTATGCGTTATGCGTTATGCGTTTTGCGGTATTCGTTATGCGTTATGTGTTATGCGTTATGCTTTATGCGTTATGCGTTAGGCGTTATGCGTTTTGCGGTATTCGTTATGCGTTATGCGTTATGCGTTAAGCGTTATGCGTTATGCGTTATGCGTTATGCGTTATGCGTTATGCGTTTTGCGGTATTCGTTATGCGTTGTGCATTATGCGTTATGCGTTATACGTTATGCTTTATGCGTGATGCGTTATGCTTTATGCGTTATGCGATATGCGTGATGCGTTATGCTTTATGCGTTATGCGTTATGAGTTATACGTTATGCGTTATGCGTTATGCGTTATGCGTTATGCGTTATGCGTTATGCGTTATGCGTTATGCGATATGCGTGATGCGTTATGCTTTATGCGTTATGCGTTATGAGTTATACGTTATGCGTTATGCGTTATGCGTTGTGGGTTATGAGTTATACGTTATGCGTTTTGCGTTATGCGTTATGCGTTATACGTTATGCGTTATGCGTTATGCGTTATGCTTTATGCGTTTTGCTTAATGCGTTATGCGTTATGCTTTATGCGTTATGCGTTATGCGTTATGCGTTATGCTTTATGCGTAATGCGTGATCCGTTATGCGTTAGGCGTTTTGCGGTATTCGTTATGCGTTGTGCATTATGCGTTATGCGTTATACGTTTGCGTTATGCGTTATGCGTTATGCTTTATGCGTTATGCGTTATGCGTTATGCGTTATGCGTTATGCGTTATGCGTTATGCATTATGCGTTAGGCGTTGTTCGTTATGCGTTATGCATTGTGCGTTATACGTTTGCGTTATGCGTTATGCGTTATGTGTTATGCGTTATGCTTTATGCGTTATGCGTTATACGTTATGCGTTATGCGTTACGCGTTATGCGTTACGTGTTATGCGTTATGCGTTATATGTTATGCGTTATGCGTTATGCGTTATGCGTTATGCGTTATGCGTTATGCGTTATGCGTTATGCGTTATGCGTTATGCGTTATGCGTTATGCTTTATGCGTTATGCGTTATGCGTTATGCTTTATGCGTTATGCGTTATGCGTTTTGCTTTATGCGTTATGCGTTATGGGTTATGCGTATTGCGTTATGCGTTGTGGGTTATGAGTTATACGTTATGCGTTATGCCTTATGCGTTATGCGTTATGCGTTATGCGTTATGCGTTATGCGTTATGCGTTATGCGTTAAGCGTTATGCGTTATGCGTTATGCGTTATGCGTTATGCTTTATGCGTTATGCGTTATGAGTTATACGTTATGCGTTATGCGTTGTGCGTTATGCGTTATGCGTTATGCGTTATGCGTTATGCGTTATGCGTTATGCGTTATGCGTTATGCGATATGCGTGATGCGTTATGCTTTATGCGTTATGCGTTATGAGTTATACGTTATGCGTTATGCGTTATGCGTTATGCGTTATGCGTTATGCGTTATGCGTTATGCGTTATGCGTTATGCGATATGCGTGATGCGTTATGCTTTATGCGTTATGCGTTATGAGTTATACGTTATGCGTTATGCGTTATGCGTTGTGGGTTATGAGTTATACGTTATGCGTTTTGCGTTATGCGTTATGCGTTATACGTTATGCGTTATGCGTTATGCGTTATGCTTTATGCGTTTTGCTTAATGCGTTATGCGTTATGCTTTATGCGTTATGCGTTATGCGTTATGCGTTATGCTTTATGCGTAATGCGTGATCCGTTATGCGTTAGGCGTTTTGCGGTATTCGTTATGCGTTGTGCATTATGCGTTATGCGTTATACGTTTGCGTTATGCGTTATGCGTTATGCTTTATGCGTTATGCGTTATGCGTTATGCGTTATGCGTTATGCGTTATGCGTTATGCATTATGCGTTAGGCGTTGTTCGTTATGCGTTATGCATTGTGCGTTATACGTTTGCGTTATGCGTTATGCGTTATGTGTTATGCGTTATGCTTTATGCGTTATGCGTTATACGTTATGCGTTATGCGTTACGCGTTATGCGTTACGTGTTATGCGTTATGCGTTATATGTTATGCGTTATGCGTTATGCGTTATGCGTTATGCGTTATGCGTTATGCGTTATGCGTTATGCGTTATGCGTTATGCGTTATGCGTTATGCGTTATGCGCTATGCGTTATGCATTATGCGTTAGGCGTTGTTCGTTATGCGTTATGCATTGTGCGTTATACGTTTGCGTTATGCGTTATGCGTTATGTGTTATGCGTTATGCTTTATGCGTTATGCGTTATACGTTATGCGTTATGCGTTATGCGTTATGCGTTATGCGTTATGCGATATGCGTGATGCGTTATGCTTTATGCGTTATGCGTTATGAGTTATGCGTTATGCGTTAAGCGTTATGCGTTATGCGTTATGCGTTATGCGTTATGCTTTATGCGTTATGCGTTATGAGTTATACGTTATGCGTTATGCGTTGTGCGTTATGCGTTATGCGTTATGCGTTATGCGTGATGCGTTATGCTTTATGCGTTATGCGTTATGCGTTATGAGTTATACGTTATGCGTTATGCGTTGTGCGTTATGCGTTATGCGTTATGCGTTATGCGTTATGCGTTATGCGTTATGCGTTATGCGTTATGCGTTATGCGATATGCGTGATGCGTTATGCTTTATGCGTTATGCGTTATGAGTTATACGTTATGCGTTATGCGTTATGCGTTGTGGGTTATGAGTTATACGTTATGCGTTTTGCGTTATGCGTTATGCGTTATGCGTTATGCGTTATACGTTATGCTTTATGCGTGTTGCGTTATGCTTTATGCGTTATGCGTTATGCGTTATGCGTTATGCGTTATGCGTTATGCGTTATGCGTTATGCGTTATGCGTTATGCGTTATGCGTTATGCGTTATGCGATATGCGTGATGCGTTATGCGTTATGCGTTATGCGTTATGCGTTATGCGTTATGCGTTATGCGTTATGCGTTATGCGTTATGCGTTATGCGTTATGCGTTATGCGTTATGCGTTTTGCTTTATGCGTTATGCGTTATGGGTTATGCGTAGTGCGTTATGCGTTGTGGGTTATGAGTTATACGTTATGCGTTATGCCTTATGCGTTATGCGTTATGCGTTATGCGTTATGCGTTATGCGTTATGCGTTATGCGTTATGCGTTATGCGTTATGCGTTATGCGTTATGCGTTATACGTTATGCTTTATGCGTTGTGCGTTATACGTTTGCGTTATGCGTTATGCGTTATGCGTTATACGTTATGCGTTATGCGTTATGCGTTATGCTTTATGCGTTTTGCTTAATGCGTTATGCGTTATGCTTTATGCGTGTTGCGTTATGCTTTATGCGTTATGCGTTATGCGTTATGCGTTATGCGTTATGCGTTATGCGTTATGCTTTATGCTTTATGCGTTATGCGTTATGCGTTTTGCGTTAGGCGTTATGCGTTTTGCGGTATTCGTTATGCGTTATGCGTTATGCGTTATGCGTTAAGCGTTATGCGTTATGCGTTATGCGTTATACGTTATGCGTTATGCGTTATGCGTTATGCGTTATGCGTTATGCGTTATGCGTTATGCGTTATGCGTTTTGCGGTATTCGTTATGCGTTATGTGTTATGCGTTATGCTTTATGCGTTATGCGTTAGGCGTTATGCGTTTTGCGGTATTCGTTATGCGTTATGCGTTATGCGTTAAGCGTTATGCGTTATGCGTTATGCGTTATGCGTTATGCGTTATGCGTTATGCGTTATGCGTTATGCGTTGTGCATTATGCGTTATGCGTTATACGTTATGCTTTATGCGTGATGCGTTATGCTTTATGCGTTATGCGATATGCGTGATGCGTTATGCTTTATGCGTTATGCGTTATGAGTTATACGTTATGCGTTATGCGTTATGCGTTATGCGTTATGCGTTATGCGTTATGCGTTATGCGTTATGCGATATGCGTGATGCGTTATGCTTTATGCGTTATGCGTTATGAGTTATGCGTTATGCGTTATGCGTTATGCGTTGTGGGTTATGAGTTATACGTTATGCGTTTTGCGTTATGCGTTATGCGTTATACGTTATGCGTTATGCGTTATGCGTTATGCGTTATGCGTTTTGCTTAATGCGTTATGCGTTATGCTTTATGCGTTATGCGTTATGCGTTATGCGTTATGCTTTATGCGTAATGCGTGATCCGTTATGCGTTAGGCGTTTTGCGGTATTCGTTATGCGTTGTGCATTATGCGTTATGCGTTATACGTTTGCGTTATGCGTTATGCGTTATGCTTTATGCGTTATGCGTTATGCGTTATGCGTTATGCGTTATGCGTTATGCGTTATGCATTATGCGTTAGGCGTTGTTCGTTATGCGTTATGCATTGTGCGTTATTCGTTTGCGTTATGCGTTATGCGTTATGTGTTATGCGTTATGCTTTATGCGTTATGCGTTATACGTTATGCGTTATGCGTTACGCGTTATGCGTTACGTGTTATGCGTTATGCGTTATATGTTATGCGTTATGCGTTATGCGTTATGCGTTATGCGTTATGCGTTATGCGTTATGCGTTATGCGTTATGCGTTATGCGTTATGCGTTATGCTTTATGCGTTATGCGTTATGCGTTATGCTTTATGCGTTATGCGTTATGCGTTTTGCTTTATGCGTTATGCGTTATGGGTTATGCGTATTGCGTTATGCGTTGTGGGTTATGAGTTATACGTTATGCGTTATGCCTTATGCGTTATGCGTTATGCGTTATGCGTTATGCGTTATGCGTTATGCGTTATGCGTTAAGCGTTATGCGTTATGCGTTATGCGTTATGCGTTATGCTTTATGCGTTATGCGTTATGAGTTATACGTTATGCGTTATGCGTTGTGCGTTATGCGTTATGCGTTATGCGTTATGCGTTATGCGTTATGCGTTATGCGTTATGCGTTATGCGATATGCGTGATGCGTTATGCTTTATGCGTTATGCGTTATGAGTTATACGTTATGCGTTATGCGTTATGCGTTATGCGTTATGCGTTATGCGTTATGCGTTATGCGTTATGCGTTATGCGATATGCGTGATGCGTTATGCTTTATGCGTTATGCGTTATGAGTTATACGTTATGCGTTATGCGTTATGCGTTGTGGGTTATGAGTTATACGTTATGCGTTTTGCGTTATGCGTTATGCGTTATACGTTATGCGTTATGCGTTATGCGTTATGCTTTATGCGTTTTGCTTAATGCGTTATGCGTTATGCTTTATGCGTTATGCGTTATGCGTTATGCGTTATGCTTTATGCGTAATGCGTGATCCGTTATGCGTTAGGCGTTTTGCGGTATTCGTTATGCGTTGTGCATTATGCGTTATGCGTTATACGTTTGCGTTATGCGTTATGCGTTATGCTTTATGCGTTATGCGTTATGCGTTATGCGTTATGCGTTATGCGTTATGCGTTATGCATTATGCGTTAGGCGTTGTTCGTTATGCGTTATGCATTGTGCGTTATACGTTTGCGTTATGCGTTATGCGTTATGTGTTATGCGTTATGCTTTATGCGTTATGCGTTATACGTTATGCGTTATGCGTTACGCGTTATGCGTTACGTGTTATGCGTTATGCGTTATATGTTATGCGTTATGCGTTATGCGTTATGCGTTATGCGTTATGCGTTATGCGTTATGCGTTATGCGTTATGCGTTATGCGTTATGCGTTATGCGTTATGCGTTATGCGCTATGCGTTATGCATTATGCGTTAGGCGTTGTTCGTTATGCGTTATGCATTGTGCGTTATACGTTTGCGTTATGCGTTATGCGTTATGTGTTATGCGTTATGCTTTATGCGTTATGCGTTATACGTTATGCGTTATGCGTTATGCGTTATGCGTTATGCGATATGCGTGATGCGTTATGCTTTATGCGTTATGCGTTATGAGTTATACGTTATGCGTTATGCGTTATGCGTTGTGGGTTATGAGTTATACGTTATGCGTTTTGCGTTATGCGTTATGCGTTATGCGTTATGCGTTATGCGTTATGCGTTATACGTTATGCTTTATGCGTGTTGCGTTATGCTTTAAGCGTTATGCGTTATGCGTTATGCGTTATGCGTTATGCGTTATGCGTTATGCGTTATGCGTTATGCGTTATGCGTTATGCGTTATGCGTTATGCGTTATGCGTGATGCGTTATGCGTTATGCGTTATGCGTTATGCGTTATGCGTTATGCGTTATGCGTTATGCGTTACGCGTTATGCGTTACGCGTTATGCGTTATGCTTTATGCGTTATGCGTTATGCGTTTTGCTTTATGCGTTATGCGTTATGCGTTATGCGTTATGCGTTATGCGTTGTGGGTTATGAGTTATACGTTATGCGTTATGCGTTATGCGTTATGCGTTATGCGTTATGCGTTATGCGTTAAGCGTTATGCGTTATGCGTTATGCGTTATGCGTTATGCGTTATGCGTTATGCGTTATACGTTATGCTTTATGCGTTGTGCGTTATACGTTTGCGTTATGCGAGATGCGTTATGCGTAATGCGTTATGCGTTATGCGTTATGCGTTATGCGTTATACGTTATGCTTTATGCGTGTTGCGTTATGCTTTATGCGTTATGCGTTATGCGTTATGCGTTATGCGTTATGCGTTATGCGTTATGCTTTATGCTTTATGCGTTAGGCGTTATGCGTTTTGCGTTAGGCGTTATGCGTTTTGCGGTATTCGTTATGCGTTATGCGTTATGCGTTATGCGTTAAGCGTTATGCGTTATGCGTTATGCGTTATACGTTATGCTTTATGCGTTGTGCGTTATACGTTTGCGTTATGCGTTATGCGTTATGCGTTATGCGTTATGCGTTTTGCGGTATTCGTTATGCGTTATGTGTTATGCGTTATTCTTTATGCGTTATGCGTTAGGCGTTATGCGTTTTGCGGTATTCGTTATGCGTTATGCGTTATGCGTTAAGCGTTATGCGTTATGCGTTATGCGTTATGCGTTATGCGTTTTGCGTTTTGCGGTATTCGTTATGCGTTGTGCATTATGCGTTATGCGTTATACGTTATGCTTTATGCGTGATGCGTTATGCTTTATGCGTTATGCGATATGCGTGATGCGTTATGCTTTATGCGTTATGCGTTATGAGTTATACGTTATGCGTTATGCGTTATGCGTTATGCGTTATGCGTTATGCGTTATGCGTTATGCGTTATGCGTTATGCGATATGCGTGATGCGTTATGCTTTATGCGTTATGCGTTATGAGTTATACGTTATGCGTTATGCGTTATGCGTTGTGGGTTATGAGTTATACGTTATGCGTTTTGCGTTATGCGTTATGCGTTATACGTTATGCGTTATGCGTTATGCGTTATGCTTTATGCGTTTTGCTTAATGCGTTATGCGTTATGCTTTATGCGTTATGCGTTATGCGTTATGCGTTATGCTTTATGCGTAATGCGTGATCCGTTATGCGTTAGGCGTTTTGCGGTATTCGTTATGCGTTGTGCATTATGCGTTATGCGTTATACGTTTGCGTTATGCGTTATGCGTTATGCTTTATGCGTTATGCGTTATGCGTTATGCGTTATGCGTTATGCGTTATGCGTTATGCATTATGCGTTAGGCGTTGTTCGTTATGCGTTATGCATTGTGCGTTATACGTTTGCGTTATGCGTTATGCGTTATGTGTTATGCGTTATGCTTTATGCGTTATGCGTTATACGTTATGCGTTATGCGTTACGCGTTATGCGTTACGTGTTATGCGTTATGCGTTATATGTTATGCGTTATGCGTTATGCGTTATGCGTTATGCGTTATGCGTTATGCGTTATGCGTTATGCGTTATGCGTTATGCGTTATGCGTTATGCGTTGGGCGTTATACGTTTGCGTTATGCGATATGCGTTATGCTTTATGCGTTATGCTTTATGCGTTATGCGTTATGCGTTATGCGTTATGCGTTATGCGTTATGCGTTATGCGATATGCGTGATGCGTTATGCGTTATGCGTTATGCGTTATGCGTTATGCGTTATGCGTTATGCGTTATGCGTTATGCGTTACGCGTTATGCGTTACGCGTTATGCGTTATGCTTTATCGTTATGCGTTATGCGTTTTGCTTTATGCGGTATGCGTTATGCGTTATGCGTTATGCGTTATGCGTTATGCGTTATGCGTTAAGCGTTATGCGTAATGCGTGATCCGTTATGCGTTAGGCGTTTTGCGGTATTCGTTATGCGTTGTGCATTATGCGTTATGCGTTATACGTTTGCGTTATGCGTTATGCGTTATGCTTTATGCGTTATGCGTTATGCGATATGCGTGATGCGTTATGCGTTATGCGTTATGCGTTATACGTTATGCGTTATGCGTTATGCGTTATGCGTTATGCGTTATACGTTATGCGTTATGCGTTATGCGTTATGCTTTATGCGTTTTGCTTAATGCGTTATGCGTTATGCTTTATGCGTTATGCGTTATGCGTTATGCGTTATGCTTTATGCGTAATGCGTGATCCGTTATGCGTTAGGCGTTTTGCGGTATTCGTTATGCGTTGTGCATTATGCGTTATGCGTTATACGTTTGCGTTATGCGTTATGCGTTATGCTTTATGCGTTATGCGTTATGCGTTATGCGTTATGCGTTATGCGTTATGCGTTATGCATTATGCGTTAGGCGTTGTTCGTTATGCGTTATACATTGTGCGTTATACGTTTGCGTTATGCGTTATGCGTTATGTGTTATGCGTTATGCTTTATGCGTTATGCGTTATACGTTATGCGTTATGCGTTACGCGTTATGCGTTACGTGTTATGCGTTATGCGTTATGCGTTATGCGTTATGCGTTATGCGTTATGCGATATGCGTGATGCGTTATGCGTTATGCGTTATGCGTTATGCGTTATGCGTTATGCGTTATGCGTTATGCGTTATGCGTTACGCGTTATGCGTTACGCGTTATGCGTTATGCTTTATGCGTTATGCGTTATGCGTTTGGCTTTATGCGTTATGCGTTATGCGTTATGCGTTATGCGTTATGCGTTATGCGTTATGCGTTAAGCGTTATGCGTTATGCGTTATGCGTTATACGTTATGCTTTATGCGTTATGCGTTATGCGTTATGCGTTATGCTTTATGCGTTATGCGTTATGCGTTATGCGTTATGCGTTATGCGTTATGCGTTATGCGATATGCGTGATGCGTTATGCGTTATGCGTTATGCGTTATACGTTATGCGTTATGCGTTATGCGTTATGCTTTATGCGTTTTGTTTAATGCGTTATGCGTTATACTTTATGCGTTATGCGTTATGCGTTATGCGTTATGCGTTATGCTTTATGCGTAATGCGTGATCCGTTATGCGTTAGGCGTTTTGCGGTATTCGTTTTGCGTTGTGCATTATGCGTTATGCGTTATACGTTATGCTTTATGCGTTATGCGTTATGCTTTATGCGTTATGCGTTATGCGTTATGCGTTATGCGTTGTGGGTTATGAGTTATGCGTTATGCTTTATGCTTTATGCGTTATGCGTTATGAGTTATACGTTATGCGCTATGCGTTATGCGTTGTGGGTTATGAGTTATACGTTATGCGTTATGCGTTATGCGTTATGCGTTATGCGTTATGCGTTATGCGTTATGCGATATGCGATATGCGTGATGCGTTATGCTTTATGCGTTATGCGTTATGAGTTACACGTTATGCGTTATGCGTTATGCGTTGTGGGTTATGAGTTATACGTTATGCGTTTTGCGTTATGCGTTATGTGTTACACGTTATGCGTTATGCGTTATGCGTTGTGGGTTATGAGTTATACGTTATGCGTTTTGCGTTATGCGTTATGCGTTATGCGTTATGCGTTATGCGTTAATGAGTTATACGTTATGCGTTATGTGTTATGCGTTATGCGTTATGCGTTATGCGTTATGCGTTATGCGATATGCGTGATGCGTTATGCTTTATGCGTTATGCGTTATGAGTTACACGTTATGCGTTATGCGTTATGCGTTATGCGTTATGCGTTATGCGTTATGCGTTATGCGTTATGCGTTATGCGTTATGCGTTATGCGTTATGCGTTATGCTTTATGCGTTATGCGTTATGCGTTATGCGTTATGCGTTAAGCGTTATGCGTTATGCGTTATGCGTTATACGTTATGCTTTATGCGTTGTGCGTTATACGTTTGCGTTATGCGTTATGCGTTATGCGTTATGCGTTATGCGTTATGCGTTATGCGATATGCGTTATGCGTTATGCGTTATGCGTTATGCTTTATTCGTTATGCGTTATCCGTTATGCGTTGGGCGTTATGCGTTATGCGTTATGCGTTATGCGTTATGCGTTATGCGTTGTGGGTTATGAGTTATACGTTATGCGTTATGCGTTATGCGTTATGCGTTATGCGTTATGCGTTATGCGTTATGCGTTATGCGTTATGCGTTATGCGTTAAGCGTTATGCGTTATGCGTTATGCGTTATGCGTTATACGTTATGCTTTATGCGTTGTGCGTTATACGTTTGCGTTATGCGCTATGCGTTATGCGTTATGCGTTATGCGTTATGCGTTATGCTTTATGCGTAATGCGTGATCCGTTATGCGTTAGGCGTTTTGCGGTATTCGTTATGCGTTATGCGTTATACGTTATGCGTTATGCGTTATGCGTTATGCGTTATGCGTTATGCGTTATGCGTTATGCGTTATGCGTTATGCGTTATGCGTTATACGTTTGCGTTATTCGTTATGCGTTATGCGTTATGCGTTATGCGTTATGCGTTATGCGTTATGCGTTATGCGTTACGCGTTATGCGTTATGCTTTATGCGTTATGCGTTATGCGTTTTGCTTTATGCGTTATGCGTTATGCGTTATGCGGTATGCGTTTTGCGGTATTCGTTTTGCGTTGTGCATTATGCGTTATGCGTTATACGTTATGCTTTATGCGTGATGCGTCATGCTTTATGCGTTATGCGTTATGCGTTATGCGTTATGCGTAGTGGGTTATGAGTTATGCGTTATGCGTTATGCGTTATGAGTTATGCTTTATGCGTTATGCGTTATGCGTTATGAGTTATACGTTATGCGCTATGCGTTATGCATTGTGCGTTATGAGTTATACGTTATACGTTATGCGTTATGCGTTATGCGTTATGCGTTATGCGTTATGCGTTATGCGTTATGCGTTATGCGATATGCGTGATGCGTTATGCTTTATGCGTTATGCGTTATGAGTTACACGTTATGCGTTATGCGTTGTGGGTTCTGAGTTATATGTTATGCGTTTTGCGTTATGCGTTATGAGTTACACGTTATGCGTTATGCGTTATGCGTTGTGGGTTATGAGTTATACGTTATGCGTTTTGCGTTATGCGTTATGCGTTATGCGTTATGCGTTATGAGTTATACGTTATGCGTTATGCGTTATGCGTCATGCGTTATGCGTTATGCGTTATGCGTTATGCGTTATGCGTTAAGCGTTATGCGTTATGCGTTATGCGTTATGCGTTATGCGTTATGCGTTATACGTTATGCTTTATGCGTTGTGCGTTATACGTTTGCGTTATGCGAGATGCGTTATGCGTAATGCGTTATGCGTTATGCGTTATGCGTTATGCGTTATACGTTATGCTTTATGCGTGTTGCGTTATGCGTTATGCGTTATGCGTTATGCGTTATGCGTTATGCGTTATGCGTTATGCGTTATGCTTTATGCTTTATGCGTTAGGCGTTATGCGTTTTGCGTTAGGCGTTATGCGTTTTGCGGTATTCGTTATGCGTTATGCGTTATGCGTTATGCGTTAAGCGTTATGCGTTATGCGTTATGCGTTATACGTTATGCTTTATGCGTTGTGCGTTATACGTTTGCGTTATGCGTTATGCGTTATGCGTTATGCGTTATGCGTTTTGCGGTATTCGTTATGCGTTATGTGTTATGCGTTATGCTTTATGCGTTATGCGTTAGGCGTTATGCGTTTTGCGGTATTCGTTATGCGTTATGCGTTATGCGTTAAGCGTTATGCGTTATGCGTTATGCGTTATGCGTTATGCGTTTTGCGTTTTGCGGTATTCGTTATGCGTTGTGCATTATGCGTTATGCGTTATACGTTATGCTTTATGCGTGATGCGTTATGCTTTATGCGTTATGCGATATGCGTGATGCGTTATGCTTTATGCGTTATGCGTTATGAGTTATACGTTATGCGTTATGCGTTATGCGTTATGCGTTATGCGTTATGCGTTATGCGTTATGCGTTATGCGTTATGCGATATGCGTGATGCGTTATGCTTTATGCGTTATGCGTTATGAGTTATACGTTATGCGTTATGCGTTATGCGTTGTGGGTTATGAGTTATACGTTATGCGTTTTGCGTTATGCGTTATGCGTTATACGTTATGCGTTATGCGTTATGCGTTATGCTTTATGCGTTTTGCTTAATGCGTTATGCGTTATGCTTTATGCGTTATGCGTTATGCGTTATGCGTTATGCTTTATGCGTAATGCGTGATCCGTTATGCGTTAGGCGTTTTGCGGTATTCGTTATGCGTTGTGCATTATGCGTTATGCGTTATACGTTTGCGTTATGCGTTATGCGTTATGCTTTATGCGTTATGCGTTATGCGTTATGCGTTATGCGTTATGCGTTATGCGTTATGCATTATGCGTTAGGCGTTGTTCGTTATGCGTTATGCGTTATGCGTTATACGTTTGCGTTATGCGTTATGCGTTATGTGTTATGCGTTATGCTTTATGCGTTATGCGTTATACGTTATGCGTTATGCGTTACGCGTTATGCGTTACGTGTTATGCGTTATGCGTTATATGTTATGCGTTATGCGTTATGCGTTATGCGTTATGCGTTATGCGTTATGCGTTATGCGTTATGCGTTATGCGTTATGCGTTATGCGTTATGCGTTATGCGTTGGGCGTTATACGTTTGCGTTATGCGATATGCGTTATGCTTTATGCGTTATGCTTTATGCGTTATGCGTTATGCGTTATGCGTTATGCGTTATGCGTTATGCGTTATGCGATATGCGTGATGCGTTATGCGTTATGCGTTATGCGTTATGCGTTATGCGTTATGCGTTATGCGTTATGCGTTATGCGTTACGCGTTATGCGTTACGCGTTATGCGTTATGCTTTATCGTTATGCGTTATGCGTTTTGCTTTATGCGTTATGCGTTATGCGTTATGCGTTATGCGTTATGCGTTATGCGTTATGCGTTAAGCGTTATGCGTAATGCGTGATCCGTTATGCGTTAGGCGTTTTGCGGTATTCGTTATGCGTTGTGCATTATGCGTTATGCGTTATACGTTTGCGTTATGCGTTATGCGTTATGCTTTATGCGTTATGCGTTATGCGATATGCGTGATGCGTTATGCGTTATGCGTTATGCGTTATACGTTATGCGTTATGCGTTATGCGTTATGCGTTATGCGTTATACGTTATGCGTTATGCGTTATGCGTTATGCTTTATGCGTTTTGCTTAATGCGTTATGCGTTATGCTTTATGCGTTATGCGTTATGCGTTATGCGTTATGCTTTATGCGTAATGCGTGATCCGTTATGCGTTAGGCGTTTTGCGGTATTCGTTATGCGTTGTGCATTATGCGTTATGCGTTATACGTTTGCGTTATGCGTTATGCGTTATGCTTTATGCGTTATGCGTTATGCGTTATGCGTTATGCGTTATGCGTTATGCGTTATGCGTTATGCATTATGCGTTAGGCGTTGTTCGTTATGCGTTATACATTGTGCGTTATACGTTTGCGTTATGCGTTATGCGTTATGTGTTATGCGTTATGCTTTATGCGTTATGCGTTATACGTTATGCGTTATGCGTTACGCGTTATGCGTTACGTGTTATGCGTTATGCGTTATGCGTTATGCGTTATGCGTTATGCGTTATGCGATATGCGTGATGCGTTATGCGTTATGCGTTATGCGTTATGCGTTATGCGTTATGCGTTATGCGTTATGCGTTATGCGTTACGCGTTATGCGTTACGCGTTATGCGTTATGCTTTATGCGTTATGCGTTATGCGTTTTGCTTTATGCGTTATGCGTTATGCGTTATGCGTTATGCGTTATGCGTTATGCGTTATGCGTTAAGCGTTATGCGTTATGCGTTATGCGTTATACGTTATGCTTTATGCGTTATGCGTTATGCGTTATGCGTTATGCTTTATGCGTTATGCGTTATGCGTTATGCGTTATGCGTTATGCGTTATGCGTTATGCGATATGCGTGATGCGTTATGCGTTATGCGTTATGCGTTATACGTTATGCGTTATGCGTTATGCGTTATGCTTTATGCGTTTTGTTTAATGCGTTATGCGTTATACTTTATGCGTTATGCGTTATGCGTTATGAGTTATGCGTTATGCTTTATGCGTAATGCGTGATCCGTTATGCGTTAGGCGTTTTGCGGTATTCGTTTTGCGTTGTGCATTATGCGTTATGCGTTATACGTTATGCTTTATGCGTTATGCGTTATGCTTTATGCGTTATGCGTTATGCGTTATGCGTTATGCGTTGTGGGTTATGAGTTATGCGTTATGCTTTATGCTTTATGCGTTATGCGTTATGAGTTATACGTTATGCGTTATGCGTTATGCGTTGTGGGTTATGAGTTATACGTTATGCGTTATGCGTTATGCGTTATGCGTTATGCGTTATGCGTTATGCGTTATGCGATATGCGATATGCGTGATGCGTTATGCGTTATGCGTTATGCGTTATGAGTTACACGTTATGCGTTATGCGTTATGCGTTGTGGGTTATGAGTTATACGTTATGCGTTTTGCGTTATGCGTTATGTGTTACACGTTATGCGTTATGCGTTATGCGTTGTGGGTTATGAGTTATACGTTATGCGTTTTGCGTTATGCGTTATGCGTTATGCGTTATGCGTTATGCGTTAATGAGTTATACGTTATGCGTTATGTGTTATGCGTTATGCGTTATGCGTTATGCGTTATGCGTTATGCGATATGCGTGATGCGTTATGCTTTATGCGTTATGCGTTATGAGTTACACGTTATGCGTTATGCGTTATGCGTTATGCGTTATGCGTTATGCGTTATGCGTTATGCGTTATGCGTTATGCGTTATGCGTTATGCGTTATGCGTTATGCTTTATGCGTTATGCGTTATGCGTTATGCGTTATGCGTTAAGCGTTATGCGTTATGCGTTATGCGTTATACGTTATGCTTTATGCGTTGTGCGTTATACGTTTGCGTTATGCGTTATGCGTTATGCGTTATGCGTTATGCGTTATGCGTTATGCGATATGCGTTATGCGTTATGCGTTATGCGTTATGCTTTATTCGTTATGCGTTATCCGTTATGCGTTGGGCGTTATGCGTTATGCGTTATGCGTTATGCGTTATGCGTTATGCGTTGTGGGTTATGAGTTATACGTTATGCGTTATGCGTTATGCGTTATGCGTTATGCGTTATGCGTTATGCGTTATGCGTTATGCGTTATGCGTTATGCGTTATGCGTTATGCGTTATGCGTTATGCGTTATGCGTTATACGTTATGCTTTATGCGTTGTGCGTTATACGTTTGCGTTATGCGCTATGCGTTATGCGTTATGCGTTATGCGTTATGCGTTATGCTTTATGCGTAATGCGTGATCCGTTATGCGTTAGGCGTTTTGCGGTATTCGTTATGCGTTATGCGTTATACGTTATGCGTTATGCGTTATGCGTTATGCTTTATGCGTTATGCGTTATGCGTTATGCGTTATGCGTTATGCGTTATGCGTTATACGTTTGCGTTATTCGTTATGCGTTATGCGTTATGCGTTATGCGTTATGCGTTATGCGTTATGCGTTATGCGTTACGCGTTATGCGTTATGCTTTATGCGTTATGCGTTATGCGTTTTGCTTTATGCGTTATGCGTTATGCGTTATGCGGTATGCGTTTTGCGGTATTCGTTTTGCGTTGTGCATTATGCGTTATGCGTTATACGTTATGCTTTATGCGTGATGCGTCATGCTTTATGCGTTATGCGTTATGCGTTATGCGTTATGCGTAGTGGGTTATGAGTTATGCGTTATGCGTTATGCGTTATGAGTTATGCTTTATGCGTTATGCGTTATGCGTTATGAGTTATACGTTATGCGCTATGCGTTATGCATTGTGCGTTATGAGTTATACGTTATACGTTATGCGTTATGCGTTATGCGTTATGCGTTATGCGTTATGCGTTATGCGTTATGCGTTATGCGATATGCGTGATGCGTTATGCTTTATGCGTTATGCGTTATGAGTTACACGTTATGCGTTATGCGTTGTGGGTTCTGAGTTATATGTTATGCGTTTTGCGTTATGCGTTATGAGTTACACGTTATGCGTTATGCGTTATGCGTTGTGGGTTATGAGTTATACGTTATGCGTTTTGCGTTATGCGTTATGCGTTATGCGTTATGCGTTATGCGTTATGAGTTATACGTTATGCGTTATGCGTTATGCGTCATGCGTTATGCGTTATGCGTTATGCGATATGCGTTATGCGATATGCGTGATGCGTTATGCTTTATGCGTTATGCGTTATGAGTTACACGTTATGCGTTATGCGTTATGCGTTATGCGTTATGCGTTATGCGTTATGCGTTATGCGTTATGCGTTATGCGTTATGCGTTATGCGTTATGCGTTATGCTTTATGCGTTATGCGTTATGCGTTATGCGTTATGCGTTAGGCGTTATGCGTTATGCGTTATGCGTTATACGTTATGCTTTATGCGTTGTGCGTTATACGTTTGCGTTATGCGTTATGCGTTATGCGTTATGCTTTATTCGTTATGCGTTATCCGTTATGCGTTAGGCGTTATGCTTTATGCGTTATGCGTTATGCGTTATGCGTTATGCGTTATGCGTTATGCGTTATGCGTTATACGTTATGCTTTTTGCGTTGTGCGTTATACGTTTGCGTTATTCGTTATGCGTTATGCGTTATGCGTTATGCGTTATGCGTTATGCGTTATGCGTTATGCGTTACGCGTTATGCGTTATGCTTTATGCGTTATGCGTTATGCGTTTTGCTTTATGCGTTATGCGTTATGCGTTATGCGGTATGCGTTTGGCGGTATTCGTTTTGCGTTGTGCATTATGCGTTATGCGTTATACGTTATGCTTTATGCGTGATGCGTTATGCTTTATGCGTTATGCGTTATGCGTTATGCGTTATGCGTTATGCGTTATGAGTTATGCTTTATGCGTTATGCGTTATGCGTTATGAGTTATACGTTATGCGCTATGCGTTATGCGTTGTGGGTTATGAGTTATACGTTATACGTTATGCGTTATGCGTTATGCGTTATGCGTTATGCGTTATGCGTTATGCGTTATGCGTTATGCGTTATGCGTTATGCGTTATGCGATATGCGTGATGCGTTATGCTTTATGCGTTATGCGTTATGAGTTACACGTTATGCGTTATGCGTTATGCGTTGTGGGTTATGAGTTATATGTTATGCGTTTTGCGTTATGCGTTATGCGTTATGAGTTACACGTTATGCGTTATGCGTTATGCGTTGTGGGTTATGAGTTATACGTTATGCGTTTTGCGTTATGCGTTATGCGTTATGCGTTATGCGTTATGCGTTATGAGTTATACGTTATGCGTTATGCGTTATGCGTCATGCGTTATGCGTTATGCGTTATGCGTTATGCGTTATGCGATATGCGTGATGCGTTATGCTTTATGCGTTATGCGTTATGAGTTACACGTTATGCGTTATGCGTTATGCGTTATGCGTTATGCGTTATGCGTTATGCGTTATGCGTTATGCGTTATGCGTTATGCGTTATGCGATATGCGTGATGCGTTATGCTTTATGCGTTATGCGTTATGAGTTACACGTTATGCGTTATGCGTTATGCGTTGTGGGTTATGAGTTATACGTTATGCGTTTTGCGTTATGCGTTATGCGTTATGAGTTACACGTTATGCGTTATGCGTTATGCGTTGTGGGTTATGAGTTATGCGATATGCGTGATGCGTTATGCTTTATGCGTTATGCGTTATGAGTTACACGTTATGCGTTATGCGTTATGCGTTATGCGTTATGCGTTATGCGTTATGCGTTATGCGTTATGCGTTATGCGTTATGCGTTATGCGTTATGCGTTATGCGTTATGCTTTATGCGTTATGCGTTATGCGTTATGCGTTATGCGTTAGGCGTTATGCGTTATGCGTTATGCGTTATACGTTATGCTTTATGCGTTGTGCGTTATACGTTTGCGTTATGCGTTATGCGTTATGCGTTATGCGTTATGCGTTATGCGTTATGCGTTATGCGTTATGCTTTATTCGTTATGCGTTATCCGTTATGCGTTAGGCGTTATGCTTTATGCGTTATGCGTTATGCGTTATGCGTTATGCGTTATGCGTTATGCGTTATGCGTTATACGTTATGCTTTTTGCGTTGTGCGTTATACGTTTGCGTTATTCGTTATGCGTTATGCGTTATGCGTTATGCGTTATGCGTTATGCGTTATGCGTTATGCGTTACGCGTTATGCGTTATGCTTTATGCGTTATGCGTTATGCGTTTTGCTTTATGCGTTATGCGTTATGCGTTATGCGGTATGCGTTTTGCGGTATTCGTTTTGCGTTGTGCATTATGCGTTATGCGTTATACGTTATGCTTTATGCGTGATGCGTTATGCTTTATGCGTTATGCGTTATGCGTTATGCGTTATGCGTTATGCGTTATGAGTTATGCTTTATGCGTTATGCGTTATGCGTTATGAGTTATACGTTATGCGCTATGCGTTATGCGTTGTGGGTTATGAGTTATACGTTATACGTTATGCGTTATGCGTTATGCGTTATGCGTTATGCGTTATGCGTTATGCGTTATGCGTTATGCGTTATGCGTTATGCGTTATGCGATATGCGTGATGCGTTATGCTTTATGCGTTATGCGTTATGAGTTACACGTTATGCGTTATGCGTTATGCGTTGTGGGTTATGAGTTATATGTTATGCGTTTTGCGTTATGCGTTATGCGTTATGAGTTACACGTTATGCGTTATGCGTTATGCGTTGTGGGTTATGAGTTATACGTTATGCGTTTTGCGTTATGCGTTATGCGTTATGCGTTATGCGTTATGCGTTATGAGTTATACGTTATGCGTTATGCGTTATGCGTCATGCGTTATGCGTTATGCGTTATGCGTTATGCGTTATGCGATATGCGTGATGCGTTATGCTTTATGCGTTATGCGTTATGAGTTACACGTTATGCGTTATGCGTTATGCGTTATGCGTTATGCGTTATGCGTTATGCGTTATGCGTTATGCGTTATGCGTTATGCGTTATGCGTTATGCGTTATGCGTTATGCGTTATGCTTTATGCGTTATGCGTTATGCGTTATGCGTTATGCGTTATGCGTTAGGCGTTATGCGTTATGCGTTATGCGTTATACGTTATGCTTTATGCGTTGTGCGTTATACGTTTGCGTTATGCGTTATGGTTATGCGTTATGCGTTATGCGTTATGCGTTATGCGTTATGCGTTATGCGTTATGCGTTATGCGTTATGCGTTATGCTTTATTCGTTATGCGTTATGCGTTATGCGTTATGCGTTATGCGTTATGCGTTATGCGTTATGCGTTATGCGTTATGCGTTATGCTTTATGCGTTATGCGCTATGCGTTTTGCTTTATGCGTTATGCGTTATGCGTTATGCGTTATGCGGTATGCGTTATGCGTTATGCGTTATGTGTTATGCGTTATGCTTTATGCGTTATGCGTGATCCGTTATGCGTTCGTTATGCGTTTTGCGGTATTCGTTATGCGTTATGTGTTATGCGTTATACGTTATGCTTTATGCGTTGTGCGTTATACGTTTGCGTTATGCGTTATGCGTTATGCGTTATACGTTATGCGTTATGCGTTATGCGTTATGCTTTATGCGTTGTGCGTTATACGTTTGCGTAATTCGTTATGCGTTATGCGTTATGCGTTATGCGCTATGCGTTTTGCGGTATTCGTTATGCGTTATGTGTTATGCGTTATGCTTTATGCGTTATGCGTTAGGCGTTATGCGTTTTGCGGTATTCGTTATGCGTTATGCGTTATGCGTTAAGCGTTATGCGTTATGCGTTATGCGTTATGCGTTATGCGTTATGCGTTATGCGTTTTGCGGTATTCGTTATGCGTTGTGCATTATGCGTTATGCTTTATGCGTTATGCGTTATGCGTTATGCGTTATGCTTTATGCGTTATGCGTTATGCGTTATGCGTTATGCGTTATGCGTTATACATTATGCGTTAGGCGTTGTTCGTTATGCGTTATGCATTGTGCGTTATACGTTTGCGTTATGCGTTATGCGTTATGTGTTATGCGTTATGCTTTATGCGTTATGCGTTATACGTTATGCTTTATGCGTTGTGCGTTATACGTTTGCGTTATTCGTTATGCGTTATGCGTTATGCGTTATGCGCTATGCGTTTTGCGGTATTCGTTATGCGTTATGTGTTATGCGTTATGCTTTATGCGTTATGCGTTAGGCGTTATGCGTTTTGCGGTATTCGTTATGCGTTATGCGTTATGCGTTAAGCGTTATGCGTTATGCGTTATGCGTTATGCGTTATGCGTTATGCGTTTTGCGGTATTCGTTATGCGTTGTGCATTATGCGTTATGCGTTATACGTTATGCTTTATGCGTGATGCGTTATGCTTTATGCGTTATGCGATATGCGTGATGCGTTATGCTTTATGCGTTATGCGTTATGAGTTACACGTTATGCGTTATGCGTTATGCGTTATGCGTTATGCGTTATGCGTTATGCGTTATGCGTTATGCGTTATGCGTTATGCGTTATGCGTTATGCGTTATGCGTTATGCGATATGCGTGATGCGTTATGCTTTATGCGTTATGCGTTATGAGTTATACGTTATGCGTTATGCGTTATGCGTTGTGGGTTATGAGTTATACGTTATGCGTTTTGCGTTATGCGTTATGCGTTATGCGTTATGCGTTATGCGATATACGTTATGCTTTATGCGTGTTGCGTTATGCTTTATGCGTTATGCGTTATGCGTTATGCGTTATGCGTTATGCGTTATGCGTTATGCGTTATGCGTTATGCGTTATGCGTTATGCGTTGTGGGTTATGAGTTATATGTTATGCGTTTTGCGTTATGCGTTATGCGTTATGAGTTACACGTTATGCGTTATGCGTTATGCGTTGTGGGTTATGAGTTATACGTTATGCGTTTTGCGTTATGCGTTATGCGTTATGCGTTATGCGTTATGAGTTATACGTTATGCGTTATGCGTTATGCGTCATGCGTTATGCGTTATGCGTTATGCGTTATGCGTTATGCGATATGCGTGATGCGTTATGCTTTATGCGTTATGCGTTATGAGTTACACGTTATGCGTTATGCGTTATGCGTTATGCGTTATGCGTTATGCGTTATGCGTTATGCGTTATGCGTTATGCGTTATGCGTTATGCGTTATGCTTTATGCGTTATGCGTTATGCGTTATGCGTTATGCGTTATGCGTTAGGCGTTATGCGTTATGCGTTATGCGTTATACGTTATGCTTTATGCGTTGTGCGTTATACGTTTGCGTTATGCGTTATGCGTTATGCGTTATGCGTTATGCGTTATGCGTTATGCGTTATGCGTTATGCGTTATGCGTTATGCGTTATGCGTTATGCGTTATGCGTTATGCGTTATGCGTTATGCGTTATGCGTTATGCGTTATGCGTTATGCGTTATGTGTTATGCGTTATGCTTTATGCGTTATGCGTGATCCGTTATGCGTTAGGCGTTATGCGTTTTGCGGTATTCGTTATGCGTTATGTGTTATGCGTTATGCTTTATGCGTTATGCGTTAGTTGTTATGCGTTTTGCGGTATTCGTTATGCGTTGTGGATTATGCGTTATGCGTTAGGCGTTGTTCGTTATGCGTTATGCATTGTGCGTTATACGTTTGCGTTATGCGTTATGCGTTATGCGTTATGCGTTATGCGTTATGCGTTATGCGTTATGCGTTATGCGTTATGCGTTATGCGTTATGCGTTATGCGTTATGCGTTATGCGTTATGCGTTATGCGTTATGCGTTATGCGTTATGCGTTATGCTTTATGCGTTATGCGTTATGCGTTTTGCTTTATGCGTTATGCGTTATGCGTTATGCGTTATGCGGTATGCGTTATGCGTTATGCGTTATGTGTTATGCGTTATGCTTTATGCGTTATGCGTGATCCGTTATGCGTTCGTTATGCGTTTTGCGGTATTCGTTATGCGTTATGTGTTATGCGTTATACGTTATGCTTTATGCGTTGTGCGTTATACGTTTGCGTTATGCGTTATGCGTTATGCGTTATACGTTATGCGTTATGCGTTATGCGTTATGCTTTATGCGTTTTGCTTAATGCATTATGCGTTATGCGTTATGCGTTATGCTTTATGCGTTATGCGTTATGCGTTTTGCTTTATGCGTTATGCGTTATGCGTTATGCGTTATGCTTTATGCGTTATGCGTTATGCGTTATGCGTTATGCGTTATGCGTTATGCATTATGCGTTAGGCGTTGTTCGTTATGCGTTATGCATTGTGCGTTATACGTTATGCGTTATGCGTTTTGCGGTATTCGTTATGCGTTGTGCATTATGCGTTATGCGTTATACGTTATGCGTTATGCGTTATGCGTTATGCATTATGCGTTAGGCGTTGTTCGTTATGCGTTATGCATTGTGCGTTATACGTTATGCGTTATGCGTTTTGCGGTATTCGTTATGCGTTGTGCATTATGCGTTATGCGTTATACGTTATGCTTTATGCGTGATGCGTTATGCTTTATGCGTTATGCGATATGCGTGATGCGTTATGCTTTATGCGTTATGCGTTATGAGTTATACGTTATGCGTTATGCGTTATGCGTTATGCGTTATGCGTTATGCGTTATGCGTTATGCGTTATGCGTTATGCGATATGCGTGATGCGTTATGCTTTATGCGTTATGCGTTATGAGTTATACGTTATGCGTTATGCGTTATGCGTTGTGGGTTATGAGTTATACGTTATGCGTTTTGCGTTATGCGTTATGCGTTATGCGTTATGCGTTATGCGATATACGTTATGCTTTATGCGTGTTGCGTTATGCTTTATGCGTTATGCGTTATGCGTTATGCGTTATGCGTTATGCGTTATGCGTTATGCGTTATGCGATATGCGTGATGCGTTATGCGTTATGCGTTATGCGTTATGCGTTATGCGTTATGCGTTATGCGTTATGCGTTACGCGTTAGGCGTTATGCTTTATGCGTTATGCGTTATGCGTTATGCGTTATGCGTTATGCGTTATGCGTTATGCGTTATGCGTTATGCGTTATGCGTTATGCGTTATGCGTTACGCGTTATGCGTTACGCGTTGTGCGTTACGCGTTATGCGTTATGCGTTTTGCTTTATGCGTTATGCGTTATGCGTTATGCGTTATGCGTTATGCGTTATGCGTTATGCGTTATGCGTTATGCGTTATGCGTTATGCGTTAAGCGTTATGCGTTATGCGTTATGCTCTATGCGTAATGCGTGATCCGTTATGCGTTAGGCGTTTTGCGGTATTCGTTATGCGTTGTGCATTATGCGTTATGCGTTATACGTTTGCGTTATGCGTTATGCGTTATGCTCTATGCGATATGCGTTATGCGTTATGCGTTATGCGTTATGCGTTATGCGTTATGCGTTACGCGTTGTGCGTTACGCGTTATGCGTTATGCTTTATGCGTTATGCGTTATGCGTTTTGCTTTATGCGTTATGCGTTATGCGTTATGCGTTATGCGGTATGCGTTATGCGTTATGCTTTATGCGTTATGCGTTATACGTTATGCTTTATGCGTTGTGCGTTATACGTTTGCGTTATTCGTTATGCGTTATGCGTTATGCGTTATGCGTTATGTGTTATGCGTTACGCGTTATGCGTTACGCGTTATGCGTTATGCTTTATGCGTTATGCGTTGTGCGTTTTGCTTTATGCGTTATGCGTTATGCGTTATGCGGTATGCGTTATGCGTTATGCGTTATGTGTTATGCGTTATGCTTTATGCGTTATGCGTGATCCGTTATGCGTTAGGCGTTATGCGTTTTGCGGTATTCGTTATGCATTATGTGTTATGCGTTATGCTTTATGCATTATGCGTTAGGCGTTATGCGTTTTGCGGTATTCGTTATGCGTTATGCGTTATGCGTTAAGCGTTATGCGTTATGCGTTATGCGTTATACGTTATGCTTTATGCGTTGTGCGTTATACGTTTGCGTTATGCGTTATGCGTTATGCGTTATGCGTTATGCGTTTTGCGGTATTCGTTATGCGTTATGTGTTATGCGTTATGCTTTATGCGTTATGCGTTAGGCGTTATGCGTTTTGCGGTATTCGTTATGCGTTATGCGTTATGCGTTATGCGTTAAGCGTTATGCGTTATGCGTTATGCGTTATGCGTTATGCGTTTTGCGGTATACGTTATGCGTTGTGCAATATGCGTTATGCGTTATGCGTTATGCTTTATGCGTGATGCGTTATGCTTTATGCGTTATGCGATATGCGTGATGCGTTATGCTTTATGCGTTATGCGTTATGAGTTATACGTAATGCGTTATGCGTTATGCGTTATGCGTTATGCGTTATGCGTTATGCGTTATGCGTTATGCGTTATGCGTTATGCGTTACGCGTTATGCGTTACGCGTTATGCGTTATGCTTTATGCGTTATGCGTTATGCGTTTTGCTTTATGCGTTATGCGTTATGCGTTATGCGTTATGCGTTATGCGTTGTGGGTTATGAGTTATACGTTATGCGTTATGCGTTATGCGTTATGCGTTATGCGTTATGCGTTATGCGTTATGCGTTATGCGTTATGCGTTATGCGTTATGCGTTAAGCGTTATGCGTTATGCGTTATGCGTTATGCGTTATACGTTATGCTTTATGCGTTGTGCGTTATACGTTTGCGTTATGCGTTATGCGTTATGCGTTATACGTTATGCGTTATGCGTTATGCGTTATGCTTTATGCGTTTTGTTTAATGCGTTATGCGTTATACTTTATGCGTTATGCGTTATGCGTTATGCGTTATGCGTTATGCTTTATGCGTAATGCGTGATCCGTTATGCGTTAGGCGTTTTGCGGTATTCGTTTTGCGTTGTGCATTATGCGTTATGCGTTATACGTTATGCTTTATGCGTTATGCGTTATGCTTTATGCGTTATGCGTTATGCGTTATGCGTTGTGGGTTATGAGTTATGCGTTATGCTTTATGCTTTATGCTTTATGCGTTATGCGTTATGAATTATACGTTATGCGCTATGCGTTATGCGTTGTGGGTTATGAGTTATACGTTATGCGTTATGCGTTATGCGTTATGCGTTATGCGTTATGCGTTATGCGTTATGCGTTATGCGTTATGCGTTATGCGTTATGCGATATGCGTGATGCGTTATGCTTTATGCGTTATGCGTTATGAGTTACACGTTATGCGTTATGCGTTATGCGTTGTGGGTTATGAGTTATACGTTATGCGTTTTGCGTTATGCGTTATGAGTTACACGTTATGCGTTATGCGTTATGCGTTGTGGGTTATGAGTTATACGTTATGGGTTTTGCGTTATGCGTTATGCGTTAGGCGTTATGCGTTATGCGTTATGCGTTATGCGTTATGAGTTATACGTTATGCGTTATGTGTTATGCGTTATGCGTTATGCGTTATGCGTTATGCGTTATGCGTTATGCGTTATGCGTTATGCGATATGCGTGATGCGTTATGCTTTATGCGTTATGCGTTATGAGTTACACGTTATGCGTTATGCGTTATGCGTTATGCGTTATGCGTTATGCGTTATGCGTTATGCGTTATGCGTTATGCGTTATGCGTTATGCGTTATGCGTTATGCGTCATGCGTTATGCGTTATACGTTATGCTTTATGCGTGATGCGTTATGCTTTATGCGTTATGCGTTATGCGTTATGCGTTATGCGTTATGCGTTATGCGATATGCGTGATGCGTTATGCGTTATGCGTTATGCGTTATGCGTTATGCGTTATGCGTTATGCGTTATGCTTTATGCGTTATGCGTTATGCGTTTTGCTTTATGCGTTATGCGTTATGCGTTATGCGTTATGCGTTATGCGTTGTGGGTTATGAGTTATACGTTATGCGTTATGCGTTATGCGTGATGCGCTATGCGTTATGCGTTATGCGTTATGCGTTATGCGTTATGCGTTAAGCGTTATGCGTTATGCGTTATGCGTTATGCGTTATACGTTATGCTTTATGCGTTGTGCGTTATACGTTTGCGTTATGCGTTATGCGTTATGCGTTATACGTTATGCGTTATGCGTTATGCGTTATGCTTTATGCGTTTTGTTTAATGCGTTATACGTTATGCTTTATGCGTTATGCGTTATGCTTTATGCGTTATGCGTTATGCGTTATGCGTTATGCGTTATGCGTTGTGGGTTATGAGTTATGCGTTATGCTTTATGCTTTATGCGTTATGCGTTATGAGTTATACGTTATGCGCTATGCGTTATGCGTTGTGGGTTATGAGTTATACGTTATGCGTTATGCGTTATGCGTTATGCGTTATGCGTTATGCGTTATGCGATATGCGTGATGCGTTATGCTTTATGCGTTATGCGTTGTGGGTTATGAGTTATGCGTTATGCTTTATGCTTTATGCGTTATGCGTTATGAGTTATCCGTTATGCGCTATGCGTTATGCGTTGTGGGTTATGAGTTATACGTTATGCGTTATGCGTTATGCGTTATGCGTTATGCGTTATGCGTTATGCGTTATGCGTTATGCGTTATGCGTTATGCGATATGCGTGATGCGTTATGCTTTATGCGTTATGCGTTATGAGTTACACGTTATGCGTTATGCGTTATGCGTTGTGGGTTATGAGTTATACGTTATGCGTTTTGCGTTATGCGTTATGAGTTACACGTTATGCGTTATGCGTTATGCGTTGTGGGTTATGAGTTATACGTTATGGGTTTTGCGTTATGCGTTATGCGTTATGCGTTATGCGTTATGCGTTATGCGTTATGAGTTATACGTTATGCGTTATGTGTTATGCGTTATGCGTTATGCGTTATGCGTTATGCGTTATGCGTTATGCGTTATGCGATATGCGTGATGCGTTATGCTTTATGCGTTATGCGTTATGAGTTACACGTTATGCGTTATGCGTTATGCGTTATGCGTTATACGTTATGCTTTATGCGTGTTGCGTTATGCTTTATGCGTTATGCGTTATGCGTTATGCGTTATGCGTTATGCGTTATGCGATATGCGTGATGCGTTATGCGTTATGCGTTATGCGTTATGCGTTATGCGTTATGCGTTATGCGTTATGCTTTATGCGTTATGCGTTATGCGTTTTGCTTTATGCGTTATGCGTTATGCGTTATGCGTTATGCGTTGTGGGTTATGAGTTATACGTTATGCGTTATGCGTTATGCGTTATGCGTTATGCGTTATGCGTTATGCGTTATGCGTTATGCGATATGCGTGATGCGTTATGCTTTATGCGTTATGCGTTATGAGTTATACGTTATGCGTTATGCGTTATGCGTTGTGGGTTATGAGTTATACGTTATGCGTTTTGCGTTATGCGTTATGCGTTATGCGTTATGCGTTATGCGATATACGTTATGCTTTATGCGTGTTGCGTTATGCTTTATGCGTTATGCGTTATGCGTTATGCGTTATGCGTTATGCGTTATGCGTTATGCGTTATGCGTTATGCGTTATGCGTTATGCGTTATGCGTTGTGGGTTATGAGTTATATGTTATGCGTTTTGCGTTATGCGTTATGCGTTATGAGTTACACGTTATGCGTTATGCGTTATGCGTTGTGGGTTATGAGTTATACGTTATGCGTTTTGCGTTATGCGTTATGCGTTATGCGTTATGCGTTATGAGTTATACGTTATGCGTTATGCGTTATGCGTCATGCGTTATGCATTATGCGTTATGCGTTATGCGTTATGCGATATGCGTGATGCGTTATGCTTTATGCGTTATGCGTTATGAGTTACACGTTATGCGTTATGCGTTATGCGTTATGCGTTATGCGTTATGCGTTATGCGTTATGCGTTATGCGTTATGCGTTATGCGTTATGCTTTATGCGTTATGCGTTATGCGTTATGCGTTATGCGTTATGCGTTAGGCGTTATGCGTTATGCGTTATGCGTTATACGTTATGCTTTATGCGTTGTGCGTTATACGTTTGCGTTATGCGTTATGCGTTATGCGTTATGCGTTATGCGTTATGCGTTATGCGTTATGCGTTATGCGTTATGCGTTATGCGTTATGCGTTATGCGTTATGCGTTATGCGTTATGCGTTATGCGTTATGCGTTATGCGTTATGTGTTATGCGTTATGCTTTATGCGTTATGCGTGATCCGTTATGCGTTAGGCGTTATGCGTTTTGCGGTATTCGTTATGCGTTATGTGTTATGCGTTATGCTTTATGCGTTATGCGTTAGTTGTTATGCGTTTTGCGGTATTCGTTATGCGTTGTGGATTATGCGTTATGCGTTAGGCGTTGTTCGTTATGCGTTATGCATTGTGCGTTATACGTTTGCGTTATGCGTTATGCGTTATGCGTTATGCGTTATGCGTTATGCGTTATGCGTTATGCGTTATGCGTTATGCGTTATGCGTTATGCGTTATGCGTTATGCGTTATGCGTTATGCGGTATGCGTTATGCGTTATGCGTTATGTGTTATGCGTTATGCTTTATGCGTTATGCGTGATCCGTTATGCGTTCGTTATGCGTTTTGCGGTATTCGTTATGCGTTATGTGTTATGCGTTATACGTTATGCTTTATGCGTTGTGCGTTATACGTTTGCGTTATGCGTTATGCGTTATGCGTTATACGTTATGCGTTATGCGTTATGCGTTATGCTTTATGCGTTTTGCTTAATGCATTATGCGTTATGCGTTATGCGTTATGCTTTATGCGTTATGCGTTATGCGTTTTGCTTTATGCGTTATGCGTTATGCGTTATGCGTTATGCTTTATGCGTTATGCGTTATGCGTTATGCGTTATGCGTTATGCGTTATGCATTATGCGTTAGGCGTTGTTCGTTATGCGTTATGCATTGTGCGTTATACGTTATGCGTTATGCGTTTTGCGGTATTCGTTATGCGTTGTGCATTATGCGTTATGCGTTATACGTTATGCTTTATGCGTGATGCGTTATGCTTTATGCGTTATGCGATATGCGTGATGCGTTATGCTTTATGCGTTATGCGTTATGAGTTATACGTTATGCGTTATGCGTTATGCGTTATGCGTTATGCGTTATGCGTTATGCGTTATGCGTTATGCGTTATGCGTTATGCGTTATGCGATATGCGTGATGCGTTATGCTTTATGCGTTATGCGTTATGAGTTATACGTTATGCGTTATGCGTTATGCGTTGTGGGTTATGAGTTATACGTTATGCGTTTTGCGTTATGCGTTATGCGTTATGCGTTATGCGTTATGCGTTATGCGTTATGAGTTATACGTTATGCGTTATGTGTTATGCGTTATGCGTTATGCGTTATGCGTTATGCGTTATGCGTTATGCGATATGCGTGATGCGTTATGCTTTATGCGTTATGCGTTATGAGTTACACGTTATGCGTTATGCGTTATGCGTTATGCGTTATACGTTATGCTTTATGCGTGTTGCGTTATGCTTTATGCGTTATGCGTTATGCGTTATGCGTTATGCGTTATGCGTTATGCGATATGCGTGATGCGTTATGCGTTATGCGTTATGCGTTATGCGTTATGCGTTACGCGTTATGCGTTATGCTTTATGCGTTATGCGTTATGCGTTTTGCTTTATGCGTTATGCGTTATGCGTTATGCGTTATGCGTTGTGGGTTATGAGTTATACGTTATGCGTTATGCGTTATGCGTTATGCGTTATGCGTTATGCGTTATGCGTTATGCGTTATGCGTTATGCGTTATGCGTTAAGCGTTATGCGTTATGCGTTATGCGTTATGCGTTATGCGTTATGCGTTATGCGTTATGCGTTATGCGTTATGCGTTATGCGTTACGCGTTATGCGTTACGCGTTAGGCGTTATGCTTTATGCGTTATGCGTTATGCGTTATGCGTTATGCGTTATGCGTTATGCGTTACACGTTATGCGTTATGCGTTATGCGTTGTGGGTTATGAGTTATACGTTATGCGTTTTGCGTTATGCGTTATGAGTTACACGTTATGCGTTATGCGTTATGCGTTGTGGGTTATGAGTTATACGTTATGGGTTTTGCGTTATGCGTTATGCGTTAGGCGTTATGCGTTATGCGTTATGCGTTATGCGTTATGAGTTATACGTTATGCGTTATGTGTTATGCGTTATGCGTTATGCGTTATGCGTTATGCGTTATGCGTTATGCGTTATGCGTTATGCGATATGCGTGATGCGTTATGCTTTATGCGTTATGCGTTATGAGTTACACGTTATGCGTTATGCGTTATGCGTTATGCGTTATGCGTTATGCGTTATGCGTTATGCGTTATGCGTTATGCGTTATGCGTTATGCGTTATGCGTTATGCGTCATGCGTTATGCGTTATACGTTATGCTTTATGCGTGTTGCGTTATGCTTTATGCGTTATGCGTTATGCGTTATGCGTTATGCGTTATGCGTTATGCGATATGCGTGATGCGTTATGCGTTATGCGTTATGCGTTATGCGTTATGCGTTACGCGTTATGCGTTATGCTTTATGCGTTATGCGTTATGCGTTTTGCTTTATGCGTTATGCGTTATGCGTTATGCGTTATGCGTTATGCGTTGTGGGTTATGAGTTATACGTTATGCGTTATGCGTTATGCGTGATGCGCTATGCGTTATGCGTTATGCGTTATGCGTTATGCGTTATGCGTTAAGCGTTATGCGTTATGCGTTATGCGTTATGCGTTATACGTTATGCTTTATGCGTTGTGCGTTATACGTTTGCGTTATGCGTTATGCGTTATGCGTTATACGTTATGCGTTATGCGTTATGCGTTATGCTTTATGCGTTTTGTTTAATGCGTTATACGTTATGCTTTATGCGTTATGCGTTATGCTTTATGCGTTATGCGTTATGCGTTATGCGTTATGCGTTATGCGTTGTGGGTTATGAGTTATGCGTTATGCTTTATGCTTTATGCGTTATGCGTTATGAGTTATACGTTATGCGCTATGCGTTATGCGTTGTGGGTTATGAGTTATACGTTATGCGTTATGCGTTATGCGTTATGCGTTATGCGTTATGCGTTATGCGTTATGCGTGATGCGTTATGCTTTATGCGTTATGCGTTGTGGGTTATGAGTTATGCGTTATGCTTTATGCTTTATGCGTTATGCGTTATGAGTTATACGTTATGCGCTATGCGTTATGCGTTGTGGGTTATGAGTTATACGTTATGCGTTATGCGTTATGCGTTATGCGTTATGCGTTATGCGTTATGCGTTATGCGTTATGCGTTATGCGTTATGCGATATGCGTGATGCGTTATGCTTTATGCGTTATGCGTTATGAGTTACACGTTATGCGTTATGCGTTATGCGTTGTGGGTTATGAGTTATACGTTATGCGTTTTGCGTTATGCGTTATGAGTTACACGTTATGCGTTATGCGTTATGCGTTGTGGGTTATGAGTTATACGTTATGGGTTTTGCGTTATGCGTTATGCGTTATGCGTTATGCGTTATGCGTTATGCGTTATGAGTTATACGTTATGCGTTATGTGTTATGCGTTATGCGTTATGCGTTATGCGTTATGCGTTATGCGTTATGCGTTATGCGATATGCGTGATGCGTTATGCTTTATGCGTTATGCGTTATGAGTTACACGTTATGCGTTATGCGTTATGCGTTATGCGTTATACGTTATGCTTTATGCGTGTTGCGTTATGCTTTATGCGTTATGCGTTATGCGTTATGCGTTATGCGTTATGCGTTATGCGATATGCGTGATGCGTTATGCGTTATGCGTTATGCGTTATGCGTTATGCGTTATGCGTTATGCGTTATGCTTTATGCGTTATGCGTTATGCGTTTTGCTTTATGCGTTATGCGTTATGCGTTATGCGTTATGCGTTGTGGGTTATGAGTTATACGTTATGCGTTATGCGTTATGCGTTATGCGTTATGCGTTATGCGTTATGCGTTATGCGTTATGCGATATGCGTGATGCGTTATGCTTTATGCGTTATGCGTTATGAGTTATACGTTATGCGTTATGCGTTATGCGTTGTGGGTTATGAGTTATACGTTATGCGTTTTGCGTTATGCGTTATGCGTTATGCGTTATGCGTTATGCGATATACGTTATGCTTTATGCGTGTTGCGTTATGCTTTATGCGTTATGCGTTATGCGTTATGCGTTATGCGTTATGCGTTATGCGTTATGCGTTATGCGTTATGCGTTATGCGTTATGCGTTGTGGGTTATGAGTTATATGTTATGCGTTTTGCGTTATGCGTTATGCGTTATGAGTTACACGTTATGCGTTATGCGTTATGCGTTGTGGGTTATGCGTTATACGTTATGCGTTTTGCGTTATGCGTTATGCGTTATGCGTTATGCGTTATGAGTTATACGTTATGCGTTATGCGTTATGCGTCATGCGTTATGCATTATGCGTTATGCGTTATGCGTTATGCGATATGCGTGATGCGTTATGCTTTATGCGTTATGCGTTATGAGTTACACGTTATGCGTTATGCGTTATGCGTTATGCGTTATGCGTTATGCGTTATGCGTTATGCGTTATGCGTTATGCGTTATGCGTTATGCTTTATGCGTTATGCGTTATGCGTTATGCGTTATGCGTTATGCGTTAGGCGTTATGCGTTATGCGTTATGCGTTATACGTTATGCTTTATGCGTTGTGCGTTATACGTTTGCGTTATGCGTTATGCGTTATGCGTTATGCGTTATGCGTTATGCGTTATGCGTTATGCGTTATGCGTTATGCGTTATGCGTTATGCGTTATGCGTTATGCGTTATGCGTTATGCGTTATGCGTTATGCGTTATGTGTTATGCGTTATGCTTTATGCGTTATGCGTGATCCGTTATGCGTTAGGCGTTATGCGTTTTGCGGTATTCGTTATGCGTTATGTGTTATGCGTTATGCTTTATGCGTTATGCGTTAGTTGTTATGCGTTTTGCGGTATTCGTTATGCGTTGTGGATTATGCGTTATGCGTTAGGCGTTGTTCGTTATGCGTTATGCATTGTGCGTTATACGTTTGCGTTATGCGTTATGCGTTATGCGTTATGCGTTATGCGTTATGCGTTATGCGTTATGCGTTATGCGTTATGCGTTATGCGTTATGCGTTATGCGTTATGCGTTATGCGTTATGCGGTATGCGTTATGCGTTATGCGTTATGTGTTATGCGTTATGCTTTATGCGTTATGCGTGATCCGTTATGCGTTCGTTATGCGTTTTGCGGTATTCGTTATGCGTTATGTGTTATGCGTTATACGTTATGCTTTATGCGTTGTGCGTTATACGTTTGCGTTATGCGTTATGCGTTATGCGTTATACGTTATGCGTTATGCGTTATGCGTTATGCTTTATGCGTTTTGCTTAATGCATTATGCGTTATGCGTTATGCGTTATGCTTTATGCGTTATGCGTTATGCGTTTTGCTTTATGCGTTATGCGTTATGCGTTATGCGTTATGCTTTATGCGTTATGCGTTATGCGTTATGCGTTATGCGTTATGCGTTATGCATTATGCGTTAGGCGTTGTTCGTTATGCGTTATGCATTGTGCGTTATACGTTATGCGTTATGCGTTTTGCGGTATTCGTTATGCGTTGTGCATTATGCGTTATGCGTTATACGTTATGCTTTATGCGTGATGCGTTATGCTTTATGCGTTATGCGATATGCGTGATGCGTTATGCTTTATGCGTTATGCGTTATGAGTTATACGTTATGCGTTATGCGTTATGCGTTATGCGTTATGCGTTATGCGTTATGCGTTATGCGTTATGCGTTATGCGTTATGCGTTATGCGATATGCGTGATGCGTTATGCTTTATGCGTTATGCGTTATGAGTTATACGTTATGCGTTATGCGTTATGCGTTGTGGGTTATGAGTTATACGTTATGCGTTTTGCGTTATGCGTTATGCGTTATGCGTTATGCGTTATGCGATATACGTTATGCTTTATGCGTGTTGCGTTATGCTTTATGCGTTATGCGTTATGCGTTATGCGTTATGCGTTATGCGTTATGCGTTATGCGTTATGCGTTATGCGTTATGCGTTATGCGATATGCGTGATGCGTTATGCGTTATGCGTTATGCGTTATGCGTTATGCGTTATGCGTTATGCGTTATGCGTTACGCGTTATGCGTTACGCGTTAGGCGTTATGCTTTATGCGTTATGCGTTATGCGTTATGCGTTATGCGTTATGCGTTATGCGTTATGCGTTATGCGTTATGCGTTATGCGTTACGCGTTATGCGTTACGCGTTGTGCGTTACGCGTTATGCGTTATGCGTTATGCGTTTTGGTTTATGCGTTATGCGTTATGCGTTATGCGTTATGCGTTATGCGTTATGCGTTATGCGTTATGCGTTATGCGTTATGCGTTATGCGTTATGCGTTATGCGTTAAGCGTTATGCGTTATGCGTTATGCTCTATGCGTAATGCGTGATCCGTTATGCGTTAGGCGTTTTGCGGTATTCGTTATGCGTTGTGCATTATGCGTTATGCGTTATACGTTTGCGTTATGCGTTATGCGTTATGCTCTATGCGATATGCGTTATGCGTTATGCGTTATGCGTTATGCGTTATGCGTTATGCGTTACGCGTTGTGCGTTACGCGTTATGCGTTATGCTTTATGCGTTATGCGTTATGCGTTTTGCTTTATGCGTTATGCGTTATGCGTTATGCGTTATGCGGTATGCGTTATGCGTTATGCTTTATGCGTTATGCGTTATACGTTATGCTTTATGCGTTGTGCGTTATACGTTTGCGTTATTCGTTATGCGTTATGCGTTGTGGGTTATGAGTTATGCGTTATGCTTTATGCTTTATGCGTTATGCGTTATGAGTTATACGTTATGCGCTATGCGTTATGCGTTGTGGGTTATGAGTTATACGTTATGCGTTATGCGTTATGCGTTATGCGTTATGCGTTATGCGTTATGCGTTATGCGTTATGCGTTATGCGTTATGCGTTATGCGATATGCGTGATGCGTTATGCTTTATGCGTTATGCGTTATGAGTTACACGTTATGCGTTATGCGTTATGCGTTGTGGGTTATGAGTTATACGTTATGCGTTTTGCGTTATGCGTTATGAGTTACACGTTATGCGTTATGCGTTATGCGTTGTGGGTTATGAGTTATACGTTATGGGTTTTGCGTTATGCGTTATGCGTTATGCGTTATGCGTTATGCGTTATGCGTTATGAGTTATACGTTATGCGTTATGTGTTATGCGTTATGCGTTATGCGTTATGCGTTATGCGTTATGCGTTATGCGTTATGCGATATGCGTGATGCGTTATGCTTTATGCGTTATGCGTTATGAGTTACACGTTATGCGTTATGCGTTATGCGTTATGCGTTATACGTTATGCTTTATGCGTGTTGCGTTATGCTTTATGCGTTATGCGTTATGCGTTATGCGTTATGCGTTATGCGTTATGCGATATGCGTGATGCGTTATGCGTTATGCGTTATGCGTTATGCGTTATGCGTTATGCGTTATGCGTTATGCTTTATGCGTTATGCGTTATGCGTTTTGCTTTATGCGTTATGCGTTATGCGTTATGCGTTATGCGTTGTGGGTTATGAGTTATACGTTATGCGTTATGCGTTATGCGTTATGCGTTATGCGTTATGCGTTATGCGTTATGCGTTATGCGTTATGCGTTATGCGTTAAGCGTTATGCGTTATGCGTTATGCGTTATGCGTTATGCGTTATACGTTATGCTTTATGCGTTGTGCGTTATACGTTTGCGTTATGCGTTATGCGTTATGCGTTATACGTTATGCGTTATGCGTTATGCGTTATGCTTTATGCGTTTTGTTTAATGCGTTATACGTTATGCTTTATGCGTTATGCGTTATGCTTTATGCGTTATGCGTTATGCGTTATGCGTTGTGGGTTATGAGTTATGCGTTATGCTTTATGCTTTATGCGTTATGCGTTATGAGTTATACGTTATGCGCTATGCGTTATGCGTTGTGGGTTATGAGTTATACGTTATGCGTTATGCATTATGCGTTATGCGTTATGCGTTATGCGTTATGCGTTATGCGTTATGCGATATGCGTGATGCGTTATGCTTTATGCGTTATGCGTTATGAGTTACATGTTATGCGTTATGCGTTATGGGTTGTGGGTTATGAGTTATACGTTATGCGTTTTGCGTTATGCGTTATGAGTTACACGTTATGCGTTATGCGTTATGCGTTGTGGGTTATGCGTTATGCGTTATGCGTTATACTTTATGCGTTATGCGTTATGCGTTATGCGTTATGCGTTAAGCGTTATGCGTTATGCGTTATGAGTTATACGTTATGCGTTATGTGTTATGCGTTATGCGTTATGCGTTATGCGTTATGCGTTATGCGTTATGAGTTATACGTTATGCGTTATGTGTTATGCGTTATGCGTTATGCGTTATGCGTTATGCGTTATGCGTTGTGGGTTATGAGTTATACGTTATGCGTTTTGCGTTATGCGTTATGAGTTACACGTTATGCGTTATGCGTTATGCGTTATGCGTTATGCGTTATGCGTTATGAGTTATACGTTATGCGTTATGTGTTATGCGTTATGCGTTATGCGTTATGCGTTATGCGTTATGCGTTATGCGTTATGCGATATGCGTGATGCGTTATGCTTTATGCGTTATGCGTTATGAGTTACACGTTATGCGTTATGCGTTATGCGTTATGCGTTATACGTTATGCTTTATGCGTGTTGCGTTATGCGTTATGCGTTATACGTTATGCTTTATGCGTGATGCGTCATGCGTTATGCGATATGCGTGATGCGTTATGCGTTATGCGTTATGCGTTATGCGTTATGCGTTACGCGTTATGCGTTATGCTTTATGCGTTATGCGTTATGCGTTTTGCTTTATGCGTTATGCGTTATGCGTTATGCGTTATGCGTTGTGGGTTATGAGTTATACGTTATGCGTTATGCGTTATGTGTTATGCGTTATGCGTTATGCGTTATGAGTTACACGTTATGCGTTATGCGTTATGCGTTATGCGTTATGCGTTATGCTTTATGCGTTATGCGTTATGAGTTACACGTTATGCGTTATGCGTTATGCGTTGTGGGTTATGAGTTATACGTTATGCGTTTTGCGTTATGCGTTATGAGTTACACGTTATGCGTTATACGTTATACGTTATGCGTTGTGGGTTATGAGTTATACGTTATGCGTTTTGCGTTATGCGTTATGCGTTATGCGTTATGCGTTATGCGTTATGAGTTATACGTTATGCGTTATGCGTTATGCGTTATGCGTTATGCGTTATGCGTTATGCGTTATGCGTTATGCGATATGCGTGATGCGTTATGCTTTATGCGTTATGCGTTATGAGTTACACGTTATGCGTTATGCGTTATGCGTTATGCGTTATGCGTTATGCGTTATGCGTTATGCGTTATGCGTTATGCGTTATGCGTTATGCGTTATGCGTTATGCGTTATGCGTTATGCTTTATGCGTTATGCGTTATGCGTTATGCGTTAAGCGTTATGCGTTATGCGTTATGCGTTATACGTTATGCTTTATGCGTTGTGCGTTATACGTTTGCGTTATGCGTTATGCGTTATGCGTTATGCGTTATGCGTTATGCGTTATGCGTTATGCGTTATGCGTTATGCTTTATTCGTTATGCGTTATCCGTTATGCGTTAGGCGTTATGCGTTTTGCGTTATACGTTATGCTTTATGCGTTGTGCGTTATACGTTTGCGTTATGCGTTATGCGTTATGTGTTATGCGTTATGCGTTATGCGTTATACGTTATGCTTTATGCGTTGTGCGTTATACGTTTGCGTTATTCGTTATGCGTTATGCGTTATGCGTTATGCGTTATGCGTTATGCGTTATGCGTTATGCGTTATGCGTTATGCGTTATGCGTTATGCGTTATGCGTTATGCGTTATGCGTTATGCGTTATGCGTTATGCGTTATGCGTTATGCGTTATGCGTTATGCGTTATGCGTTATGCATTATGCGTTAGGCTTTGTTCGTTATGCGTTATGCATTGTGCGTTATACGTTTGCGTTATGCGTTATGCGTTATGTGTTATGCGTTATGCTTTATGCGTTATGCGTTATACGTTATGCTTTATGCGTTGTGCGTTATACGTTTGCGTTATTCGTTATGCGTTATGCGTTATGCGTTATGCGTTATGCGTTATGCGTTATGCGTTATGCGTTATGCGTTATGCGTTATGCGTTATGCGTTATGCGTTACGCGTTATGCGTTATGCTTTATGCGTTATGCGTTATGCGTTTTGCTTTATGCGTTATGCGTTATGCGTTATGCGGTATGCGTTTTGCGGTATTCGTTTTGCGTTGTGCATTATGCGTTATGCGTTATACGTTATGCTTTATGCGTGATGCGTCATGCTTTATGCGTTATGCGTTATGCGTTATGCGTTGTGGGTTATGAGTTATGCGTTATGCGTTATGCGTTATGAGTTATACGTTATGCGCTATGCGTTATGCGTTGTGGGTTATGAGTTATACGTTATGCGTTATGCGTTATGCGTTATGCGTTATGCGTTATGCGTTATGCGTTATGCGATATGCGTTATGCGTTATGCTTTATGCGTTATGCGTTATGAGTTACACGTTATGCGTTATGCGTTATGCGTTGTGGGTTATGAGTTATACGTTATGCGTTTTGCGTTATGCGTTATGAGTTACACGTTATGCGTTATACGTTATACGTTATGCGTTGTGGGTTATGAGTTATACGTTATGCGTTTTGCGTTATGCGTTATGCGTTATGCGTTATGCGTTATGCGTTATGAGTTATACGTTATGCGTTATGCGTTATGCGTTATGCGTTATGCGTTATGCGTTATGCGTTATGCGTTATGCGATATGCGTGATGCGTTATGCTTTATGCGTTATGCGTTATGAGTTACACGTTATGCGTTATGCGTTATGCGTTATGCGTTATGCGTTATGCGTTATGCGTTATGCGTTATGCGTTATGCGTTATGCGTTATGCGTTATGCGTTATGCGTTATGCTTTATGCGTTATGCGTTATGCGTTATGCGTTAAGCGTTATGCGTTATGCGTTATGCGTTATACGTTATGCTTTATGCGTTGTGCGTTATACGTTTGCGTTATGCGTTATGCGTTATGCGTTATGCGTTATGCGTTATGCGTTATGCGTTATGCGTTATGCGTTATGCGTTATGCTTTATTCGTTATGCGTTATCCGTTATACGTTATGCGTTATGCGTTTTGCGTTATACGTTATGCTTTATGCGTTGTGCGTTATACGTTTGCGTTATGCGTTATGCGTTATGTGTTATGCGTTATGCTTTATGCGTTATGCGTTATACGTTATGCTTTATGCGTTGTGCGTTATACGTTTGCGTTATTCGTTATGCGTTATGCGTTATGCGTTATGCGTTATGCGTTATGCGTTATGCGTTATGCGTTATGCGTTATGCGTTATGCGTTATGTGTTATGCGTTATGCTTTATGCGTTATGCGTGATCCGTTATGCGTTAGGCGTTATGCGTTTTGCGGTATTCGTTATGCGTTATGTGTTATGCGTTATGCTTTATGCGTTATGCGTTAGTTGTTATGCGTTTTGCGGTATTCGTTATGCGTTGTGGATTATGCGTAATGCGTTAGGCGTTGTTCGTTATGCGTTATGCATTGTGCGTTATACGTTTGCGTTATGCGTTATGCGTTATGCGTTATGCGTTATGCGTTATGCGTTATGCGTTATGCATTATGCGTTAGGCGTTGTTCGTTATGCGTTATGCATTGTGCGTTATACGTTTGCGTTATGCGTTATGCGTTATGCTTTATGCGTTATGCGTTATGGGTGATGCGTTGTGCTTTATGCATTATGCGTTATGCGTTGTTCGTTATGCGTTATGCGATGTGCGTTATACGTTTGCGTTATGCGTTATGCGTTATGCGTTATGCTTTATGCGTTATGCGTTATGTGTTATGCGTTATGCTTTATGCGTTATGCGTGATCCGTTATGCGTTAGGCGTTATGCGTTTTGCGGTATTCGTTATGCGTTATGTGTTATGCGTTATGCTTTATGCGTTATGCGTTAGTTGTTATGCGTTTTGCGGTATTCGTTATGCGTTGTGGATTATGCGTTATGCGTTAGGCGTTGTTCGTTATGCGTTATGCATTGTGCGTTATACGTTTGCGTTATGCGTTATGCGTTATGCGTTATGCGTTATGCGTTATGCGTTATGCGTTATGCGTTATGCGTTATGCATTATGCGTTAGGCGTTGTTCGTTATGCGTTATGCATTGTGCGTTATACGTTTGCGTTATGCGTTATGCTTTATGCGTTATGCGTTATGGGTGATGCGTTGTGCTTTATGCATTATGCGTTATGCGTTGTTCGTTATGAGTTATGCGATGTGCGTTATACGTTTGTGTTATGCGTTATGCGTTATGCGTTATGCTTTATGCGTTATGCGTTATGCGTTATGCTTTATGCTTTATGCTTTATGCGTTATGCGTTATGCGTTATACGGTATGCTTTATGCGTTATGCGTTATGCGTTATGCGTTATGCGTTATGCGTTATGCGTTATGCGTTATGCGTTATGCGTTATGCGTTATGCGTTATGCATTATGCGTTATGCGTTATGCTTTATACGTGATGCGTTATGCTTTATGCGTTATGCGTTAAGCGTTATGCGTTATGCGTTATGCGTTATGCGTTATGCGTTATGCGTTATGCGTTATGCGTTATGCGTTATGCGTTATGCGTTATGCGTTATGCGTTATGCGTTATGCGTTATGCGTTATGCGTCATGCGTTATGCGTTATGCGTTATGCGTTATGCGTTATGCGTTATGCGTTATGCGTTATGCGTTATGCGTTATGCGTTATGCGTTATGCGTTATGCGTTATGCTTTATGCGTGATGCGTTATGCTTTATGCGTTATGCGTTAAGCGTTATGCGTTATGCGTTATGCGTTATGCGTTATGCGTTATGCGTTATGCGTTATGCGTTACGCGTTATGCGTTACGCGTTATGCGTTACGCGTTATGCGTTACGCGTTATGCGTTATTCTTTATGCGTAATGCGTTATGCGTTTTGTTTTATGCGTTATGCGTTATGCGTTATGCGTTATGCGGTATGCGTTATGCGTTATGCGTTATGTGTTATGCGTTATGCTTTATGCGTTATGCGTGATCCGTTATGCGTTAGGCGTTATGCGTTTTGCGGTATTCGTTATGCGTTATGTGTTATGCGTTATGCTTTATGCGTTATGCGTTAGTTGTTATGCGTTTTGCGGTATTCGTTATGCGTTGTGGATTATGCGTTATGCGTTAGGCGTTGTTCGTTATGCGTTATGCATTGTGCGTTATACGTTTGCGTTATGCGTTATGCGTTATGCGTTATGCTTTATGCGTTATGCGTTATGCGTTATGCGTTATGCTTTATGCTTTATGCTTTATGCGTTATGCGTTATGCGTTATACGGTATGCGTTATGCGTTATGCGTTATGCGTTATGCGTTATGCGTTATGCGTTATGCGTTATGCGTTATGCGTTATGCGTTATGCGTTATGCGTTATGCGTTATGCGTTATGCGTTATGCGTTATGCGTTATGCGTTATGCTTTATGCGTGATGCGTTATGCTTTATGCGTTATGCGTTAAGCGTTATGCGTTATGCGTTATGCGTTATGCGTTATGCGTTATGCGTTATGCGTTATGCGGTATGCGTTATGCGTTATGCGTTATGTGTTATGCGTTATGCTTTATGCGTTATGCGTGATCCGTTATGCGTTAGGCGTTATGCGTTTTGCGGTATTCGTTATGCGTCATGTGTTATGCGTTATGCTTTATGCGTTATGCGTTAGTTGTTATGCGTTTTGCGGTATTCGTTATGCGTTGTGGATTATGCGTTATGCGTTAGGCGTTGTTCGTTATGCGTTATGCATTGTGCGTTATACGTTTGCGTTATGCGTTATGCGTTATGCGTTATGCGTTATGCGTTATGCGTTATGCGTTATGCGTTATGCGTTATGCGTTATGCGTCATGCGTTATGCGTTATGCGTTATGCGTTATGCGTTATGCGTTATGCGTTATGCGTTATGCGTTATGCGTTATGCGTTATGCGTTATGCGTTATGCGTTATGCGTTATGCATTATGCGTTAGGCGTTGTTCGTTATGCGTTATGCATTGTGCGTTATACGTTTGCGTTATGCGTTATGCTTTATGCGTTATGCGTTATGGGTGATGCGTTGTGCTTTATGCATTATGCGTTATGCGTTGTTCGTTATGAGTTATGCGATGTGCGTTATACGTTTGTGTTATGCGTTATGCGTTATGCGTTATGCTTTATGCGTTATGCGTTATGCGTTATGCTTTATGCTTTATGCTTTATGCGTTATGCGTTATGCGTTATACGGTATGCTTTATGCGTTATGCGTTATGCGTTATGCGTTATGCGTTATGCGTTATGCGTTATGCGTTATGCGTTATGCGTTATGCATTATGCGTTATGCGTCATGCTTTATACGTGATGCGTTATGCTTTATGCGTTATGCGTTAAGCGTTATGCGTTATGCGTTATGCGTTATGCGTTATGCGTTATGCGTTATGCGTTATGCGTTATGCGTTATGCGTTATGCGTTATGCGTTATGCGTTATGCGTTATGCGTTATGCGTTATGCGTTATGCGTTATGCGTCATGCGTTATGCGTTATGCGTTATGCGTTATGCGTTATGCGTTATGCGTTATGCGTTATGCGTTATGCGTTATGCTTTATGCGTGATGCGTTATGCTTTATGCGTTATGCGTTAAGCGTTATGCGTTATGCGTTATGCGTTATGCGTTATGCGTTATGCGTTATGCGTTATGCGTTACGCGTTATGCGTTACGCGTTATGCGTTACGCGTTATGCGTTACGCGTTATGCGTTATTCTTTATGCGTTATGCGTTATGCGTTTTGTTTTATGCGTTATGCGTTATGCGTTATGCGTTATGCGTTATGCGTTATGCGTTATGCGTTATGCGTTATGTGTTATGCGTTATGCTTTATGCGTTATGCGTGATCCGTTATGCGTTTTGCGTTATGCGTTTTGCGGTATTCGTTATGCGTTATGTGTTATGCGTTATGCTTTATGCGTTATGCGTTAGTTGTTATGCGTTTTGCGGTATTCGTTATGCGTTGTGGATTATGCGTTATGCGTTAGGCGTTGTTCGTTATGCGTTATGCATTGTGCGTTATACGTTTGCGTTATGCGTTATGCGTTATGCGTTATGCTTTATGCGTTATGCGTTATGCGTTATGCGTTATGCTTTATGCTTTATGCTTTATGCGTTATGCGTTATGCGTTATACGGTATGCGTTATGCGTTATGCGTTATGCGTTATGCGTTATGCGTTATGCGTTATGCGTTATGCGTTATGCGTTATGCGTTATGCGTTATGCGTTATGCGTTATGCGTTATGCGTTATGCTTTATGCGTGATGCGTTATGCTTTATGCGTTATGCGTTAAGCGTTATGCGTTATGCGTTATGCGTTATGCGTTATGCGTTATGCGTTATGCGGTATGCGTTATGCGTTATGCGTTATGTGTTATGCGTTATGCTTTATGCGTTATGCGTGATCCGTTATGCGTTAGGCGTTATGCGTTTTGCGGTATTCGTTATGCGTTATGTGTTATGCGTTATGCTTTATGCGTTATGCGTTATGCGTTATACGGTATGCTTTATGCGTTATGCGTTATGCGTTATGCGTTATGCGTTATGCGTTATGCGTTATGCGTTATGCATTATGCGTTATGCGTCATGCTTTATACGTGATGCGTTATGCTTTATGCGTTATGCGTTAAGCGTTATGCGTTATGCGTTATGCGTTATGCGTTATGCGTTATGCGTTATGCGTTATGCGTTATGCGTTATGCGTTATGCGTTATGCGTTATGCGTTATGCGTTATGCGTTATGCGTTATGCGTCATGCGTTATGCGTTATGCGTTATGCGTTATGCGTTATGCGTTATGCGTTATGCGTTATGCGTTATGCGTTATGCGTTATGCGTTATGCTTTATGCGTGATGCGTTATGCTTTATGCGTTATGCGTTAAGCGTTATGCGTTATGCGTTATGCGTTATGCGTTATGCGTTATGCGTTATGCGTTATGCGTTACGCGTTATGCGTTACGCGTTATGCGTTACGCGTTATGCGTTACGCGTTATGCGTTATTCTTTATGCGTTATGCGTTATGCGTTTTGTTTTATGCGTTATGCGTTATGCGTTATGCGTTATGCGTTATGCGGTATGCGTTATGCGTTATGCGTTATGTGTTATGCGTTATGCTTTATGCGTTATGCGTGATCCGTTATGCGTTTTGCGTTATGCGTTTTGCGGTATTCGTTATGCGTTATGTGTTATGCGTTATGCTTTATGCGTTATGCGTTAGTTGTTATGCGTTTTGCGGTATTCGTTATGCGTTGTGGATTATGCGTTATGCGTTAGGCGTTGTTCGTTATGCGTTATGCATTGTGCGTTATACGTTTGCCTTATGCGTTATGCGTTATGCGTTATGCTTTATGCGTTATGCGTTATGCGTTATGCGTTATGCTTTATGCTTTATGCTTTATGCGTTATGCGTTATGCGTTATACGGTATGCGTTATGCGTTATGCGTTATGCGTTATGCGTTATGCGTTATGCGTTATGCGTTATGCGTTATGCGTTATGCGTTATGCGTTATGCGTTATGCTTTATGCGTGATGCGTTATGCTTTATGCGTTATGCGTTAAGCGTTATGCGTTATGCGTTATGCGTTATGCGTTATGCGTTATGCGTTATGCGGTATGCGTTATGCGTTATGCGTTATGTGTTATGCGTTATGCTTTATGCGTTATGCGTGATCCGTTATGCGTTAGGCGTTATGCGTTTTGCGGTATTCGTTATGCGTTATGTGTTATGCGTTATGCTTTATGCGTTATGCGTTAGTTGTTATGCGTTTTGCGGTATTCGTTATGCGTTGTGGATTATGCGTTATGCGTTAGGCGTTGTTCGTAATGCGTTATGCATTGTGCGTTATACGTTTGCGTTATGCGTTATGCGTTATGCGTTATGCGTTATGCGTTATGCGTTATGCGTTATGCGTTATGCGTTATGCATTATGCGTTAGGCGTTGTTCGTTATGCGTTATGCATTGTGCGTTATACGTTTGCGTTATGCGTTATGCGTTATGCTTTATGCGTTATGCGTTATGGGTGATGCGTTGTGCTTTATGCATTATGCGTTATGCGTTGTTCGTAATGAGTTATGCGATGTGCGTTATACGTTTGTGTTATGCGTTATGCGTTATGCGTTATGCTTTATGCGTTATGCGTTATGCGTTATGCTTTATGCTTTATGCTTTATGCGTTATGCGTTATGCGTTATACGGTATGCGTTATGCGTTATGCGTTATGCGTTATGCGTTATGCGTTATGCGTTATGCGTTATGCGTTATGCGTTATGCGTTATGCGTTATGCGTTATGCGTTATGCGTTATGCGTTATGCGTTATGCGTTATGCGTTATGTGTTATGCGTTATGCTTTATGCGTTATGCGTGATCCGTTATGCGTTAGGCGTTATGCGTTTTGCGGTATTCGTTATGCGTTATGTGTTATGCGTTATGCTTTATGCGTTATGCGTTAGTTGTTATGCGTTTTGCGGTATTCGTTATGCGTTGTGGATTATGCGTTATGCGTTAGGCGTTGTTCGTTATGCGTTATGCATTGTGCGTTATACGTTTGCGTTATGCGTTATGCGTTATGCGTTATGCTTTATGCGTTATGCGTTATGCGTTATGCGTTATGCTTTATGCTTTATGCTTTATGCGTTATGCGTTATTCGTTATACGGTATGCGTTATGCGTTATGCGTTATGCGTTATGCGTTATGCGTTATGCGTTATGCGTTATGCGTTATGCGTTATGCGTTATGCGTTATGCGTTATGCGTTATGTGTTATGCGTTATGCTTTATGCGTTATGCGTGATCCGTTATGCGTTAGGCGTTATGCGTTTTGCGGTATTCGTTATGCGTTATGTGTTATGCGTTATGCTTTATGCGTTATGCGTTAGTTGTTATGCGTTTTGCGGTATTCGTTATGCGTTGTGGATTATGCGTTATGCGTTAGGCGTTGTTCGTTATGCGTTATGCATTGTGCGTTATACGTTTGCGTTATGCGTTATGCGTTATGCGTTATGCTTTATGCGTTATGCGTTATGCGTTATGCGTTATGCTTTATGCTTTATGCTTTATGCGTTATGCGTTATTCGTTATACGGTATGCGTTATGCGTTATGCGTTATGCGTTATGCGTTATGCGTTATGCGTTATGCGTTATGCGTTATGCGTTATGCGTTATGCGTTATGCGTTATGCGTTATGCGTTATGCTTTATGCGTGATGCGTTATGCTTTATGCGTTATGCGTTAAGCGTTAAGCGTTATGCGTTATGCGTTATGCGTTATGCGTTATGCGTTATGCGTTATGCGTTATGCGTTATGCGTTATGCGTTATGCGTTATGCGTTATGCGTTATGCGTTATGCGTTATGCGTTATGCGTTATGCGTTACGCGTTATGCGTTACGCGTTATGCGTTACGCGTTATGCGTTACGCGTTATGCGTTATTCTTTATGCGTTATGCGTTATGCGTTTTGTTTTATGCGTTATGCGTTATGCGTTATGCGTTATGCGGTATGCGTTATGCGTTATGCGTTATGTGTTATGCGTTATGCTTTATGCGTTATGCGTGATCCGTTATGCGTTAGGCGTTATGCGTTTTGCGGTATTCGTTATGCGTTATGTGTTATGCGTTATGCTTTATGCGTTATGCGTTAGTTGTTATGCGTTTTGCGGTATTCGTTATGCGTTGTGGATTATGCGTTATGCGTTAGGCGTTGTTCGTTATGCGTTATGCATTGTGCGTTATACGTGTGCGTTATGCGTTATGCGTTATGCTTTATGCGTTATGCGTTATGCGTTATGCTTTATGCTTTATGCGTTATGCGTTATGCGTTATACGGTATGAATTATGCGTTATGCGTTATGCGTTATGCGTTATGCGTTATGCGTTATGCGTTATGCGTTATGCGTTATGCGTTATGCGTTATGCGTTATGCTTTATGCGTGATGCGTTATGCTTTATGCGTTATGCGTTAAGCGTTATGCGTTATGCGTTATGCGTTATGCGTTATGCGTTATGCGTTATGCGTTATGCGTTATGCGTTATGCGTTATGCGTTATGCGTTATGCGTTATGCGTTATGCGTTATGCGTTATGCGTTATGCGTTATGCGTTATGCGTTATGCGTTATGCGTTATGCGTTATGCGTTATGCGTTATGCGTTATGCGTTATGCGTTATGCGTTACGCGTTATGCGTTACGCGTTATGCGTTACGCGTTATGCGTTACGCGTTATGCGTTACGCGTTATGCGTTATTCTTTATGCGTTATGCGTTATGCGTTTTGTTTTATGCGTTATGCGTTATGCGTTATGCGGTATGCGATATGCGTTATGCGTTATGCGTTAGGCGTTATGCGTTTTGCGGTATTCGTTATGCGTTATGCATTATGCGTTATGCGCTATACGTTATGCTTTATGCGTGATGCGTTATGCTTTATGCGTTATGCGTTATGCGTTATGCGTTATGCGTTATGCTTTATGCGTTATGCCTTATGCGTTTTGCTTAATGCGTTATGCGTTATGCGTTATGCGTTATGCGTTATGCGTTATGGGTGATGCGTTGTGCTTTATGCATTATGCGTTATGCGTTGTTCGTTATGCGTTATGCGATGTGCGTTATACGTTTGCGTTATGCGTTATGCGTTATGCGTTATGCTTTATGCGTTATGCGTTATGCGTTATGCGTTATGCGTTATGCGTTATGCGTTATGCGTTATGCGTTATGCGTTATGCGTTATGCGTTATGCTTTATGCGTTATGCGTTATGCGTTTTGCTTTATGCGTTATGCGTTATGCGTTATGCGTTATGCGGTATGCGTTATGCGTTATGCGTTATGTGTTATGCGTTATGCTTTATGCGTTATGCGTGATCCGTTATGCGTTAGGCGTTATGCGTTTTGCGGTATTCGTTATGCGTTATGTGTTATGCGTTATGCTTTATGCGTTATGCGTTAGTTGTTATGCGTTTTGCGGTATTCGTTATGCCTTGTGGATTATGCGTTATGCGTTAGGCGTTGTTTGTTATGCGTTATGCATTGTGCGTTATACGTTTGCGTTATGCGTTATGCGTTATGCGTTATGCGTTATGCGTTATGCGTTATGCGTTATGCGTTATGCGTTATGCGTTATGCGTTATGCGTTATGCATTATGCGTTAGGCGTTGTTCGTTATGCGTTATGCATTGTGCGTTATACGTTTGCGTTATGCGTATGCGTTATGCTTTATGCGTTATGCGTTATGGGTGATGCGTTGTGCTTTATGCATTATGCGTTATGCGTTGTTCGTTATGCGTTATGCGATGTGCGTTATACGTTTGCGTTATGCGTTATGCGTTATGCGTTATGCTTTATGCGTTATGCGTTATGCGTTATGCGTTATGCGTTATGCGTTATGCGTTATGCGTTATGCGTTATGCGTTATGCGTTATGCGTTATGCGTTATGCTTTATGCGTTATGCGTTATGCGTTTTGCTTTATGCGTTATGCGTTATGCGTTATGCGTTATGCGGTATGCGTTATGCGTTATGCGTTATGTGTTATGCGTTATGCTTTATGCGTTATGCGTGATCCGTTATGCGTTAGGCGTTATGCGTTTTGCGGTATTCGTTATGCGTTATGTGTTATGCGTTATGCTTTATGCGTTATGCGTTAGTTGTTATGCGTTTTGCGGTATTCGTTATGCCTTGTGGATTATGCGTTATGCGTTAGGCGTTGTTTGTTATGCGTTATGCATTGTGCGTTATACGTTTGCGTTATGCGTTATGCGTTATGCGTTATGCGTTATGCGTTATGCGTTATGCGTTATGCGTTATGCGTTATGCGTTATGCGTTATGCGTTATGCGTTATGCATTATGCGTTAGGCGTTGTTCGTTATGCGTAATGCATTGTGCGTTATACGTTTGCGTTATGCGTATGCGTTATGCTTTATGCGTTATGCGTTATGGGTGATGCGTTGTGCTTTATGCATTATGCGTTATGCGTTGTTCGTTATGAGTTATGCGATGTGCGTTATACGTTTGTGTTATGCGTTATGCGTTATGCGTTATGCTTTATGCGTTATGCGTTATGCGTTATGCTTTATGCTTTATGCTTTATGCGTTATGCGTTATGCGTTATACGGTATGCGTTATGCGTTATGCGTTATGCGTTATGCGTTATGCGTTATGCGTTATGCGTTATGCGTTATGCGTTATGCGTTATGCGTTACGCGTTATGCGTTATGCGTTATGCGTTATGCGTTATGCGTTATGCTTTATACGTGATGCGTTATGCTTTATGCGTTATGCGTTAAGCGTTATGCGTTATGCGTTATGCGTTATGCGTTATGCGTTATGCGTTATGCGTTATGCGTTATGCGTTATGCGTTATGCGTTATGCGTTATGCGTTATGCGTTATGCGTTATGCGTTATGCGTTATGCGTTATGCGTTATGCGTTATGCGTTATGCGTTATGCGTTATGCGTTATGCGTTATGCGTTATGCGTTATGCGTTATGCTTTATGCGTGATGCGTTATGCTTTATGCGTTATGCGTTAAGCGTTATGCGTTATGCGTTATGCGTTATGCGTTATGCGTTATGCGTTATGCGTTATGCGTTATGCGTTATGCGTTACGCGTTATGCGTTACGCGTTATGCGTTACGCGTTATGCGTTACGCGTTATGCGTTACGCGTTATGCGTTATTCTTTATGCGTTATGCGTTATGCGTTTTGTTTTATGCGTTATGCGTTATGCGTTATGCGTTATGCGGTATGCGTTATGCGTTATGCGTTATGTGTTATGCGTTATGCTTTATGCGTTATGCGTGATCCGTTATGCGTTATGCGGTATGCGTTATGCGTTATGCGTTATGTGTTATGCGTTATGCTTTATGCGTTATGCGTGATCCGTTATGCGTTAGGCGTTATGCGTTTTGCGGTATTCGTTATGCGTTATGTGTTATGCGTTATGCTTTATGCGTTATGCGTTAGTTGTTATGCGTTTTGCGGTATTCGTTATGCGTTGTGGATTATGCGTTATGCGTTAGGCGTTGTTCGTTATGCGTTATGCATTGTGCGTTATACGTTTGCGTTATGCGTTATGCGTTATGCGTTATGCTTTATGCGTTATGCGTTATGCGTTATGCGTTATGCTTTATGCTTTATGCTTTATGCGTTATGTGTTATGCGTTATACGGTATGCGTTATGCGTTATGCGTTATGCGTTATGCGTTATGCGTTATGCGTTATGCGTTATCCGTTATGCGTTATGCGTTATGCGTTATGCGTTATGCGTTATGCTTTATGCGTGATGCGTTATGCTTTATGCGTTATGCGTTAAGCGTTATGCGTTATGCGTTATGCGTTATGCGTTATGCGTTATGCGTTATGCGTTATGCGTTATGCGTTATGCGTTATGCGTTATGCGTTATGCGTTATGCGTTATGCGTTATGCGTTATGCGTTATGCGTTATGCGTTATGCGTTATGCGTTATGCGTTATGCGTTATGCGTTACGCGTTATGCGTTACGCGTTATGCGTTACGCGTTATGCGTTACGCGTTATGCGTTACGCGTTATGCGTTACGCGTTATGCGTTACGCGTTATGCGTTACGCGTTATGCGTTATTCTTTATGCGTTATGCGTTATGCGTTTTGTTTTATGCGTTATGCGTTATGCGTTATGCGGTATGCGTTATGCGTTATGCGTTATGTGTTATGCGTTATGCTTTATGCGTTATGCGTGATCCGTTATGCGTTAGGCGTTATGCGTTTTGCGGTATTCGTTATGCGTTATGTGTTATGCGTTATGCTTTATGCGTTATGCGTTAGTTGTTATGCGTTTTGCGGTATTCGTTATGCGTTGTGGATTATGCGTTATGCGTTAGGCGTTGTTCGTTATGCGTTATGCATTGTGCGTTATACGTTTGCGTTATGCGTTATGCGTTATGCGTTATGCGTTATGCGTTATGCGTTATGCTTTATGCGTTATGCGTTATGCGTTATGCGTTATGCTTTATGCTTTATGCTTTATGCGTTATGCGTTATGCGTTATACGGTATGCGTTATGCGTTATGCGTTATGCGTTATGCGTTATGCGTTATGCGTTATGCGTTATGCGTTATGCGTTATGCGTTATGCGTTATGCGTTATGCGTTATGCGTTATGCTTTATGCGTGATGCGTTATGCTTTATGCGTTATGCGTTAAGCGTTATGCGTTATGCGTTATGCGTTATGCGTTATGCGTTATGCGTTATGCGTTATGCGTTATGCGTGATCCGTTATGCGTTAGGCGTTATGCGTTTTGCGGTATTCGTTATGCGTTATGCATTATGCGTTATGCGCTATACGTTATGCTTTATGCGTGATGCGTTATGCTTTATGCGTTATGCGTTATGCGTTATGCGTTATGCGTTATGCTTTATGCGTTATGTCTTATGCGTTTTGCTTAATGCGTTATGCGTTATGCGTTATGCGTTATGCGTTATGCGTTATGCGTTATGCGTTATGCGTTATGCGTTATGCGTTATGCGTTACGCGTTATGCGTTACGCGTTATGCGTTACGCGTTATGCGTTACGCGTTATGCGTTACGCGTTATGCGTTACGCGTTATGCGTTATTCTTTATGCGTTATGCGTTATGCGTTTTGCTTTATGCGTTATGCGTTATGCGTTATGCGTTTTGCGTTATGCGTTATGCGTTGTGGGTTATGAGTTATACGTTATGCGTTATGCGTTATGCGTTATGCATTATGCGTTATGCGTTATGCGTTATGCGTTATGGGTTATGCGTTATGCGTTATGCGTTATGCGTAATGCGTTATCCGTTATGCGTTATGCGTTATGCGTTATGCGTTATGCGTTATGCGTTATGCTTTATGCTTTATGCGTTATGCGTTATGCGTTATACGGTATGCGTTAGGCGTTATGCGTTATGCATTATGCGTTATGCGTTATGCGTTATGCGTTATGCGTGATCCGTTATGCGTTAGGCGTTATGCGTTTTGCGGTATTCGTTATGCGTTGTGCATTATGCGTTATGCGTTACGCGTCATGCGTTATGCGTTATACTTTATGCGTTATGCGTTATGCGTTGTGCATTATGCGTTATGCGTTACGCGTCATGCGTTATGCGTTATGCTTTATGCGTTATGCGTTATGCGTTTTGCTTTATGCGTTATGCGTTATGCGTTATACGTTATGCGTTATGCGTTATGCGTTATGCGTTATGCGTTATGCGTTAGGCGTTATGCGTTATGCGTTATGCGTTATGCGTTATGCGTTATGCGTTATGCGTTATGCGTTATGCGTTATGCGTTATGCGTTATGCGTAATGCGTTATGCGTTATGTGTTATGCGTCATGCGTTATGCGTTATGCGTTATGCATTATGCGTTAGGCGTTGTTCGTTATGCGTTATGCGTTGTGCGTTATACGTTTGCGTTATGCGTTATGCGGTATGCGTTATGCGTTATGCGTTATGCGTTATGCATTATGCGTTATGCGTTATGCGTTAGGCGTTATGCGTTATGCGTTATGCGTTATGCGTTATGATTTATGCGTTATGCGTTATGCGTTATGCGTTATGCGTTATGAGTTATATGTTATGCGTTGTGCGTTATACGTTTGCGTTATGCGTTATGCGTTCTGCGTTATGCTTTATGCGTTATGCGTGATACGTTATGCGTTATGCGTTATGCGTTTTGCGTTATGCGTTATGCGTTATGCGTTATGCGTTACGCGTTATGCGTTACGCGTTATGCGTTATGCTTTATGCGTTATGCGTTATGCGTTTTGCTTTATGCGTTATGCGTTATGCGTTATGCGTTATGCGTTATGCGTTATGCGTTAAGCGTTATGCGTTATGCGTTATGCGTTATACGTTATGCTTTATGCGTTGTGCGTTATACGTTAGCGTTATGCGTTATGCGTTATGCGTTATGCGTTATGCGTTATGCGTTATGCGTTATGCGTTATGCGTTATGCTTTATGCGTTATGCATGATCCGTTATGCGTTAGGCGTTATGCTTTATGCGTGATGTGTTATGCTTTATGCTTTATGCGTTATGCGTTGTGCGTTATGCGTTATGCGTTATGCTTTATGCGTTATGCGTTAAGCGTTATGCGTTATGCGTTATGCGTTATGCGTTATGCGTTATGCGTTATGCGTTATGCGTTATGCGTTATGCGTTATGCGTTATGCGTTATGCGTTATGCGTTATGCGTTATGCGTTATGCGTTATGCGTTATGCGTTATGCATTATGCGTTATGCGTTATGCGTTATGCGTTATGCGTTATGCGTTATGCGTTATGCGTTATGCGTTATGCGTTATGCGTTATGCGTTATGCGTTACGCGTTATGCGTTACGCGTTACGCGTTACGCTTTATGCGTTATGCGTTAAGCGGAATGCGATATGCGTTATGTGTTATACGTTATGCTTTATGCGTTGTGCGTTATACGTTTGCGTTATGCGTTATGCGTTATGCGTTATGCGTTATGCGTTATGCGTTATGCGTTATGGATTATGCGTTATGCGTTATGCGTTAGGCGTTATGCGTTTTGCGGTATTCGTTATGCGTTATGTGTTATGCATTATGCTTTATGCGTTATGCGTTAGTTGTTATGCGTTTTGCGGTATTCGTTATGCGTTGTGGATTATGCGTTATGCGTTAGGCGTTGTTCGTTATGCGTTATGCATTGTGCGTTATACGTTTGCGTTATGCGTTATGCGTTATGCTTTATGCGTTATGCGTTATGGGTGATGCGTTGTGCTTTATGCATTATGCGTTATGCGTTGTTCGCTATGCGTTATGCGATGTGCGTTATACGTTTGCGTTATGCGTTATGCGTTATGCTTTATGCGTTATGCGTTATGCGTTTTGCTTTATGCGTTTTGCGTTATGCGTTATGCGTTGTGGGTTATGAGTTATACGTTATGCGTTATGCGTTATGCGTTATGCGGTATTCGTTATGCGTTGTGCATTATGCGTTATGCGTTATACGTTTGCGTTATGCGTTATACGTTATGCTTTATGCGTTGTGCGTTATACGTTTGCGTTATTCGTTATGCGTTATGCGTTATGCGTTATGCGTTATGCGTTATGCGTTACGCGTTATGCGTTACGCGTTATGCGTTATGCTTTATGCGTTATGCGTTATGCGTTTTGCTTTATGCGTTATGCGTTATGCGATATGCGGTATGCGTTATGCGTTATGCGTTACGCGTTATGCGTTACGCGTTATGCGTTATGCTTTATGCGTTATGCGTTATGCGTGTTGCGTTATACGTTATGCTTTATGCTTTGTGCGTTATACGTTTGCGTTATGCGTTATGCGTTATGTGTTATGCGTTATGCTTTATGCGTTATGCGTTATACGTTATGCTTTATGCGTTGTGCGTTATACGTTTGCGTTATTCGTTATGCGTTATGCGTTATGCGCTATGCGTTATGCGTTATGCGTTATGTGTTATGCGTTACGCGTTATGCGTTACGCGTTATGCTTTATGCGTTATGCGTTATGCGTTATGCGTTATGCGTTATGCGTTATGCGTTATGCGTTATGCGTTATGCGTTATGCGTTATGCGTTATGCTTTATGCGTTATGCATGATCCGTTATTCGTTAGGCGTTATGCTTTATGCGTGATGCGTTATGCTTTATGCTTTATGCGTTATGCGTTATGCGTTATGCGTTATGCGTTATGCGTTATGTGTTATGCGTTATGATTTATGCGTCATGCGTTAGGCGTTATGCGTTTTGCGGTATTCGTTATGCGTTGTGGATTATGCGTTATGCGTTGTACGTTATGCTTTATGCGTGGTGCGTTATGCTTTATGCGTTATGCGTTAAGCGTTATGCGTTATGCGTTATGCGTTATGCGTTATGCGTTATGCGTTATGCGTTATGCGTTATGCGTTATGCGTGATCCGTTATGCGTTAGGCGTTATGCTTTATGCGTTATGCGTTATACGTTATGCGTTATGCATTATGCGTTAGGCGTTGTTCGTTATGCGTTATGCATTGTGCGTTATACGTTTGCGTTATGCGTTATGCGTTATGCTTTATGCGTTATGCGTTATGGGTTATGCGTTGTGCTTTATGCATTATGCGTTATGCGTTGTTCGTTATGCGTTATGCGATGTGCGTTATACGTTTGCGTTATGCGTTATGCGTTATGCGTTATGCGTTATGCTTTATGCGTTATGCGTGATCCGTTATGCGTTAGGCGTTATGCGTTTTGCGGTATTCGTTATGCGTTGTGCATTATGCGTTATGCGTTATACGTTTGCGTTATGCGTTATGCGTTATGCGTTATGCGTTATGCTTTATGCGTTATGCGTTTTGCGTTATGCGTTATGCGTTATGCGTTATGCGTTATGCGTTATGCGTTATGCGTTATGCGTTATGCGTTATGCGTTATGCGTTATGCGTTATGCGTTATGCGTTATGCGTTATGCGTTATGCGTTATGCGTTATGCATTATGCGTTGTGCGTTATACGTTTGCGTTATGCGTTATGGGTTATGTGTTATGCGTTATGCTTTATGCGTTATGCGTTATGCGTTATGCGTTATGCGTTATGCGTTATGCGTTATGCGTTATGCGTTATGCGTTATGCGTTATGCTTTATGCGTTATGCATGATCCGTTATGCGTTAGGCGTTATGCTTTATGCGTGATGCGTTATGCTTTATGCTTTATGCGTTATGCGTTATGCGTTATGCGTTATGCGTTATGCGTTATGTGTTATGCGTTATGATTTATGCGTTATGCGTTAGGCGTTATGCGTTTTGCGGTATTCGTTATGCGTTGTGGATTATGCGTTATGCGTTATACGTTATGCTTTATGCGTGATGCGTTATGCTTTATGCGTTATGCGTTAAGCGTTATGCGTTATGCGTTATGCGTTATGCGTGATCCGTTATGCGTTAGGCGTTATGCGTTTTGCGGTATTCGTTATGCGTTGTGCATTATGCGTTATGCGTTATACGTTTGCGTTATGCGTTATGCGTTATGCTTTATGCGTTATGCGTTATGCGTTATGCGTTATGCGTTATGCGTTATGCGTTATGCGTTATGCGTTATGCATTATGCGTTAGGCGTTGTTCGTTATGCGTTATGCATTGTGCGTTATACGTTTGCGTTATGCGTTATGCGTTATGCTTTATGCGTTATGCGTTATGGGTTATGCGTTGTGCTTTATGCATTATGCGTTATGCGTTGTTCGTTATGCGTTATGCGATGTGCGTTATACGTTTGCGTTATGCGTTATGCGTTATGCGTTATGCGTTATGCTTTATGCGTTATGCGTGATCCGTTATGCGTTAGGCGTTATGCGTTTTGCGGTATTCGTTATGCGTTGTGCATTATGCGTTATGCGTTATACGTTTGCGTTATGCGTTATGCGTTATGCGTTATGCGTTATGCTTTATGCGTTATGCGTTTTGCGTTATGCGTTATGCGTTATGCGTTATGCGTTATGCGTTATGCGTTATGCGTTATGCGTTATGCGTTATGCGTTATGCGTTATGCGTTATGTGTTATGCGTTATGATTTATGCGTTATGCGTTAGGCGTTATGCGTTTTGCGGTATTCGTTATGCGTTGTGGATTATGCGTTATGCGTTATACGTTATGCTTTATGCGTGATGCGTTATGCTTTATGCGTTATGCGTTAAGCGTTATGCGTTATGCGTTATGCGTTATGCGTTATGCGTTATGCGTTATGCGTTATGCGTTATGCGTTATGCGTGATCCGTTATGCGTTAGGCGTTATGCTTTATGCGTGATGCGTTATGCTTTATGCGTTATGCGATATGCGTGATGCGTTATGCTTTATGCGTTATGCGTTATGAGTTATGCGTTATGCGTTATGCGTTATGCGTTATGCGTTATGCGTTATGCTTTATGCGTTAGGCGTTGTTCGTTATGCGTTATGCATTGTGCGTTATACGTTTGCGTTATGCGTTATGCGTTATGCTTTATGCGTTATGCGTTATGGGTTATGCGTTGTGCTTTATGCGTTGTGCGTTATACGTTTGCGTTATGCGTTATGCGTTATGTGTTATGCGTTATGCTTTATGCGTTATGCGTTATACGTTATGCTTTATGCGTTGTGCGTTATACGTTTGCGTTATTCGTTATGCGTTATGCGTTATGCGCTATGCGTTATGCGTTATGCGTTATGTGTTATGCGTTACGCGTTATGCGTTACGCGTTATGCTTTATGCGTTATGCGTTATGCGTAATGCGTTATGCGTTATGCGTTATGCGTTATGCGTTATGCGTTATGCGTTATGCGTTATGCGTTATGCTTTATGCGTTATGCATGATCCGTTATGCGTTAGGCGTTATGCTTTATGCGTGATGCGTTATGCTTTATGCTTTATGCGTTATGCGTTATGCGTTATGCGTTATGCGTTATGCGTTATGCGTTATGTGTTATGCGTTATGATTTATGCGTTATGCGTTAGGCGTTATGCGTTTTGCGGTATTCGTTATGCGTTGTGGATTATGCGTTATGCGTTATACGTTATGCTTTATGCGTGATGCGTTATGCTTTATGCGTTATGCGTTAAGCGTTATGCGTTATGCGTTATGCGTTATGCGTTATGCGTTATGCGTTATGCGTTATGCGTGATCCGTTATGCGTTAGGCGTTATGCTTTATGCGTGATGGGTTATGCTTTATGCGTTATGCGATATGCGTTATGCGTTATGCGTTATGCATTATGCGTTAGGCGTTGTTCGTTATGCGTTATGCGTTATGCGTTATGCATTATGCGTTAGGCGTTGTTCGTTATGCGTTATGCATTGTGCGTTATACGTTTGCGTTATGCGTTATGCGTTATGCTTTATGCGTTATGCGTTATGGGTTATGCGTTGTGCTTTATGCATTATGCGTTATGCGTTGTTCGTTATGCGTTATGCGATGTGCGTTATACGTTTGCGTTATGCGTTATGCGTTATGCGTTATGCGTTATGCTTTATGCGTTATGCGTGATCCGTTATGCGTTAGGCGTTATGCGTTTTGCGGTATTCGTTATGCGTTGTGCATTATGCGTTATGCGTTATACGTTTGCGTTATGCGTTATGCGTTATGCGTTATGCTTTATGCGTTATGCGTTTTGCGTTATGCGTTATGCGTTATGCGTTATGCGTTATGCGTTATGCGTTATGCGTTATGCGTTATGCGTTATGCGTTATGCGTTATGCGTTATGCGTTATGCGTTATGCGTTATGCGTTATGCGTTATGCGTTATGCGTTATGCGTTATGCGTTATGCGTTATGCATTATGCGTTGTGCGTTATACGTTTGCGTTATGCGTTATGGGTTATGTGTTATGCGTTATGCTTTATGCGTTATGCGTGATCCGTTATGCGTTGGGCGTTATGCTTTTTGCGGTATTCGTTAATCGTTATGCATTATGCGTTATGCGTTATGCGTTAGGCGTTATGCGTTTTGCGGTATTTGTTATGCGTTATGTGTTATGCGTTATGCTTTATGCGTTATGCGTTATGCGTTAGTTGTTATGCGTTTTGCGGTATTCGTTATGCGTTGTGGATTATGCGTTATGCGTTAGGCGTTGTTCGTTATGCGTTATGCATTGTGCGTTATACGTTTGCGTTATGCGTTATGCGTTATGCGTTATGCGTTATGCATTATGCGTTAGGCGTTGTTCGTTATGCGTTATGCATTGTGCGTTATACGTTTGCGTTATGCGTTATGCGTTATGCTTTATGCGTTATGCGTTATGGGTGATGCGTTGTGCTTTATGCATTATGCGTTATGCGTTGTTCGTTATGCGTTATGCGATGTGCGTTATACGTTTGCGTTATGCGTTATGCGTTATGCGTTATGCTTTTTGCGTTATGCGTTATGCGTTATGCGTTATGCTTTATGCTTTATGCTTTATGCGTTATGCGTTATGCGTTATACGGTATGCGTTATGCGTTATGCTTTATGCTTTATGCTTTATGCGTTATGCGTTATGCGTTATACGGTATGCGTTATGCGTTATGTGTTATGCGTTATGCGTTATGCGTTATGCGTTATGCGTTATGCGTTATGCGTTATGCGTTATGCGTTATGCGTTATGCGTTATGCGTTATGCGTTATGCGTTATGCGTTATGCGTTATGCTTTATGCGTTATGCATGATCCGTTATGCGTTAGGCGTTATGCTTTATGCGTGATGCGTTATGCTTTATGCTTTATGCTTTATGCGTTATGCGTTATGCGTTATGCGTTATGCGTTATGCGTTATGTGTTATGCGTTATGATTTATGCGTTATGCGTTAGGCGTTATGCGTTTTGCGGTATTCGTTATGCGTTGTGGATTATGCGTTATGCGTTATACGTTATGCTTTATGCGTGATGCGTTATGCTTTATGCGTTATGCGTTATGAGTTATGCGTTATGCGTTATGCGTTATGCGTTATGCGTTATGCGTTATGCGTTATGCTTTATGCGTTATGCTTTATGCGTTATGCGTTATGCGTTATGCGTTATGCGTTATGCGTTATGCGTTATGCGTTATGCGTTATGCATTATGCGTTAGGCGTTGTTCGTTATGCGTTATGCATTGTGCGTTATACGTTTGCGTTATGCGTTATGCGTTATGCTTTATGCGTTATGCGTTATGGGTTATGCGTTGTGCTTTATGCATTATGCGTTATGCGTTGTTCGTTAGGCGTTATGCTTTTTGCGGTATTCGTTATGCGTTATGCATTATGCGTTATGCGTTATGCTTTATGCGTTATGCATGATCCGTTATGCGTTAGGCGTTATGCTTTATGCGTGATGCGTTATGCTTTATGCTTTATGCTTTATGCGTTATGCGTTATGCGTTATGCGTTATGCGTTATGCGTTATGCGTTATGCGTTATGCGTTATGCGTTATGCGTTATGCGTTATGCGTGATCCGTTATGCGTTAGGCGTTATGCTTTATGCGTGATGCGTTATGCTTTATGCGTTATGCGATATGCGTGATGCGTTATGCTTTATGCGTTATGCGTTATGAGTTATGCGTTATGCGTTATGCGTTATGCGTTATGCGTTATGCGTTATGCGTTATGCTTTATGCGTTATGCTTTATGCGTTATGCGTTATGCGTTATGCGTTATGCGTTATGCGTTATGCGTTATGCGTTATGCGTTATGCATTATGCGTTAGGCGTTGTTCGTTATGCGTTATGCATTGTGCGTTATACGTTTGCGTTATGCGTTATGCGTTATGCTTTATGCGTTATGCGTTATGGGTTATGCGTTGTGCTTTATGCATTATGCGTTATGCGTTGTTCGTTAGGCGTTATGCTTTTTGCGGTATTCGTTATGCGTTATGCATTATGCGTTATGCGTTATGCGTTAGGCGTTATGCGTTTTACGGTATTCGTTATGCGTTATGTGTTATGCGTTATGCTTTATGCGTTATGCGTTATGCGTTAGTTGTTATGCGTTTTGCGGTATTCGTTATGCGTTGTAGATTATGCGTTATGCGTTAGGCGTTGTTCGTTATGCGTTATGCATTGTGCGTTATACGTTTGCGTTATGCGTTATGCGTTATGCGTTATGCGTTATGCGTTATGCATTATGCGTTAGGCGTTGTTCGTTACGCGTTATGCATTGTGCGTTATACGTTTGCGTTATGCGTTATGCGTTATGCTTTATGCGTTATGCGTTATGGGTGATGCGTTGTGCTTTATGCATTATGCGTTATGCGTTGTTCGTTATGCGTTATGCGATGTGCGTTATACGTTTGCGTTATGCGTTATGCGTTATGCGTTATGCTTTATGCGTTATGCGTTATGCGTTATGCGTTATGCTTTATGCTTTATGCTTTATGCGTTATGCGTTATGCGTTATACGGTATGCGTTATGCGTTATGCGTTATGCGTTATGCGTTATGCGTTATGCTTTATGCGTGATGCGTTATGCTTTATGCGTTATGCGTTAAGCGTTATATGTTATGCGTTATGCGTTATGCGTTATGCGTTATGTGTTATGCGTTATGCGTTATGCGTTATGCGTTATGCGTTATGCGTTATGCGTTATGCGTTATGCGTTATGCGTTACCCGTTATGCGTTACGCGTTATGCGTTATGCTTTATGCGTTATGCGTTATGCGTTTTGCTTTATGCGTTATGCGTTATGCGTTATGCGTTATGCGTTATGCGTTATGCGTTGTGGGTTATGAGTTATACGTTATGCGTTATGCGTTATGCGGTATTCGTTATGCGTTGTGCATTATGCGTTATGCGTTATACGTTTGCGTTATGCGTTATACGTTATGCTTTATGCGTTGTGCGTTATACGTTTGCGTTATTCGTTATGCGTTTTGCGTTATACGTTATGCTTTATGCGTTGTGCGTTATACGTTTGCGTTATGCGTTATGCGTTATGTGTTATGCGTTATACGTTATGCTTTATGCGTTATACGTTTGCGTTATTCGTTATGCGTTATGCGTTATGCGTTATGCGTTATGCGTTATGCGTTATGTGTTATGCGTTACGCGTTATGCGTTACGCGTTATGCGTTATGCTTTATGCGTTATGCGTTATGCGTTTTGCTTTATGCGTTATGCGTTATGCGTTATGCGTTATGCGTTATGCGTTATGCGTTATGTGTTATGCGTTATGCTTTATGCGTTATGCGTGATCCGTTATGCGTTAGGCGTTATGCGTTTTGCGGTATTCGTTATGCGTTATGTGTTATGCGTTATGCTTTATGCGTTATGCGTTAGGCGTTATGCGTTTTGCGGTATTCGTTATGCGTTATGCGTTATGCGTTAAGCGTTATGCGTTATGCGTTATACGTTATCCTTAATGCGTTGTGCGTTATACGTTTGCGTTATGCGTTATGCGTTATGCGTTATGCGTTTTGCGGTATTCGTTATGCGTTATGTGTTATGCGTTATGCTTTATGCGTTATGCGTTAGGCGTTATGCGTTTTGCGGTATTCGTTATGCGTTATGCGTTATGCGTTATGCGTTAAGCGTTATGCGTTATGCGTTATGCGTTATGCGTTATGCGTTTTGCGGTATTCGTTATGCGTTGTGCATTATGCGTTATGCGTTATACGTTATGCTTTATGCGTGATGCGTTATGCTTTATGCGTTATGCGATATGCGTGATGCGTTATGCGTTATGCGTTATGCGTTATACGTTATGCGTTATGCGTTATGCGTTATGCTTTATGCGTTTTGCTTAATGCGTTATGCGTTATGCTTTATGCGTTATGCGTTATGCGTTATGCGTTTTGCGTTATACGTTATGCTTTATGCGTTGTGCGTTATACGTTTGCGTTATGCGTTATGCGTTATGTGTTATGCGTTATGCTTTATGCGTTATGCGTTATACGTTATGCTTTATGCGTTGTGCGTTATACGTTTGCGTTATTCGTTATGCGTTATGCGTTATGCGTTATGCGTTATGCGTTATGCGTTATGTGCTATGCGTTACGCTTTATGCGTTATGCGTTATGCGTTATGCTTTATGCGTTATGCGTTATGCGTTATGCGTTATGCGTTATGCGTTATGCGTTATGCGTTATGCGTTATGCGTTATGCGTTATGCGTTATGCGTTATGCTTTATGCGTTATGCATGATCCGTTATGCGTTAGGCGTTATGCTTTATGCGTGATGCGTTATGCTTTATGCTTTATGCGTTATGCGTTATGCGTTATGCGTTATGCGTTATGCGTTATGCGTTATGCGTTATGCGTTATGCGTTATGCTTTATGCGTTATGCATGATCCGTTATGCGTTAGGCGTTATGCTTTATGCGTGATGCGTTATGCTTTATGCTTTATGCGTTATGCGTTATGCGTTATGTGTTATGCGTTATGCTTTATGCGTTATGCGTTATACGTTATGCTTTATGCGTTGTGCGTTATACGTTTGCGTTATTCGTTATGCGTTATGCGTTATGCGTTATACGTTCTGCTTTATGCGTGATGCGTTATGCTTTATGCGTTATGCGTTAAGCGTTATGCGTTATGCGTTATGCGTTATGCGTTATGCGTTATGCGTTATGCGTTATGCGTTATGCGTTATGCGTTATGCGTTATGCGTGATCCGTTATGCGTTAGGCGTTATACTTTATGCGTGATGCGTTATGCTTTATGCGTTATGCGATATGCGTGATGCGTTATGCTTTATGCGTTATGCGTTATGAGTTATGCGTTATGCGTTATGCGTTATGCGTTATGCGTTATGCGTTATGTGTTATGCGTTACGCGTTATGCGTTACGCGTTATGCGTTATGCTTTATGCGTTATGCGTTATGCGTTTTGCTTTATGCGTTATGCGTTATGCGTTATGCGGTATGCGTTATGCGTTATGCGTTATGTGTTATGCGTTATGCTTTATGCGTTATGCGTGATCCGTTATGCGTTAGGCGTTATGCGTTTTGCGGTATTCGTTATGCGTTATGTGTTATGCGTTATGCTTTATGCGTTATGCGTTAGGCGTTATGCGTTTTGCGGTATTCGTTATGCGTTATGCGTTATGCGTTAAGCGTTATGCATTATGCGTTATACGTTATCCTTAATGCGTTGTGCGTTATACGTTTGCGTTATGCGTTATGCGTTATGCGTTATGCGTTTTGCGGTATTCGTTATGCGTTATGTGTTATGCGTTATGCTTTATGCGTTATGCGTTAGGCGTTATGCGTTTTGCGGTATTCGTTATGCGTTATGCGTTATGCGTTATGCGTTAAGCGTTATGCGTTATGCGTTATGCGTTATGCGTTATGCGTTTTGCGGTATTCGTTATGCGTTGTGCATTATGCGTTATGCGTTATACGTTATGCTTTATGCGTGATGCGTTATGCTTTATGCGTTATGCGATATGCGTGATGCGTTATGCGTTATGCTTTATGCGTTATGCGTTATGCGTTATGCGTTTTGCGTTATACGTTATGCTTTATGCGTTGTGCGTTATACGTTTGCGTTATGCGTTATGCGTTATGTGTTATGCGTTATGCTTTATGCGTTATGCGTTATACGTTATGCTTTATGCGTTGTGCGTTATACGTTTGCGTTATTCGTTATGCGTTATGCGTTATGCGTTATGCGTTATGCGTTATGCGTTATGTGCTATGCGTTACGCTTTATGCGTTACGCGTTATGCGTTATGCTTTATGCGTTATGCGTTATGCGTTATGCGTTATGCGTTATGCGTTATGCGTTATGCGTTATGCGTTATGCGTTATGCGTTATGCGTTATGCGTTATGCGTTATGCTTTATGCGTTATGCATGATCCGTTATGCGTTAGGCGTTATGCTTTATGCGTGATGCGTTATGCTTTATGCTTTATGCGTTATGCGTTATGCGTTATGCGTTATGCGTTATGCGTTATGCGTTATGCGTTATGCGTTATGCTTTATGCGTTATGCATGATCCGTTATGCGTTAGGCGTTATGCTTTATGCGTGATGCGTTATGCTTTATGCTTTATGCGTTATGCGTTATGCGTTATGTGTTATGCGTTATGCTTTATGCGTTATGCGTTATACGTTATGCTTTATGCGTTGTGCGTTATACGTTTGCGTTATTCGTTATGCGTTGTGCATTATGCGTTATGCGTTATGCGTTATACGTTATGCGTTATGCGTTATGCGTTATGCTTTATGCGTTTTGCTTAATGCGTTATGCGTTATGCTTTATGCGTTATGCGTTATGCGTTATGCGTTTTGCGTTATACGTTATGCTTTATGCGTTGTGCGTTATACGTTTGCGTTATGCGTTATGCGTTATGTGTTATGCGTTATGCTTTATGCGTTATGCGTTATACGTTATGCTTTATGCGTTGTGCGTTATACGTTTGCGTTATTCGTTATGCGTTATGCGTTATGCGTTATGCGTTATGCGTTATGCGTTATGTGCTATGCGTTACGCTTTATGCGTTACGCGTTATGCGTTATGCTTTATGCGTTATGCGTTATGCGTTATGCGTTATGCGTTATGCGTTATGCGTTATGCGTTATGCGTTATGCGTTATGCGTTATGCGTTATGCGTTATGCGTTATGCTTTATGCGTTATGCATGATCCGTTATGCGTTAGGCGTTATGCTTTATGCGTGATGCGTTATGCTTTATGCTTTATGCGTTATGCGTTATGCGTTATGCGTTATGCGTTATGCGTTATGCGTTATGCGTTATGCGTTATGCGTTATGCTTTATGCGTTATGCATGATCCGTTATGCGTTAGGCGTTATGCTTTATGCGTGATGCGTTATGCTTTATGCTTTATGCGTTATGCGTTATGCGTTATGTGTTATGCGTTATGCTTTATGCGTTATGCGTTATACGTTATGCTTTATGCGTTGTGCGTTATACGTTTGCGTTATTCGTTATGCGTTATGCGTTATGCGTTATACGTTCTGCTTTATGCGTGATGCGTTATGCTTTATGCGTTATGCGTTAAGCGTTATGCGTTATGCGTTATGCGTTATGCGTTATGCGTTATGCGTTATGCGTTATGCGTTATGCGTTATGCGTTATGCGTTATGCGTTATGCGTGATCCGTTATGCGTGATCCGTTATGCGTTAGGCGTTATACTTTATGCGTGATGCGTTATGCTTTATGCGTTATGCGATATGCGTGATGCGTTATGCTTTATGCGTTATGCGTTATGAGTTATGCGTTATGCGTTATGCGTTATGCGTTATGCGTTATGCGTTATGCGTTATGCTTTATGCGTTATGCTTTATGCGTTATGCGTGATCCGTTATGCGTTAGGCGTTATGCGTTTTGCGGTATTCGTTATGCGTTGTGCATTATGCGTTATGCGTTATACGTTTGCGTTATGCGTTATGCGTTATGCGTTATGCGTTATGCTTTATGCGTTATGCGTTTTGCGTTATGCGTTATGCGTTATGCGTTATGCGTTATGCGTTATGCGTTATGCGTTATGCGTTATGCGTTATGCGTTATGCGTTATGCGTTATGCGTTATGCGTTATGCATTATGCGTTGTGCGTTATACGTTTGCGTTATGCGTTATGGGTTATGTGTTATGCGTTATGCTTTATGCGTTATGCGTGATCCGTTATGCGTTAGGCGTTATGCTTTTTGCGGTATTCGTTAATCGTTATGCATTATGCGTTATGCGTTATGCGTTAGGCGTTATGCGTTTTGCGGTATTCGTTATGCGTTATGTGTTATGCGTTATGCTTTATGCGTTATGCGTTATGCGTTAGTTGTTATGCGTTTTGCGGTATTCGTTATGCGTTGTGGATTATGCGTTATGCGTTAGGCGTTGTTCGTTATGCATTATGCATTGTGCGTTATACGTTTGGGTTATGCGTTATGCGTTATGCGTTATGCGTTATGCATTATGCGTTAGGCGTTGTTCGTTATGCGTTATGCATTGTGCGTTATACGTTTGCGTTATGCGTTATGCGTTATGCTTTATGCGTTATGCGTGATGGGTGATGCGTTGTGCTTTATGCATTATGCGTTATGCGTTGTTCGTTATGCGTTATGCGATGTGCGTTATACGTTTGCGTTATGCGTTATGCGTTATGCGTTATGCTTTATGCGTTATGCGTTATGCGTTTTGCGTTATACGTTATGCTTTATGCGTTGTGCGTTATACGTTTGCGTTATGCGTTATGCGTTATGCGTTATGCGTTATGCGTTATGTGTTATGCGTTACGCGTTATGCGTTACGCGTTATGCGTTATGCTTTATGCGTTATGCGTTTTGCTTTATGCGTTATGCTTTATGCGTTATGCGTTATGCGTTTTGCGTTATACGTTATGCTTTATGCGTTGTGCGTTATACGTTTGCGTTATGCGTTATGCGTTATGCGTTATGCGTTATGCGTTATGTGTTATGCGTTACGCGTTATGCGTTACGCGTTATGCGTTATGCTTTATGCGTTATGCGTTTTGCTTTATGCGTTATGCGTTATGCGTTATGCGGTATGCGTTATGCGTTGTTCGTTATGCGTTATGCATTGTGCGTTATACGTTTGCGTTATGCGTTATGCGTTATGCTTTATGCGTTATGCGTTATGGGTGATGCGTTGTGCTTTATGCATTATGCGTTATGCGTTGTTCGTTATGCGTTATGCGATGTGCGTTATACGTTTGCGTTATGCGTTATGCGTTACGCGTTATGCGTTATGCTTTATGCGTTATGCGTTTTGCTTTATGCGTTATGCGTTATGCGTTATGCGGTATGCGTTATGCGTTATGCGTTATGTGTTATGCGTTATGCTTTATGCGTTATGCGTGATCCGTTATGCGTTTTGCGGTATTCGTTATGCGTTATGTGTTATGCGTTATGCTTTATGCGTTATGCGTTAGGCGTTATGCGTTTTGCGGTATTCGTTATGCGTTATGCGTTATGCGTTATGCGTTATGCTTTATGCTTTATGCTTTATGCGTTATGCGTTATGCGTTATACGGTATGTGTTATGCGTTATGCGTTATGCGTTACGCGTTATGCGTTATGCTTTATGCGTTATGCGTTATGCGTTTTGCTTTATGCGTTATGCGTTATGCGTTATTCGGTATGCGTTATGCGTTATGCGTTACGCGTTATGCGTTACGCGTTATGCGTTATGCTTTATGCGTTATGCGTTATGCGTTTTGCGTTATACGTTATGCTTTATGCGTTGTGCGTTATACGTTTGCGTTATGCGTTATGCGTTATGCGTTATGCGTTATGCGTTATGTGTTATGCGTTACGCGTTATGCGTTACGCGTTATGCGTTATGCTTTATGCGTTATGCGTTTTGCTTTATGCGTTATGCGTTATGCGTTATGCGGTATGCGTTATGCGTTATGCGTTATGTGTTATGCGTTATGCTTTATGCGTTATGCGTGATCCGTTATGCGTTTTGCGGTATTCGTTATGCGTTATGTGTTATGCGTTATGCTTTATGCGTTATGCGTTAGGCGTTATGCGTTTTGCGGTATTCGTTATGCGTTATGCGTTATGCGTTATGCGTTAAGCGTTATGCGTTATGCGTTATGCGTTATACGTTATCCTTAATGCGTTGTGCGTTATACGTTTGCGTTATGCGTTATGCGTTATGCGTTTTGCGGTATTCGTTATGCGTTATGTGTTATGCGTTATGCTTTATGCGTTATGCGTTAGGCGTTATGCGTTTTGCGGTATTCGTTATGCGTTATGCGTTATGCGTTATGCGTTAAGCGTTATGTTTTATGCGTTATGCGTTATGCGTTATGCGTTTTGCGGTATTCGTTATGCGTTGTGCATTATGCGTTATGCGTTATACGTTATGCTTTATGCGTGATGCGTTATGCTTTATGCGTTATGCGATATGCGTGATGCGTTATGCGTTATGCGTTATGCGTTATACGTTATGCGTTATGCGTTATGCGTTATGCTTTATGCGTTTTGCTTAATGCGTTATGCGTTATGCTTTATGCGTTATGCGTTATGCATTATGCGTTATGCGTTATGCTTTATGCGTAATGCGTGATCCGTTATGCGTTAGGCGTTTTGCGGTATTCGTTATGCGTTTTGCATTATGCGTTATACGTTTGCGTTATGCGTTATGCGTTATGCTTTATTCGTTATGCGTTATGCGTTATGCGTTATGCGTTATGCGTTATGCGTTATGCATTATGCGTTAGGCGTTGTTCGTTATGCATTATGCGTTGTGCGTAATACGTTTGCGTTATGCGTTATGCGTTATGTGTTATGCGTTATGCGTTATGCGTTATGAGTTATGCTTTATGCGTTATGCGTTATGCGTTATGCGTTATGAGTTATACGTTATGCGCTATGCGTTATGCGTTGTGGGTTATGAGTTATACGTTATACGTTATGCGTTATGCGTTATGCGTTATGCGTTATGCGTTATGCGTTATGCGTTATGCGTTATGCGTTATGCGATATGCGTGATGCGTTATGCTTTATGCGTTATGCGTTATGAGTTACACGTTATGCGTTATGCGTTGTGGGTTATGAGTTATATGTTATGCGTTTTGCGTTATGCGTTATGCGTTATGAGTTACACGTTATGCGTTATGCGTTATGCGTTGTGGGTTATGAGTTATACGTTATGCGTTTTGCGTTATGCGTTATGCGTTATGCGTTATGCGTTATGCGTTATGAGTTATACGTTATGCGTTATGCGTTATGCGTCATGCGTTATGCGTTATGCGTTATGCGTTATGCGTTATGCGATATGCGTGATGCGTTATGCTTTATGCGTTATGCGTTACACGTTATGCGTTATGCGTTATGCGTTATGCGTTATGCGTTATGCGTTATGCGTTATGCGTTATGCGTTATGCGTTATGCGTTATGCGTTATGCGTTATGCTTTATGCGTTATGCGTTATGCGTTATGCGTTATGCGTTAGGCGTTATGCGTTATGCGTTATGCGTTATACGTTATGCTTTATGCGTTGTGCGTTATACGTTTGCGTTATGCGTTATGCGTTATGCGTTATGCGTTATGCGTTATGCGTTATGCGTTATGCGTTATGCGTTATGCGTTATGCGTTATGCGTTATGCGTTATGCTTTATTCGTTATGCGTTATCCGTTATGCGTTAGGCGTTATGCTTTATGCGTTATGCGTTATGCGTTATGCGTTATGCGTTATGCGTTATGCGTTATGCGTTATACGTTATGCTTTTTGCGTTGTGCGTTATACGTTTGCGTTATTCGTTATGCGTTATGCGTTATGAGTTATGCTTTATGCGTTATGCGTTATGCGTTATGAGTTATACGTTATGCGCTATGCGTTATGCGTTGTGGGTTATGAGTTATACGTTATACGTTATGCGTTATGCGTTATGCGTTATGCGTTATGCGTTATGCGTTATGCGTTATGCGTTATGCGTTATGCGATATGCGTGATGCGTTATGCTTTATGCGTTATGCGTTATGAGTTACACGTTATGCGTTATGCGTTATGCGTTGTGGGTTATGAGTTATATGTTATGCGTTTTGCGTTATGCGTTATGCGTTATGAGTTACACGTTATGCGTTATGCGTTATGCGTTGTGGGTTATGAGTTATACGTTATGCGTTTTGCGTTATGCGTTATGCGTTATGCGTTATGCGTTATGCGTTATGAGTTATACGTTATGCGTTATGCGTTATGCGTCATGCGTTATGCGTTATGCGTTATGCGTTATGCGTTATGCGTTATGCGATATGCGTGATGCGTTATGCTTTATGCGTTATGCGTTATGAGTTACACGTTATGCGTTATGCGTTATGCGTTATGCGTTATGCGTTATGCGTTATGCGTTATGCGTTATGCGTTATGCGTTATGCGTTATGCGTTATGCGTTATGCGTTATGCGTTATGCTTTATGCGTTATGCGTTATGCGTTATGCGTTATGCGTTATGCGTTATGCGTTAGGCGTTATGCGTTATGCGTTATGCGTTATACGTTATGCTTTATGCGTTGTGCGTTATACGTTTGCGTTATGCGTTATGGTTATGCGTTATGCGTTATGCGTTATGCGTTATGCGTTATGCGTTATGCGTTATGCGTTATGCGTTATGCGTTATGCTTTATTCGTTATGCGTTATGCGTTATGCGTTATGCGTTATGCGTTATGCGTTATGCGTTATGCGTTATGCGTTATGCGTTATGCGTTATGCTTTATGCGTTATGCGTTATGCGTTTTGCTTTATGCGTTATGCGTTATGCGTTATGCGTTATGCGTTATGCGGTATGCGTTATGCGTTATGCGTTATGTTTTATGCGTTATGCTTTATGCGTTATGCGTGATCCGTTATGCGTTCGTTATGCGTTTTGTGGTATTCGTTATGCGTTATGTGTTATGCGTTATACGTTATGCTTTATGCGTTGTGCGTTATACGTTTGCGTTATGCGTTATGCGTTATGCGTTATACGTTATGCGTTATGCGTTATGCGTTATGCTTTATGCGTTTTGCTTAATGCGTTATGCGTTATGCGTTATGCGTTATGCTTTATGCGTTATGCGTTATGCGTTTTGCTTTATGCGTTATGCGTTATGCGTTATGCGTTATGCTTTATGCGTTATGCGTTATGCGTTATGCGTTATGCGTTATGCGTTATGCATTATGCGTTAGGCGTTGTTCGTTATGCGTTATGCATTGTGCGTTATACGTTTGCGTTATGCGTTATGCGTTATGTGTTATGCGTTATGCTTTATGCGTTATGCGTTATACGTTATGCTTTATGCGTTGTGCGTTATACGTTTGCGTTATTCGTTATGCGTTATGCGTTATGCGTTATGCGCTATGCGTTTTGCGGTATTCGTTATGCGTTATGTGTTATGCGTTATGCTTTATGCGTTATGCGTTAGGCGTTATGCGTTTTGCGGTATTCGTTATGCGTTATGCGTTATGCGTTAAGCGTTATGCGTTATGCGTTATGCGTTATGCGTTATGCGTTATGCGTTATGCGTTTTGCGGTATTCGTTATGCGTTGTGCATTATGCGTTATGCGTTATACGTTATGCTTTATGCGTGATGCGTTATGCTTTATGCGTTATGCGATATGCGTGATGCGTTATGCTTTATGCGTTATGCGTTTTGAGTTATACGTTATGCGTTATGCGTTATGCGTTATGCGTTATGCGTTATGCGTTATGCGTTATGCGTTATGCGTTATGCGTTATGCGTTATGCGTTATGCGATATGCGTGATGCGTTATGCTTTATGCGTTATGCGTTATGAGTTATACGTTATGCGTTATGCGTTATGCGTTGTGGGTTATGAGTTATACGTTATGCGTTTTGCGTTATGCGTTATGCGTTATGCGTTATGCGTTATGCGATATACGTTATGCTTTATGCGTGTTGCGTTATGCTTTATGCGTTATGCGTTATGCGTTATGCGTTATGCGTTATGCGTTATGCGTTGTGGGTTATGAGTTATATGTTATGCGTTTTGCGTTATGCGTTATGCGTTATGAGTTACACGTTATGCGTTATGCGTTATGCGTTGTGGGTTATGAGTTATACGTTATGCGTTTTGCGTTATGCGTTATGCGTTATGCGTTATGCGTTATGAGTTATACGTTATGCGTTATGCGTTATGCGTCATGCGTTATGCGTTATGCGTTATGCGTTATGCGTTATGCGATATGCGTGATGCGTTATGCTTTATGCGTTATGCGTTATGAGTTACACGTTATGCGTTATGCGTTATGCGTTATGCATTATGCGTTATGCGTTATGCGTTATGCGTTATGCGTTATGCGTTATGCGTTATGCGTTATGCGTTATGCGTTATGCTTTATGCGTTATGCGTTATGCGTTATGCGTTATGCGTTATGCGTTATGCGTTAGGCGTTATGCGTTATGCGTTATGCGTTATACGTTATGCTTTATGCGTTGTGCGTTATACGTTTGCGTTATGCGTTATGCGTTATGCGTTATGCGTTATGCGTTATGCGTTATGCGTTATGCGTTATGCTTTATTCGTTATGCGTTATCCGTTATGCGTTAGGCGTTATGCGATTTGCGTTATACGTTATGCTTTATGCGTTGTGCGTTATACGTTTGCGTTATGCGTTATGCGTTATGTGTTATGCGTTATGCTTTATGCGTTATGCGTTATACGTTATACGTTATGCTTTATGCGTTGTGCGTTATACGTTTGCGTTATTCGTTATGCGTTATGCGTTATGCGTTATGCGTTATGCGTTATGCGTTATGCGTTATGCGTTATGCGTTATGTGTTATGCGTTATGCTTTATGCGTTATGCGTGATCCGTTATGCGTTAGGCGTTATGCGTTTTGCGGTATTCGTTATGCGTTATGTGTTATGCGTTATGCTTTATGCGTTATGCGTTAGTTGTTATGCGTTTTGCGGTATTCGTTATGCGTTGTGGATTATGCGTTATGCGTTAGGCGTTGTTCGTTATGCGTTATGCATTGTGCGTTATACGTTTGCGTTATGCGTTATGCGTTATGCGTTATGCGTTATGCGTTATGCGTTATGCGTTATGCGTTATGCATTATGCGTTAGGCGTTGTTCGTTATGCGTTATGCATTGTGCGTTATACGTTTGCGTTATGCGTTATGCGTTATGCTTTATGCGTTATGCGTTATGGGTTATGCGTTATGCGTTATGCTTTATGCGTGATGCGTTATGCTTTATGCGTTATGCGTTATGCGTTATGCGTTATGCGTTTTGCGTTATGCGTTATGCGTTATGAGTTATGCGTTATGCGTTATGCGTTATGCGTTATGCGTTATGCGTTATGCGTTATGCGTTATGCGTTATGCGTTATGCGTTATGCGTTATGCGTTATGCGTTATGCGTTATGCGTTATGCGTTATGCGTTATGCGTTATGCGTTATGCTTTATGCGTTATGCGTTATGCGTTTTGCTTTATGCGTTATGCGTTATGCGTTATGCGGTATGCGGTATGCGTTATGCGTTATGCGTTATGTGTTATGCGTTATGCTTTATGCGTTATGCGTGATCCGTTATGCGTTCGTTATGCGTTTTGCGGTATTCGTTATGCGTTATGTGTTATGCGTTATACGTTATGCTTTATGCGTTGTGCGTTATACGTTTGCGTTATGCGTTATGCGTTATGCGTTATACGTTATGCGTTATGCGTTATGCGTTATGCTTTATGCGTTCTGCTTAATGCGTTATGCGTTATGCGTTATGCGTTATGCTTTATGCGTTATGCGTTATGCGTTTTGCTTTATGCGTTATGCGTTATGCGTTATGCTTTATGCGTTATGCGTTATGCGTTATGCGTTATGCGTTATGCGTTATGCGTTATGCATTATGCGTTAGGCGTTGTTCGTTATGCGTTATGCATTGTGCGTTATACGTTTGCGTTATGCGTTATGCGTTATGTGTTATGCGTTATGCTTTATGCGTTATGCGTTATACGTTATGCTTTATGCGTTGTGCGTTATACGTTTGCGTTATTCGTTATGCGTTATGCGTTATGCGTTATGCGCTATGCGTTTTGCGGTATTCGTTATGCGTTATGTGTTATGCGTTATGCGTTATGCGTTATGCGTTATGCGTTATGCGTTATGCGTTATGCGATATGCGTGATGCGTTATGCGTTATGCGTTATGCGTTATGCGTTATGCGTTATGCGTTATGCGTTATGCGTTATGCGTTACGCGTTATGCGTTACGCGTTAGGCGTTATGCTTTATGCGTTATGCGTTATGCGTTATGCGTTATGCGTTATGCGTTATGCGTTATGCGTTATGCGTTATGCGTTACGCGTTATGCGTTACGCGTTGTGCGTTACGCGTTATGCGTTATGCGTTATGCGTTTTGCTTTATGCGTTATGCGTTATGCGTTATGCGTTATGCGTTATGCGTTATGCGTTATGCGTTATGCGTTATGCGTTATGCGTTATGCGTTATGCGTTATGCGTTATGCGTTAAGCGTTATGTGTTATGCGTTATGCTTTATGCGTAATGCGTGATCCGTTATGCGTTAGGCGTTTTGCGGTATTCGTTATGCGTTGTGCATTATGCGTTATGCGTTATACGTTTGCGTTATGCGTTATGCGTTATGCTTTATGCGATATGCGTTATGCGTTATGCGTTATGCGTTATGCGTTATGCGTTATGCGTTATGCGTTATGCGTTATGCGTTACGCGTTGTGCGTTACGCGTTATGCGTTATGCTTTATGCGTTATGCGTTATGCGTTTTGCTTTGTGCGTTATGCGTTATGCGTTATGCGTTATGCGGTATGCGTTATGCGTTATGCTTTATGCGTTATGCGTTATACGTTATGCTTTATGCGTTGTGCGTTATACGTTTGCGTTATGCGTTATGAGTTATACGTTATGCGTTATGCGTTATGCGTTGTGGGTTATGAGTTATACGTTATGCGTTTTGCGTTATGCGTTATGCGTTATGCGTTATGCGTTATACGTTATGCTTTATGCGTGTTGCGTTATGCTTTATGCGTTATGCGTTACGCGTTATGCGTTACGCGTTGTGCGTTACGCGTTATGCGTTATGCGTTATGCGTTTTGCTTTATGCGTTATGCGTTTTGCTTTATGCGTTATGCGTTATGCGTTATGCGTTATGCGTTATGCGTTATGCGTTATGCGTTATGCGTTATGCGTTATGCGTTATGCGTTATGCGTTATGCGTTATGCGTTAAGCGTTATGTGTTATGCGTTATGCTTTATGCGTAATGCGTGATCCGTTATGCGTTAGGCGTTTTGCGGTATTCGTTATGCGTTGTGCATTATGCGTTATGCGTTATACGTTTGCGTTATGCGTTATGCGTTATGCTTTATGCGATATGCGTTATGCGTTATGCGTTATGCGTTATGCGTTATGCGTTATGCGTTATGCGTTATGCGTTATGCGTTATGCGTTATGCGTTATGCGTTACGCGTTGTGCGTTACGCGTTATGCGTTATGCTTTATGCGTTATGCGTTATGCGTTTTGCTTTATGCGTTATGCGTTATGCGTTATGCGTTATGCGGTATGCGTTATGCGTTATGCTTTATGCGTTATGCGTTATACGTTATGCTTTATGCGTTGTGCGTTATACGTTTGCGTTATTCGTTATGCGTTATGCGTTATGCGTTATGCGTTATGCGTTATGTGTTATGCGTTACGCGTTATGCGTTACGCGTTATGCGTTATGCTTTATGCGTTATGCGTTGTGCGTTTTGCTTTATGCGTTATGCGTTATGCGTTATGCGGTATGCGTTATGCGTTATGCGTTATGTGTTATGCGTTATGCTTTATGCGTTATGTGTGATCCGTTATGCGTTAGGCGTTATGCGTTTTGCGGTATTCGTTATGCATTATGTGTTATGCGTTATGCTTTATGCATTATGCGTTAGGCGTTATGCGTTTTGCGGTATTCGTTATGCGTTATGCGTTATGCGTTAAGCGTTATGCGTTATGCGTTATGCGTTATACGTTATGCTTTATGCGTTGTGCGTTATACGTTTGCGTTATGCGTTATGCGTTATGCGTTATGCGTTTTGCGGTATTCGTTATGCGTTATGTGTTATGCGTTATGCTTTATGCGTTATGCGTTAGGCGTTATGCGTTTTGCGGTATTCGTTATGCGTTATGCGTTATGCGTTATGCGTTAAGCGTTATGCGTTATGCGTTATGCGTTATGCGTTATGCGTTATGCGTTTTGCGGTATTCGTTATGCGTTGTGCAATATGCGTTATGCGTTATGCGTTATGCTTTATGCGTGATGCGTTATGCTTTATGCGTTATGCGATATGCGTGATGCGTTATGCTTTATGCGTTATGCGTTATGAGTTATACGTTATGCGTTATGCGTTATGCGTTATGCGTTATGCGTTATGCGTTATGCGTTATGCGTTATGCGTTATGCGTTATGCGTTATGCGTTATGCGATATGCGTGATGCGTTATGCTTTATGCGTTATGCGTTATGAGTTATACGTTATGCGTTATGCGTTATGCGTTGTGGGTTATGAGTTATACGTTATGCGTTTTGCGTTATGCGTTATGCGTTATGCGTTATACGTTATGCTTTATGCGTGTTGCGTTATGCTTTATGCGTTATGCGTTATGCGTTATGCGTTATGCGTTATGCGTTATGCGATATGCGTGATGCGTTATGCGTTATGCGTTATGCGTTATGCGTTATGCGTTATGCGTTATGCGTTATGCGTTATGCGTTACGCGTTATGCGTTACGCGTTATGCGTTATGCTTTATGCGTTATGCGTTATGCGTTTTGCTTTATGCGTTATGCGTTATGCGTTATGCGTTATGCGTTATGCGTTGTGGGTTATGAGTTATACGTTATGCGTTATGCGTTATGCGTTATGCGTTATGCGTTATGCGTTATGCGTTATGCGTTATGCGTTATGCGTTATGCGTTAAGCGTTATGCGTTATGCGTTATGCGTTATGCGTTATACGTTATGCTTTATGCGTTGTGCGTTATACGTTTGCGTTATGCGTTATGCGTTATGCGTTATACGTTATGCGTTATGCGTTATGCGTTATGCTTTATGCGTTTTGTTTAATGCGTTATGCGTTATACTTTATGCGTTATGCGTTATGCGTTATGCGTTATGCGTTATGCTTTATGCGTAATGCGTGATCCGTTATGCGTTAGGCGTTTTGCGGTATTCGTTTTGCGTTGTGCATTATGCGTTATGCGTTATACGTTATGCTTTATGCGTTATGCGTTATGCTTTATGCGTTATGCGTTATGCGTTATGCGTTATGCGTTGTGGGTTATGAGTTATGCGTTATGCTTTATGCTTTATGCGTTATGCGTTATGAGTTATACGTTATGCGCTATGCGTTATGCGTTGTGGGTTATGAGTTATACGTTATGCGTTATGCGTTATGCGTTATGCGTTATGCGTTATGCGTTATGCGTCATGCGTTATGCGTTATGCGTTATGCGATATGCGTGATGCGTTATGCTTTATGCGTTATGCGTTATGAGTTACACGTTATGCGCTATGCGTTATGCGTTGTGGGTTATGAGTTATACGTTATGCGTTATGCGTTATGCGTTATGCGTTATGCGTTATGCGTTATGCGTTATGCGTTATGCGTTATGCGTTATGAGTTACACGTTATGCGTTATGCGTTATGCGTTGTGGGTTATGAGTTATACGTTATGGGTTTTGCGTTATGCGTTATGCGTTATGCGTTATGCGTTATGCGTTATGAGTTATACGTTATGCGTTATGTGTTATGCGTTATGCGTTATGCGTTATGCGTTATGCGATATGCGTTATGCGTTATGCGTTATGCGATATGCGTGATGCGTTATGCTTTATGCGTTATGCGTTATGCGTTATGCGTTATGCGTTATGCGTTATGCTTTATGCGTAATGCGTGATCCGTTATGCGTTAGGCGTTTTGCGGTATTCGTTTTGCGTTGTGCATTATGCGTTATGCGTTATACGTTATGCTTTATGCGTTATGCGTTATGCTTTATGCGTTATGCGTTATGCGTTATGCGTTATGCGTTGTGGGTTATGAGTTATGCGTTATGCTTTATGCTTTATGCGTTATGCGTTATGAGTTATACGTTATGCGCTATGCGTTATGCGTTGTGGGTTATGAGTTATACGTTATGCGTTATGCGTTATGCGTTATGCGTTATGCGTTATGCGTTATGCGTTATGCGTTATGCGTTATGCGTTATGCGTTATGCGATATGCGTGATGCGTTATGCTTTATGCGTTATGCGTTATGAGTTACACGTTATGCGCTATGCGTTATGCGTTGTGGGTTATGAGTTATACGTTATGCGTTATGCGTTATGCGTTATGCGTTATGCGTTATGCGTTATGCGTTATGCGTTATGCGTTATGCGTTATGAGTTACACGTTATGCGTTATGCGTTATGCGTTGTGGGTTATGAGTTATACGTTATGGGTTTTGCGTTATGCGTTATGCGTTATGCGTTATGCGTTATGCGTTATGCGTTATGCGTTATGAGTTATACGTTATGCGTTATGTGTTATGCGTTATGCGTTATGCGTTATGCGTTATGCGTTATGCGTTATGCGTTATGCGTTATGCGATATGCGTGATGCGTTATGCTTTATGCGTTATGCGTTATGAGTTACACGTTATGCGTTATGCGTTATGCGTTATGCGTTATGCGTTATGCGTTATGCGTTATGCGTTATGCGTTATGCGTTATGCGTTATACGTTATGCTTTATGCGTGTTGCGTTATGCTTTATGCGTTATGCGTTATGCGTTATGCGTTATGCGTTATGCGTTATGCGATATGCGTGATGCGTTATGCGTTATGCGTTATGCGTTATGCGTTATGCGTTATGCGTTACGCGTTATGCGTTATGCTTTATGCGTTATGCGTTATGCGTTTTGCTTTATGCGTTATGCGTTATGCGTTATGCGTTATGCGTTATGCGTTATGCGTTGTGGGTTATGAGTTATACGTTATGCGTTATGCGTTATGCGTTATGCGTTATGCGTTATGCGTTATGCGTTATGCGTTATGCGTTATGCGTTATGCGTTAAGCGTTATGCGTTATGCGTTATGCGTTATGCGTTATACGTTATGCTTTATGCGTTGTGCGTTATACGTTTGCGCTATGCGTTATGCGTTGTGGGTTATGAGTTATACGTTATGCGTTATGAGTTACACGTTATGCGTTATGCGTTATGCGTTGTGGGTTATGAGTTATACGTTATGGGTTTTGCGTTATGCGTTATGCGTTATGCGTTATGCGTTATGCGTTATGCGTTATGCGTTATGCGTTATGAGTTATACGTTATGCGTTATGTGTTATGCGTTATGCGTTATGCGTTATGCGTTATGCGTTATGCGTTATGCGTTATGCGTTATGCGATATGCGTGATGCGTTATGCTTTATGCGTTATGCGTTATGAGTTACACGTTATGCGTTATGCGTTATGCGTTATGCGTTATGCGTTATGCGTTATGCGTTATGCGTTATGCGTTATGCGTTATGCGTTATGCGTTATACGTTATGCTTTATGCGTGTTGCGTTATGCTTTATGCGTTATGCGTTATGCGTTATGCGTTATGCGTTATGCGTTATGCGATATGCGTGATGCGTTATGCGTTATGCGTTATGCGTTATGCGTTATGCGTTATGCGTTACGCGTTATGCGTTATGCTTTATGCGTTATGCGTTATGCGTTTTGCTTTATGCGTTATGCGTTATGCGTTATGCGTTATGCGTTATGCGTTATGCGTTATGCGTTATGCGTTGTGGGTTATGAGTTATACGTTATGCGTTATGCGTTATGCGTTATGCGTTATGCGTTATGCGTTATGCGTTATGCGTTATGCGTTATGCGTTAAGCGTTATGCGTTATGCGTTATGCGTTATGCGTTATACGTTATGCTTTATGCGTTGTGCGTTATACGTTTGCGTTATGCGTTATGCGTTATACGTTATGCGTTATGCGTTATGCGTTATGCTTTATGCGTTTTGTTTAATGCGTTATACGTTATGCTTTATGCGTTATGCGTTATGCTTTATGCGTTATGCGTTATGCGTTATGCGTTATGCGATGTGGGTTATGAGTTATGCGTTATGCTTTATGCTTTATGCGTTATGCGTTATGAGTTATACGTTATGCGCTATGCGTTATGCGTTGTGGGTTATGAGTTATACGTTATGCGTTATGCGTTATGCGTTATGCGTTATGCGTTATGCGTTATGCGTTATGCGTTATGCGTTATGCGATATGCGTGATGCGTTATGCTTTATGCGTTATGCGTTGTGGGTTATGAGTTATGCGTTATGCTTTATGCTTTATGCGTTATGCGTTATGAGTTATACGTTATGCGCTATGCGTTATGCGTTGTGGGTTATGAGTTATACGTTATGCGTTATGCGTTATGCGTTATGCGTTATGCGTTATGCGTTATGCGTTATGCGTTATGCGATATGCGTGATGCGTTATGCTTTATGCGTTATGCGTTATGAGTTACACGTTATGCGTTATGCGTTATGCGTTGTGGGTTATGAGTTATACGTTATGCGTTTTGCGTTATGCGTTATGAGTTACACGTTATGCGTTATGCGTTATGCGTTGTGGGTTATGAGTTATACGTTATGGGTTTTGCGTTATGCGTTATGCGTTATGCGTTATGCGTTATGCGTTATGCGTTATGAGTTATACGTTATGCGTTATGCGTTATGCGTTATGCGTTATGCGTTATGCGTTATGCGTTATGCGTTATGCGTTATGCGATATGCGTGATGCGTTATGCTTTATGCGTTATGCGTTATGAGTTACACGTTATGCGTTATGCGTTATGCGTTATGCGTTATGCGTTATGCGTTATGCGTTATGCGTTATGCGTTATGCGTTATGCGTTATGCGTTATGCGTTTTGCGTTATGCGTTATGCGTTGTGGGTTATGAGTTATACGTTATGCGTTATGCGTTATGCGTTATGCGTTATGCGTTATGCGTTATGCGTTATGCGTTATGCGTTATGCGTTATGCGTTATGCGTTATGCGTTAAGCGTTATGCGTTATGCGTTATGCGTTATGCGTTATACGTTATGCTTTATGCGTTGTGCGTTATACGTTTGCGTTATGCGTTATGCGTTATGCGTTATACGTTATGCGTTATGCGTTATGCGTTATGCTTTATGCGTTTTGTTTAATGCGTTATACGTTATGCTTTATGCGTTATGCGTTATGCTTTATGCGTTATGCGTTATGCGTTATGCGTTATGCGTTATGAGTTATACGTTATGCGTTATGTGTTATGCGTTATGCGTTATGCGTTATGCGTTATGCGTTATGCGTTATGCGTTATGCGATATGCGTGATGCGTTATGCTTTATGCGTTATGCGTTATGAGTTACACGTTATGCGTTATGCGTTATGCGTTATGCGTTATGCGTTATGCGTTATGCGTTATGCGTTATGCGTTATGCGTTATGCGTTATGCGTTATGCGTTATGCGTTATGCGTTATGCTTTATGCGTTATGCGTTATGCGTTATGCGTTATGCGTTATGCGTTATGCGTTATGCGTTATGCGTTATGCGTTATGCGTTATGCGTTATGCGTTATGCGTTATGCGTTGTGGGTTATGAGTTATACGTTATGCGTTATGCGTTATGCGTTATGCGTTATGCGTTATGCGTTATGCGTTATGCGTTATGCGTTATGCGTTATGCGTTAAGCGTTATGCGTTATGCGTTATGCGTTATGCGTTATAAGTTATGCTTTATGCGTTGTGCGTTATACGTTTGCGTTATGCGTTATGCGTTATGCGTTATACGTTATGCGTTATGCGTTATGCGTTATGCTTTATTCGTTTTGCTTAATGCGTTATGCGTTATGCTTTATGCGTTATGCGTTATGCGTTATGCGTTATGCGTTATGCTTTATGCGTAATGCGTGATCCGTTATGCGTTAGGCGTTTTGCGGTATTCGTTATGCGTTGTGCATTATGCGTTATGCGTTATACGTTTGCGTTATGCGTTATGCGTTATGCTTTATGCGTTATGCGTTATGCGTTATGCGTTATGCGTTATGCGTTATGCATTATGCGTTAGGCGTTGTTCGTTATGCGTTATGCATTGTGCGTTATACGTTTGCGTTATGCGTTATGCGTTATGTGTTATGCGTTATGCTTTATGCGTTATGCGTTATACGTTATGCTTTATGCGTTGTGCGTTATACGTTTGCGTTATTCGTTATGCGTTATGCGTTATGCGTTATGCGTTATGCGTTATGCGTTACGCGTTATGCGTTATGCTTTATGCGTTATGCGTTATGCGTTTTGCTTTATGCGTTATGCGTTATGCGTTATGCGGTATGCGTTTTGCGGTATTCGTTTTGCGTTGTGCATTATGCGTTATGCGTTATACGTTATGCTTTATGCGTGATGCGTCATGCTTTATGCGTTATGCGTTATGCGTTATGCGTTGTGGGTTATGAGTTATGCGTTATGCGTTATGCGTTATGAGTTATACGTTATGCGCTATGCGTTATGCGTTGTGGGTTATGAGTTATACGTTATGCGTTATGCGTTATGCGTTATGCGTTATGCGTTATGCGTTATGCGTTATGCGTTATGCGATATGCGTTATGCGTTATGCTTTATGCGTTATGCGTTATGAGTTACACGTTATGCGTTATGCGTTATGCGTTGTGGGTTATGAGTTATACGTTATGCGTTTTGCGTTATGCGTTATGAGTTACACGTCATGCGTTATACGTTATGCGTTGTGGGTTATGAGTTATACGTTATGCGTTTTGCGTTATGCGTTATGCGTTATGCGTTATGCGTTATGCGTTATGAGTTATACGTTATGCGTTATGCGTTATGCGTTATGCGTTATGCGTTATGCGTTATGCGTTATGCGTTATGCGTTATGCGATATGCGTGATGCGTTATCCTTTATGCGTTATGCGTTATGAGTTACACGTTATGCGTTATGCGTTATGCGTTATGCGTTATGCGTTATGCGTTATGCGTTATGCGTTATGCGTTATGCGTTATGCGTTATGCGTTATGCGTTATGCGTTATGCGTTATGCGTTATGCGTTATGCTTTATGCGTTATGCGTTATGCGTTATGCGTTATGCGTAAACGTTATGCGTTATGCGTTATGCGTTATACGTTATGCTTTATGCGTTGTGCGTTATACGTTTGCGTTATGCGTTATGCGTTATGCGTTATGCGTTATGCGTTATGCGTTATGCGTTATGCGTTATGCGTTATGCGTTATGCTTTATTCGTTATGCGTTATCCGTTATGCGTTAGGCGTTATGCGTTTTGCGTTATACGTTATGCTTTATGCGTTGTGCGTTATACGTTTGCGTTATGCGTTATGCGTTATGTGTTATGCGTTATGCTTTATGCGTTATGCGTTATACGTTATGCTTTATGCGTTGTGCGTTATACGTTTGCGTTATTCGTTATGCGTTATGCGTTATGCGTTATGCGTTATGCGTTATGCGTTATGCGTTATGCGTTATGCGTTATGCGTTATGCGTTATGCGTTATGCGTTATGTGTTATGCGTTATGCTTTATGCGTTATGCGTGATCCGTTATGCGTTAGGCGTTATGCGTTTTGCGGTATTCGTTATGCGTTATGTGTTATGCGTTATGCTTTATGCGTTATGCGTTAGTTGTTATGCGTTTTGCGGTATTCGTTATGCGTTGTGGATTATGCGTAATGCGTTAGGCGTTGTTCGTTATGCGTTATGCATTGTGCGTTATACGCTTGCGTTATGCGTTATGCGTTATGCGTTATGCGTTATGCGTTATGCGTTATGCGTTATGCATTATGCGTTAGGCGTTGTTCGTTATGCGTTATGCATTGTGCGTTATACGTTTGCGTTATGCGTTATGCGTTATGCTTTATGCGTTATGCGTTATGGGTGATGCGTTGTGCTTTATGCATTATGCGTTATGCGTTGTTCGTTATGCGTTATGCGATGTGCGTTATACGTTTGCGTTATGCGTTATGCGTTATGCGTTATGCGTTATGCTTTATGCGTTATGCGTTATGCGTTATGCTTTATGCTTTATGCTTTATGCGTTATGCGTTATGCGTTATACGGTATGCGTTATGCGTTATGCGTTATGCGTTATGCGTTATGCGTTATGCGTTATGCGTTATGCGTTATGCGTTATGAGTTATGCGTTATGCGTTATGCGTTATGCGTTATTCGTTATGCGTTATGCGTTATGCGTTATGCGTTATGCGTTATGCGTTATGCGTTATGCGTTATGCGTTATGCGTTATGCGTTATGCGTTATGCGTTATGCGTTATGCGTTATGAGTTATGCGCTATGCGTTATGCGTTATGCGTTATGCGTTATGCGTTATGCGTTATGCGTTATGCTTTATGCGTTATGCGTTTTGCTTTTTGCTTTATGCGTTATGCGTTGTGCGTTATGCGGTATGCGTTATGCGTTATGCGTTATGTGTTATGCGTTATGCTTTATGCGTTATGCGTGATCCGTTATGCGTTAGGCGTTATGCGTTTTGCGGTATTCGTTATGCGTTATGTGTTATGCGTTATGCTTTATGCGTTATGCGTTAGTTGTTATGCGTTTTGCGGTATTCGTTATGCGTTGTGGATTATGCGTTATGCGTTAGGCGATGTTCGTTATGCGTTATGCATTGTGCGTTATACGTTTGCGTTATGCGTTATGCGTTATGCGTTATGCGTTATGCGTTATGCGTTATGCGTTATGCGTTATGCGTTATGCGTTATGCGTTATGCGTTACGCGTTATGCGTTACGCGTTATGCGTTATGCTTTATGCGTTATGCGTTATGCGTTTTGCTTTATGCGTTATGCGTTATGCGTTATGCGTTATGCGTTATGCGTTGTGGGTTATGAGTTATACGTTATGCGTTATGCGTTATGCGTTATGCGTTATGCGTTATGCGTTATGCGTTATGCGTTATGCGTTATGCGTTATGCGTTATGCGTTAAGCGTTATGCGTTATGCGTTATGCGTTATGCGATATACGTTATGCATTATGCGTTGTGCGTTATACGTTTGCGTTATGCGTTATGCGTTATGCGTTATACGTTATGCGTTATGCGTTATGCGTTATGCTTTATGCGTTTTGTTTAATGCGTTATGCGTTATACTTTATGCGTTATGCGTTATGCGTTATGCGTTATGCGTTATGCGTTATGCTTTATGCGTAATGCGTGATCCGTTATGCGTTAGGCGTTTTGCGGTATTCGTTTTGCGTTGTGCATTATGCGTTATGCGTTATACGTTATGCTTTATGCGTTATGCGTTATGCTTTATGCGTTATGCGTTATGCGTTATGCGTTATGCGTTGTGGGTTATGAGTTATGCGTTATGCTTTATGCTTTATGCGTTATGCGTTATGAGTTATACGTTATGCGCTATGCGTTATGCGTTGTGGGTTATGAGTTATACGTTATGCGTTATGCGTTATGCGTTATGCGTTATGCGTTATGCGTTATGCGTTATGCGTTATGCGATATGCGTGATGCGTTATGCTTTATGCGTTATGCGTTATGAGTTACACGTTATGCGCTATGCGTTATGCGTTGTGGGTTATGAGTTATACGTTATGCGTTATGCGTTATGCGTTATGCGTTATGCGTTATGCGTTATGCGTTATGCGTTATGCGTTATGAGTTACACGTTATGCGTTATGCGTTATGCGTTGTGGGTTATGAGTTATACGTTATGGGTTTTGCGTTATGCGTTATGCGTTATGCGTTATGCGTTATGCGTTATGCGTTATGCGTTATGAGTTATACGTTATGCGTTATGTGTTATGCGTTATGCGTTATGCGTTATGCGTTATGCGTTATGCGTTATGCGTTATGCGATATGCGTGATGCGTTATGCTTTATGCGTTATGCGTTATGAGTTACACGTTATGCGTTATGCGTTATGCGTTATGCGTTATGCGTTATGCGTTATGCGTTATGCGTTATGCGTTATGCGTTATGCGTTATGCGTTATGCGTTATACGTTATGCTTTATGCGTGTTGCGTTATGCTTTATGCGTTATGCGTTATGCGTTATGCGTTATGCGTTATGCGTTATGCGATATGCGTGATGCGTTATGCGTTATGCGTTATGCGTTATGCGTTATGCGTTACGCGTTATGCGTTATGCTTTATGCGTTATGCGTTATGCGTTATGCGTTTTGCTTTATGCGTTATGCGTTATGCGTTATGCGTTATGCGTTATGCGTTATGCGTTGTGGGTTATGAGTTATACGTTATGCGTTATGCGTTATGCGTTATGCGTTATGCGTTATGCGTTATGCGTTATGCGTTATGCGTTAAGCGTTATGCGTTATGCGTTATGCGTTATGCGTTATACGTTATGCTTTATGCGTTGTGCGTTATACGTTTGCGTTATGCGTTATGCGTTATGCGTTATACGTTATGCGTTATGCGTTATGCGTTATGCGTTATGCGTTTTGTTTAATGCGTTATACGTTATGCTTTATGCGTTATGCGTTATGCTTTATGCGTTATGCGTTATGCGTTATGCGTTATGCGTTGTGGGTTATGAGTTATGCGTTATGCTTTATGCTTTATGCGTTATGCGTTATGAGTTATACGTTATGCGCTATGCGTTATGCGTTGTGGGTTATGAGTTATACGTTATGCGTTATGCGTTATGCGTTATGCGTTATGCGTTATGCGTTATGCGTTATGCGTTATGCGTTATGCGTTATGCGTTATGCGATATGCGTGATGCGTTATGCTTTATGCGTTATGCGTTGTGGGTTATGAGTTATGCGTTATGCTTTATGCTTTATGCGTTATGCGTTATGAGTTATACGTTATGCGCTATGCGTTATGCGTTGTGGGTTATGAGTTATACGTTATGCGTTATGCGTTATGCGTTATGCGTTATGCGTTATGCGTTATGCGTTATGCGTTATGCGTTATGCGATATGCGTGATGCGTTATGCTTTATGCGTTATGCGTTATGAGTTACACGTTATGCGTTATGCGTTATGCGTTGTGGGTTATGAGTTATACGTTATGCGTTTTGCGTTATGCGTTATGAGTTACACGTTATGCGTTATGCGTTATGCGTTGTGGGTTATGAGTTATACGTTATGGGTTTTGCGTTATGCGATATGCGTTTTGCGTTATGCGTTATGCGTTATGCGTTATGAGTTATACGTTATGCGTTATGTGTTATGCTTTATGCGTTATGCGTTATGCGTTATGCGTTATGCGTTATGCGTTATGCGATATGCGTGATGCGTTATGCTTTATGCGTTATGCGTTATGAGTTACACGTTATGCGTTATGCGTTATGCGTTATGCGTTATGCGTTATGCGTTATGCGTTATGCGTTATGCGTTATGCGTTATGCGTTATGCGTTTTGCGTTATGCGTTATGCGTTGTGGGTTATGAGTTATACGTTATGCGTTATGCGTTATGCGTTATGCGTTATGCGTTATGCGTTATGCGTTATGCGTTATGCGTTATGCGTTATGCGTTAAGCGTTATGCGTTATGCGTTATGCGTTATGCGTTATACGTTATGCTTTATGCGTTGTGCGTTATACGTTTGCGTTATGCGTTATGCGTTATGCGTTATGCGTTATGCGTTATGCGTTATGCGTTATGCTTTATGCGTTTTGTTTAATGCGTTATACGTTATGCTTTATGCGTTATGCGTTATGCTTTATGCGTTATGCGTTATGCGTTATGCGTTATGCGTTGTGGGTTATGAGTTATGCGTTATGCTTTATGCTTTATGCGTTATGCGTTATGAGTTATACGTTATGCGCTATGCGTTATGCGTTGTGGGTTATGAGTTATACGTTATGCGTTATGCGTTATGCGTTATGCGTTATGCGTTATGCGTTATGCGATATGCGTGATGCGTTATGCTTTATGCGTTATGCGTTATGAGTTACATGTTATGCGTTATGCGTTATGGGTTGTGGGTTATGAGTTATACGTTATGCGTTTTGCGTTATGCGTTATGAGTTACACGTTATGCGTTATGCGTTATGCGTTGTGGGTTATGCGTTATGCGTTATGCGTTATGCGTTATACTTTATGCGTTATGCGTTATGCGTTATGCGTTATGCGTTATGCGTTAAGCGTTATGCGTTATGCGTTATGAGTTATACGTTATGCGTTATGTGTTATGCGTTATGCGTTATGCGTTATGCGTTATGCGTTATGCGTTATGCGTTATGCGATATGCGTGATGCGTTATGCTTTATGCGTTATGCGTTATGAGTTACACGTTATGCGTTATGCGTTATGCGTTATGCGTTATGCGTTATGCGTTATGCGTTATGCGTTATGCGTTATGCGTTATGCGTTATGCGTTATGCGTTATGCTTTATGCGTTATGCGTTATGCGTTATGCGTTATGCGTTAAGCGTTATGCGTTATGCGTTATGCGTTATACGTTATGCTTTATGCGTTGTGCGTTATACGTTTGCGTTATGCGTTATGCGTTATGCGTTATGCGTTATGCGTTATGCGTTATGCGTTATGCGTTATGCGTTATGCGTTATGCGTTATGCGTTATGCGTTATGCTTTATTCGTTATGCGTTATCCGTTATGCGTTAGGCGTTATGCGTTATGCGTTATGCGTTATGCGTTATGCGTTGTGGGTTATGAGTTATACGTTATGCGTTATGCGTTATGCGTTATGCGTTATGCGTTATGCGTTATGCGTTATGCGTTATGCGTTATGCGTTATGCGTTATGCGTTATGCGTTATGCTTTATGCGTTATGCGTTATGCGTTATGCGTTATGCGTTAAGCGTTATGCGTTATGCGTTATGCGTTATACGTTATGCTTTATGCGTTGTGCGTTATACGTTTGCGTTATGCGTTATGCGTTATGCGTTATGCGTTATGCGTTATGCGTTATGCGTTATGCTTTATTCGTTATGCGTTATCCGTTATGCGTTATGCGTTATGCGTTATGTGTTATGCGTTATGCTTTATGCGTTATGCGTGATCCGTTATGCGTTAGGCGTTATGCGTTTTGCGGTATTCGTTATGCGTTATGTGTTATGCGTTATGCTTTATGCGTTATGCGTTAGTTGTTATGCGTTTTGCGGTATTCGTTATGCGTTGTGGATTATGCGTAATGCGTTAGGCGTTGTTCGTTATGCGTTATGCATTGTGCGTTATACGTTTGCGTTATGCGTTATGCGTTATGCGTTATGCGTTATGCATTATGCGTTAGGCGTTGTTCGTTATGCGTTATGCATTGTGCGTTATACGTTTGCGTTATGCGTTATGCGTTATGCTTTATGCGTTATGCGTTATGGGTGATGCGTTGTGCTTTATGCATTATGCGTTATGCGTTGTTCGTTATGCGTTATGCGATGTGCGTTATACGTTTGCGTTATGCGTTATGCGTTATGCGTTATGCTTTATGCGTTATGCGTTATGCGTTATGCGTTATGCGTTATGCGTTATGCGTTATGCGTTATGAGTTATGCGTTATGCGTTATGCTTTATGCGTTATGCGTTATGCGTTTTGCTTTATGCGTTATGCGTTATGCGTTATGCGTTATGCGTTATGCGGTATGCGTTATGCGTTATGCGTTATGTGTTATGCGTTATGCTTTATGCGTTATGCGTGATCCGTTATGCGTTAGGCGTTATGCGTTTTGCGGTATTCGTTATGCGTTATGTGTTATGCGTTATGCTTTATGCGTTATGCGTTAGTTGTTATGCGTTTTGCGGTATTCGTTATGCGTTGTGGATTATGCGTTATGCGTTAGGCGTTGTTTGTTATGCGTTATGCATTGTGCGTTATACGTTTGCGTTATGCGTTATGCGTTATGCGTTATGCGTTATGCGTTATGCGTTATGCGTTATGCGTTATGCGTTATGCGTTATGCGTTATGCGTTATGCGTTATGCGTTATGCGTTATGCATTATGCGTTAGGCGTTGTTCGTTATGCGTTATGCATTGTGCGTTATACGTTTGCGTTATGCGTTATGCGTTATGCTTTATGCGTTATGCGTTATGGGTGATGCGTTGTGCTTTATGCATTATGCGTTATGCGTTGTTCGTTATGAGTTATGCGATGTGCGTTATGCGTTTGTGTTATGCGTTATGCGTTATGCGTTATGCTTTATGCGTTATGCGTTATGCGTTATGCTTTATGCTTTATGCTTTATGCGTTATGCGTTATGCGTTATACGGTATGCGTTATGCGTTATGCGTTATGCGTTATGCGTTATGCGTTATGCGTTATGCGTTATGCGTTATGCGTTATGCGTTATGCGTTATGCGTTATGCGTTATGCGTTATGCGTTATGCGTTATGCGTTATGCGTTATGCGTTATGCTTTATACGTGATGCGTTATGCTTTATGCGTTATGCGTTAAGCGTTATGCGTTATGCGTTATGCGTTATGCGTTATGCGTTATGCGTTATGCGTTATGCGTTATGCGTTATGCGTTATGCGTTATGCGTTATGCGTTATGCGTTATGCGTTATGCGTTATGCGTTATGCGTTATGCGTTATGCGTTATGCGTTATGCGTTATGCGTTATGCGTTATGCTTTATGCGTGATGCGTTATGCTTTATGCGTTATGCGTTAAGCGTTATGCGTTATGCGTTATGCGTTATGCGTTATGCGTTATGCGTTATGCGTTATGCGTTATGCGTTATGCGTTACGCGTTATGCGTTACGCGTTATGCGTTACGCGTTATGCGTTATGCGTTATGCGTTATGCGGTATGCGTTATGCGTTATGCGTTATGTGTTATGCGTTATGCTTTATGCGTTATGCGTGATCCGTTATGCGTTATGCGTTTTGCGATATTCGTTATGCGTTATGTGTTATGCGTTATGCTTTATGCGTTATGCGTTAGTTGTTATGCGTTTTGCGGTATTCGTTATGCGTTGTGGATTATGCGTTATGCGTTAGGCGTTGTTCGTTATGCGTTATGCATTGTGCGTTATACGTTTGCGTTATGCGTTATGCGTTATGCGTTATGCTTTATGCGTTATGCGTTATGCGTTATGCGTTATGCTTTATGCTTTATGCTTTATGCGTTATACGTTATGCGTTATACGGTATGCGTTATGCGTTATGCGTTATGCGTTATGCGTTATGCGTTATGCGTTATGCGTTATGCGTTATGCGTTATGCGTTATGCTTTATGCGTGATGCGTTATGCTTTATGCGTTATGCGTTAAGCGTTATGCGTTATGCGTTATGCGTTATGCGTTATGCGTTATGCGTTATGCGTTATGCGTTATGCGTTATGCGTTATGCGTTATGCGTTATGCGTTATGCGTTACGCGTTATGCGTTACGCGTTATGCGTTACGCGTTATGCGTTATTCTTTATGCGTTATGCGTTATGCGTTTTGTTTTATGCGTTATGCGTTATGCGTTATGCGTTATGCGGTATGCGTTATGCGTTATGCGTTATGTGTTATGCGTTATGCTTTATGCGTTATGCGTGATCCGTTATGCGTTAGGCGTTATGCGTTTTGCGGTATTCGTTATGCGTTATGTGTTATGCGTTATGCTTTATGCGTTATGCGTTAGTTGTTATGCGTTTTGCGGTATTCGTTATGCGTTGTGGATTATGCGTTATGCGTTAGGCGTTGTTCGTTATGCGTTATGCATTGTGCGTTATACGTTTGCGTTATGCGTTATGCGTTATGCGGTATGCTTTATGCGTTATGCGTTATGCGTTATGCGTTATGCTTTATGCTTTATGCTTTATGCGTTATGCGTTATGCGTTATACGGTATGCGTTATGCGTTATGCGTTATGCGTTATGCGTTATGCGTTATGCGTTATGCGTTATGCGTTATGCGTTATGCGTTATGCGTTATGCGTTATGCGTTATGCTTTATGCGTGATGCGTTATGCTTTATGCGTTATGCGTTAAGCGTTATGCGTTATGCGTTTTGCGTTATGCGTTATGCGTTATGCGTTATGCGTTATGCATTATGCGTTATGCGTGATCCGTTATGCGTTAGGCGTTATGCGTTTTGCGGTATTCGTTATGCGTTATGCATTATGCGTTATGCGCTATACGTTATGCTTTATGCGTGATGCGTTATGCTTTATGCGTTATGCGTTATGCGTTATGCGTTATGCGTTATGCTTTATGCGTTATGCCTTATGCGTTTTGCTTAATGCGTTATGCGTTATGCGTTATGCGTTATGCTTTATGCTTTATGCGTTATGCGTTATGCGTTATACGGTATGCGTTAGGCGTTATGCGTTATGCATTATGCGTTATGCGTTATGCGTTATGCGTTATGCGTGATCCGTTATGCGTTAGGCGTTATGCGTTTTGCGGTATTCGTTATGCGTTGTGCATTATGCGTTATGCGTTACGCGTCATGCGTTATGCGTTATACTTTATGCGTTATGCGTTATGCGTTGTGCATTATGCGTTATGCGTTACGCGTCATGCGTTATGCGTTATGCTTTATGCGTTATGCGTTATGCGTTTTGCTTTATGCGTTATGCGTTATGCGTTATACGTTATGCGTTATGCGTTATGCGTTATGCGTTATGCGTTATGCGTTAGGCGTTATGCGTTATGCGTTATGCGTTATGCGTTATGCGTTATGCGTTATGCGTTATGCGTTATGCGTTATGCGTTATGCGTTATGCGTTATGCGTTATGCGTAATGCGTTATGCGTTATGTGTTATGCGTCATGCGTTATGCGTTATGCGTTATGCATTATGCGTTAGGCGTTGTTCGTTATGCGTTATGCGTTGTGCGTTATACGTTTGCGTTATGCGTTATGCGGTATGCGTTATGCGTTATGCGTTATGCGTTATGCGTTATGCATTATGCGTTATGCGTTATGCGTTATGCGTTATGCGTTATGCGTTATGCGTTATGCGTTATGATTTATGCGTTATGCGTTATGCGTTATGCGTTATGCGTTATGCGTTATGAGTTATATGTTATGCGTTGTGCGTTATACGTTTGCATTATGCGTTATGCGTTCTGCGTTATGCTTTATGCGTTATGCGTGATACGTTATGCGTTATGCGTTATGCGTTTTGCGTTATGCGTTATGCGTTATGCGTTATGCGTTACGCGTTATGCGTTACGCGTTATGCGTTATGCTTTATGCGTTATGCGTTATGCGTTTTGCTTTATGCGTTATGCGTTATGCGTTATGCGTTATGCGTTATGCGTTATGCGTTATGCGTTAAGCGTTATGCGTTATGCGTTATGCGTTATACGTTATGCTTTATGCGTTGTGCGTTATACGTTTGCGTTATGCGTTATGCGTTATGCGTTATGCGTTATGCGTTATGCGTTATGCGTTATGCTTTATGCGTTATGCATGATCCGTTATGCGTTAGGCGTTATGCTTTATGCGTGATGTGTTATGCTTTATGCTTTATGCGTTATGCGTTGTGCGCTATGCGTTATGCGTTATGCTTTATGCGTTATGCGTTAAGCGTTATGCGTTATGCGTTATGCGTTATGCGTTATGCGTTATGCGTTATGCGTTATGCGTTATGCGTTATGCGTTATGCGTTATGCGTTATGCGTTATGCGTTATGCGTTATGCGTTATGCGTTATGCGTTATGCGTTATGCGTTATGCGTTATGCGTTATGCGTTATGCGTTATGCGTTATGCGTTATGCGTTATGCGTTATGCGTTATGCGTTATGCGTTATGCGTTATGCGTTATGCGTTATGCGTTATGCGTTATGCGTTATGCGTTATGCGTTACGCGTTATGCGTTACGCGTTACGCGTTACGCTTTATGCGTTATGCGTTAAGCGGAATGCGATATGCGTTATGTGTTATACGTTATGCTTTATGCGTTGTGCGTTATACGTTTGCGTTATGCGTTATGCGTTATGCGTTATGCGTTATGCGTTATGCATTATGCGTTATGCGTTATGCGTTAGGCGTTATGCGTTTTGCGGTATTCGTTATGCGTTATGTGTTATGCATTATGCTTTATGCGTTATGCGTTATGCGTTAGTTGTTATGCGTTTTGCGGTATTCGTTATGCGTTGTGGATTATGCGTTATGCGTTAGGCGTTGTTCGTTATGCGTTATGCATTGTGCGTTATACGTTTGCGTTATGCGTTATGCGTTATGCTTTATGCGTTATGCGTTATGGGTGATGCGTTGTGCTTTATGCATTATGCGTTATGCGTTGTTCGCTATGCGTTATGCGATGTGCGTTATACGTTTGCGTTATGCGTTATGCGTTATGCTTTATGCGTTATGCGTTATGCGTTTTGCTTTATGCGTTATGCGTTATGCGTTATGCGTTGTGGGTTATGAGTTATACGTTATGCGTTATGCGTTATGCGTTATGCGTTATGCGGTATTCGTTATGCGTTGTGCATTATGCGTTATGCGTTATACGTTTGCGTTATGCGTTATACGTTATGCTTTATGCGTTGTGCGTTATACGTTTGCGTTATTCGTTATGCGTTATGCGTTATGCGTTATGCGTTATGCGTTATGCGTTACGCGTTATGCGTTACGCGTTATGCGTTATGCTTTATGCGTTATGCGTTATGCGTTTTGCTTTATGCGTTATGCGTTATGCGTTATGCGGTATGCGTTATGCGTTATGCGTTACGCGTTATGCGTTACGCGTTATGCGTTATGCTTTATGCGTTATGCGTTATGCGTTTTGCGTTATACGTTACGCTTTATGCGTTGTGCGTTATACGTTTGCGTTATGCGTTATGCGTTATGTGTTATGCGTTATGCTTTATGCGTTATGCGTTGTACGTTATGCTTTATGCGTTGTGCGTTATACGTTTGCGTTATTCGTTATGCGTTATGCGTTATGCGCTATGCGTTATGCGTTATGCGTTATGTGTTATGCGTTACGCGTTATGCGTTACGCGTTATGCTTTATGCGTTATGCGTTATGCGTTATGCGTTATGCGTTATGCGTTATGCGTTATGCGTTATGCGTTATGCGTTATGCGTTATGCGTTATGCTTTATGCGTTATGCATGATCCGTTATGCGTTAGGCGTTATGCTTTATGCGTGATGCGTTATGCTTTATGCTTTATGCGTTATGCGTTATGCGTTATGCGTTATGCGTTATGCGTTATGCGTTATGTGTTATGCGTTATGATTTATGCGTTATGCGTTAGGTGTTATGCGTTTTGCGGTATTCGTTATGCGTTGTGGATTATGCGTTATGCGTTATACGTTATGCTTTATGCGTGATGCGTTATGCTTTATGCGTTATGCGTTAAGCGTTATGCGTTATGCGTTATGCGTTATGCGTTATGCGTTATGCGTTATGCGTTATGCGTTATGCGTTATGCGTTATGCGTGATCCGTTATGCGTTAGGCGTTATGCTTTATGCGTTATGCGTTATACGTTATGCGTTATGCATTATGCGTTAGGCGTTGTTCGTTATGCGTTATGCATTGTGCGTTATACGTTTGCGTTATGCGTTATGCGTTATGCTTTATGCGTTATGCGTTATGGGTTATGCGTTGTGCTTTATGCATTATGCGTTATGCGTTGTTCGTTATGCGTTATGCGATGTGCGTTATACGTTTGCGTTATGCGTTATGCGTTATGCGTTATGCTTTATGCGTTATGCGTGATCCGTTATGCGTTAGGCGTTATGCGTTTTGCGGTATTCGTTATGCGTTGTGCATTATGCGTTATGCGTTATACGTTTGCGTTATGCGTTATGCGTTATGCGTTATGCGTTATGCTTTATGCGTTATGCGTTTTGCGTTATGCGTTATGCGTTATGCGTTATGCGTTATGCGTTATGCGTTATGCGTTATGCGTTATGCGTTATGCGTTATGCGTTATGCGTTATGCGTTATGCGTTATGCGTTATGCGTTATGCGTTATGCGTTATGCATTATGCGTTGTGCGTTATACGTTTGCGTTATGCGTTATGGGTTATGTGTTATGCGTTATGCTTTATGCGTTATGCGTGATCCGTTATGCGTTAGGCGTTATGCTTTTTGCGGTATTCGTTAATCGTTATGCATTATGCGTTATGCGTTATGCGTTAGGCGTTATGCGTTTTGCGGTATTCGTTATGCGTTATGTGTTATGCGTTATGCTTTATGCGTTATGCGTTATGCGTTAGTTGTTATGCGTTTTGCGGTATTCGTTATGCGTTGTGGATTATGCGTTATGCGTTAGGCGTTGTTCGTTATGCGTTATGCATTGTGCGTTATACGTTTGCGTTATGCGTTATGCGTTATGCGTTATGCGTTATGCATTATGCGTTAGGCGTTGTTCGTTATGCGTTATGCATTGTGCGTTATACGTTTGCGTTATGCGTTATGCGTTATGCTTTATGCGTTATGCGTTATGCGTTTTGCTTTATGCGTTATGCGTTATGCGTTATGCGGTATGCGTTATGCGTTATGCGTTACGCGTTATGCGTTACGCGTTATGCGTTATGCTTTATGCGTTATGCGTTATGCGTTTTGCGTTATACGTTATGCTTTATGCGTTGTGCGTTATACGTTTGCGTTATGCGTTATGCGTTATGTGTTATGCGTTATGCTTTATGCGTTATGCGTTATACGTTATGCTTTATGCGTTGTGCGTTATACGTTTGCGTTATTCGTTATGCGTTATGCGTTATGCGCTATGCGTTATGCGTTATGCGTTATGTGTTATGCGTTACGCGTTATGCGTTACGCGTTATGCTTTATGCGTTATGCGTTATGCGTTATGCGTTATGCGTTATGCGTTATGCGTTATGCGTTATGCGTTATGCGTTATGCGTTATGCGTTATGCGTTATGCGTTATGCGTTATGCGTTATGCTTTATGCGTTATGCATGATCCGTTATGCGTTAGGCGTTATGCTTTATGCGTGATGCGTTATGCTTTATGCTTTATGCGTTATGCGTTATGCGTTATGCGTTATGCGTTATGCGTTATGCGTTATGTGTTATGCGTTATGATTTATGCGTTATGCGTTAGGCGTTATGCGTTTTGCGGTATTCGTTATGCGTTGTGGATTATGCGTTATGCGTTATACGTTATGCTTTATGCGTGATGCGTTATGCTTTATGCGTTATGCGTTAAGCGTTATGCGTTATGCGTTATGCGTTATGCGTTATGCGTTATGCGTTATGCGTTATGCGTTATGCGTTATGCGTTATGCGTGATCCGTTATGCGTTAGGCGTTATGCTTTATGCGTGATGGGTTATGCTTTATGCGATATGCGTGATGCGTTATGCTTTATGCGTTATGCGTGATCCGTTATGCGTTAGGCGTTATGCGTTATGCGTTATGCGTTATGCGTTATGCGTTATGCGTTATGCGTTATGCGTGATCCGTTATGCGTTAGGCGTTATGCTTTATGCGTGATGGGTTATGCTTTATGCGTTATGCGATATGCGTGATGCGTTATGCGTTATGCTTTATGCGTTATGCGTTTTGCGTTATGCGTTATGCGTTATGCGTTATGCGTTATGCGTTATGCGTTATGCGTTATGCGTTATTGGTTATGCGTTATGCGTTATGCGTTATGCGTTATGCGTTATGCGTTATGCGTTATGCGTTATGCGTTATGCGTTATGCGTTATGCGTTATGCATTATGCGTTGTGCGTTATACGTTTGCGTCATGCGTTATGGGTTATGTGTTATGCGTTATGCTTTATGCGTTATGCGTGATCCGTTATGCGTTAGGCGTTATGCTTTTTGCGGTATTCGTTAATCGTTATGCATTATGCGTTATGCGTTATGCGTTAGGCGTTATGCGTTTTGCGGTATTTGTTATGCGTTATGTGTTATGCGTTATGCTTTATGCGTTATGCGTTATGCGTTAGTTGTTATGCGTTTTGCGGTATTCGTTATGCGTTGTGGATTATGCGTTATGCGTTAGGCGTTGTTCGTTATGCGTTATGCATTGTGCGTTATACGTTTGCGTTATGCGTTATGCGTTATGCGTTATGCGTTATGCATTATGCGTTAGGCGTTGTTCGTTATGCGTTATGCATTGTGCGTTATACGTTTGCGTTATGCGTTATGCGTTATGCTTTATGCGTTATGCGTTATGGGTGATGCGTTGTGCTTTATGCATTATGCGTTATGCGTTGTTCGTTATGCGTTATGCGATGTGCGTTATACGTTTGCGTTATGCGTTATGCGTTATGCGTTATGCGTTATGCTTTATGCGTTATGCGTTATGCGTTATGCGTTATGCTTTATGCTTTATGCTTTATGCGTTATGCGTTATGCGTTATACGGTATGCGTTATGCGTTATGCTTTATGCTTTATGCTTTATGCGTTATGCGTTATGCGTTATACGGTATGCGTTATGCGTTATGTGTTATGCGTTATGCGTTATGCGTTATGCGTTATGCGTTATGCGTTATGCGTTATGCGTTATGCGTTATGCGTTATGCGTTATGCGTTATGCGTTATGCGTTATGCGTTATGCGTTATGCGTTATGCGTTATGCTTTATGCGTTATGCATGATCCGTTATGCGTTAGGCGTTATGCTTTATGCGTGATGCGTTATGCTTTATGCTTTATGCTTTATGCGTTATGCGTTATGCGTTATGCGTTATGCGTTATGCGTTATGTGTTATGCGTTATGATTTATGCGTTATGCGTTAGGCGTTATGCGTTTTGCGGTATTCGTTATGCGTTGTGGATTATGCGTTATGCGTTATACGTTATGCTTTATGCGTGATGCGTTATGCTTTATGCGTTATGCGTTAAGCGTTATGCGTTATGCGTTATGCGTTATGCGTTATGCGTTATGCGTTATGCGTTATGCGTTATGCGTGATCCGTTATGCGTTAGGCGTTATGCTTTATGCGTGATGCGTTATGCTTTATGCGTTATGCGATATGCGTGATGCGTTATGCGTTATGCGTTATGCGTTATGTGTTATGCGTTATGCTTTATGCGTTATGCGTGATCCGTTATGTGTTAGGCGTTATGCGTTTTGCGGTATTCGTTATGCGTTATGTGTTATGCGTTATGCTTTATGCGTTATGCGTTAGGCGTTATGCGTTTTGCGGTATTCGTTATGCGTTATGCGTTATGCGTTATGCGTTATGCGTTATGCGTTATGCGTTATGCGTTATGCGTTATGCGTTATGCTTTATGCGTTATGCATGATCCGTTATGCGTTAGGCGTTATGCTTTATGCGTGATGCGTTATGCTTTATGCTTTATGCGTTATGCGTTATGCGTTATGCGTTATGCGTTATGCGTTATGCGTTATGTGTTATGCGTTATGATTTATGCGTTATGCGTTAGGCGTTATGCGTTTTGCGGTATTCGTTATGCGTTGTGGATTATGCGTTATGCGTTATACGTTATGCTTTATGCGTGATGCGTTATGCTTTATGCGTTATGCGTTAAGCGTTATGCGTTATGCGTTATGCGTTATGCGTTATGCGTTATGCGTTATGCGTTATGCGTTATGCGTTATGCGTTATGCGTTATGCGTGATCCGTTATGCGTTAGGCGTTATGCTTTATGCGTTATGCGTTATACGTTATGCGTTATGCATTATGCGTTAGGCGTTGTTCGTTATGCGTTATGCATTGTGCGTTATACGTTTGCGTTATGCGTTATGCGTTATGCTTTATGCGTTATGCGTTATGGGTTATGCGTTCTGCTTTATGCATTATGCGTTATGCGTTGTTCGTTATGCGTTATGCGATGTGCGTTATACGTTTGCGTTATGCGTTATGCGTTATGCGTTATGCGTTATGCTTTATGCGTTATGCGTGATCCGTTATGCGTTAGGCGTTATGCGTTTTGCGGTATTCGTTATGCGTTGTGCATTATGCGTTATGCGTTATACGTTTGCGTTATGCGTTATGCGTTATGCGTTATGCGTTATGCTTTATGCGTTATGCGTTTTGCGTTATGCGTTATGCGTTATGCGTTATGCGTTATGCGTTATGCGTTATGCGTTATGCGTTATGCGTTATGCGTTATGCGTTATGCGTTATGCGTTATGCGTTATGCGTTATGCGTTATGCGTTATGCGTTATGCGTTATGCGTTATGCATTATGCGTTGTGCGTTATACGTTTGCGTTATGCGTTATGGGTTATGTGTTATGCGTTATGCTTTATGCGTTATGCGTGATCCGTTATGCGTTAGGCGTTATGCTTTTTGCGGTATTCGTTAATCGTTATGCATTATGCGTTATGCGTTATGCGTTAGGCGTTATGCGTTTTGCGGTATTCGTTATGCGTTATGTGTTATGCGTTATGGGTTATGTGTTATGCGTTATGCTTTATGCGTTATGCGTGATCCGTTATGCGTTAGGCGTTATGCTTTTTGCGGTATTCGTTAATCGTTATGCATTATGCGTTATGCGTTATGCGTTAGGCGTTATGCGTTTTGCGGTATTCGTTATGCGTTATGTGTTATGCGTTATGCTTTATGCGTTATGCGTTATGCGTTAGTTGTTATGCGTTTTGCGGTATTCGTTATGCGTTGTGGATTATGCGTTATGCGTTAGGCGTTGTTCGTTATGCGTTATGCATTGTGCGTTATACGTTTGCGTTATGCGTTATGCGTTATGCGTTATGCGTTATGCATTATGCGTTAGGCGTTGTTCGTTATGCGTTATGCATTGTGCGTTATACGTTTGCGTTATGCGTTATGCGTTATGCTTTATGCGTTATGCGTTATGCGTTTTGCTTTATGCGTTATGCGTTATGCGTTATGCGGTATGCGTTATGCGTTATGCGTTACGCGTTATGCGTTACGCGTTATGCGTTATGCTTTATGCGTTATGCGTTATGCGTTTTGCGTTATACGTTATGCTTTATGCGTTGTGCGTTATACGTTTGCGTTATGCGTTTTGCGTTATGTGTTATGCGTTATGCTTTATGCGTTATGCGTTATACGTTATGCTTTATGCGTTGTGCGTTATACGTTTGCGTTATTCGTTATGCGTTATGCGTTATGCGCTATGCGTTATGCGTTATGCGTTATGTGTTATGCGTTACGCGTTATGCGTTACGCGTTATGCTTTATGCGTTATGCGTTATGCGTTATGCGTTATGCGTTATGCGTTATGCGTTATGCGTTATGCGTTATGCGTTATGCGTTATGCGTTATGCGTTATGCGTTATGCGTTATGCGTTATGCTTTATGCGTTATGCATGATCCGTTATGCGTTAGGCGTTATGCTTTATGCGTGATGCGTTATGCTTTATGCTTTATGCGTTATGCGTTATGCGTTATGCGTTATGCGTTATGCGTTATGCGTTATGTGTTATGCGTTATGATTTATGCGTTATGCGTTAGGCGTTATGCGTTTTGCGGTATTCGTTATGCGTTGTGGATTATGCGTTATGCGTTATACGTTATGCTTTATGCGTGATGCGTTATGCTTTATGCGTTATGCGTTAAGCGTTATGCGTTATGCGTTATGCGTTATGCGTTATGCGTTATGCGTTATGCGTTATGCGTTATGCGTTATGCGTTATGCGTGATCCGTTATGCGTTAGGCGTTATGCTTTATGCGTGATGGGTTATGCTTTATGCGTTATGCGATATGCGTGATGCGTTATGCTTTATGCGTTATGCGTGATCCGTTATGCGTTAGGCGTTATGCGTTTTGCGGTATTCGTTATGCGTTGTGCATTATGCGTTATGCGTTATACGTTTGCGTTATGCGTTATGCGTTATGCTTTATGCGTTATGCGTTATGCGTTATGCGTTATGCGTTATGCGTTATGCGTTATGCGTTATGCGTTATGCGTTATGCGTTATGCATTATGCGTTAGGCGTTGTTCGTTATGCGTTATGCATTGTGCGTTATACGTTTGCGTTATGCGTTATGCGTTATGCTTTATGCGTTATGCGTTATGGGTTATGCGTTGTGCTTTATGCATTATGCGTTATGCGTTGTTCGTTATGCGTTATGCGATGTGCGTTATACGTTTGCGTTATGCGTTATGCGTTATGCGTTATGCGTTATGCTTTATGCGTTATGCGTGATCCGTTATGCGTTAGGCGTTATGCGTTTTGCGGTATTCGTTATGCGTTGTGCATTATGCGTTATGCGTTATACGTTTGCGTTATGCGTTATGCGTTATGCGTTATGCGTTATGCTTTATGCGTTATGCGTTTTGCGTTATGCGTTATGCGTTATGCGTTATGCGTTATGCGTTATGCGTTATGCGTTATGCGTTATGCGTTATGCGTTATGCGTTATGCGTTATGCGTTATGCGTTATGCGTTATGCGTTATGCGTTATGCGTTATGCGTTATGCGTTATGCGTTATGCGTTATGCGTTATGCGTTATGCGTTATGCATTATGCGTTGTGCGTTATACGTTTGCGTTATGCGTTATGGGTTATGTGTTATGCGTTATGCTTTATGCGTTATGCGTGATCCGTTATGCGTTAGGCGTTATGCTTTTTGCGGTATTCGTTAATCGTTATGCATTATGCGTTATGCGTTATGCGTTAGGCGTTATGCGTTTTGCGGTATTTGTTATGCGTTATGTGTTATGCGTTATGCTTTATGCGTTATGCGTTATGCGTTAGTTGTTATGCGTTTTGCGGTATTCGTTATGCGTTGTGGATTATGCGTTATGCGTTAGGCGTTGTTCGTTATGCGTTATGCATTGTGCGTTATACGTTTGCGTTATGCGTTATGCGTTATGCGTTATGCATTATGCGTTAGGCGTTGTTCGTTATGCGTTATGCATTGTGCGTTATACGTTTGCGTTATGCGTTATGCGTTATGCTTTATGCGTTATGCGTTATGGGTGATGCGTTGTGCTTTATGCATTATGCGTTATGCGTTGTTCGTTATGCGTTATGCGATGTGCGTTATTCGTTTGCGTTATGCGTTATGCGTTATGCGTTATGCGTTATGCTTTATGCGTTATGCGTTATGCGTTATGCGTTATGCTTTATGCTTTATGCTTTATGCGTTATGCGTTATGCGTTATACGGTATGCGTTATGCGTTATGCTTTATGCTTTATGCTTTATGCGTTATGCGTTATGCGTTATACGGTATGCGTTATGCGTTATGTGTTATGCGTTATGCGTTATGCGTTATGCGTTATGCGTTATGCGTTATGCGTTATGCGTTATGCGTTATGCGTTATGCGTTTTGCGTTATGCGTTATGCGTTATGCTTTATGCGTTATGCATGATCCGTTATGCGTTAGGCGTTATGCTTTATGCGTGATGCGTTATGCTTTATGCTTTATGCTTTATGCGTTATGCGTTATGCGTTATGCGTTATGCGTTATGCGTTATGTGTTATGCGTTATGATTTATGCGTTATGCGTTAGGCGTTATGCGTTTTGCGGTATTCGTTATGCGTTGTGGATTATGCGTTATGCGTTATACGTTATGCTTTATGCGTGATGCGTTATGCTTTATGCGTTATGCGTTAAGCGTTATGCGTTATGCGTTATGCGTTATGCGTTATGCGTTATGCGTTATGCGTTATGCGTTATGCGTGATCCGTTATGCGTTAGGCGTTATGCTTTATGCGTGATGCGTTATGCTTTATGCGTTATGCGATATGCGTGATGCGTTATGCTTTATGCGTTATGCGTTATGAGTTATGCGTTATGCGTTATGCGTTATGCGTTATGCGTTATGCGTTATGCGTTATGCGTTATGCTTTATGCGTTATGCTGTATGCGTTATGCGTGATCCGTTATGCGTTAGGCGTTATGCGCTTTGCGGTATTCGTTATGCGTTGTGCATTATGCGTTATGCGTTATACGTTTGCGTTATGCGTTATGCGTTATGCTTTATGCGTTAGGCGTTATGCGTTATGCGTTATGCGTTATGCGTTATGCGTTATGCGTTATGCGTTATGCGTTATGCGTTATGCGTAATGCATTATGCGTTAGGCGTTGTTCGTTATGCGTTATGCATTGTGCGTTATACGTTTGCGTTATGCGTTATGCGTTATGCTTTATGCGTTATGCGTTATGGGTTATGCGTTGTGCTTTATGCATTATGCGTTATGCGTTGTTCGTTAGGCGTTATGCTTTTTGCGGTATTCGTTATGCGTTATGCATTATGCGTTATGCGTTATGCGTTAGGCGTTATGCGTTTTACGGTATTCGTTATGCGTTATGTGTTATGCGTTATGCTTTATGCGTTATGCGTTATGCGTTAGTTGTTATGCGTTTTGCGGTATTCGTTATGCGTTGTGGATTATGCGTTATGCGTTAGGCGTTGTTCGTTATGCGTTATGCATTGTGCGTTATACGTTTGCGTTATGCGTTATGCGTTATGTTTTATGCGTTATGCGTTATGCATTATGCGTTAGGCGTTGTTCGTTATGCGTTATGCATTGTGCGTTATACGTTTGCGTTATGCGTTATGCGTTATGCTTTATGCGTTATGCGTTATGGGTGATGCGTTGTGCTTTATGCATTATGCGTTATGCGTTGTTCGTTATGCGTTATGCGATGTGCGTTATACGTTTGCGTTATGCGTTATGCGGTATTCGTTATGCGTTGTGCATTATGCGTTATGCGTTATACGTTTGCGTTATGCGTTATACGTTATGCTTTATGCGTTGTGCGTTATACGTTTGCGTTATTCGTTATGCGTTATGCGTTATGCGTTATGCGTTATGCGTTATGCGTTACGCGTTATGCGTTACGCGTTATGCGTTATGCTTTATGCGTTATGCGTTATGCGTTTTGCTTTATGCGTTATGCGTTATGCGTTATGCGGTATGCGTTATGTGTTATGCGTTACGCGTTATGCGTTACGCGTTATGCGTTATGCTTTATGCGTTATGCGTTATGCGTTTTGCGTTATACGTTATGCTTTATGCGTTGTGCGTTATACGTTTGCGTTATGCGTTATGCGTTATGTGTTATGCGTTATACGTTATGCTTTATGCGTTATACGTTTGCGTTATTCGTTATGCGTTATGCGTTATGCGTTATGCGTTATGCGTTATGCGATATGTGTTATGCGTTACGCGTTATGCGTTACGCGTTATGCGTTATGCTTTATGCGTTATGCGTTATGCGTTTTGCTTTATGCGTTATGCGTTATGCGTTATGCTGTATGCGTTATGCGTTATGCGTTATGTGTTATGCGTTATGCTTTATGCGTTATGCGTGATCCGTTATGTGTTAGGCGTTATGCGTTTTGCGGTATTCGTTATGCGTTATGTGTTATGCGTTATGCTTTATGCGTTATGCGTTAGGCGTTATGCGTTTTGCGGTATTCGTTATGCGTTATGCGTTATGCGTTATGCGTTAAGCGTTATGCGTTATGCGTTATACGTTATCCTTAATGCGTTGTGCGTTATACGTTTGCGTTATGCGTTATGCGTTATGCGTTATGCGTTTTGCGGTATTCGTTATGCGTTATGTGTTATGCGTTATGCTTTATGCGTTATGCGTTAGGCGTTATGCGTTTTGCGGTATTCGTTATGCGTTATGCGTTATGCGTTATGCGTTAAGCGTTATGCGTTATGCGTTATGCGTTATGCGTTATGCGTTTTGCGGTATTCGTTATGCGTTGTGCATTATGCGTTATGCGTTACACGTTATGCTTTATGCGTGATGCGTTATGCTTTATGCGTTATGCGATATGCGTGATGCGTTATGCGTTATGCGTTATGCGTTATACGTTATGCGTTATGCGTTATGCGTTATGCTTTATGCGTTTTGCTTAATGCGTTATGCGTTATGCTTTATGCGTTATGCGTTATGCGTTATGCGTTTTGCGTTATACGTTATGCTTTATGCGTTGTGCGTTATACGTTTGCGTTATGCGTTATGCGTTATGTGTTATGCGTTATGCTTTATGCGTTATGCGTTATACGTTATGCTTTATGCGTTGTGCGTTATACGTTTGCGTTATTCGTTATGCGTTATGCGTTATGCGTTATGCGTTATGCGTTATGTGTTATGCGTTACGCTTTATGCGTTACGCGTTATGCGTTATGCTTTATGCGTTATGCGTTATGCGTTATGCGTTATGCGTTACGCGTTATGCGTTATGCGTTATGCGTTATGCGTTATGCGTTATGCGTTATGCGTTATGCGTTATGCGTTATGCGTTATGCTTTATGCGTTATGCATGATCCGTTATGCGTTAGGCGTTATGCTTTATGCGTGATGCGTTATGCTTTATGCTTTATGCGTTATGCGTTATGCGTTATGCGTTATGCGTTATGCGTTATGTGTTATGCGTTATGATTTATGCGTTATGCGTTAGGCGTTATGCGTTTTGCGGTATTCGTTATGCGTTGTGGATTATGCGTTATGCGTTATACGTTCTGCTTTATGCGTGATGCGTTATGCTTTATGCGTTATGCGTTAAGCGTTATGCGTTATGCGTTATGCGTTATGCGTTATGCGTTATGCGTTATGCGTTATGCGTTATGCGTTATGCGTTATGCGTTATGCGTTATGCGTTATGCGTTATGCGTGATCCGTTATGCGTTAGGCGTTATGCGTTTTGCGGTATTCGTTATGCGTTGTGCATTATGCGTTATGCGTTATACGTTTGCGTTATGCGTTATGCGTTATGCGTTATGCGTTATGCTTCATGCGTTATGCGTTTTGCGTTATGCGTTATGCGTTATGCGTTATGCGTTATGCGTTATGCGTTATGCGTTATGCGTTATGCGTTATGGGTTATGCGTTATGCGTTATGCGTTATGCATTATGCGTTAGGCGTTGTTCGTTATGCGTTATGCATTGTGCGTTATACGTTTGCGTTATGCGTTATGCGTTATGCGTTATGCTTTATGCGTTATGCGTTATGGGTGATGCGTTGTGCTTTATGCATTATGCGTTATGCGTTGTTCGTTATGCGTTATGCGATGTGCGTTATACGTTTGCGTTATGCGTTATGCGTTATGCGTTATGCTTTATGCGTTATGCGTTATGCGTTATGCGTTATGCTTTATGCTTTATGCTTTATGCGTTATGCGTTATGCATTATACGGTATGCGTTATGCGTTATGCGTTATGCGTTACGCGTTATGCGTTATGCTTTATGCGTTATGCGTTATGCATTTTGCTTTATGCGTTATGCGTTATGCGTTATTCGGTATGCGTTATGCGTTATGCGTTACGCGTTATGCGTTACGCGTTATGCGTTATGCTTTATGCGTTATGCGTTATGCGTTTTGCGTTATTCGTTATGCTTTATGCGTTGTGCGTTATACGTTTGCGTTATGCGTTATGCGTTATGCGTTATGCGTTATGCGTTATGTGTTATGCGTTACGCGTTATGCGTTATGCTTTATGCGTTATGCGTTTTGCTTTATGCGTTATGCGTTATGCGTTATGCGGTATGCGGTATGCGTTATGCGTTATGCGTTATGTGTTATGCGTTATGCTTTATGCGTTATGCGTGATCCGTTATGCGTTTTGCGGTATTCGTTATGCGTTATGTGTTATGCGTTATGCTTTATGCGTTATGCGTTAGGCGTTATGCGTTTTGCGGTATTCGTTATGCGTTATGCGTTATGCGTTATGCGTTAAGCGTTATGCGTTATGCGTTATGCGTTATACGTTATCCTTAATGCGTTGTGCGTTATACGTTTGCGTTATGCGTTATGCGTTATGCGTTTTGCGGTATTCGTTATGCGTTATGTGTTATGCGTTATGCTTTATGCGTTATGCGTTAGGCGTTATGCGTTTTGCGGTATTCGTTATGCGTTATGCGTTATGCGTTATGCGTTAAGCGTTATGCGTTATGCGTTATGCGTTATGCGTTATGCGTTTTGCGGTATTCGTTATGCGTTGTGCATTATGCGTTATGCGTTATACGTTATGCTTTATGCGTGATGCGTTATGCTTTATGCGTTATGCGATATGCGTGATGCGTTATGCGTTATGCGTTATGCGTTATACGTTATGCGTTATGCGTTATGCGTTATGCTTTATGCGTTTTGCTTAATGCGTTATGCGTTATGCTTTATGCGTTATGCGTTATGCATTATGCGTTATGCGTTATGCTTTATGCGTAATGCGTGATCCGTTATGCGTTAGGCGTTTTGCGGTATTCGTTATGCGTTGTGCATTATGCGTTATACGTTTGCGTTATGCGTTATGCGTTATGCTTTATTCGTTATGCGTTATGCGTTATGCGTTATGCGTTATGCGTTATGCATTATGCGTTAGGCGTTGTTCGTTATGCATTATGCGTTGTGCGTAATACGTTTGCGTTATGCGTTATGCGTTATGTGTTATGCGTTATGCTTTATGCGTTATGCGTGATCCGTTATGCGTTAGGCGTTATGCGTTTTGCGGTATTCGTTATGCGTTATGCATTATGCGTTATGCGCTATACGTTATGCTTTATGCGTGATGCATTATGCTTTATGCGTTATGCGTTATGCTTTATGCGTTATGCCTTATGCGTTTTGCTTAATGCGTTATGCGTTATGCGTTATGCGTTATGCGTTATGCGTTATGCGTTATGCGTTATGCGTTATGCGTTATGCGTTATGCGTTATGCGTTATGCGTTATGCGTTATGCGTTATGCGTTATGCGTTATGCGTTATGCTTTATGCGTTATGCTTTATGCGTTAGGCGTTGTTCGTTATGCGTTATGCATTGTGCGTTATACGTTTGCGTTATGCGTTATGCGTTATGCGTTATGCGTTATGGGTGATGCGTTGTGCTTTATGCATTATGCGTTATGCGTTGTTCGTTATGCGTTATGCGATGTGCGTTATACGTTTGCGTTATGCGTTATGCGTTATGCTTTATGCGTTATGCGTTATGCGTTATGCGTTATGCTTTATGCTTTATGCTTTATGCGTTATGCGTTATGCGTTATACGGTATGCGTTATGCGTTATGCGTTATGCGTTATGCTTTATGCGTTATGCGTTATGCGTTATGCTTTATGCGTGATGCGTTATGCTTTATGCGTTATGCGTTAAGCGTTATATGTTATGCGTTATGCGTTATGCGTTATGCGTTATGCGTTATGCGTTATGCGTTATGCGTTATGCGTTATGCGTTATGCGTTATGCGTTATGCGTTATGCGTTATGCATTATGCGTTATGCGTTACGCGTTATGCGTTACGCGTTATGCGTTACGCGTTATGCGTTATGCTTTATGCGTTATGCGTTATGCGTTTTGCTTTATGCGTTATGCGTTATGCGTTATGCGTTATGCGTTATGCGTTGGTGGTTTATGAGTTATACGTTATGCGTTATGCGTTATGCGTTATGCGTTATGCGGTATTCGTTATGCGTTGTGCATTATGCGTTATGCGTTATACGTTCGCGTTATGCGTTATACGTTATGCTTTATGCGTTGTGCGTTATACGTTTGCGTTATTCGTTATGCGTTATGCGTTATGCGTTATGCGTTATGCGTTATGCGTTACGCGTTATGCGTTATGCGTTATGCGTTATGCTTTATGCGTTATGCGTTATGTGTTTTGCTTTATGCGTTATGCGTTATGCGTTATGCGGTATGCGTTATGCGTTATGCGTTACGCGTTATGCGTTACGCGTTATGCGTTATGCTTTATGCGTTATGCGTTATGCATTATGCGTTAGGCGTTGTTCGTTATGCATTATGCGTTGTGCGTAATACGTTTGCGTTATGCGTTATGCGTTATGTGTTATGCGTTATGCTTTATGCGTTATGCGTGATCCGTTATGCGTTAGGCGTTATGCGTTTTGCGGTATTCGTTATGCGTTATGCATTATGCGTTATGCGCTATACGTTATGCTTTATGCGTGATGCGTTATGCTTTATGCGTTATGCGTTATGCTTTATGCGTTATGCCTTATGCGTTTTGCTTAATGCGTTATGCGTTATGCGTTATGCGTTATGCGTTATGCGTTATGCGTTATGCGTTATGCGTTATGCGTTATGCGTTATGCGTTATGCGTTATGCGTTATGCGTTATGCGTTATGCGTTATGCGTTATGCTTTATGCGTTATGCTTTATGCGTTAGGCGTTGTTCGTTATGCGTTATGCATTGTGCGTTATACGTTTGCGTTATGCGTTATGCGTTATGCGTTATGCGTTATGGGTGATGCGTTGTGCTTTATGCATTATGCGTTATGCGTTGTTCGTTATGCGTTATGCGATGTGCGTTATACGTTTGCGTTATGCGTTATGCGTTATGCTTTATGCGTTATGCGTTATGCGTTATGCGTTATGCTTTATGCTTTATGCTTTATGCGTTATGCGTTATGCGTTATACGGTATGCGTTATGCGTTATGCGTTATGCGTTATGCGTTATGCGTTATGCGTTATGCTTTATGCGTGATGCGTTATGCTTTATGCGTTATGCGTTAAGCGTTATATGTTATGCGTTATGCGTTATGCGTTATGCGTTACGCGTTATGCGTTATGCGTTATGCGTTATGCTTTATGCGTTATGCGTTATGCGTTTTGCTTTATGCGTTATGCGTTATGCGGTATGCGTTATGCGTTATGCGTTACGCGTTATGCGTTACGCGTTATGCGTTATGCTTTATGCGTTATGCGTTATGCGTTTTGCGTTATACGTTATGCTTTATGCGTTGTGCGTTATACGTTTGCGTTATGCGTTATGCGTTATGTGTTATGCGTTATGCTTTATGCGTTATGCGTTATACGTTATGCTTTATGCGTTATGCCTTATGCGTTTTGCTTAATGCGTTATGCGTTATGCGTTATACGTTTGCGTTATGCGTTATGGGTTATGTGTTATGCGTTATGCTTTATGCGTTATGCGTGATCCGTTATGCGTTAGGCGTTATGCTTTTTGCGGTATTCGTTAATCGTTATGCATTATGCGTTATGCGTTATGCGTTAGGCGTTATGCGTTTTGCGGTATTCGTTATGCGTTATGTGTTATGCGTTATGCTTTATGCGTTATGCGTTATGCGTTAGTTGTTATGCGTTTTGCGGTATTCGTTATGCGTTGTGGATTATGCGTTATGCGTTAGGCGTTGTTCGTTATGCGTTATGCATTGTGCGTTATACGTTTGGGTTATGCGTTATGCGTTATGCGTTATGCATTATGCGTTAGGCGTTGTTCGTTATGCGTTATGCAATTTGCGTTATACGTTTGCGTTATGCGTTATGCGTTATGCTTTATGCGTTATGCGTTATGGGTGATGCGTTGTGCTTTATGCATTATGCGTTATGCGTTGTTCGTTATGCGTTATGCGATGTGCGTTATACGTTTGCGTTATGCGTTATGCGTTATGCGTTATGCTTTATGCGTTATGCGTTATGCGTTATGCGTTATGCTTTATGCTTTATGCTTTATGCGTTATGCGTTATGCGTTATACGGTATGCGTTATGCGTTATGCGTTATGCGTTACGCGTTATGCGTTACGCGTTATGCGTTATGCTTTATGCGTTATGCGTTATGCGTTTTGCTTTATGCGTTATGCGTTATGCGTTATTCGGTATGCGTTATGCGTTATGCGTTACGCGTTATGCGTTACGCGTTATGCGTTATGCTTTATGCGTTATGCGTTATGCGTTTTGCGTTATACGTTATGCTTTATGCGTTGTGCGTTATACGTTTGCGTTATGCGTTATGCGTTATGCGTTATGCGTTATGCGTTATGTGTTATGCGTTACGCGTTATGCGTTACGCGTTATGCGTTATGCTTTATGCGTTATGCGTTTTGCTTTATGCGTTATGCGTTATGCGTTATGTGTTATGCGGTATGCGTTATGCGTTATGCGTTATGTGTTATGCGTTATGCTTTATGCGTTATGCGTGATCCGTTATGCGTTTTGCGGTATTCGTTATGCGTTATGTGTTATGCGTTATGCTTTATGCGTTATGCGTTAGGCGTTATGCGTTTTGCGGTATTCGTTATGCGTTATGCGTTATGCGTTATGCGTTAAGCGTTATGCGTTATGCGTTATGCGTTATACGTTATCCTTAATGCGTTGTGCGTTATACGTTTGCGTTATGCGTTATGCGTTATGCGTTATGCGTTTTGCGGTATTCGTTATGCGTTATGTGTTATGCGTTATGCTTTATGCGTTATGCGTTAGGCGTTATGCGTTTTGCGGTATTCGTTATGCGTTATGCGTTATGCGTTATGCGTTAAGCGTTATGCGTTATGCGTTATGCGTTATGCGTTATGCGTTTTGCGGTATTCGTTATGCGTTGTGCATTATGCGTTATGCGTTATACGTTATGCTTTATGCGTGATGCGTTATGCTTTATGCGTTATGCGATATGCGTGATGCGTTATGCGTTATGCGTTATGCGTTATACGTTATGCGTTATGCGTTATGCGTTATGCTTTATGCGTTTTGCTTAATGCGTTATGCGTTATGCTTTATGCGTTATGCGTTATGCATTATGCGTTATGCGTTATGCTTTATGCGTAATGCGTGATCCGTTATGCGTTAGGCGTTTTGCGGTATTCGTTATGCGTTGTGCATTATGCGTTATACGTTTGCGTTATGCGTTATGCGTTATGCTTTATTCGTTATGCGTTATGCGTTATGCGTTATGCGTTACGCGTTATGCATTATGCGTTAGGCGTTGTTCGTTATGCATTATGCGTTGTGCGTAATACGTTTGCGTTATGCGTTATGCGTTATGTGTTATGCGTTATGCTTTATGCGTTATGCGTGATCCGTTATTCGTTAGGCGTTATGCGTTTTGCGGTATTCGTTATGCGTTATGCATTATGCGTTATGCGCTATACGTTATGCTTTATGCGTGATTTGTTATGCTTTATGCGTTATGCGTTATGCTTTATGCGTTATGCCTTATGCGTTTTGCTTAATGCGTTATGCGTTATGCGTTATGCGTTATGCGTTATGCGTTATGCGTTATGCGTTATGCGTTATGCGTTATGCGTTATGCGTTATGCGTTATGCGTTATGCGTTATGCGTTATGCGTTATGCGTTATGCGTTATGCTTTATGCGTTATGCTTTATGCGTTAGGCGTTGTTCGTTATGCGTTATGCATTGTGCGTTATACGTTTGCGTTATGCGTTATGCGTTATGCGTTATGCGTTATGGGTGATGCGTTGTGCTTTATGCATTATGCGTTATGCGTTGTTCGTTATGCGTTATGCGATGTGCGTTATACGTTTGCGTTATGCGTTATGCGTTATGCTTTATGCGTTATGCGTTATGCGTTATGCGTTATGCTTCATGCTTTATGCTTTATGCGTTATGCGTTATGCGTTATACGGTATGCGTTATGCGTTATGCGTTATGCGTTATGCGTTATGCGTTATGCGTTATGCGTTATGCTTTATGCGTGATGCGTTATGCTTTATGCGTTATGCGTTAAGCGTTATATGTTATGCGTTATGCGTTATGCGTTATGCGTTATGCGTTATGCGTTATGCGTTATGCGTTATGCGTTATGCGTTATGCGTTATGCGTTATGCGTTATGCGTTATGCGTTATGCATTATGCGTTATGCGTTACGCGTTATGCGTTACGCGTTATGCGTTACGCGTTATGCGTTATGCTTTATGCGTTATGCGTTATGCGTTTTGCTTTATGCGTTATGCGTTATGCGTTATGCGTTATGCGTTATGCGTTGTGGGTTATGAGTTATACGTTATGCGTTATGCGTTATGCGTTATGCGTTATGCGTTATGCGTTATGCTTTATGCGTTATGCGTTATGCGTTTTGCTTTATGCGTTATGCGTTATGCGTTATGCGGTATGCGTTATGCGTTATGCGTTACGCGTTATGCGTTACGCGTTATGCGTTATGCTTTATGCGTTATGCGTTATGCGTTTTGCGTTATACGTTATGCTTTATGCGTTGTGCGTTATACGTTTGCGTTATGCGTTATGCGTTATGTGTTATGCGTTATGCTTTATGCGTTATGCGTTATACGTTATGCTTTATGCGTTGTGCGTTATACGTTTGCGTTATTCGTTATGCGTTATGCGTTATGCGTTATGCGTTATGCGTTATGTGTTATGCGTTACGCGTTATGCGTTACGCGTTATGCGTTATGCTTTATGCGTTATGCGTTATGCGTTTTGCTTTATGCGTTATGCGTTATGCGTTATGCGTTATGCGGTATGCGTTATGCGTTATGCGTTAGTTGTTATGCGTTATGCGTTAGGCGTTGTTCGTTATGCGTTATGCATTGTGCGTTATACGTTTGCGTTATGCGTTATGCGTTATGCGTTATGCGTTATGCGTTATGCGTTATGCATTATGCGTTAGGCGTTGTTCGTTATGCGTTATGCATTGTGCGTTATACGTTTGCGTTATGCGTTATGCGTTATGCTTTATGCGTTATGCGTTATGGGTGATGCGTTGTGCTTTATGCATTATGCGTTATGCGTTATGCGTTATGCGATGTGCGTTATACGTTTGCGTTATGCGTTATGCGTTATGCGTTATGCGTTAAGCGTAATGCGTTATGCGTTATACGTTATCCTTAATGCGTTGTGCGTTATACGTTTGCGTTATGCGTTATGCGTTATGCGTTATGCGTTATGCGTTTTGCGGTATTCGTTATGCGTTATGTGTTATGCGTTATGCTTTATGCGTTATGGGTTAGGCGTTATGCGTTTTGCGGTATTCGTTATGCGTTATGCGTTATGCGTTATGCGTTAAGCGTTATGCGTTATGCGTTATGCGTTATGCGTTTTGCGGTATTCGTTATGCGTTGTGCATTATGCGTTATGCGTTATACGTTATGCTTTATGCGTGATGCGTTATGCTTTATGCGTTATGCGATATGCGTTATGCGTTATGCTTTATGCGTTATGCGTTACGCGTTATGCGTTACGCGTTATGCGTTATGCTTTATGCGTTATGCGTTATGCGTTTTGCTTTATGCGTTATGCGTTATGCGTTATGCGTTATGCGTTATGCGTTGTGGGTTATGAGTTATACGTTATGCGTTATGCGTTATGCGTTATGCGTTATGCGTTATGCGTTATGCTTTATGCGTTATGCGTTATGCGTTTTGCTTTATGCGTTATGCGTTATGCGTTATGCGGTATGCGTTATGCGTTATGCGTTACGCGTTATGCGTTACGCGTTATGCGTTACGCGTTATGCGTTATGCTTTATGCGTTATGCGTTATGCGTTTTGCGTTATACGTTATGCTTTATGCGTTGTGCGTTATACGTTTGCGTTATGCGTTATGCGTTATGTGTTATGCGTTATGCTTTATGCGTTATGCGTTATACGTTATGCTTTATGCGTTGTGCGTTATACGTTTGCGTTATTCGTTATGCGTTATGCGTTATGCGTTATGCGTTATGCGTTATGTGTTATGCGTTACGCGTTATGCGTTACGCGTTATGCGTTATGCTTTATGCGTTATGCGTTATGCGTTTTGCTTTATGCGTTATGCGTTATGCGTTATGCGTTATGCGGTATGCGTTATGCGTTATGCGTTAGTTGTTATGCGTTATGCGTTAGGCGTTGTTCGTTATGCGTTATGCATTGTGCGTTATACGTTTGCGTTATGCGTTATGCGTTATGCGTTATGCGTTATGCGTTATGCATTATGCGTTAGGCGTTGTTCGTTATGCGTTATGCATTGTGCGTTATACGTTTGCGTTATGCGTTATGCGTTATGCTTTATGCGTTATGCGTTATGGGTGATGCGTTGTGCTTTATGCATTATGCGTTATGCGTTATGCGTTATGCGATGTGCGTTACACGTTTGCGTTATGCGTTATGCGTTATGCGTTATGCGTTATGCGTTAAGCGTAATGCGTTATGCGTTATACGTTATCCTTAATGCGTTGTGCGTTATACGTTTGCGTTATGCGTTATGCGTTATGCGTTATGCGTTATGCGTTTTGCGGTATTCGTTATGCGTTATGTGTTATGCGTTATGCTTTATGCGTTATGGGTTAGGCGTTATGCGTTTTGCGGTATTCGTTATGCGTTATGCGTTATGCGTTATGCGTTAAGCGTTATGCGTTATGCGTTATGCGTTATGCGTTTTGCGGTATTCGTTATGCGTTGTGCATTATGCGTTATGCGTTATACGTTATGCTTTATGCGTGATGCGTTATGCTTTATGCGTTATGCGATATGCGTTATGCGTTATGCTTTATGCGTTATGCGTTATGAGTTATACGTTATGCGTTATGCGTTATGCGTTATGCGTTATGCGTTATGCGTTTTGCTTTATGCGTTATGCGTTATGCGTTATGCGGTATGCGTTATGCGTTATGCGTTACGCGTTATGCGTTACGCGTTATGCGTTACGCGTTATGCGTTATGCTTTATGCGTTATGCGTTATGCGTTTTGCGTTATACGTTATGCTTTATGCGTTGTGCGTTATACGTTTGCGTTATGCGTTATGCGTTATGTGTTATGCGTTATGCGTTATGCGTTATACGTTATGCTTTATGCGTTGTGCGTTATACGTTTGCGTTATTCGTTATGCGTTATGCGTTATGCGTTATGCGTTATGCGTTATGCGTTATGTGTTATGCGTTACGCGTTGTGCGTTACGCGTTATGCGTTATGCTTTATGCGTTATGCGTTATGCGTTTTGCTTTATGCGTTATGCGTTATGCGTTATGCGTTATGCGGTATGCGTTATGCGTTATGCGTTAGTTGTTATGCGTTATGCGTTAGGCGTTGTTCGTTATGCGTTATGCATTGTGCGTTATACGTTTGCGTTATGCGTTATGCGTTATGCTTTATGCGTTATGCGTTATGGGTGATGCGTTGTGCTTTATGCATTATGCGTTATGCGTTATGCGATGTGCGTTATACGTTTGCGTTATGCGTTATGCGTTATGCGTTATGCGTTAAGCGTAATGCGTTATGCGTTTTGCGGTATTCGTTATGCGTTATGTGTTATGCGTTATGCTTTATGCGTTATGGGTTAGGCGTTATGCGTTTTGCGGTATTCGTTATGCGTTATGCGTTATGCGTTATGCGTTAAGCGTTATGCGTTATGCGTTATGCGTTATGCGTTTTGCGGTATTCGTTATGCGTTGTGCATTATGCGTTATGCGTTATACGTTATGCTTTATGCGTGATGCGTTATGCTTTATGCGTTATGCGATATGCGTTGTGCGTTATGCTTTATGCGTTATGCGTTATGAGTTGTACGTTATGCGTTATGCGTTATGCGTTATGCGTTATGCGTTATGCGTTATGCGTTATGCGTTATGCGTTATGCGTTATGCGTTATGCGTTATGCGTTACGCGTTATGCGTTATGCATTATGCGTTGTGCGTTATACGTTTGCGTTATGCGTTATGCGTTATGTGTTATGCGTTATGCTTTATGCGCTATGCGTGATCCGTTATGCGTTAGGCGTTATGCGTTTTGCGGTATTCGTTATGCGTTATGCATTATGCGTTATGCGCTATACGTTATGCTTTATGCGTGATGCGTTATGCTTTATGCGTTATGCGTTATGCGTTATGCGTTATGCTTTATGCGTTATGCCTTATGCGTTTTGCTTAATGCGTTATGCGTTATGCGTTATGCGTTATGCGTTATGCGTTATGCGTTATGCGTTATGCGTTATGCGATATGCGTGATGCGTTATGCTTTATGCGTTATGCGTTATGAGTTATACGTTATGCGTTATGCGTTATGCGTTGTGGGTTATGAGTTATACGTTATGCGTTTTGCGTTATGCGTTATGCGTTATGCGTTATGCGTTATGCGTTATGCGTTATGCGTTATGCGTTATGCGTTATGCGTTATGCGTTATGCGTTATGCGTTATGCGTTATGCGTTATGCGTTACGCGTTATGCGTTATGCATTATGCGTTGTGCGTTATACGTTTGCGTTATGCGTTATGCGTTATGTGTTATGCGTTATGCTTTATGCGTTATGCGTGATCCGTTATGCGTTAGGCGTTATGCGTTTTGCGGTATTCGTTATGCGTTATGCATTATGCGTTATGCGCTATACGTTATGCTTTATGCGTGATGCGTTATCCTTTATGCGTTATGCGTTATGCGTTATGCGTTATGCTTTATGCGTTATGCCTTATGCGTTTTGCTTAATGCGTTATGCGTTATGCGTTATGCGTTATGCGTTATGCGTTATGCGTTAAGCGTTATGCGTTATGCGTTATGCGTTATGCGTTATGCTTTATGCGTTATGCTTTATGCGTTATGCTTTATGCGTTATGCATGATCCGTTATGCGTTAGGCGTTATGCGTTTTGCGGTATTCGTTATGCGTTATGTGTTATGCGTTATGCTTTATGCGATATGCGTTATGCGTTAGTTGTTATGCGTTATGCGTTAGGCGTTGTTCGTTATGCGTTATGCGTTATGCATTGTGCGTTATACGTTTGCGTTATGCGTTATGCGTTATGCGTTATGCGTTATGCGTTATGCATTATGCGTTAGGCGTTGTTCGTTATGCGTTATGCATTGTGCGTTATACGTTTGCGTTATGCGTTATGCGTTATGCTTTATGCGTTATGCGTTATGGGTGATGCGTTGTGCTTTATGCATTATGCGTTATGCGTTGTTCGTTATGCGTTATGCGATGTGCGTTATACGTTTGCGTTATGCGTTATGCGCTATGCGTTATGCTTTATGCGTTATGCGTTATGCGTTATGCGTTATGCTTTATGCTTTATGCGTTATGCGTTATGCGTTATACGGTATGCGTTTTGCGTTATGCGTTATGCGTTATGCGTTATGCGTTATGCGTTATGCGTTATGCATTATGCGTTATGCGTTGTTCGTTATGCGTTATGCGATGTGCGTTATACGTTTGCGTTATGCGTTATGCGTTATGCGTTATGCTTTATGCGTTATGCGTTATGCGTTATGCGTTATGCTTTATGCTTTATGCTTTATGCGTTATGCGTTATGCGTTATACGGTATGCGTTATGCGTTATGCGTTATGCGTTATGCGTTATGCTTTATGCGTTATGCGTTATACGTTATGCTTTATGCGTTGTGCGTTATACGTTTGCGTTATTCGTTATGCGTTATGCGTTATGCGTTATGCGTTATGCGTTATGTGTTATGCGTTACGCGTTATGCGTTACGCGTTATGCGTTATGCTTTATGCGTTATGCGTTATGCGTTTTGCTTTATGCGTTATGCGTTATGCGTTATGCGTTATGCGGTATGCGTTATGCGTTATGCGTTAGTTGTTATGCGTTATGCGTTAGGCGTTGTTCGTTATGCGTTATGCATTGTGCGTTATACGTTTGCGTTATGCGTTATGCGTTATGCGTTATGCGTTATGCGTTATGCATTATGCGTTAGGCGTTGTTCGTTATGCGTTATGCATTGTGCGTTATACGTTTGCGTTATGCGTTATGCGTTATGCTTTATGCGTTATGCGTTATGGGTGATGCGTTGTGCTTTATGCATTATGCGTTATGCGTTATGCGATGTGCGTTATACGTTTGCGTTATGCGTTATGCGTTATGCGTTATGCGTTAAGCGTAATGCGTTATGCGTTATACGTTATCCTTAATGCGTTGTGCGTTATACGTTTGCGTTATGCGTTATGCGTTATGCGTTATGCGTTATGCGTTTTGCGGTATTCGTTATGCGTTATGTGTTATGCGTTATGCTTTATGCGTTATGGGTTAGGCGTTATGCGTTTTGCGGTATTCGTTATGCGTTATGGGTTATGCGTTATGCGTTATGCGTTAAGCGTTATGCGTTATGCGTTATGCGTTATGCGTTTTGCGGTATTCGTTATGCGTTGTGCATTATGCGTTATGCGTTATACGTTATGCTTTATGCGTGATGCGTTATGCTTTATGCGTTATGCGATATGCGTTATGCGTTATGCTTTATGCGTTATGCGTTATGAGTTATACGTTATGCGTTATGCGTTATGCGTTATGCGTTATGCGTTATGCGTTATGCGTTATGCGTTATGCGTTATGCGTTATGCGTTATGCGTTATGCGTTATGCGTTATGCGTTATGCGTTATGCGTTATGCGTTATGCGTTATGCGATATGCGTGATGCGTTATGCTTTATGCGTTATGCGTTATGAGTTATACGTTATGCGTTATGCGTTATGCGTTGTGGGTTATGAGTTATACGGTATGCGTTTTGCGTTATGCGTTATGCTTTATGCGTTATGCGTTATGCGTTATGCGTTATGCGTTATGCGTTATGCGTTATGCGTTATGCGTTATGCGTTATGCGTTATGCGTTATGCGTTACGCGTTATGCGTTATGCATTATGCGTTGTGCGTTATACGTTTGCGTTATGCGTTATGCGTTATGTGTTATGCGTTATGCTTTATGCGTTATGCGTGATCCGTTATGCGTTAGGCGTTATGCGTTTTGCGGTATTCGTTATGCGTTATGCATTATGCGTTATGCGCTATACGTTATGCTTTATGCGTGATGCGTTATGCTTTATGCGTTATGCGTTATGCGTTATGCGTTATGCGTTATGCTTTATGCGTTATGCCTTATGCGTTTTGCTTAATGCGTTATGCGTTATGCGTTATGCGTTATGCGTTATGCGTTATGCGTTATGCGTTATGCGATATGCGTGATGCGTTATGCTTTATGCGTTATGCGTTATGAGTTATACGTTATGCGTTATGCGTTGTGGGTTATGAGTTATACGTTATGCGTTTTGCGTTATGCGTTATGCGTTATGCGTTATGCGTTATGCGTTATGCGTTATGCGTTATGCGTTATGCGTTATGCGTTATGCGTTATGCGTTATGCGTTACGCGTTATGCGTTATGCATTATGCGTTGTGCGTTATACGTTTGCGTTATGCGTTATGCGTTATGTGTTATGCGTTATGCTTTATGCGTTATGCGTGATCCGTTATGCGTTAGGCGTTATGCGTTTTGCGGTATTCGTTATGCGTTATGCATTATGCGTTATGCGCTATACGTTATGCTTTATGCGTGATGCGTTATGCTTTATGCGTTATGCGTTATGCGTTATGCGTTATGCTTTATGCGTTATGCCTTATGCGTTTTGCTTAATGCGTTATGCGTTATGCGTTATGCGTTATGCGTTATGCGTTATGCGTTATGCGTTATGCGTTATGCGTTATGCGTTATGCGTTATGCGTTATGCTTTATGCGTTATGCTTTATGCGTTATGCTTTATGCGTTATGCATGATCCGTTATGCGTTAGGCGTTATGCGTTTTGCGGTATTCGTTATGCGTTATGTGTTATGCGTTATGCTTTATGCGATATGCGTTATGCGTTAGTTGTTATGCGTTATGCGTTAGGCGTTGTTCGTTATGCGTTATGCGTTATGCATTGTGCGTTATACGTTTGCGTTATGCGTTATGCGTTATGCGTTATGCGTTATGCGTTATGCATTATGCGTTAGGCGTTGTTCGTTATGCGTTATGCATTGTGCGTTATACGTTTGCGTTATGCGTTATGCGTTATGCTTTATGCGTTATGCGTTATGGGTGATGCGTTGTGCTTTATGCATTATGCGTTATGCGTTGTTCGTTATGCGTTATGCGATGTGCGTTATACGTTTGCGTTATGCGTTATGCGTTATGCGTTATGCTTTATGCGTTATGCGTTATGCGTTATGCGTTATGCTTTATGCTTTATGCTTTATGCGTTATGCGTTATGCGTTATACGGTATGCGTTATGCGTTATGCGTTATGCGTTATGCGTTATGCGTTATGCGTTATGCGTTATGCGTTATGCATTATGCGTTATGCGTTGTTCGTTATGCGTTATGCGATGTGCGTTATACGTTTGCGTTATGCGTTATGCGTTATGCGTTATGCTTTATGCGTTATGCGTTATGCGTTATGCGTTATGCTTTATGCTTTATGCTTTATGCGTTATGCGTTATGCGTTATACGGTATGCGTTATGCGTTATGCGTTATGCGTTATGCGTTATGCGTTATGCGTTATGCGTTACGCGTTATGCGTTATGCATTATGCGTTGTGCGTTATACGTTTGCGTTATGCGTTATGCGTTATGTGTTATGCGTTATGCTTTATGCGTTATGCGTGATCCGTTATGCGTTAGGCGTTATGCGTTTTGCGGTATTCGTTATGCGTTATGTGTTATGCGTTATGCTTTATGCGATATGCGTTATGCGTTAGTTGTTATGCGTTATGCGTTAGGCGTTGTTCGTTATGCGTTATGCATTGTGCGTTATACGTTTGCGTTATGCGTTATGCGTTATGCGTTATGCGTTATGCGTTATGCGTTATGCGTTATGCATTATGCGTTAGGCGTTGTTCGTTATGCGTTATGCATTGTGCGTTATACGTTTGCGTTATGCGTTATGCGTTATTCTTTATGCGTTATGCGTTATGGGTGATGCGTTGTGCTTTATGCATTATGCTTTATGCGTTGTTCGTTATGCGTTATGCGATGTGCGTTATACGTTTGCGTTATGCGTTATGCGTTATGCTTTATGCGTTATGCGTTATGCGTTATACGTTATGCTTTATGCGTTTTGCGGTATTCGTTATGCGTTGTGCATTATGCGTTATGCGTTATACGTTATGCTTTATGCGTGATGCGTTATGCTTTATGCGTTATGCGATATGCGTTATGCGTTATGCTTTATGCGTTATGCGTTATGAGTTATACGTTATGCGTTATGCGTTATGCGTTATGCGTTATGCGTTATGCGTTATGCGTTATGCGTTATGCGTGATCCGTTATGCGTTAGGCGTTATGCGTTTTGCGGTATTCGTTATGCGTTATGTGTTATGCTTTATGCGTTATGTGTTATGCGTTATACGTTATACGGTATGCGTTATGCGTTATGTGTTATGCTTTATGCGTTATGTGTTATGCGTTATACGTTATACGGTATGCGTTATGCGTTATGCGTTATGCGTTAAGCGTTATGCGTTATGCGTTATGCGTTTTGCTTTATGCGTTATGTGTTATGCGTTATGCGTTATGCGTTGTGGGTTATGAGTTATACGTTATGCGTTATGCGTTATGCGTTATGCGTTATGCGTTATGAGTTATACGTTATGCGTTATGCGTTATGCGTTATGCGTTATGCGTTATGCGTTATGCGTTATGCGTTATGCGTTAAGCGTTATGCGTTATGCGTTATGCGTTATGCGTTATACGTTATGCTTTATGCGTTGTGCGTTATACGTTTGCGTTATGCGTTATGCGTTATGCGTTATGCGTTATGCGTTATGCGTTATGCGTTATGCGTTATGCGTTATGCGTTATGCGTTATGCGTTATGCTTTATGCGTTATGCTTTATGCGTTATGCGTGATCCGTTATGCGTTAGGCGTTATGCGTTTTGCGGTATTCGTTATGCGTTATGTGTTATGCGTTATGCTTTATGCTTTATGCGTTATGCGTTAGTTGTTATGCGTTATGCGTTAGGCGTTGTTCGTTATGCGTTATGCATTGTGCGTTATACGTTTGCGTTATGCGTTATGCGTTATGCTTTATGCGTTATGCGTTATGGGTGATGCGTTGTGCTTTATGCATTATGCGTTATGCGTTGTTCGTTATGCGTTATGCGATGTGCGTTATACGTTTGCGTTATGCGTTATGCGTTATGCGTTATGCTTTATGCGTTATGCGTTATGCGTTATGCGTTATGCGTTATGCTTTATGCTTTATGCTTTATGCGTTATGCGTTATGCGTTATACGGTATGCGTTATGCGTTATGCGTTATGCGTTATGCGTTATGCGTTATGCGTTAGTTGTTATGCGTTTTGCGGTATTCGTTATGCGTTCTGGATTATGCGTTATGCGTTAGGCGTTGTTCGTTATGCGTTATGCATTGTGCGTTATACGTTTGCGTTATGCGTTATGCGTTATGCGTTATGCGTTATGCGTTATGCGTTATGCATTATGCGTTAGGCGTTGTTCGTTATGCGTTATGCATTGTGCGTTATACGTTTGCGTTATGCGTTATGCGTTATGCTTTATGCGTTATGCGTTATGGGTGATGCGTTGTGCTTTATGCATTATGCGTTATGCGTTGTTCGTTATGCGTTATGCGATGTGCGTTATACGTTTGCGTTATGCGTTATGCGTTATGCGTTACGCGTTATGCGTTACGTGTTATGCGTTATGCGTTATATGTTATGCGTTATGCGTTATGCGTTATGCGTTATGCGTTATGCGTTATGCGTTATGCGTTATGCGTTATGCGTTATGCGTTATGCGTTGGGCGTTATACGTTTGCGTTATGCGATATGCGTTATGCTTTATGCGTTATGTGTTATGCGTTATACGTTATACGGTATGCGTTATGCGTTATGCGTTATGCGTTATGCGTTATGCATTATGCGTTAGGCGTTGTTCGTTATGCGTTATGCATTGTGCGTTATACGTTTGCGTTATGCGTTATGCGTTATGCTTTATGCGTTATGCGTTATGGGTGATGCGTTGTGCTTTATGCATTATGCGTTATGCGTTGTTCGTTATGCGTTATGCGATGTGCGTTATACGTTTGCGTTATGCGTTATGCGTTATGCGTTACGCGTTATGCGTTACGTGTTATGCGTTATGCGTTATATGTTATGCGTTATGCGTTATGCGTTATGCGTTATGCGTTATGCGTTATGCGTTATGCGTTATGCGTTATGCGTTATGCGTTATGCGTTATGCGTTGGGCGTTATACGTTTGCGTTATGCGATATGCGTTATGCTTTATGCGTTATGTGTTATGCGTTATACGTTATACGGTATGCGTTATGCGTTCTGCGTTATGCGTTAAGCGTTATGCGTTATGCGTTATGCGTTTTGCTTTATGCGTTATGCGTTATGCGTTATGCGTTATGCGTTGTGGGTTATGAGTTATACGTTATGCGTTATGCGTTATGCGTTATGCGTTATGCGTTATGCGTTATGCGTTATGCGTTATGAGTTATACGTTATGCGTTATGCGTTATGCGTTATGCGTTATGCGTTATGCGTTATGCGTTATGCGTTATGCGTTAAGCGTTATGCGTTATGCGTTATGCGTTATGCGTTATACGTTATGCTTTATGCGTTGTGCGTTATACGTTTGCGTTATACGTTATGCGATATGCGTTATACGTTATGCGTTATGCGTTATGCGTTATGCTTCATGCGTTTTGCTTAATGCGTTATGCGTTATGCTTTATGCGTTATGCGTTATGCGTTATGCGTTATGCGTTATGCTTTATGCGTAATGCGTGATCCGTTATGCGTTAGGCGTTTTGCGGTATTCGTTATGCGTTGTGCATTATGCGTTATGCGTTATACGTTTGCGTTATGCGTTATGCGTTATGCGTTATACGTTATGCTTTATGCGTTATGCGTTATGCGTTATGCGATATGCGTGATGCGTTATGCGTTATGCGTTATGCGTTATGCGTTATGCGTTATGCGTTATGCGTTATGCGTTATGCATTATGCGTTAGGCGTTGTTCGTTATGCGTTATGCATTGTGCGTTATACGTTTGCGTTATGCGTTATGCGTTATGCTTTATGCGTTATGCGTTATGGGTGATGCGTTGTGCTTTATGCATTATGCGTTATGCGTTGTTCGTTATGCGTTATGCGATGTGCGTTATACGTTTGCGTTATGCGTTATGCGTTATGCGTTATGCTTTATGCGTTATGCGTTATGCGTTATGCGTTATGCTTTATGCTTTATGCTTTATGCGTTATGCGTTATGCGTTATACGGTATGCGTTATGCGTTATGCGTTATGCGTTATGCGTTATGCGTTATGCGTTATGCGTTATGCGTTATGCATTATGCGTTATGCGTTGTTCGTTATGCGTTATGCGATGTGCGTTATACGTTTGCGTTATGCGTTATGCGTTATGCGTTATGCTTTATGCGTTATGCGTTATGCGTTATGCGTTATGCTTTATGCTTTATGCTTTATGCGTTATGCGTTATGCGTTATACGGTATGCGTTATGCGTTATGCGTTATGCGTTATGCGTTACGCGTTATGCGTTATGCATTATGCGTTGTGCGTTATACGTTTGCGTTATGCGTTATGCGTTATGTGTTATGCGTTATGCTTTATGCGTTATGCGTGATCCGTTATGCGTTAGGCGTTATGCGTTTTGCGGTATTCGTTATGCGTTATGTGTTATGCGTTATGCTTTATGCGATATGCGTTATGCGTTAGTTGTTATGCGTTATGCGTTAGGCGTTGTTCGTTATGCGTTATGCATTGTGCGTTATACGTTTGCGTTATGCGTTATGCGTTATGCGTTATGCGTTATGCGTTATGCGTTATGCATTATGCGTTATGCGTTATGCATTGTGCGTTATACGTTTGCGTTATGCGTTATGCGTTATGCTTTATGCGTTATGCGTTATGGGTGATGCGTTGTGCTTTATGCATAATGCGTTATGCGTTGTTCGTTATGCGTTATGCGATGTGCGTTATACGTTTGCGTTATGCGTTATGCGTTATGCGTTAGGCGTTGTTCGTTATGCGTTATGCATTGTGCGTTATACGTTTGCGTTATGCGTTATGCGTTATGCGTTATGCGTTATGCGTTATGCGTTATGCATTATGCGTTAGGCGTTGTTCGTTATGCGTTATGCATTGTGCGTTATACGTTTGTGTTATGCGTTATGCGTTATGCTTTATGCGTTATGCGTTATGGGTGATGCGTTGTGCTTTATGCATTATGCGTTATGCGTTGTTCGTTATGCGTTATGCGATGTGCGTTATACGTTTGCGTTATGCGTTATGCGTTATGCTTTATGCGTTTTGCGTTATGCGTTATACGTTATGCTTTATGCGTTTTGCGGTATTCGTTATGCGTTGTGCATTATGCGTTATGCGTTATACGTTATGCTTTATGCGTGATGCGTTATGCTTTATGCGTTATGCGATATGCGTTATGCGTTATGCTTTATGCGTTATGCGTTATGAGTTATACGTTATGCGTTATGCGTTATGCGTTATGCGTTATGCGTTATGCGTTATGCGTTATGCGTTATGCGTTATGCGTTATGCGTTATGCGTTATGCGTTATGCGTTATGCGTTATGCGATATGCGTGATGCGTTATGCTTTATGCGTTATGCGTTATGAGTTATACGTTATGCGTTATGCGTTATGCGTTGTGGGTTATGAGTTATACGTTATGCGTTTTGCGTTATGCGTTATGCGTTATGCGTTATGCTTTATGCGTTATGCGTTATGCGTTATGCGTTATGCGTTATGCGTTATGCGTTACGCGTTATGCGTTATGCATTATGCGTTGTGCGTTATACGTTTGCGTTATGCGTTATGCGTTATGTGTTATGCGTTATGCTTTATGCGTTATGCGTGATCCGTTATGCGTTAGGCGTTATGCGTTTTGCGGTATTCGTTATGCGTTATGCATTATGCGTTATATGCTATACGTTATGCTTTATGCGTGATGCGTTATGCTTTATGCGTTATGCGTTATGCGTTATGTTTTATGCGTTATGCCTTATGCGTTTTGCTTAATGCGTTATGCGTTATGCGTTATGCGTTATGCGTTATGCGTTATGCGTTATGCGTTATGCGTTATGCGTTATGCGTTATGCGTTATGCGTTATGCGTTATGCGTTATGCGTTATGCGTTATGCTTTATGCGTTATGCTTTATGCGTTATGCGTGATCCGTTATGCGTTAGGCGTTATGCGTTTTGCGGTATTCGTTATGCGTTATGTGTTATGCGTTATGCTTTATGCGTTATGCGTTATGCGTTATGAGTTATACGTTATGCGTTATGCGTTATGCGTTATGCGTTATGCGTTATGCGTTATGCGTTATGCGTTATGCGTTATGCGTTATGCGTTATGCGTTATGCGTTATGCGTTATGCGTTATGCGATATGCGTGATGCGTTATGCTTTATGCGTTATGCGTTATGAGTTATACGTTATGCGTTATGCGTTATGCGTTGTGGGTTATGAGTTATACGTTATGCGTTTTGCGTTATGCGTTATGCGTTATGCGTTATGCTTTATGCGTTATGCGTTATGCGTTATGCGTTATGCGTTATGCGTTATGCGTTACGCGTTATGCGTTATGCATTATGCGTTGTGCGTTATACGTTTGCGTTATGCGTTATGCGTTATGTGTTATGCGTTATGCTTTATGCGTTATGCGTGATCCGTTATGCGTTAGGCGTTATGCGTTTTGCGGTATTCGTTATGCGTTATGCATTATGCGTTATATGCTATACGTTATGCTTTATGCGTGATGCGTTATGCTTTATGCGTTATGCGTTATGCGTTATGTTTTATGCGTTATGCCTTATGCGTTTTGCTTAATGCGTTATGCGTTATGCGTTATGCGTTATGCGTTATGCGTTATGCGTTATGCGTTATGCGTTATGCGTTATGCGTTATGCGTTATGCGTTATGCGTTATGCGTTATGCGTTATGCGTTATGCTTTATGCGTTATGCTTTATGCGTTATGCGTGATCCGTTATGCGTTAGGCGTTATGCGTTTTGCGGTATTCGTTATGCGTTATGCATTATGCGTTATATGCTATACGTTATGCTTTATGCGTGATGCGTTATGCTTTATGCGTTATGCGTTATGCGTTATGTTTTATGCGTTATGCCTTATGCGTTTTGCTTAATGCGTTATACGTTTGCGTTATGCGTTATGCGTTATGTGTTATGCGTTATGCTTTATGCGTTACGCGTTATACGTTATGCTTTATGCATTGTGCGTTATACGTTTGCGTTATTCGTTATGCGTTATGCGTTATGCGTTATGCGCTATGCGTTTTGCGGTATTCGTTATGCGTTATGTGTTATGCGTTATGCTTTATGCGTTATGCGTTATGCGTTAGGCGTTATGCGTTTTGCGGTACTCGTTATGCGTTATGCGTTATGCGTTAAGCGTTATGCGTTATGCGTTATGTGTTATGCGTTATGCGTTTTGCGGTATGCGTTATGCGTTATGCATTATGCGTTAGGCGTTGTTCGTTATGCGTTATGCATTGTGCGTTATACGTTTGCGTTATGCGTTATGCGTTATGCTTTATGCGTTATGCGTTATGGGTGATGCGTTGTGCTTTATGCATTATGCGTTATGCGTTGTTCGTTATGCGTTATGCGATGTGCGTTATACGTTTGCGTTATGCGTTATGCGTTATGCGTTACGCGTTATGCGTTACGTGTTATGCGTTATGCGTTATATGTTATGCGTTATGCGTTATGCGTTATGCGTTATGCGTTATGCGTTATGCGTTATGCGTTATGCGTTATGCGTTATGCGTTGGGCGTTATACGTTTGCGTTATGCGATATGCGTTATGCTTTATGCGTTATGTGTTATGCGTTATACGTTATACGGTATGCGTTATGCGTTCTGCGTTATGCGTTAAGCGTTATGCGTTATGCGTTATGCGTTTTGCTTTATGCGTTATGCGTTATGCGTTATGCGTTATGCGTTATGCGTTGTGGGTTATGAGTTATACGTTATGCGTTATGCGTTATGCGTTATGCGTTATGCGTTATGCGTTATGCGTTATGCGTTATGCGTTATGAGTTATACGTTATGCGTTATGCGTTATGCGTTATGCGTTATGCGTTATGCGTTATGCGTTAAGCGTTATGCGTTATGCGTTATGCGTTATACGTTATGCTTTATGCGTTGTGCGTTATACGTTTGCGTTATACGTTATGCGATATGCGTTATACGTTATGCGTTATGCGTTATGCGTTATGCTTCATGCGTTTTGCTTAATGCGTTATGCGTTATGCTTTATGCGTTATGCGTTATGCGTTATGCGTTATGCGTTATGCTTTATGCGTAATGCGTGATCCGTTATGCGTTAGGCGTTTTGCGGTATTCGTTATGCGTTGTGCATTATGCGTTATGCGTTATACGTTTGCGTTATGCGTTATGCGTTATGCGTTATACGTTATGCTTTATGCGTTATGCGTTATGCGTTATGCGTTACGCGTTATGCGTTACGCGTTATGCGTTATGCTTTATGCGTTATGCGTTATGCGTTTTGCTTTATGCGTTATGCGTTATGCGTTATGCGTTATGCGTTATGCGTTGTGGGTTATGAGTTATACGTTATGCGTTATGCGTTATGCGTTATGCGTTATGCGTTATGCGTTATGCGTTATGCGTTATGCGTTATGCGTTACGCGTTATGCGTTACGTGTTATGCGTTATGCGTTATATGTTATGCGTTATGCGTTATGCGTTATGCGTTATGCGTTATGCGTTAAGCGTTATGCGTTATGCGTTATGCGTTATGCGTTATACGTTATGCTTTATGCGTTGTGCGTTATACGTTTGCGTTATGCGTTATGCGTTATGCGTTATGCGTTATGCGTTATGCGTTATGCGTTATGCGTTATGCGTTTTGCTTAATGCGTTATGCGTTATGCTTTATGCGTTATGCGTTATGCGTTATGCGTTATGCGTTATGCTTTATGCGTAATGCGTGATCCGTTATGCGTTAGGCGTTTTGCGGTATTCGTTATGCGTTGTGCATTATGCGTTATGCGTTATACGTTTGCGTTATGCGTTATGCGTTATGCTTTATGCGTTATGCGTTATGCGTTATGCGTTATGCGTTATGCGTTATGCATTATGCGTTAGGCGTTGTTCGTTATGCGTTATGCATTGTGCGTTATACGTTTGCGTTATGCGTTATGCGTTATGTGTTATGCGTTATGCTTTATGCGTTATGCGTTATACGTTATGCTTTATGCATTGTGCGTTATACGTTTGCGTTATTCGTTATGCGTTATGCGTTATGCGTTATGCGCTATGCGTTTTGCGGTATTCGTTATGCGTTATGTGTTATGCGTTATGCTTTATGCGTTATGCGTTAGGCGTTATGCGTTTTGCGGTACTCGTTATGCGTTATGCGTTATGCGTTAAGCGTTATGCGTTATGCGTTATGTGTTATGCGTTATGCGTTTTGCGGTATTCGTTATGCGTTGTGCATTATGCGTTATGCGTTATACGTTATGCTTTATGGGTGATGCGTTATGCTTTATGCGTTATGCGATATGCGTGATGCGTTATGCTTTATGCGTTATGCGTTATGAGTTATACGTTATGCGTTATGCGTTGTTCGTTATGCGTTATGCGATGTGCGTTATACGTTTGCGTTATGCGTTATGCGTTATGCGTTATGCGTTATGCGTTATGCGTTATGCGTTATGCGTTATGCGTTATGCGTTATGCTTTATGCGTTATGCGTTATGCGTTTTGCTTTATGCGTTATGCGTTATGCGTTATGCGTTATGCGTTATGCGTTATGCGTTATGCGTTGTGGGTTATGAGTTATACGTTATGCGTTATGCGTTATGCGTTATGCGTTATGCGTTATGCGTTATGCGTTATGCGTTATGCGCTATGCGTTGTGGGTTATGAGTTATACGTTATGCGTTATGCGTTATGCGTTATGCGTTATGCGTTATGCGTTATGCGTTATGAGTTATACGTTATGCGTTATGCGTTATGCGTTATGCGTTATGCGTTATGCGTTATGCGTTATGCGTTATGCGTTAAGCGTTATGCGTTATGCGTTATGCGTTATGCGTTATACGTTATGCTTTATGCGTTGTGCGTTATACGTTTGCGTTATACGTTATGCGATATGCGTTATACGTTATGCGTTATGCGTTATGCGTTATGCTTTATGCGTTTTGCTTAATGCGTTATGCGTTATGCTTTATGCGTTATGCGTTATGCGTTATGCGTTATGCGTTATGCGTTATGCTTTATGCGTAATGCGTGATCCGTTATGCGTTAGGCGTTTTGCGGTATTCGTTATGCGTTGTGCATTATGCGTTATGCGTTATACGTTTGCGTTATGCGTTATGCGTTATGCGTTATACGTTATGCTTTATGCGTGTTGCGTTATGCTTTATGCGTTATGCGTTATGCGTTATGCGTTATGCGTTATGCGTTATGCGTTATGCGTTATGCGTTATGCGTTATGCGTTATGCGTTATGCGTTATGCGATATGCGTGATGCGTTATGCGTTATGCGTTATGCGTTATGCGTTATGCGTTATGCGTTATGCGTTATGCGTTATGCGTTACGCGTTATGCGTTACGCGTTATGCGTTATGCTTTATGCGTTATGCGTTATGCGTTTTGCTTTATGCGTTATGCGTTATGCGTTATGCGTTATGCGTTATGCGTTGTGGGTTATGAGTTATACGTTATGCGTTATGCGTTATGCGTTATGCGTTATGCGTTATGCGTTATGCGTTATGCGTTATGCGTTATGCGTTATGCGTTATGCGTTATGCGTTATGCGTTATGCGTTACGCGTTATGCGTTACGTGTTATGCGTTATGCGTTATATGTTATGCGTTATGCGTTATGCGTTATGCGTTATGCGTTATGCGTTAAGCGTTATGCGTTATGCGTTATGCGTTATGCGTTATACGTTATGCTTTATGCGTTGTGCGTTATACGTTTGCGTTATGCGTTATGCGTTATGCGTTATACGTTATGCGTTATGCGTTATGCGTTATGCTTTATGCGTTTTGCTTAATGTGTTATTCGTTATGCTTTATGCGTTATGCGTTATGCGTTATGCGTTATGCGTTATGCGTTATGCTTTATGCGTAATGCGTGATCCGTTATGCGTTAGGCGTTTTGCGGTATTCGTTATGCGTTGTGCATTATGCGTTATGCGTTATACGTTTGCGTTATGCGTTATGCGTTATGCTTTATGCGTTATGCGTTATGCGTTATGCGTTATGCGTTATGCGTTATGCGTTATGCATTATGCGTTAGGCGTTGTTCGTTATGCGTTATGCATTGTGCGTTATACGTTTGCGTTATGCGTTATGCGTTATGTGTTATGCGTTATGCTTTATGCGTTACGCGTTATACGTTATGCTTTATGCATTGTGCGTTATACGTTTGCGTTATTCGTTATGCGTTATGCGTTATGCGTTATGCGCTATGCGTTTTGCGGTATTCGTTATGCGTTATGTGTTATGCGTTATGCTTTATGCGTTATGCGTTAGGCGTTATGCGTTTTGCGGTACTCGTTATGCGTTATGCGTTATGCGTTAAGCGTTATGCGTTATGCGTTATGTGTTATGCGTTATGCGTTTTGCGGTATTCGTTATGCGTTGTGCATTATGCGTTATGCGTTATACGTTATGCTTTATGGGTGATGCGTTATGCTTTATGCGTTATGCGATATGCGTGATGCGTTATGCTTTATGCGTTATGCGTTATGAGTTATACGTTATGCGTTATGCGTTATGCGTTATGCGTTATGCGTTACGCGTTATGCGTTACGTGTTATGCGTTATGCGTTATATGTTATGCGTTATGCGTTATGCGTTATGCGTTATGCGTTATGCGTTAAGCGTTATGCGTTATGCGTTATGCGTTATGCGTTATACGTTATGCTTTATGCGTTGTGCGTTATACGTTTGCGTTATGCGTTATGCGTTATGCGTTATACGTTATGCGTTATGCGTTATGCGTTATGCTTTATGCGTTTTGCTTAATGTGTTATTCGTTATGCTTTATGCGTTATGCGTTATGCGTTATGCGTTATGCGTTATGCGTTATGCTTTATGCGTTATGCGTTATGCGTTATGCTTTATGCGTTATGCGTTATGCGTTATGCGTTATGCGTTATGCGTTATGCGTTATGCATTATGCGTTAGGCGTTGTTCGTTATGCGTTATGCATTGTGCGTTATACGTTTGCGTTATGCGTTATGCGTTATGTGTTATGCGTTATGCTTTATGCGTTACGCGTTATACGTTATGCTTTATGCATTGTGCGTTATACGTTTGCGTTATTCGTTATGCGTTATGCGTTATGCGTTATGCGCTATGCGTTTTGCGGTATTCGTTATGCGTTATGTGTTATGCGTTATGCTTTATGCGTTATGCGTTAGGCGTTATGCGTTTTGCGGTACTCGTTATGCGTTATGCGTTATGCGTTAAGCGTTATGCGTTATGCGTTATGTGTTATGCGTTATGCGTTTTGCGGTATTCGTTATGCGTTGTGCATTATGCGTTATGCGTTATACGTTATGCTTTATGGGTGATGCGTTATGCTTTATGCGTTATGCGATATGCGTGATGCGTTATGCTTTATGCGTTATGCGTTATGAGTTATACGTTATGCGTTATGCGTTATGCGTTATGCGTTATGCGTTATGCGTTATGCGTTATGCGTTATGCGTTATGCGTTATGCGTTATGCGTTATGCGTTATGCGTTATGCGTTATGCGTTATGCGTTATGCGATATGCGTGATGCGTTATGCGTTATGCGTTATGCGTTATGCGTTATGCGTTATGCGTTATACGTTATGCTTTATGCGTTGTGCGTTATACGTTTGCGTTATACGTTATGCGATATGCGTTATACGTTATGCGTTATGCGTTATGCGTTATGCTTTATGCGTTTTGCTTAATGCGTTATGCGTTATGCTTTATGCGTTATGCGTTATGCGTTATGCGTTATGCGTTATGCGTTATGCTTTATGCGTAATGCGTGATCCGTTATGCGTTAGGCGTTTTGCGGTATTCGTTATGCGTTGTGCATTATGCGTTATGCGTTATACGTTTGCGTTATGCGTTATGCGTTATGCGTTATACGTTATGCTTTATGCGTGTTGCGTTATGCTTTACGCGTTATGCGTTATGCGTTATGCGTTATGCGTTATGCGTTATGCGTTATGCGTTATGCGTTATGCGTTATGCGATATGCGTGATGCGTTATGCGTTATGCGTTATGCGTTATGCGTTATGCGTTATGCGTTATGCGTTATGCGTTATGCGTTATGCGTTACGCGTTATGCGTTACGCGTTATGCGTTATGCTTTATGCGTTATGCGTTATGCGTTTTGCTTTATGCGTTATGCGTTATGCGTTATGCGTTATGCGTTATGCGTTGTGGGTTATGAGTTATACGTTATGCGTTATGCGTTATGCGTTATGCGTTATGCGTTATGCGTTATGCGTTATGCGTTATGCGTTATGCGTTATGCGTTATGCGTTATGCGTTATGCGTTATGCGTTACGCGTTACGCGTTACGTGTTATGCGTTATGCGTTATATGTTATGCGTTATGCGTTATGCGTTATGCGTTATGCGTTATGCGTTAAGCGTTATGCGTTATGCGTTATGCGTTATGCGTTATACGTTATGCGTTACGTGTTATGCGTTATGCTTTATGCGTTATGCGTTATACGTTATGCTTTATGCATTGTGCGTTATACGTTTGCGTTATTCGTTATGCGTTATGCGTTATGCGTTATGCGCTATGCGTTTTGCGGTATTCGTTATGCGTTATGTGTTGTGCGTAATGCGTGATCCGTTATGCGTTAGGCGTTTTGCGGTATTCGTTATGCGTTGTGCATTATGCGTTATGCGTTATACGTTTGCGTTATGCGTTATGCGTTATGCTTTATGCGTTATGCGTTATGCGTTATGCGTTATGCGTTATGCGTTATGCGTTATGCATTATGCGTTAGGCGTTGTTCGTTATGCGTTATGCATTTTGCGTTATACGTTTGCGTTATGCGTTATGCGTTATGTGTTATGCGTTATGCTTTATGCGTTATGCGTTATACGTTATGCTTTATGCATTGTGCGTTATACGTTTGCGTTATTCGTTATGCGTTATGCGTTATGCGTTATGCGCTATGCGTTTTGCGGTATTCGTTATGCGTTATGTGTTATGCGTTATGCTTTATGCGTTATGCGTTAGGCGTTATGCGTTTTGCGGTACTCGTTATGCGTTATGCGTTATGCGTTAAGCGTTATGCGTTATGCGTTAGGCGTTATGCGTTTTGCGGTACTCGTTATGCGTTATGCGTTATGCGTTAAGCGTTATGCGTTATGCGTTATGTGTTATGCGTTATGCGTTTTGCGGTATTCGTTATGCGTTGTGCATTATGCGTTATGCGTTATACGTTATGCTTTATGGGTGATGCGTTATGCTTTATGCGTTATGCGATATGCGTGATGCGTTATGCTTTATGCGTTATGCGTTATGAGTTATACGTTATGCGTTATGCGTTATGCGTTATGCGTTATGCGTTATGCGTTATGCGTTATGCGTTATGCGTTATGCGTTATGCGTTATGCGTTATGCGTTATGCGTTATGCGTTATGCGTAATGCGTTATGCGTTATGCGTTATGCGTTATACGTTATGCTTTATGCGTGTTGCGTTATGCTTTATGCGTTATGCGTTATGCGTTATGCGTTATGCGTTATGCGTTATGCGTTATGCGTTATGCGTTATGCGTTATGCGTTATGCGTTATGCGATATGCGTGATGCGTTAAGCGTTATGCGTTATGCGTTATGCGTTATGCGTTATGCGTTATGCGTTACGCGTTATGCGTTACGCGTTATGCGTTATGCTTTATGCGTTATGCGTTATGCGTTTTGCTTTATGCGTTATGCGTTATGCGTTATGCGTTATGCGTTATGCGTTATGCGTTGTGGGTTATGAGTTATACGTTATGCGTTATGCGTTATTCGTTATGCGTTATGCGTTTGCGTTATGCGTTATGCGTTATGCGTTATGCGTTATGCGTTATGCGTTACGCGTTATGCGTTACGTGTTATGCGTTATGCGTTATATGTTATGCGTTATGCGTTATGCGTTATGCGTTATGCGTTATGCGTTATGCGTTATGCGTTATGCGTTATGCGTTATGCGTTATGCGTTATGCGTTATGCGTTATGCGTTATGCGTTATGCGTTATGCGTTATGCGTTATGCGTTATGCGTTGGGCGTTGTACGTTTGCGTTATGCGATGTGCGTTATGCTTTATGCGTTATGTGTTATGCGTTATACGTTATACGGTATGCGTTATGCGTTATGCGTTATGCGTTATGCGTTATACGTTATGCTTTATGCGTGTTGCGTTATGCTTTATGCGTTATGCGTTATGCGTTATGCGTTATGCGTTATGCGTTATGCGTTATGCGTTATGCGTTATGCGTTATGCGTTATGCGTTATGCGTTATGCGATATGCGTGATGCGTTATGCGTTATGCGTTATGCGTTATGCGTTATGCGTTATGCGTTATACGTTATGCTTTATGCGTGTTGCGTTATGCTTTATGCGTTATGCGTTAGGCGTTATGCGTTTTGCGTTAGGCGTTATGCGTTTTGCGGTATTCGTTATGCGTTATGCGTTATGCGTTATGCGTTATGCGTTATGCGTTATGCGTTATGCGTTATGCGTTATGCGTTATACGTTATGCTTTATGCGTTGTGCGTTATACGTTTGCGTTATGCGTTATGCGTTATGCGTTTTGCGGTATTCGTTATGCGTTATGTGTTATGCGTTATGCTTTAAGCGTTATGCGTTAGGCGTTATGCGTTTTGCGGTATGCGTTATGCGTTATGCGTTATGCGTTATGCGTTATGCGTTAAGCGTTATGCGTTATGCGGTATGCGTTATGCGTTATGCGTTATGCGTTTTGCGGTATTCGTTATGCGTTGTGCATTATGCGTTATGCGTTATACGTTATGCTTTATGCGTGATGCGTTATGCTTTATGCGTTATGCGATATGCGTGATGCGTTATGCTGTATGCGTTATGCGTTATGAGTTATACGTTATGCGTTATGCGTTATGCGTTATGCGTTATGCGTTATGCGTTATGCGTTATGCGTTATGCGTTATGCGTTATGCGTTATGCGTTATGCGTTATGCGATATGCGTGATGCGTTATGCTTTATGCGTTATGCGTTATGAGTTATACGTTATGCGTTATGCGTTATGCGTTGTGGGTTATGAGTTATACGTTATGCGTTTTGCGTTATGCGTTATGCGTTATGCGTTATGCGTTATGCGTTATGCGTTATACGTTATGCTTTATGCGTGTTGCGTTATGCTTTATGCGTTATGCGTTATGCGTTATGCGTTATGCGTTATGCGTGATGCGTTATGCGTTATGCGTTATGCGTTATGCGTTATGCGTTATGCGTTATGCGTTATGCGTTATGCGATATTCGTGATGCGTTATGCGTTATGCGTTATGCGTTATGCGTTATGCGTTATGCGTTATGCGTTATGCGTTACGCGTTATGCGTTACGCGTTATGCGTTATGCTTTATGCGTTATGCGTTATGCGTTTTGCTTTATGCGTTATGCGTTATGCGTTATGCGTTATGCGTTATGCGTTATGCGTTGTGGGTTATGAGTTATACGTTATGCGTTATGCGTTATGCGTTATGCGTTATGCGTTATGCGTTATGCGTTATGCGTTATGCGTTATGCGTTAAGCGTTATGCGTTATGCGTTATGCGTTATGCGTTATACGTTATGCTTTATGCGTTGTGCGTTATCCGTTTGCGTTATGCGTTATGCGTTATGCGTTATACGTTATGCGTTATGCGTTATGCGTTATGCGTTATGCATTATGCGTTTTGCTTAATGCGTTATGCGTTATGCTTTATGCGTTATGCGTTATGCGTTATGCGTTATGCTTTATGCGTAATGCGTGATCCGTTATGCGTTAGGCGTTTTGCGGTATTCGTTATGCGTTGTGCATTATGCGTTATGCGTTATGCGTTATGCGTTATGCGTTATGCGTTATGCGTTATGCGTTATGCGTTATGCGTTATGCTTTATGCGTGATGCGTTATGCTTTATGCGTTATGCGATATGCGTGATGCGTTATGCTTTATGCGTTATGCGTTATGAGTTATACGTTATGCGTGATGCGTTATGCGTTATGCGTTATGCGTTATGCGATATGCGTGATGCGTTATGCTTTATGCGTTATGCGTTATGAGTTATACGTTATGCGTTATGCGTTATGCGTTGTGGGTTATGAGTTATACGTTATGCGTTTTGCGTTATGCGTTATGCGTTATGCGTTATGCGTTATGCGTTATGCTTTATGCGTGTTGCGTTATGCTTTATGCGTTATGCGTTATGCGTTATGCGTTATGCGTTATGCGTTATGCGTTATGCGTTATGCGTTATGCGTTATGCGTTATGCGTTATGCGTTATGCGTTATGCGTTATGCTTTATGCGTTATGCGTTAGGCGTTATGCGTTTTGCGTTAGGCGTTATGCGTTTTGCGGTATTCGTTATGCGTTATGCGTTATGCGTTATGCGTTATGCGTTAAGCGTTATGCGTTATGCGTTATGCGTTATACGTTATGCTTTATGCGTTGTGCGTTATACGTTTGCGTTATGCGTTATGCGTTATGCGTTATGCGTTATGCGTTTTGCGGTATTCGTTATGCGTTATGTGTTATGCGTTATGCTTTAAGCGTTATGCGTTAGGCGTTATGCGTTTTGCGGTATTCGTTATGCGTTATGCGTTATGCGTTATGCGTTATGCGTTATGCGTTATGCGTTATGCGTTATGCGTTATGCGTTTTGCGGTATTCGTTATGCGTTGTGCATTATGCGTTATGCGTTATACGTTATGCTTTATGCGTGATGCGTTATGCTTTATGCGTTATGCGATATGCGTGATGCGTTATGCTTTATGCGTTATGCGTTATGAGTTATACGTTATGCGTTATGCGTTATGCGTTATGCGTTATGGGTTATGCGTTATGCGTTATGCGTTATGCGTTATGCGTTATGCGTTATGCGATATGCGTGATGCGTTATGCTTTATGCGTTATGCGTTATGAGTTATACGTTATGCGTTATGCGTTATGCGATGTGGGTTATGAGTTATACGTTATGCGTTTTGCGTTATGCGTTATGCGTTATGCGTTATGCGTTATACGTTATGCTTTATGCGTATTGCGTTATGCTTTATGCGTTATGCGTTATGCGTTATGCGTTATGCGTTATGCGTTATGCGTTATGCGTTATGCGTTATGCGTTATGCGTTATGCGATATGCGTGATGCGTTATGCGTTATGCGTTATGCGTTATGCGTTATGCGTTATGCGTTACGCGTTATGCGTTACGCGTTATGCGTTATGCTTTATGCGTTATGCGTTATGCGTTTTGCTTTATGCGTTATGCGTTATGCGTTATGCGTTATGCGTTGTGGGTTATGAGTTATACGTTATGCGTTATGCGTTATGCGTTATGCGTTATGCGTTATGCGTTATGCGTTATGCGTTATGCGTTATGCTTTATGCGTAATGCGTGATCCGTTATGCGTTAGGCGTTTTGCGGTATTCGTTATGCGTTGTGCATTATGCGTTATGCGTTATACGTTTGCGTTATGCGTTATGCGTTATGCTTTATGCGTTATGCGTTATGCGTTATGCGTTATGCGTTATGCGTTATGCGTTATGCATTATGCGTTAGGCGTTGTTCGTTATGCGTTATGCATTGTGCGTTATACGTTTGCGTTATGCGTTATGCGTTATGTGTTATGCGTTATGCTTTATGATGTATGCGTTATACGTTATGCGTTATGCGTTATGCGTTATGCGTTATGCGATATGCGTTATGCGTTATGCTTTATGCGTTATGCGTTATGAGTTATACGTTATGCGTTATGCGTTTTGCGTTGTGGGTTATGAGTTATACGTTATGCGTTTTGCGTTATGCGTTATGCGTTATGCGTTATGCGTTATGCGTTATACGTTATGCTTTATGCGTGTTGCGTTATGCTTTAAGCGTTATGCGTTATGCGTTATGCGTTATGCGTTATGCGTTATGCGTTATGCGTTATACGTTATGCTTTATGCGTTGTGCGTTATACGTTTGCGTTATGCGTTATGCGTTATGCGTTATACGTTATGCGTTATGCGTTATGCATTATGCTTTATGCGTTTTGCTTTATGCGTTATGCGTTATGCTTTATGCGTTATGCGTTATGCGTTATGCGTTATGCTTTATGCGTAATGCGTGATCCGTTATGCGTTAGGCGTTTTGCGGTATTCGTTATGCGTTGTGCATTATGCGTTATGCGTTATACGTTTGCGTTATGCGTTATGCGTTATGCTTTATGCGTTATGCGTTATGCGTTATGCGTTATGCTTTATGCGTGATGCGTTATGCTTTATGCGTTATGCGATATGCGTGATGCGTTATGCTTTATGCGTTATGCGTTATGCGTTATGCGTTATGCGTTATGCGTTATGCGTTATGCGTTATGCGTTATGCGTTATGCGTTATGCGATATGCGTGATGCGTTATGCTTTATGCGTTATGCGTTATGAGTTATACGTTATGCGTTATGCGTTATGCGTTGTGGGTTATGAGTTATACGTTATGCGTTTTGCGTTATGCGTTATGCGTTATGCGTTATGCGTTATGCGTTATGCGTTATACGTTATGCTTTATGCGTGTTGCGTTATGCGTTATGCGTTATGCGTTATGCGTTATGCGTTATGCGTTATGCGTTATGCGTTATGCGTTATGCGTTATGCGTTATGCGATATGCGTGATGCGTTATGCGTTATGCGTTATGCGTTATGCGTTATGCGTTATGCGTTATGCGTTATACGTTATGCTTTATGCGTGTTGCGTTATGCTTTATGCGTTATGCGTTATGCGTTATGCGTTATGCGTTATGCGTTATGCGTTATGCGTTATGCTTTATGCGTTATGCGTTAGGCGTTATGCGTTTTGCGTTAGGCGTTATGCGTTTTGCGGTATTCGTTATGCGTTATGCGTTATGCGTTATGCGTTATGCGTTAAGCGTTATGCGTTATGCGTTATGCGTTATACGTTATGCTTTATGCGTTGTGCGTTATACGTTTGCGTTATGCGTTATGCGTTATGCGTTATGCGTTATGCGTTTTGCGGTATTCGTTATGCGTTATGTGTTATGCGTTATGCTTTATGCGTTATGCGTTAGGCGTTATGCGTTTTGCGGTATTCGTTATGCGTTATGCGTTATGCGTTATGCGTTATGCGTTATGCGTTATGCGTTATGCGTTATGCGTTTTGCGGTATTCGTTATGCGTTGTGCATTATGCGTTATGCGTTATACGTTATGCTTTATGCGTGATGCGTTATGCTTTATGCGTTATGCGATATGCGTGATGCGTTATGCTTTATGCGTTATGCGTTATGAGTTATACGTTATGCGTTATGCGTTATGCGTTATGCGTTATGCGTTATGCGTTATGCGTTATGCGTTATGCGTTATGCGTTATGCGTTATGCGATATGCGTGATGCGTTATGCTTTATGCGTTATGCGTTATGAGTTATACGTTATGCGTTATGCGTTATGCGTTGTGGGTTATGAGTTATACGTTATGCGTTTTGCGTTATGCGTTATGCGTTATGCGTTATGCGTTATACGTTATGCTTTATGCGTGTTGCGTTATGCTTTATGCGTTATGCGTGATGCGTTATGCGTTATGCGTTATGCGTTATGCGTTATGCGTTATTTGTTACGCGTTATGCGTTACGCGTTATGCGTTATGCTTTATGCGTTATGCGTTATGCGTTATGCGTTTTGCTTTATGCGTTATGCGTTATGCGTTATGCGTTATGCGTTATGCGTTGTGGGTTATGGGTTATACGTTATGCGTTATGCGTTATGCGTTATGCGTTATGCGTTATGCGTTATGCGTTATGCGTTATGCGTTATGCGTTAAGCGTTATGCGTTATGCGTTATGCGTTATGCGTTATGCGTTATGCTTTATGCGTAATGCGTGATCCGTTATGCGTTAGGCGTTTTGCGGTATTCGTTATGCGTTGTGCATTATGCGTTATGCGTTATACGTTTGCGTTATGCGTTATGCGTTATGCTTTATGCGTTATGCGTTATGCGTTATGCGTTATGCGTTATGCGTTATGCGTTATGCATTATGCGTTAGGCGTTGTTCGTTATGCGTTATGCATTGTGCGTTATACGTTTGCGTTATGCGTTATGCGTTATGTGTTATGCGTTATGCTTTATGATGTATGCGTTATTCGTTATGCGTTATGCGTTTTGCGTTATGCGTTATGCGATATGCGTGATGCGTTATGCTTTATGCGTTATGCGTTATGAGTTATACGTTATGCGTTATGCGTTATGCGTTGTGGGTTATGAGTTATACGTTATGCGTTTTGCGTTATGCGTTATGCGTTATGCGTTATGCGTTATGCGTTATACGTTATGCTTTATGCGTGTTGCGTTATGCTTTATGCGTTATGCGTTATGCGTTATGCGTTATGCGTTATGCGTTATGCGTTATACGTTATGCTTTATGCGTTGTGCGTTATACGTTTGCGTTATGCGTTATGCGTTATGCGTTATACGTTATGCGTTATGCGTTATGCATTATGCTTTATGCGTTTTGCTTAATGCGTTATGCGTTATGCTTTATGCGTTATGCGTTATGCGTTATGCGTTATGCTTTATGCGTAATGCGTGATCCGTTATGCGTTAGGCGTTTTGCGGTATTCGTTATGCGTTGTGCATTATGCGTTATGCGTTATACGTTTGCGTTATGCGTTATGCGTTATGCGTTATGCGTTATGCGTTATGCGTTATGCGTTATGCTTTATGCGTGATGCGTTATGCTTTATGCGTTATGCGATATGCGTGATGCGTTATGCTTTATGCGTTATGCGTTATGCGTTATGCGTTATGCGTTATGCGTTATGCGTTATGCGTTATGCGTTATGCGTTATGCGTTATGCGATATGCGTGATGCGTTATGCTTTATGCGTTAAGCGTTATGAGTTATACGTTATGCTTTATGCGTTATGCGTTGTGGGTTATGAGTTATACGTTATGCGTTTTGCGTTATGCGTTATGCGTTATGCGTTATGCGTTATGCGTTATGCGTTATACGTTATGCTTTATGGGTGTTGCGTTATGCTTTATGCGTTATGCGTTATGCGTTATGCGTTATGCGTTATGCGTTATGCGTTATGCGTTATGCGTTATGCGATATGCGTGATGCGTTATGCGTTATGCGTTATGCGTTATGCGTTATGCGTTATGCGTTATGCGTTATGCGTTATGCGTTATACGTTATGCTTTATGCGTGTTGCGTTATGCTTTATGCGTTATGCGTTATGCGTTATGCGTTATGCGTTATGCGTTATGCGTTATGCTTTATGCGTTATGCGTTAGGCGTTATGCGTTTTGCGTTAGGCGTTATGCGTTTTGCGGTATTCGTTATGCGTTATGCGTTATGCGTTATGCGTTATGCGTTATGCGTTATGCGTTATGCGTTATACATTATGCTTTATGCGTTGTGCGTTATACGTTTGCGTTATGCGTTATGCGTTATGCGTTATGCGTTATGCGTTTTGCGGTATTCGTTATGCGTTATGTGTTATGCGTTATGCTTTATGCGTTATGCGTTATGCGTTATGCGTTTTGCGGTATTCGTTATGCGTTATGCGTTATGCGTTATGCGTTATGCGTTATGCGTTATGCGTTATGCGTTATGCGTTATGCGTTATGCGGTATTCGTTATGCGTTGTGCATTATGCGTTATGCGTTATACGTTATGCTTTATGCGTGATGCGTTATGCTTTATGCGTTATGCGATATGCGTGATGCGTTATGCTTTATGCGGTATGCGTTATGAGTTATACGTTATGCGTTATGCGTTATGCGTTATGCGTTATGCGTTATGCGTTATGCGTTATGCGTTATGCGTTATGCGTTATGCGTTATGCGATATGCGTGATGCGTTATGCTTTATGCGTTATGCGTTATGAGTTATACGTTATGCGTTATGCGTTATGCGTTGTGGGTTATGAGTTATACGTTATGCGTTTTGCGTTATGCGTTATGCGTTATGCGTTATGCGTTATACGTTATGCTTTATGCGTGTTGCGTTATGCTTTATGCGTTATGCGTGATGCGTTATGCGTTATGCGTTATGCGTTATGCGTTATGCGTTATTTGTTACGCGTTATGCGTTACGCGTTATGCGTTATGCTTTATGCGTTATGCGTTATGCGTTTTGCTTTATGCGTTATGCGTTATGCGTTATGCGTTATGCGTTATGCGTTGTGGGTTATGGGTTATACGTTATGCGTTATGCGTTATGCGTTATGCGTTATGCGTTATGCGTTATGCGTTATGCGTTATGCGTTATGCGTTAAGCGTTATGCGTTATGCGTTATGCGTTATGCGTTATACGTTATGCTTTATGCGTTGTGCGTTATACGTTTGCGTTATGCGTTATGCGTTATGCATTGTGCGTTATACGTTTGCGTTATGCGTTATGCGTTATGCGTTATGCGTTATGCGTTATGCGTTATGCTTTATGCGTTATGCGTTATGCGTTATGCGTTATGCGTTATGCGTTATGCGTTATGCATTATGCGTTAGGCGTTGTTCGTTATGCGTTATGCATTGTGCGTTATACGTTTGCGTTATGCGTTATGCGTTATGTGTTATGCGTTATGCTTTATGCGTTATGCGTTATACGTTATGCTTTATGCGTTGTGCGTTATACGTTTGCGTTATTCGTTATGCGTTATGCGTTATGCGTTATGCGTTATGCGTTATGCGTTATGCGTTATGCGTTATGCGTTACGCGTTATGCGTTATGCTTTATGCGTTATGCATTATGCGTTTTGCTTTATGCGTTATGCGTTATGCGTTATGCGGTATGCGTTTTGCGGTATTCGTTTTGCGTTGTGCATTATGCGTTATGCGTTATACGTTATGCTTTATGCGTGATGCGTTATGCTTTATGCGTTATGCGTTATGCGTTATGCGTTATGCGTTGTGGGTTATGAGTTATGCGTTATGCTTTATGCTTTATGCGTTATGCGTTATGAGTTATACGTTATGCGCTATGCGTTATGCGTTGTGGGTTATGAGTTATACGTTATACGTTATGCGTTATGCGTTATGCGTTATGCGTTATGCGTTATGCGTTATGCGATATGCGTGATGCGTTATGCTTTATGCGTTATGCGTTATGAGTTACAACGTATGCGTTATGCGTTATGCGTTGTAGGTTATGAGTTATACGTTATGCGTTTTGCGTTATGCGTTATGAGTTACACGTTATGCGTTATGCGTTATGCGTTGTGGGTTATGAGTTATACGTTATGCGTTTTGCGTTATGCGTTATGCGTTATGCGTTATGCGTTATGCGTTATGAGTTATACGTTATGCGTTATGCGTTATGCGTCATGCGTTATGCGTTATGCGTTATGCGTTATGCGTTATGCGTTATGCGATATGCGTGATGCGTTATGCTTTATGCGTTATGCGTTATGAGTTACACGTTATGCGTTATGCGTTATGCGTTATGCGTTATGCGTTATGCGTTATGCGTTATGCGTTATGCGTTATGCGTTATGCGTTATGCGTTATGCGTTATGCGTTATGCGTTATGCGTTATGCGTTATGCGTTATGCGTTATGCGTTATGCGTTGGGCGTTGTACGTTTGCGTTATGCGATGTGCGTTATGCTTTATGCGTTATGTGTTATGCGTTATACGTTATACGGTATGCGTTATGCGTTATGCGTTATGCGTTATGCGTTATACGTTATGCTTTATGCGTGTTGCGTTATGCTTTATGCGTTATGCGTTATGCGTTATGCGTTATGCGTTATGCGTTATGCGTTATGCGTTATGCGTTATGCGTTATGCGTTATGCGTTATGCGTTATGCGATATGCGTGATGCGTTATGCGTTATGCGTTATGCGTTATGCGTTATGCGTTATGCGTTATACGTTATGCTTTATGCGTGTTGCGTTATGCTTTATGCGTTATGCGTTAGGCGTTATGCGTTTTGCGTTAGGCGTTATGCGTTTTGCGGTATTCGTTATGCGTTATGCGTTATGCGTTATGCGTTATGCGTTATGCGTTATGCGTTATGCGTTATGCGTTATGCGTTATACGTTATGCTTTATGCGTTGTGCGTTATACGTTTGCGTTATGCGTTATGCGTTATGCGTTTTGCGGTATTCGTTATGCGTTATGTGTTATGCGTTATGCTTTAAGCGTTATGCGTTAGGCGTTATGCGTTTTGCGGTATGCGTTATGCGTTATGCGTTATGCGTTATGCGTTATGCGTTATGCGTTATGCGTTATGCGGTATGCGTTATGCGTTATGCGTTATGCGTTTTGCGGTATTCGTTATGCGTTGTGCATTATGCGTTATGCGTTATACGTTATGCTTTATGCGTGATGCGTTATGCTTTATGCGTTATGCGTTATGCGTGATGCGTTATGCTGTATGCGTTATGCGTTATGAGTTATACGTTATGCGTTATGCGTTATGCGTTATGCGTTATGCGTTATGCGTTATGCGTTATGCGTTATGCGTTATGCGTTATGCGTTATGCGTTATGCGTTATGCGATATGCGTGATGCGTTATGCTTTATGCGTTATGCGTTATGAGTTATACGTTATGCGTTATGCGTTATGCGTTGTGGGTTATGAGTTATACGTTATGCGTTTTGCGTTATGCGTTATGCGTTATGCGTTATGCGTTATGCGTTATGCGTTATACGTTATGCTTTATGCGTGTTGCGTTATGCTTTATGCGTTATGCGTTATGCGTTATGCGTTATGCGTTATGCGTGATGCGTTATGCGTTATGCGTTATGCGTTATGCGTTATGCGTTATGCGTTATGCGTTATGCGTTATGCGATATTCGTGATGCGTTATGCGTTATGCGTTATGCGTTATGCGTTATGCGTTATGCGTTATGCGTTATGCGTTACGCGTTATGCGTTATGCGTTATGCGTTATGCTTTATGCGTTATGCGTTATGCGTTTTGCTTTATGCGTTATGCGTTATGCGTTATGCGTTATGCGTTATGCGTTATGCGTTGTGGGTTATGAGTTATACGTTATGCGTTATGCGTTATGCGTTATGCGTTATGCGTTATGCGTTATGCGTTATGCGTTATGCGTTATGCGTTATGCGTTATGCGTTAAGCGTTATGCGTTATGCGTTATGCGTTATGCGTTATACGTTATGCTTTATGCGTTGTGCGTTATCCGTTTGCGTTATGCGTTATGCGTTATGCGTTATACGTTATGCGTTATGCGTTATGCGTTATGCGTTATGCATTATGCGTTTTGCTTAATGCGTTATGCGTTATGCTTTATGCGTTATGCGTTATGCGTTATGCGTTATGCTTTATGCGTAATGCGTGATCCGTTATGCGTTAGGCGTTTTGCGGTATTCGTTATGCGTTGTGCATTATGCGTTATGCGTTATACGTTTGCGTTATGCGTTATGCGTTATGCTTTATGCGTTATGCGTTATGCGTTATGCGTTATGCTTTATGCGTGATGCGTTATGCTTTATGCGTTATGCGATATGCGTGATGCGTTATGCTTTATGCGTTATGCGTTATGAGTTATACGTTATGCGTGATGCGTTATGCGTTATGCGTTATGCGTTATGCGATATGCGTGATGCGTTATGCTTTATGCGTTATGCGTTATGAGTTATACGTTATGCGTTATGCGTTATGCGTTGTGGGTTATGAGTTATACGTTATGCGTTTTGCGTTATGCGTTATGCGTTATGCGTTATGCGTTATACGTTATGCTTTATGCGTGTTGCGTTATGCTTTATGCGTTATGCGTTATGCGTTATGCGTTATGCGTTATGCGTTATGCGTTATGCGTTATGCGTTATGCGTTATGCGTTATGCGTTATGCGTTATGCGTTATGCGTTATGCTTTATGCGTTATGCGTTAGGCGTTATGCGTTTTGCGTTAGGCGTTATGCGTTTTGCGGTATTCGTTATGCGTTATGCGTTATGCGTTATGCGTTATGCGTTATGCGTTATGCGTTATGCGTTATGCGTTATACGTTATGCTTTATGCGTTGTGCGTTATACGTTTGCGTTATGCGTTATGCGTTATGCGTTATGCGTTATGCGTTTTGCGGTATTCGTTATGCGTTATGTGTTATGCGTTATGCTTTAAGCGTTATGCGTTAGGCGTTATGCGTTTTGCGGTATTCGTTATGCGTTATGCGTTATGCGTTATGCGTTAAGCGTTATGCGTTATGCGTTATGCGTTATGCGTTATGCGTTTTGCGGTATTCGTTATGCGTTGTGCATTATGCGTTATGCGTTATACGTTATGCTTTATGCGTGATGCGTTATGCTTTATGCGTTATGCGATATGCGTGATGCGTTATGCTTTATGCGTTATGCGTTATGAGTTATACGTTATGCGTTATGCGTTATGCGTTATGCGTTATGGGTTATGCGTTATGCGTTATGCGTTATGCGTTATGCGTTATGCGTTATGCGATATGCGTGATGCGTTATGCTTTATGCGTTATGCGTTATGAGTTATACGTTATGCGTTATGCGTTATGCGATGTGGGTTATGAGTTATACGTTATGCGTTTTGCGTTATGCGTTATGCGTTATGCGTTATGCGTTATACGTTATGCTTTATGCGTATTGCGTTATGCTTTATGCGTTATGCGTTATGCGTTATGCGTTATGCGTTATGCGTTATGCGTTATGCGTTATGCGTTATGCGTTATGCGTTATGCGATATGCGTGATGCGTTATGCGTTATGCGTTATGCGTTATGCGTTATGCGTTATGCGTTACGCGTTATGCGTTACGCGTTATGCGTTATGCTTTATGCGTTATGCGTTATGCGTTTTGCTTTATGCGTTATGCGTTATGCGTTATGCGTTATGCGTTATGCGTTGTGGGTTATGAGTTATACGTTATGCGTTATGCGTTATGCGTTATGCGTTATGCGTTATGCGTTATGCGTTATGCGTTATGCGTTATGCTTTATGCGTAATGCGTGATCCGTTATGCGTTAGGCGTTTTGCGGTATTCGTTATGCGTTGTGCATTATGCGTTATGCGTTATACGTTTGCGTTATGCGTTATGCGTTATGCTTTATGCGTTATGCGTTATGCGTTATGCGTTATGCGTTATGCGTTATGCGTTATGCATTATGCGTTAGGCGTTGTTCGTTATGCGTTATGCATTGTGCGTTATACGTTTGCGTTATGCGTTATGCGTTATGTGTTATGCGTTATGCTTTATGATGTATGCGTTATGCGTTATGCGTTATGCGTTATGCGTTATGCGTTATGCGATATGCGTGATGCGTTATGCTTTATGCGTTATGCGTTATGAGTTATACGTTATGCGTTATGCGTTTTGCGTTGTGGGTTATGAGTTATACGTTATGCGTTTTGCGTTATGCGTTATGCGTTATGCGTTATGCGTTATGCGTTATACGTTATGCTTTATGCGTGATGCGTTATGCTTTAAGCGTTATGCGTTATGCGTTATGCGTTATGCGTTATGCGTTATGCGTTATGCGTTATACGTTATGCTTTATGCGTTGTGCGTTATACGTTTGCGTTATGCGTTATGCGTTATGCGTTATACGTTATGCGTTATGCGTTATGCATTATGCTTTATGCGTTTTGCTTAATGCGTTATGCGTTATGCTTTATGCGTTATGCGTTATGCGTTATGCGTTATGCTTTATGCGTAATGCGTGATCCGTTATGCGTTAGGCGTTTTGCGGTATTCGTTATGCGTTGTGCATTATGCGTTATGCGTTATACGTTTGCGTTATGCGTTATGCGTTATGCTTTATGCGTTATGCGTTATGCGTTATGCGTTATGCTTTATGCGTGATGCGTTATGCTTTATGCGTTATGCCATATGCGTGATGCGTTATGCTTTATGCGTTATGCGTTATGCGTTATGCGTTATGCGTTATGCGTTATGCGTTATGCGTTATGCGTTATGCGTTATGCGTTATGCGATATGCGTGATGCGTTATGCTTTATGCGTTATGCGTTATGAGTTATACGTTATGCGTTATGCGTTATGCGTTGTGGGTTATGAGTTATACGTTATGCGTTTTGCGTTATGCGTTATGCGTTATGCGTTATGCGTTATGCGTTATGCGTTATACGTTATGCTTTATGCGTGTTGCGTTATGCGTTATGCGTTATGCGTTATGCGTTATGCGTTATGCGTTATGCGTTATGCGTTATGCGTTATGCGTTATGCGTTATGCGATATGCGTGATGCGTTATGCGTTATGCGTTATGCGTTATGCGTTATGCGTTATGCGTTATGCGTTATACGTTATGCTTTATGCGTGTTGCGTTATGCTTTATGCGTTATGCGTTATGCGTTATGCGTTATGCGTTATGCGTTATGCGTTATGCGTTATGCTTTATGCGTTATGCGTTAGGCGTTATGCGTTTTGCGTTAGGCGTTATGCGTTTTGCGGTATTCGTTATGCGTTATGCGTTATGCGTTATGCGTTATGCGTTATGCGTTATGCGTTATGCGTTATGCGTTATACGTTATGCTTTATGCGTTGTGCGTTATACGTTTGCGTTATGCGTTATGCGTTATGCGTTATGCGTTATGCGTTTTGCGGTATTCGTTATGCGTTATGTGTTATGCGTTATGCTTTATGCGTTATGCGTTAGGCGTTATGCGTTTTGCGGTATTCGTTATGCGTTATGCGTTATGCGTTATGCGTTATGCGTTATGCGTTATGCGTTATGCGTTATGCGTTTTGCGGTATTCGTTATGCGTTGTGCATTATGCGTTATGCGTTATACGTTATGCTTTATGCGTGATGCGTTATGCTTTATGCGTTATGCGATATGCGTGATGCGTTATGCTTTATGCGTTATGCGTTATGAGTTATACGTTATGCGTTATGCGTTATGCGTTATGCGTTATGCGTTATGCGTTATGCGTTATGCGTTATGCGTTATGCGTTATGCGTTATGCGATATGCGTGATGCGTTATGCTTTATGCGTTATGCGTTATGAGTTATACGTTATGCGTTATGCGTTATGCGTTGTGGGTTATGAGTTATACGTTATGCGTTTTGCGTTATGCGTTATGCGTTATGCGTTATGCGTTATACGTTATGCTTTATGCGTGTTGCGTTATGCTTTATGCGTTATGCGTGATGCGTTATGCGTTATGCGTTATGCGTTATGCGTTATGCGTTATTTGTTACGCGTTATGCGTTACGCGTTATGCGTTATGCTTTATGCGTTATGCGTTATGCGTTATGCGTTTTGCTTTATGCGTTATGCGTTATGCGTTATGCGTTATGCGTTATGCGTTGTGGGTTATGGGTTATACGTTATGCGTTATGCGTTATGCGTTATGCGTTATGCGTTATGCGTTATGCGTTATGCGTTATGCGTTATGCGTTAAGCGTTATGCGTTATGCGTTATGCGTTATGCGTTATGCGTTATGCTTTATGCGTAATGCGTGATCCGTTATGCGTTAGGCGTTTTGCGGTATTCGTTATGCGTTGTGCATTATGCGTTATGCGTTATACGTTTGCGTTATGCGTTATGCGTTATGCTTTATGCGTTATGCGTTATGCGTTATGCGTTATGCGTTATGCGTTATGCGTTATGCATTATGCGTTAGGCGTTGTTCGTTATGCGTTATGCATTGTGCGTTATACGTTTGCGTTATGCGTTATGCGTTATGTGTTATGCGTTATGCTTTATGATGTATGCGTTATGCGTTATGCGTTATGCGTTATGCGTTATGCGTTATGCGTTATGCGTTATGCGTTATGCGTTATGCGTTATGCGTTATGAGTTATACGTTATGCGTTATGCGTTATGCGTTGTGGGTTATGAGTTATACGTTATGCGTTTTGCGTTATGCGTTATGCGTTATGCGTTATGCGTTATGCGTTATACGTTATGCTTTATGCGTGTTGCGTTATGCTTTAAGCGTTATGCGTTATGCGTTATGCGTTATGCGTTATGCGTTATGCGTTATACGTTATGCTTTATGCGTTGTGCGTTATACGTTTGCGTTATGCGTTATGCGTTATGCGTTATACGTTATGCGTTATGCGTTATGCATTATGCTTTATGCGTTTTGCTTAATGCGTTATGCGTTATGCTTTATGCGTTATGCGTTATGCGTTATGCGTTATGCTTTATGCGTAATGCGTGATCCGTTATGCGTTAGGCGTTTTGCGGTATTCGTTATGCGTTGTGCATTATGCGTTATGCGTTATACGTTTGCGTTATGCGTTATGCGTTATGCTTTATGCGTTATGCGTTATGCGTTATGCGTTATGCTTTATGCGTGATGCGTTATGCTTTATGCGTTATGCGATATGCGTGATGCGTTATGCTTTATGCGTTATGCGTTATGCGTTATGCGTTATGCGTTATGCGTTATGCGTTATGCGTTATGCGTTATGCGTTATGCGTTATGCGATATGCGTGATGCGTTATGCTTTATGCGTTAAGCGTTATGAGTTATACGTTATGCTTTATGCGTTATGCGTTGTGGGTTATGAGTTATACGTTATGCGTTTTGCGTTATGCGTTATGCGTTATGCGTTATGCGTTATGCGTTATGCGTTATACGTTATGCTTTATGGGTGTTGCGTTATGCTTTATGCGTTATGCGTTATGCGTTATGCGTTATGCGTTATGCGTTATGCGTTATGCGTTATGCGTTATGCGATATGCGTGATGCGTTATGCGTTATGCGTTATGCGTTATGCGTTATGCGTTATGCGTTATGCGTTATGCGTTATACGTTATGCTTTATGCGTGTTGCGTTATGCTTTATGCGTTATGCGTTATGCGTTATGCGTTATGCGTTATGCGTTATGCGTTATGCTTTATGCGTTATGCGTTAGGCGTTATGCGTTTTGCGTTAGGCGTTATGCGTTTTGCGGTATTCGTTATGCGTTATGCGTTATGCGTTATGCGTTAAGCGTTATGCGTTATGCGTTATGCGTTATACATTATGCTTTATGCGTTGTGCGTTATACGTTTGCGTTATGCGTTATGCGTTATGCGTTATGCGTTATGCGTTTTGCGGTATTCGTTATGCGTTATGTGTTATGCGTTATGCTTTATGCGTTATGCGTTAGGCGTTATGCGTTTTGCGGTATTCGTTATGCGTTATGCGTTATGCGTTATGCGTTAAGCGTTATGCGTTATGCGTTATGCGTTATGCGTTATGCGTTTTGCGGTATTCGTTATGCGTTGTGCATTATGCGTTATGCGTTATACGTTATGCTTTATGCGTGATGCGTTATGCTTTATGCGTTATGCGATATGCGTGATGCGTTATGCTTTATGCGGTATGCGTTATGAGTTATACGTTATGCGTTATGCGTTATGCGTTATGCGTTATGCGTTATGCGTTATGCGTTATGCGTTATGCGTTATGCGTTATGCGTTATGCGATATGCGTGATGCGTTATGCTTTATGCGTTATGCGTTATGAGTTATACGTTATGCGTTATGCGTTATGCGTTGTGGGTTATGAGTTATACGTTATGCGTTTTGCGTTATGCGTTATGCGTTATGCGTTATGCGTTATACGTTATGCTTTATGCGTGTTGCGTTATGCTTTATGCGTTATGCGTGATGCGTTATGCGTTATGCGTTATGCGTTATGCGTTATGCGTTATTTGTTACGCGTTATGCGTTACGCGTTATGCGTTATGCTTTATGCGTTATGCGTTATGCGTTTTGCTTTATGCGTTATGCGTTATGCGTTATGCGTTATGCGTTATGCGTTGTGGGTTATGGGTTATACGTTATGCGTTATGCGTTATGCGTTATGCGTTATGCGTTATGCGTTATGCGTTATGCGTTATGCGTTATGCGTTAAGCGTTATGCGTTATGCGTTATGCGTTATGCGTTATACGTTATGCTTTATGCGTTGTGCGTTATACGTTTGCGTTATGCGTTATGCGTTATGCATTGTGCGTTATACGTTTGCGTTATGCGTTATGCGTTATGCGTTATGCGTTATGCGTTATGCGTTATGCTTTATGCGTTATGCGTTATGCGTTATGCGTTATGCGTTATGCGTTATGCGTTATGCATTATGCGTTAGGCGTTGTTCGTTATGCGTTATGCATTGTGCGTTATACGTTTGCGTTATGCGTTATGCGTTATGTGTTATGCGTTATGCTTTATGCGTTATGCGTTATACGTTATGCTTTATGCGTTGTGCGTTATACGTTTGCGTTATTCGTTATGCGTTATGCGTTATGCGTTATGCGTTATGCGTTATGCGTTATGCGTTACGCGTTATGCGTTACGCGTTATGCGTTATGCTTTATGCGTTATGCATTATGCGTTTTGCTTTATGCGTTATGCGTTATGCGTTATGCGGTATGCGTTTTGCGGTATTCGTTTTGCGTTGTGCATTATGCGTTATGCGTTATACGTTATGCTTTATGCGTGATGCGTTATGCTTTATGCGTTATGCGTTATGCGTTATGCGTTATGCGTTGTGGGTTATGAGTTATGCGTTATGCTTTATGCTTTATGCGTTATGCGTTATGAGTTATACGTTATGCGCTATGCGTTATGCGTTGTGGGTTATGAGTTATACGTTATACGTTATGCGTTATGCGTTATGCGTTATGCGTTATGCGTTATGCGTTATGCGATATGCGTGATGCGTTATGCTTTATGCGTTATGCGTTATGAGTTACAACGTATGCGTTATGCGTTATGCGTTGTAGGTTATGAGTTATACGTTATGCGTTTTGCGTTATGCGTTATGAGTTACACGTTATGCGTTATGCGTTATGCGTTGTGGGTTATGAGTTATACGTTATGCGTTTTGCGTTATGCGTTATGCGTTATGCGTTATGCGTTATGCGTTATGAGTTATACGTTATGCGTTATGCGTTATGCGTCATGCGTTATGCGTTATGCGTTATGCGTTATGCGTTATGCGTTATGCGTTATGCGATATGCGTGATGCGTTATGCTTTATGCGTTATGCGTTATGAGTTACACGTTATGCGTTATGCGTTATGCGTTATGCGTTATGCGTTATGCGTTATGCGTTATGCGTTATGCGTTATGCGTTATGCGTTATGCTTTATGCGTTATGCGTTATGCGTTATGCGTTATGCGTTAGGCGTTATGCGTTATGCGTGATGCGTTATGCGTTATGCGTTATGCGTTATGCGTTATGCGTTATGCGTTATGCATTATGCGTTAGGCGTTGTTCGTTATGCGTTATGCATTGTGCGTTATACGTTTGCGTTATGCGTTATGCGTTATGCTTTATGCGTTATGCGTTATGGGTGATGCGTTGTGCTTTATGCATTATGCGTTATGCGTTGTTCGTTATGCGTTATGCGATGTGCGTTATACGTTTGCGTTATGCGTTATGCGTTATACGTTTGCGTTATGCGTTATGCGTTATGCGTTATGCTTTATGCGTTATGCGTTATGCGTTATGCGTTATGCGTTATGCGTTATGCGTTATGCATTATGCGTTAGGCGTTGTTCGTTATGCGTTATGCATTGTGCGTTATACGTTTGCGTTATGCGTTATGCGTTATGTGTTATGCGTTATGCTTTATGATGTATGCGTTATACGTTATGCGTTATGCGTTATGCGTTATGCGTTATGCGATATGCGTGATGCGTTATGCTTTATGCGTTATGCGTTATGAGTTATACGTTATGCGTTATGCGTTATGCGTTGTGGGTTATGAGTTATACGTTATGCGTTTTGCGTTATGCGTTATGCGTTATGCGTTATGCGTTATGCGTTATGCGTTATACGTTATGCTTTATGCGTGTTGCGTTATGCTTTAAGCGTTATGCGTTATGCGTTATGCGTTATGCGTTATGCGTTATGCGTTATGCGTTATGCGTTATGCGTTATACGTTATGCTTTATGCGTTGTGCGTTATACGTTTGCGTTATGCGTTATGCGTTATGCTTTATGCGTTATGCGTTATGCGTTATGCGTTATGCGTTATGCTTTATGCGTGATGCGTTATGCTTTATGCGTTATGCGATATGCGTGATGCGTTATGCTTTATGCGTTATGCGTTATGCGTTATGCGTTATGCGTTATGCGTTATGCGTTATGCGTTATGCGTTATGCGTTATGCGTTATGCGATATGCGTGATGCGTTATGCTTTATGCGTTATGCGTTATGAGTTATACGTTATGCGTTATGCGTTATGCGTTGTGGGTTATGAGTTATACGTTATGCGTTTTGCGTTATGCGTTATGCGTTATGCGTTATGCGTTATGCGTTATGCGTTATACGTTATGCTTTATGGGTGTTGCGTTATGCTTTATGCGTTATGAGTTATGCGTTATGCGTTATGCGTTATGCGTTATGCGTTATGCGTTATGCGTTATGCGATATGCGTGATGCGTTATGCGTTATGCGTTATGCGTTATGCGTTATGCGTTATGCGTTATGCGTTATGCGTTATACGTTATGCTTTATGCGTGTTGCGTTATGCTTTATGCGTTATGCGTTATGCGTTATGCGTTATGCGTTATGCGTTATGCGTTATGCTTTATGCGTTATGCGTTAGGCGTTATGCGTTTTGCGTTAGGCGTTATGCGTTTTGCGGTATTCGTTATGCGTTATGCGTTATGCGTTATGCGTTATGCGTTAAGCGTTATGCGTTATGCGTTATGCGTTATACGTTATGCTTTATGCGTTGTGCGTTATACGTTTGCGTTATGCGTTATGCGTTATGCGTTATGCGTTATGCGTTTTGCGGTATTCGTTATGCGTTATGTGTTATGCGTTATGCTTTATGCGTTATGCGTTAGGCGTTATGCGTTTTGCGGTATTCGTTATGCGTTATGCGTTATGCGTTATGCGTTAAGCGTTATGCGTTATGCGTTATGCGTTATGCGTTATGCGTTTTGCGGTATTCGTTATGCGTTGTGCATTATGCGTTATGCGTTATACGTTATGCTTTATGCGTGATGCGTTATGCTTTATGCGTTATGCGATATGCGTGATGCGTTATGCTTTATGCGTTATGCGTTATGAGTTATACGTTATGCGTTATGCGTTATGCGTTATGCGTTATGCGTTATGCGTTATGCGTTATGCGTTATGCGTTATGCGTTATGCGTTATGCGTTATGCGATATGCGTGATGCGTTATGCTTTATGCGTTATGCGTTATGAGTTATACGTTATGCGTTATGCGTTATGCGTTGTGGGTTATGAGTTATACGTTATGCGTTTTGCGTTATGCGTTATGCGTTATGCGTTATGCGTTATACGTTATGCTTTATGCGTGTTGCGTTATGCTTTATGCGTTATGCGTGATGCGTTATGCGTTATGCGTTATGCGTTATGCGTTATTTGTTACGCGTTATGCGTTACGCGTTATGCGTTATGCTTTATGCGTTATGCGTTATGCGTTTTGCTTTATGCGTTATGCGTTATGCGTTATGCGTTATGCGTTGTGGGTTATGGGTTATACGTAATGCGTTATGCGTTATGCGTTATGCGTTATGCGTTATGCGTTGTGCGTTATACGTTTGCGTTATGCGTTATGCGTTATGCATTGTGCGTTATACGTTTGCGTTATGCGTTATGCGTTATGCGTTATGCGTTATGCGTTATGCGTTATGCGTTATGCTTTATGCGTTATGCGTTATGCGTTATGCGTTATGCGTTATGCGTTATGCGTTATGCATTATGCGTTAGGCGTTGTTCGTTATGCGTTATGCATTGTGCGTTATACGTTTGCGTTATGCGTTATGCGTTATGTGTTATGCGTTATGCTTTATGCGTTATGCGTTATACGTTATGCTTTATGCGTTGTGCGTTATACGTTTGCGTTATTCGTTATGCGTTATGCGTTATGCGTTATGCGTTATGCGTTATGCGTTACGCGTTATGCGTTACGCGTTATGCGTTATGCTTTATGCGTTATGCATTATGCGTTTTGCTTTATGCGTTATGCGTTATGCGTTATGCGGTATGCGTTTTGCGGTATTCGTTTTGCGTTGTGCATTATGCGTTATGCGTTATACGTTATGCTTTATGCGTGATGCGTTATGCTTTATGCGTTACGCGTTATGCGTTATGCTTTATGCGTTATGCGTTATGCGTTTTGCTTTATGCGTTATGCGTTATGCGTTATGCGTTATGCGTTATGCGTTATGCGTTGTGGGTTATGAGTTATACGTTATGCGTTATGCGTTATGCGTTATGCGTTATGCGTTATGCGTTATGCGTTATGCGTTATGCGTTGTGCGTTATGCGTTATGCGTTATGCGTTAAGCGTTATGCGTTATGCGTTATGCGTTATGCGTTATGCGTTATACGTTATGCTTTATGCGTTGTGCGTTATACGTTTGCGTTATGCGTTATGCGTTATGCGTTATACGTTATGCGTTATGCGTTATGCGTTATGCGTTATGCGTTATGCGTTATGCGTTATGCGTTATGCGTTATGCGTTATGCGATATGCGTGATGCGTTATGCTTTATGCTTTATGCGTTATGCGTTATGCGTTTTGCTTTATGCGTTATGCGTTATGCGTTATGCGTTATGCGTTATGCGTTGTGGGTTATGAGTTATACGTTATGCGTTATGCGTTATGCGTTATGCGTTATGCGTTATGCGTTATGCGTTATGCGTTATGCGTTAAGCGTTATGCGTTATGCGTTATGCGTTATGCGTTATACGTTATGCTTTATGCGTTGTGCGTTATACGTTTGCGTTATGCGTTATGCGTTATGCGTTATACGTTATGCGTTATGCGTTATGCGTTATGCTTTATGCGTTTTGTTTAATGCGTTATACGTTATGCTTTATGCGTTATGCGTTATGCTTTATGCGTTATGCGTTATGCGTTATGCGTTGTGGGTTATGAGTTATGCGTTATGCTTTATGCTTTATGCGTTATGCGTTATGAGTTATACGTTATGCGCTATGCGTTATGCGTTGTGGGTTATGAGTTATACGTTATGCGTTATGCGTTATGCATTATGCGTTATGCGTTATACGTTATGCGTTATGCGTTATGCGATATGCGTGATGCGTTATGCTTTATGCGTTATGCGTTATGAGTTACATGTTATGCGTTATGCGTTATGCGTTGTGGGTTATGAGTTATACGTTATGCGTTTTGCGTTATGCGTTATGAGTTACACGTTATGCGTTATGCGTTATGCGTTGTGGGTTATGCGTTATACTTTATGCGTTATGCGTTATGCGTTATGCGTTATGCGTTATGCGTTAAGCGTTATGCGTTATGCGTTATGAGTTATACGTTATGCGTTATGTGTTATGCGTTATGCGTTATGCGTTATGCGTTATGCGTTATGCGTTATGCGTTATGCGATATGCGTGATGCGTTATGCTTTATGCGTTATGCGTTATGAGTTACACGTTATGCGTTATGCGTTATGCGTTATGCGTTATGCGTTATGCGTTATGCGTTATGCGTTATGCGTTATGCGTTATGCGTTATGCGTTATGCGTTATGCGTTATGCGTTATGCGTTATGCTTTATGCGTTATGCGTTATGCGTTATGCGTTATGCGTTAAGCGTTATGCGTTATGCGTTATGCGTTATACGTTATGCTTTATGCGTTGTGCGTTATACGTTTGCGTTATGCGTTATGCGTTATGCGTTATGCGTTATGCGTTATGCGTTATGCGTTATGCGTTATGCGTTATGCGTTATGCGTTATGCGTTATGCGTTATGCTTTATTCGTTATGCGTTATCCGTTATGCGTTAGGCGTTATGCGTTATGCGTTATGCGTTATGCGTTATGCGTTGTGGGTTATGAGTTATACGTTATGCGTTATGCGTTATGCGTTATGCGTTATGCGTTATGCGTTATGCGTTATGCGTTATGCGTTATGCGTTATGCGTTATGCGTTATGCGTTAAGCGTTATGCGTTATGCGTTATGCGTTATGCGTTATACGTTATGCTTTATGCGTTGTGCGTTATACGTTTGCGTTATGCGTTATGCGTTATGCGTTATACGTTATGCGTTATGCGTTATGCGTTATGCTTTATGCGTTTTGCTTAATGCGTTATGCGTTATGCTTTATGCGTTATGCGTTATGCGTTATGCGTTATGCGTTATGCTTTATGCGTAATGCGTGATCCGTTATGCGTTAGGCGTTTTGCGGTATTCGTTATGCGTTGTGCATTATGCGATATGCGTTATACGTTTGCGTTATGCGTTATGCTTTATGCGTTATGCGTTATGCGTTATGCGTTATGCGTTATGCGTTATGCGTTATGCGTTATGCATTATGCGTTAGGCGTTGTTCGTTATGCGTTATGCATTGTGCGTTATACGTTTGCGTTATGCGTTATGCGTTATGTGTTATGCGTTATGCTTTATGCGTTATGCGTTATACGTTATGCTTTATGCGTTGTGCGTTATACGTTTGCGTTATTCGTTATGGGTTATGCGTTATGCGTTATGCGTTATGCGTTATGCGTTATGCGTTATGCGTTACGCGTTATGCGTTATGCTTTATGCGTTATGCGTTATGCGTTTTGCTTTATGCGTTATGCGTTATGCGTTATGCGGTATGCGTTTTGCGGTATTCGTTTTGCGTTGTGCATTATGCGTTATGCGTTATACGTTATGCTTTATGCGTGATGCGTTATGCTTTATGCGTTATGCGTTATGCGTTATGCGTTATGCGTTGTGGGTTATGAGTTATGCGTTATGCGTTATGCGTTATGAGTTATACGTTATGCGCTATGCGTTATGCGTTGTGGGTTATGAGTTATACGTTATGCGTTATGCGTTATGCGTTATGCGTTATGCGTTATGCGTTATGCGTTATGCGTTATGCGATATGCGTTATGCGTTATGCTTTATGCGTTATGCGTTATGAGTTACACGTTATGCGTTATGCGTTATGCGTTGTGGGTTATGAGTTATACGTTATGCGTTTTGCGTTATGCGTTATGAGTTACACGTTATGCGTTATACGTTATGCGTTGTGGGTTATGAGTTATACGTTATGCGTTTTGCGTTATGCGTTATGCGTTATGCGTTATGCGTTATGCGTTATGAGTTATACGTTATGCGTTATGCGTTATGCGTTATGCGTTATGCGTTATGCGTTATGCGTTATGCGTTATGCGTTGTGCGATATGCGTGATGCGTTATGCTTTATGCGTTATGCGTTATGAGTTACACGTTATGCGTTATGCGTTATGCGTTATGCGTTATGCGTTATGCGTTATGCGTTATGCGTTATGCGTTATGCGTTATGCGTTATGCGTTATGCGTTATGCGTTATGCTTTATGCGTTATGCGTTATGCGTTATGCGTTATGCGTTAAGCGTTATGCGTTATGCGTTATGCGTTATACGTTATGCTTTATGCGTTGTGCGTTATACGTTTGCGTTATGCGTTATGCGTTATGCGTTATGCGTTATGCGTTATGCGTTATGCGTTATGCTTTATGCGTTATGCGTTATGCGTTATGCTTTATGCTTTATGCTTTATGCGTTATGCGTTATGCGTTATACGGTATGCGTTATGCGTTATGCGTTATGCGTTATGCGTTATGCGTTATGCGTTATGCGTTATGCGTTATGCGTTATGCGTTATGCATTATGCGTTAGGCGTTGTTCGTTAAGCGTTATGCATTGTGCGTTATACGTTTGCGTTATGCGTTATGCGTTATGCTTTATGCGTTATGCGTTATGGGTGATGCGTTGTGCTTTATGCATTATGCGTTATGCGTTGTTCGTTATGAGTTATGCGATGTGCGTTATACGTTTGTGTTATGCGTTATGCGTTATGCGTTATGCTTTATGCGTTATGCGTTATGCGTTATGCTTTATGCTTTATGCTTTATGCGTTATGCGTTATGCGTTATACGGTATGCGTTATGCGTTACGCGTTATGCGTTATTCTTTATGCGTTATGCGTTATGCGTTTTGTTTTATGCGTTATGCGTTATGCGTTATGCGTTATGCGGTATGCGTTATGCGTTATGCGTTATGTGTTATGCGTTATGCTTTATGCGTTATGCGTGATCCGTTATGCGTTAGGCGTTATGCGTTTTGCGGTATTCGTTATGCGTTATGTGTTATGCGTTATGCTTTATGCGTTATGCGTTAGTTGTTATGCGTTTTGCGGTATTCGTTATGCGTTGTGGATTATGCGTTATGCGTTAGGCGTTGTTCGTTATGCGTTATGCATTGTGCGTTATACGTTTGCGTTATGCGTTATGCGTTATGCGTTATGCTTTATGCGTTATGCGTTATGCGTTATGCGTTATGCTTTATGCTTTATGCTTTATGCGTTATGCGTTATGCGTTATACGGTATGCGTTATGCGTTATGCGTTATGCGTTATGCGTTATGCGTTGTTCGTTATGCGTTATGCATTGTGCGTTATACGTTTGCGTTATGCGTTATGCGTTATGCGTTATGCGTTATGCGTTATGCTTTATGCTTTATGCTTTATGCGTTATGCGTTATGCGTTATACGGTATGCGTTATGCGTTATGCGTTATGCGTTATGCGTTATGCGTTATGCGTTATGCGTTATGCGTTATGCGTTATGCGTTATGCGTTATGCGTTATGCGTTATGCGTTATGCGTTATGCTTTATGCGTGATGCGTTATGCTTTATGCGTTATGCGTTAAGCGTTATGCGTTATGCGTTATGCGTTATGCGTTATGCGTTATGCGTTATGCGTTATGCGTTATGCGTTATGCGTTATGCGTTATGCGTTATGCGTTATGCGTTACGCGTTATGCGTTACGCGTTATGCGTTACGCGTTATGCGTTACGCGTTATGCGTTATTCTTTATGCGTTATGCGTTATGCGTTTTGTTTTATGCGTTATGCGTTATGCGTTATGCGTTATGCGGTATGCGTTATGCGTTATGCGTTATGCGTTATGCGTTATGCTTTATGCGTTATGCGTGATCCGTTATGCGTTAGGCGTTATGCGTTTTGCGGTATTCGTTATGCGTTATGTGTTATGCGTTATGCGTTATGCGTTATGCGTTATGCGTTATGCGTTATGCGTTATGCGTTATGCGTTATGCGTTATGCGTTATGCGTTATGCGTTATGCGTTATGCGTTACGCGTTATGCGTTACGCGTTATGCGTTACGCGTTATGCGTTATTCTTTATGCGTTATGCGTTATGCGTTTTGTTTTATGCGTTATGCGTTATGCGTTATGCGGTATGCGTTATGCGTTATGCGTTATGTGTTATGCGTTATGCTTTATGCGTTATGCGTGATCCGTTATGCGTTAGGCGTTATGCGTTTTGCGGTATTCGTTATGCCTTATGTGTTATGCGTTATGCTTTATGCGTTATGCGTTAGTTGTTATGCGTTTTGCGGTATTCGTTATGCGTTGTGGATTATGCGTTATGCGTTAGGCGTTGTTCGTTATGCGTTATGCATTGTGCGTTATACGTTTGCGTTATGCGTTATGCGTTATGCGTTATGCGTTATGCGTTATGCTTTATGCGTTATGCGTTATGCGTTATGCGTTATGCTTTATGCTTTATGCGTTATGCGTTATGCGTTATACGGTATGCGTTATGCGTTATGCGTTATGCGTTATGCGTTATGCGTTATGCGTTATGCGTTATGCGTTATGCGTTATGCGTTATGCGTTATGCGTTATGCGTTATGCGTTATGCTTTATGCGTGATGCGTTATGCTTTATGCGTTATGCGTTAAGCGTTATGCGTTATGCGTTATGCGTTATGCGTTATGCGTTATGCGTTATGCGTTATGCGTTATGCGTTATGCGTTATGCGTGATCCGTTATGCGTTAGGCGTTATGCGTTTTGCGGTATTCGTTATGCGTTATGCATTATGCGTTATGCGCTATACGTTATGCTTTATGCGTGATGCGTTATGCTTTATGCGTTATGCGTTATGCGTTATGCGTTATGCGTTATGCTTTATGCGTTATGCCTTATGCGTTTTGCTTAATGCGTTATGCGTTATGCGTTATGCGTTATGCGTTATGCGTTATGCGTTATGCGTTATGCGTTATGCGTTATGCGTTATGCCTTATGCGTTATGCGTTATGCGTTATGCGTTACGCGTTATGCGTTACGCGTTATGCGTTACGCGTTATGCGTTATGCGTTATGCGTTATGCTTTATGCGTTATGCGTTATGCGTTATGCGTTATGCTTTATGCTTTATGCTTTATGCGTTATGCGTTATGCGTTATACGGTATGCGTTATGCGTTATGCGTTATGCGTTATGCGTTATGCGTTATGCGTTATGCGTTATGCGTTATGCGTTATGCGTTATGCGTTATGCGTTATGCGTTATGCGTTATGCGTTATGCGTTATGCGTTATGCTTTATGCGTGATGCGTTATGCTTTATGCGTTATGCGTTAAGCGTTATGCGTTATGCGTTATGCGTTATGCGTTATGCGTTATGCGTTATGCGTTATGCGTTATGCGTTATGCGTTATGCGTTATGCGTTATGCGTTATGCGTTATGCGTTATGCGTTATGCGTAATGCGTTATGCGTTATGCGTTATGCGTTATGCGTTATGCGTTATGCGTTATGCGTTATGCGTTATGCGTTATGCGTTATGCGTTATGCGTTATGCGTTATGCGTTATGCGTTATGCGTTACGCGTTATGCGTTACGCGTTATGCGTTACGCGTTATGCGTTATTCTTTATGCGTTATGCGTTATGCGTTTTGTTTTATGCGTTATGCGTTATGCGTTATGCGGTATGCGTTATGCGTTATGCGTTATGTGTTATGCGTTATGCTTTATGCGTTATGCGTGATCCGTTATGCGTTGGGCGTTATGCGTTTTGCGGTATTCGTTATGCGTTATGTGTTATGCGTTATGCTTTATGCGTTATGCGTTAGTTGTTATGCGTTTTGCGTTATGCGTTATGCGTTATGCGTTATGCGTGATCCGTTATGCGTTAGGCGTTATGCGTTTTGCGGTATTCGTTATGCGTTATGCATTATGCGTTATGCGCTATACGTTATGCTTTATGCGTGATGCGTTATGCTTTATGCGTTATGCGTTATGCGTTATGCGTTATGCGTTATGCTTTATGCGTTATGCCTTATGCGTTTTGCTTAATGCGTTATGCGTTATGCGTTATGCGTTATGCGTTATGCGTTATGCGTTATGCGTTATGCGTTATGCGTTATGCGTTATGCGTTATGCGTTATGCGTTACGCGTTATGCGTTACGCGTTATGCGTTACGCGTTATGCGTTACGCGTTATGCGTTATTCTTTATGCGTTATGCGTTATGCGTTTTGCTTTATGCGTTATGCGTTATGCGTTATGCGTTTTGCGTTATGCGTTATGCGTTGTGGGTTATGAGTTATACGTTATGCGTTATGCGTTATGCGTTATGCATTATGCGTTATGCGTTATGCGTTATGCGTTATGGGTTATGCGTTATGCGTTATGCGTTATGCGTAATGCGTTATCCGTTATGCGTTATGCGTTATGCGTTATGCGTTATGCGTTATGCTTTATGCTTTATGCGTTATGCGTTATGCGTTATGCGTTATACGGTATGCGTTAGGCGTTATGCGTTATGCATTATGCGTTATGCGTTATGCGTTATGCGTTATGCGTGATCCGTTATGCGTTAGGCGTTATGCGTTTTGCGGTATTCGTTATGCGTTGTGCATTATGCGTTATGCGTTACGCGTCATGCGTTATGCGTTATGCTTTATGCGTTATGCGTTATGCGTTGTGCATTATGCGTTATGCGTTACGCGTCATGCGTTATGCGTTATGCTTTATGCGTTATGCGTTATGCGTTTTGCTTTATGCGTTATGCGTTATGCGTTATACGTTATGCGTTATGCGTTATGCGTTATGCGTTATGCGTTAGGCGTTATGCGTTATGCGTTATGCGTTATGCGTTATGCGTTATGCGTTATGCGTTATGCGTTATGCGTTATGCGTTATGCGTTATGCGTTATGCGTTATGCGTTATGCTTTATGCGTGATGCGTTATGCTTTATGCGTTATGCGTTAAGCGTTATGCGTTATGCGTTATGCGTTATGCGTTATGCGTTATGCGTTATGCGTTATGCGTTATGCGTTATGCGTTATGCGTTATGCGTTATGCGTTACGCGTTATGCGTTACGCGTTATGCGTTACGCGTTATGCGTTACGCGTTATGCGTTATTCTTTATGCGTTATGCGTTATGCGTTTTGTTTTATGCGTTATGCGTTATGCGTTATGCGTTATGCGGTATGCGTTATGCGTTATGCGTTATGCGTTATGTGTTATGCGTTATGCTTTATGCGTTATGCGTGATCCGTTATGCGTTAGGCGTTATGCGTTTTGCGGTATTCGTTATGCGTTATGTGTTATGCGTTATGCTTTATGCGTTATGCGTTAGTTGTTATGCGGTTTGCGGTATTCGTTATGCGTTGTGGATTATGCGTTATGCGTTAGGCGTTGTTCGTTATGCGTTATGCATTGTGCGTTATACGATTGCGTTATGCGTTATGCGTTATGCGTTATGCTTTATGCGTTATGCGTTATGCGTTATGCGTTATGCTTTATGCTTTATGCTTTATGCGTTATGCGTTATGCGTTATACGGTATGCGTTATGCGTTATGCGTTATGCGTTATGCGTTATGCGTTATGCGTTATGCGTTATGCGTTATGCGTTATGCGTTATGCGTTATGCGTTATGCGTTATGCGTTATGCGTTATGCGTTATGCGTTATGCTTTATGCGTGATGCGTTATGCTTTATGCGTTATGCGTTAAGCGTTATGCGTTTGCGTTATGCGTTATGCGTTATGCGTTATGCGTTATGCGTTATGCGTTATGCGTTATGCGTTATGCGTTATGCGTTATGCGTTATGCGTTATGCGTTATGCGTTATGCGTTATGCGTTATGCGTTATGCGTTATGCGTTATGCGTTATGCGTTATGCGTTATGCGTTATGCGTTATGCGTTATGCGTTATGCGTTATGCGTTATGCGTTATGCGTTACGCGTTATGCGTTACGCGTTATGCGTTACGCGTTATGCGTTATTCTTTATGCGTTATGCGTTATGCGTTTTGTTTTATGCGTTATGCGTTATGCGGTATGCGTTATGCGTTATGCGTTATGCGTTATGTGTTATGCGTTATGCTTTATGCGTTATGCGTGATCCGTTATGCGTTGGGCGTTATGCGTTTTGCGGTATTCGTTATGCGTTATGTGTTATGCGTTATGCTTTATGCGTTATGCGTTAGTTGTTATGCGTTTTGCGTTATGCGTTATGCGTTATGCGTTATGCGTGATCCGTTATGCGTTAGGCGTTATGCGTTTTGCGGTATTCGTTATGCGTTATGCATTATGCGTTATGCGCTATACGTTATGCTTTATGCGTGATGCGTTATGCTTTATGCGTTATGCGTTATGCGTTATGCGTTATGCGTTATGCTTTATGCGTTATGCCTTATGCGTTTTGCTTAATGCGTTATGCGTTATGCGTTATGCGTTATGCGTTATGCGTTATGCGTTATGCGTTATGCGTTATGCGTTATGCGTTACGCGTTATGCGTTACGCGTTATGCGTTACGCGTTATGCGTTACGCGTTATGCGTTATTCTTTATGCGTTATGCGTTATGCGTTGTGCATTATGCGTTATGCGTTACGCGTCATGCGTTATGCGTTATGCGTTATGCGTTATGCGTTATGCGTTATGCGTAATGCGTTATGCGTTATGCGTTATGCGTTATGGGTTATGCGTTATGCGTTATGCGTTATGCGTAATGCGTTATCCGTTATGCGTTATGCGTTATGCGTTATGCGTTATGCGTTATGCTTTATGCTTTATGCGTTATGCGTTATGCGTTATGCGTTATACGGTATGCGTTAGGCGTTATGCGTTATGCATTATGCGTTATGCGTTATGCGTTATGCGTTATGCGTGATCCGTTATGCGTTAGGCGTTATGCGTTTTGCGGTATTCGTTATGCGTTGTGCATTATGCGTTATGCGTTACGCGTCATGCGTTATGCGTTATGCTTTATGCGTTATGCGTTATGCGTTGTGCATTATGCGTTATGCGTTATGCGTTATGCGTAATGCGTTATCCGTTATGCGTTATGCGTTATGCGTTATGCGTTATGCGTTATGCTTTATGCTTTATGCGTTATGCGTTATGCGTTATGCGTTATACGGTATGCGTTAGGCGTTATGCGTTATGCATTATGCGTTATGCGTTATGCGTTATGCGTTATGCGTGATCCGTTATGCGTTAGGCGTTATGCGTTTTGCGGTATTCGTTATGCGTTGTGCATTATGCGTTATGCGTTACGCGTCATGCGTTATGCGTTATGCTTTATGCGTTATGCGTTATGCGTTGTGCATTATGCGTTATGCGTTACGCGTCATGCGTTATGCGTTATGCGTTATGCGTTATGCGTTATGCGTTATGCGTAATGCGTTATGCGTTATGTGCTATGCGTCATGCGTTATGCGTTATGCATTATGCGTTAGGCGTTGTTCGTTATGCGTTATGCGTTGTGCGTTATACGTTTGCGTTATGCGTTATGCGGTATGCGTTATGCGTTATGCGTTATGCGTTATGCGTTTTGCGTTATGCGTTATGCGTTATGCGTTATGCGTTATGCGTTATGCGTTATGCGTTATGCGTTATTAGTTATGCATTATGCGTTAGGCGTTGTTCGTTATGCGTTATGCGTTGTGCGTTATACGTTTGCGTTATGCGTTATGCGGTATGCGTTATGCGTTATGCGTTATGCGTTATGCGTTTTGCGTTATGCGTTATGCGTTATGCGTTATGCGTTATGCGTTATGCGTTATGCGTTATGCGTTATGCGTTATGCGTTATGCGTTATGCGTTATGCGTTATGCGTTATGCGTTATGATTTATGCGTTATGCGTTATGCGTTATACGTTATGCGTTATGCGTTATGCGTTATGCGTTATGCGTTATGAGTTATATGTTATGCGTTGTGCGTTATACGTTTGCGTTATGCGTTATGCGTTCTGCGTTATGCTTTATGCGTTATGCGTGATACGTTATGCGTTATGCGTTATGCGTTTTGCGTTATGCGTTATGCGTTATGCGTTATGCGTTACGCGTTATGCGTTACGCGTTATGCGTTATGCTTTATGCGTTATGCGTTATGCGTTTTGCTTTATGCGTTATGCGTTATGCGTTATGCGTTATGCGTTATGCGTTATGCGTTAAGCGTTATGCGTTATGCGTTATGCGTTATGCGTTATACGTTATGCTTTATGCGTTGTGCGTTATACGTTTGCGTTATGCGTTATGCGGTATGCGTTATGCGTTATGCGTTATGCGTTTTGCGTTATGCGTTATGCGTTATGCGTTATGCGTTACGCGTTATGCGTTACGCGTTATGCGTTATGCTTTATGCGTTATGCGTTATGCGTTTTGCTTTATGCGTTATGCGTTATGCGTTATGCGTTATGCGTTATGCGTTAGGCGTTATGCGTTTTGCGGTATTCGTTATGCGTTATGCGTTATGTGTTATGCATTATGCTTTATGCGTTATGCGTTATGCGTTAGTTGTTATGCGTTTTGCGGTATTCGTTATGCGTTGTGGATTATGCGTTATGCGTTAGGCGTTGTTCGTTATGCGTTATGCATTGTGCGTTATGCGTTATGCTTTATGCGTTATGCGTTATGGGTGATGCGTTGTGCTTTATGCATTATGCGTTATGCGTTGTTCGCTATGCGTTATGCGATGTGCGTTATACGTTTGCGTTATGCGTTATGCGTTATGCGTTATGCTTTATGCGTTATGCGTTATGCGTTATGCGTTATGCTTTATGCTTTATGCTTTATGCGTTATGCGTTATGCGTTATACGGTATGCGTTATGCGTTATGCGTTATGCGTTATGCGTTATGCGTTATGCTTTATGCGTGATGCGTTATGCTTTATGCGTTATGCGTTAAGCGTTATGCGTTATGCGTTATGCGTTATGCGTTATGCGTTATGCGTTATGCGTTATGCGTTATGCGTTATGCGTTATGCGTTATGCGTTATGCGTTATGCGTTACGCGTTATGCGTTACGCGTTATGCGTTATGCTTTATGCGTTATGCGTTATGCGTTTTGCTTTATGCGTTATGCGTTATGCGTTATGCGTTATGCGTTATGCGTTATGCGTTGTGGGTTATGAGTTATACGTTATGCGTTATGCGTTATGCGTTATGCGTTATGCGGTATTCGTTATGCGTTGTGCATTATGCGTTATGCGTTATACGTTTGCGTTATGCGTTATACGTTATGCTTTATGCGTTGTGCGTTATACGTTTGCGTTATTCGTTATGCGTTATGCGTTATGCGTTATGCGTTATGCGTTATGCGTTATGCGTTACGCGTTATGCGTTACGCGTTATGCGTTATGCTTTATGCGTTATGCGTTATGCGTTTTGCTTTATGCGTTATGCGTTATGCGGTATGCGTTATGCGTTATGCGTTACGCGTTATGCGTTACGCGTTATGCGTTATGCTTTATGCGTTATGCGTTATGCGTTTTGCGTTATACGTTATGCTTTATGCGTTGTGCGTTATACGTTTGCGTTATGCGTTATGCGTTATGCGTTATGTGTTATGCGTTATGCTTTATGCGTTATGCGTTATACGTTATGCGTTATGCGTTATGCGTTATGCGTTATGCATTATGCGTTATGCGTTATGCGTTATGCGTTATGCTTTATGCGTTATGCATGATCCGTTATGCGTTAGGCGTTATGCTTTATGCGTGATGCGTTATGCTTTATGCTTTATGCTTTATGCGTTGTGCGTTATACGTTTGCGTTATTCGTTATGCGTTATGCGTTATGCGCTATGCGTTATGCTTTATGCGTTATGTGTTATGCGTTACGCGTTATGCGTTACGCGTTATGCTTTATGCGTTATGCGTTATGCGTTATGCGTTATGCGTTATGCGTTATGCGTTATGCATTATGCGTTATGCGTTATGCGTTATGCGTTATGCTTTATGCGTTATGCATGATCCGTTATGCGTTAGGCGTTATGCTTTATGCGTGATGCGTTATGCTTTATGCTTTATGCGTTATGCGTTATGCGTTATGCGTTATGCGTTATGCGTTATGTGTTATGCGTTATGATTTATGCGTTATGCGTTAGGCGTTATGCGTTTTGCGGTATTCGTTATGCGTTGTGGATTATGCGTTATGCGTTATACGTTATGCTTTATGCGTGATGCGTTATGCTTTATGCGTTATGCGTTAAGCGTTATGCGTTATGCGTTATGCGTTATGCGTTATGCGTTATGCGTTATGCGTTATGCGTTATGCGTTATGCGTTATGCGTTATGCGTGATCCGTTATGCGTTAGGCGTTATGCGTTTTGCGGTATTCGTTATGCGTTGTGCATTATGCGTTATGCGTTATACGTTTGCGTTATGCGTTATGCGTTATGCTTTATGCGTTATGCGTTATGCGTTATGCGTTGTGTGTTATGCGTTATGCGTTATGCGTTATGCGTTATGCGTTATGCGTTATGCGTTATGCGTTATGATTTATGCGTTATGCGTTATGCGTTATACGTTATGCGTTATGCGTTATGCGTTATGCGTTATGCGTTATGAGTTATATGTTATGCGTTGTGCGTTATACGTTTGCGTTATGCGTTATGCGTTCTGCGTTATGCTTTATGCGTTATGCGTGATACGTTATGCGTTATGCGTTATGCGTTTTGCGTTATGCGTTATGCGTTATGCGTTATGCGTTACGCGTTATGCGTTACGCGTTATGCGTTATGCTTTATGCGTTATGCGTTATGCGTTTTGCTTTATGCGTTATGCGTTATGCGTTATGCGTTATGCGTTATGCGTTATGCGTTAAGCGTTATTCGTTATGCGTTATGCGTTATGCGTTATACGTTATGCTTTATGCGTTGTGCGTTATACGTTTGCGTTATGCGTTATGCGGTATGCGTTATGCGTTATGCGTTATGCGTTATGCATTATGCGTTATGCGTTATGCGTTAGGCGTTTTGCGTTTTGCGGTATTCGTTATGCGTTATGCGTTATGTGTTATGCATTATGCTTTATGCGTTATGCGTTATGCGTTAGTTGTTATGCGTTTTGCGGTATTCGTTATGCGTTGTGGATTATGCGTTATGCGTTAGGCGTTGTTCGTTATGCGTTATGCATTGTGCGTTATGCGTTATGCTTTATGCGTTATGCGTTATGGGTGATGCGTTGTGCTTTATGCATTATGCGTTATGCGTTGTTCGCTATGCGTTATGCGATGTGCGTTATACGTTTGCGTTATGCGTTATGCGTTATGCGTTATGCGTTATGCGTTATGCGTTATGCGTTATGCGTTATGCGTTATGCGTTATGCGTTATGCGTTACGCGTTATGCGTTACGCGTTATGCGTTATGCTTTATGCGTTATGCGTTATGCGTTTTGCTTTATGCGTTATGCGTTATGCGTTATGCGTTATGCGTTATGCGTTATGCGTTGTGGGTTATGAGTTATACGTTATGCGTTATGCGTTATGCGTTATGCGTTATGCGGTATTCGTTATGCGTTGTGCATTATGCGTTATGCGTTATACGTTTGCGTTATGCGTTATACGTTATGCTTTATGCGTTGTGCGTTATACGTTTGCGTTATTCGTTATGCGTTATGCGTTATGCGTTATGCGTTATGCGTTATGCGTTATGCGTTACGCGTTATGCGTTACGCGTTATGCGTTATGCTTTATGCGATATGCGTTATGCGTTTTGCTTTATGCGTTATGCGTTATGCGGTATGCGTTATGCGTTATGCGTTACGCGTTATGCGTTACGCGTTATGCGTTATGCTTTATGCGTTATGCGTTATGCGTTTTGCGTTATACGTTATGCTTTATGCGTTGTGCGTTATACGTTTGCGTTATGCGTTATGCGTTATGCGTTATGTGTTATGCGTTATGCTTTATGCGTTATGCGTTATACGTTATGCGTTATGCGTTATGCGTTATGCGTTATGCATTATGCGTTATGCGTTATGCGTTATGCGTTATGCTTTATGCGTTATGCATGATCCGTTATGCGTTAGGCGTTATGCTTTATGCGTGATGCGTTATGCTTTATGCTTTATGCTTTATGCGTTGTGCGTTATACGTTTGCGTTATTCGTTATGCGTTATGCGTTATGCGCTATGCGTTATGCTTTATGCGTTATGTGTTATGCGTTACGCGTTATGCGTTACGCGTTATGCTTTATGCGTTATGCGTTATGCGTTATGCGTTATGCGTTATGCGTTATGCGTTATGCATTATGCGTTATGCGTTATGTTTTATGCGTTATGCTTTATGCGTTATGCATGATCCGTTATGCGTTAGGCGTTATGCTTTATGCGTGATGCGTTATGCTTTATGCTTTATGCGTTATGCGTTATGCGTTATGCGTTATGCGTTATGCGTTATGTGTTATGCGTTATGATTTATGCGTTATGCGTTAGGCGTTATGCGTTTTGCGGTATTCGTTATGCGTTGTGGATTATGCGTTATGCGTTATACGTTATGCTTTATGCGTGATGCGTTATGCTTTATGCGTTATGCGTTAAGCGTTATGCGTTATGCGTTATGCGTTATGCGTTATGCGTTATGCGTTATGCGTTATGCGTTATGCGTTATGCGTTATGCGTTATGCGTGATCCGTTATGCGTTAGGCGTTATGCTTTATGCGTGATGGGTTATGCTTTATGCGTTATGCGATATGCGTGATGCGTTATGCTTTATGCGTTATGCGTGATCCGTTATGCGTTAGGCGTTATGCGTTTTGCGGTATTCGTTATGCGTTGTGCATTATGCGTTATGCGTTATACGTTTGCGTTATGCGTTATGCGTTATGCTTTATGCGTTATGCGTTATGCGTTATGCGTTATGTGTTATGCGTTATGCGTTATGCGTTATGCGTTATGCGTTATGCATTATGCGTTAGGCGTTGTTCGTTATGCGTTATGCATTGTGCGTTATACGTTTGCGTTATGCGTTATGCGTTATGCTTTATGCGTTATGCGTTATGGGTTATGCGTTGTGCTTTATGCATTATGCGTTATACGTTGTTCGTTATGCGTTATGCGATGTGCGTTATACGTTTGCGTTATGCGTTATGCGTTATGCGTTATGCGTTATGCTTTATGCGTTATGCGTGATCCGTTATGCGTTAGGCGTTATGCGTTTTGCTTTATGCGTTATGCGTTATGGGTTATGCGTTGTGCTTTATGCATTATGCGTTATACGTTGTTCGTTATGCGTTATGCGATGTGCGTTATACGTTTGCGTTATGCGTTATGCGTTATGCGTTATGCGTTATGCTTTATGCGTTATGCGTGATCCGTTATGCGTTAGGCGTTATGCGTTTTGCGGTATTCGTTATGCGTTGTGCATTATGCGTTATGCGTTATACGTTTGCGTTATGCGTTATGCGTTATGCGTTATGCTTTATGCGTTATGCGTTTTGCGTTATGCGTTATGCGTTATGCGTTATGCGTTATGCGTTATGCGTAATGCGTTATGCGTTATGCGTTATGCGTTATGCGTTATGCGTTATGCGTTATGCGTTATGCGTTATGCATTATGCGTTGTGCGTTATACGTTTGCGTTATGCGTTATGGGTTATGTGTTATGCGTTATGCTTTATGCGTTATGCGTGATCCGTTATGCGTTAGGCGTTATGCTTTTTGCGGTATTCGTTAATCGTTATGCATTATGCGTTATGCGTTATGCGTTAGGCGTTATGCGTTTTGCGGTATTCGTTATGCGTTATGTGTTATGCGTTATGCTTTATGCGTTATGCGTTATGCGTTAGTTGTTATGCGTTTTGCGGTATTCGTTATGCGTTGTGGATTATGCGTTAGGCGTTAGGCGTTGTTCGTTATGCGTTATGCATTGTGCGTTATACGTTTGCGTTATGCGTTATGCGTTATGCGTTATGCGTTATGCATTATGCGTTAGGCGTTGTTCGTTATGCGATATGCATTGTGCGTTATACGTTTGCGTTATGCGTTATGCGTTATGCTTTATGCGTTATGCGTTATGGGTGATGCGTTGTGCTTTATGCATTATGCGTTATGCGTTGTTCGTTATGCGTTATGCGATGTGCGTTATACGTTTGCGTTATGCGTTATGCGTTATGCGTTATGCTTTATGCGTTATGCGTTATGCGTTATGCGTTATGCTTTATGCTTTATGCTTTATGCGTTATGCGTTATGCGTTATACGGTATGCGTTATGCGTTATGCGTTATGCGTTATGCGTTATGCGGTATTCGTTATGCGGTATTCGTTATGCGTTGTGCATTATGCGTTATGCGTTATACGTTTGCGTTATGCGTTATACGTTATGCTTTATGCGTTGTGCGTTATACGTTTGCGTTGTTCGTTATGCGTTATGCGTTATGCGTTATGCGTTATGCGTTATGCGTTATGCGTTACGCGTTATGCGTTACGCGTTATGCGTTATGCTTTATGCGTTATGCGTTATGCGTTTTGCTTTATGCGTTATGCGTTATGCGTTATGCGGTATGCGTTATGCGTTATGCGTTACGAGTTATGCGTTATGCTTTATGCGTTATGCGTTATGCGTTTTGCGTTATACGTTATGTTTTATGCGTTGTGCGTTATACGTTTGCGTTATGCGTTATGCGTTATGTGTTATGCGTTATACGTTATGCTTTATGCGTTGTGCGTTATACGTTTGCGTTATTCGTTATGCGTTATGCGTTATGCGTTATGCGTTATGCGTTATGCGTTATGTGTTATGCGTTACGCGTTATGCGTTACGCGTTATGCGTTATGCTTTATGCGTTATGCGTTTTGCGTTTTGCTTGATGCGTTATGCGTTATGCGTTATGCGGTATGCGTTATGCGTTATGCGTTATGCGTTATGCGTTATGCGTTATGCGTTATGCGTTATGCATTATGCGTTGTGCGTTATACGTTTGCGTTATGCGTTATGGGTTATGTGTTATGCGTTATGCTTTATGCGTTATGCGTGATCCGTTATGCGTTAGGCGTTATGTTTTTTGCGGTATTCGTTAATCGTTATGCATTATGCGTTATGCGTTATGCGTTAGGCGTTATGCGTTTTGCGGTATTCGTTATGCGTTATGTGTTATGCGTTATGCTTTATGCGTTATGCGTTATGCGTTAGTTGTTATGCGTTTTGCGGTATTCGTTATGCGTTGTGGATTATGCGTTATGCGTTAGGCGTTGTTCGTTATGCGTTATGCATTGTGCGTTATACGTTTGCGTTATGCGTTATGCGTTATGCGTTATGCGTTATGCATTATGCGTTAGGCGTTGTTCGTTATGCGATATGCTTTATGCGTTGTGCGTTATACGTTTGCGTTGTTCGTTATGCGTTATGCGTTATGCGTTATGCGTTATGCGTTATGCGTTATGCGTTACGCGTTTTGCGTTACGCGTTATGCGTTATGCTTTATGCGTTATGCGTTATGCGTTTTGCTTTATGCGTTATGCGTTATGCGTTATGCGGTATGCGTTATGCGTTATGCGTTACGTGTTATGCGTTACGCGTTATGCGTTATGCTTTATGCGTTATGCGTTTTGCGTTTTGCGTTATACGTTATGCTTTATGCGTTGTGCGTTATACGTTTGCGTTATGCGTTATGCGTTATGTGTTATGCGTTATACGTTATGCTTTATGCGTTGTGCGTTATACGTTTGCGTTATTCGTTATGCGTTATGCGTTATGCGTTATGCGTTATGCGTTATGCGTTATGTGTTATGCGTTACGCGTTATGCGTTACGCGTTATGCGTTATGCTTTATGCGTTATGCGTTTTGCGTTTTGCTTGATGCGTTATGCGTTATGCGTTATGCGGTATGCGTTATGCGTTATGCGTTATGCGTTATGTGTTATGCGTTATGCTTTATGCGTTATGCGTGATCCGTTATGCGTTTTGCGGTATTCGTTATGCGTTATGTGTTATGCGTTATGCTTTATGCGTTATGCGTTAGGCGTTATGCGTTTTGCGGTATTCGTTATGCGATATGCGTTATGCGTTATGCGTTAAGCGTTATGCGTTATGCGTTATGCGTTATACGTTATCCTTAATGCGTTGTGCGTTATACATTTGCGTTATGCGTTATGCGTTATGCGTTATGCGTTATGCGTTTTGCGGTATTCGTTTTGCGTTATGTGTTATGCGTTATGCTTTATGCGTTATGCGTTAGGCGTTATGCGTTTTGCGGTATTCGTTATGCTTTATGCGTTATGCGTTATGCGTTATGCGTTATGCTTTATGCTTTATGCTTTATGCGTTATGCGTTATGCGTTATACGGTATGCGTTATGCGTTATGCGTTATGCGTTATGCGTTATGCGTTATGCTTTATGCGTGATGCGTTATGCTTTATGCGTTATGCGTTAAGCGTTATATGTTATGCGTTATGCGTTATGCGTTATGCGTTATGTGTTATGCGTTATGCGTTATGCGTTATGCGTTATGCGTTATGCGTTATGCGTTATGCGTTATGCGTTATGCGTTATGCGTTATGCGTTATGCGTTATGCGTTACGCGTTATGCGTTACGCGTTATGCGTTATGCTTTATGCGTTATGCGTTATGCGTTTTGCTTTATGCGTTATGCGTTATGCGTTATGCGTTATGCGTTACGCGTTATGCGTTGTGGGTTATGAGTTATACGTTATGCGTTCTGCGTTATGCGTTATGCGGTATTCGTTATGCGTTGTGCATTATGCGTTATGCGTTATACGTTTGCGTTATGCGTTATACGTTATGCTTTATGCGTTGTGCGTTATACGTTTGCGTTATTCGTTATGCGTTATGCGTTATGCGTTATGCGTTATGCGTTATGCGTTATGCGTTACGCGTTATGCGTTACGCGTTATGCGTTATGCTTTATGCGTTATGCGTTATGCGTTTTGCTTTATGCGTTATGCGTTATGCGTTATGCGGTATGCGTTATGTGTTATGCGTTACGCGTTATGCGTTACGCGTTATGCGTTATGCTTTATGCGTTATGCGTTATGCGTTTTGCGTTATACGTTATGCTTTATGCGTTGTGCGTTATACGTTTGCGTTATGCGTTATGCGTTATGTGTTATGCGTTATACGTTATGCTTTATGCGTTATACGTTTGCGTTATTCGTTATGCGTTATGCGTTATGCGTTATGCGTTATGCGTTATGTGTTATGCGTTACGCGTTATGCGTTACGCGTTATGCGTTATGCTTTATGCGTTATGCGTTATGCGTTTTGCTTTATGCGTTATGCGTTATGCGTTATGCGGTATGCGTTATGCGTTATGCGTTATGTGTTATGCGTTATGCTTTATGCGTTATGCGTGATCCGTTATGCGTTAGGCGTTATGCGTTTTGCGGTATTCGTTATGCGTTATGTGTTATGCGTTATGCTTTATGCGTTATGCGTTAGGCGTTATGCGTTTTGCGGTATTCGTTATGCGTTATGCGTTATGCGTTATGCGTTATGCGTTAAGCGTTATGCGTTATGCGTTATACGTTATCCTTAATGCGTTGTGCGTTATACGTTTGCGTTATGCGTTATGCGTTATGCGTTATGCGTTTTGCGGTATTCGTTATGCGTTATGTGTTATGCGTTATGCTTTATGCGTTATGCGTTAGGCGTTATGCGTTTTGCGGTATTCGTTATGCGTTATGCGTTATGTGTTATGGGTTAAGCGTTATGCGTTATGCGTTATGCGTTATGCGTTATGCGTTTTGCGGTATTCGTTATGCGTTGTGCATTATGCGTTATGCGTTATGTGTTATGCGTGATGCGTTATGCGTTATGCGTTATGCGTTATACGTTATGCGTTATGCGTTATGCGTTATGCTTTATGCGTTTTTCTTAATGCGTTATGCGTTATGCTTTATGCGTTATGCGTTATGCGTTATGCGTTTTGCGTTATACGTTATGCTTTATGCGTTGTGCTTTATACGTTTGCGTTATGCGTTATGCGTTATGTGTTATGCGTTATGCTTTATGCTTTATGCTTTATGCGTTATGCGTTATGCGTTATGCGTTATGCGTTATGCGTTATGTGTTATATGTTATGATTTATGCGTTATGCGTTAGGCGTTATGCGTTTTGCGGTATTCGTTATGCGTTGTGGATTATGCGTTATGCGTTATACGTTCTGCTTTATGCGTGATGCGTTATGCTTTATGCGTTATGCGTTAAGCGTTATGCGTTATGCGTTATGCGTTATGCGTTATGCGTTATGCGTTATGCGTTATGCGTTATGCGTTATGCGTTATGCGTTATGCGTGATCCGTTATGCGTTAGGCGTTATGCTTTATGCGTGATGCGTTATGCTTTATGCGTTATGCGATATGCGTTATGCGTTATGCGTTATGCTTTATGCGTTATGCTTTATGCGTTATGCGTGATCCGTTATGCGTTAGGCGTTATGCGTTTTGCGGTATTCGTTATGCGTTGTGCATTATGCGTTATGCGTTATACGTTTGCGTTATGCGTTATGCGTTATGCTTTATGCGTTATGCGTTATGCGTTATGCGTTATGCGTTATGCGTTATGCGTTATGCGTTATGCGTTATGCGTCATGCATTATGCGTTAGGCGTTGTTCGTTATGCGTTATGCATTGTGCGTTATACGTTTGCGTTATGCGTTATGCGTTATGCTTTATGCGTTATGCGTTATGGGTTATGCGTTGTGCTTTATGCATTATGCGTTATGCGTTGTTCGTTATGCGTTATGCGATGTGCGTTATACGTTTGCGTTATGCGTTATGCGTTATGCGTTATGCGTTATGCTTTATGCGTTATGCGTGATCCGTTATGCGTTAGGCGTTATGCGTTTTGCGGTATTCGTTATGCGTTGTGCATTATGCGTTATGCGTTATACGTTTGCGTTATGCGTTATGCGTTATGCGTTATGCGTTATGCTTTATGCGTTATGCGTTTTGCGTTATGCGTTATGCGTTATGCGTTATGCGTTATGCGTTATGCGTTATGCGTTATGCGTTATGCGTTATGCGTTATGCGTTATGCGTTATGCGTTATGCGTTATGCGTTATGCGTTATGCGTTATGCGTTATGCATTATGCGTTGTGCGTTATACGTTTGCGTTATGCGTTATGGGTTATGTGTTATGCGTTATGCTTTATGCGTTATGCGTGATCCGTTATGCGTTAGGCGTTATGCTTTTTGCGGTATTCGTTAATCGTTATGCATTATGCGTTATGCGTTATGCGTTAGGCGTTATGCGTTTTGCGGTATTCGTTATGCGTTATGTGTTATGCGTTATGCTTTATGCGTTATGCGTTATGCGTTAGTTGTTATGCGTTTTGCGGTATTCGCTATGCGTTGTGGATTATGCGTTATGCGTTAGGCGTTGTTCGTTATGCGTTATGCATTGTGCGTTATACGTTTGGGTTATGCGTTATGCGTTATGCGTTATGCATTATGCGTTAGGCGTTGTTCGTTATGCGTTATGCATTGTGCGTTATACGTTTGCGTTATGCGTTATGCGTTATGCTTTATGCGTTATGCGTTATGGGTGATGCGTTGTGCTTTATGCATTATGCGTTATGCGTTGTTCGTTATGCGTTATGCGATGTGCGTTATACGTTTGCGTTATGCGTTATGCGTTATGCGTTATGCTTTATGCGTTATGCTTTATGCGTTTTGCTTAATGCGTTATGCGTTATGCTTTATGCGTTATGCGTTATGCGTTATGCGTTTTGCGTTATACGTTATGCTTTATGCGTTGTGCGTTATACGTTTGCGTTATGCGTTATGCGTTATGTGTTATGCGTTATGGTTTATGCGTTATGCGTTATACGTTATGCTTTATGCGTTGTGCGTTATGCGATATGCGTGATGCGTTATGCGTTATGCGTTATGCGTTATACGTTATGCGTTATGCGTTATGCGTTATGCTTTATGCGTTTTGCTTAATGCGTTATGCGTTATGCTTTATGCGTTATGCGTTATGCGTTATGCGTTTTGCGTTATACGTTATGCTTTATGCGTTGTGCGTTATACGTTTGCGTTATGCGTTATGCGATATGTGTTATGCGTTATGGTTTATGCGTTATGCGTTATACGTTATGCTTTATGCGTTGTGCGTTATACGTTTGCGTTATTCGTTATGCGTTATGCGTTATGCGTTATGCGTTATGCGTTATGTGTTATGCGTTACGCTTTATGCGTTACGCGTTATGCGTTATGCTTTATGCGTTATGCGTTATGCGTTATGCGTTATGCGTTATGCGTTATGCGTTATGCGTTATGCTTTATGCGTTATGCATGATCCGTTATGCGTTAGGCGTTATGCTTTATGCGTGATGCGTTATGCTTTATGCTTTATGCGTTATGCGTTATGCGTTATGCGTTATGCGTTATGCGTTATGCGTTATGTGTTATGCGTTATGATTTATGCGTTATGCATTAGGCGTTATGCGTTTTGCGGTATTCGTTATGCGTTGTGGATTATGCGTTATGCGTTATACGTTCTGCTTTATGCGTGATGCGTTATGCTTTATGCGTTATGCGTTAAGCGTTATGCGTTATGCGTTATGCGTTATGCTTTATGCGTTATGCGTTATGGGTGATGCGTTGTGCTTTATGCATTATGCGTTATGCGTTGTTCGTTATGCGTTATGCGATGTGCGTTATACGTTTGCGTTATGCGTTATGCGTTATGCGTTATGCGTTATGCGTTATGCTTTATGCGTTATGCGTTATGCGTTATGCGTTATGCTTTATGCTTTATGCTTTATGCTTTATGCGTTATGCGTTATGCGTTATACGGTATGCGTTATGCGTTATGCGTTATGCGTTATGCGTTATGCGTTATGCGTTATGCTTTATGCGGTATGCGTTACGCTTTATGCGTTATGCGTTAAGCGTTATATGTTATGCGTTATGCGTTATGCGTTATGCGTTATGCGTTATGCGTTTTGCTTTATGCGTTATGCGTTATGCGTTATGCGTTATGCGTTATGCGTTATGCGTTATGCGTTATGCGTTATGTGTTATGCGTTATGCTTTATGCGTTATGCGTGATCCGTTATGCGTTAGGCGTTATGCGTTTTGCGGTATTCGTTATGCGTTATGTGTTATGCGTTATGCTTTATGCGTTATGCGTTAGGCGTTATGCGTTATGCGTTATGCGTTATGCGTTATGCGTTATGCGTTATGCGTTATGCGTTATGCGTTATGCGTTATGCGTTATGCGTTATGCGTTATGCGTTATGCGTTATGCGTTATGCGTTATGCGTTATGCGTTATGCGTTATGCGTTATGCGTTATGCGTTATGCTTTATGCGTTATGCTTTATGCGTTATGCGTGATCCGTTATGCGTTAGGCGTTATGCGTTTTGCGGTATTCGTTATGCGTTATGTGTTATGCGTTATGCGGTATGCGTTATGCGTTATGTGTTATGCGTTATGCTTTATGCGTTATGCGTTTTGCGTTATGCGTTATGCGTTATGCGTTATGCGTTATGCGTTATGCGTTATGCGTTATGCGTTATGCGTTATGCGTTATGCGTTATGCGTTATGCGTTATGCGTGATCCGTTATGCGTTAGGCGTTATGCTTTATGCGTGATGCGTTATGCTTTATGCGTTATGCGATATGCGTGATGCGTTATGCTTTATGCGTTATGCGTTATGAGTTATGCGTTATGCGTTATGCGTTATGCGTTATGCGTTATGCGTTATGCTTTATGCGTTATGCTTTATGCGTTATGCGTGATCCGTTATGCGTTAGGCGTTATGCGTTTTGCGGTATTCGTTATGCGTTGTGCATTATGCGTTATGCGTTATACGTTTGCGTTATGCGTTATGCGTTATGCTTTATGCGTTATGCGTTATGCGTTATGCGTTATGCGTTATGCGTTATGCGTTATGCGTTATGCGTTATGCGTCATGCATTATGCGTTAGGCGTTGTTCGTTATGCGTTATGCATTGTGCGTTATACGTTTGCGTTATGCGTTATGCGTTATGCGTTATGCGTTATGCGTTATGGGTTATGCGTTGTGCTTTATGCATTATGCGTTATGCGTTGTTCGTTATGCGTTATGCGATGTGCGTTATACGTTTGCGTTATGCGTTATGCGTTATGCGTTATGCGTTATGCTTTATGCGTTATGCGTGATCCGTTATGCGTTAGGCGTTATGCGTTTTGCGGTATTCGTTATGCGTTGTGCATTATGCGTTATGCGTTATACGTTTGCGTTATGCGTTATGCGTTATGCGTTATGCTTTATGCGTTATGCGTTTTGCGTTATGCGTTATGCGTTATGCGTTATGCGTTATGCGTTATGCGTTATGCGTTATGCGTTATGCGTTATGCGTTATGCGTTATGCGTTATGCGTTATGCGTTATGCGTTATGCATTATGCGTTGTGCGTTATACGTTTGCGTTATGCGTTATGGGTTATGTGTTATGCGTTATGCTTTATGCGTTATGCGTGATCCGTTATGCGTTAGGCGTTATGCTTTTTGCGGTATTCGTTAATCGTTATGCATTATGCGTTATGCGTTATGCGTTAGGCGTTATGCGTTTTGCGGTATTCGTTATGCGTTATGTGTTATGCGTTATGCTTTATGCGTTATGCGTTATGCGTTATGCGTTATGCGTTATGCTTTATGCTTTATGCTTTATGCTTTATGCGTTATGCGTTATGCGTTATACGGTATGCGTTATGCGTTATGCGTTAGGCGTTATGCGTTATGCGTTTTGCGTTATGCGTTATGCTTTATGCGTTATGCGTTATGCGTTTTGCTTTATGCGTTATGCGTTATGCGTTATGCTTTATGCGTTATGCGATATGCGTGATGCGTTATGCGTTATGCGTTATGCGTTATACGTTATGCGTTATGCGTTATGCGTTATGCTTTATGCGTTTTGCTTAATGCGTTATGCGTTATGCTTTATGCGTTATGCGTTATGCGTTATGCGTTTTGCGTTATACGTTATGCTTTATGCGTTGTGCGTTATACGTTTGCGTTATGCGTTATGCGTTATGTGTTATGCGTTATGGTTTATGCGTTATGCGTTATACGTTATGCTTTATGCGTTGTGCGTTATACGTTTGCGTTATTCGTTATGCGTTATGCGTTATGCGTTATGCGTTATGCGTTATGCGTTACGCGTTATGCGTTATGCTTTATGCATTTATGCGTTATGCGTTATGCGTTATGCGTTATGCGTTATGCGTTATGCGTTATGCGTTATGCTTTATGCGTTATGCATGATCCGTTATGCGTTAGGCGTTATGCTTTATGCGTGATGCGTTATGCTTTATGCTTTATGCGTTATGCGTTATGCGTTATGCGTTATGCGTTATGTGTTATGCGTTATGATTTATGCGTTATGCATTAGGCGTTATGCGTTTGGCGGTATTCGTTATGCGTTGTGGATTATGCGTTATGCGTTATACGTTCTGCTTTATGCGTGATGCGTTATGCTTTATGCGTTATGCGTTAAGCGTTATGCGTTATGCGTTATGCTTTATGCGTTATGCGTTATGCGTTATGCGTTATGCTTTATGCTTTATGCTTTATGCGTTATGCGTTATGCGTTATGCTTTATGCGTTATGCGTTATGCGTTATGCGTTATGCTTTATGCTTTATGCTTTATGCGTTATGCGTTATGCGTTATACGGTATGCGTTATGCGTTATGCGTTAGGCGTTATGCGTTATGCGTTTTGCGTTATGCGTTATGCTTTATGCGTTATGCGTTATGCGTTTTGCTTTATGCGTTATGCGTTATGCGTTATGCTTTATGCGTTATGCGATATGCGTGATGCGTTATGCGTTATGCGTTATGCGTTATACGATATGCGTTATGCGTTATGCGTTATGCTTTATGCGTTTTGCTTAATGCGTTATGCGTTATGCTTTATGCGTTATGCGTTATGCGCTATGCGTTTTGCGTTATACGTTATGCTTTATGCGTTGTGCGTTATACGGTTGCGTTATGCGTTATGCGTTATGTGTTATGCGTTATGGTTTATGCGTTATGCGTTATACGTTATGCTTTATGCGTTGTGCGTTATACGTTTGCGTTATTCGTTATGCGTTATGCGTTATGCGTTATGCGTTATGCGTTATGCGTTATGTGTTATGCGTTACGCTTTATGCGTTACGCGTTATGCGTTATGCTTTATGCGTTATGCGTTATGCGTTATGCGTTATGCGTTATGCGTTATGCGTTATGCGTTATGCGTTATGCGTTATGCTTTATGCGTTATGCATGATCCGTTATGCGTTAGGCGTTATGCTTTATGCGTGATGCGTTATGCTTTATGCTTTATGCGTTATGCGTTATGCGTTATGCGTTATGCGTTATGCGTTATGTGTTATGCGTTATGATTTATGCGTTATGCATTAGGCGTTATGCGTTTTGCGGTATTCGTTATGCGTTGTGGATTATGCGTTATGCGTTATACGTTCTGCTTTATGCGTGATGCGTTATGCTTTATGCGTTATGCGTTAAGCGTTATGCGTTATGCGTTATGCGTTATGCTTTATGCGTTATGCGTTATGGGGGATGCGTTGTGCTTTATGCATTATGCGTTATGCGTTGTTCGTTATGCGTTATGCGATGTGCGTTATACGTTTGCGTTATGCGTTATGCGTTATGCGTTATGCGTTATGCGTTATGCTTTATGCGTTATGCGTTATGCGTTATGCGTTATGCTTTATGCTTTATGCTTTATGCGTTATGCGTTATGCGTTATACGGTATGCGTTATGCGTTATGCGTTATGCGTTATGCGTTATGCGTTATGCGTTATGCTTTATGCGGTATGCGTTACGCTTTATGCGTTATGCGTTAAGCGTTATATGTTATGCGTTATGCGTTATGCGTTATGCGTTATGCGTTATGCGTTTTGCTTTATGCGTTATGCGTTATGCGTTATGCGTTATGCGTTATGCGTTATGCGTTATGCGTTATGCGTTATGCGTTATGTGTTATGCGTTATGCTTTATGCGTTATGCGTGATCCGTTATGCGTTAGGCGTTATGCGTTTTGCGGTATTCGTTATGCGTTATGTGTTATGCGTTATGCTTTATGCGTTATGCGTTAGGCGTTATGCGTTATGCGTTATGCGTTATGCGTTATGCGTTATGCGTTATGCGTTATGCGTTATGCGTTATGCGTTATGCGTTATGCGTTATGCGTTATGCGTTATGCGTTATGCGTTATGCGTTATGCGTTATGCGTTATGCGTTATGCGTTATGCGTTATGCGTTATGCGTTATGCGTTATGCGTTATGCTTTATGCGTTATGCTTTATGCGTTGTGCATTATGCGTTATGCGTTATACGTTTGCGTTATGCGTTATGCGTTATGCTTTATGCGTTATGCGTTATGCGTTATGCGTTATGCGTTATGCGTTATGCGTTATGCGTTATGCGTTATGCGTTATGCGTTATGCGTTATGCGTCATGCATTATGCGTTAGGCGTTGTTCGTTATGCGTTATGCATTGTGCGTTATACGTTTGCGTTATGCGTTATGCGTTATGCTTTATGCGTTATGCGTTATGGGTTATGCGTTGTGCTTTATGCATTATGCGTTATGCGTTGTTCGTTATGCGTTATGCGATGTGCGTTATACGTTTGCGTTATGCGTTATGCGTTATGCGTTATGCGTTATGCTTTATGCGTTATGCGTGATCCGTTATGCGTTAGGCGTTATGCGTTTTGCGGTATTCGTTATGCGTTGTGCATTATGCGTTATGCGTTATACGTTTGCGTTATGCGTTATGCGTTATGCGTTATGCGTTATGCTTTATGCGTTATGCGTTTTGCGTTATGCGTTATGCGTTATGCGTTATGCGTTATGCGTTATGCGTTATGCGTTATGCGTTATGCGTTATGCGTTATGCGTTATGCGTTATGCATTATGCGTTGTGCGTTATACGTTTGCGTTATGCGTTATGGGTTATGTGTTATGCGTTATGCTTTATGCGTTATGCGTGATCCGTTATGCGTTAGGCGTTATGCTTTTTGCGGTATTCGTTAATCGTTATGCATTATGCGTTATGCGTTATGCGTTAGGCGTTATGCGTTTTGCGGTATTCGTTATGCGTTATGTGTTATGCGTTATGCTTTATGCGTTATGCGTTATGCGTTAGTTGTTATGCGTTTTGCGGTATTCGCTATGCGTTGTGGATTATGCGTTATGCGTTAGGCGTTGTTCGTTATGCGTTATGCATTGTGCGTTATACGTTTGGGTTATGCGTTATGCGTTATGCGTTATGCATTCTGCGTTAGGCGTTGTTCGTTATGCGTTATGCATTGTGCGTTATACGTTTGCGTTATGCGTTATGCGTTATGCTTTATGCGTTATGGGTTATGGGTGATGCGTTGTGCTTTATGCATTATGCGTTATGCGTTATGCGTTGTTCGTTATGCGTTATGCGATGTGCGTTATACGTTTGCGTTATGCGTTATGCGTTATGCGTTATGCTTTATGCGTTATGCGTTATGCGTTATGCGTTATGCTTTATGCTTTATGCTTTATGCGTTATGCGTTATGCGTTATACGGTATGCGTTATGCGTTATGCGTTAGGCGTTATGCGTTATGCGTTTTGCGTTATGCGTTATGCTTTATGCGTTATGCGTTATGCGTTTTGCTTTATGCGTTATGCGTTATGCGTTATGCTTTATGCGTTATGCGATATGCGTGATGCGTTATGCGTTATGCGTTATGCGTTATACGTTATGCGTTATGCGTTATGCGTTATGCTTTATGCGTTTTGCTTAATGCGTTATGCGTTAGGCGTTATGCTTTATGCGTGATGCGTTATGCTTTATGCTTTATGCGTTATGCGTTATGCGTTATGCGTTATGCGTTATGCGTTATGTGTTATGCGTTATGATTTATGCGTTATGCGTTAGGCGTTATGCGTTTTGCGGTATTCGTTATGCGTTGTGGATTATGCGTTATGCGTTATACGTTATGCTTTATGCGTTGTGCGTTATACGTTTGCGTTATTCGTTATGCGTTATGCGTTATGCGTTATGGTTTATGCGTTATGCGTTATACGTTATGCTTTATGCGTTGTGCGTTATACGTTTGCGTTATTCGTTATGCGTTATGCGTTATGCGTTATGCGTTATGCGTTATGCGTTATGTGTTATGCGTTACGCTTTATGCGTTACGCGTTATACGTTATGCTTTATGCGTTATGCGTTATGCGTTATGCGTTATGCGTTATGCGTTATGCGTTATGCGTTATGCGTTATGCTTTATGCGTTATGCATGATCCGTTATGCGTTAGGCTTATGCTTTATGCGTGATGCGTTATGCTTTATGCTTTATGCGTTATGCGTTATGCGTTATGCGTTATGCGTTATGCGTTATGTGTTATGCGTTATGATTTATGCGTTATGCGTTAGGCGTTATGCGTTTTGCGGTATTCGTTATGCGTTGTGGATTATGCGTTATGCGTTATACGTTCTGCTTTATGCGTGATGCGTTATGCTTTATGCGTTATGCGTTAAGCGTTATGCGTTATGCGTTATGCGTTATGCTTTATGCGTTATGCGTTATGGGTGATGCGTTGTGCTTTATGCTTTATGCGGTATGCGTTACGCTTTATGCGTTATGCGTTATGCGTTATGCGTTATGCGTTATGCGTTATGCTTTATGCGGTATGCGTTACGCTTTATGCGTTATGCGTTAAGCGTTATATGTTATGCGTTATGCGTTATGCGTTATGCGTTATGCGTTATGCGTTTTGCTTTATGCGTTATGCGTTATGCGTTATGCGTTATGCGTTATGCGTTATGCGTTATGCGTTATGTGTTATGCGTTATGCTTTATGCGTTATGCGTGATCCGTTATGCGTTAGGCGTTATGCGTTTTGCGGTATTCGTTATGCGTTATGTGTTATGCGTTATGCTTTATGCGTTATGCGTTAGGCGTTATGCGTTATGCGTTATGCGTTATGCGTTATGCGTTATGCGTTATGCGTTATGCGTTATGCGTTATGCGTTATGCGTTATGCGTTATGCGTTATGCGTTATGCGTTATGCGTTATGCGTTATGCGTTATGCGTTATGCGTTATGCGTTATGCGTTATGCGTTATGCGTTATGCGTTATGCTTTATGCGTTATGCTTTATGCGTTATGCGTGATCCGTTATGCGTTAGGCGTTATGCGTTTTGCGGTATTCGTTATGCGTTATGTGTTATGCGTTATGCGGTATGCGTTATGCGTTATGTGTTATGCGTTATGCTTTATGCGTTATGCGTGATCCGTTATGCGTTAGGCGTTATGCGTTTTGCGGTATTCGTTATGCGTTATGTGTTATGCGTTATGCTTTATGCGTTATGCGTTAGTTGTTATGCGTTTTGCGGTATTCGTTATGCGTTGTGGATTATGCGTTATGCGTTAGGCGTTGTTCGTTATGCGTTATGCATTGTGCGTTATACGTTTGCGTTATGCGTTATGCGTTATGTGTGATGCGTTATGCGTTATGCGTTATGCATTATGCGTTAGGCGTTGTTCGTTATGCGTTATGCATTGTGCGTTATACGTTTGCGTTATGCGTTATGCGTTATGCTTTATGCGTTATGCGTTATGGGTGATGCGTTGTGCTTTATGCATTATGCGTTATGCGTTGTTCGTTATGCGTTATGCGATGGGCGTTATACGTTTGCGTTATGCGTTATGCGTTATGCGTTATGCTTTATGCGTTATGCGTTATGCGTTATGCGTTATGCTTTATGCTTTATGCTTTATGCGTTATGCGTTATGCGTTATACGGTATGCGTTATGCGTTATGTGTTATGCGTTATGCGTTATGCGTTATGCGTTATGCGTTATGCGTTATGCGTTATGCGTTATGCGTAATGCGTTATGCGTTATGCGTTATGCGTTATGCGTTATGCGTTATGCGTTATGCGTTATGCGTGATCCGTTATGCGTTAGGCGTTATGCTTTATGCGTGATGCGTTATGCTTTATGCGTTATGCGATATGCGTGATGCGTTATGCTTTATGCGTTATGCGTTATGAGTTATGCGTTATGCGTTATGCGTTATGCGTTATGCTTTATGCGTTATGCTTTATGCGTTATGCGTGATCCGTTATGCGTTAGGCGTTATGCGTTTTGCGGTATTCGTTATGCGTTGTGCATTATGCGTTATGCGTTATACGTTTGCGTTATGCGTTATGCGTTATGCTTTATGCGTTATGCGTTATGCGGTATGCGTTATGCGTTATGCGTTATGCGTTATGCGTTATGCGTTATGCGTTATGCGTTATGCGTTATGCGTTATGCGTTATGCGTTATGCGTTATGCGTTATGCATTATGCGTTAGGCGTTGTTCGTTATGCGTTATGCATTGTGCGTTATACGTTTGCGTTATGCGTTATGCGTTATGCTTTATGCGTTATGCGTTATGGGTTATGCGTTGTGCTTTATGCATTATGCGTTATGCGTTGTTCGTTATGCGTTATGCGATGTGCGTTATACGTTTGCGTTATGCGTTATGCGTTATGCGTTATGCGTTATGCTTTATGCGTTATGCGTGATCCGTTATGCGTTAGGCGTTATGCGTTTTGCGGTATTCGTTATGCGTTGTGCATTGTGCGTTATGCGTTATTAGTTTGCGTTATGCGTTATGCGTTATGCGTTATGCTTTATGCATTATGCGTTATGCGTTATGCGTTATGCGTTATGCGTTATGCGTTATGCGTTATGCGTTATGCGTTATGCGTTATGCGTTATGCGTTATGCGTTATGCGTTATGCGTTATGCATTATGCGTTGTGCGTTATACGTTTGCGTTATGCGTTATGGGTTATGTGTTATGCGTTATGCTTTATGCGTTATGCGTGATCCGTTATGCGTTAGGCGTTATGCTTTTTGCGGTATTCGTTATGCGTTATGCATTATGCGTTATGCGTTATGCGTTAGGCGTTATGCGTTTTGCGGTATTCGTTATGCGTTATGTGTTATGCGTTATGCTTTATGCGTTATGCGTTATGCGTTAGTTGTTATGCGTTTTGCGGTATTCGTTATGCGTTGTGGATTAAGCGTTATGCGTTAGGCGTTGTTGGTTATGCGTTATGCATTGTGCGTTATACGTTTGCGTTATGCGTTATGCGTTATGCGTTATGCGTTATGCATTATGCGATGTGCGTTATACGTTTGCGTTATGCGTTATGCGTTATGCGTTATGCTTTATGCGTTATGCGTTATGCGTTATGCGTTATGCTTTATGCTTTATGCTTTATGCGTTATGCGTTATGCGTTATACGGTATGCGTTATGCGTTATGCGTTATGCGTTATGCGTTATGCGTTATGCTTTATGCGTTATGCGTTATGCGTTATGCGTTTTGCTTTATGCGTTATGCGTTATGCGTTATGCGTTATGCGTTATGCGTTATGCGTTATGCGTTATGTGTTATGCGTTATGCTTTATGCGTTATGCGTGATCCGTTATGCGTTAGGCGTTATGCGTTTTGCGGTATTCGTTATGCGTTATGTGTTATGCGTTATGCTTTATGCGTTATGCGTTAGGCGTTATGCGTTTTGCGGTATTCGTTATGCGTTATGCGTTATGCGTTATGCGTTAAGCGTTATGCGTTATGCGTTATGCGTTATACGTTATCCTTAATGCGTTGTGCGTTATACGTTTGCGTTATGCGTTATGCGTTATGCGTTTTGCGGTATGCGTTATGCGTTATGTGTTATGCGTTATGCTTTATGCGTTATGCGTTAGGCGTTATGCGTTTTGCGGTATTCGTTATGCGTTATGCGTTATGCGTTATGCGTTAAGCGTTATGCGTTATGCGTTATGCGTTATGCGTTATGCGTTTTGCGGTATTCGTTATGCGTTGTGCATTATGCGTTATGCGTTATACGTTATGCTTTATGCGTGATGCGTTATGCTTTATGCGTTATGCCATATGCGTGATGCGTTATGCGTTATGCGTTATGCGTTATACGTTATGCGTTATGCGTTATGCGTTATGCTTTATGCGTTTTGCTTAATGCGTTATGCGTTATGCTTTATGCGTTATGCGTTATGCGTTATGCGTTATGCTTTATGCGTAATGCGTGATCCGTTATGCGTTAGGCGTTTTGCGGTATTCGTTATGCGTTGTGCATTATGCGTTATGCGTTATACGTTTGCGTTATGCGTTATGCGTTATGCTTTATGCGTTATGCGTTATGCGTTATGCGTTATGCTTTATGCTTTATGCTTTATGCGTTATGCGTTATGCGTTATACGGTATGCGTTATGCGTTATGCGTTATGCGTTATGCGTTATGCGTTATGCGTTATGCGTTATGCTTTATGCGGTATGCGTTACGCTTTATGCGTTATGCGTTAAGCGTTATATGTTATGCGTTATGCGTTATGCGTTATGCGTTATGCGTTATGCGGTTTGCTTTATGCGTTATGCGTTATGCGTTATGCGTTATGCGTTATGCGTTATGCGTTATGCGTTATGTGTTATGCGTTATGCTTTATGCGTTATGCGTGATCCGTTATGCGTTAGGCGTTATGCGTTTTGCGGTATTCGTTATGCGTTATGTGTTATGCGTTATGCTTTATGCGTTATGCGTTAGGCGTTATGCGTTTTGCGGTATTCGTTATGCGTTATGCGTTATGCGTTATGCGTTATGCGTTATGCGTTATGCGTTATGCGTTATACGTTATCCTTAATGCGTTGTGCGTTATACGTTTGCGTTATGCGTTATGCGTTATGCGTTTTGCGGTATTCGTTATGCGTTATGTGTTATGCGTTATGCTTTATGCGTTATGCGTTAGGCGTTATGCGTTTTGCGGTATTCGTTATGCGTTATGCGTTATGCGTTATGCGTTAAGCGTTATGCGTTATGCGTTATGCGTTATGCGTTATGCGTTTTGCGGTATTCGTTATGCGTTGTGCATTATGCGTTATGCGTTATACGTTATGCTTTATGCGTGATGCGTTATGCTTTATGCGTTATGCGATATGCGTGATGCGTTATGCGTTATGCGTTATGCGTTATACGTTATGCGTTATGCGTTATGCGTTATGCTTTATGCGTTTTGCTTAATGCGTTATGCGTTATGCTTTATGCGTAATGCGTGATCCGTTATGCGTTAGGCGTTTTGCGGTATTCGTTATGCGTTGTGCATTATGCGTTATGCGTTATACGTTTGCGTTATGCGTTATGCTTTATGCGTTATGCGTTATGCGTTATGCGTTATGCGTTATGCGTTATGCGTTATGCGTTATGCATTATGCGTTAGGCGTTGTTCGTTATGCGTTATGCATTGTGCGTTATACGTTTGCGTTATGCGTTATGCGTTATGTGTTATGCGTTATGCTTTATGCGTTATGCGTTATACGTTATGTTTTATGCGTTGTGCGTTATACGTTTGCGTTATTCGTTATGCGTTATGCGTTATGCGTTATGCGCTATGCGTTTTGCGGTATTCGTTATGCGTTATGTGTTATGCGTTATGCTTTATGCGTTATGCGTTAGGCGTTATGCGTTTTGCGGTATTCGTTATGCGTTATGCGTTATGCGTTAAGCGTTATGCGTTATGCGTTATGCGTTATGCGTTATGCGTTATGCGTTATGCGTTATGCGTTATGCGTTATGCGTTATGCGTTATGCTTTATGCGTTATGCTTTATGCGTTATGCGTGATCCGTTATGCGTTAGGCGTTATGCGTTTTGCGGTATTCGTTATGCGTTATGTGTTATGCGTTATGCTTTATGCGTTATGCGTTATGCGTTAGTTGTTATGCGTTTTGCGGTATTCGTTATTCGTTGTGGATTATGCGTTATGCGTTAGGCGTTGTTCGTTATGCGTTATGCATTGTGCGTTATACGTTTGCGTTATGCGTTATGCGTTATGCGTTATGCGTTATGCGTTATGCGTTATGCGTTATGCGTTATGCATTGTGCGTTAGGCGTTGTTCGTTATGCGTTATGCATTGTGCGTTATACGTTTGCGTTATGCGTTATGCGTTATGCTTTATGCGTTATGCGTTATGGCTGATGCGTTGTGCTTTATGCATTATGCGTTATGCGTTGTTCGTTATGCGTTATGCGATGTGCGTTATACGTTTGCGTTATGCGTTATGCGTTATGCGTTATGCTTTATGCGTTATGCGTTATGCGTTATGCGTTATGCTTTATGCTTTATGCTTTATGCGTTATGCGTTATGCGTTATACGGTATGCGTTATGCGTTATGCGTTATGCGTTATGCGTTATGCGTTATGCGTTATGCGTTATGCGTTAGTTGTTATGCGTTTTGCGGTATTCGTTATGCGTTGTGGATTATGCGTTATGCGTTAGGCGTTGTTCGTTATGCGTTATGCATTGTGCGTTATACGTTTGCGTTATGCGTTATGCGTTATGCGTTATGCGTTATGCGTTATGCGTTATGCATTATGCGTTAGGCGTTGTTCGTTATGCGTTATGCATTGTGCGTTATACGTTTGCGTTATGCGTTATGCGTTATGCTTTATGCGTTATGCGTTATGGGTGATGCGTTGTGCTTTATGCATTATGCGTTATGCGTTGTTCGTTATGCGTTATGCGATGTGCGTTATACGTTGGCGTTATGCGTTATGCGTTATGCGTTATGCTTTATGCGTTATGCGTTATGCGTTATGCGTTATGCTTTATGCTTTATGCTTCATGCGTTATGCGTTATGCGTTATACGGTATGCGTTATGCGTTATGCGTTATGCGTTATTCGTTATGCGTTATGCGTTATGCGTTATGCGTTATACGTTATGCGTTATGCGTTATGCGTTATGCTTTATGCGTTTTGCTTAATGCGTTATGCGTTATGCTTTATGCGTTATGCGTTATGCGTTATGCGTTATGCGTTATGCTTTATGCGTAATGCGTGATCCGTTATGCGTTAGGCGTTTTGCGGTATTCGTTATGCGTTGTGCATTATGCGTTATGCGTTATACGTTTGCGTTATGCGTTATGCTTTATGCGTTATGCGTTATGCGTTATGCGTTATGCGTTATGCGTTATGCGTTATGCGTTATGCGTTATGCATTATGCGTTGTGCGTTATACGTTTGCGTTATTCGTTATGCGTTATGCGTTATGCGTTATGCGCTATGCGTTTTGCGGTATTCGTTATGCGTTATGTGTTATGCGTTATGCTTTATGCGTTATGCGTTAGGCGTTATGCGTTTTGCGGTATTCGTTATGCGTTATGCGTTATGCGTTAAGCGTTATGCGTTATGCGTTATGCGTTATGCGTTTTGCGGTATTCGTTATGCGTTGTGCATTATGCGTTATGCGTTATACGTTATGCTTTATGCGTGATGCGTTATGATTTATGCGTTATGCGATATGCGTGATCCGTTATGCGTTAGGCGTTTTGCGGTATTCGTTATGCGTTGTGCATTATGCGTTATGCGTTATACGTTTGCGTTATGCGTTATGCGTTATGCTTTATGCGTTATGCGTTATGCGTTATGCGTTATGCGTTATGCGTTATGCGTTATGCGTTATGCGTTATGCATTATGCGTTAGGCGTTGTTCGTTATGCGTTATGCATTGTGCGTTATACGTTTGCGTTATGCGTTATGCGTTATGTGTTATGCGTTATGCTTTATGCGTTATGCGTTATTCGTTATGCTTTATGCGTTGTGCGTTATACGTTTGCGTTATTCGTTATGCGATATGCGTTATGCGTTATGCGTTATGCGTTATGCGTTATGCGTTACGCGTTATGCGTTACGCGTTATGCGTTATGCTTTATGCGTTATGCGTTATGCGTTTTGCTTTATGCGTTATGCGTTATGCGTTATGCGGTATGCGTTATGCGTTATGCGTTATGCTTTATGCGTTATGCGTTATACGTTATGCTTTATGCGTTGTGCGTTATACGTTTGCGTTATTCGTTATGCGTTATGCGTTATGCGTTATGCGTTATGCGTTATGTGTTATGCGTTACGCGTTATGCGTTACGCGTTATGCGTTATGCTTTATGCGTTATGCGTTATGCGTTATGCGTTACGCGTTATGCGTTACGCGTTATGCGTTATGCTTTATGCGTTATGCGTTATGCGTTTTGCTTTATGCGTTATGCGTTATGCGTTATGCGGTATGCGTTATGCGTTATGCGTTATGCTTTATGCGTTATGCGTTATACGTTATGCTTTATGCGTTGTGCGTTATACGTTTGCGTTATTCGTTATGCGTTATGCGTTATGCGTTATGCGTTATGCGTTATGTGTTATGCGTTACGCGTTATGCGTTACGCGTTATGCGTTATGCTTTATGCGTTAGGCGTTATGCGTTTTGCGGTATTCGTTATGCGTTATGTGTTATGCGTTATGCTTTATGCGTTATGCGTTAGGCGTTATGCGTTTTGCGGTATTCGTTATGCGTTATGCGTTATGCGTTAAGCGTTATGCGTTATGCGTTATGCGTTATGCGTTATACGTTATGCTTTATGCGTTGTGCGTTATACGTTTGCGTTATGCGTTATGCGTTATGCGTTATGCGTTTTGCGGTATTCGTTATGCGTTATGTGTTATGCGTTATGCTTTATGCGTTATGCGTTAGGCGTTATGCGTTTTGCGGTATTCGGTATGCGTTAGGCGTTATGCGTTATGCGTTAAGCGTTATGCGTTATGCGTTATGAGTTATGCGTTATGCGTTATGCGTTTTGCGGTATTCGTTATGCGTTGTGCATTATGCGTTATGCGTTATACGTTATGCTTTATGCGTGATGCGTTATGCTTTATGCGTTATGCGATATGCGTGATGCGTTATGCTTTATGCGTTATGCGTTATGAGTTATACGTTATGCGTTATGCGTTATGCGTTATGCGTTATGCGTTATGCGTTATGCTTTATGCGTTATGCGTTATGCGTTATGCGTTATGCTTTATGCTTTATGCTTTATGCGTTATGCGTTATGCGTTATACGGTTTGCGTTATGCGTTATGCGTTATGCGTTATGCGTTATGCGTTATGCGTTATGCGTTATGCGTTATACGTTATGCGTTATGCGGTTTGCTTTATGCGTGATGCGTTATGCTTTATGCGTTATGCGTTAAGCGTTATGCGTTATGCGTTATGCGTTATGCGTTATGCGTTATGCGTTATGCGTTATGCGTTATGCGTTATGCGTTATGCGTTATGCGTTATGCGTTATGCGTTATGCGTTATGCGTTATGCGTTATGCGTTATGCGTTATGCGTTATGCGTTATGCGTTATGGGTTATGCGTTATGCGTTATGCGTTATGCGTTATGCGTTATGCGTTACGCGTTATGCGTTACGCGTTATGCGTTACGCGTTATGCGTTACGCGTTATGCGTTATTCTTTATGCGTTATGCGTTATGCGTTTTGCTTTATGCGTTATGCGTTATGCTTTATGCGTTATGCGTTGTGGGTTATGAGTTATACGTTATGCGTTATGCGTTATGCGTTATGCGTTATGCGTTATGCGTTATGGGTTATGCATTAAGCGTTATGCGTTATGCGTTATGCGTTATGCGTTATACGTTATGCTTTATGCGTTGTGCGTTATACGTTCGCGTTATGCGTTATGCGTTATGCGTTATGCGATATGCGTGATGCGTTATGCGTTATGCGTTATGCGTTATGCGTTATGCGTTATGCGTTATGCGTTATGCGTTATGCGTTATGCGTTATGCGTTATGCGTTATGCGTTATGCGTTATGCGTTATGCGTTATGCGTTACGCGTTATGCGTTACGCGTAACGCGTTACGCTTTATGCGTTATGCGTTATGCGTTTTGCTTTATGCGTTATGCGTTATGCGTTATGCGTTATGCGTTGTGCGTTATACGTTATGCTTTATGCGTTATGCGTTAGTTGTTATGCGTTTTGCGTTATGCGTTATGCGTTACGCGTTATGCGTTATGCGTTATGCATTATGCGTTATGCTTTATGCGTTATGCGTGATCCGTTATGCGTTAGGCGTTATGCGTTTTGCGGTATTCGTTATGCGTTGTGCATTATGCGTTATGCGTTATACGTTTGCGTCATGCGTTATGCGTTATGCTTTATGCGTTATGCGTTATGCGTTATGCGTTATGCGTTATGCGTTATGCGTTATGCGTTATGCGTTATGCGTTATGCGTTATGCGTTATGCGTTATGCGTTATGCGTTATGTATTATGCGTTAGGCGTTGTTCGTTATGCGTTATGCATTGTGCGTTATGCGTTATGCGTTATGCGTTATGCGTTATGCGTTATGCGTTATGCGTTATGCTTTATGCGTTATGCGTTATGCGTTATGCGTTATGCTTTATGCGTTATGCCTTATGCGTTTTGCTTAATGCGTTATGCGTTATGCGTTATGCGTTATGCGTTATGCGTTATGCGTTATGCGTTATGCGTTAAGCGTTATGCGTTATGCGTTATGCGTTACGCGTTATGCGTTATGCGTTGTGGGTTATGCGTTATGCGTTATGCGTTATGGGTTATGCGTTATGCGTTATGCGTTATGCGTTATGAGTAATGCGTGATCCGTTATGCGTTATGCGTTATGCGTTATGCGTTATGCGTTATGAGTAATGCGTGAAACGTTATGCGTTATTCGTTATGCGTTATGCGTTATGCGTTATGCGTTATGCGTTATGAGTAATGCGTGATCCGTTATGCGTTATGCGTTATGCTTTATGCATTATGCGTTATGCGTTATGCGATTTGCGTTATGCGTTATGCGTTATGGGTTGTGCGTTACGAGTCATGCGTTATGCGTTATGCGTTTTGCTTTATGCGTTATGCGTTATGGGTTATGCGTTATGCGTTATGCGTTATGCGTTATGAGTAATGTGTGATCCGTTATGTGTTATGCGTTATGCGTTATGCGCTATGCGTTATGCGTTATGCGTTATGGGTTATGAGTAATGCGTGATCCGTTATGCGTTATGCTTTATGCGTTATGCGTTATGAGTAATGCGTGATCCGTTATGCGTTATGCGTTATGCGTTATGCTTTATGCGATTTGCGTTATGCGTTATGCGTTATGCGTTATGGGTTGTGCGTTATGAGTCATGCGTTATGCGTTATGCGTTTTGCTTTATGCGTTATGCGTTATGCGTTATGGGTTAAGCGTTATGCGTTTTGCGTTATGCGATATGAGTAATGCGTTATGCGTTATGCGTTATGCGTTATGCGTTATGCGTTTTGCGTTATGCGTTATGCGTTATGCGTTATGCGTTATGCGTTATGCGATTTGCGTTATGCGTTATGTGTTATGCGTTATGCGTTATGCGTTATGCGTTATGCGTTATGCGTTATGCGTTATGCGATTTGCGTTATGCGTTATGCGTTATGCGTTATGCGTTATGCGTTATGCGTTATGCGTTATGCGTTATGCGTTATGCGTTATGCGTTATGCGTTATGCGTTATGCGTTATGCGTTATGCGTTATGCGTTATGCGCTATGAGAAATGCGTGATCCGTTATGCGTTATGCGTTATGAGTAATGCTTGATCCGTTACGCGTCATGCGTTATGCATTAAGCGTTATGCGTTATACGTTATGCGTTATGCGTTATGCGTTATGGGTTATGCGTTATGCTTTATGCATTATGCGTTATGCGTAATGCGATTTGCGTTATGCGTTATGCGTTATGGGTTGTGCGTTATGAGTCATGCGTTATGCGTTATGCGTTTTGCTTTATGCGTTATGCGTTATGGGTTATGCGTTATGCGATTTGCGTTATGCGTTATGCGTTATGGGTTGTGCGTTATGAGTCATGCGTTATGCGTTATGCGTTTTGCTTTATGCGTTATGGGTTATGCGTTATGCGTTATGCGTTATGAGTAATGCGTGATCCGTTATGTGTTATGCGTTATGCGTTATGCGTTTTGCGTTTTGCGTTATGCGTTATGCGTTATGCGTTATGCGTTATGCGTTATACGTTATGCGTTATGCGTTATGCGTTATGCGTTATGCGTTATGCGTTATGCGTTATGCGTTATGCGTTATGAGAAATGCGTGATCCGTTATGTGTTATGCGTTATGCGCTGTGCGTTATGCGTTATGCGTTATGCGTTATGAGTAATGCGTGAAACGTTATGCGTTATACTTTATGCGTTATGCGTTATGAGTAATGCGTGATCCGTTATGCGTTATGCGTTATGAGTAATGCGTGATCCGTTATGCGTTATGCGTTATGCGTTATGCGTTATGAGTAATGCGTGAAACGTTATGCGTTATTCGTTATGCGTTATGCGTTATGAGTAATGCGTGATCCGTTATGCGTTATGCGTTATGCTTTATGCATTATGCGTTATGCGTTATGCGATTTGCGTTATGCGTTATGCGTTATGGGTTGTGCGTTATGAGTCATGCGCTATGCGTTATGCGCTATGCGTTATGCGTTTTGCTTTATGCGTTATGAGTTGTGCGTTATACGTTATGCGTTATGCGTTATGCGTTATGCGTTATGCTTTATGCGTTATGCGTTATGCGTTATGCGTTATGCGTTATGCGTTATGCGTTATGCGATTTGCGTTATGCGTTATGCGTTATGCGTTATGCGTTATGCGTTATGCGTTATGCGTTATGCGTTATGCGTTATGCGTTATGCGTTATGCGTTATGCGTTATGCGTTATGCGTTATGCGTTATGGGTTATGCGTTATGCGTTATGCGTTATGGGTTATGCGTTATGCGTTATGCGTTATGCTTTATGAGTAATGCTTTATGAGTAATGCGTGATCCGTTATGCGTTATGCGTTATGCGTTATGCGTTATGAGTAATGCGTGAAACGTTATGCGTTATTCGTTATGCGTTATGCGTTATGCGTTATGAGTAATGCGTGATCCGTTAGGCGTTTTGCGTTATGCTTTATGCATTATGCGTTATGCGTTATGCGATTTGCGTTATGCGTTATGCGTTATGGGTTGTGCGTTATGAGTCATGCGTTATGCGTTATGCGTTTTGCTTTATGCGTTATGCGTTATGGGTTATGCGTTATGCGTTATGCGTTATGCGTTATGCGTTATGAGTAATGTGTGATCCGTTATGTGTTATGCGTTATGCGTTATGCGCTATGCGTTATGCGTTATGCGTTATGGGTTATGAGTAATGCGTGATCCGTTATGCGTTATGCGTTATGCGTTATGCGTTATGCGTTATGCGTTGTGGGTTATGAGTTATACGTTATGCGTTATGCGTTATGCGTTATGCGTTATGCGTTATGCGTTGTGGGTTATGAGTTATACGTTATGCGTTATGCGTTATGCGTTATGCGTTATGCGTTATGCGTTATGCGTTATGCGTTATGCGTTATGCGTTATGCGTTATGCGTTATGCGTTATGCGTTATGCGTTATGCGTTATGCGTTATGCGTTATGCGTTATGCGTTATGCGTTATGCGTTATGCGTTATGCGTTGGGCGTTATACGTTTGCGTTATGCGATATGCGTTATGCTTTCTGCGTTATGTGTTATGCGTTATACGTTATACGGTATGCGTTATGCGTTATGCGTTATGCGTTATGCGTTAAGCGTTATGCGTTATGCGTTATGCGTTTTGCTTTATGCGTTATGCGTTATGCGTTATGCGTTATGCGTTATGCGTTATGCGTTGTGGGTTATGAGTTATACGTTATGCGTTATGCGTTATGCGTTATGCGTTATGCGTTATGCGTTATGCGTTATGCGTTATGAGTTATACGTTATGCGTTATGCGTTATGCGTTATGCATTGTGCGTTATACGTTTGCGTTATGCGTTATGCGTTATGTGTTATGCGTTATGCTTTATGCGTTATGCGTTATTCGTTATGCTTTATGCGTTGTGCGTTATACGTTTGCGTTATTCGTTATGCGATATGCGTTATGCGTTATGCGTTATGCGTTATGCGTTATGCGTTACGCGTTATGCGTTACGCGTTATGCGTTATGCTTTATGCGTTATGCGTTATGCGTTTTGCTTTATGCGTTATGCGTTATGCGTTATGCGGTATGCGTTATGCGTTATGCGTTATGCTTTATGCGTTATGCGTTATACGTTATGCTTTATGCGTTGTGCGTTATACGTTTGCGTTATTCGTTATGCGTTATGCGTTATGCGTTATGCGTTATGCGTTATGTGTTATGCGTTACGCGTTATGCGTTACGCGTTATGCGTTATGCTTTATGCGTTATGCGTTATGCGTTTTGCTTTATGCGTTATGCGTTATGCGGTATGTGTTATGCGTTATGCGTTATGTGTTATGCGTTATGCTTTATGCGTTATGCGTGATCCGTTATGCGTTAGGCGTTATGCGTTTTGCGGTATTCGTTATGCGTTATGTGTTATGCGTTATGCTTTATGCGTTATGCGTTAGGCGTTATGCGTTTTGCGGTATTCGTTATGCGTTATGCGTTATGCGTTAAGCGTTATGCGTTATGCGTTATGCGTTATACGTTATGCTTTATGCGTTGTGCGTTATACGTTTGCGTTATGCGTTATGCGTTATGCGTTATGCGTTTTGCGGTATTCGTTATGCGTTATGTGTTATGCGTTATGCTTTATGCGTTATGCGTTAGGCGTTATGCGTTTTGCGGTATTCGTTATGCGTTATGCGTTATGCGTTATGCGTTAAGCGTTATGCGTTATGCGTTATGAGTTATGCGTTATGCGTTATGCGTTTTGCGGTATTCGTTATGCGTTGTGCATTATGCGTTATGCGTTATACGTTATGCTTTATGCGTGATGCGTTATGCTTTATGCGTTAGGCGTTATGCGTTTTGCGGTATTCGTTATGCGTTATGCGTTATGCGTTATGCGTTAAGCGTTATGCGTTATGCGTTATGAGTTATGCGTTATGCGTTATGCGTTTTGCGGTATTCGTTATGCGTTGTGCATTATGCGTTATGCGTTATACGTTATGCTTTATGCGTGATGCGTTATGCTTTATGCGTTATGCGATATGCGTGATGCGTTATGCTTTATGCGTTATGCGTTATGAGTTATACGTTATGCGTTATGCGTTATGCGTTATGCGTTATGCGTTATGCGTTATGCGTTATGCGTTATGCGTTATGCTTTATGCGTTATGCGTTATGCGTTATGCGTTATGCTTTATGCTTTATGCTTTATGCGTTATGCGTTATGCGTTATACGGTATGCGTTATGCGTTATGCGTTATGCGTTATGCGTTATGCGTTATGCGTTATGCGTTATACGTTATGCGTTATGCGGTTTGCTTTATGCGTGATGCGTTATGCTTTATGCGTTATGCGTTAAGCGTTATGCGTTATGCGTTATGCGTTATGCGTTATGCGTTATGCGTTATGCGTTATGCGTTATGCGTTATGCGTTATGCGTTATGCGTTATGCGTTATGCGTTATGCGTTATGCGTTATGCGTTATGCGTTATGCGTTATGCGTTATGCGTTATGCGTTATGCGTTATGCGTTATGCGTTATGCGTTATGCGTTATACGTTACGCGTTATGCGTTACGCGTTATGCGTTACGCGTTATGCGTTATTCTTTATGCGTTATGCGTTATGCGTTTTGCTTTATGCGTTATGCGTTATGCTTTATGCGTTATGCGTTGTGGGTTATGAGTTATACGTTATGCGTTATGCGTTATGCGTTATGCGTTATGCGTTATGCGTTATGCGTTATGGGTTATGCGTTAAGCGTTATGCGTTATGCGTTATGCGTTATACGTTATGCTTTATGCGTTGTGCGTTATACGTTTGCGTTATGCGTTATGCGTTATGCGTTATGCGATATGCGTGATGCGTTATGCGTTATGCGTTATGCGTTATGCGTTATGCGTTATGCGTTATGCGTTACGCGTTATGCGTTACGCGTAACGCGTTACGCTTTATGCGTTATGCGTTATGCGTTTTGCTTTATGCGTTATGCGTTATGCGTTATGCGTTATGCGTTATGCGTTGTGGGTTATGAGTTATAATTTATGCGTTATGCGTTATGCGTTATGCATTATGCGTTATGCGTTATGCGTTATGCGTTATGCGTTAAGCGGAATGCGTTATGCGTTATGTGTTATACGTTATGCTTTATGCGTTGTCCGTTATACGTTTGCGTTATGCGTTATGCGTTATGCGTTATGCGTTATGCTTTATGCGTTATGCGTGATCCGTTATGCGTTAGGTGTTATGCTTTATGCGTGATGCGTTATGCTTTATGCGTTATGCGATATGCGTGATGCGTTATGCTTTATGCGTTATGCGTTATGAGTTATGCGTTATGCGTTATGCGTTATGCGTTATGCGTTATGCGTTATGCGTTATGCGTTATGCGTTATGCGTTATGCGTTATGCGTTATGCGTTATGCGTTATGCGTTGTGGGTTATGAGTTATACGTTATGCGTTTTGCGTTATGCGTTATGAGTTACACGTTATGCGTTATGCGTTATGCGTTGTGGGTTATGAGTTATACGTTATGCGTTTTGCGTTATGCGTTATGCGTTATGCGTTATGCGTTATGCGTTATGAGTTATACGTTATGCGTTATGCGTTATGCGTTATGCGTTATGCGTTATGCGTTATGCGTTATGCGTTATGCGATATGCGTGATGCGTTATGCTTTATGCGTTATGCGTTATGAGTTACACGTTATGCGTTATGCGTTATGCGTTATGCGTTATGCGTTATGCGTTATGCGTTATGCGTTATGCGTTATGCGTTATGCGTTATGCGTTATGCGTTATGCTTTATGCGTTATGGGTTATGCGTTATGCGTTATGCGTTAAGCGTTATGCGTTATGCGTTATGCGTTATACGTTATGCTTTATGCGTTGTGCGTTATACGTTATGCTTTATGCGTTATGCGTTAGTTGTTATGCGTTTTGCGGTATTCGTTATGCGTTGTGGATTATGCGTTAAGCGTTATGCGTTATGCGTTATGCGTTATACGTTATGCTTTATGCGTTGTGCGTTATACGTTATGCTTTATGCGTTATGCGTTAGTTGTTATGCGTTTTGCGGTATTCGTTATGCGTTGTGGATTATGCGTTATGCGTTAGGCGTTGTTCGTTATGCGTTATGCATTGTGCGTTATACGTTTGCGTTATGCGTTATGCGTTATGCGTTATGCGTTATGCCTTATGCGTTATGCGTTATGCATTATGCGTTAGGCGTTGTTCGTTATGCGTTATGCATTGTGCGTTATACGTTTGCGTTATGCGTTATGCGTTATGCTTTATGCGTTATGCGTTATGGGTGATGCGTTGTGCTTTATGCATTATGCGTTATGCGTTGTTCGTTATGCGTTATGCGTTATGCGTTATGCGTTATGCGTTATGCGTTATGCGTTATGCGTTATGCGTTATGCGTTATGCGTTATGCGTTATGCGTTATGCTTTATGCGTGATGCGTTATGCTTTATGCGTTATGCGTTAAGCGTTATGCGTTATGCGTTATGGGTTATGCGTTATGCGTTATGCGTTATGCGTTATGCGTTATGCGTTCTGCGTTATGCGTTATGCGTTATGCGTTATGCGTTATGCGTTCTGCGTTATGCGTTATGCGTTATGCGTTATGCGTTATGCGTTATGCGTTATGCGTTATGCGTTATGCGTTATGCGTTATGCGTTACGCGTTATGCGTTACGCGTTATGCGTTACGCGTTATGCGTTACGCGTTATGCGTTATTCTTTATGCGTTATGCGTTATGCGTTTTGCTTTATGCGTTATGCGTTATGCGTTATGCGTTATGCGTTGTGGGTTATGAGTTATACGTTATGCGTTATGCGTTATGCGTTATGCGTTATGCGTTATGGGTTATGCGTTAAGCGTTATGCGTTATGCGTTATACATTATGCTTTATGCGTTGTGCGTTATACGTTTGCGTTATGCGTTATGGGTTATGCGTTTTGCGATATGCGTGATGCGTTATGCGTTATGCGTTATGCGTTATGCGTTATGCGTTATGCGTTATGCGTTATGCGTTATGCGTTATGCGTTATGCGTTATGCGTTATGCGTTATGCGTTATGAGTTACGCGTTATGCGTTACGCGTAACGCGTTACGCTTTATGCGTTATGCGTTATGCGTTTTGCTTTATGCGTTATGCGTTATGCGTTATGCGTTATGCGTTGTGGGTTATGAGTTATAATTTATGCGTTATGCATTATGCGTTATGCGTTATGCGTTATGCGTTATGCGTTAAGCGGAATGCGTTATGCGTTATGTGTTATACGTTATGCTTTATGCGTTGTCCGTTATACGTTTGCGTTATGCGTTGTGCGTTATGCGTTATGCGTTATGCGTTAAGCGTTATGCGTTATGCGTTATGCGTTATACGTTATGCTTTATGCGTTGTGCGTTATACGTTTGCTTTATGCGTTATGCGTTATGTGTTATGCGTTATGCTTTATGCGTTATGCGTGATCCGTTATGCGTTATGCGTTTTGCGGTATTCGTTATGCGTTATGCATTATGCGTTATGCGTTATACGTTATGCTTTATGCGTGATGCGTTATGCTTTATGCGTTATGCGTTATGCGTTATGCGTTATGCTTTATGTGTTATGCCTTATGCGTTTTGCTTAATGCGTTATGCGTTATGCGTTATGCGTTATGCGTTATGCGTTATGCGTTATGCGTTATGCGTTATGCGTTATGCGTTATGCGTTATGCGTTATGCATTATGCGTTATGCTTTATGCGTTATGCGTGATCCGTTATGCGTTAGGCGTTATGCGTTTTGCGGTATTCGTTATGCGTTGTGCATTATGCGTTATGCGTTATACGTTTGCGTTATGCGTTATGCGTTATGCTTTATGCGTTATGCGTTATGCGTTATGCGTTATGCGTTATGCGTTATGCGTTATGCGTTATGCGTTATGCGTTATGCGTTATGCGTTATGCGTTATGCGTTATGCGTTATGCGTTATGCGTTATGTATTATGCGTTAGGCGTTGTTCGTTATGCGTTATGCATTGTGCGTTATGCGTTATGCGTTACGCGTTATGCGTTACGCGTTATGCGTTACGCGTTATGCGTTATTCTTTATGCGTTATGCGTTATGCGTGTTGCTTTATGCGTTATGCGTTATGCGTTATGCGTTATGCGTTATGCGTTATGCGTTATGCGTTGTGGGTTATGAGTTATACGTTATGCGTTATGCGTTATCCGTTATGCGTTATGCGTTATTCGTTATGCGTTATGGGTTATGCGTTAAGCGTTATGCGTTATGCGTTATGCGTTATACGTTATGCTTTATGCGTTGTGCGTTATACGTTTGCGTTATGCGTTATGCGTTATGCGATATGCGTGATGCGTTAAGCGTTATGAGTTATGCGTTATGCGTTATGCGTTATGCGTTATGCGTTATGCGTTATGCGTTATGCGTTATGCGTTATGCGTTATGCGTTATGCGTTATGCGTTATGCGTTATGCGTTATGCGTTAAGCGTTATGCGTTATGCGTTATGTGTTATGCGTTATGCTTTATGCGTTATGCGTTATGCGTTATGCGTTATGCTTTATGCGTTATGCCTTATGCGTTTTGCTTAATGCGTTATGCGTTATGCGTTATGCGTTATGCGTTATGCGTTATGCGTTATGCGTTAAGCGTTATGCGTTATGCGTTATGCGTTATGCGTTATGCGTTATGCGTTATGCGTTATGCGTTGTGGGTTATGCGTTATGCGTTATGCGTTATGGGTTATGCGTTATGCGTTATGCGTTATGCGTTATGAGTAATGCGTGATCCGTTATGCGTTATGCGTTATGCGTTATGCGTTATGCGTTATGAGTAATGCGTGAAACGTTATGCGTTATTCGTTATGCGTTATGCGTTATGCGTTATGCGTTATGAGTAATGCGTGATCCGTTATGCGTTATGCGTTATGCTTTATGCATTATGCGTTATGCGTTATGCGATTTGCGTTATGCGTTATGCGTTATGGGTTGTGCGTTATGAGTCATGCGTTATGCGTTATGCGTTTTGCTTTATGCGTTATGCGTTATGGGTTATGCGTTATGCGTTATGCGTTATGCGTTATGAGTAATGTGTGATCCGTTATGTGTTATGCGTTATGCGTTATGCGCTATGCGTTATGCGTTATGCGTTATGGGTTATGAGTAATGCGTGATCCGTTATGCGTTATGCTTTATGCGTTATGCGTTATGAGTAATGCGTGATCCGTTATGCGTTATGCGTTATGCGTTATGCGTTATGCGATTTGCGTTATGCGTTATGCGTTATGCGTTATGGGTTGTGCGTTATGAGTCATGCGTTATGCGTTATGCGTTTTGCTTTATGCGTTATGCGTTATGCGTTATGGGTTATGCGTTATGCGTTTTGCGTTATGCGATATGAGTAATGCGTTATGCGTTATGCGTTATGCGTTATGCGTTATGCGTTTTGCGTTATGCGTTATGCGTTATGCGTTATGCGTTATGCGTTATGCGATTTGCGTTATGCGTTATGTGTTATGCGTTATGCGTTATGCGTTATGCGTTATGCGTTATGCGTTATGCGTTATGCGATTTGCGTTATGCGTTATGCGTTATGCGTTATGCGTTATGCGTTATGCGTTATGCGTTATGCGTTATGCGTTATGCGTTATGCGTTATGCGTTATGCGTTATGCGTTATGCGTTATGCGTTATGCGTTATGCGTTATGCGTTATGCGTTATGCGTTATGCGTTATGCGTTATGCGTTATGCGCTATGAGAAATGCGTGATCCGTTATGCGTTATGCGTTATGAGTAATGCTTGATCCGTTACGCGTTATGCGTTATGCATTAAGCGTTATGCGTTATACGTTATGCGTTATGCGTTATGCGTTATGGGTTATGCGTTATGCTTTATGCATTATGCGTTATGCGTAATGCGATTTGCGTTATGCGTTATGCGTTATGGGTTGTGCGTTATGAGTCATGCGTTATGCGTTATGCGTTTTGCTTTATGCGTTATGCGTTATGGGTTATGCGTTATGCGATTTGCGTTATGCGTTATGCGTTATGGGTTGTGCGTTATGAGTCATGCGTTATGCGTTATGCGTTTTGCTTTATGCGTTATGGGTTATGCGTTATGCGTTATGCGTTATGCGTTATGAGTAATGCGTGATCCGTTATGTGTTATGCGTTATGCGTTATGCGTTTTGCGTTTTGCGTTATGCGTTATGCGTTATGCGTTATGCGTTATGCGTTATGCGTTATGCGTTATGCGTTATGCGTTATGCGTTATGCGTTATGCGTTATGCGTTATGCGTTATGAGAAATGCGTGATCCGTTATGTGTTATGCGTTATGCGCTGTGCGTTATGCGTTATGCGTTATGGGTAATGAGTAATGCGTGATCCGTTATGCGTTATACTTTATGCGTTATGCGTTATGCGTTACGCGTAATGCGTTATGCGCTATGGGTCATGCGTTAAGCGTTATGCGTTATGCGGTATGCGTCATCCGTTATGCGTTATGAGTAATGCGTGATCCGCCATGCGTTATGCGTTAGGCGTTATGCGTATTGCGTTTTGCGTTATGCGTTATGTGTTATGCGTTGTGCGTTATCCGCTATGCGTTATGCGTTTTGCGTTATGCGTTATGCGTTATGAGTTGTGCGTTATACGTTATGCGTTATGAGTAATGCGTGATCCGTTATGCGTTATGCGTTATGCGTTATGAGTAATGCGTGAAACGTTATGCGTTATTCGTTATGCGTTATGCGTTATGAGTAATGCGTTATGCGATTTGCGTTATGCGTTATGCGTTATGGGTTGTGCGTTATGAGTCATGCGCTATGCGTTATGCGCTATGCGTTATGCGTTTTGCTTTATGCGTTATGAGTTGTGCGTTATACGTTATGCGTTATGCGTTATGCGTTATGCGTTATGCTTTATGCGTTATGCGTTATGCGTTATGCGTTATGCGTTATGCGTTATGCGTTATGCGTTATGCGATTTGCGTTATGCGTTATGCGTTATGCGTTATGCGTTATGCGTTATGCGTTATGCGTTATGCGTTATGCGTTATGCGTTATGCGTTATGCGTTATGGGTTATGCGTTATGCGTTATGCGTTATGGGTTATGCGTTATGCGTTATGCGTTATGCTTTATGAGTAATGCGTGATCCGTTATGCGTTATGCGTTATGCGTTATGCGTTATGCGTTATGAGTAATGCGTGAAACGTTATGCGTTATTCGTTATGCGTTATGCGTTATGCGTTATGAGTAATGCGTGATCCGTTATGCGTTATGCGTTATGCTTTATGCATTATGCGTTATGCGTTATGCGATTTGCGTTATGCGTTATGCGTTATGGGTTGTGCGTTATGAGTCATGCGTTATGCGTTATGCGTTTTGCTTTATGCGTTATGCGTTATGGGTTATGCGTTATGCGTTATGCGTTATGCGTTATGAGTAATGTGTGATCCGTTATGTGTTATGCGTTATGCGTTATGCGCTATGCGTTATGCGTTATGCGTTATGGGTTATGAGTAATGCGTGATCCGTTATGCGTTATGCTTTATGCGTTATGCGTTATGAGTAATGCGTGATCCGTTATGCGTTATGCGTTATGCGTTATGCGTTATGCGATTTGCGTTATGCGTTATACGTTATGCGTTATGGGTTGTGCGTTATGAGTCATGCGTTATACGTTATGCGTTTTGCTTTATGCGTTATGCGTTATGGGTTATGCGTTATGCGTTATGCGTTATGCGATATGAGTAATGCGTTATGCGTTATGCGTTATGCGTTATGCGTTATGAGTTATGCGTTATGCGTTATGCGTTATGCGTTATGCGTTATGCGTTATGCGTTATGCGTTATGCGTTATGCGTTATGCGTTATGCGTTATGCGATTTGCGTTATGCGTTATGCGTTATGCGTTATGCGTTATGCGTTATGCGTTATGCGTTATGCGTTATGCGTTATGCGTTATGCGATTTGCGTTATGCGTTATGCGTTATGCGTTATGTGTTATGCGTTATGCGTTATGCGTTATGTGTTATGGGTTATGCGTTATGCGTTATGCGTTATGCGTTATGCGTTATGCGTTATGCGTTATGCGTTATGCGTTATGCGTTATGCGTTATGCGTTAAGCGTTATGCGTTATGCGTTATGCGTTATGCGTTATGCGTTATGCTTTATGCGTTATGCGTTATGCGTTATGCGTTATGCTTTATGCGTCATGCCTTATGCGTTTTGCTTAATGCGTTATGCGTTATGCGTTATGAGTAATGCGTGAAACGTTATGCGTTATTCGTTATGCGTTATGCGTTATGCGTTATGCGTTATGAGTAATGCGTGATCCGTTATGCGTTATGCGTTATGCTTTATGCATTATGCGTTATGCGTTATGCGATTTGCGTTATGCGTTATGCGTTATGGGTTGTGCGTTATGAGTCATGCGTTATGCGTTATGCGTTTTGCTTTATGCGTTATGCGTTATGGGTTATGCGTTATGCGTTATGCGTTACGCGTTATGAGTAATGTGTGATCCGTTATGTGTTATGCGTTATGCGTTATGCGCTATGCGTTATGCGTTATGCGTTATGGGTTATGAGTAATGCGTGATCCGTTATGCGTTATGCGTTTTGCTTTATGCGTTATGCGTTATGGGTTATGCGTTATGCGTTATGCGTTACGCGTTATGAGTAATGTGTGATCCGCTATGCGTTATGCGTTATGCGTTATGCGTTATGAGTAATGCGTGAAACGTTATGCGTTATTCGTTATGCGTTATGCGTTATGCGTTATGCGTTATGAGTAATGCGTGATCCGTTATGCGTTATGCGTTATGCTTTATGCATTATGCGTTATGCGTTATGCGATTTGCGTTATGCGTTATGCGTTATGGGTTGTGCGTTATGAGTCATGCGCTATGCGTTTTGCTTTATGCGTTATGAGTTGTGCGTTATACGTTATGCGTTATGCGTTATGCGTTATGCGATTTGTGTTATGCGTTATGCGTTATGCGTTATGCGTTATGCGTTATGCGTTATGCGTTATGCGTTATGCGTTATGCGGTATGTGTTATGCGTTATGCGTTATGCGTTATGCGTTATGCGTTATGCGTTATGCGTTATGCGTTATGCGTTATGCGTTATGCGTTATGCGTTATGCGTTATGTGTTATGCGTTGTGCGTTTTCCGGTATGCGTTATGCGTTACGCGTAATGCGTTATGCGCTATGGGTTATGCGTTAAGCGTTATGCGTTATGCGTTATGCGTTGTGCGTTATGGGTTATGCGTTATGTGTTATGCGTTATGCGTTATGCGTTATGCGTTAAGCGTTATGAGTAATGCGTGATCCGTTATGCGTTATGCGTTATGCATTATGCGTTATGCGTTATGCGTTATGCGTTATGCGTTATGCGTTATGCTTTATGCGTTATGCGTTATGCGTTATGCGTTATGCGTTATGCGTTATGCGTTATGCGTTATGCGTTATGCGTTATGCGATTTGCGTTATGCGTTATGCGTTATGCGTTATGCGTTATGCGTTATGCGTTATGCGTTATGCGTTATGCGTTATGCGTTATGCGTTATGCGTTATGCGTTATGCGTTATGTGTTATGCGTTATGCGTTATGCGTTATGCGTTATGGGTTATGCGTTATGCGTTATGCGTTATGGGTTATGCGTTATGCGTTATGCGTTATGCTTTATGAGTAATGCGTGATCCGTTATGCGTTATGCGTTATGCGTTATGCGTTATGCGTTATGAGTAATGCGTGAAACGTTATGCGTTATTCGTTATGCGTTATGCGTTATGCGTTATGAGTAATGCGTGATCCGTTATGCGTTATGCGTTATGCTTTATGCATTATGCGTTATGCGTTATGCGATTTGCGTTATGCGTTATGCGTTATGGGTTGTGCGTTATGAGTCATGCGTTATGCGTTATGCGTTTTGCTTTATGCGTTATGCGTTATGGGTTATGCGTTATGCGTTATGCGTTATGCGTTATGAGTAATGTGTGATCCGTTATGTGTTATGCGTTATGCGTTATGCGCTATGCGTTATGCGTTATGCGTTATGGGTTATGAGTAATGCGTGATCCGTTATGCGTTATGCTTTATGCGTTATGCGTTATGAGTAATGCGTGATCCGTTATGCGTTATGCGTTATGCGTTATGCGTTATGCGATTTGCGTTATGCGTTATGCGTTATGCGTTATGGGTTGTGCGTTATGAGTTATGCGTTATACGTTATGCGTTTTGCTTTATGCGTTATGCGTTATGGGTTATGCGTTATGCGTTATGCGTTATGCGATATGAGTAATGCGTTATGCGTTATGCGTTATGCGTTATGCGTTATGCGTTATGCGTTATGCGTTATGCGTTATGCGTTATGCGTTATGCGTTATGCGTTATGCGTTATGCGTTATGCGTTATGCGTTATGCGATTTGCGTTATGCGTTATGCGTTATGCGTTATGCGTTATGCGTTATGCGTTATGCGTTATGCGTTATGCGTTATGCGTTATGCGTTATGCGTTATGCGTTATGCGATTTGCGTTATGCGTTATGCGTTATGCGTTATGTGTTATGCGTTATGCGTTATGCGTTATGTGTTATGGGTTATGCGTTATGCGTTATGCGTTATGCGTTATGCGTTATGCGTTATGCGTTATGCGTTATGCGTTATGCGTTATGCGTTATGCGTTATGCGTTATGAGAAATGCGTGATCCGTTATGCGTTATGCGTTATGAGTAATGCTTGATCCGTTACGCGTTATGCGTTATGCATTAAGCGTTATGCGTTATACGTTATGCGTTATGATTTATGCGTTATGGGTTATGCGTTATGCTTTATGCATTATGCGTTATGCGTTATGCGATTTGCGTTATGCGTTATGCGTTATGGGTTGTGCGTTATGAGTCATGCGTTATGCGTTATGCGTTTTGCTTTATGCGTTATGCGTTATGGGTTATGCGTTATGCGTTATGCGTTATGGGTTATGAGTAATGCGTGATCCGTTATGCGTTATGCTTTATGCGTTATGAGTTATGCGCTATGGGTCATGCGTTAAGCGTTATGCGTTATGCGTTATGCGTTATGCGTTATGCGTTATGCGTTATGCGTTATGCGTTATGCGTTATGCGTTATGCGATTTGCGTTATGCGTTATGCGTTATGCGTTATGTGTTATGCGTTATGCGTTATGCGTTATGTGTTATGGGTTATGCGTTATGCGTTATGCGTTATGCGTTATGCGTTATGCGTTATGCGTTATGCGTTATGCGTTATGCGTTATGCGTTATGCGTTAAGCGTTATGCGTTATGCGTTATGCGTTATGCGTTATGCGTTATGCTTTATGCGTTATGCGTTATGCGTTATGCGTTATGCTTTATGCGTCATGCCTTATGCGTTTTGCTTAATGCGTTATGCGTTATGCGTTATGAGTAATGCGTGAAACGTTATGCGTTATTCGTTATGCGTTATGCGTTATGCGTTATGCGTTATGAGTAATGCGTGATCCGTTATGCGTTATGCGTTATGCTTTATGCATTATGCGTTATGCGTTATGCGATTTGCGTTATGCGTTATGCGTTATGGGTTGTGCGTTATGAGTCATGCGTTATGCGTTATGCGTTTTGCTTTATGCGTTATGCGTTATGGGTTATGCGTTATGCGTTATGCGTTACGCGTTATGAGTAATGTGTGATCCGTTATGTGTTATGCGTTATGCGTTATGCGCTATGCGTTATGCGTTATGCGTTATGGGTTATGAGTAATGCGTGATCCGTTATGCGTTATGCGTTTTGCTTTATGCGTTATGCGTTATGGGTTATGCGTTATGCGTTATGCGTTACGCGTTATGAGTAATGTGTGATCCGCTATGCGTTATGCGTTATGCGTTATGCGTTATGAGTAATGCGTGAAACGTTATGCGTTATTCGTTATGCGTTATGCGTTATGCGTTATGCGTTATGAGTAATGCGTGATCCGTTATGCGTTATGCGTTATGCTTTATGCATTATGCGTTATGCGTTATGCGATTTGCGTTATGCGTTATGCGTTATGGGTTGTGCGTTATGAGTCATGCGCTATGCGTTTTGCTTTATGCGTTATGAGTTGTGCGTTATACGTTATGCGTTATGCGTTATGCGTTATGCGATTTGTGTTATGCGTTATGCGTTATGCGTTATGCGTTATGCGTTATGCGTTATGCGTTATGCGTTATGCGGTATGTGTTATGCGTTATGCGTTATGCGTTATGCGTTATGCGTTATGCGTTATGCGTTATGCGTTATGCGTTATGCGTTATGCGTTATGCGTTATGCGTTATGTGTTATGCGTTGTGCGTTTTCCGGTATGCGTTATGCGTTACGCGTAATGCGTTATGCGCTATGGGTTATGCGTTAAGCGTTATGCGTTATGCGTTATGCGTTGTGCGTTATGGGTTATGCGTTATGTGTTATGCGTTATGCGTTATGCGTTATGCGTTAAGCGTTATGAGTAATGCGTGATCCGTTATGCGTTATGCGTTATGCTTTATGAGTAATGCGTGATCCGTTATGCGTTATGCGTTATGCGTTATGCGTTATGCGTTATGAGTAATGCGTGAAACGTTATGCGTTATTCGTTATGCGTTATGCGTTATGCGTTATGAGTAATGCGTGATCCGTTATGCGTTATGCGTTATGCGTTATGCGTTATGCGTTATGCGTTATGCGATTTGCGTTATGCGTTATGCGTTATGCGTTATGCGTTATGCGTTATGCGTTATGCGTTATGCGTTATGCGTTATGCGTTATGCGTTATGCGTTATGCGTTATGCGTTATGTGTTATGCGTTATGCGTTATGCGTTATGCGTTATGGGTTATGCGTTATGCGTTATGCGTTATGGGTTATGCGTTATGCGTTATGCGTTATGCTTTATGAGTAATGCGTGATCCGTTATGCGTTATGCGTTATGCGTTATGCGTTATGCGTTATGAGTAATGCGTGAAACGTTATGCGTTATTCGTTATGCGTTATGCGTTATGCGTTATGAGTAATGCGTGATCCGTTATGCGTTATGCGTTATGCTTTATGCATTATGCGTTATGCGTTATGCGATTTGCGTTATGCGTTATGCGTTATGGGTTGTGCGTTATGAGTCATGCGTTATGCGTTATGCGTTTTGCTTTATGCGTTATGCGTTATGGGTTATGCGTTATGCGTTATGCGTTATGCGTTATGAGTAATGTGTGATCCGTTATGTGTTATGCGTTATGCGTTATGCGCTATGCGTTATGCGTTATGCGTTATGGGTTATGAGTAATGCGTGATCCGTTATGCGTTATGCTTTATGCGTTATGCGTTATGAGTAATGCGTGATCCGTTATGCGTTATGCGTTATGCGTTATGCGTTATGCGATTTGCGTTATGCGTTATGCGTTATGCGTTATGGGTTGTGCGTTATGAGTTATGCGTTATACGTTATGCGTTTTGCTTTATGCGTTATGCGTTATGGGTTATGCGTTATGCGTTATGCGTTATGCGATATGAGTAATGCGTTATGCGTTATGCGTTATGCGTTATGCGTTATGCGTTATGCGTTATGCGTTATGCGTTATGCGTTATGCGTTATGCGTTATGCGTTATGCGTTATGCGTTATGCGTTATGCGTTATGCGATTTGCGTTATGCGTTATGCGTTATGCGTTATGCGTTATGCGTTATGCGTTATGCGTTATGCGTTATGCGTTATGCGTTATGCGTTATGCGTTATGCGTTATGCGATTTGCGTTATGCGTTATGCGTTATGCGTTATGTGTTATGCGTTATGCGTTATGCGTTATGTGTTATGGGTTATGCGTTATGCGTTATGCGTTATGCGTTATGCGTTATGCGTTATGCGTTATGCGTTATGCGTTATGCGTTATGCGTTATGCGTTATGCGCTATGAGAAATGCGTGATCCGTTATGCGTTATGCGTTATGAGTAATGCTTGATCCGTTACGCGTTATGCGTTATGCATTAAGCGTTATGCGTTATACGTTATGCGTTATGATTTATGCGTTATGGGTTATGCGTTATGCTTTATGCATTATGCGTTATGCGTTATGCGATTTGCGTTATGCGTTATGCGTTATGGGTTGTGCGTTATGAGTCATGCGTTATGCGTTATGCGTTTTGCTTTATGCGTTATGCGTTATGGGTTATGCGTTATGCGTTATGCGTTATGGGTTATGAGTAATGCGTGATCCGTTATGCGTTATGCTTTATGCGTTATGAGTTATGCGCTATGGGTCATGCGTTAAGCGTTATGCGTTATGCGTTATACGTTATGCGTAATGCGTTATGCGTTATGCGATATGCGTTATGCGTTATGCGTTATGCGTTATGCGTTATGCGTTATGCGTTATGTGTTATGGGCTATGCGTTATGCGTTATGCGTTATGAGTAATGCGTGATCCGTTATGCGTTATGCGTTATGCTTTATGCATTATGCGTTATGCGTTATGCGATTTGCGTTATGCGTTATGCGTTATGCGTTATGCGTTACGCGTTATGCTTTATGCGTTATGCGTTATGAGTAATCCGTGATCCGTTATGCGTTATGCATTATGCGTTATGCGTTATGAGTAATGCGTGATCCGTTATGCGTTATGCGTTATGCGTTATGCGATATGCGTTATGCGTTATGCGTTATGCGTTATGCGTTATGCGTTATGCGTTATGCGTTATGCGTTAAGCGTTAAGCGTTATGCGTTATGCGTTATGCGTTATACGTTATGCTTTATGCGTTGTGCGTTATACGTTTGCGTTATGCGTTATGCGTTATGCTTTATTCGTTATGCGTTATCCGTTATGCGTTAGGCGTTATGCGTTTTGCGTTATACGTTATGCTTTATGCGTTGTGCGTTATGCGTTATGCGTTGTGGGTTATGAGTTATACGTTATGCGTTATGCGTTATACGTTATGCGTTATGCGTTATGCGTTATGCGTTATGCGTTATGGGTTATGAGTAATGCGTGATCCGTTATGCGTTATGCTTTATGCGTTATGAGTTACGCGTAATGCGTTATGCGCTATGGGTCATGCGTTAAGCGTTATGCGTTATGCGTTATGCGTTATACGTTATGCGTAATGCGTTATGCGTTATGCGATTTGCGTTATGCGTTATGCGTTATGCGTTATGCGTTATGCGTTAAGCGTTATGAGTAATGCGTGATCCGTTATGCGTTATGCGTTATGCATTATGCGTTATGCGTTATGCGTTATGCGTTATGCGTTATGCGTTATGCGTTATGCGTTATGCGTTATGCGTTATGCGTTATGCGTTATGCGTTATGCGTTATGCGTTATGGGTTATGCGTTATGCGTTATGCGTTATGGGTTATGCGTTATGCGTTATGCGTTATGCGTTATGAGTAATGCGTGATCCGTTATGCGTTATGCGTTATGCGTTATGCGTTATGCGTTATGAGTAATGCGTGAAACGTTATGCGTTATTCGTTATGCGTTATGCGTTATGCGTTATGCGTTATGAGTAATGCGTGATCCGTTATGCGTTATGCGTTATGCTTTATGCATTATGCGTTATGCGTTATGCGGTTTGCGTTATGCGTTATGCGTTATGGGTTGTGCGTTATGAGTCATGCGTTATGCGTTATGCGTTTTGCTTTATGCGTTATGCGTTATGGGTTATGCGTTATGCGTTATGCGTTATGCGTTATGCGTTATGAGTAATGTGTGATCCGTTATGTGTTATGCGTTATGCGTTATGCGTTATACGTTATGCGTTATGCGTTATGGGTTATGAGTAATGCGTGATCCGTTATGCGTTATGCTTTATGCGTTATGCGTTATGAGTAATGCGTGATCCGTTATGCGTTATGCGTTATGCGTTATGCGTTATGCGATTTGCGTTATGCGTTATGCGTTATGCGTTATGGGTTGTGCGTTATGAGTCATGCGTTATGCGTTATGCGTTTTGCTTTATGCGTTATGCGTTATGGGTTATGCGTTATGCGTTATGCGTTATGCGATATGAGTAATGCGTTATGCGTTATGCGTTATGCGTTATGCGTTATGCGTTATGCGTTATGCGTTATGCGTTATGCGTTATGCGTTATGCGTTATGCGTTATGCGTTATGCGTTATGCGTTATGCGATTTGCGTTATGCGTTATGTGTTATGCGTTATGCGTTATGCGTTATGCGTTATGCGTTATGCGTTATGCGTTATGCGTTATGCGATTTGCGTTATGCGTTATGTGTTATGCGTTATGCGTTATGCGTTATGCGTTATGCGTTATGCGGTATACGTTATGCGTTATGCGTTATGCGTTATGCGTTATGCGTTATGCGTTATGCGTTATGCGTGATCCGTTATGCGTTATGCGTTATGCATTATGCGTTATGCGTTATGCGTTATGCGTTATGCGTTATGCGTTATGCTTTATGTGTTATGCGTTATGCGTTATGCGTTATGCGTTATGCGTTATGCGTTATACGTTATGCGTAATGCGTTATGCGTTATGCGATTTGCGTTATGCGTTATGCGTTATGCGTTATGCGTTATGCGTTATGCGTTATGTGTTATGGGTTATGCGTTATGCGTTATGCGTTATGCGTTATGCGTTATGCGTTATGCGTTATGCGTTATGCGTTATGCGATTTGCGTTATGCGTTATGCGTTATGCGTTATGCGTTATGCGTTATGCGTTATGCGTTATGTGTTATGGGTTATGCGTTATGCGTTATGCGTTATGCGTTATGCGTTATGCGTTATGCGTTATGCGTTATGCGTTATGCGTTATGCGTTATACGTTATGCGTTATGCGTTATGCGTTATGCGTTATGCGTTATGCGTTATGCGTTATGCGTTATGCGTTATGCGTTATGCGTTATGCGTTATGCGTTATGCGTTATGCGTTATGCGTTATGCGTTATGCGTTATGCGTTATGCGTTATGCGTTATGCGTTATGCGTTATGAGTAATGCGTGATCCGTTATGCGTTATGCGTTATGCATTATGCGTTATGCGTTATGCGTTATGCGTTATGCGTTATGCGTTATGCTTTATGCGTTATGCGTTATGCGTTATGCGTTATGCGTTATGCGTTATGCGTTATGCGTTATGCGATTTGCGTTATGCGTTATGCGTTATGCGTTATGCGTTATGCGTTATGCGTTATGCGTTATGCGTTATGCGTTATGCGTTATGCGTTATGCGTTATGCGTTATGCGTTATGCGTTATGCGTTATGCGTTATGCGTTATGCGTTATGCGTTATGCGTTATGCGTTATGCGTTATGGGTTATGCGTTATGCGTTATGCGTTATGGGTTATGCGTTATGCGTTATGCGTTATGCGTTATGAGTAATGCGTGATCCGTTATGCGTTATGCGTTATGCGTTATGAGTAATGCGTGAAACGTTATGCGTTATTCGTTATGCGTTATGCGTTATGCGTTATGCGTTATGCGTTATGAGTAATGCGTGATCCGTTATGCGTTATGCGTTATGCTTTATGCATTATGCGTTATGCGTTATGCGGTTTGCGTTATGCGTTATGCGTTATGGGTTGTGCGTTATGAGTCATGCGTTATGCGTTATGCGTTTTGCTTTATGCGTTATGCGTTATGGGTTATGCGTTATGCGTTATGCGTTATGCGTTATGAGTAATGTGTGATCCGTTATGTGTTATGCGTTATGCGTTATGCGTTATGCGTTATGCGTTATGCGTTATGGGTTATGAGTAATGCGTGATCCGTTATGCGTTATGCTTTATGCGTTATGCGTTATGAGTAATGCGTGATCCGTTATGCGTTATGCGTTATGCGATTTGCGTTATGCGATTTGCGTTATGCGTTATGCGTTATGCGTTATGGGTTGTGCGTTATGAGTCATGCGTTATGCGTTATGCGTTTTGCTTTATGCGTTATGCGTTATGGGTTATGCGTTATGCGTTATGCGATATGAGTAATGCGTTATGCGTTATGCGTTATGCGTTATGCGTTATGCGTTATGCGTTATGCGTTATGCGTTATGCGTTATGCGTTATGCGTTATGCGATTTGCGTTATGCGTTATGTGTTATGCGTTATGCGTTATGCGTTATGCGTTATGCGTTATGCGTTATGCGTTATGCGTTATGCGTTATGCGTTATGCGTTATGCGATTTGCGTTATGCGTTATGCGTTATGCGTTATGCGTTATGCGTTATGCGTTATGCGTTATGTGTTATGGGTTATGCGTTATGCGTTATGCGTTATGCGTTATGCGTTATGCGTTATGCGTTATGCGTTATGCGTTATGCGTTATGCGTTATGCGTTATGCGTTATGCGTTATGCGTTATGCGTTATGCGTTATGCGTTATGCGTTATGCGTTATGCGTTATGCGTTATGCGTTATGCGTTATGCGTTATGCGTTATGCGTTATGCGTTATGCGTTATGCGTTATGCGTTATGCGTTATGCGTTATGAGAAATGCGTGATCCGTTATGCGTTATGCGTTATGAGTAATGCTTGATCCGTTACGCGTTAATCGTTATGCATTAAGCGTTATGCGTTATACGTTATGCGTTATGCGTTATGCGTTATGGGTTATGCGTTATGGGTTATGCGTTATGCGTTATGCGTTATGCGTTATGAGTAATGCGTGATCCGTTATGCGTTATGCGTTATGCGTTATGCGTTATGCGTTATGAGTAATGCGTGGAACGTTATGCGTTATTCGTTATGCGTTATGCGTTATGCGTTATGAGTAATGCGTGATCCGTTATGCGTTATGCGTTATGCTTTATGCATTATGCGTTATGCGTTATGCGATTTGCGATATGCGTTATGCGTTATGGGTTGTGCGTTATGAGTCATGCGTTATGCGTTATGCGTTTTGCTTTATGCGTTATGCGTTATGGGTTATGCGTTATGCGTTATGCGTTATGCGTTATGAGTAATGCGTGATCCGTTATGTGTTATGCGTTATGCGTTATGCGCTATGCGTTATGCGTTATGCGTTATGCGTTATGGGTTATGAGTAATGCGTGATCCGTTATGCGTTATGCTTTATGCGTTATGCGTTATGAGTAATGCGTTATGCGTTATGCGTTTTGCTTTATGCGTTATGCGTTATGCGTTATGGGTTATGCGTTATGCGTTATGCGTTATGCGATTTGCGTTATGCGTTATGTGTTATCCGTTATGCGTTATGCGTTTTGCTTTATGCGTTATGCGTTATGCGTTATGCGTTATGAGTAATGCGTGATCCGTTATGCGTTATGCTTTATGCGTTATGCGTTATGCGTTATGCGTTATGCGTTATGCGATTTGCGTTATGCGTTATGTGTTATGCGTTATGCGTTATGCGTTATGCGTTATGCGTTATGCGATTTGCGTTATGCGTTATGCGTTATGCGTTATGTGTTATGCGTTATGCGTTATGCGTTATGTGTTATGGGTTATGCGTTATGCGTTATGCGTTATGCGTTATGCGTTATGCGTTATGCGTTATGCGTTATGCGTTATGCGTTATGCGTTATGCGTTATGCGTTATGCGTTATGCGTTATGCGTTATGCGTTATGCGTTATGCGTTATGCGTTATGCGTTATGCGTTATGCGTTATGCGTTATGCGTTATGCGTTATGCGTTATGCGTTATGCGTTATGCGTTATGCGTTATGCGTTATGCGTTATGCGTTATGCGTTATGTGTTATGGGTTATGCGTTATGCGTTATGCGTTATGCGTTATGCGTTATGCGTTATGCGTTATGCGTTATGCGTTATGCGTTATGCGTTATGCGTTATGTGTTATGGGTTATGCGTTATGCGTTATGCGTTATGCGTTATGCGTTATGCGTTATGCGTTATGCGTTATGCGTTATGCGTTATGCGTTATGCGTTATGCGTTATGCGTTATGCGTTATGCGTTATGGGTTATGCGTTATGCGTTATGCGTTATGCGTTATGCGTTATGCGTTATGCGTTATGCGTTATGCGTTATGCGATTTGCGTTATGCGTTATGTGTTATCCGTTATGCGTTATGCGTTTTGCTTTATGCGTTATGCGTTATGCGTTATGCGTTATGAGTAATGCGTGATCCGTTATGCGTTATGCTTTATGCGTTATGCGTTATGCGTTATGCGTTATGCGTTATGCGATTTGCGTTATGCGTTATGTGTTATGCGTTATGCGTTATGCGTTATGCGTTATGCGTTATGCGATTTGCGTTATGCGTTATGCGTTATGCGTTATGTGTTATGCGTTATGCGTTATGCGTTATGTGTTATGGGTTATGCGTTATGCGTTATGCGTTATGCGTTATGCGTTATGCGTTATGCGTTATGCGTTATGCGTTATGCGTTATGCGTTATGCGTTATGCGTTATGGGTTATGCGTTATGCTTTATGCATTATGCGTTATGCGTTATGCGATTTGCGTTATGCGTTATGCGTTATGGGTTGTGCGTTATGAGTCATGCGTTATGCGTTATGCGTTTTGCTTTATGCGTTATGCGTTATGGGTTATGCGTTATGCGTTATGCGTTATGCGTTATGGGTTATGAGTAATGCGTGATCCGTTATGCGTTATGCGTTATGCGTTATGCGTTATGCGTTATGCGTTATGCGTTATGCGTTATGCGTTATGAGTAATCCGTGATCCGTTATGCGTTATGCGTTATGCATTATGCGTTATGAGTAATGCGTGATCCGTTATGCGTTATGCGTTATGCGTTATGCGTTATGCGTTATGCGTTATGCGTTATGAGTAATGCGTGATCCGTTATGGGTTATGCGTTATGCGCTATGAGTAATGCGTGATCCGTTATGCGTTATGCGTTATGAGAAATGCTTGATCCGTTACGCGTTATGCGTTATGCATTAAGCGTTATGCGTTATACGTTATGCGTTATGCGTTATGCGTTATGCGTTATGCGTTATGCGTTATGCGTTATGCTTTATGCATTATGCGTTATGCGTTATGCGATTTGCGTAATGCGTTATGCGTTATGGGTTATGCGTTATGCGTTATGCGTTATGCGTTATGCTTTATGCATTATGCGTTATGCGTTATGCGATTTGCGTTATACGTTATGCGTTATGGGTTGTGCGTTATGAGTCATGCGTTATGCGTTACGCGATTTGCGTTATGCGTTATGCGTTATGGGTTATGCGTTTTGCGTTATGCGTTATGCGTTATGAGTAATGCGTGATCCGTTATGCGTTATGCGTTATGCGTTATGCGTTATGAGTAATGCGTGAAACGTTATGCGTTATTCGTTATGCGTTATGCGTTATGCGTTATGCGTTATGAGTAATGCGTGATCCGTTATGCGTTATGCGTTATGCTTTATGCATTATGCGTTATGCGTTATGCGATTTGCGATATGCGTTATGCGTTATGGGTTGTGCGTTATGAGTCATGCGTTATGCGTTATGCGTTTTGCTTTATGCGTTATGCGTTATGGGTTATGCGTTATGCGTTATGCGTTATGAGTAATGCGTGATCCGTTATGTGTTATGCGTTATGCATTATGCGCTATGCGTTATGCGTTATGCGTTATGGGTTATGAGTAATGCGTGATCCGTTATGCGTTATGCTTTATGCGTTATGCGTTATGAGTAATGCGTTATGCGTTATGCGTTATGCGTTTTGCTTTATGCGTTATGCGTTATGCGTTATGGGTTATGCGTTATGCGTTATGCGATTTGCGTTATGCGTTATGTGTTATGCGTTATGCGTTATGCGTTTTGCTTTATGCGTTATGCGTTATGCGTTATGCGTTATGAGTAATGCGTGATCCGTTATGCGTTATGCTTTATGCGTTATGCGTTATGCGTTATGCGTTATGCGTTATGCGTTATGCGATTTGCGTTATGCGTTATGTGTTATGCGTTATGCGTTATGCGTTATGCGTTATGCGTTATGCGATTTGCGTTACGCGTTATGCGTTATGCGTTATGTGTTATGCGTTATGCGTTATGCGTTATGTGTTATGGGTTATGCGTTATGCGTTATGCGTTATGCGTTATGCGTTATGCGTTATGCGTTATGCGTTATGCGTTATGCGTTATGCGTTATGCGTTATGCGTTATGCGTTATGCGTTATGCGTTATGCGTTATGCGTTATTCGTTATGCGTTATGAGAAATGCGTGATCCGTTATGCGTTATGCGTTATGAGTAATGCTTGATCCGTTACGCGTTAATCGTTATGCATTAAGCGTTATGCGTTATACGTTATGCGTTATGCGTTATGCGTTATGGGTTATGCGTTATGCTTTATGCATTATGCGTTATGCGTTTTGCTTTATGCGTTATGCGTTATGGGTTATGCGTTATGCGTTATGCGTTATGCGTTATGCGTTATGGGTTATGAGTAATGCGTGATCCGTTATGCGTTATGCTTTATGCGTTATGAGTTACGCGTAATGCGTTATGCGCTATGGGTCATGCGTTATGCGTTATGCGTTATGCGATTTGCGTTATCCGTTATGCGTTATGCGTTATGCGTTATGCGTTATGCGTTATGCGTTATGCGTTATGTGTTATGGGTTATGCGTTATGCGTTATGCGTTATGCGTTATGCGTTATGCGTTATGCGTTATGCGTTATGCGTTATGCGTTATGCGTTATGCGTTATGCGTTATGCGTTATGGGTTATGCGTTATGCGTTATGCGTTATGGGTTATGCGTTATGCGTTATGCGTTATGCGTTATGAGTAATGCGTGATCCGTTATGCGTTATGCGTTATGCGTTATGCGTTATGCGTTATGAGTAATGCGTGAAACGTTATGCGTTATTCGTTATGCGTTATGCGTTATGCGTTATGCGTTATGAGTAATGCGTGATCCGTTATGCGTTATGCGTTATGCTTTATGCATTATGCGTTATGCGTTATGCGGTTTACGTTATGCGTTATGCGTTATGGGTTGTGCGTTATGAGTCATGCGTTATGCGTTATGCGTTTTGCTTTATGCGTTATGCGTTATGGGTTATGCGTTATGCGTTATGCGTTATGCGTTATGCGTTATGAGTAATGTGTGATCCGTTATGTGTTATGCGTTATGCGTTATGCGTTATACGTTATGCGTTATGCGTTATGGGTTATGAGTAATGCGTGATCCGTTATGCGTTATGCTTTATGCGTTATGCGTTATGAGTAATGCGTGATCCGTTATGCGTTATGCGTTATGCGTTATGCGTTATGCGTTATGCGTTATGCGTTATGCGTTATGCGTTATGGGTTGTGCGTTATGAGTCATGCGTTATGCGTTATGCGTTTTGCTTTATGCGTTATGCGTTATGGGTTATGCGTTATGCGTTATGCGTTATGCGATATGAGTAATGCGTTATGCGTTATGCGTTATGCGTTATGCGTTATGCGTTATGCGTTATGCGTTATGCGTTATGCGTTATGCGTTATGCGTTATGCGTTATGCGTTATGCGTTATGCGTTATGCGATTTGCGTTATGCGTTATGTGTTATGCGTTATGCGTTATGCGTTATGCGTTATGCGTTATGCGTTATGCGTTATGCGATTTGCGTTATGCGTTATGCGTTATGCGTTATGCGTTATGCGTTATGCGTTATGCGTTATGCGTTATGTGTTATGGGTTATGCGTTATGCGTTATGCGTTATGCGTTATGCGTTATGCGTTATGCGTTATGCGTTATGCGTTATGCGTTATGCGTTATGCGTTATGGGTTATGCGTTATGCGTTATGCGTTATGGGTTATGCGTTATGCGTTATGCGTTATGCGTTATGAGTAATGCGTGATCCGTTATGCGTTATACGTTATGCGTTATGCGTTATGCGTTATGAGTAATGCGTGAAACGTTATGCGTTATTCGTTATGCGTTATGCGTTATGCGTTATGCGTTATGAGTAATGCGTGATCCGTTATGCGTTATGCGTTATGCTTTATGCATTATGCGTTATGCGTTATGCGGTTTACGTTATGCGTTATGCGTTATGGGTTGTGCGTTATGAGTCATGCGTTATGCGTTATGCGTTTTGCTTTATGCGTTATGCGTTATGGGTTATGCGTTATGCGTTATGCGTTATGCGTTATGCGTTATGAGTAATGTGTGATCCGTTATGTGTTATGCGTTATGCGTTATGCGTTATACGTTATGCGTTATGCGTTATGGGTTATGAGTAATGCGTGATCCGTTATGCGTTATGCTTTATGCGTTATGCGTTATGAGTAATGCGTGATCCGTTATGCGTTATGCGTTATGCGTTATGCGTTATGCGATTTGCGTTATGCGTTATGCGTTATGCGTTATGGGTTGTGCGTTATGAGTCATGCGTTATGCGTTATGCGTTTTGCTTTATGCGTTATGCGTTATGGGTTATGCGTTATGCGTTATGCGTTATGCGATATGAGTAATGCGTTATGCGTTATGCGTTATGCGTTATGCGTTATGCGTTATGCGTTATGCGTTATGCGTTATGCGTTATGCGTTATGCGTTATGCGTTATGCGTTATGCGTTATGCGATTTGCGTTATGCGTTATGTGTTATGCGTTATGCGTTATGCGTTATGCGTTATGCGTTATGCGTTATGCGTTATGCGTTATGCGATTTGCGTTATGCGTTATGTGTTATGCGTTATGCGTTATGCGTTATGCGTTATGCGTTATGCGGTATACGTTATGCGTTATGCGTTATGCGTTATGCGTTATGCGTTATGCGTTATGCGTTATGCGTGATCCGTTATGCGTTATGCGTTATGCATTATGCGTTATGCGTTATGCGTTATGCGTTATGCGTTATGCGTTATGCTTTATGTGTTATGCGTTATGCGTTATGCGTTATGCGTTATGCGTTATGCGTTATACGTTATGCGTAATGCGTTATGCGTTATGCGATTTGCGTTATGCGTTATGCGTTATGCGTTATGCGTTATGCGTTATGCGTTATGTGTTATGGGTTATGCGTTATGCGTTATGCGTTATGCGTTATGCGTTATGCGTTATGCGTTATGCGTTATGCGTTATGCGTTATGCGATTTGCGTTATGCGTTATGCGTTATGCGTTATGCGTTATGCGTTATGCGTTATGCGTTATGTGTTATGGGTTATGCGTTATGCGTTATGCGTTATGCGTTATGCGTTATGCGTTATGCGTTATGCGTTATGCGTTATGCGTTATGCGTTATACGTTATGCGTTATGCGTTATGCGTTATGCGTTATGCGTTATGCGTTATGCGTTATGCGTTATGCGTTATGCGTTATGCGTTATGCGTTATGCGTTATGCGTTATGCGTTATGCGTTATGCGTTATGCGTTATGCGTTATGCGTTATGCGTTATGCGTTATGAGTAATGCGTGATCCGTTATGCGTTATGCGTTATGCATTATGCGTTATGCGTTATGCGTTATGCGTTATGCGTTATGCGTTATGCGTTATGCTTTATGCGTTATGCGTTATGCGTTATGCGTTATGCGTTATGCGTTATGCGTTATGCGTTATGCGATTTGCGTTATGCGTTATGCGTTATGCGTTATGCGTTATGCGTTATGCGTTATGCGTTATGCGTTATGCGTTATGCGTTATGCGTTATGCGTTATGCGTTATGCGTTATGCGTTATGCGTTATGCGTTATGCGTTATGCGTTATGCGTTATGCGTTATGCGTTATGCGTTATGGGTTATGCGTTATGCGTTATGCGTTATGGGTTATGCGTTATGCGTTATGCGTTATGCGTTATGAGTAATGCGTGATCCGTTATGCGTTATGCGTTATGCGTTATGAGTAATGCGTGAAACGTTATGCGTTATTCGTTATGCGTTATGCGTTATGCGTTATGCGTTATGCGTTATGAGTAATGCGTGATCCGTTATGCGTTATGCGTTATGCTTTATGCATTATGCGTTATGCGTTATGCGGTTTGCGTTATGCGTTATGCGTTATGGGTTGTGCGTTATGAGTCATGCGTTATGCGTTATGCGTTTTGCTTTATGCGTTATGCGTTATGGGTTATGCGTTATGCGTTATGCGTTATGCGTTATGAGTAATGTGTGATCCGTTATGTGTTATGCGTTATGCGTTATGCGTTATGCGTTATGCGTTATGCGTTATGGGTTATGAGTAATGCGTGATCCGTTATGCGTTATGCTTTATGCGTTATGCGTTATGAGTAATGCGTGATCCGTTATGCGTTATGCGTTATGCGATTTGCGTTATGCGATTTGCGTTATGCGTTATGCGTTATGCGTTATGGGTTGTGCGTTATGAGTCATGCGTTATGCGTTATGCGTTTTGCTTTATGCGTTATGCGTTATGGGTTATGCGTTATGCGTTATGCGATATGAGTAATGCGTTATGCGTTATGCGTTATGCGTTATGCGTTATGCGTTATGCGTTATGCGTTATGCGTTATGCGTTATGCGTTATGCGTTATGCGTTATGCGATTTGCGTTATGCGTTATGTGTTATGCGTTATGCGTTATGCGTTATGCGTTATGCGTTATGCGTTATGCGTTATGCGTTATGCGTTATGCGTTATGCGTTATGCGATTTGCGTTATGCGTTATGCGTTATGCGTTATGCGTTATGCGTTATGCGTTATGCGTTATGCGTTATGTGTTATGGGTTATGCGTTATGCGTTATGCGTTATGCGTTATGCGTTATGCGTTATGCGTTATGCGTTATGCGTTATGCGTTATGCGTTATGCGTTATACGTTATGCGTTATGCGTTATGCGTTATGCGTTATGCGTTATGCGTTATGCGTTATGCGTTATGCGTTATGCGTTATGCGTTATGCGTTATGCGTTATGCGTTATGCGTTATGCGTTATGCGTTATGCGTTATGCGTTATGCGTTATGCGTTATGCGTTATGCGTTATGCGTTATGCGTTATGCGTTATGAGAAATGCGTGATCCGTTATGCGTTATGCGTTATGAGTAATGCTTGATCCGTTACGCGTTAATCGTTATGCATTAAGCGTTATGCGTTATACGTTATGCGTTATGCGTTATGCGTTATGGGTTATGCGTTATGGGTTATGCGTTATGCGTTATGCGTTATGCGTTATGAGTAATGCGTGATCCGTTATGCGTTATGCGTTATGCGTTATGCGTTATGCGTTATGAGTAATGCGTGAAACGTTATGCGTTATTCGTTATGCGTTATGCGTTATGCGTTATGAGTAATGCGTGATCCGTTATGCGTTATGCGTTATGCTTTATGCATTATGCGTTATGCGTTATGCGATTTGCGATATGCGTTATGCGTTATGGGTTGTGCGTTATGAGTCATGCGTTATGCGTTATGCGTTTTGCTTTATGCGTTATGCGTTATGGGTTATGCGTTATGCGTTATGCGTTATGCGTTATGAGTAATGCGTGATCCGTTATGTGTTATGCGTTATGCGTTATGCGCTATGCGTTATGCGTTATGCGTTATGCGTTATGGGTTATGAGTAATGCGTGATCCGTTATGCGTTATGCTTTATGCGTTATGCGTTATGAGTAATGCGTTATGCGTTATGCGTTTTGCTTTATGCGTTATGCGTTATGCGTTATGGGTTATGCGTTATGCGTTATGCGTTATGCGATTTGCGTTATGCGTTATGTGTTATGCGTTATGCGTTATGCGTTTTGCTTTATGCGTTATGCGTTATGCGTTATGCGTTATGAGTAATGCGTGATCCGTTATGCGTTATGCTTTATGCGTTATGCGTTATGCGTTATGCGTTATGCGTTATGCGTTATGCGATTTGCGTTATGCGTTATGTGTTATGCGTTATGCGTTATGCGTTATGCGTTATGCGTTATGCGTTATGCGATTTGCGTTATGCGTTATGCGTTATGCGTTATGTGTTATGCGTTATGCGTTATGCGTTATGTGTTATGGGTTATGCGTTATGCGTTATGCGTTATGCGTTATGCGTTATGCGTTATGCGTTATGCGTTATGCGTTATGCGTTATGCGTTATGCGTTATGCGTTATGCGTTATGCGTTATGCGTTATGCGTTATGCGTTATGCGTTATGCGTTATGCGTTTTGCGTTATGAGAAATGCGTGATCCGTTATGCGTTATGCGTTATGAGTAATGCTTGATCCGTTACGCGTTAATCGTTATGCATTAAGCGTTATGCGTTATACGTTATGCGTTATGCGTTATGCGTTATGGGTTATGCGTTATGCTTTATGCATTATGCGTTATGCGTTATGCGATTTGCGTTATGCGTTATGCGTTATGGGTTGTGCGTTATGAGTCATGCGTTATGCGTTATGCGTTTTGCTTTATGCGTTATGCGTTATGGGTTATGCGTTATGCGTTATGCGTTATGCGTTATGGGTTATGAGTAATGCGTGATCCGTTATGCGTTATGCGTTATGCGTTATGCGTTATGCGTTATGCGTTATGCGTTATGCGTTATGCGTTATGCGTTATGCGTTATGAGTAATCCGTGATCCGTTATGCGTTATGCGTTATGCATTATGCGTTATGAGTAATGCGTGATCCGTTATGCGTTATGCGTTATGCGTTATGCGTTATGCGTTATGCGTTATGCGTTATGCGTTATGAGTAATGCGTGATCCGTTATGGGTTATGCGTTATGCGCTATGAGTAATGCGTGATCCGTTATGCGTTATGCGTTATGAGAAATGCTTGATCCGTTACGCGTTATGCGTTATGCATTAAGCGTTATGCGTTATACGTTATGCGTTATGCGTTATGCGTTATGCGTTATGCGTTATGCGTTATGCGTTATGCTTTATGCATTATGCGTTATGCGTTATGCGATTTGCGTAATGCGTTATGCGTTATGGGTTATGCGTTATGCGTTATGCGTTATGCGTTATGCTTTATGCATTATGCGTTATGCGTTATGCGATTTGCGTTATACGTTATGCGTTATGGGTTGTGCGTTATGAGTCATGCGTTATGCGTTACGCGATTTGCGTTATGCGTTATGCGTTATGGGTTATGCGTTATGCGTTATGCGTTATGCGTTATGAGTAATGCGTGATCCGTTATGCGTTATGCGTTATGCGTTATGCGTTATGAGTAATGCGTGAAACGTTATGCGTTATTCGTTATGCGTTATGCGTTATGCGTTATGCGTTATGAGTAATGCGTGATCCGTTATGCGTTATGCGTTATGCTTTATGCATTATGCGTTATGCGTTATGCGATTTGCGATATGCGTTATGCGTTATGGGTTGTGCGTTATGAGTCATGCGTTATGCGTTATGCGTTTTGCTTTATGCGTTATGCGTTATGGGTTATGCGTTATGCGTTATGCGTTATGAGTAATGCGTGATCCGTTATGTGTTATGCGTTATGCATTATGCGCTATGCGTTATGCGTTATGCGTTATGGGTTATGAGTAATGCGTGATCCGTTATGCGTTATGCTTTATGCGTTATGCGTTATGAGTAATGCGTTATGCGTTATGCGTTATGCGTTTTGCTTTATGCGTTATGCGTTATGCGTTATGGGTTATGCGTTATGCGTTATGCGATTTGCGTTATGCGTTATGTGTTATGCGTTATGCGTTATGCGTTTTGCTTTATGCGTTATGCGTTATGCGTTATGCGTTATGAGTAATGCGTGATCCGTTATGCGTTATGCTTTATGCGTTATGCGTTATGCGTTATGCGTTATGCGTTATGCGTTATGCGATTTGCGTTATGCGTTATGTGTTATGCGTTATGCGTTATGCGTTATGCGTTATGCGTTATGCGATTTGCGTTACGCGTTATGCGTTATGCGTTATGTGTTATGCGTTATGCGTTATGCGTTATGTGTTATGGGTTATGCGTTATGCGTTATGCGTTATGCGTTATGCGTTATGCGTTATGCGTTATGCGTTATGCGTTATGCGTTATGCGTTATGCGTTATGCGTTATGCGTTATGCGTTATGCGTTATGCGTTATGCGTTATGCGTTATGAGAAATGCGTGATCCGTTATGCGTTATGCGTTATGAGTAATGCTTGATCCGTTACGCGTTAATCGTTATGCATTAAGCGTTATGCGTTATACGTTATGCGTTATGCGTTATGCGTTATGGGTTATGCGTTATGCTTTATGCATTATGCGTTATGCGTTTTGCTTTATGCGTTATGCGTTATGGGTTATGCGTTATGCGTTATGCGTTATGCGTTATGCGTTATGGGTTATGAGTAATGCGTGATCCGTTATGCGTTATGCTTTATGCGTTATGAGTTACGCGTAATGCGTTATGCGCTATGGGTCATGCGTTATGCGTTATGCGTTACGCGATTTGCGTTATGCGTTATGCGTTATGCGTTATGCGTTATGCGTTATGCGTTATGCGTTATGCGTTATGTGTTATGGGTTATGCGTTATGCGTTATGCGTTATGCGTTATGCGTTATGCGTTATGCGTTATGCGTTATGCGTTATGCGTTATGCGTTATGCGTTATGCGTTATACGTTATGCGTTATGCGTTATGCGTTATGCGTTATGCGTTATGCGTTATGCGTTATGCGTTATGCGTTATGCGTTATGCGTTATGCGTTATGCGTTATGAGAAATGCGTGATCCGTTATGCGTTATGCGTTATGAGTAATGCTTGATCCGTTACGCGTTAATCGTTATGCATTAAGCGTTATGCGTTATACGTTATGCGTTATGCGTTATGCGTTATGGGTTATGCGTTATGGGTTATGCGTTATGCGTTATGCGTTATGCGTTATGAGTAATGCGTGATCCGTTATGCGTTATGCGTTATGCGTTATGAGTAATGCGTGAAACGTTATGCGTTATTCGTTATGCGTTATGCGTTATGCGTTATGAGTAATGCGTGATCCGTTATGCGTTATGCGTTATGCTTTATGCATTATGCGTTATGCGTTATGCGATTTGCGATATGCGTTATGCGTTATGGGTTGTGCGTTATGAGTCATGCGTTATGCGTTATGCGTTTTGCTTTATGCGTTATGCGTTATGGGTTATGCGTTATGCGTTATGCGTTATGCGTTATGAGTAATGCGTGATCCGTTATGTGTTATGCGTTATGCGTTATGCGCTATGCGTTATGCGTTATGCGTTATGGGTTATGAGTAATGCGTGATCCGTTATGCGTTATGCTTTATGCGTTATGCGTTATGAGTAATGCGTTATGCGTTATGCGTTTTGCTTTATGCGTTATGCGTTATGGGTTATGCGTTATGCGTTATGCGTTATGCGATTTGCGTTATGCGTTATGTGTTATGCGTTATGCGTTATGCGTTTTGCTTTATGCGTTATGCGTTATGCGTTATGCGTTATGAGTAATGCGTGATCCGTTATGCGTTATGCTTTATGCGTTATGCGTTATGCGTTATGCGTTATGCGTTATGCGTTATGCGATTTGCGTTATGCGTTATGTGTTATGCGTTATGCGTTTGCGTTATGCGTTATGCGTTATGCGATTTGCGTTATGCGTTATGCGTTATGCGTTATGTGTTATGCGTTATGCGTTATGCGTTATGTGTTATGGGTTATGCGTTATGCGTTATGCGTTATGCGTTATGCGTTATGCGTTATGCGTTATGCGTTATGCGTTATGCGTTATGCGTTATGCGTTATGCGTTATGCGTTATGCGTTATGCGTTATGCGTTATGCGTTATGCGTTATGCGTTATGCGTTATGCGTTATGCGTTATGCGTTATGCGTTATGCGTTATGAGAAATGCGTGATCCGTTATGCGTTATGCGTTATGAGTAATGCTTGATCCGTTACGCGTTAATCGTTATGCATTAAGCGTTATGCGTTATACGTTATGCGTTATGCGTTATGCGTTATGGGTTATGCGTTATGCTTTATGCATTATGCGTTATGCGTTATGCGATTTGCGTTATGCGTTATGCGTTATGGGTTGTGCGTTATGAGTCATGCGTTATGCGTTATGCGTTATGCGTTATGCGTTATGCGTTATGCGTTATGCGTTATGCGTTATGCGTTATGCGTTATGCGTTATGCGTTATGCGTTATGCGTTATGAGAAATGCGTGATCCGTTATGCGTTATGCGTTATGAGTAATGCTTGATCCGTTACGCGTTAATCGTTATGCATTAAGCGTTATGCGTTATACGTTATGCGTTATGCGTTATGCGTTATGGGTTATGCGTTATGCTTTATGCATTATGCGTTATGCGTTATGCGATTTGCGTTATGCGTTATGCGTTATGGGTTGTGCGTTATGAGTCATGCGTTATGCGTTATGCGTTTTGCTTTATGCGTTATGCGTTATGGGTTATGCGTTATGCGTTATGCGTTATGCGTTATGCGTTATGCGTTATGGGTTATGAGTAATGCGTGATCCGTTATGCGTTATGCTTTATGCGTTATGAGTTACGCGTAATGCGTTATGCGCTATGGGTCATGCGTTAAGCGTTATGCGTTATGCGTTATGCGTTATACGTTATGCGTAATGCGTTATGCGTTATGCGATTTGCGTTATGCGTCATGCGTTATGCGTTATGCGTTATGCGTTATGCGTTATGCGTTATGCGTTATGGGTTATGAGTAATGCGTGATCCGTTATGCGTTATGCTTTATGCGTTATGAGTTACGCGTAATGCGTTATGCGCTATGGGTCATGCGTTAAGCGTTATGCGTTATGCGTTATGCGTTATGCGTTATGCGTTATGCGTTATGCGTTATGCGTTATGCTTTATGCATTATGCGTTATGCGTTATGCGTTATGCGTTATGCGATTTGCGTAATGCGTTATGCGTTATGGGTTATGCGTTATGCGTTATGCGTTATGCGTTATGCTTTATGCATTATGCGTTATGCGTTATGCGTTATGCGTTATGCGTTATGCGTTATGTGTTATGGGTTATGCGTTATGCGTTATGCGTTATGCGTTATGCGTTATGCGTTATGCGTTATGCGTTATGCGTTATGCGTTATGCGTTATGCGATTTGCGTTATGCGTTATGCGTTATGCGTTATGCGTTATGCGTTATGGGTTATGCGTTATGCGTTATGCGTTATGCGTTATGCGTTATGCGTTATGCGTTATGCGTTATGCGCTATGCGTTATACGTTATGCGTTATGCGTTATGCGTTATGCGTTATGCGTTATGCGTTATGAGAAATGCGTGATCCGTTATGCGTTATGCGTTATGAGTAATGCTTGATCCGTTACGCGTGATGCGTTATGCATTAAGCGTTATGCGTTATACGTTATGCGTTATGCGTTATGGGTTATGCGTTATGCTTTATGCATTATGCGTTATGCGTTATGCGATTTGCGTTATGCGTTATGCGTTATGCGTTATGGGTTGTGCGTTATGAGTCATGCGTTATGCGTTATGCGTTTTGCTTTATGCGTTATGCGTTATGGGTTATGCGTTATGCGTTATGCGTTATGCGTTATGCGTTATGGGTTATGAGTAATGCGTGATCCGTTATGCGTTATGCTTTATGCGTTATGAGTTACGCGTAATGCGTTATGCGCTATGGGTCATGCGTTAAGCGTTATGCGTTATGCGTTATGCGTTATACGTTATGCGTAATGCGTTATGCGTTATGCGATTTGCGTTATGCGTTATGCGTTATGCGTTATGCGTTATGCGTTATGCGTTATGCGTTATGCGTTATGTGTTATGGGTTATGCGTTATGCGTTATGCGTTATGCGTTATGCGTTATGCGTTTGCGTTATGCGTTATGCGTTATGCGTTATGCGTTATGCTTTATGTGTTATGCGTTATGAGTAATCCGTGATCCGTTATGCGTTATGCGTTATGCGTTATGCGTTATGGGTTATGCGATATGCGTTATGCGTTATGCGATATGAGTAATGCGTTATGCGTTATGCGTTATGCGTTATGCGTTATGCGTTATGCGTTATGCGTTATGCGTTATGCGTTATGCGTTATGCGTTATGCGTTATGCGATTTGAGTTATGCGTTATGTGTTATGCGTTATGCGTTATGCGTTATGCGTTATGCGTTATGCGTTATGCGTTATGCGTTATGCGTTATGCGTTATGCGTTATGCGTTATGCGTTATGCGTTATGCGTTATGAGAAATGCGTGATCCGTTATGCGTTATGCGTTATGAGTAATGCTTGATCCGTTACGCGTTATGCGTTATGCATTAAGCGTTATGCGTTATACGTTATGCGTTATGCGTTATGCGTTATGGGTTATGCGTTATGCTTTATGCATTATGCGTTATGCGTTATGCGTTATGCGATTTGCGTTATGCGTTATGCGTTATGGGTTGTGCGTTATGAGTCATGCGTTATGCGTTATGCGTTTTGCTTTATGGGTTATGCGTTATGGGTTATGCGTTATGCGTTATGCGTTATGCGTTATGCGTTATGGGATACGAGTAATGCGTGATCCGTTATGCGTTATGCTTTATGCGTTATGAGTTACGCGTAATGCGTTATGCGCTATGGGTCATGCGTTAAGCGTTATGCGTTATACGTTATGCGTAATGCGTTATGCGTTATGCGATTTGCGTTATGCGTTATGCGTTATGCGTTATGCGTTATGCGTTATGCGTTATGCGTTATGTGTTATGGGTTATGCGTTATGCGTTATGCGTTATGCGTTATGCGTTATGCGTTATGCGATTTGCGTTATGCGTTATGCGTTATGCGTTATGAGTCATGCGTTATGCGTTATGCGTTTTGCTTTATGCGTTATGCGTTATGCGTTATGGGTTATGCGTTATGCGTTATGCGTTATGCGATATGAGTAATGCGTTATGCGTTATGCGTTATGCGTTATGCGTTATGCGTTATGCGTTATGCGTTATGCGTTATGCGTTATGCGTTATGCGTTATGCGTTATGCGTTATGAGTAATGCGTTATCCGTTATGCGTTATGCTTTATGCGTTATGCGTTATGCGTTATGCGTTATGCGTTATACGATTTGCGTTATGCGTTATGTGTTATGCGTTATGCGTTATGCGTTATGCGTTATGCGTTATGCGTTATGCGATTTGCGTTATGCGTTATGCGTTATGCGTTATGTGTTATGCGTTATGCGTTATGCGTTATGCGTTATGGGTTATGCGTTATGCGTTATGCGTTATGCGTTATGCGTTATGCGTTATGCGTTATGCGTTATGCGTTATGCGTTATGCGTTATGCGTTATGCGTTATGCGTTATGCGTTATGCGTTATGCGTTATGCGTTATGCGTTATGCGTTATGCGTTATGCGTTATGCGTTATGAGAAATGCGTGATCCGTTATGCGTTATGCGTTATGAGTAATGCTTGATCCGTTACGCGTTATGCGTTATGCATTAAGCGTTATGCGTTATACGTTATGCGTTATGCGTTATGCGTTATGCGTTATGCGTTATGCGTTATGCTTTATGCATTATGCGTTATGCGTTATGCGTTATGCGTTATGCGATTTGCGTAATGCGTTATGCGTTATGGGTTATGCGTTATGCGTTATGCGTTATGCGTTATGCTTTATGCATTATGCGTTATGCGTTATGCGTTATGCGTTATGCGTTATGCGTTATGCGTTATGCGTTATGCGTTATGTGTTATGGGTTATGCGTTATGCGTTATGCGTTATGCGTTATGCGTTATGCGTTATGCGTTATGCGTTATGCGTTATGCGTTATGCGTTATGCGTTATGCGTTATGCGTTATGCGTTATGCGTTATGCGTTATGCGTTATGCGTTATGCGTTATGTGTTATGGGATATGCGTTATGCGTTATGCGTTATGCGTTATGCGTTATGCGTTATGAGTAATGCGTGATCCGTTATGCGTTATGCGTTATGCGTTATGCGTTATGCGTTATGCGTTATGCGTTATGCGTTATGCGTTATGCGTTATGCGTTATGCGTTATGCGTTATGCGTTATGCGTTATGCGTTATGCGTTATGCGTTATGAGTAATGCGTGATCCGTTATGCGTTATGCGTTATGCGTTATGCGATATGCGTTATGCGTTATGCGTTATGCGTTATGCGTTATGCGTTATGCGTTATGCGTTATGCGTTATGCGTTATGAGTTGTGCGTTATGCGTTATGCGTTATGTGTTATGGGTTATGCGTTATGCGTTATGCGTTATGCGTTATGCGTTATGCGTTATGCGATTTGCGTTATGCGTTATGCGTTATGCGTTATGAGTCATGCGTTATGCGTTATGCGTTTTGCTTTATGCGTTATGCGTTATGCGTTATGGGTTATGCGTTATGCGTTATGCGTTATGCGATATGAGTAATGCGTTATGCGTTATGCGTTATGCGTTATGCGTTATGCGTTATGCGTTATGCGTTATGCGTTATGCGTTATGCGTTATGCGTTATGCGTTATGCGTTATGAGTAATGCGTTATCCGTTATGCGTTATGCTTTATGCGTTATGCGTTATGCGTTATGCGTTATGCGTTATACGATTTGCGTTATGCGTTATGTGTTATGCGTTATGCGTTATGCGTTATGCGTTATGCGTTATGCGTTATGCGATTTGCGTTATGCGTTATGCGTTATGCGTTATGTGTTATGCGTTATGCGTTATGCGTTATGCGTTATGGGTTATGCGTTATGCGTTATGCGTTATGCGTTATGCGTTATGCGTTATGCGTTATGCGTTATGCGTTATGCGTTATGCGTTATGCGTTATGCGTTATGCGTTATGCGTTATGCGTTATGCGTTATGCGTTATGCGTTATGCGTTATGCGTTATGCGTTATGCGTTATGCGTTATGCGTTATGCGTTATGCGTTATGAGAAATGCGTGATCCGTTATGCGTTATGCGTTATGAGTAATGCTTGATCCGTTACGCGTTATGCGTTATGCATTAAGCGTTATGCGTTATACGTTATGCGTTATGCGTTATGCGTTATGCGTTATGCGTCATGCGTTATGCTTTATGCATTATGCGTTATGCGTTATGCGTTATGCGTTATGCGATTTGCGTAATGCGTTATGCGTTATGGGTTATGCGTTATGCGTTATGCGTTATGCGTTATGCTTTATGCATTATGCGTTATGCGTTATGCGTTATGCGTTATGCGTTATGCGTTATGCGTTATGCGTTATGCGTTATGTGTTATGGGTTATGCGTTATGCGTTATGCGTTATGCGTTATGCGTTATGCGTTATGCGTTATGCGTTATGCGTTATGCGTTATGCGTTATGCGTTATGCGTTATGCGTTATGCGTTATGCGTTATGCGTTATGTGTTATGGGATATGCGTTATGCGTTATGCGTTATGCGTTATGCGTTATGCGTTATGAGTAATGCGTGATCCGTTATGCGTTATGCGTTATGCGTTATGCGTTATGCGTTATGCGTTATGCGTTATGCGTTATGCGTTATGCGTTATGCGTTATGCGTTATGCGTTATGCGTTATGAGTAATGCGTGATCCGTTATGCGTTATGCGTTATGCGTTATGCGTTATGCGTTATGCGTTATGCGTTATGCGTTATGCGTTATGCGTTATGCGTTATGCGTTATGAGTTGTGCGTTATGCGTTATGCGTTATGCGTTATGCGTTATGCGTTATGCGTTATGCGTTATGCGTTATGCGTTATGCGTTATGCGTTATGCGTTATGCGTTATGCGTTATGCGTTATGCGTTATGCGTTATGTGTTATGGGATATGCGTTATGCGTTATGCGTTATGCGTTATGCGTTATGCGTTATGAGTAATGCGTGATCCGTTATGCGTTATGCGTTATGCGTTATGCGTTATGCGTTATGCGTTATGCGTTATGCGTTATGCGATTTGCGTTATGCGTTATGCGTTATGCGTTATGCGTTATGCGTTATGCGTTATGCGTTATGCGTTATGCGTTATGCATTATGCGTTATGCGTTATGCGTTATGCGTTATGCGTTATGAGAAATGCGTGATCCGTTATGCGTTATGCGTTATGAGTAATGCTTGATCCGTTACGCGTTATGCGTTATGCATTAAGCGTTATGCGTTATACGTTATGCGTTATGCGTTATGCGTTATGGGTTATGCGTTATGCTTTATGCATTATGCGTTATGCGTTATGCGATTTGCGTTATGCGTTATGCGTTATGGGTTGTGCGTTATGAGTCATGCGTTATGCGTTATGCGTTTTGCTTTATGCGTTATGCGTTATGGGTTATGCGTTATGCGTTATGCGTTATGCGTTATGCGTTATGGGTTACGAGTAATGCGTGATCCGTTATGCGTTATGCTTTATGCGTTATGAGTTACGCGTAATGCGTTATGCGCTATGGGTCATGCGTTAAGCGTTATGCGTTATACGTTATGCGTAATGCGTTATGCGTTATGCGATTTGCGTTATGCGTTATGCGTTATGCGTTATGTGTTATGGGTTATGCGTTATGCGTTATGCGTTATGCGTTATGCGTTATGCGTTATGCGTTATGCGTTATGCGTTATGCGTTATGCGTTATGCGTTATGCGTTATGCGTTATGCGTTATGCGTTATGCGTTATGAGTTGTGCGTTATGCGTTATGCGATTTGCGTTATGCGTTATGCGTTATGCGTTATGCGTTATGCGTTATGCTTTATGCGTTATGCGTTATGAGTAATCCGTGATCCGTTATGCGTTATGCGTTATGCATTATGAGTAATGCGTGATCCGTTATGCGTTATGCGTTATGCGTTATGCGTTATGCGTTATGCGTTATGCGTTATGCGTTATGAGTAATGCGTGATCCGTTATGCGTTATGCGTTATGCGCTATGAGTAATGCGTGATCCGTTATGCGTTATGCGTTATGAGAAATGCTTGATCCGTTACGCGTTATGCGTTATGCATTAAGCGTTATGCGTTATACGTTATGCGTTATGCGTTATGCGTTATGCGTTATGCGTTATGCGTTATGCTTTATGCATTATGCGTTATGCGTTATGCGTTATGCGATTTGCGTAATGCGTTATGCGTTATGGGTTATGCGTTATGCGTTATGCGTTATGCGTTATGCTTTATGCATTCTGCGTTATGCGTTATGCGATTTGCGTTATGCGTTATGCGTTATGGGTTGTGCGTTATGAGTCATGCGTTATGCGTTATGCGTTTTGCTTTATGCGTTAAATTGTTATGGGTTATGCGTTATGCGTTATGCGTTATGCGTTATGCGTTATGCGTTATGGGTTATGAGTAATGCGTGATCCGTTATGCGTTATGCTTTATGCGTTATGAGTTACGCGTAATGCGTTATGCGCTATGGGTCATGCGTTAAGCGTTATGCGTTATGCGTTATGCGTTATGCGTTATGGGTTATGCGTTATGGGTTATGCGATATGTGTTATGCGTTGTGCGTTATCCGCTATGCGTTATGCGTTTTTCGTTATGCGTTATGCGTTATGCGTTATGAGTAATGCGTGATCCGTTATGCGTTATGCGTTATGCGTTATGCGTTATGCGTTATGCGTCATGCGTTATGAGTAAAGCGTGATCCGTTATGCGTTTTGCGTTATGCGCTATGGGTAATGCGTGATCCGTTATGCGTTATGCGTTATGAGTAATGCTTGATCCGTTACGCGTTATGCGTTATGCATTAAGCGTTATGCGTTATACGTTATGCGTTATGCGTTATGCGTTATGCGTTATGCGATATGCTTCATGCATTATGCGTTATGCGTTATGCGTTATGGGTTGTGCGTTATGAGTCATGCGTGATCCGTTATGCGTTATGCTTTATGCGTTATGAGTTACGCGTAATGCGTTATGCGCAATGGGTCATGCGTTAAGCGTTATGCGTTATGCGTTATGCGTTATGGGTTATGGGTTATGCGTTATGGGTTATGAGTAATGCGTGATCCGTTATACGTTATGCTTTATGCGTTATGAGTTACGCGTAATGCGTTATGCGCTATGGGTCATGCGTTAAACGTTATGCTTTATGCGTTATGCGTTATGGGTTATGCGTTATGTGTTATGCGTTATGCGTTATGCGTTATGCGTTATGCGTTATGCGTTATGCGTTATGCGTTATGCGTTATTCGTTATGGGTTATCCGTTATGCGTTATCCGTTATGAGTTTTGCGTTATGCGTTATGCGTTATGAGTTGTGCGTTATGCGTTATGCGTTATGCGTTATGCGTGATCCGTTATGCGTTATGCGTTATGAGTAATGCGTGATACGTTATGCGTTATGCGTTATGCGTTATGCGTTATGCGTTATGCGTTATGCGTTATGCGTTATGCGTTATGCGTTATGCGTTATGCGTTATGCGTTATGCGTTATGCGTTATGCATTATGCGTTATGAGTTGTGCGTTATGCGTTATGCGTTATGCGTTATGCGTTATGCGTTATGCGTCATGCGTTATGCGTTATGCGTTATGCGTTATGCGTTATGCGTTATGGGTTATGCGTTATGCGTTATGCGTTATGCGTTATGCTTTATGCATTATGCGTTATGCGTTATGCGTTATGCGTTATGCGTTATGCGTTATGCGTTATGCGTTATGCGTTATGCGTTATGCGTTATGCGTTATGCGTTATGCGTTATGCGTTATGCGTTATGCGTTATGCGTTATGTGTTATGCGTTGTGCGTTATCCGCTATGCGTTATGCGTTTTGCGTTATGCGTTATGCGTTATACGTTATGCGTAATGCGTTATGCGTAATGCGTTATGCGATTTGCGTTATGCGTTATGCGTTATGCGTTATGCGTTATGCGTTATGTGTTATGGGTTATGCGTTATGCGTTATGCGTTATGCGTTATGCGTTATGCGTTATGCGTTATGCGTTATGCGTTATGCGTTATGCGTTATGCGTTATGCGTTATGCGTTATGCGTTATGCGTTATGCGTTATGCGTTATGCGTTATGAGTAATGCGTGATCCGTTATGCGTTATGCGTTATTCGTTATGCGTTATGAGTAATGCGTGATCCGTTATGCGTTATGCGTTATGCGTTATGCGTTATGCGTTATGAGTAATGCGTGATCCGTTATGCGTTACGCGTTATGAGTAATGCTTGATCCGTTACGCGTTATGCGTTATGCATTAAGCGTTATGCGTTATACGTTATGCGTTATGCGTTATGCGTTATGCGTTATGCGTTATGCGTTATGCGTTATGCGTTATGCGTTATGCGTTATGCGTTATGCGTTATGCGTTATGCGTTATGCGTTATGCGTTATGCGTTATGCGTTATGTGTTATGCGTTGTGCGTTATCCGCTATGCGTTATGCGTTTTGCGTTTTGCGTTATGCGTTATACGTTATGCGTAATGCGTTATGCGTTATGCGTTATGCGATTTGCGTTATGCGTTATGCGTTATGCGTTATGTGTTATGCGTTATGCGTTATGCGTTATGTGTTATGGGTTATGCGTTATGCGTTATGCGTTATGCGTTATGCGTTATGCGTTATGCGTTATGCGTTATGCGTTATGCGTTATGCGTTATGCGTTATGCGTTATGGGTTATGCGTTATGCGTTATGCGTTATGCGTTATGCGTTATGCGTTATGCGTAATGCGTTATGCGCTATGGGTCATGCGTTAAGCGTTATGCGTTATGCGTTATGCGTTATGCGTTGTGCGTTATCCGCTATGCGTTATGCGTTTTGCGTTTTGCGTTATGCGTTATACGTTATGCGTAATGCGTTATGCGTTATGCGTTATGCGATTTGCGTTATGCGTTATGCGTTATGCGTTATGTGTTATGCGTTATGCGTTATGCGTTATGTGTTATGGGTTATGCGTTATGCGTTATGCGTTATGCGTTATGCGTTATGCGTTATGCGTTATGCGTTATGCGTTATGCGTTATGCGTTATGCGTTATGCGTTATGCGTTATGCATTATGCGTTATGCGTTATGCGTAATGCGTTATGCGCTATGGGTCATGCGTTAAGCGTTATGCGTTATGCGTTATGCGTTATGCGTTATGCGTTATGGGTTATGCGTTATGTGTTATGCGTTGTGCGTTATCCGCTATGCGTTATGCGTTTTGCGTTTTGCGTTATGCGTTATACGTTATACGTAATGCGTTATGCGTTATGCGTTATGCGATTTGCGTTATGCGTTATGCGTTATGCGTTATGTGTTATGCGTTATGCGTTATGCGATATGTGTTATGGGTTATGCGTTATGCGTTATGCGTTATGCGTTATGCGTTATGCGTTATGCGTTATGCGTTATGCGTTATGCGTTATGCGTTATGCGTTATGCGTTATGCGTTATGCGTAATGCGTTATGCGCTATGGGTCATGCGTTAAGCGTTATGCGTTATGCGTTATGCGTTATGCGTTATGCGTTATGCGTTATGCGTTATGCGTTATGCGTAATGCGTTATGCGCTATGGGTCATGCGTTAAGCGTTATGCGTTATGCGTTATGCGTTATGCGTTATGCGTTATGCGTTATGCGTTATGCGTAATGCGTTATGCGCTATGGGTCATGCGTTAAGCGTTATGCGTTATGCGTTATGCGTTATGCGTTATGCGTTATGCGTTATGCGTTATGCGTTATGCGTTATGCGTTATGCGTTATGCGTTATGCGTTATGCGTTATGCGTTATGCGTTATGAGTAATGCGTGATCCGTTATGCGTTATGCGTTATGCGCTATGAGTAATGCGTGATCCGTTATGCGTTATGCGTTATGAGAAATGCTTGATCCGTTACGCGTTATGCGTTATGCATTAAGCGTTATGCGTTATACGTTATGCGTTATGCGTTATGCGTTATGCGTTATGCGTTATGCGTTATGCTTTATGCATTATGCGTTATGCGTTATGCGTTATGCGATTTGCGTAATGCGTTATGCGTTATGGGTTATGCGTTATGCGTTATGCCTTATGCGTTATGCTTTATGCATTCTGCGTTATGCGTTATGCGATTTGCGTTATGCGTTATGCGTTATGGGTTGTGCGTTATGAGTCATGCGTTATGCGTTATGCGTTTTGCTTTATGCGTTATGCGTTATGGGTTATGCGTTATGCGTTATGCGTTATGCGTTATGCGTTATGCGTTATGGGTTATGAGTAATGCGTGATCCGTTATGCGTTATGCTTTATGCGTTATGAGTTACGCGTAATGCGTTATGCGCTATGGGTCATGCGTTAAGCGTTATGCGTTATGCGTTATGCGTTATGCGTTATGGGTTATGCGTTATGGGTTATGCGATATGTGTTATGCGTTGTGCGTTATCCGCTATGCGTTATGCGTTTTTCGTTATGCGTTATGCGTTATGCGTTATGAGTAATGCGTTTTGCGTTATGCGCTATGGGTAATGCGTGATCCGTTATGCGTTATGCGTTATGAGTAATGCTTGATCCGTTACGCGTTATGCGTTATGAGTAATGCGTGATACGTTATGCGTTATGCGTTATGCGTTATGCGTTATGCGTTATGCGTTATGCGTTATGCGTTATGCGTTATGCGTTATGCGTTATGCGTTATGCGTTATGCGTTATGAGTTGTGCGTTATGCGTTATGCGTTATGCGTTATGCGTTATGCGTTATGCGTCATGCGTTATGCGTTATGCGTTATGCGTTATGCGTTATGCGTTATGGGTTATGCGTTATGCGTTATGCGTTATGCGTTATGCTTTATGCATTATGCGTTATGCGTTATGCGTTATGCGTTATGCGTTATGCGTTATGCGTTATGCGTTATGCGTTATGCGTTATGCGTTATGCGTTATGCGTTATGCGTTATGCGTTATGCGTTATGCGTTATGCGTTATGCGTTATGTGTTATGCGTTGTGCGTTATCCGCTATGCGTTATGCGTTTTGCGTTATGCGTTATGCGTTATACGTTATGCGTAATGCGTTATGCGTAATGCGTTATGCGATTTGCGTTATGCGTTATGCGTTATGCGTTATGCGTTATGCGTTATGCGTTATGTGTTATGGGTTATGCGTTATGCGTTATGCGTTATGCGTTATGCGTTATGCGTTATGCGTTATGCGTTATGCGTTATGCGTTATGCGTTATGCGTTATGCGTTATGCGTTATGCGTTATGCGTTATGCGTTATGAGTAATGCGTGATCCGTTATGCGTTATGCGTTATTCGTTATGCGTTATGAGTAATGCGTGATCCGTTATGCGTTATGCGTTATGCGTTATGCGTTATGCGTTATGAGTAATGCGTGATCCGTTATGCGTTATGCGTTATGAGTAATGCTTGATCCGTTACGCGTTATGCGTTATGCATTAAGCGTTATGCGTTATACGTTATGCGTTATGCGTTATGCGTTATGCGTTATGCGTTATGCGTTATGCGTTATGCGTTATGCGTTATGCGTTATGCGTTATGCGTTATGCGTTATGCGTTATGCGTTATGCGTTATGCGTTATGCGTTATGCGTTATGTGTTATGCGTTGTGCGTTATCCGCTATGCGTTATGCGTTTTGCGTTTTGCGTTATGCGTTATACGTTATGCGTAATGCGTTATGCGTTATGCGATTTGCGTTATGCGTTATGCGTTATGCGTTATGTGTTATGCGTTATGCGTTATGCGTTATGTGTTATGGGTTATGCGTTATGCGTTATGCGTTATGCGTTATGCGTTATGCGTTATGCGTTATGCGTTATGCGTTATGCGTTATGCGTTATGCGTTATGCGTTATGCGTTATGCGTTATGCGTTATGCGTTATGCGTTATGCGTTATGCGTTATGCGTTATGCGTAATGCGTTATGCGCTATGGGTCATGCGTTAAGCGTTATGCGTTATGCGTTATGCGTTATGCGTTGTGCGTTATCCGCTATGCGTTATGCGTTTTGCGTTTTGCGTTATGCGTTATACGTTATGCGTAATGCGTTATGCGTTATGCGTTATGCGATTTGCGTTATGCGTTATGCGTTATGCGTTATGTGTTATGCGTTATGCGTTATGCGTTATGTGTTATGGGTTATGCGTTATGCGTTATGCGTTATGCGTTATGCGTTATGCGTTATGCGTTATGCGTTATGCGTTATGCGTTATGCGTTATGCGTTATGCGTTATGCGTTATGCGTTATGCGTTATGCATTATGCGTTATGCGTTATGCGTAATGCGTTATGCGCTATGGGTCATGCGTTAAGCGTTATGCGTTATGCGTTATGCGTTATGCGTTATGCGTTATGGGTTATGCGTTATGTGTTATGCGTTGTGCGTTATCCGCTATGCGTTATGCGTTTTGCGTTTTGCGTTATGCGTTATACGTTATTCGTAATGCGTTATGCGTTATGCGTTATGCGATTTGCGTTATGCGTTATGCGTTATGCGTTATGTGTTATGCGTTATGCGTTATGCGATATGTGTTATGGGTTATGCGTTATGCGTTATGCGTTATGCGTTATGCGTTATGCGTTATGCGTTATGCGTTATGCGTTATGCGTTATGCGTTATGCGTTATGCGTTATGCGTTATGCGTTATGCGTTATGCGTAATGCGTTATGCGCTATGGGTCATGCGTTAAGCGTTATGCGTTATGCGTTATGCGTTATGCGTTATGCGTTTTGCGTTTTGCGTTATGCGTTATACGTTATGCGTAATGCGTTATGCGTTATGCGTTATGCGATTTGCGTTATGCGTTATGCGTTATGCGTTATGTGTTATGCGTTATGCGTTATGCGTTATGTGTTATGGGTTATGCGTTATGCGTTATGCGTTATGCGTTATGCGTTATGCGTTATGCGTTATGCGTTATGCGTTATGCGTTATGCGTTATGCGTTATGCGTTATGCGTTATGCGTTATGCGTTATGCGTTATGCGTAATGCGTTATGCGCTATGGGTCATGCGTTAAGCGTTATGCGTTATGCGTTATGCGTTATGCGTTATGCGTTATGGGTTATGCGTTATGTGTTATGCGTTGTGCGTTATCCGCTATGCGTTATGCGTTTTGCGTTATGCGTTATACGTTATACGTAATGCGTTATGCGTTATGCGTTATGCGATTTGCGTTATGCGTTATGCGTTATGCGTTATGTGTTATGCGTTATGCGTTATGCGATATGTGTTATGGGTTATGCGTTATGCGTTATGCGTTATGCGTTATGCGTTATGCGTTATGCGTTATGCGTTATGCGTTATGCGTTATGCGTTATGCGTTATGCGTTATGCGTTATGCGTTATGCGTAATGCGTTATGCGCTATGGGTCATGCGTTAAGCGTTATGCGTTATGCGTTATGCGTTATGCGTTATGGGTTATGCGTTATGTGTTATGCGTTGTGCGTTATCCGCTATGCGTTATGCGTTTTGCGTTTTGCGTTATGCGTTATACGTTATACGTAATGCGTTATGCGTTATGCGTTATGCGATTTGCGTTATGCGTTATGCGTTATGTGTTATGCGTTATGCGTTATGCGATATGTGTTATGGGTTATGCGTTATGCGTTATGCGTTATGCGTTATGCGTTATCCACTATGCGTTATGCGTTATGCGTTATGCGATTTGCGTTATGCGTTATGCGTTATGCGTTATGCGTTATGTGTTATGGTTTATGCGTTATGCGTTATGCGTTATGCGTTATGCGTTATGCGTTATGCGTTATGTGTTATGCGTTATGCGTTATGCGTTATGCGTTATGCGTTATGCGTTATGCGTTATGCGTTATGCATTATGCGTTATGCGTTATGCGTAATGCGTTATGCGCTATGGGTCATGCGTTAAGCGTTATGCGTTATGCGTTATGCGTTATGCGTTATGCGTTATGGGTTATGCGTTATGTGTTATGCGTTGTGCGTTATCCGCTATGCGTTATGCGTTTTGCGTTTTGCGTTATGCGTTATACGTTATACGTAATGCGTTATGCGTTATGCGTTATGCGATTTGCGTTATGCGTTATGCGTTATGCGTTATGTGTTATGCGTTATGCGTTATGCGATATGTGTTATGGGTTATGCGTTATGCGTTATGCGTTATGCGTTATGCGTTATGCGTTATGCGTTATGCGTTATGCGTTATGCGTTATGCGTTATGCGTTATGCGTTATGCGTTATGCGTTATGCGTTATGCGTTATGCGTAATGCGTTATGCGCTATGGGTCATGCGTTAAGCGTTATGCGTTATGCGTTATGCGTTATGCGTTATGCGTTTTGCGTTTTGCGTTATGCGTTATACGTTATGCGTAATGCGTTATGCGTTATGCGTTATGCGATTTGCGTTATGCGTTATGCGTTATGCGTTATGTGTTATGCGTTATGCGTTATGCGTTATGTGTTATGGGTTATGCGTTATGCGTTATGCGTTATGCGTTATGCGTTATGCGTTATGCGTTATGCGTTATGCGTTATGCGTTATGCGTTATGCGTTATGCGTTATGCGTTATGCGTTATGCGTTATGCGTTATGCGTAATGCGTTATGCGCTATGGGTCATGCGTTAAGCGTTATGCGTTATGCGTTATGCGTTATGCGTTATGCGTTATGGGTTATGCGTTATGTGTTATGCGTTGTGCGTTATCCGCTATGCGTTATGCGTTTTGCGTTTTGCGTTATGCGTTATACGTTATACGTAATGCGTTATGCGTTATGCGTTATGCGATTTGCGTTATGCGTTATGCGTTATGCGTTATGTGTTATGCGTTATGCGTTATGCGATATGTGTTATGGGTTATGCGTTATGCGTTATGCGTTATGCGTTATGCGTTATGCGTTATGCGTTATGCGTTATGCGTTATGCGTTATGCGTTATGCGTTATGCGTTATGCGTTATGCGTTATGCGTAATGCGTTATGCGCTATGGGTCATGCGTTAAGCGTTATGCGTTATGCGTTATGCGTTATGCGTTATGGGTTATGCGTTATGTGTTATGCGTTGTGCGTTATCCGCTATGCGTTATGCGTTTTGCGTTTTGCGTTATGCGTTATACGTTATACGTAATGCGTTATGCGTTATGCGTTATGCGATTTGCGTTATGCGTTATGCGTTATGCGTTATGTGTTATGCGTTATGCGTTATGCGATATGTGTTATGGGTTATGCGTTATGCGTTATGCGTTATGCGTTATGCGTTATCCACTATGCGTTATGCGTTATGCGTTTTGCGATTTGCGTTATGCGTTATGCGTTATGCGTTATGCGTTATGTGTTATGGGTTATGCGTTATGCGTTATGCGTTATGCGTTATGCGTTATGCGTTATGCGTTATGCGTTATGTGTTATGCGTTATGCGTTATGCGTTATGCGTTATGCGTTATGCGTTATGCGTTATGCGTTATGCGTTATGCGTTATGCGTTATGCGTTATGCGTTATGCGTTATGCGTTATGCGTTATGCGTTATGCGTTATGCGTTATGCGTTATGCGTTATGCGTTATGCGTTATGCGTTATGCGTTATGCGTTATGCGTTATGCGTTATGCGTTATGCGTTATGCGTTATGCGTTATGCGTTATGCGTTATGCGTTATGCTTTATGCGTTATGCGTTATGAGTAATCCGTGATCCGTTATGCGTTATGCGTTATGCGTTATGCATTATGAGTAATGCGTGATCCGTTATGCGTTATGCGTTATGCGTTATGCGTTATGCGTTATGCGTTATGAGTAATGCGTGATCCGTTATGCGTTATGCGTTATGCGCTATGAGTAATGCGTGATCCGTTATGCGTTATGCGTTATGAGAAATGCTTGATCCGTTACGCGTTATGCGTTATGCATTAAGCGTTATGCGTTATACGTTATGCGTTATGCGTTATGCGTTATGCGTTATGCGTTATGCGTTATGCTTTATGCATTATGCGTTATGCGTTATGCGTTATGCGATTTGCGTAATGCGTTATGCGTTATGGGTTATGCGTTATGCGTTATGCGTTATGCGTTATGCTTTATGCATTCTACGTTATGCGTTATGCGATTTGCGTTATGCTTTATGCGTTATGGGTTGTGCGTTATGAGTCATGCGTTATGCGTTATGCGTTTTGCTTTATGCGTTATGCGTTATGGGTTATGCGTTATGCGTTATGCGTTATGCGTTATGCGTTATGGGTTATGAGTAATGCGTGATCCGTTATGCGTTATGCTTTATGCGTTATGAGTTACGCGTAATGCGTTATGCGCTATGGGTCATGCGTTAAGCGTTATGCGTTATGCGTTATGCGTTATGCGTTATGGGTTATGCGTTATGGGTTATGCGATATGTGTTATGCGTTGTGCGTTATCCGCTATGCGTTATGCGTTTTTCGTTATGCGTTATGCGTTATGCGTTATGAGTAATGCGTGATCCGTTATGCGTTATGCGTTATGCGTTATGCGTTATGCGTCATGCGTTATGAGTAAAGCGTGATCCGTTATGCGTTTTGCGTTATGCGCTATGGGTAATGCGTGATCCGTTATGCGTTATGCGTTATGAGTAATGCTTGATCCGTTACGCGTTATGCGTTATGCATTAAGCGTTATGCGTTATACGTTATGCGTTATGCGTTATGCGTTATGCGTTATGCGTGATCCGTTATGCGTTATGCGTTATGAGTAATGCGTGATACGTTATGCGTTATGCGTTATGAGTTACGCGTAATGCGTTATGCGCTATGGGTCATGCGTTAAACGTTATGCTTTATGCGTTATGCGTTATGGGTTATGCGTTATGTGTTATGCGTTATGCGTTATGCGTTATGCGTTATGCGTTATGCGTTATGCGTTATTCGTTATGGGTTATCCGTTATGCGTTATCCGTTATGAGTTTTGCGTTATGCGTTATGCGTTATGAGTTGTGCGTTATGCGTTATGCGTTATGCGTTATGCGTTATGCGTTATGCGTTATGCGTTATGCGTAATGCGTTATGCGTTATGCGTTATGCGTTATGCGTTATACGTTATGCGTTATGCGTTATGCGTTATGCGTTATGCGTTATGCGTTATGCGATATGCGTTATGCGTTATGCGTTATGCGTGATCCGTTATGCGTTATGCGTTATGAGTAATACGTGATCCGTTATGCGTTATGCGTTATGCGTTATGCGTTATGCGTTATGCGTTATGCGTTATGCGTTATGCGTTATGCGTGATCCGTTATGCGTTATGCGTTATGAGTAATGCGTGATACGTTATGCGTTATGCGTTATGCGTTATGCGTTATGCGTTATGCGTTATGCGTTATGCGTTATGCGTTATGCGTTATGCGTTATGCGTTATGAGTTGTGCGTTATGCGTTGTGCGTTATGCGTTATGCGTTATGCGTTATGCGTCATGCGTTATGCGTTATGCGTTATGCGTTATGCGTTATGCGTTATGCGTTATGCGTTATGCGTTATGCGTTATGCGTTATGCGTTATGTGTTATGGGATATGCGTTATGCGTTATGCGTTATGCGTTATGCGTTATGCGTTATGCGTTATGCGTTATGCGTTATGCGTTATGCGTTATGCGTTATGCGTTATGCGTTATGCGTTATGCGTTATGAGTAATCCGTGATCCGTTATGTGTTATGGGTTATGCGTTATGCGTTATGAGTAATGCGTGATCCGTTATGCGTTATGCGTTATGCGTTATGCGTTATGCGTTATGCGTTATGCGATATGCGTTATGAGTAATGCGTGATCCGTTATGCGTTATGCGTTATGCGCTATGAGTAATGCGTGATCCGTTATGCGTTATGAGTAATGCTTGATCCGTTACGCGTTATGCGTTATGCATTAAGCATTATGCGTTATACGTTATGCGTTATGCGTTATGCGTTATGCGTTATGCGTTATGCGTTATGCGTTATGCTTTATGCATTATGCGTTATGCGTTATGCGATTTGCGTTATGCGTTATGCGTTGTGGGTTGTGCGTTATGAGTCATGCGTTATGCGTTATGCGTTTTGCTTTATGCGTTATGCGTTATGGGTTATGCGTTATGCGTTATGCGTTATGCGTTATGCGTTATGGGTTATGAGTAATGCGTGATCCGTTATGCGTTATGCTTTATGCGTTATGAGTTACGCGTTATGCTTTATGCATTATGCGTTTTGCGTAATGCGATTTATGATATGCGTTATGCGTTATGGGTTGTGCGTTATGAGTCATGCGTAATGCGTTATGCGTTTGGCTTTATGCGTTATGCGTTATGGGTTATGCGTTATGCGTTATGCGTTATGCGTTATGCGTTATGCGTTATGCGTTATGCGTTATGCGTTATGCGTTATGCGTTATGCGTTATGCGTTATGCGTTATGCGTTATGCGTTATGCGTTATGCGTTATGCGTTATGCGTTATGCGTTATGCGTTATGCGTTATGGGTTATCCGTTATGCGTTATCCGTTTAGAGTTTTGCGTTATGCGTTATGCATTATGAGTTGTGCGTTATGCGTTATGCGTTATGCGTAAGCGTTATGCGTTATGCCTTATGCGTTATGCGTTATGCATTATGCGTTATGCGTTATGCGATTTGCGTTATGCGTTATGCGTTATGGGTTATGCGTTATGCGTTATGCGTTATGCGTTATGCTTTATGCATTATGCGTTATGCGTTATGCGTTATGCGTTATGCGTTATGCGTTATGCGTTATGCGTTATGCGTTATGAGTAATGCGTGATCCGTTATGCGTTATGCGTTATGCGCTATGAGTAATGCGTGATCCGTTATGCGTTATGCGTTATGAGTAATGCTTGATCCGTTACGCGTTATGCGTTATGCATTAAGCGTTATGCGTTATACGTTATGCGTTATGCGTTATGCGTTATGCGTTATGCGTTATGCATTATGCATTATGCGTTATGCGTTATGCGATTTGCGTTATGCGTTATGCGTTATGGGTTATGCGTTATGCGTTATGCGTTATGCGTTATGCTTTATGCATTATGCGTTATGCGTTATGCGTTATGCGTTATGCGTTATGCGTTATGCGTTATGCGTTATGCGTTATGCGTTATGCGTTATGCGTTATGCGTTATGCGTTATGCGTTATGCGTTATGTGTTATGCGTTGTGCGTTATCCGCTATGCGTTATGCGTTTTGCGTTATGCGTTATGCGTTATGCGTTATACGTTATGCGTAATGCGTTATGCGTTATGCGTTATGCGATTTGCGTTATGCGTTATGCGTTATGCGTTATGCGTTATGCGTTATGCGTTATGTGTTATGGGTTATGCGTTATGCGTTATGCGTTATGCGTTATGCGTTATGCGTTATGCGTTATGCGTTATGCGTTATGCGTTATGCGTTATGCGTTATGCGTTATGCGTTATGCGTTATTCGTTATGCGTTATGAGTAATGCGTGATCCGTTATGCGTTATGCGTTATGCGTTATGCGTTATGCGTTATGAGTAATGCGTGATCCGTTATGCGTTATGCGTTATGAGTAATGCTTGATCCGTTACGCGTTATGCGTTATGCATTAAGCGTTATGCGTTATGCGTTATGCGTTATGCGTTATGCGTTATGCGTTATGCGTTATGCGTTATGCGTTATGCGTTATGCGTTATGCGTTATGCGTTATGCGTTATGCGTTATGAGTAATGCGTGATCCGTTATGCGTTATGCGTTATTCGTTATGCGTTATGAGTAATGCGTGATCCGTTATGCGTTATGCGTTATGCGTTATGCGTTATGCGTTATGTGTTATGGGTTATGCGTTATGCGTTATGCGTTATGCGTTATGCGTTATGCGTTATGCGTTATGCGTTATGCGTTATGTGTTATGCGTTATGCGTTATGCGATATGTGTTATGGGTTATGCGTTATGCGTTATGCGTTATGCGTTATGCGTTATGCGTTATGCGTTATGCGTTATGCGTTATGCGTTATGCGTTATGCGTTATGCGTTATGCGTTATGCGTAATGCGTTATGCGCTATGGGTCATGCGTTAAGCGTTATGCGTTATGCGTTATGCGTTATGCGTTATGCGTTATGGGTTATGCGTTATGGGTTATGCGTTATGTGTTATGCGTTGTGCGTTATCCACTATGCGTTATGCGTTATACGTTATGCGTAATGCGTTATGCGTTATGCGTTATGCGATTTGCGTTATGCGTTTTGCGTTATGCGTTATGCATTATGCGTTATGCGTTATGCGTTATGCGTTATGTGTTATGCGTTGTGCGTTATCCGCTATGCGTTATGCGTTTTGCGTTTTGCGTTATGCGTTATACGTTATGCGTAATGCGTTATGCGTTATGCGTTATGCGTTATGCGTTATGGGTTATGCGTTATGGGTTATGCGATATGTGTTATGCGTTGTGCGTTATCCGCTATGCGTTATGCGTTTTTCGTTATGCGTTATGCGTTATGCGTTATGAGTAATGCGTGATCCGTTATGCGTTATGCGTTATGCGTTATGCGTTATGCGTCATGCGTTATGCGTTATGCGTTATGAGTAATCCGTGATCCGTTATGCGTTATGGGTTATGCGTTATGCGTTATGAGTAATGCGTGGTCCGTTATGCGTTATGCGTTATGCGTTATGCGTTATGCGTTATGCGTTATGCTTTATGCATTATGCGCTATGCGTTATGCGATTTGCGTTATGCGTTATGCGTTGTGGGTTGTGCGTTATGAGTCATGCGTTATGCGTTATGCGTTTTGCTTTATGCGTTATGCGTTATGGGTTATGCGTTATGCGTTATGGGTTATGAGTAATGCGTGATCCGTTATGCGTTATGCTTTATGCGTTATGAGTTACGCGTTATGCTTTATGCATTATGCGTTATGCGTAATGCGATTTATGTGATGCGTTATGCGTTATGGGTTGTGCGTTATGAGTCATGCGTAATGCGTTATGCGTTTGGCTTTATGCGTTATGCGTTATGGGTTATGCGTTATGCGTTATGCGCTATGCGTTATGCGTTATGCGTTATGCGTTATGCGTTATGCGTTATGCGTTATGCGTTATGCGTTATGCGTTATGCGTTATGCGTTATGGGTTATCCGTTATGCGTTATCCGTTTAGAGTTTTGCGTTATGCGTTATGCATTATGAGTTGTGCGTTATGCGTTATGCGTTATGCGTAAGCGTTATGCGTTATGCCTTATGCGTTATGCGTTATGCATTATGCGTTATGCGTTATGCGATTTGCGTTATGCGTTATGCGTTATGGGTTATGCGTTATGCGTTATGCGTTATGCGTTATGCTTTATGCATTATGCGTTATGCGTTATGCGTTATGCGTTATGCGTTATGCGTTATGCGTTATGCGTTATGCGTTATGCGTTATGAGTAATGCGTGATCCGTTATGCGTTATGCGTTATGCGCTATGAGTAATGCGTGATCCGTTATGCGTTATGCGTTATGAGTAATGCTTGATCCGTTACGCGTTATGCGTTATGCATTAAGCGTTATGCGTTATACGTTATGCGTTATGCGTTATGCGTTATGCGTTATGCGTTATGCGTTATGCGTTATGCATTATGCATTATGCGTTATGCGTTATGCGATTTGCGTTATGCGTTATGCGTTATGGGTTATGCGTTATGCGTTATGCGTTATGCGTTATGCTTTATGCATTATGCGTTATGCGTTATGCGTTATGCGTTATGCGTTATGCGTTATGCGTTATGCGTTATGCGTTATGCGTTATGCGTTATGCGTTATGCGTTATGCGTTATGTGTTATGCGTTGTGCGTTATCCGCTATGCGTTATGCGTTTTGCGTTATGCGTTATGCGTTATACGTTATGCGTAATGCGTTATGCGTTATGCGTTATGTGTTATGGGTTATGCGTTATGCGTTATGCGTTATGCGTTATGAGTAATGCGTGATCCGTTATGCGTTATGCGTTATTCGTTATGCGTTATGAGTAATGCGTGATCCGTTATGCGTTATGCGTTATGCGTTATGCGTTATGAGTAATGCGTGATCCGTTATGCGTTATGCGTTATGAGTAATGCATGATCCGTTACGCGTTATGCGTTATGCATTAAGCGTTATGCGTTATACGTTATGCGTTATGCGTTATGCGTTATGCGTTATGCGTTATGCGTTATGCGTTATGCGTTATGCGTTATGCGTTATGCGTTATGCGTTATGCGTTATGCGTTATGCGTTATGCGTTATGCGTTATGCGTTATGCGTTATGCGTTATGTGTTATGCGTTGTGCGTTATCCGCTATGCGTTATGCGTTTTGCGTTTTGCGTTATGCGTTATACGTTATGCGTAATGCGTTATGCGTTATGCGTTATGCGATTTGCGTTATGCGTTATGCGTTATGCGTTATGTGTTATGCGTTATGCGTTATGCGTTATGTGTTATGGGTTATGCGTTATGCGTTATGCGTTATGCGTTATGCGTTATGCGTTATGCGTTATGCGTTATGCGTTATGCGTTATGCGTTATGCGTTATGCGTTATGCGTTATGCGTTATGCGTTATGCGTTATGCGTTATGCGTAATGCGTTATGCGCTATGGGTCATGCGTTAAGCGTTATGCGTTATGCGTTATGCGTTATGCGTTATGGGTTATGCGTTATGTGTTATGCGTTGTGCGTTATCCGCTATGCGTTATGCGTTTTGCGTTTTGCGTTATGCGTTATACGTTATGCGTTATGCGTTATGCGTTATGCGTTATGCGATTTGCGTTATGCGTTATGCGTTATGCGTTATGTGTTATGCGTTATGCGTTATGTGTTATGGGTTATGCGTTATGCGTTATGCGTTATGCGTTATGCGTTATGCGTTCTGCGTTATGCGTTATGCGTTATGCGTTATGCGTTATGCGTTATGCGTTATGCGTTATGTGTTATGGGTTATGCGTTATGCGTTATGCGTTATGCGTTATGAGTAATGCTTGATCCGTTACGCGTTATGCGTTATGCATTAAGCGTTATGCGTTATACGTTATGCGTTATGCGTTATGCGTTATGCGTTATGCGTTATGCATTATGCATTATGCGTTATGCGTTATGCGATTTGCGTTATGCGTTATGCGTTATGGGTTATGCGTTATGCGTTATGCGTTATGCGTTATGCTTTATGCATTATGCGTTATGCGTTATGCGTTATGCGTTATGCGTTATGCGTTATGCGTTATGCGTTATGCGTTATGCGTTATGCGTTATGCGTTATGCGTTATGCGTTATGCGTTATGCGTTATGCGTTATGTGTTATGCGTTGTGCGTTATCCGCTATGCGTTATGCGTTTTGCGTTATGCGTTATGCGTTATACGTTATGCGTAATGCGTTATGCGTTATGCGTTATGTGTTATGGGTTATGCGTTATGCGTTATGCGTTATGCGTTATGAGTAATGCGTGATCCGTTATGCGTTATGCGTTATTCGTTATGCGTTATGAGTAATGCGTGATCCATTATGCGTTATGCGTTATGCGTTATGCGTTATGCGTTATGAGTAATGCGTGATCCGTTATGCGTTATGCGTTATGAGTAATGCTTGATCCGTTACCCGTTATGCGTTATGCATTAAGCGTTATGCGTTATACGTTATGCGTTATGCGTTATGCGTTATGCGTTATGCGTTATGCGTTATGCGTTATGCGTTATGCGTTATGCGTTATGCGTTATGCGTTATGCGTTATGCGTTATGCGTTATGCGTTATGCGTTATGCGTTATGTGTTATGCGTTGTGCGTTATCCGCTATGCGTTATGCGTTTTGCGTTTTGCGTTATGCGTTATACGTTATGCGTAATGCGTTATGCGTTATGCGTTATGCGATTTGCGTTATGCGTTATGCGTTATGCGTTATGAGTTATGCGTTATGCGTTATGCGTTATGTGTTATGGGTTATGCGTTATGCGTTATGCGTTATGCGTTATGCGTTATGCGTTATGCGTTATGCGTTATGCGTTATGCGTTATGCGTTATGCGTTATGCGTTATGCGTTATGCGTTATGCGTTATGCGTTATGCGTTATGCGTAATGCGTTATGCGCTATGGGTCATGCGTTAAGCGTTATGCGTTATGCGTTATGCGTTATGCGTTATGGGTTATGCGTTATGTGTTATGCGTTGTGCGTTATCCGCTATGCGTTATGCGTTTTGCGTTTTGCGTTATGCGTTATACGTTATGCGTAATGCGTTATGCGTTATGCGTTATGCGATTTGCGTTATGCGTTATGCGTTATGCGTTATGTGTTATGCGTTATGCGTTATGTGTTATGGGTTATGCGTTATGCGTTATGCGTTATGCGTTATGCGTTATGCGTTCTGCGTTATGCGTTATGCGTTATGCGTTATGCGTTATGCCTTATGCGTTATGCGTTATGCGTTATGCGTTATGCGTAATGCGTTATGCGCTATGGGTCATGCGTTAAGCGTTATGCGTTATGCGTTATGCGTTATGCGTTATGCGTTATGGGTTATGCGTTATGTGTTATGCGTTGTGCGTTATCCGCTATGCGTTATGCGTTATACGTTATGCGTAATGCGATATGCGTTATGCGTTATGCGATTTGCGTTATGCGTTATGCGTTATGCGTTATGCGTTATGCGTTATGCGTTATGCGTTATGCGTTATGCGTTATGCGTTATGCGTTATGCGTTATGCGTTATGCGTTATGCGTTATGGGTTATCCGTTATGCGTTATCCGTTTAGAGTTTTGCGTTATGCGTTATGCATTATGAGTCGTGCGTTATGCGTTATGCGTTATGCGTAAGCGTTATGCGTTATGCCTTATGCGTTATGCGTTATGCATTATGCGTTATGCGTTATGCGATTTGCGTTATGCGTTATGCGTTATGGGTTATGCGTTATGCGTTATGCGTTATGCGTTATGCTTTATGCATTATGCGTTATGCGTTATGCGTTATGCGTTATGCGTTATGCGTTATGCGTTATGAGTAATGCGTGATCCGTTATGCGTTATGCGTTATGCGCTATGAGTAATGCGTGATCCGTTATGCGTTATGCGTTATGAGTAATGCTTGATCCGTTACGCGTTATGCGTTATGCATTAAGCGTTATGCGTTATACGTTATGCGTTATGCGTTATGCGTTATGCGTTATGCGTTATGCATTATGCATTATGCGTTATGCGTTATGCGATTTGCGTTATGCGTTATGCGTTATGGGTTATGCGTTATGCGTTATGCGTTATGCGTTATGCTTTATGCATTATGCGTTATGCGTTATGCGTTATGCGTTATGCGTTATGCGTTATGCGTTATGCGATATGCGTTATGCGTTATGCGTTATGCGTTATGCGTTATGCGTTATGCGTTATGTGTTATGCGTTGTGCGTTATCCGCTATGCGTTATGCGTTTTGCGTTATGCGTTATGCGTTATACGTTATGCGTAATGCGTTATGCGTTATGCGTTATGCGATTTGCGTTATGCGTTATGCGTTATGCGTTATGCGTTATGCGTTATGCGTTATGCGTTATGTGTTATGGGTTATGCGTTATGCGTTATGCGTTATGCGTTATGCGTTATGCGTTATGCGTTATGCGTTATGCGTTATGCGTTATGCGTTATGCGTTATGCGTTATGCGTTATGCGTTATGCGTTATGCGTTATGCGTTATGCGTTATGCGTTATGAGTAATGCGTGATCCGTTATGCGTTATGCGTTATTCGTTATGCGTTATGAGTAATGCGTGATCCGTTATGCGTTATGCGTTATGCGTTATGCGTTATGAGTAATGCGTGATCCGTTATGCGTTATGCGTTATGAGTAATGCTTGATCCGTTACGCGTTATGCGTTATGCATTAAGCGTTATGCGTTATACGTTATGCGTTATGCGTAATGCGTTATGCGTTATGCGTTATGCGTTATGCGTTATGCGTTATGCGTTATGCGTTATGCGTTATGCGTTATGCGTTATGCGCTATGCGTTATGCGTTATGCGTTATGTGTTATGCGTTGTGCGTTATCCGCTATGCGTTATGCGTTTTGCGTTTTGCGTTATGCGTTATACGTTATGCGTAATGCGTAATGCGTTATGCGTTATGCGTTATGCGATTTGCGTTATGCGTTATGCGTTATGCGTTATGTGTTATGCGTTATGCGTTATGCGTTATGCGTTATGTGTTATGGGTTATGCGTTATGCGTTATGCGTTATGCGTTATGCGTTATGCGTTATGCGTTATGCGTTATGCGTTATGCGTTATGCGTTATGCGTTATGCGTTATGCGTTATGCGTTATGCGTTATGCGTTATGCGTTATGCTTTATGCGGAATGCGTTATGCGCTATGGGTCATGCGTTAAGCGTTATGCGTTATGCGTTATGCGTTATGCGTTATGGGTTATGCGTTATGTGTTATGCGTTGTGCGTTATCCGCTATGCGTTATGCGTTTTGCGTTTTGCGTTATGCGTTATACGTTATGCGTAATGCGTTATGCGTTATGCGTTATGCGATTTGCGTTATGCGTTATGCGTTATGCGTTATGTGTTATGCGTTATGCGTTATGCGTTATGTGTTATGGGTTATGCGTTATGCGTTATGCGTTATGCGTTATGCGTTATGCGTTATGCGTTATGCGTTATGCGTTATGCGTTATGCGTTATGCGTTATGCGTTATGCGTTATGCGTTATGCGTTATGCGTTATGCGTTATGCGTTATGCGTAATGCGTTATGCGCTATGGGTCATGCGTTAAGCGTTATGCGTTATGCGTTATGCGTTATGCGTTATGCGTTATGGGTTATGCGTTATGGGTTATGCGTTATGTGTTATGCGTTGTGCGTTATCCACTATGCGTTATGCGTTATACGTTATGCGTAATGCGTTATGCGTTATGCGTTATGCGATTTGCGTTATGCGTTATGCGTTATGCGTTATGCGTTATGCGTTATGCGTTATGCGTTATGCGTTATGCGTTATGCGTTATGCGTTATGCGTTATGTGTTATGCGTTGTGCGTTATCCGCTATGCGTTATGCGTTTTGCGTTTTGCGTTATGCGTTATACGTTATGCGTAATGCGTTATGCGTTATGCGTTATGCGTTATGCGTTATGCGTTATGCGTTATGCGTTATGCGTTATGCGTTATGCGTTATGCGTTATGCGTTATGCGTTATGCGTTATGCGTTATGCGTTATGCGTCATGCGTTATGCGTTATGCGTTATGCGTTATGCGTTATGCGTTATGCGTTATGCGTTAAGCGTTATGCGTTATGCGTTATGCGTTATGCGTTATGGGTTATGCGTTATGTGTTATGCGTTGTGCGTTATCCGCTATGCGTTATGCGTTTTGCGTTTTGCGTTATGCGTTATACGTTATGCGTAATGCGTTATGCGTTATGCGTTATGCGATTTGCGTTATGCGTTATGCGTTATGCGTTATGTGTTATGCGTTATGCGTTATGCGTTATGTGTTATGGGTTATGCGTTATGCGTTATGCGTTATGCGTTATGCGTTATGCGTTATGCGTTATGCGTTATGCGTTATGCGTTATGCGTTATGCGTTATGCGTTATGCGTTATGCGTTATGCGTTATGCGTTATGCGTAATGCGTTATGCGCTATGGGTCATGCGTTAAGCGTTATGCGTTATGCGTTATGCGTTATGCGTTATGCGTTATGGGTTATGCGTTATGGGTTATGCGTTATGTGTTATGCGTTGTGCGTTATCCACTATGCGTTATGCGTTATACGTTATGCGTAATGCGTTATGCGTTATGCGTTATGCGATTTGCGTTATGCGTTATGCGTTATGCGTTATGCGTTATGCGTTATGCGTTATGCGTTATGCGTTATGCGTTATGCGTTATGCGTTATGTGTTATGCGTTGTGCGTTATCCGCTATGCGTTATGCGTTTTGCGTTTTGCGTTATGCGTTATACGTTATGCGTAATGCGTTATGCGTTATGCGTTATGCGATTTGCGTTATGCGTTATGCGTTATGCGTTATGTGTTATGCGTTATGCGTTATGCGTTATGCGTTATGTGTTATGGGTTATGCGTTATGCGTTATGCGTTATGCGTTATGCGTTATGCGTTATGCGTTATGCGTTATGCGTTATGCGTTATGCGTTATGCGTTATGCGTTATGCGTTATGCGTTATGCGTTATGCGTTATGCGTTATGCGTTATGCGTAATGCGTTATGCGCTATGGGTCATGCGTTAAGCGTTATGCGTTATGCGTTATGCGTTATGCGTTATGCGTTATGGGTTATGCGTTATGGGTTATGCGTTATGTGTTATGCGTTGTGCGTTATCCGCTATGCGTTATGCGTTATACGTTATGCGTAATGCGTTATGCGTTATGCGTTATGCGATTTGCGTTATGCGTTATGCGTTATGCGTTATGCGTTATGCGTTATGCGTTATGCGTTATGCGTTATGCGTTATGCGTTATGCGTTATGCGTTATGCGTTATGCGTTATGAGAAATGCGTGATCCGTTATGCGTTATGCGTTAAGAGTAATGCTTGATCCGTTACGCGTTATGCGTTATGCATTAAGCGTTATGCGTTATACGTTATGCGTTATGCGTTATGCGTTATGGGTTATGCGTTATGCTTTATGCATTATGCGTTATGCGTTATGCGATTTGCGTTATGCGTTATGCGTTATGGGTTGTGCGTTATGAGTCATGCGTTATGCGTTATGCGTTTTGCTTTATGCGTTATGCGTTATGGGTTATGCGTTATGCGTTATGCGTTATGCGTTATGCGTTATGCGTTATGCGTTATGCGTTATGCGTTATGCGTTATGCGTTATGGGTTATGAGTAATGCGTGATCCGTTATGCGTTATGCTTTATGCGTTATGAGTTACGCGTAATGCGTTATGCGCTATGGGTCATGCGTTAAGCGTTATGCGTTATGCGTTATACGTTATGCGTAATGCGTTATGCGTTATGCGATTTGCGTTATGCGTTATGCGTAATGCGTTATGCGTTATGCATTATGCGTTATGCGTTATGCGTTATGCGTTATGCGTTATGCGTTATGCGTTATGCGTTATGCGCTATGCGTTATGCGTTATGCGTTATGTGTTATGCGTTATGCGTTATGCGTTATGTTTTATGGGTTATGCGTTATGCGTTATGCGTTATGCGTTATGCGTTATGCGTAATGCGTTATGCGCTATGCGTTATGCGTTATGCGTTATGCGTTATGCGTTATGCGTTATGCGTTATGCGTTATGCGTTATGCGTTATGCGTAATGCGTTATGCGCTATGGGTCATGCGTTAAGCGTTATGCGTTATGCGTTATGCGTTATGCGTTATGGGTTATGCGTTATGGGTTATGCGTTATGTGTTATGCGTTGTGCGTTATCCGCTATGCGTTATGCGTTATACGTTATGCGTAATGCGTTATGCGTTATGCGTTATGCGATTTGCGTTATGCGTTATGCGTTATGCGTTATGCGTTATGCGTTATGCGTTATGCGTTATGCGTTATGCGTTATGCGTTATGCGTTATGCGTTATGCGTGATCCGTTATGCGTTATGCGTTATGAGTAATGCGTGATCCGTTATGCGTTATGCGTTATGCGTTATGCGTTATGCGTTATGCGTTATGCGTTATGCGTTATGCGTTATGCGTTATGCGTTATGCGTTATGCGTTATACGTTATGAGTTGTGCGTTATGCGTTATGCGTTATGCGTTATGCGTTATGCGTTATGCGTCATGCGTTATGCGTTATGCGTTATGCGTTATGCGTTATGCGTTATGCGTTATGCGTTATGCGTTATGCGTTATGCGTCATGCGTTATGCGTTTTTCGTTATGCGTTATGCGTTCTGCGTTATGAGTAATGCATGATCCGTTATGCGTTATGCGTTATGCGTTATGCGTTATGCGTTATGCGTTATGAGTAATGCGTGATCCGTTATGCGTTTTGCGTTATGCGCTATGAGTAATGCGTGATCCGTTATGCGTTATGCGTTATGAATAATGCTTGATCCGTTACGCGTTATTCGTTATGCATTAAGCGTTATGCGTTATACGTTATGCGTTATGCGTTATGCGTTATGCGTTATGCGTTATGCTTTATGCATTATGCGTTATGCGTTATGCGATTTGCGTTATGCGTTATGCGTTATGGGTTGTGCGTTATGAGTCATGCGTGATCCGTTATGCGTTATGCTTTATGCGTTATGAGTTACGCGTAATGCGTTATGCGCAATGGGTCATGCGTTAAGCGTTATGCGTTATGCGTTATGCGTTATGCGTTATGGGTTATGCGTTATGGGTTATGAGTAATGCGTGATCCGTTATACGTTATGCTTTATGCGTTATGAGTTACGCGTAATGCGTTATGCGCTATGGGTCATGCGTTAAACGTTATGCTTTATGCGTTATGCGTTATGGGTTATGCGTTATGTGTTATGCGTTATGCGTTACGCGTTATGCGTTATGCGTTATGCGTTATGCGTTATTCGTTATGGGTTATCCGTTATGCGTTATCCGTTATGAGTTTTGCGTTATGCGTTATGCGTTATGAGTTGTGCGTTATGCGTTATGCGTTATGCGTTATGCGTTATGCGTTATGCGTTATGCGTAATGCGTTATGCGTTATGCGTTATGCGTTATGCGTTATGCGTTATGCGTTATGCGATTTGCGTTATGCGTTATGCGTTATGTGTTATGCGTTATGCGTTATGCGTTATGTGTTATGGGTTATGCGTTATGCGTTATGCGTTATGCGTTATGCGTTATGCGTTATGCGTTATGCGTTATGCGTTATGCGTTATGCGTTATGCGTTATGAGTTGTGCGTTATGCGTTATGCGTTATGCGTTATGCGTTATGCGTTATGCGTCATGCGTTATGCGTTATGCGTTATGCGTTATGCGTTATGCGTTATGCGTTATGCGTTATGTGTTATGCGTTGTGCGTTATGCGTTATGCGTTATGCGTTATGCGTAATGCGTTATGCGCTATGGGTCATGCGTTAAGCGTTATGCGTTATGCGTTATGCGGTATGCGTTATGCGTTATGGGTTATGCGTTATGGGTTATGCGTTATGCGTTATGTGTTATGCGTTATGCGTTATGCGTTATGCGTTATGCGTTATGCGTTATGCGTTATGCGTTATGCGTGATCCGTTATGCGTTATGCGTTATGAGTAATGCGTGATCCGTTATGCGTTATGCGTTATGCGTTATGCGTTATGCGTTATGCGTTATGCGTTATGCGTTATGAGTTATGCGTTATGCGTTATGCGTTATGCGTTATGCGTTATGCGTTATGAGTTGTGCGTTATGCGTTATGCGTTATGCGTTATGCGTTATGCGTTATGCGTTATGCGTCATGCGTTATGCGTTATGCGTTATGCGTTATGGGTTATGCGTTATGGGTTATGAGTAATGCGTGATCCGTTATACGTTATGCTTTATGCGTTATGAGTTACGCGTAATGCGTTATGCGCTATGGGTCATGCGTTAAACGTTATGCTTTATGCGTTATGCGTTATGGGTTATGCGTTATGTGTTATGCGTTATGCGTTACGCGTTATGCGTTATGCGTTATGCGTTATGCGTTATTCGTTATGGGTTATCCGTTATGCGTTATCCGTTATGAGTTTTGCGTTATGCGTTATGCGTTATGAGTTGTGCGTTATGCGTTATGCGTTATGCGTTATGCGTTATGCGTTATGCGTTATGCGTAATGCGTTATGCGTTATGCGTTATGCGTTATGCGTTATGCGTTATGCGTTATGCGTTATGCGATTTGCGTTATGCGTTATGCGTTATGTGTTATGCGTTATGCGTTATGCGTTATGTGTTATGGGTTATGCGTTATGCGTTATGCGTTATGCGTTATGCGTTATGCGTTATGCGTTATGCGTTATGCGTTATGCGTTATGCGTTATGCGTTATGAGTTGTGCGTTATGCGTTATGCGTTATGCGTTATGCGTTATGCGTTATGCGTCATGCGTTATGCGTTATGCGTTATGCGTTATGCGTTATGCGTTATGCGTTATGCGTTATGTGTTATGCGTTGTGCGTTATGCGTTATGCGTTATGCGTTATGCGTAATGCGTTATGCGCTATGGGTCATGCGTTAAGCGTTATGCGTTATGCGTTATGCGGTATGCGTTATGCGTTATGGGTTATGCGTTATGGGTTATGCGTTATGCGTTATGTGTTATGCGTTATGCGTTATGCGTTATGCGTTATGCGTTATGCGTTATGCGTTATGCGTTATGCGTGATCCGTTATGCGTTATGCGTTATGAGTAATGCGTGATCCGTTATGCGTTATGCGTTATGCGTTATGCGTTATGCGTTATGCGTTATGCGTTATGCGTTATGAGTTATGCGTTATGCGTTATGCGTTATGCGTTATGCGTTATGCGTTATGAGTTGTGCGTTATGCGTTATGCGTTATGCGTTATGCGTTATGCGTTATGCGTTATGCGTCATGCGTTATGCGTTATGCGTTATGCGATATGCGTTATGCGTTATGCGTTATGCGTTATGTGTTATGGGATATGCGTTATGCGTTATGCGTTATGCGTTATGCGTTATGCGTTATGCGTTATGCGTTATGCGTTATGCGTTATGCGTTATGCGTTATGCGTTATGCGTTATGCGTTATGCGTTATGCGTTATGAGTAATCCGTGATCCGTTATGCGTTATGGGTTATGCGTTATGCGTTATGAGTAATGCGTTATGCGTTATGCGTTATGCGTTATGCGTTATGCGTTATGCTTTATGCATTATGCGTTATGCGTTATGCGATTTGCGTTATGCGTTATGCGTTATGCGTTATGCGTTATGCGTTATGCGTTATGCGTTATGCGTTATGCGTTATGCGTTATGCGTAATGCGTTATGCGCTATGGGTCATGCGTTAAGCGTTATGCGTTATGCGTTATGCGTTATGCGTTATGCGTTATGGGTTATGCGTTATGGGTTATGCGTTATGCGTTATGTGTTATGCGTTATGCGTTATGCGTTATGCGTTATGCGTTATGCGTTATGCGTTATGCGTTATGCGTTATGCGTGATCCGTTATGCGTTATGCGTTATGAGTAATGCGTGATCCGTTATGCGTTATGCGTTATGCGTTATGCGTTATGCGTTATGCGTTATGCGTTATGCGTTATGCTTTATGCATTATGCGTTATGCGTTATGCGATTTGCGTTATGCGTTATGCGTTGTGGGTTGTGCGTTATGAGTCATGCGTTATGCGTTATGCGTTTTGCTTTATGCGTTATGCGTTATGGGTTATGCGTTATGCGTTATGCGTTATGGGTTATGAGTAATGCGTGATCCGTTATGGGTTATGCTTTATGCGTTATGAGTTACGCGTTATGCTTTATGCATTATGCGTTATGCGTTATGCGATTTATGTTATGCGTTATGCGTTATGGGTTGTGCGTTATGAGTCATGCGTAATGCGTTATGCGTTTGGCTTTATGCGTTATGCGTTATGGGTTATGCGTTATGCGTTATGCGTTATGCGTTATGCGTTATGCGTTATGCGTTATGCGTTATGCGTTATGCGTTATGCGTTATGCGTTATGCGTTATGCGTTATGCGTTATGCGTTATGCGTTATGGGTTATCCGTTATGCGTTATCCGTTTAGAGTTTTGCGTTATGCGTTATGCGTTATGAGTTGTGCGTTATGCGTTATGCGTTATGCGTAAGCGTTATGCGTTATGCCTTATGCGTTATGCGTTATGCATTATGCGTTATGCGTTATGCGATTTGCGTTATGCGTTATGCGTTATGGGTTATGCGTTATGCGTTATGCGTTATGCGTTATGCTTTATGCATTATGCGTTATGCGTTATGCGTTATGCGTTATGCGTTATGCGTTATGCGTTATGCGATATGCGTTATGAGTAATGCGTGATCCGTTATGCGTTATGCGTTATGCGCTATGAGTAATGCGTGATCCGTTATGCGTTATGAGTAATGCTTGACCCGTTACGCGTTATGCGTTATGCATTAAGCGTTATGCGTTATACGTTATGCGTTATGCGTTATGCGTTATGCGTTATGCGTTATGCTTTATGCATTATGCGTTATGCGTTATGCGATTTGCGTTATGCGTTATGCGTTGTGGGTTGTGCGTTATGAGTCATGCGTTATGCGTTTTGCTTTATGCGTTATGCGTTATGGGTTATGCGTTATGCGTTATGCGTTATGCGTTATGGGTTATGAGTAATGCGTGATCCGTTATGCGTTATGCTTTATGCGTTATGAGTTACGCGTTATGCTTTATGCATTATGCGTTATGCGTTATGCGATTTATGTTATGCGTTATGCGTTATGGGTTGTGCGTTATGAGTCATGCGTAATGCGTTATGCGTTTGGCTTTATGCGTTATGCGTTATGGGTTATGCGTTATGCGTTATGCGTTATGCGTTATGCGTTATGCGTTATGAGTTGTGCGTTATGCGTTATGCGTTATGCGTAAGCGTTATGCGTTATGCGTTATGCGTTATGCGTTATGCATTATGCGTTATGCGTTATGCGATTTGCGTTATGCGTTATGCGTTATGGGTTATGCGTTATGCGTTATGCGTTATGCGTTATGCGTTACGCTTTATGCATTATGCGTTATGCGTGATCCGTTATGCGTTATGCGTTATGAGTAATGCTTGATCCGTTACGCGTTATGCGTTATGCATTAAGCGTTATGCGTTATACGTTATGCGTTATGCGTTATGCGTTATGCGTTATGCGTTATGCGTTATGCATTATGCATTATGCGTTAGGCGTTATGGGTTATGCGTTATGCGTTATGCGTTATGCGTTATGCGTTATGCGTTATGCGTTATGCGTTATGCGTTATGCGTTATGCGTTATGCGTTATGCGTTATGCGTTATGCGTTATGCGTTATGCGTTATGCGTTATGCGTTATGCGTTATGCGTTATGCGTTATGCGTTATGCGTTATGCGTTATGCGTTATGCGTTATGCGTTATGCGTTATGCGTTATGTGTTATCCGTTATGAGTTATGAGTAATGCGTGATCCGTTATGCGTTATGCGTTATGAGTAATGCGTGATCCGTTATGCGTTATGCGTTATGAGTAATGCTTGATCCGTTACGCGTTATGCGTTATGCGTTATGCGTTATGGGTTATGCGTTATGTGTTATGGGTTATGCGTTATGCGTTATGCGTTATGCGTTATGCGTTATGGGTTATGAGTAATGCGTGATCCGTTATGCGTTATGCTTTATGCGTTATGAGTTACGCGTAATGCGTTATGCGTTATGCGTTATGGGTTATGCGTTATGTGTTATGAGTTATGCGTTATGCGTTATGCGTTATGCGTTATGCGTTATGCGTTATGGGTTATGAGTAATGCGTGATCCGTTATGCGTTATGCTTTATGCGTTATGAGTTATGCGTTATGCGTTATGCGTTATGCGTTATGAGTAATGCTTGATCCGTTACGCGTTATGCGTTATGCGTTATGCGTTATGCGTTATGCGTTATGAGTAATGCGTGATCCGTTATGTGTTATGCGTTATGCGTTATGCGTTATGTGTTATGCGTTGTGCGTTATCCGCTATGTGTTATGCGTTTTGCGTTATGCGTTATGCGTTATGCGTTGCGCGTTATGCGTTATAGGTTATGCGTTATGTGTTATGCGTTATGCGTTATGCGTTATGCGTTATGCATTATGCGTTATGCGTTATGCTTTATGCGTTATGCGTTATGAGTAATGCGTGATCCGTTATGTGTTATGCGTTATGCGTTATGCGTTTTGCGTTATGCGTTATGCGTTATGCGTTATGCGTTATGCGTTATGCGTTATGCGTTATGCGTTATGCGTTATGCGTTATGCGTTATGCGTTATGCGTTATGCGTTATGCGTTATGCGTTATGCGTTATGCGTTATGCGTTATGCGTTATGGGTTGTGCGTTATGCGTTATGCGTTATGCGTTATGCGTTATGCGTTATGGGTTATGCGTTATGTGTTATGAGTTATGCGTTATGCGTTATGAGTAATGCGTGATCCGTTATGCGTTATGCGTTATGCGTTATGCGTTATGTGTTATGCGTTGTGCGTTATCCGCTATGCGTTATGCGTTTTGCGTTATGCGTTATGCGTTATGCGTTGCGCGTTATGCGTTATAGGTTATGCGTTATGTGTTATGCGTTATGCGTTATGCGTTATGCGTTATGCATTATGCGTTATGCGTAATGCTTTATGCGTTATGCGTTATGAGTAATGCGTGATCCGTTATGCTTTATGCGTTATGAGTTACGCGTAATGCGTTATGCGTTATGCGTTATGGGTTATGCGTTATGTGTTATGAGTTATGCGTTATGCGTTATGCGTTATGCGTTATGCGTTATGGGTCATGAGTAATGCGTGATCCGTTATGCGTTATGCTTTATGCGTTATGAGTTACGCGTAATGCGTTATGCGTTATGCGTTATCGGTTATGCGTTATGTGTTATGAGTTATGCGTTATGCGGTATGCGTTATGCGTTATGCGTTATGCGTTATGGGTTATCCGTTATGCGTTATCCGTTATGAGTTTTGCGTTATGCGTTATGCGTTATGAGTTGTGCGTTATGCGTTATGCGTTATGCTTTATGCGTTATGAGTTACGCGTAATGCGTTATGCGCTATGGGTCATGCGTTAAGCGTTATGCGTTATGCGTTATGCGTTATGGGTTATGCGTTATGTGTTATGCGTTATGCGGTATGAGTTATGCGTTATGCGTTATGAGTAATGCGTGATCCGTTATGCGTTATGCGTTATGCGTTATGCGTTATGCGTTATGCGTTATGCGTTATGCGTTATGTGTTATCCGTTATGAGTTATGAGTAATGCGTGATCCGTTATGCGTTATGCGTTATGAGTAATGCGTGATCCGTTATGCGTTATGCGTTATGAGTAATGCTTGATCCGTTACGCGTTATGCGTTATGCGTTATGGGTTATGCGTTATAAGTAATGCGTGATCCGTTATGTGTTATGCGTTATGCGTTGCGCGTTATGCGTTATAGGTTATGCGTTATGTGTTATGCGTTATGCGTTATGCGTTATGCGTTATGCATTATGCGTTATGCGTTATGCTTTATGCGTTATGCGTTATGAGTAATGAGTGATCCGTTATGCTTTATGCGTTATGAGTTACGCGTAATGCGTTATGCGTTATGCGTTATGGGTTATGCGTTATGTGTTATGAGTTATGCGTTATGCGTTATGCGTTATGCGTTATGCGTTATGGGTCATGAGTAATGCGTGATCCGTTATGCGTTATGCTTTACGCGTTATGAGTTACGCGTAATGCGTTATGCGTTATGCGTTATCGGTTATGCGTTATGTGTTATGAGTTATGCGTTATGCGTTATGCGTTATGCGTTATGCGTTATGCGTTATGGGTTATCCGTTATGCGTTATCCGTTATGAGTTTTGCGTTATGCGTTATGCGTTATGAGTTGTGCGTTATGCGTTATGCGTTATGCGTTATGCGTTATGCGTTATGCGTTATGCGTTATGCGTTATGCGTTATGCGTTATGCGTTATGAGTAATGCTTGATCCGTTACGCGTTATGCGTTATGCGTTATGCGTTATGCGTTATGCGTCATGCGTTATGCGTTATGCGTTATGCGTTATGCGTTATGCGTTATGCGTTATGCGTTATGCGTTATGCGTTATGAGTAATGCGTGATCCGTTATGCGTTATGCGTTATGCGTTATGCGTTATGTGTTATGCGTTGTGCGTTATCCGCTATGCGTTATGCGTTTTGCGTTATGCGTTATGCGTTATGCGTTTTGCGTTATGCGTTATGCGTTATAGGTTATGCGTTATGCGTTATGCGTTATGCGTTATGCGTTATGAGTAATGCGTGATCCGTTATGCGTTATGCGTTATGCGTTATGCGTTATGTGTTATGCGTTGTGCGTTATCCGCTATGCTTTATGCGTTTTGCGTTATGCGTTATGCGTTGTGCGTTATGCGTTATGCGTTATAGGTTATGCGTTATGTGTTATGCGTTATGCGTTATGCGTTATGCGTTATGCGTTATGCGTTATGCTTTATGCGTTATGCGTTATGAGTAATGCGTGATCCGTTATGTGTTATGCGTTATGCGTTATGCGTTATGCGTTTTGCGTTTTGCGTTATGCGTTATGCGTTATGCGTTATGCGTTATGCGTTATGCGTTATGCGTTATGCGTTATGCGTTATGCGTTATGCGTTATGCGTTATGCGTTATGCGTTATGCGTTATGCGTTATGCGTTATGCGTTATGCGTTATGAGAAATGCGTGATCCGTTATGCGTTATGCGTTATGAGTAATGCGTGATCCGTTATGCGTTATGCGTTATGCGTTATGCGTTATGCGTTATGCGTTATGCGTTATGCGTTATGCGTTATGCGTTATGCGTTATGCGTTATGCGTTATGGGTTATGCGTTATTTGTTATGCGTTATGCGTTATAAGTAATGCGTGATCCGTTATGTGTTATGCGTTATGCGTTATGCGTTATGCGTTTTGCGTTATGCGTTATGGGTTATGCGTTATGTGTTATGAGTTATGCGTTATGCGTTATGCGTTATGCGTTATGCGTTATGGGTTATGAGTAATGCGTGATCCGTTATGCGTTATGCTTTATGCCTTATGCTTTATGCGTTATGCGTTATAAGTAATGCGTGATCCGTTATGTGTTATGCGTTATGCGTTATGCGTTATGCGTTTTGCGTTATGCGTTATGCGTTATGAGTAATGAGTGATCCGTTATGCTTTATGCGTTATGAGTTACGCGTAATGCGTTATGCGTTATGCGTTATGGGTTATGCGTTATGGGTCATGAGTAATGCGTGATCCGTTATGCGTTATGCTTTACGCGTTATGAGTTACGCGTAATGCGTTATGCGTTATGCGTTATCGGTTATGCGTTATGTGTTATGAGTTATGCGTTATGCGGTATGCGTTATGCGTTATGCGTTATGCGTTATGGGTTATCCGTTATGCGTTATCCGTTATGAGTTTTGCGTTATGCGTTATGCGTTATGAGTTGTGCGTTATGCGTTATGCGTTATGCGTTATGCGTTATGCGTTATGCGTTATGCGTTATGCGTTATGCGTTATGCGTTATGCGTTATGCGTTATGAGTAATGCTTGATCCGTTACGCGTTATGCGTTATGCGTTATGCGTTATGCGTTATGCGTTATGCGTTATGCGTTATGCGTTATGCGTTATGCGTTATGCGTTATGCGTTATGCGTTATGAGTAATGCGTGATCCGTTATGCGTTATGCGTTATGCGTTATGCGTTATGTGTTATGCGTTGTGCGTTATCCGCTATGCGTTATGCGTTTTGCGTTATGCGTTATGCGTTATGCGTTATGCGTTGCGCGTTATGCGTTATGCGTTATAGGTTATGCGTTATGCGTTATGCGTTATGCGTTATGAGTTATGAGTAATGCGTGATCCGTTATGCGTTATGCGTTATGCGTTATGCGTTATGTGTTATGCGTTGTGCGTTATCCGCTATGCTTTATGCGTTTTGCGTTATGCGTTATGCGTTGTGCGTTATGCGTTATGCGTTATAGGTTATGCGTTATGTGTTATGCGTTATGCGTTATGCGTTATGCGTTATGCGTTATGCGTTATGCTTTATGCGTTATGCGTTATGAGTAATGCGTGATCCGTTATGTGTTATGCGTTATGCGTTATGCGTTATGCGTTTTGCGTTTTGCGTTATGCGTTATGCGTTATGCGTTATGCGTTATGCGTTATGCGTTATGCGTTATGCGTTATGCGTTATGCGTTATGCGTTATGCGTTATGCGTTATGCGTTATGCGTTATGCGTTATGCGTTATGCGTTATGCGTTATGAGAAATGCGTGATCCGTTATGCGTTATGCGTTATGAGTAATGCGTGATCCGTTATGCGTTATGCGTTATGCGTTATGCGTTATGCGTTATGCGTTATGCGTTATGCGTTATGCGTTATGCGTTATGCGTTATGCGTTATGCGTTATGGGTTATGCGTTATTTGTTATGCGTTATGCGTTATAAGTAATGCGTGATCCGTTATGTGTTATGCGTTATGCGTTATGCGTTATGCGTTATGCGTTTTGCGTTATGCGTTATGGGTTATGCGTTATGTGTTATGAGTTATGCGTTATGCGTTATGCGTTATGCGTTATGCGTTATGCGTTATGCGTTATGCGTTATGCGTTATGCGTGATCCGTTATGCGTTATGCGTTATGAGTAATGCGTGATCCGTTATGCGTTATGCGTTATGCGTTATGCGTTATGCGTTATGCGTTATGCGTTATGCGTTATGCGTTATGCTTTATGCATTATGCGTTATGCGTTATGCGATTTGCGTTATGCGTTATGCGTTGTGGGTTGTGCGTTATGAGTCATGCGTTATGCGTTATGCGTTTTGCTTTATGCGTTATGCGTTATGGGTTATGCGTTATGCGTTATGCGTTATGGGTTATGAGTAATGCGTGATCCGTTATGGGTTATGCGTTATGCGTTATGCGTTATGGGTTATCCGTTATGCGTTATCCGTTTAGAGTTTTGCGTTATGCGTTATGCGTTATGAGTTGTGCGTTATGCGTTATGCGTTATGCGTAAGCGTTATGCGTTATGCCTTATGCGTTATGCGTTATGCATTATGCGTTATGCGTTATGCGATTTGCGTTATGCGTTATGCGTTATGGGTTATGCGTTATGCGTTATGCGTTATGCGTTATGCTTTATGCATTATGCGTTATGCGTTATGCGTTATGCGTTATGCGTTATGCGTTATGCGATATGCGTTATGAGTAATGCGTGATCCGTTATGCGTTATGCGTTATGCGCTATGAGTAATGCGTGATCCGTTATGCGTTATGAGTAATGCTTGACCCGTTACGCGTTATGCGTTATGCATTAAGCGTTATGCGTTATACGTTATGCGTTATGCGTTATGCGTTATGCGTTATGCGTTATGCTTTATGCATTATGCGTTATGCGTTATGCGATTTGCGTTATGCGTTATGCGTTGTGGGTTGTGCGTTATGAGTCATGCGTTATGCGTTTTGCTTTATGCGTTATGCGTTATGGGTTATGCGTTATGCGTTATGCGTTATGCGTTATGGGTTATGAGAAATGCGTGATCCGTTATGCGTTATGCTTTATGCGTTATGAGTTACGCGTTATGCTTTATGCATTATGCGTTATGCGTTATGCGATTTATGTTATGCGTTATGCGTTATGGGTTGTGCGTTATGAGTCATGCGTAATGCGTTATGCGTTTGGCTTTATGCGTTATGCGTTATGGGTTATGCGTTATGCGTTATGCGTTATGCGTTATGCGTTATGCGTTATGAGTTGTGCGTTATGCGTTATGCGTTATGCGTAAGCGTTATGCGTTATGCGTTATGCGTTATGCGTTATGCATTATGCGTTATGCGTTATGCGATTTGCGTTATGCGTTATGCGTTATGGGTTATGCGTTATGCGTTATGCGTTATGCGTTACGCTTTATGCATTATGCGTTATGCGTGATCCGTTATGCGTTATGCGTTATGAGTAATGCTTGATCCGTTACGCGTTATGCGTTATGCATTAAGCGTTATGCGTTATACGTTATGCGTTATGCGTTATGCGTTATGCGTTATGCGTTATGCGTTATGCATTATGCATTATGCGTTAGGCGTTATGGGTTATGCGTTATGCGTTATGCGTTATGCGTTATGCGTTATGCGTTATGCGTTATGCGTTATGCGTTATGCGTTATGCGTTATGCGTTATGCGTTATGCGTTATGCGTTATGCGTTATGCGTTATGCGTTATGCGTTATGCGTTATGCGTTATGGGTTATGCGTTATGCGTTATGCGTTATGAGTAATGCGTGATCCGTTATGCGTTATGCGTTATGAGTAATGCGTGATCCGTTATGCGTTATGCGTTATGAGTAATGCTTGATCCGTTACGCGTTATGCGTTATGCGTTATGCGTTATGGGTTATGCGTTATGTGTTATGAGTTATGCGTTATGCGTTATGCGTTATGCGTTATGCGTTATGGGTTATGAGTAATGCGTGATCCGTTATGCGTTATGCTTTATGCGTTATGAGTTACGCGTAATGCGTTATGCGTTATGCGTTATGGGTTATGCGTTATGTGTTATGAGTTATGCGTTATGCGTTATGCGTTATGCGTTATGCGTTATGCGTTATGCGTTATGGGTTATGAGTAATGCGTGATCCGTTATGCGTTATGCTTTATGCGTTATGAGTTATGCGTTATGCGTTATGCGTTATGCGTTATGAGTAATGCTTGATCCGTTACGCGTTATGCGTTATGCGTTATGCGTTATGCGTTATGCGTTATGAGTAATGCGTGATCCGTTATGCGTTATGCGTTATGCGTTATGCGTTATGTGTTATGCGTTATGCGTTATCCGCTATGCGTTATGCGTTTTGCGTTATGCGTTATGCGTTATGCGTTGCGCGTTATGCGTTATAGGTTATGCGTTATGCGTTATGCGTTATGCGTTATGCGTTATGCGTTATGCATTATGCGTTATGCGTTATGCTTTATGCGTTATGCGTTATGAGTAATGCGTGATCCGTTATGTGTTATGCGTTATGCGTTATGCGTTTTGCGTTATGCGTTATGCGTTATGCGTTATGCGTTATGCGTTATGCGTTATGCGTTATGCGTTATGCGTTATGCGTTATGCGTTATGCGTTATGCGTTATGCGTTATGCGTTATGCGTTATGCGTTATGCGTTATGCGTTATGCGTTATGCGTTATGGGTTGTGCGTTATGCGTTATGCGTTATGCGTTATGCGTTATGCGTTATGCGTTATGCGTTATGCGTTATGCGTTATGCGTTATGCGTTATGCGTTATGCGTTATGCGTTATGCGTTATGCGTTATGCGTTATGCGTTATGCGTTATGCGTTATGCGTTATGCGTTATGCGTTATGCGTTATGCGTTATGCGTTATGCGTTATGCGTTATGTGTTATCCGTTATGAGTTATGAGTAATGCGTGATCCGTTATGCGTTATGCGTTATGAGTAATGCGTGATCCGTTATGCGTTATGCGTTATGAGTAATGCTTGATCCGTTACGCGTTATGCGTTATGCGTTATGCGTTATGGGTTATGCGTTATGTGTTATGAGTTATGCGTTATGCGTTATAAGTAATGCGTGATCCGTTATGTGTTATGCGTTATGCGTTATGCGTTATGTGTTATGCGTTGTGCGTTATCCGCTATGCGTTATGCGTTTTGCGTTATGCGTTATGCGTTATGCGTTGCGCGTTATGCGTTATAGGTTATGCGTTATGTGTTATGCGTTATGCGTTATGCGTTATGCGTTATGCATTATGCGTTATGCGTAATGCTTTATGCGTTATGCGTTATGAGTAATGCGTGATCCGTTATGCTTTATGCGTTATGAGTTACGCGTAATGCGTTATGCGTTATGCGTTATGGGTTATGCGTTATGTGTTATGAGTTATGCGTTATGCGTTATGCGTTATGCGTTATGCGTTATGGGTCATGAGTAATGCGTGATCCGTTATGCGTTATGCTTTATGCGTTATGAGTTACGCGTAATGCGTTATGCGTTATGCGTTATCGGTTATGCGTTATGTGTTATGAGTTATGCGTTATGCGGTATGCGTTATGCGTTATGCGTTATGCGTTATGGGTTATCCGTTATGCGTTATCCGTTATGAGTTTTGCGTTATGCGTTATGCGTTATGAGTTGTGCGTTATGCGTTATGCGTTATGCTTTATGCGTTATGAGTTACGCGTAATGCGTTATGCGCTATGGGTCATGCGTTAAGCGTTATGCGTTATGCGTTATGCGTTATGGGTTATGCGTTATGTGTTATGCGTTATGCGGTATGAGTTATGCGTTATGCGTTATGAGTAATGCGTGATCCGTTATGCGTTATGCGTTATGCGTTATGCGTTATGCGTTATGCGTTATGCGTTATGCGTTATGCGTTATGCGTTATGTGTTATCCGTTATGAGTTATGAGTAATGCGTGATCCGTTATGCGTTATGCGTTATGAGTAATGCGTGATCCGTTATGCGTTATGCGTTATGAGTAATGCTTGATCCGTTACGCGTTATGCGTTATGCGTTATGCGTTATGGGTTATGCGTTATAAGTAATGCGTGATCCGTTATGTGTTATGCGTTATGCGTTGCGCGTTATGCGTTATAGGTTATGCGTTATGTGTTATGCGTTATGCGTTATGCGTTATGCGTTATGCATTATGCGTTATGCGTTATGCTTTATGCGTTATGCGTTATGAGTAATGAGTGATCCGTTATGCTTTATGCGTTATGAGTTACGCGTAATGCGTTATGCGTTATGCGTTATGGGTTATGCGTTATGTGTTATGAGTTATGCGTTATGCGTTATGCGTTATGCGTTATGCGTTATGGGTCATGAGTAATGCGTGATCCGTTATGCGTTATGCTTTACGCGTTATGAGTTACGCGTAATGCGTTATGCGTTATGCGTTATCGGTTATGCGTTATGTGTTATGCGTTATGCGTTATGCGGTATGCGTTATGCGTTATGCGTTATGCGTTATGGGTTATCCGTTATGCGTTATCCGTTATGAGTTTTGCGTTATGCGTTATGCGTTATGAGTTGTGCGTTATGCGTTATGCGTTATGCGTTATGCGTTATGCGTTATGCGTTATGCGTTATGCGTTATGCGTTATGCGTTATGAGTAATGCTTGATCCGTTACGCGTTATGCGTTATGCGTTATGCGTTATGCGTTATGCGTCATGCGTTATGCGTTATGCGTTATGCGTTATGCGTTATGCGTTATGCGTTATGCGTTATGCGTTATGCGTTATGCGTTATGAGTAATGCGTGATCCGTTATGCGTTATGCGTTATGCGTTATGCGTTATGTGTTATGCGTTGTGCGTTATCCGCTATGCGTTATGCGTTTTGCGTTATGCGTTATGCGTTATGCGTTGTGCGTTATGCGTTATGCGTTATAGGTTATGCGTTATGCGTTATGCGTTATGCGTTATGCGTTATGAGTAATGCGTGATCCGTTATGCGTTATGCGTTATGCGTTATGCGTTATGTGTTATGCGTTGTGCGTTATCCGCTATGCTTTATGCGTTTTGCGTTATGCGTTATGCGTTGTGCGTTATGCGTTATGCGTTATAGGTTATGCGTTATGTGTTATGCGTTATGCGTTATGCGTTATGCGTTATGCGTTATGCGTTATGCGTTATGCGTTATGCGTTATGAGAAATGCGTGATCCGTTATGCGTTATGCGTTATGAGTAATGCGTGATCCGTTATGCGTTATGCGTTATGCGTTATGCGTTATGCGTTATGCGTTATGCGTTATGCGTTATGGGTTATGCGTTATTTGTTATGCGTTATGCGTTATAAGTAATGCGTGATCCGTTATGTGTTATGCGTTATGCGTTATGCGTTATGCGTTTTGCGTTATGCGTTATGGGTTATGCGTTATGTGTTATGAGTTATGCGTTATGCGTTATGCGTTATGCGTTATGCGTTATGGGTTATGAGTAATGCGTGATCCGTTATGCGTTATGCTTTATGCCTTATGCTTTATGCGTTATGCGTTATAAGTAATGCGTGATCCGTTATGTGTTATGCGTTATGCGTTATGCGTTATGCGTTTTGCGTTATGCGTTATGCGTTATGAGTAATGCGTGATCCGTTATGCTTTATGCGTTATGAGTTACGCGTAATGCGTTATGCGTTATGCGTTATGGGTTATGCGTTATGTGTTATGAGTTATGCGTTATGCGTTATGCGTTATGCGTTATGCGTTATGGGTCATGAGTAATGCGTGATCCGTTATGCGTTATGCTTTACGCGTTATGAGTTACGCGTAATGCGTTATGCGTTATGCGTTATCGGTTATGCGTTATGTGTTATGAGTTATGCGTTATGCGGTATGCGTTATGCGTTATGCGTTATGCGTTATGGGTTATCCGTTATGCGTTATCCGTTATGAGTTTTGCGTTATGCGTTATGCGTTATGAGTTGTGCGTTATGCGTTATGCGTTATGCGTTATGCGTTATGCGTTATGCGTTATGCGTTATGCGTTATGCGTTATGCGTTATGCGTTATGCGTTATGCGTTATGAGTAATGCTTGATCCGTTACGCGTTATGCGTTATGCGTTATGCGTTATGCGTTATGCGTTTTGCGTTATGCGTTATGCGTTATGCGTTATGCGTTATGCGTTATGCGTTATGCGTTATGAGTAATGCGTGATCCGTTATGCGTTATGCGTTATGCGTTATGCGTTATGTGTTATGCGTTGTGCGTTATCCGCTATGCGTTATGCGTTTTGCGTTATGCGTTATGCGTTATGCGTTGCGCGTTATGCGTTATGCGTTATAGGTTATGCGTTATGCGTTATGCGTTATGCGTTATGAGTTATGAGTAATGCGTGATCCGTTATGCGTTATGCGTTATGCGTTATGCGTTATGTGTTATGCGTTGTGCGTTATCCGCTATGCTTTATGCGTTTTGCGTTATGCGTTATGCGTTGTGCGTTATGCGTTATGCGTTATAGGTTATGCGTTATGTGTTATGCGTTATGCGTTATGCGTTATGCGTTATGCGTTATGCGTTATGCTTTATGCGTTATGCGTTATGAGTAATGCGTGATCCGTTATGTGTTATGCGTTATGCGTTATGCGTTATGCGTTTTGCGTTTTGCGTTATGCGTTATGCGTTATGCGTTATGCGTTATGCGTTATGCGTTATGCGTTATGCGTTATGCGTTATGCGTTATGCGTTATGCGTTATGCGTTATGCGTTATGCGTTATGCGTTATGCGTTATGCGTTATGCGTTATGAGAAATGCGTGATCCGTTATGCGTTATGCGTTATGAGTAATGCGTGATCCGTTATGCGTTATGCGTTATGCGTTATGCGTTATGCGTTATGCGTTATGCGTTATGCGTTATGCGTTATGCGTTATGCGTTATGCGTTATGCGTTATGGGTTATGCGTTATTTGTTATGCGTTATGCGTTATAAGTAATGCGTGATCCGTTATGTGTTATGCGTTATGCGTTATGCGTTATGCGTTATGCGTTTTGCGTTATGCGTTATGGGTTATGCGTTATGTGTTATGAGTTATGCGTTATGCGTTATGCGTTATGCGTTATGCGTTATGGGTTATGAGTAATGCGTGATCCGTTATGCGTTATGCTTTATGCCTTATGCTTTATGCGTTATGCGTTATAAGTAATGCGTGATCCGTTATGTGTTATGCGTTATGCGTTATGCGTTATGCGTTTTGCGTTATGCGTTATGCGTTATCCGTTATGCGTTATGCGTTATGCGTTATGCGTTATGCGTTATGCGTTATGCGTTATGCGTTATGCGTTATGCGTTATGCGTTATGCGTTATGCGTTATGCGTTATGGGTTGTGCGTTATGCGTTATGCGTTATGCGTTATGCGTTATGCGTTATGCGTTATGCGTTATGCGTTATGCGTTATGCGTTATGCGTTATGGGTTATGCGTTATGTGTTATGAGTTATGCGTTATGCGTTATGCGTTATGCGTTATGCGTTATGCGTTATGCGTTATGGGTTATGAGTAATGCGTGATCCGTTATGCGTTATGCTTTATGCGTTATGAGTTATGCGTTATGCGTTATGCGTTATGCGTTATGAGTAATGCTTGATCCGTTACGCGTTATGCGTTATGCGTTATGCGTTATGCGTTATGCGTTATGAGTAATGCGTGATCCGTTATGCGTTATGCGTTATGCGTTATGCGTTATGTGTTATGCGTTGTGCGTTATCCGCTATGCGTTATGCGTTTTGCGTTATGCGTTATGCGTTATGCGTTGCGCGTTATGCGTTATAGGTTATGCGTTATGTGTTATGCGTTATGCGTTATGCGTTATGCGTTATGCATTATGCGTTATGCGTTATGCTTTATGCGTTATGCGTTATGAGTAATGCGTGATCCGTTATGTGTTATGCGTTATGCGTTATGCGTTTTGCGTTATGCGTTATGCGTTATGCGTTATGCGTTATGCGTTATGCGTTATGCGTTATGCGTTATGCGTTATGCGTTATGCGTTATGCGTTATGCGTTATGCGTTATGCGTTATGCGTTATGCGTTATGCGTTATGCGTTATGGGTTGTGCGTTATGCGTTATGCGTTATGCGTTATGCGTTATGCGTTATGCGTTATGCGTTATGCGTTATGCGTTATGCGTTATGCGTTATGCGTTATGCGTTATGCGTTATGCGTTATGCGTTATGCGTTATGCGTTATGCGTTATGCGTTATGCGTTATGCGTTATGCGTTATGCGTTATGCGTTATGCGTTATGCGTTATGCGTTATGCGTTATGCGTTATGTGTTATCCGTTATGAGTTATGAGTAATGCGTGATCCGTTATGCGTTATGCGTTATGAGTAATGCGTGATCCGTTATGCGTTATGCGTTATGAGTAATGCTTGATCCGTTACGCGTTATGCGTTATGCGTTATGCGTTATGGGTTATGCGTTATGTGTTATGAGTTATGCGTTATGCGTTATGAGTAATGCGTGATCCGTTATGCGTTATGCGTTATGCGTTATGCGTTATGTGTTATGCGTTGTGCGTTATCCGCTATGCGTTATGCGTTTTGCGTTATGCGTTATGCGTTATGCGTTGCGCGTTATGCGTTATAGGTTATGCGTTATGTGTTATGCTTTATGCGTTATGCGTTATGCGTTATGCATTATGCGTTATGCGTAATGCTTTATGCGTTATGCGTTATGAGTAATGCGTGATCCGTTATGCTTTATGCGTTATGAGTTACGCGTAATGCGTTATGCGTTATGCGTTATGGGTTATGCGTTATGTGTTATGAGTTATGCGTTATGCGTTATGCGTTATGCGTTATGCGTTATGGGTCATGAGTAATGCGTGATCCGTTATGCGTTATGCTTTATGCGTTATGAGTTACGCGTAATGCGTTATGCGTTATGCGTTATCGGTTATGCGTTATGTGTTATGAGTTATGCGTTATGCGGTATGCGTTATGCGTTATGCGTTATGCGTTATGGGTTATCCGTTATGCGTTATCCGTTATGAGTTTTGCGTTATGCGTTATGCGTTATGAGTTGTGCGTTATGCGTTATGCGTTATGCTTTATGCGTTATGAGTTACGCGTAATGCGTTATGCGCTATGGGTCATGCGTTAAGCGTTATGCGTTATGCGTTATGCGTTATGGGTTATGCGTTATGTGTTATGCGTTATGCGATATGAGTTATGCGTTATGCGTTATGAGTAATGCGTGATCCGTTATGCGTTATGCGTTATGCGTTATGCGTTATGCGTTATGCGTTATGCGTTATGCGTTATGCGTTATGTGTTATCCGTTATGAGTTATGAGTAATGCGTGATCCGTTATGCGTTATGCGTTATGAGTAATGCGTGATCCGTTATGCGTTATGCGTTATGAGTAATGCTTGATCCGTTACGCGTTATGCGTTATGCGTTATGCGTTATGGGTTATGCGTTATAAGTAATGCGTGATCCGTTATGTGTTATGCGTTATGCGTTGCGCGTTATGCGTTATAGGTTATGCGTTATGTGTTATGCGTTATGCGTTATGCGTTATGCGTTATGCATTATGCGTTATGCGTTATGCTTTATGCGTTATGCGTTATGAGTAATGAGTGATCCGTTATGCTTTATGCGTTATGAGTTACGCGTAATGCGTTATGCGTTATGCGTTATGGGTTATGCGTTATGTGTTATGAGTTATGCGTTATGCGTTATGCGTTATGCGTTATGCGTTATGGGTCATGAGTAATGCGTGATCCGTTATGCGTTATGCTTTACGCGTTATGAGTTACGCGTAATGCGTTATGCGTTATGCGTTATCGGTTATGCGTTATGTGTTATGAGTTATGCGTTATGCGGTATGCGTTATGCGTTATGCGTTATGCGTTATGGGTTATCCGTTATGCGTTATCCGTTATGAGTTTTGCGTTATGCGTTATGCGTTATGAGTTGTGCGTTATGCGTTATGCGTTATGCGTTATGCGTTATGCGTTATGCGTTATGCGTTATGCGTTATGCGTTATGCGTTATGAGTAATGCTTGATCCGTTACGCGTTATGCGTTATGCGTTATGCGTTATGCGTTATGCGTCATGCGTTATGCGTTATGCGTTATGCGTTATGCGTTATGCGTTATGCGTTATGCGTTATGCGTTATGCGTTATGCGTTATGAGTAATGCGTGATCCGTTATGCGTTATGCGTTATGCGTTATGCGTTATGTGTTATGCGTTGTGCGTTATCCGCTATGCGTTATGCGTTTTGCGTTATGCGTTATGCGTTATGCGTTGTGCGTTATGCGTTATGCGTTATAGGTTATGCGTTATGCGTTATGCGTTATGCGTTATGCGTTATGAGTAATGCGTGATCCGTTATGCGTTATGCGTTATGCGTTATGCGTTATGTGTTATGCGTTGTGCGTTATCCGCTATGCTTTATGCGTTTTGCGTTATGCGTTATGCGTTGTGCGTTATGCGTTATGCGTTATAGGTTATGCGTTATGTGTTATGCGTTATGCGTTATGCGTTATGCGTTATGCGTTATGCGTTATGCTTTATGCGTTATGCGTTATGAGTAATGCGTGATCCGTGATGTGTTATGCGTTATGCGTTATGCGTTATGCGTTTTGCGTTTTGCGTTATGCGTTATGCGTTATGCGTTATGCGTTATGCGTTATGCGTTATGCGTTATGCGTTATGCGTTATGCGTTATGCGTTATGCGTTATGCGTTATGCGTTATGCGTTATGCGTTATGCGTTATGCGTTATGCGTTATGCGTTATGAGAAATGCGTGATCCGTTATGCGTTATGCGTTATGAGTAATGCGTGATCCGTTATGCGTTATGCGTTATGCGTTATGCGTTATGCGTTATGCGTTATGCGTTATGCGTTATGCGTTATGCGTTATGCGTTATGCGTTATGCGTTATGGGTTATGCGTTATTTGTTATGCGTTATGCGTTATAAGTAATGCGTGATCCGTTATGTGTTATGCGTTATGCGTTATGCGTTATGCGTTTTGCGTTATGCGTTATGGGTTATGCGTTATGTGTTATGAGTTATGCGTTATGCGTTATGCGTTATGCGTTATGCGTTATGGGTTATGAGTAATGCGTGATCCGTTATGCGTTATGCTTTATGCCTTATGCTTTATGCGTTATGCGTTATGAGTAATGCGTGATCCGTTATGTGTTATGCGTTATGCGTTATGCGTTATGCGTTTTGCGTTATGCGTTATGCGTTATGAGTAATGAGTGATCCGTTATGCTTTATGCGTTATGAGTTACGCGTAATGCGTTATGCGTTATGCGTTATGGGTTATGCGTTATGTGTTATGAGTTATGCGTTATGCGTTATGCGTTATGCGTTATGCGTTATGGGTCATGAGTAATGCGTGATCCGTTATGCGTTATGCTTTACGCGTTATGAGTTACGCGTAATGCGTTATGCGTTATGCGTTATCGGTTATGCGTTATGTGTTATGAGTTATGCGTTATGCGGTATGCGTTATGCGTTATGCGTTATGCGTTATGGGTTATCCGTTATGCGTTATCCGTTATGAGTTTTGCGTTATGCGTTATGCGTTATGAGTTGTGCGTTATGCGTTATGCGTTATGCGTTATGCGTTATGCGTTATGCGTTATGCGTTATGCGTTATGCGTTATGCGTTATGCGTTATGCGTTATGCGTTATGAGTAATGCTTGATCCGTTACGCGTTATGCGTTATGCGTTATGCGTTATGCGTTATGCGTTATGCGTTATGCGTTATGCGTTATGCGTTATGCGTTATGCGTTATGCGTTATGCGTTATGAGTAATGCGTGATCCGTTATGCGTTATGCGTTATGCGTTATGCGTTATGTGTTATGCGTTGTGCGTTATCCGCTATGCGTTATGCGTTTTGCGTTATGCGTTATGCGTTATGCGTTGCGCGTTATGCGTTATGCGTTATAGGTTATGCGTTATGCGTTATGCGTTATGCGTTATGAGTTATGAGTAATGCGTGATCCGTTATGCGTTATGCGTTATGCGTTATGCGTTATGTGTTATGCGTTGTGCGTTATCCGCTATGCTTTATGCGTTTTGCGTTATGCGTTATGCGTTGTGCGTTATGCGTTATGCGTTATAGGTTATGCGTTATGTGTTATGCGTTATGCGTTATGCGTTATGCGTTATGCGTTATGCGTTATGCTTTATGCGTTATGCGTTATGAGTAATGCGTGATCCGTTATGTGTTATGCGTTATGCGTTATGCGTTATGCGTTTTGCGTTTTGCGTTATGCGTTATGCGTTATGCGTTATGCGTTATGCGTTATGCGTTATGCGTTATGCGTTATGCGTTATGCGTTATGCGTTATGCGTTATGCGTTATGCGTTATGCGTTATGCGTTATGCGTTATGCGTTATGAGAAATGCGTGATCCGTTATGCGTTATGCGTTATGAGTAATGCGTGATCCGTTATGCGTTATGCGTTATGCGTTATGCGTTATGCGTTATGCGTTATGCGTTATGCGTTATGCGTTATGCGTTATGCGTTATGCGTTATGCGTTATGGGTTATGCGTTATTTGTTATGCGTTATGCGTTATAAGTAATGCGTGATCCGTTATGTGTTATGCGTTATGCGTTATGCGTTATGCGTTATGCGTTTTGCGTTATGCGTTATGGGTTATGCGTTATGTGTTATGAGTTATGCGTTATGCGTTATGCGTTATGCGTTATGCGTTATGCGTTATGCGTTATGCGTTATGCGTTATGCGTTATGCGTGATCCGTTATGCGTTATGCGTTATGAGTAATGCGTGATCCGTTATGCGTTATGCGTTATGCGTTATGCGTTATGCGTTATGCGTTATGCGTTATGCGTTATGCGTTATGCTTTATGCATTATGCGTTATGCGTTATGCGATTTGCGTTATGCGTTATGCGTTGTGGGTTGTGCGTTATGAGTCATGCGTTATGCGTTATGCGTTTTGCTTTATGCGTTATGCGTTATGGGTTATGCGTTATGCGTTATGCGTTATGGGTTATGAGTAATGCGTGATCCGTTATGGGTTATGCTTTATGCGTTATGAGTTACGCGTTATGCTTTATGCATTATGCGTTATGCGTTATGCGATTTATGTTATGCGTTATGCGTTATGGGTTGTGCGTTATGAGTCATGCGTAATGCGTTATGCGTTTGGCTTTATGCGTTATGCGTTATGGGTTATGCGTTATGCGTTATGCGTTATGCGTTATGCGTTATGCGTTATGCGTTATGCGTTATGCGTTATGCGTTATGCGTTATGCGTTATGCGTTATGCGTTATGCGTTATGCGTTATGCGTTATGGGTTATCCGTTATGCGTTATCCGTTTAGAGTTTTGCGTTATGCGTTATGCGTTATGAGTTGTGCGTTATGCGTTATGCGTTATGCGTAAGCGTTATGCGTTATGCCTTATGCGTTATTCGTTATGCATTATGCGTTATGCGTTATGCGATTTGCGTTATGCGTTATGCGTTATGGGTTATGCGTTATGCGTTATGCGTTATGCGTTATGCTTTATGCATTATGCGTTATGCGTTATGCGTTATGCGTTATGCGTTATGCGTTATGCGATATGCGTTATGAGTAATGCGTGATCCGTTATGCGTTATGCGTTATGCGCTATGAGTAATGCGTGATCCGTTATGCGTTATGAGTAATGCTTGATCCGTTACGCGTTATGCGTTATGCATTAAGCGTTATGCGTTATACGTTATGCGTTATGCGTTATGCGTTATGCGTTATGCGTTATGCTTTATGCATTATGCGTTATGCGTTATGCGATTTGCGTTATGCGTTATGCGTTGTGGGTTGTGCGTTATGAGTCATGCGTTATGCGTTTTGCTTTATGCGTTATGCGTTATGGGTTATGCGTTATGCGTTATGCGTTATGCGTTATGGGTTATGAGTAATGCGTGATCCGTTATGCGTTATGCTTTATGCGTTATGAGTTACGCGTTATGCTTTATGCATTATGCGTTATGCGTTATGCGATTTATGTTATGCGTTATGCGTTATGGGTTGTGCGTTATGAGTCATGCGTAATGCGTTATGCGTTTGGCTTTATGCGTTATGCGTTATGGGTTATGCGTTATGCGTTATGCGTTATGCGTTATGCGTTATGCGTTATGAGTTGTGCGTTATGCGTTATGCGTTATGCGTAAGCGTTATGCGTTATGCGTTATGCGTTATGCGTTATGCATTATGCGTTATGCGTTATGCGATTTGCGTTATGCGTTATGCGTTATGGGTTATGCGTTATGCGTTATGCGTTATGCGTTACGCTTTATGCATTATGCGTTATGCGTGATCCGTTATGCGTTATGCGTTATGAGTAATGCGTAATGCGTTATGCGTTTGGCTTTATGCGTTATGCGTTATGGGTTATGCGTTATGCGTTATGCGTTATGCGTTATGCGTTATGCGTTATGAGTTGTGCGTTATGCGTTATGCGTTATGCGTAAGCGTTATGCGTTATGCGTTATGCGTTATGCGTTATGCATTATGCGTTATGCGTTATGCGATTTGCGTTATGCGTTATGCGTTATGGGTTATGCGTTATGCGTTATGCGTTACGCGTTATGCGTTATGCATTAAGCGTTATGCGTTATACGTTATGCGTTATGCGTTATGCGTTATGCGTTATGCGTTATGCGTTATGCATTATGCATTATGCGTTAGGCGTTATGGGTTATGCGTTATGCGTTATGCGTTATGCGTTATGCGTTATGCGTTATGCGTTATGCGTTATGCGTTATGCGTTATGCGTTATGCGTTATGCGTTATGCGTTATGCGTTATGCGTTATGCGTTATGCGTTATGCGTTATGCGTTATGCGTTATGCGTTATGCGTTATGCGTTATGCGTTATGCGTTATGCGTTATGCGTTATGCGTTATGCGTTATGTGTTATCCGTTATGAGTTATGAGTAATGCGTGATCCGTTATGCGTTATGCGTTATGAGTAATGCGTGATCCGTTATGCGTTATGCGTTATGAGTAATGCTTGATCCGTTACGCGTTATGCGTTATGCGTTATGCGTTATGGGTTATGCGTTATGTGTTATGAGTTATGCGTTATGCGTTATGCGTTATGCGTTATGCGTTATGGGTTATGAGTAATGCGTGATCCGTTATGCGTTATGCTTTATGCGTTATGAGTTACGCGTAATGCGTTATGCGTTATGCGTTATGGGTTATGCGTTATGTGTTATGAGTTATGCGTTATGCGTTATGCGTTATGCGTTATGCGTTATGCGTTATGCGTTATGGGTTATGAGTAATGCGTGATCCGTTATGCGTTATGCTTTATGCGTTATGAGTTATGCGTTATGCGTTATGCGTTATGCGTTATGAGTAATGCTTGATCCGTTACGCGTTATGCGTTATGCGTTATGCGTTATGCGTTATGCGTTATGAGTAATGCGTGATCCGTTATGCGTTATGCGTTATGCGTTATGCGTTATGTGTTATGCGTTGTGCGTTATCCGCTATGCGTTATGCGTTTTGCGTTATGCGTTATGCGTTATGCGTTGCGCGTTATGCGTTATAGGTTATGCGTTATGTGTTATGCGTTATGCGTTATGCGTTATGCGTTATGCATTATGCGTTATGCGTTATGCTTTATGCGTTATGCGTTATGAGTAATGCGTGATCCGTTATGTGTTATGCGTTATGCGTTATGCGTTTTGCGTTATGCGTTATGCGTTATGCGTTATGCGTTATGCGTTATGCGTTATGCGTTATGCGTTATGCGTTATGCGTTATGCGTTATGCGTTATGCGTTATGCGTTATGCGTTATGCGTTATGCGTTATGCGTTATGCGTTATGGGTTGTGCGTTATGCGTTATGCGTTATGCGTTATGCGTTATGCGTTATGCGTTATGCGTTATGCGTTATGCGTTATGCGTTATGCGTTATGCGTTATGCGTTATGCGTTATGCGTTATGCGTTATGCGTTATGCGTTATGCGTTATGCGTTATGCGTTATGCGTTATGCGTTATGCGTTATGCGTTATGCGTTATGCGTTATGCGTTATGTGTTATCCGTTATGAGTTATGAGTAATGCGTGATCCGTTATGCGTTATGCGTTATGAGTAATGCGTGATCCGTTATGCGTTATGCGTTATGAGTAATGCTTGATCCGTTACGCGTTATGCGTTATGCGTTATGCGTTATGGGTTATGCGTTATGTGTTATGAGTTATGCGTTATGCGTTATGAGTAATGCGTGATCCGTTATGCGTTATGCGTTATGCGTTATGCGTTATGTGTTATGCGTTGTGCGTTATCCGCTATGCGTTATGCGTTTTGCGTTATGCGTTATGCGTTATGCGTTGCGCGTTATGCGTTATAGGTTATGCGTTATGTGTTATGCGTTATGCGTTATGCGTTATGCGTTATGCATTATGCGTTATGCGTAATGCTTTATGCGTTATGCGTTATGAGTAATGCGTGATCCGTTATGCTTTATGCGTTATGAGTTACGCGTAATGCGTTATGCGTTATGCGTTATGGGTTATGCGTTATGTGTTATGAGTTATGCGTTATGCGTTATGCGTTATGCGTTATGCGTTATGGGTCATGAGTAATGCGTGATCCGTTATGCGTTATGCGTTATGCGTTATGAGTTACGCGTAATGCGTTATGCGTTATGCGTTATCGGTTATGCGTTATGTGTTATGAGTTATGCGTTATGCGGTATGCGTTATGCGTTATGCGTTATGCGTTATGGGTTATCCGTTATGCGTTATCCGTTATGAGTTTTGCGTTATGCGTTATGCGTTATGAGTTGTGCGTTATGCGTTATGCGTTATGCTTTATGCGTTATGAGTTACGCGTAATGCGTTATGCGCTATGGGTCATGCGTTAAGCGTTATGCGTTATGCGTTATGCGTTATGGGTTATGCGTTATGTGTTATGCTTTATGCGGTATGAGTTATGCGTTATGCGTTATGAGTAATGCGTGATCCGTTATGCGTTATGCGTTATGCGTTATGCGTTATGCGTTATGCGTTATGCGTTATGCGTTATGCGTTATGTGTTATCCGTTATGAGTTATGAGTAATGCGTGATCCGTTATGCGTTATGCGTTATGAGTAATGCGTGATCCGTTATGCGTTATGCGTTATGAGTAATGCTTGATCCGTTACGCGTTATGCGTTATGCGTTATGCGTTATGGGTTATGCGTTATAAGTAATGCGTGATCCGTTATGTGTTATGCGTTATGCGTTGCGCGTTATGCGTTATAGGTTATGCGTTATGTGTTATGCGTTATGCGTTATGCGTTATGCGTTATGCATTATGCGTTATGCGTTATGCTTTATGCGTTATGCGTTATGAGTAATGAGTGATCCGTTATGCTTTATGCGTTATGAGTTACGCGTAATGCGTTATGCGTTATGCGTTATGGGTTATGCGTTATGTGTTATGAGTTATGCGTTATGCGTTATGCGTTATGCGTTATGCGTTATGGGTCATGAGTAATGCGTGATCCGTTATGCGTTATGCTTTACGCGTTATGAGTTACGCGTAATGCGTTATGCGTTATGCGTTATCGGTTATGCGTTATGTGTTATGAGTTATGCGTTATGCGGTATGCGTTATGCGTTATGCGTTATGCGTTATGGGTTATCCGTTATGCGTTATCCGTTATGAGTTTTGCGTTATGCGTTATGCGTTATGAGTTGTGCGTTATGCGTTATGCGTTATGCGTTATGCGTTATGCGTTATGCGTTATGCGTTATGCGTTATGCGTTATGCGTTATGAGTAATGCTTGATCCGTTACGCGTTATGCGTTATGCGTTATGCGTTATGCGTTATGCGTCATGCGTTATGCGTTATGCGTTATGCGTTGCGCGTTATGCGTTATAGGTTATGCGTTATGTGTTATGCGTTATGCGTTATGCGTTATGCGTTATGCATTATGCGTTATGCGTAATGCTTTATGCGTTATGCGTTATGAGTAATGCGTGATCCGTTATGCTTTATGCGTTATGAGTTACGCGTAATGCGTTATGCGTTATGCGTTATGGGTTATGCGTTATGTGTTATGAGTTATGCGTTATGCGTTATGCGTTATGCGTTATGCGTTATGGGTCATGAGTAATGCGTGATCCGTTATGCGTTATGCTTTATGCGTTATGAGTTACGCGTAATGCGTTATGCGTTATGCGTTATCGGTTATGCGTTATGTGTTATGAGTTATGCGTTATGCGGTATGCGTTATGCGTTATGCGTTATGCGTTATGGGTTATCCGTTATGCGTTATCCGTTATGAGTTTTGCGTTATGCGTTATGCGTTATGAGTTGTGCGTTATGCGTTATGCGTTATGCTTTATGCGTTATGAGTTACGCGTAATGCGTTATGCGCTATGGGTCATGCGTTAAGCGTTATGCGTTATGCGTTATGCGTTATGGGTTATGCGTTATGTGTTATGCTTTATGCGGTATGAGTTATGCGTTATGCGTTATGAGTAATGCGTGATCCGTTATGCGTTATGCGTTATGCGTTATGCGTTATGCGTTATGCGTTATGCGTTATGCGTTATGTGTTATCCGTTATGAGTTATGAGTAATGCGTGATCCGTTATGCGTTATGCGTTATGAGTAATGCGTGATCCGTTATGCGTTATGCGTTATGAGTAATGCTTGATCCGTTACGCGTTATGCGTTATGCGTTATGCGTTATGGGTTATGCGTTATAAGTAATGCGTGATCCGTTATGTGTTATGCGTTATGCGTTGCGCGTTATGCGTTATAGGTTATGCGTTATGTGTTATGCGTTATGCGTTATGCGTTATGCGTTATGCATTATGCGTTATGCGTTATGCTTTATGCGTTATGCGTTATGAGTAATGAGTGATCCGTTATGCTTTATGCGTTATGAGTTACGCGTAATGCGTTATGCGTTATGCGTTATGGGTTATGCGTTATGTGTTATGAGTTATGCGTTATGCGTTATGCGTTATGCGTTATGCGTTATGGGTCATGAGTAATGCGTGATCCGTTATGCGTTATGCTTTACGCGTTATGAGTTACGCGTAATGCGTTATGCGTTATGCGTTATCGGTTATGCGTTATGTGTTATGAGTTATGCGTTATGCGGTATGCGTTATGCGTTATGCGTTATGCGTTATGGGTTATCCGTTATGCGTTATCCGTTATGAGTTTTGCGTTATGCGTTATGCGTTATGAGTTGTGCGTTATGCGTTATGCGTTATGCGTTATGCGTTATGCGTTATGCGTTATGCGTTATGCGTTATGCGTTATGAGTAATGCTTGATCCGTTACGCGTTATGCGTTATGCGTTATGCGTTATGCGTTATGCGTCATGCGTTATGCGTTATGCGTTATGCGTTATGCGTTATGCGTTATGCGTTATGCGTTATGCGTTATGCGTTATGCGTTATGAGTAATGCGTGATCCGTTATGCGTTATGCGTTATGCGTTATGCGTTATGTGTTATGCGTTGTGCGTTATCCGCTATGCGTTATGCGTTTTGCGTTATGCGTTATGCGTTATGCGTTGCGCGTTATGCGTTATGCGTTATAGGTTATGCGTTATGCGTTATGCGTTATGCGTTATGCGTTATGAGTAATGCGTGATCCGTTATGCGTTATGCGTTATGCGTTATGCGTTATGTGTTATGCGTTGTGCGTTATCCGCTATGCTTTATGCGTTTTGCGTTATGCGTTATGCGTTGTGCGTTATGCGTTATGCGTTATAGGTTATGCGTTATGTGTTATGCGTTATGCGTTATGCGTTATGCGTTATGCGTTATGCGTTATGCTTTATGCGTTATGCGTTATGAGTAATGCGTGATCCGTTATGTGTTATGCGTTATGCGTTATGCGTTATGCGTTTTGCGTTTTGCGTTATGCGTTATGCGTTATGCGTTATGCGTTATGCGTTATGCGTTATGCGTTATGCGTTATACGTTATGCGTTATGCGTTATGCGTTATGCGTTATGCGTTATGCGTTATGCGTTATGCGTTATGCGTTATGCGTTATGCGTTATGCGTTATGAGAAATGCGTGATCCGTTATGCGTTATGCGTTATGAGTAATGCGTGATCCGTTATGCGTTATGCGTTATGCGTTATGCGTTATGCGTTATGCGTTATGCGTTATGCGTTATGCGTTATGGGTTATGCGTTATTTGTTATGCGTTATGCGTTATAAGTAATGCGTGATCCGTTATGTGTTATGCGTTATGCGTTATGCGTTATGCGTTATGCGTTTTGCGTTATGCGTTATGGGTTATGCGTTATGTGTTATGAGTTATGCGTTATGCGTTATGCGTTATGCGTTATGCGTTATGCGTTATGGGTTATGAGTAATGCGTGATCCGTTATGCGTTATGCTTTATGCCTTATGCTTTATGCGTTATGCGTTATAAGTAATGCGTGATCCGTTATGTGTTATGCGTTATGCGTTATGCGTTATGCGTTTTGCGTTATGCGTTATGCGTTATGAGTAATGAGTGATCCGTTATGCTTTATGCGTTATGAGTTACGCGTAATGCGTTATGCGTTATGCGTTATGGGTTATGCGTTATGTGTTATGAGTTATGCGTTATGCGTTATGCGTTATGCGTTATGCGTTATGGGTCATGAGTAATGCGTGATCCGTTATGCGTTATGCTTTACGCGTTATGAGTTACGCGTAATGCGTTATGCGTTATGCGTTATCGGTTATGCGTTATGTGTTATGAGTTATGCGTTATGCGGTATGCGTTATGCGTTATGCGTTATGCGTTATGGGTTATCCGTTATGCGTTATCCGTTATGAGTTTTGCGTTATGCGTTATGCGTTATGAGTTGTGCGTTATGCGTTATGCGTTATGCGTTATGCGTTATGCGTTATGCGTTATGCGTTATGCGTTATGCGTTATGCGTTATGCGTTATGCGTTATGCGTTATGAGTAATGCTTGATCCGTTACGCGTTATGCGTTATGCGTTATGCGTTATGCGTTATGCGTCATGCGTTATGCGTTATGCGTTATGCGTTATGCGTTATGCGTTATGCGTTATGCGTTATGAGTAATGCGTGATCCGTTATGCGTTATGCGTTATGCGTTATGCGTTATGTGTTATGCGTTATGCTTTATGCATTATGCGTTATGCGTTATGCGTTATGCGTTATGCGTTATGCGTTATGCGTTATGCGTTATACGATATGCGTAATGCGTTATGCGTTATGCGTTATGCGATTTGCGTTATGCGTTATGCGTTATGCGTTATGCGTTATGCGTTATGCGTTATGCGTTATGTGTTATGGGTTATGCGTTATGCGTTATGCGTTATGCGTTATGCGTTATGCGTTATGCGTTATGCGTTATGCGTTATGCGTTATGCGTTATGCGTTATGCGTTATGCGTTATGCGTTATGCGTTATGCGTTATGCGTTATGCGTTATGCGTTATGCGTTATGCGTTATGCGTTATGCGTTATGCGTTATGCGTTATGAGTAATGCGTGATCCGTTATGCGTTATGCGTTATGCGTTATGAGTAATGCGTGATCCGTTATGCGTTATGCGTTATGCGTTATGCGTTATGAGTAATGCGTGATCCGTTATGCGTTATGCGTTATGAGTAATGCTTGATCCGTTACGCGTTATGCGTTATGCATTAAGCGTTATGCGTTATGCGTTATACTTTATGCGTTATGCGTTATGCGTTATGCGTTATGCGTTATGCGTTATGCGTTATGCGTTATGCGTTATGCGTTATGCGTTATGCGTTATGCGTTATGCGTTATGTGTTATGCGTTGTGCGTTATCCGCTATGCGTTATGCGTTTTGCGTTATGCGTTATGCGTTATACGTTATGCGTAATGCGTTATGCGTTATGCGTTATGCGATTTGCGTTATGCGTTATGCGTTATGCGTTATGTGTTATGCGTTATGCGTTATGCGTTATGTGTTATGGGTTATGCGTTATGCGTTATGCGTTATGCGTTATGCGTTATGCGTTATGCGTTATGCGTTATGCGTTATGCGTTATGCGTTATGCGTTATGCGTTATGCGTTATGCGTTATGCGTAATGCGTTATGCGCTATGGGTCATGCGTTAAGCGTTATGCGTTATGCGTTATGCGTTATGCGTTATGGGTTATGCGTTATGGGTTATGCGTTATGTGTTATGCGTTGTGCGTTATCCGCTATGCGTTATGCGTTATACGTTATGCGTAATGCGTTATGCGTTATGCGTTATGCGTTATGCGTTATGCGTTATGCGATTTGCGTTATGCGTTATGCGTTATGTGTTATGGGTTATGCGTTATGCGTTATGCGTTATGCGTTATGCGTTATGCGTTATGCGTTATGCGTTATGCGTTTTGCTTTATGCGTTATGCGATTTGCGTTATGCGTTATGCGTTATGCGTTATGCGTTATGCGTTATGCGTTATGCGTTATGCGTTATGCGTTATGCGTTATGCGTTATGCGTTATGCGATATGCGTTATGCGTTATGTGTTATGCGTTGTGCTTTATCCGCTATGCGTTATGCGTTATGCGTTATGCATTATGCGTTATGCGTTATGCGTTATGAGTAATGCGTGATCCGTTATGCGTTATGCGTTATGCGCTATAAGTAATGCGTGATCCGTTATGCGTTATGCGTTATGAGTAATGCTTGATCCGTTACGCGTTATGCGTTATGCATTAAGCGTTATGCGTTATACGTTATGCGTTATGCGTTATGCGTTATGCGTTATGCGTTATGCGTTATGCTTTATGCATTATGCGTTATGCGTTATGCGATTTGCGTTATGCGTTATGCGCTATGGGTTATGCGTTATGCGTTATGCGTTATGCGTTATGCTTTATGCATTATGCGTTATGCGTTATGCGATTTGCGTTATGCGTTATGCGTTGTGGGTTGTGCGTTATGAGTCATGCGTTATGCGTTATGCGTTTTGCTTTATGCGTTATGCGATTTGCGTTATGCGTTATGCGTTATGCGTTATGCGTTATGCGTTATGTGTTATGGGTTATGCGTTATGCGTTATGCGTTATGCGTTATGCGTTATGCGTTATGCGTTATGCGTTATGCGTTATGCGTTATGCGTTATGCGTTATGCGTTATGCGTTATGCGTTATGAGTAATGCTTGATCCGTTACGCGTTATGCGTTATGCATTAAGCGTTATGCGTTATGAGTTATACGTTATGCGTTATGCGTTATGCGTTATGCGTTATGCGTTATGCGTTATGCGTTATGCGTTATGCGTTATGCGTTATGCGATATGCGTTATGCGTTATGTGTTATGCGTTGTGCTTTATCCGCTATGCGTTATGCGTTTTGCGTTATGCGTTATGCGTTATGCGTTATACGTTATGCGTAATGCGTTATGCGTTATGCGTTATGCGATTTGCGTTATGCGTTATGCGTTATGCGTTATGTGTTATGCGTTATGCGTTATGCGTTATGCGTTATGCGTTATGAGTAATGCTTGATCCGTTACGCGTTATGCGTTATGCATTAAGCGTTATGCGTTATGAGTTATACGTTATGCGTTATGCGTTATGCGTTATGCGTTATGCGTTATGCGTTATGCGTTATGCGTTATGCGTTATGCGTTATGCGTTATGCGTTATGCGATATGCGTTATGCGTTATGTGTTATGCGTTGTGCTTTATCCGCTATGTGTAGGATAGCGACTGACTTTAGTCAACAAGAATGCAAGTGATGAGTTGCTGGAATGAGTGGACTGTATGATTGAAGGAAGAGGAGTGCGAGAGAGAGAGTGTGCGTAACGGTAAATTTAAATGACAAGGACGAAGTGACGAAAGGGTGAAAATCGGATTTACAATAAATAACTGTATTTGCACTTTTAAATACAAAAGTCTGATGACTTAGGCGCGAAAATGTACAATAAAATGTATAATGAGATTGAACTGATAATAAATGAAAAAGTCGAGAAGGTTAACAGCTGTTTGACATGTGACACCTGATAAGAGACAGACAGACAGAGATCGGTCTCTCTCTCTCTTTTATAACGTTCGATTCTTCTGGAATATTCGCGTAGTTTCACGCTTCCGGTGAAGCATTCGCGAGCGTTCTCGAATATTCCAGAAGGATCTCGATTAGCCTTAACCAATCGGCGATCGATCTTTGGCTACGCAATTTCCGCGGCGCCGCTGGTAGGTCGATCATTCGGCGTGATCGGCGCGACGCGAGTTGTCACGAGGTGACACGATGCGGGCATGGCTGCCAGGCGCGCCATTCTTAAACATTCCGCCCGCCTCGACTGGTCGAATTTTCGCGAACGTTGCTCATCAAGTAGCTGTCACGTGACTGTTGGTTGTAAAGAGTGTGAAGAACGGAAAAATACAAAATATAATAATACAAAACGAAGTGATTGTGCTAGTGCGGTATTGAAGTGAATGATGAAATTCTGTGAACATGACTGGACGACGCGCGAGAAGAAACAAAGAAAGGACTGCGTAGTACAAACGCGCGTGACGTCACAGAGAGATCTTTCATCGACTCGCGCCTGCGCTGGTGAATGGACACGTACTACGCAGTTGTACGCACGAGGTAACGTGAATCGACGCGTTCATCGATCGTTCGTGTCGATCGGCAGGATGACAAGTTTGTGGACTGGCCTCACGAATTCTGAGTTCGCAGTGGTGACTGTGACGACGCGAACTCTGCCGTCTTTTCCTGGATGGGTTTCCTTGACCCGTGCAAGAGGCCATCGAGACGGAGGAGTCTGGTCATCAATGATGAGGCAAAGGCGGCCGATCGTGACGTCATGCTGCTCCTTGCGCCATTTTGGACGAGTGGTAAGCCCTTGCAGGTATTCCTGTTTCCACCTCACCCAGAATTGATCTCTCATTTTTGTAATGAGCTGCCACCGAGTGAGACGATTGGTTATCTCATCCTGCAGCGAGGGTTCTGGGATTGCCTGCAACGCGGAGCCTATAAGAAAATGACCAGGGGTTAATGCAGTCAAATCTGTTGGATCATCAGAGAGCGCAGTAAGTGGCCTTGAATTGAGGCAAGCCTCCACTTGCGTAAGTAGCGTCGTCATCTCCTCAAAGGTGAGTCGAGCTTCTCCAATGACCCTCCTCAGGTGGTGTTTGGTGGATTTGACCGCTGCTTCCCACAGGCCGCCAAAATGAGGTGCTGCTGGCGGGTTGAAGTGCCATTCTGTTCTCATTTTGCTCAGCTCCTCCCGTATAATGTGGTTCTCCTTTCTTTTAGCCATGAAGAGGCTGCGCAGTTCACTGTCTGCTCCCTTAAAGTTGGTGCCACAGTCGCTGTACAGGTGCGCGCAGATGCCTCGGCGTGACACAAATCTGCGGAACGCTGCTAGGAAGGCTTCGGTGCTGTATTCTGAAGCGACCTCCAAATGCACAGCCTTGGTAACCATGCAGACGAATACCACGAGGAAGCCCTTGTACGCCTTGTGGCCTCTCCCTGGTGATGTGCGCAGCCAGAATGGACCGGCGTAGTCAACTCCGGTGGCATGGAACGGTCGAGTTGGAGTGACTCGGTGCTGCGGCAGCTGTCCCATCATTTGGCCTGCTGGCTCCGCCCGCCATCGCACACATGTCAGGCATTTGTGGACTGTTCCCTTGACGATGGCGCGTCCTTTGGGAATCCAAAACCGTTGCCGAATTGCCCCGAGAGTGGATTGCACTCCTCCGTGCATGGTATTCATGTGCGTGAAGGTGACCAGGAGCTGAGTGAAGCGTGATTTCGGAGGTAGGATTATGGGATGCGTTTCATCTGGGTTAAGGTTTGCCTTGCTTAATCGACCCCCTACTATCAACAGATTGTCTTCGTCGAGGATTGGAGCCAGTGCTGCGAGACTACTTCTGGATGGGATGCCCTTGCGCTGCGCCAGCATTTTTTTCTCCTCGGGATACGCCATTCCTTGGATCAGCCGTATCCATCCTCGTTCTGCCTCGGTGATCTCCGCGACTGTCAGCACTGGTTGCTTGACAGCTTGCTCTGTGGTGTTCGTGGGTGGACGAGTTGACGTGGCTCGCCTCTTCCTGAGCCAACGCCTGCACCAGGCGGTGATCCGAAGTAGTTTGGTGTATGCGGAGAAGCGAGTCAGAAGTACGTTGTCCTCGACCTCCTTCCTCTCGCCAGTGACGACACCAACGATGGGCCCCTTCTGTTCCGGTAGATGCTCCTGTTCGACGGGTCCTGCAGCGACGAGATCGACTTCCCGATGCAGGAACTCCGGTCCCTCCCACCACATGCACCAACTGAGCAGCTGTGAGGGTGAGATCCCTCTCGAGGCGCAATCAGCAGGGTTTTCAGTGCCGATTACGTGATGCCAGTGAGCGTCGGGGACTCGCATCTGTATGTCGGCTACCCTATTCGCCACGTAGGTCTTCCACTTGGACGGATGACCCTGAATCCAACCCAGTGCTACGGTGGAATCAGACCAGAGGTGAACTGTTGTGCTGGTCATGTTGAGTGTTGTGGTGACGTGCTGTGTCAGCCGTGCAAGTAGGTGCGCTGCACATAGCTCCAGGCGTGGTAGAGAGACTTGTTGCAGTGGTGCTACTTTGCTTTTGGCTGCTACCAGTGTCAGTGCCCACTTCTGATCGGATATTTTCGTCCTCAAGTACAGGACTGCTCCGTAGGCTCGCTCCGAGGCATCGGCAAACCCATGGAACTCAATCAGGTCTGGACTGGAGCTCTGAAACATAGGGCGGCTCACTCTTACCTGCTCCAGCTGCTTGAAGTCGGTGCAGAAGTTTTGCCAGTCCTTGGCCAATGTGGGTGGCAGTGGGTCGTCCCAGTCGAGCCCCAACAGCCATGTCGTCTGGATGCTGATTTTCGACCACACAGTGACAGGTGTCAACCATCCTAACGGGTCGAACAGTTGTGCAGCTTTGGAGACCAGTCGTCTCTTGGTCCATGGTTGCGTTTCCGCTTCACTGATGAGGAACCGGAACGTGTCGTCAACTGGTGACCACTGGAGGCCAAGTGCTGAATGCGTTGTGTCGGTCCAAGTTTTTGCTGGCCCTTGTGCATCTCGGTCTTGCAAGGGTTGAGCTGCTGTGGTTTGGCACGACTGCTGCGTAAAGTCAAGCAGCTCCGCAGCATTGGACGCCCACTTCTGCAACGGGAAACCGCCCGCCTTGCACAGCTGCAGTAGTTGACCCGCAGCTTCCTTGAGGGCCGGTATGGAGTCGGCTCCTGTCAGCACGTCATCGACGTACGTGTCGTTTTGGAGTGCCCGGGCGCCGATGGGGAATCGGTCTCCTTCGTCCTCTGCCAGCTGCCGCACCGTCCTGACAGCTAAATACGGGGCACACGACAGGCCGTAAGTAACCGTATTCAGACGATATTCTTCCACTTGCCGTGACTCTTCGTCTTTCCACAGGATACGCTGGAAGTCTCGATCCTCGGGATGGACCAGGATCTGCCGATACATTTTCGTTATGTCGGCTGTCACGACGTATTGGTGCATACGCCACCTCAGCAGGACGTCGGCTAACAGAGGCAGCAGGTTTGTTCCGACATGGAGGCAATCGTTCAAGGACAGCTGGGTCCCCCCGGCCCAGGAGCCGTTGAACACCACCCGGAGCTTTGTCGTGGTGCTGCTGGGCTTCAAGACTCCGTGGTGCGGCAAATAGTGCGCTGGTTGCTTCGCTGGATCGCTCGCCAGTGACATGTGACCCAGCTCCAGATACTCCTTCATGAAGCTGGAGTACAGTGACCTGAAGGTTTCGTCTGTGTTGCAGCGCTGTTCGACCCTCCTGAGTGCATGCCAGGAGGCCGTCCTCGATCCTGACGTGATGGGACCTGGACGACGGAATGGAAGCCTGACCTGGTATCTGCCGTCAGGTGTCCGCGTGTGAGACAGTGCGAAATGGCGTTCGCACTCTTGCTCCTCGGCAGTCAGTGTTCCTCGAGCGTCCGGTACCTCCTCCTGCTCCCAGAATTTCCGCACCAACGAGCTCAGCGAGTCTTCAGCGACAACCTGGTGCACTCTGGCGTGCACGGATGGGGTTGCATTTCCTGTGTTTCCTGTTAAGATCCAGCCAAACATGGTTAGTTGCCCGACCGGTTCGGAAATGCATCCCTTTCTTAACCCTTCTTTTATAATAGCTGGGTATACGTCTGCTCCCAGCAACACTTCAATGGGCCTCGACTTTTCCGGTTCTGGATCAGCCATTCTCAACCCCTTTAGATGGCACCAGGTTCGGCGGGGGGCGGAGCATCCATGCGTGTAGCTGGTTAATTTCTGGAGCACGATGGCTGTAATCTGGATATTGTCGGGGCCTGAGGTTGCAGTGATGTCCAGGTTGACTCGCCCTCGAGCCCTGGCGAGCAACTGTCCGCCGACGCCGAAGATGTCGACGGGGGATGTGGTACGCGTCAACTGGAGCCGTTGAGCCAGTCCTTCGGTGACCATGGAGATCTCTGAGCCCTGGTCTATGAGAGCTCTGACTTCCTGGTATCTGCCATGGCGATCTGCAACTCTAATAACGGCTGTGGCAAGTAACACGTTACCTTTCAGGTCCCGACAGTCAAGAGTGTGGTGGGTCGTCGTCTTCCTGGCTCCCTCTCGGAAGGCATCGTGGATTGACGAGTGATGCCGTTCTCCACACGCCATGCAGCTTCTGGTGGATGGGCAAGCTGCAGACAGGTGTCTTCCGAGGCAGTTGAAGCACAAACGAGCCTTTTCCACACGTCCTCGACGTTCCGCAGGTGAGAGTGCCTTGTACTCGGGGCACTGCATCAGGAAATGGTCCTGTCTGCACATCACGCATTCTTGCCTCTGACTCTGCTGAGCCTGGATTGGCTTGACTGATCGTGATGCCTCCTTTGTTTTAGGCTGCACGTGGTTCGTGCAATGGATGCTCCTTGGAACGGGCCTCGTAGCTGCTGTCTCTGGAGATGCCTCGATCTGCTGGCGTCGCTTAATCAGGTAGTCTTTAAGCGTTGCGAAGGATGGAGGCTCGTTACTGCACGTGACTCGTTCTTCCCATTTGTCTCTGGTCGCAGGGTCGAACAAGTTCACCACGGAGTAGACAAACCAGTCCTCGGTTTTGTCCACTGGTCTCCCCAATCCCTCCAGAGTGTTGGCCACCGACGTGATGCTCTTCTGGATGTTGGCGATCTCGTGAGCTGAGCTTTCCTTCATCTTTGGTATCGCGGCGAGTCTGTCCAAACATGAGCGTACTAGAATTCTTTTATTCTCATACTGTTCTTTCAGAATCGTCCAAGCTCGCTCGTAGTTCTCATTCGTGGTAGGTAAGTCTTTTACAAGGTCAGCTGCCTGGCCGTGAAGGCTGACCTTTAAATAATGGAGGCGGTCGACACTGCTGAGATGCCTATTCCTCTCAACGATCGACAGGAACAGGTCTTTGAAGGCCGGCCACTCCACGTACTCGCCGTGAAACTCAGGTAACTGCATCCTTGGTAACGGAGCAGCTCCAGCGCCTGCATCCTCGTTGGACGTTGCTGGTATGCCCTTCGAGGACGAATGAGAACCTCCTTCGCCATACATCTGTGCCAGATCGAGCAGGCGACCTCGTTGTTCCAGGTACCTCTCTTCGACCCAGTCTGCATACTCCTTCTTCACGTAGTCAGTAGCCTTGACCGCTTCTCCGTGCCTGAGGATCAAGACATCATGGTTTCGTTGGAAGTGGGACCAGTTGTCTTCAAGGCTGCGCAGTCTGGATTGCACATCGCCTGCGGTCATCTTGGATTGCGAGATAGACTTTTTCAGGTTCTCGACGACTCGATTTATTTTTCGCCCCAGTTCACTTTGCTTGATGATCAGCTCTTCGTAGGTGAATTCCATTTTGATGAGTGCTTGGATCGCAGGATGGATTTTCACTGAAGAACTGCTGGTTCACCACTGGATGCACTTTCCGCGTGTAAATCCGGCTCGAAGGACCAAAAATGTAGGATAGCGACTGACTTTAGTCAACAAGAATGCAAGTGATGAGTTGCTGGAATGAGTGGACTGTATGATTGAAGGAAAAGGAGTGCGAGAGAGAGAGAGAGTGTGCGTAACGGTAAATTTAAATGACAAGGACGAAGTGACGAAAGGGTGAAAACCGGATTTACAATAAATAACTGTATTTGCACTTTTAAATACAAAAGTCTGATGACTTAGGCGCGAAAATGTACAATAAAATGTATAATGAGATTGAACTGATAATAAATGAAAAAGTCGAGAAGGTTAACAGCTGTTTGACATGTGACACCTGATAAGAGACAGACAGACAGAGATCGGTCTCTCTCTCTCTTTTATAACGTTCGATTCTTCTGGAATATTCGCGTAGTTTCACGCTTCCGGTGAAGCATTCGCGAGCGTTCTCGAATATTCCAGAAGGATCTCGATTAGCCTTAACCAATCGGCGATCGATCTTTGGCTACGCAATTTCCGCGGCGCCGCTGGTAGGTCGAGCATTCGGCGTGATCGGCGCGACGCGAGTTGTCACGAGGTGACACGATGCGGGCATGGCTGCCAGGCGCGCCATTCTTAAACACTATGCGTTATGCGTTTTGCGTTATGCGTTATGCGTTATACGTTATGCGTAATGCGTTATGCGTTATGCGTTATGCGATTTGCGTTATGCGTTATGCGTTATGCGTTATGTGTTATGCGTTATGCGTTATGCGTTATGTGTTATGGGTTATGGGTTATGCGTTATGCGTTATGCGTTATGCGTTATGCGTTATGCGTTATGCGTTATGCGTTATGCGTTATGCGTTATGCGTTATGCGTTATGCGTTATGCGTTATGCGTTATGCGTTATGCGTTATGCGTTATGCGTTATGCGTGATCCGTTATGCGTTATGCTTTATGCGTTATGAGTTACGCGTAATGCGTTATGCGTTATGCGTTATGCGTTATGCTTTATGCATTATGCGTTATGCGTTATGCGTTATGCGTTATGCGTTATGCGTTATGCGTTATGCGTTATGCGTTATGCGTTATGCGTTATGCGTTATGTGTTATGCGTTGTGCGTTATCCGCTATGCGTTATGCGTTTTGCGTTATGCGTTATGCGTTATGCGTTATACGTTATGCGTAATGCGTTATGCGTTATGCGTTATGCGATTTGCGTTATGCGTTATACGTTATGCGTTATGCGTTATGCGTTATGCGTTATGCGTTATGCGTTATGTGTTATGGGTTATGCGTTATGCGTTATGCGTTATGCGTTATGCGTTATGCGTTATGCGTTATGCGTTATGCGTTATGCGTTATGCGTTATGCGTTATGCGTTATGCGTTATGCGTTATGCGTTATGGGTTATCCGTTATGCGTTATCCGTTTAGAGTTTTGCGTTATGCGTTATGCGTTATGAGTTGTGCGTTATGCGTTATGCGTTATGCGTAAGCGTTATGCGTTATGCGTTATGCGTTATGCGTTATGCATTATGCGTTATGCGTTATGCGATTTGCGTTATGCGTTATGCGTTATGGGTTATGCGTTATGCGTTATGCGTTATGCGTTATGCTTTATGCATTATGCGTTATGCGTTATGCGTTATGCGTTATGCGTTATGCGTTATGCGTTATGCGTTATGCGTTATGCGTTATGCGTTATGCGTTATGCGTAATGCGTTATGAGTAATGCGTGATCCGTTATGCGTTATGCGTTATGCGCTATGAGTAATGCGTGATCCGTTAAGCGTTATGCGTTATGAGTAATGCTTGATCCGTTACGCGTTATGCGTTATGCATTAAGCGTTATGCGTTATACGTTATGCGTTATGCGTTATGCGTTATGCGTTATGCGTTATGCTTTATGCATTATGCGTTATGCGTTATGCGATTTGCGTTATGCGTTATGCGTTATGGGTTATGCGTTATGCGTTATGCGTTATGCGTTATGCTTTATGCATTATGCGTTATGCGTTATGCGTTATGCGTTATGCGTTATGCGTTATGCGTTATGCGTTATGCGTTATGCGTTATGCGTTATGCGTTATGCGTTATGCGTTATGCGTTATGTGTTATGCGTTGTGCGTTATCCGCTATGCGTTATGCGTTTTGCGTTATGCGTTATGCGTTATACGTTATGCGTAATGCGTTATGCGTTATGCGTTATGAGTAATGCGTGATCCGTTATGCTTTATGCGTTATGAGTAATGCTTGATCCGTTACGCGTTATGCGTTATGCATTAAGCGTTATGCGTTATGCGTTATACGTTATGCGTTATGCGTTATGCGTTATGCGTTATGCGTTATGCGTTATGCGTTATGCGTTATGCGTTATGCGTTATACGTTATGCGTTATGCGTTATGCGTTATGCGTTATGCGTTATGCGTTATGCGTTATGCGTTATGCGTTATGCGTTATGCGTTATGCGTTATGTGTTATGCGTTGTGCGTTATCCGCTATGCGTTATGCGTTTTGCGTTATGCGTTATGCGTTATACGTTATGCGTAATGCGTTATGTGTTATGCGTTATGCGATTTGCGTTATGCGTTATGCGTTATGCGTTATTTGTTATGCGTTATGCGTTATGCGTTATGTGTTATGGGTTATGCGTTATGCGTTATGCGTTATGCGTTATGCGTTATGCGTTATGCGTTATGCGTTATGCGTTATGCGTTATGCGTTATGCGTTATGCGTTATGCGTTATGCGTTATGCGTTATGCGTTATGCGTTATGCGTTATGCGTTATGCGTTATGCTTTATGCATTATGCGTTATGCGTTATGCGATTTGCGTTATGCGTTATGCGTTGTGGGTTGTGCGTTATGAGTCATGCGTTATGCGTTATGCGTTTTGCTTTATGCGTTATGCGTTATGGGTTATGCGCTATGGGTCATGCGTTAAGCGTTATGCGTTATGCGTTATGCGTTATGCGTTATGGGTTATGCGTTATGGGTTATGCGTTATGTGTTATGCGTTGTGCGTTATCCGCTATGCGTTATGCGTTATACGTTATGCGTAATGCGTTATGCGTTATGCGTTATGCGATTTGCGTTATGCGTTATGCGTTATGGGTTATGCGTTATGCGTTATGCGTTGAGCGTTATGGGTTATGAGTAATGCGTGATCCGTTATGCGTTATGCTTCATGCGTTATGAGTTACGCGTAATGCGTTATGCGCTATGAGTAATGCGTGATCCGTTATGCGTTATGCGTTATGAGTAATGCGTGATCCGTTATGCGTTATGCGTTATGCATTAAGCGTTATGCGTTATGCGTTATGCGTTATGCGTTATGCGTTATGCGTTATGCGTTATGCTTTATGCATTATGCGTTATGCGTTATGCGATTTATGTTATGCGTTATGCGTTATGGGTTGTGCGTTATGAGTCATGCGTAATGCGTTATGCGTTTTGCTTTATGCGTTATGCGTTATGGGTTATGCGTTATGCGTTATGCGTTATGCGTTATGCGTTATGCGTTATGCGTTATTCGTTATGCGTTATGCGTTATGCGTTATGCGTTATGCGTTATGCGTTATGCGTTATGCGTTATGCGTTATGCGTTATGCGTTATGCGTTATGCGTTATGCGTTATGCGTTATGCGTTATGCGTTCTGCGTTATGCGTTATGCGTTATGCTTTATGCATTATGCGTTATGCGTTATGCGTTATGCGTTATGCGTTATGCGTTATGCGTTATGCGTTATGCGTTATGAGTAATGCGTGATCCGTTATGCGTTATGCGTTATGCGGTATGAGTAATGCGTGATCCGTTATGCGTTATGCGTTATGAGTAATGCTTGATCCGTTACGCGTTATGCGTTATGCATTAAGCGTTATGCGTTATACGTTATGCGTTATGCGTTATGCGTTATGCGTTATGCGTTATGCGTTATGCGTTATGCTTTATGCATTATGCGTTATGCGTTATGCGATTTGCGTTATGCGTTATGCGTTATGGGTTATGCGTTATGCGTTATGCGTTATGCTTTATGCTTTATGCATTATGCGTTATGCGTTATGCGTTATGCGTTATGCGTTATGCGTTATGCGTTATGCGTTATGAGTAATGCGTGATCCGTTATGCGTTATGCGTTATGCGTTATGCGTTATGCGTTATGAGTAATGCGTGATCCGTTATGCGTTATGCGTTATGCGTTATGCGTTATGCGTTATGAGTAATGCGTGATCCGTTATGCGTTATGCGTTATGAGTAATGCTTGATCCGTTACGCGTTATGCGTTATGCATTAAGCGTTATGCGTTATACGTTATGCGTTATGCGTTATGCGTTATGCGTTATGCGTTATGCGTTATGCGTTATGCGTTATGCGTTATGCGTTATGCGTTATGCGTTATGCGTTATGCGTTATGTGTTATGCGTTGTGCGTTATCCGCTATGCGTTATGCGTTTTGCGTTATGCGTTATGCATTATACGTTATGCGTAATGCGTTATGCGTTATGCGTTATGCGATTTGCGTTATGCGTTATGCGTTATGTGTTATGCGTTATGCGTTATGCGTTATGTGTTATGGGTTATGCGTTATGCGTTATGCGTTATGCGTTATGCGTTATGCGTTATGCGTTATGCGTTATGCGTTATGCGTTATGCGTTATGCGTTATGCGTTATGCGTTATGCGTTATGCGTTATGCGTTATGCGTTATGCGTTATGCGTTATGCGTTATGCGTTATGCGTTATGCGTTATGCGTTATGCGTTATGCGTTATGAGAAATGCGTGATCCGTTATGCGTTATGCGTTATGAGTAATGCTTGATCCGTTACGCGTTATGCGTTATGCATTAAGCGTTATGCGTTATACGTTATGCGTTATGCGTTATGCGTTATACGTTATGGGTTATGCGTTATGCTTTATGCATTATGCGTTATGCGTTATGCGATTTGCGTTATGCGTTATGCGTTATGGGTTGTGCGTTATGAGTCATGCGTTATGCGTTATGCGTTTTGCTTTATGCGTTATGCGTTATGGGTTATGCGTTATACGTTATGCGTTATGCGTTATGGGTTATGAGTAATTCGAGATCCGTTATGCGTTATGCTTTATGCGTTATGAGTTACGCGTAATGCGTTATGCGCTATGGGTCATGCGTTAAGCGTTATGCGTTATGCGTTATGCGTTATGCGTTATGCGTTATGCGTTATGGGTTATGCGTTATGGGTTATGCGTTATGTGTTATGCGTTGTGCGTTATCCGCTATGCGTTATGCGTTATACGTTATGCGTAATGCGTTATGCGTTATGCGTTATGCGATTTGCGTTATGCGTTATGCGTTATGCGTTATGCGTTATGCGTTATGCGTTATGTGTTATGGGTTATGCGTTATGCGTTATGCGTTATGCGTTATGCGTTATGCGTTATGCGTTATGCGTTATGCGTTATGCGTTATGCGTTATGCGTTATGCGTTATGCGTTATGCGTTATGCGTTATGAGTAATGCGTGATCCGTTATGCGTTATGCGTTATGCGTTATGCGTTATGAGTAATGCGTGATCCGTTATGCGTTATGCGTTATGCGTTATGCGTTATGAGTAATGCGTGATCCGTTATGGGTTATGCGTTATGAGTAATGCTTGATCCGTTACGCGTTATGCGTTATGCATTAAGCGTTATGCGTTATGAGTTATACGTTATGCGTTATGCGTTATGCGTTATGCGTTATGCGTTATGCGTTATGCGTTATGCGTTATGCGTTATGCGCTATGCGTTATGCGATATGCGTTATGCGTTATGTGTTATGCGTTGTGTTTTATCCGCTATGCGTTATGCGTTTTGCGTTATACGTTATGCGTAATGCGTAATGCGTTATGCGTTATGCGTTATGCGATTTGCGTTATGCGTTATGCGTTATGCGTTATGTGTTATGCGTTATGCGTTATGCGTTATGTGTTATGGGTTATGGGTTATGCGTTATGCGTTATGCGTTATGCGTTATGCGTTATGCGTTATGCGTTATGCGTTATGCGTTATGCGTTATGCGTTATGCGTTATGTGTTATGCGTTATGCGTTATGCGTTATGCGTTATGGGTTATGCGTTATGCGTTATGCGTTATGCGTTGTGGGTTGTGCGTTATGAGTCATGCGTTATGCGTTATGCGTTATGGGTTATCCGTTATGCGTTATCCGTTTAGAGTTTTGCGTTATGCGTTATGCGTTATGAGTTGTGCGTTATGCGTTATGCGTTATGCGTTATGCGTAAGCGTTATGCGTTATGCGTTATGCGTTATGCGTTATGCATTATGCGTTATGCGTTATGCGATTTGCGTTATGCGTTATGCGTTATGGGTTATGCGTTATGCGTTATGCGTTATGCGTTATGCTTTATGCATTATGCGTTATGCGTTATGCGTTATGCGTTATGCGTTATGCGTTATGCGTTATGCGTTATGCGTTATGCGTTATGCGTTATGGGTTATGCGTTATGAGTAATGCGTGATCCGTTATGCGTTATGCGTTATGCGCTATGAGGAATGCGTGATCCGTTATGCGTTATGCGTTATGAGTAATGCTTGATCCGTTACGCGTTATGCGTTATGCATTAAGCGTTATGCGTTATACGTTATGCGTTATGCGTTATGCGTTATGCGTTATGCATTATGCATTATGCGTTATGCGTTATGCGATTTGCGTTATGCGTTATGCGTTATGGGTTATGCGTTATGCGTTATGCGTTATGCGTTATGCTTTATGCATTATGCGTTATGCGTTATGCGTTATGCGTTATGCGTTATGCGTTATGCGTTATGCGTTATGCGTTATGCGTTATGCGTTATGCGTTATGCGTAATGCGTTATGCGTTATGCGTTATGCGTTATGTGTTATGCGTTGTGCGTTATCCGCAATGCGTTATGCGTTTTGCGTTATGCGTTATGCGTTATACGTTATGCGTAATGCGTTATGCGTTATGCGTTATGAGTAATGCGTGTTCCGTTATGCGTTATGCGTTATGCGTTATGCGTTATGCGTTATGCGTTATGCGTTATGCGTTATGCGTTATGCGTTATGCGTTATGCGTTATGCGTTATGCGTTATGCGTTATGCGTTATGCGTTATGCGTTATGCGTTATGCGTTATGCGTTATGCGTTATGCGTTATGAGTAATGCGTGATCCGTTATGCGTTATGCGTTATGCGTTATGCGTTATGAGTAATGCGTGATCCGTTATGCGTTAAGCGTTATGCGTTATGCGTTATGCGTTATGCGTTATGCGTTATGCGTTATGCGCTATGCGTTATGCGATATGCGTTATGCGTTATGTGTTATGCGTTGTGTTTTATCCGCTATGCGTTATGCGTTTTGCGTTATACGTTATGCGTAATGCGTTATGCGTTATGCGTTATGCGATTTGCGTTATGCGTTATGCGTTATGCGTTATGTGTTATGCGTTATGCGTTATGCGTTATGTGTTATGGGTTATGGGTTATGCGTTATGCGTTATGCGTTATGCGTTATGCGTTATGCGTTATGCGTTATGCGTTATGCGTTATGCGTTATGCGTTATGCGTTATGCGTTATGCGTTATGCGTTATGCGTTATGCGTTATGGGTTATGCGTTATGGGTTATGCGTTATGCGTTATGCGTTATGCGTTATGCGTTATGCGTTATGCGTTATGCGTTATGCGTTATGCGTTATGCGTAATGCGTGATCCGTTATGCGTTATGCGTTATGAGTAATGCGTGATCCGTTATGCGTTATGCGTTATGCGTTATGCGTTATGCGTTATGCATTATGCGTTATGCTTTATGCATTATGCGTTATGCGTTATGCGATTTGCGTTATGCGTTATGCGTTGTGGGTTGTGCGTTATGAGTCATGCGTTATGCGTTATGCGATTTGCGTTATGCGTTATGCGTTATGTGTTATGCGTTATGCGTTATGCGTTATGTGTTATGGGTTATGGGTTATGCGTTATGCGTTATGCGTTATGCGTTATGCGTTATGCGTTATGCGTTATGCGTTATGCGTTATGCGTTATGCGTTATGCGTTATGCGTTATGCGTTATGCGTTATGCGTTATGCGTTATGCGTTATGCGTTATGCGTTATGCGTTATGCGTTATGCGTTATGCGTTATGCGTTATGCGTTATGCGTTATGCGTTATGGGTTATGCGTTATGGGTTATGCGTTATGGGTTATCCGTTATGCGTTATCCGTTTAGAGTTTTGCGTTATGCGTTATGCGTTATGAGTTGTGCGTTATGCGTTATGCGTTATGCGTAAGCGTTATGCGTTATGCGTTATGCGTTATGCGTTATGCATTATGCGTTATGCGTTATGCGATTTGCGTTATGCGTTATGCGTTATGGGTTATGCGTTATGCGTTATGCGTTATGCGTTATGCTTTATGCATTATGCGTTATGCGTTATGCGTTATGCGTTATGCGTTATGCGTTATGCGTTATGCGTTATGCGTTATGAGTAATGCGTGATCCGTTATGCGTTATGCGTTATGCGCTATGAGGAATGCGTGATCCGGTATGCGTTATGCGTTATGAGTAATGCTTGATCCGTTACGCGTTATGCGTTATGCATTAAGCGTTATGCGTTATACGTTATGCGTTATGCGTTATGCGTTATGCGTTATGCGTTATGCGTTATGCGTTATGCATTATGCATTATGCGTTATGCGTTATGCGATTTGCGTTATGCGTTATGCGTTATGGGTTATGCGTTATGCGTTATGCGTTATGCGTTATGCTTTATGCATTATGCGTTATGCGTTATGCGTTATGCGTTATGCGTTATGCGTTATGCGTTATGCGTTATGCGTTATGCGTTATGCGTTATGCGTTATGCGTTATGCGTTATGTGTTATGCGTTGTGCGTTATCCGCTATGCGTTATGCGTTTTGCGTTATGCGTTATGCGTTATACGTTATGCGTAATGCGTTATGCGTTATGCGTTATGAGTAATGCGTGATCCGTTATGCGTTATGCGTTATGAGTAATGCTTGATCCGTTACGCGTTATGCGTTATGCATTAAGCGTTATGCGTTATGCGTTATACGTTATGCGTTATGCGTTATGCGTTATGCGTTATGCGTTATGCGTTATGCGTTATGCGTTATGCGTTATGCGTTATGCGTTATGCGTTATGCGTTATGCGTTATGCGTTATGCGTTATGCGTTATGTGTTATGCGTTGTGCGTTATCCGCTATGCGTTATGCGTTTTGCGTTATGCGTTATGCGTTATACGTTATGCGTTATGCGTTATGCGTAATGCGTTATGCGCTATGGGTCATGCGTTAAGCGTTATGCGTTATGCGTTATGCGTTATGCGTTATGGGTTATGCGTTATGGGTTATGCGTTATGTGTTATGCGTTGTGCGTTATCCGCTATGCGTTATGCGTTATACGTTATGCGTAATGCGTTATGCGTTATGCGTTATGCGATTTGCGTTATGCGTTATGCGTTATGCGTTATGCGTTATGCGTTATGCGTTATGTGTTATGGGTTATGCGTTATGCGTTATGCGTTATGCGTTATGCGTTATGCGTTATGCGTTATGCGTTATGCGTTATGCGTTATGCGTTATGCGTTATGCGTTATGCGTTATGCGTTATGCGTTATGCGTTATGCGTTATGCGTTATGCGTTATGCGTTATGCGTTATGCGTTATGCGTTATGCGTTATGCGTTATGCGTTATGCGTTATGCGTTATGCGTTATGCGTTATGCGTTATGCGTTATGCGTTATGCGTTATGCGTTATGCGTTATGCGTTATGCGTTATGCGTTATGCGTTATGCGTTATGCGTTATGCGTTATGCGTTATGCGTTATGCGTTATGCGTTATGCGTTATGCGTTATGCGTTATGCGTTATGCGTTATGCGTTATGCGTTATGCGTTATGCGTTATGCGTTATGAGTAATCCGTGATCCGTTATGCGTTATGCGTTATGCGTTATGCGTTATGAGTAATGCGTAATCCGTTATGCGTTAGGCGTTATGCGTTATGCGTTATGCGTTATGAGTAATGCGTGATCCGTTATGCGTTATGCGTCATGCGCTATAAGTAATGCGTGATCCGTTATGCGTTATGCGTTATGAGTAATGCTTGATCCGTTACGCGTTATGCGTTATGCATTAAGCGTTATGCGTTATACGTTATGCGTTATGCGTTATGCGTTATGCGTTATGCGTTATGCGTTATGCGTTATGCTTTATGCATTATGCGTTATGCGTTATGCGATTTGCGTTATGCGTTATGCGTTATGGGTTATGCGTTATGCGTTATGCGTTATGCGTTATGCTTTATGCATTATGCGTTATGCGTTATGCGATTTGCGTTATGCGTTATGCGTTGTGGGTTGTGCGTTATGAGTCATGCGTTATGCGTTATGCGTTTTGCTTTATGCGTTATGGGTTATGCGTTTTGCGTTATGCGTTATGCGTTATACGTTATGCGTAATGCGTTATGCGTTATGCGTTATGCGTTATGAGTAATGCGTAATCCGTTATGCGTTATGCGTTATGAGTAATGCTTGATCCGTTACGCGTTATGCGTTATGCATTAAGCGTTATGCGTTATGCGTTATACGTTATGCGTTATGCGTTATGCGTTATGCGTTATGCGTTATGCGTTATGCGTTATGCGTTATGCGTTATGTGTTATGCGTTGTGCGTTATCCGCTATGCGTTATGCGTTTTGCGTTATGCGTTATGCGTTATACGTTATGCGTAATGCGTTATGCGTTATGCGTTATGCGATTTGCGTTATGCGTTATGCGTTATGCGTTATGTGTTATGCGTTATGCGTTATGCGTTATGTGTTATGGGTTATGCGTTATGCGTTATGCGTTATGCGTTATGCGTTATGCGTTATGCGTTATGCGTTATGCGTTATGCGTTATGCGTTATGCGTTATGCGTTATGCGTTATGCGTTATGCGTTATGCGTTATGCGTTATGCGTTATGCGTTATGCGTTATGCGTTATGCGTTATGCGTTATGTGTTATGCGTTGTGCGTTATCCGCTATGCGTTATGCGTTTTGCGTTATGCGTTATGCGTTATACGTTATGCGTAATGCGTTATGCGTTATGCGTTATGCGATTTGCGTTATGCGTTATGCGTTATGCGTTATGTGTTATGCGTTATGCGTTATGCGTTATGTGTTATGGGTTATGCGTTATGCGTTATGCGTTATGCGTTATGCGTTATGCGTTATGCGTTATGCGTTATGCGTTATGCGTTATGCGTTATGCGTTATGCGTTATGCGTTATGCGTTATGCGTTATGCGTAATGCGTTATGCGCTATGGGTCATGCGTTAAGCGTTATGCGTTATGCGTTATGCGTTATGCGTTATGGGTTATGCGTTATGGGTTATGCGTTATGTGTTATGCGTTGTGCGTTATCCGCTATGCGTTATGCGTTATACGTTATGCGTAATGCGTTATGCGTTATGCGTTATGCGATTTGCGTTATGCGTTATGCGTTATGCGTTATGCGTTATGCGTTATGTGTTATGGGTTATGCGTTATGCGTTATGCGTTATGCGTTATGCGTTATGCGTTATGCTTTATGCATTATGCGTTATGCGTTATGCGTTATGCGTTATGCGTTATGCGTTATGCGTTATGCGTTATGCGTTATGCGTTATGCGTTATGCGTAATGCGTTATGCGCTATGGGTCATGCGTTAAGCGTTATGCGTTATGCGTTATGCGTTATGGGTTATGCGTTATGCGTTATGCGTTATGCGTTATGCGTTATGCGTTATGCGTTATGCGTTATGCGTTATGCGTTATGCGTTATGCGTTATGCGTTATGCGGTATGCGTTATGCGTTGTGCGTTATGCGTTATGCGTTATGCGTTATGCGTTATGCGTTATGCGTTATGCGTTATGCGTTATGGGTTATCCGTTATGCGTTATCCGTTTAGAGTTTTGCGTTATGCGTTATGCGTTATGAGTTATGCGTTATGCGTTATGCGTTATGCGTTATGCGTTATGCGTTATGCGTTATGCGTTATGCGTTATGCGTTATGCGTTATGCGTTATGCATTATGCGTTATGCGTTATGCGATTTGCGTTATGCGTTATGCGTTATGGGTTATGCGTTATGCGTTATGCGTTATGCGTTATGCTTTATGCATTATGCGTTATGCGTTATGCGTTATGCGTTATGCGTTATGCGTTATGCGTTATGCGTTATGCGTTATGAGTAATGCGTGATCCGTTATGCGTTATGCGTTATGCGCTATGAGTAATGCGTGATCCGTTATGCGTTATGCGTTATGAGTAATGCTTGATCCATTACGCGTTATGCGTTATGCATTAAGCGTTATGCGTTATACGTTATGCGTTATGCGTTATGCGTTATGCGTTATGCGTTATGCGTTATGCTTTATGCATTATGCGTTATGCGTTATGCGATTTGCGTTATGCGTTATGCGTTATGGGTTATGCGTTATGCGTTATGCGTTATGCTTTATGCTTTATACATTATGCGTTATGCGTTATGCGTTATGCGTTATGCGTTATGCGTTATGAGTAATGCGTGATCCGTTATGCGTTATGCGTTATGCGTTATGCGTTATGCGTTATGCGTTATGAGTAATGCGTGATCCGTTATGCGTTATGCGTTATGAGTAATGCTTGATCCGTTACGCGTTATGCGTTATGCATTAAGCGTTATGCGTTATACGTTATGCGTTATGCATTATGCGTTATGCGTTATGCGTTATGCGTTATGCGTTATGCGTTATGCGTTATGCGTTATGCGTTATGCGTTATGCGTTATGCGTTATGCGTTATGCGTTATGTGTTATGCGTTGTGCGTTATCCGCTATGCGTTATGCGTTTTGCGTTATGCGTTATGCGTTATACGTTATGCGTAATGCGTTATGCGTTATGCGTTATGCGATTTGCGTTATGCGTTATGCGTTATGTGTTATGCGTTATGCGTTATGCGTTATGTGTTATGGGTTATGCGTTATGCGTTATGCGTTATGCGTTATGCGTTATGCGTTATGCGTTATGCGTTATGCGTTATGCGTTATGCGTTATGCGTTATGCGTTATGCGTTATGCGTTATGGGTTATGCGTTATGCGTTATACGTTATGGGTTATGCGTTATGCTTTATGCATTATGCGTTATGCGTTATGCGATTTGCGTTATGCGTTATGCGTTATGGGTTGTGCGTTATGAGTCATGCGTTATGCGTTATGCGTTTTGCTTTATGCGTTATGCGTTATGGGTTATGCGTTATGCGTTATGCGTTATGCTTTATGCGTTATGAGTTACGCGTAATGCGTTTTGCGCTATGGGTCATGCGTTAAGCGTTATGCGTTATGCGTTATGCGTTATGCGTTATGCGTTATGGGTTATGCGTTATGGGTTATGCGTTATGGGTTATGCGTTATGTGTTATGCGTTGTGCGTTATCCGCTATGCGTTATGCGTTATACGTTATGCGTAATGCGTTATGCGTTATGCGTTATGCGATTTGCGTTATGCGTTATGCGTTATGCGTTATGCGTTATGCGTTATGCGTTATGTGTTATGGGTTATGCGTTATGCGTTATGCGTTATGCGTTATGCGTTATGCGTTATGCGTTATGCGTTATGCGTTATGCGTTATGCGTTATGCGTTATGCGTTATGCGTTATGCGTTATGCGTTATGCGTTATGCGTTATGCGTTATGCGTTATGCGTTATGAGTAATCCGTGATCCGTTATGCGTTATGCGTTATGCGTTATGCGTTATGAGTAATGCGTAATCCGTTATGCGTTATGCGTTATGCGTTATGCGTTATGCGTTATGAGTAATGCGTGATCCGTTATGCGTTATGCGTTATGCGTTATGAGTAATGCTTGATCCGTTACGCGTTATGCGTTATGCATTAAGCGTTATGCGTTATACGTTATGCGTTATGCGTTATGCGTTATGCGTTATGCGTTATGCGTTATGCGTTATGCGTTATGCGTTATGCGTTATGCGTTATGCGTTATGTGTTATGCGTTGTGCGTTATCCGCTATGCGTTATGCGTTCTGCGTTATGCGTTATGCGTTATACGTTATGCGTAATGCGTTATGCGTTATGCGTTATGCGATTTGCGTTATGCGTTATGCGTTATGTGTTATGCGTTATGCGTTATGCGTTATGTGTTATGGGTTATGCGTTATGCGTTATGCGTTATGCGTTATGCGTTATGCGTTATGCGTTATGCGTTATGCGTTATGCGTTATGCGTTATGCGTTATGCGTTATGCGTTATGCGTTATGCGTTATGCGTTATGCGTTATGCGTTATGCGTTATGCGTTATGCGTTATGAGAAATGCGTGATCCGTTATGCGTTATGCGTTATGAGTAATGCTTGATCCGTTACGCGTTATGCGTTATGCATTAAGCGTTATGCGTTATACGTTATGCGTTATGCGTTATGCGTTATACGTTATGGGTTATGCGTTATGCTTTATGGTTTATGCATTATGCGTTATGCGTTATGCGATTTGCGTTATGCGTTATGCGTTATGGGTTGTGCGTTATGAGTCATGCGTTATGCGTTATGCGTTTTGCTTTATGCGTTATGCGTTATGGGTTATGCGTTATGCGTTATGCGTTATGCGTTATGGGTTATGAGTAATTCGTGATCCGTTATGCGTTATGCTTTATGCGTTATGAGTTACGCGTAATGCGTTATGCGCTATGGGTCATGCGTTAAGCGTTATGCGTTATGCGTTATGCGTTATGCCTTATGCGTTATGCGTTATGGGTTATGCGTTATGCGTTATACGTTATGGGTTATGCGTTATGCTTTATGCATTATGCGTTATGCGTTATGCGATTTGCGTTATGCGTTATGCGTTATGGGTTGTGCGTTATGAGTCATGCGTTATGCGTTATGCGTTTTGCTTTATGCGTTATGCGTTATGCGTTATGGGTTATGAGTAATTCGTGATCCGTTATGCGTTATGCTTTATGCGTTATGAGTTACGCGTAATGCGTTATGCGCTATGGGTCATGCGTTAAGCGTTATGCGTTATGCGTTATGCGTTATGCGTTATGCGTTATGGGTTATGCGTTATGGGTTATGCGTTATGGGTTATGCGTTATGTGTTATGCGTTGTGCGTTATCCGCTATGCGTTATGCGTTATACGTTATGCGTAATGCGTTATGCGTTATGCGTTATGCGATTTGCGTTATGCGTTATGCGTTATGCGTTATGCGTTATGCGTTATGTGTTATGGGTTATGCGTTATGCGTTATGCGTTATGCGTTATGCGTTATGCGTTATGCGTTATGCGTTATGCGTTATGCGTTATGCGTTATGCGTTATGCGTTATGCGTTATGCGTTATGCGTTATGCGTTATGCGTTATGCGTTATGCGTTATGCGTTATGCGTTATGCGTTATGCGTTATGCGTTATGCGTTATGCGTTATGCGTTATGCGTTATGCGTTATGCGTTATGAGTAATCCGTGATCCGTTATGCGTTATGCGTTATGCGTTATGCGTTATGAGTAATGCGTTATCCGTTATGCGTTATGCGTTATGCGTTATGCGTTATGCGTTATGAGTAATGCGTGATCCGTTATGCGTTATGCGTTATGCGCTATAAGTAATGCGTGATCCGTTATGCGTTATGCGTTATGAGTAATGCTTGATCCGTTACGCGTTATGCGTTATGCATTAAGCGTTATGCGTTATACGTTATGCGTTATGCGTTATGCGTTATGCGTTATGCGTTATGCTTTATGCATTATGCGTTATGCGTTATGCGATTTGCGTTATGCGTTATGCGTTATGGGTTATGCGTTATGCGTTATGCGTTATGCGTTATGCTTTATGCATTATGCGTTATGCGTTATGCGATTTGCGTTATGCGTTATGCGTTGTGGGTTGTGCGTTATGAGTCATGCGTTATGCGTTATGCGTTTTGCTTTATGCGTTATGCGTTATGGGTTATGCGTTATGCGTTATGCGTTGAGCGTTATGGGTTATGAGTAATGCGTGATCCGTTATGCGTTATGCTTCATGCGTTATGAGTTACGCGTAATGCGTTATGTGCTATGAGTAATGCGTGATCCGTTATGCGTTATGCGTTATGAGTAATGCGTGATCCGTTATGCGTTATGCGTTATGCATTAAGCGTTATGCGTTATGCGTTATGCGTTATGCGTTATGCGTTATGCGTTATGCTTTATGCATTATGCGTTATGCGTTATGCGATTTATGTTATGCGTTATGCGTTATGGGTTGTGCGTTATGCGTTATGCGTTATGCGTTATGCGTTATGCGTTATGCGTTATGCGTTATGCGTTATGCGTTATGCGTTATGCGTTATGCGTTATGGGTTATCCGTTATGCGTTATCCGTTTAGAGTTTTGCGTTATGCGTTATGCGTTATGAGTTGTGCGTTATGCGTTATGCGTTATGCGTTATGCGTTATGCGTTATGCGTTATGCGTTATGCGTTATGCATTATGCGTTATGCGTTATGCGATTTGCGTTATGCGTTATGCGTTATGGGTTATGCGTTATGCGTTATGCGTTATGCGTTATGCTTTATGCATTATGCGTTATGCGTTATGCGTTATGCGTTATGCGTTATGCGTTATGCGTTATGCGTTATGCGTTATGAGTAATGCGTGATCCGTTATGCGTTATGCGTTATGCGCTATGAGTAATGCGTGATCCGTTATGCGTTATGCGTTATGAGTAATGCTTGATCCGTTACGCGTTATGCGTTATGCATTAAGCGTTATGCGTTATACGTTATGCGTTATGCGTTATGCGTTATGCGTTATGCGTTATGCGTTATGCTTTATGCATTATGCGTTATGCGTTATGCGATTTGCGTTATGCGTTATGCGTTATGGGTTATGCGTTATGCGTTATGCGTTATGCTTTATGCTTTATGCATTATGCGTTATGCGTTATGCGTTATGCGTTATGCGTTATGCGTTATGAGTAATGCGTGATCCGTTATGCGTTATGCGTTATGCGTTATGCGTTATGCGTTATGAGTAATGCGTGATCCGTTATGCGTTATGCGTTATGCGTTATGCGTTATGAGTAATGCGTGATCCGTTATGCGTTATGCGTTATGAGTAATGCTTGATCCGTTACGCGTTATGCGTTATGCATTAAGCGTTATGCGTTATACGTTAGGCGTTATGCGTTATGCGTTATGCGTTATGCGTTATGCGTTATGCGTTATGCGTTATGCGTTATGCGTTATGCGTTATGTGTTATGCGTTGTGCGTTATCCGCTATGCGTTATGCGTTTTGCGTTATGCGTTATGCGTTATACGTTATGCGTAATGCGTTATGCGTTATGCGTTATGCGATTTGCGTTATGCGTCATGCGTTATGTGTTATGCGTTATGCGTTATGCGTTATGTGTTATGGGTTATGCGTTATGCGTTATGCGTTATGCGTTATGCGTTATGCGTTATGCGTTATGCGTTATGCGTTATGCGTTATGCGTTATGCGTTATGCGTTATGCGCTATGAGAAATGCGTGATCCGTTATGCGTTATGCGTTATGAGTAATGCTTGATCCGTTACGCGTTATGCGTTATGCATTAAGCGTTATGCGTTATACGTTATGCGTTATGCGTTATGCGTTATACGTTATGGGTTATGCGTTATGCTTTATGCATTATGCGTTATGCGTTATGCGATTTGCGTTATGCGTTATGCGTTATGGGTTGTGCGTTATGAGTCATGCGTTATGCGTTATGCGTTTTGCTTTATGCGTTATGCGTTATGGGTTATGCGTTATGCGTTATGCGTTATGCGTTATGGGTTATGAGTAATTCGTGATCCGTTATGCGTTATGCTTTATGCGTTATGAGTTACGCGTAATGCGTTATGCGCTATGGGTCATGCGTTAAGCGTTATGCGTTATGCGTTATGCGTTATGCGTTATTCGTTATGGGTTATGCGTTATGGGTTATGCGTTATGTGTTATGCGTTGTGCGTTATCCGCTATGTGTTATGCGTTATACGTTATGCGTAATGCGTTATGCGTTATGCGTTATGCGATTTGCGTTATGCGTTATGCGTTATGCGTTATGCGTTATGTGTTATGGGTTATGCGTTATGCGTTATGCGTTATGCGTTATGCGTTATGCGTTATGCGTTATGCGATATGCGTTATGCGTTATGCGTTATGCGTTATGCGTTATGCGTTATGCGTTATGCGTTATGCGTTATGCGTTATGCGTTATGCGTTATGCGTTATGAGTAATGCGTGATCCGTTATGCGTTATGCGTTATGCGTTATGCGTTATGAGTAATGCGTGATCCGTTATGCGTTATGCGTTATGCGTTATGCGTTATGCGTTATGAGTAATGCGTGATCCGTTATGCGTTATGCGTTATGAGTAATGCTTGATCCGTTACGCGTTATGCGTTATGCATTAAGCGTTATGCGTTATGCGTTATACGTTATGCGTTATGCGTTATGCGTTATGCGTTATGCGTTATGCGTTATGCGTTATGCGTTATGCGTTATGCGTTATGCGTTATGCGTTATGCGTTATGCGATATGCGTTATGCGTTATGTGTCATGCGTTGTGCTTTATCCGCTATGCGTTATGCGTTATGCGTTATGCGTTATGCGTTATGTGTTATGTGTTATGCGTTATGCGTTATGCGTTATGCGTTATGCGTTATGCGTTATGCGTTATGCGTTATGCGTTATGCGTTATGCGTTATGTGTTATGCGTTGTGCGTTATCCGCTATGCGTTATGCGTTATACGTTATGCGTAATGCGTTATGCGTTATGCGTTATGCGATTTGCGTTATGCGTTATGCGTTATGCGTAATGCGTTATGCGTTATGCGTTATGCGATTTGCGTTATGCGTTATGCGTTATGCGTTATGTGTTATGCGTTATGCGTTATGCGTTATGCGTTATGTGTTATGGGTTATGCGTTATGCGTTATCCGCTATGCGTTATGCGTTATACGTTATGCGTTATGCGTTATGCGTTATGCGTTATGCGTTATGCGTTATGTGTTATGCGTTGTGCGTTATCCGCTATGCGTTATGCGTTTTGCGTTATGCGTTATGCGTTATGAGTTGTGCGTTATGCGTTATGCGTTATGCGTTATGCGTTATGCGTTATGCGTTATGCGTTATGCATTATGCGTTATGCGTTATGCGATTTGCGTTATGCGTTATGCGTTATGGGTTATGCGTTATGCGTTATGCGTTATGCGTTATGCTTTATGGATTATGCGTTATGCGTTATGCGTTATGCGTTATGCGTTATGCGTTATGCGTTATGAGTAATGCGTGATCCGTTATGCGTTATGCGTTATGCGCTATGAGTAATGCGTGATCCGTTATGCGTTATGCGTTATGAGTAATGCTTGATCCGTTACGCGTTATGCGTTATGCATTAAGCGTTATGCGTTATACGTTATGCGTTATGCGTTATGCGTTATGCGTTATGCGTTATGCGTTATGCTTTATGCATTATGCGTTATGCGTTATGCGATTTGCGTTATGCGTTATGCGTTATGGGTTATGCGTTATGCGTTATGCGTTATGCTTTATGCTTTATGCATTATGCGTTATGCGTTATGCGTTATGCGTTATGCGTTATGCGTTATGAGTAATGCGTGATCCGTTATGCGTTATGCGTTATGCGTTATGCGTTATGAGTAATGCGTGATCCGTTATGCGTTATGCGTTATGCGTTATGCGTTATGCCTTATGAGTAATGCGTGATCCGTTATGCGTTATGCGTTATGAGTAATGCTTGATCCGTTACGCGTTATGCGTTATGCATTAAGCGTTATGCGTTATACGTTATGCGTTATGCGTTATGCGTTATGCGTTATGCGTTATGCGTTATGCGTTATGCGTTATGCGTTATGCGTTATGCGTTATGCGTTATGCGTTATGCGTTATGCGTTATGCGTTATGCGTTAGGCGTTATGCGTTATGCGTTATGCGTTTTGCGTTATGCGTTATGTGTTATGCGTTGTGCGTTATCCGCTATGCGTTATGCGTTATGCATTAAGCGTTATGCGTTATACGTTATGCGTTATGCGTTATGCGTTATGCGTTATGCGTTATGCGTTATGCGTTATGCGTTATGCGTTATGCGTTATGCGTTATGCATTATGCGTTATGCGTTATGCGATTTGCGTTATGCGTTATGCGTTATGGGTTATGCGTTATGCGTTATGCGTTATGCGTTATGCTTTATGCATTATGCGTTATGCGTTATGCGTTATGCGTTATGTGTTATGCGTTATGAGTAATGCGTGATCCGTTATGCGTTATGCGTTATGCGCTATGAGTAATGCGTGATCCGTTATGCGTTATGCGTTATGAGTAATGCTTGATCCGTTACGCGTTATGCGTTATGCATTAAGCGTTATGCGTTATGCGTTATGCGTTATGCGTTATGCGTTATGCGTTATGCGTTATGCGTTATGCGTTATGCGTTATGCGTTATGCGTTATGGGTTATCCGTTATGCGTTATCCGTTTAGAGTTTTGCGTTATGCGTTATGCGTTATGAGTTGTGCGTTATGCGTTATGTGTTATGCGTAAGCGTTATGCGTTATGCGTTATGCGTTATGCGTTATGCGTTGTGCGTTATCCGCTATGCGTTATGCGTTATACATTATGCGTAATGCGTTATGCGTTATGCGTTATGCGATTTGCGTTATGCGTTATGCGTTATGCGTTATGCGTTATGCGTTATGCGTTATGCGTTATGCGTTATGTGTTATGGGTTATGCGTTATGCGTTATGCGTTATGCGTTATGCGTTATGCGTTATGCGTTATGCGTTATGCGATATGCGTTATGCGTTATGCGTTATGCGTTATGTGTTAGGCGTTGTGCGTTATCCGCTATGCGTTATGCGTTTTGCGTTATGCGTTATGCGTTATACGTTATGCGTAATGCGTTATGCGTTATGCGTTATGCGATTTGCGTTATGCGTTATGCGTTATGCGTTATGTGTTATGCGTTATGCGTTATGCGTTATGCGTTATGTGTTATGGGTTATGCGTTATGCGTTATCCGCTATGCGTTATGCGTTATACGTTATGCGTTATGCGTTATGCGTTATGCGTTATGCGTTATGCGTTATGTGTTATGCGTTGTGCGTTATCCGCTATGCGTTATGCGTTTTGCGTTATGCGTTATGCGTTATGAGTTGTGCGTTATGCGTTATGCGTTATGCGTTATGCGTTATGCGTTATGCGTTATGCGTTATGCGTTATGCGTTATGCATTATGCGTTATGCGTTATGCGATTTGCGTTATGCGTTATGCGTTATGGGTTATGCGTTATGCGTTATGCGTTATGCGTTATGCTTTATGGATTATGCGTTATGCGTTATGCGTTATGCGTTATGCGTTATGAGTAATGCGTGATCCGTTATGCGTTATGCGTTATGCGCTATGAGTAATGCGTGATCCGTTATGCGTTATGCGTTATGAGTAATGCTTGATCCGTTACGCGTTATGCGTTATGCATTAAGCGTTATGCGTTATACGTTATGCGTTATGCGTTATGCGTTATGCGTTATGCGTTATGCGTTATGCTTTATGCATTATGCGTTATGCGTTATGCGATTTGCGTTATGCGTTATGCGTTATGGGTTATGCGTTATGCGTTATTCGTTATGCTTTATGCTTTATGCGTTATGCGTTATGCGTTATGCGTTATGCGTTATGCGTTATGCGTTAAGAGTAATGCGTGATCCGTTATGCGTTATGCGTTATGCGTTATGCGTTATGAGTAATGCGTGATCCGTTATGCGTTATGCGTTATGCGTTATGCGTTATGCCTTATGAGTAATGCGTGATCCGTTATGCGTTATGCGTTATGAGTAATGCTTGATCCGTTACGCGTTATGCGTTATGCATTAAGCGTTATGCGTTATACGTTATGCGTTATGCGTTATGCGTTATGCGTTATGCGTTATGCGTTATGCGTTATGCGTTATGCGTTATGCGTTATGCGTTATGCGTTATGCGTTATGCGTTATGCGTTATGCGTTATGCGTTATGCGTTATGCATTATGCGTTATGCGTTATGCGATTTGCGTTATGCGTTATGCGTTATGGGTTATGCGTTATGCGTTATGTGTTATGCGTTATGCTTTATGCATTATGCGTTATGCGTTATGCGTTATGCGTTATGCGTTATGCGTTATGAGTAATGCGTGATCCGTTATGCGTTATGCGTTATGCGCTATGAGTAATGCGTGATCCGTTATGCGTTATGCGTTATGAGTAATGCTTGATCCGTTACGCGTTATGCGTTATGCATTAAGCGTTATGCGTTATGCGTTATGCGTTATGCGTTATGCGTTATGCGTTATGCGTTATGCGTTATGCGTTATGCGTTATGCGTTATGGGTTATCCGTTATGCGTTATCCGTTTAGAGTTTTGCGTTATGCGTTATGCGTTATGAGTTGTGCGTTATGCGTTATGTGTTATGCGTAAGCGTTATGCGTTATGCGTTATGCGTTATGCGTTATGCGTTATGCGTTATGCGTTATGCGTTATGCGTTATGCGATTTGCGTTATGCGTTATGCGTTATGGGTTATGCGTTATGCGTTATGCGTTATGCGTTATGCTTTATGCATTATGCGTTATGCGTTATGCGTTATGCGTTATGCGTTATGCGTTATGCGTTATGCGTTATGCGTTATGCGTTATGCGTTATGCGTTATGCGTTATGTGTTATGGGTTATGCGTTATGGGTTATGCGTTATGCGTTATGCGTTTTGCGTTATGCGTTATGCGTTATGCGTTATGCGTTATGCGTTATGCGTTATGCGTTATGCGTTATGCGTTATGCGTTATGCGTTATGCGTTATGCGTTATGAGTAATGCGTGATCCGTTATGCGTTATGCGTTATGCGTTATGCGTTATGAGTAATGCGTGATCCGTTATGCGTTATGCGTTATGCGTTATGCGTTATGCGTTATGAGTAATGCGTGATCCGTTATGCGTTATGCGTTATGAGTAATGCTTGATCCGTTACGCGTTATGCGTTATGCGTTAAGCGTTATGCGTTATGAGTTACACGTTATGCGTTATGCGTTATGCGTTATGCGTTATGCGTTATGCGTTATGCGTTATGCGTTATGCGTTATGCGATATGCGTTATGCGTTATGTGTTATGCGTTGTGCTTTATCCGCTATGCGTTATGCGTTTTGCGTTATGCGTTATGCGTTATACGTTATGCGTAATGCGTTATGCGTTATGCATTAAGCGTTATGCGTTATGCGTTATACGTTATGCGTTATGCGTTATGCGTTATGCGTTATGCGTTATGCGTTATGCGTTATGCGTTATGCGTTATGCGTTATGCGTTATGCGTTATGCGTTATGCGTTATGCGTTATGCGTTATGCGTTATGCGTTATGCGTTATGTGTTATGCGTTGTGCGTTATCCGCTATGCGTTTTGCGTTATGCGTTATGCGTTATACGTTATGCGTAATGCGTTATGCGTTATGCGTTATGCGATTTGCGTTATGCGTTATGCGTTATGGGTTATGTGTTATGCGTTATGCGTTATGCGTTATGTGTTATGGGTTATGCGTTATGCGTTATGCGTTATGGGTTATGCGTTATGCGTTATGCGTTATGCGTTATGCGTTATGCGTTATGCGTTATGCGTTATGCGTTATGCGTTATGCGTTATGCGTTATGCGTTATGCGTTATGCGTTATGCGTTATGCGTTATGCGTAATGCGTTATGCGCTATGGGTCATGCGTTAAGCGTTATGCGTTATGCGTTATGCGTTATGCGTTATGGGTTATGCGTTATGGGTTATGCGTTATGTGTTATGCGTTGTGCGTTATCCGCTATGCGTTATGCGTTATACGTTATGCGTAATGCGTTATGCGTTATGCGTTATGCGATTTGCGTTATGCGTTATGCGTTATGCGTTATGCGTTATGAGTAATGCTTGATCCGTTACGCGTTATGCGTTATGCATTAAGCGTTATGCGTTATGAGTTATACGTTATGCGTTATGCGTTATGCGTTATGCGTTATGCGTTATGCGTTATGCGTTATGCGTTATGCGTTATGCGTTATGCGATATGCGTTATGCGTTATGTGTTATGCGTTGTGCTTTATCCGCTATGCGTTATGCGTTTTGCGTTATGCGTTATGCGTTATACGTTATGCGTAATGCGTTATGCGTTATGCGTTATGCGATTTGCGTTATGCGTTATGCGTTATGCGTTATGCGTTATGCGTTATGCCTTATGCGTTATGAGTAATGCGTGATCCGTTATGCGTTATGCGTTATGCGTTATGCGTTATGCGTTATGCGTTATGTGTTATGCGTTGTGCGTTATCCGCTATGCGTTATGCGTTTTGCGTTATGCGTTATGCGTTATGCGTTGTGCGTTATGCGTTATGCGTTATAGGTTATGCGTTATGTGTCATGCGTTATGCGTTATGCGTTATGCGTTATGCGTTATGCGTTATGCGTTATGCGTTATGCATTATGCATTATGCGTTATGCTTTATGCGTTATGCGTTATGAGTAATGCGTGATCCGTTATGTGTTATGCGTTATGCGTTATGCGTTTTGCGTTATGCGTTATGCCTTATGCGTTATGCTTTATGCGTTATGAGTTATGCGTAATGCATTATGCGTTATGCGTTATGCGTTGTGGGTTATGAGTAATGCGTGATCCGTTATGCGTTATGCGTTATGCGTTATGCGTTATGCGTTATGCGACATGCGTTATGCGTTATGCGTTATGCGTTATGCGTTATGCGTTATGCGTTATGCGATATGCGTTATGCGTTATGCGTTATGCGTTATGCGTTATGCGTTATGCGTTATGCGTTATGCGTTATGCGTTATGCGTTATGTGTTATGCGTTGTGCGTTATCCGCTATGCGTTATGCGTTTTGTGTTATGCGATATGCGTTATGCGTTATGCGTTATGCGTTATGCGTTATGCGTTATGCGTTATGCGTTATGCGTTATGCGTTATGCGTTATGCGTTATGCGTTATGCGTTATGCGTTATGTGTTATGGGTTATGCGTTATGCGTTATGCGTTATGCGTTATGCGTTATGCGTTATGCGTTATGCGATATGCGTTATGCGTTATGCGTTATGCGTTATGCGTTATGCGTTATGCGTTATGCGTTATGCGTTATGCGTTATGCGTTATGCGTTATGCGTTATGAGTAATGCGTGATCCGTTATGCGTTATGCGTTATGCGTTATGCGTTATGAGTAATGCGTGATCCGTTATGCGTTATGCGTTATGCGTTATGCGTTATGCGTTATGAGTAATGCGTGATCCGTTATGCGTTATGCGTTATGAGTAATGCTTGATCCGTTACGCGTTATGCGTTATGCATTAAGCGTTATGCGTTATGAGTTATACGTTATGCGTTATGCGTTATGCGTTATGCGTTATGCGTTATGCGTTATGCGTTATGCGTTATGCGTTATGCGTTATGCGTTATGCGTTATGCGTTATGCGATATGCGTTATGCGTTATGTGTCATGCGTTGTGCTTTATCCGCTATGCGTTATGCGTTATGCGTTATGCGTTATGCGTTATGTGTTATGTGTTATGCGTTATGCGTTATGCGTTATGCGTTATGCGTTATGCGTTATGCGTTATGCGTTATGCGTTATGCGTTATGCGTTATGTGTTATGCGTTGTGCGTTATCCGCTATGCGTTATGCGTTATACGTTATGCGTAATGCGTTATGCGTTATGCGTTATGCGATTTGCGTTATGCGTTATGCGTTATGCGTTATGCGTTATGCGTTATGCGTTATGCGTTATGTGTTATGGGTTATGCGTTATGCGTTATGCGTTATGCGTTATGCGTTATGCGTTATGCGTTATGCGTTATGCGATATGCGTTATGCGTTATGCGTTATGCGTTATGTGTTAGGCGTTGTGCGTTATCCGCTATGCGTTATGCGTTTTGCGTTATGCGTTATGCGTTATACGTTATGCGTAATGCGTTATGCGTTATGCGTTATGCGATTTGCGTTATGCGTTATGCGTTATGCGTTATGTGTTATGCGTTATGCGTTATGCGTTATGCGTTATGTGTTATGGGTTATGCGTTATGCGTTATCCGCTATGCGTTATGCGTTATACGTTATGCGTTATGCGTTATGCGTTATGCGTTATGCGTTATGCGTTATGTGTTATGCGTTGTGCGTTATCCGCTATGCGTTATGCGTTTTGCGTTATGCGTTATGCGTTATGAGTTGTGCGTTATGCGTTATGCGTTATGCGTTATGCGTTATGCGTTATGCGTTATGCGTTATGCATTATGCGTTATGCGTTATGCGATTTGCGTTATGCGTTATGCGTTATGGGTTATGCGTTATGCGTTATGCGTTATGCGTTATGCTTTATGGATTATGCGTTATGCGTTATGCGTTATGCGTTATGCGTTATGCGTTATGCGTTATGAGTAATGCGTGATCCGTTATGCGTTATGCGTTATGCGCTATGAGTAATGCGTGATCCGTTATGCGTTATGCGTTATGAGTAATGCTTGATCCGTTACGCGTTATGCGTTATGCATTAAGCGTTATGCGTTATACGTTATGCGTTATGCGTTATGCGTTATGCGTTATGCGTTATGCGTTATGCTTTATGCATTATGCGTTATGCGTTATGCGATTTGCGTTATGCGTTATGCGTTATGGGTTATGCGTTATGCGTTATGCGTTATGCTTTATGCTTTATGCATTATGCGTTATGCGTTATGCGTTATGCGTTATGCGTTATGCGTTATGAGTAATGCGTGATCCGTTATGCGTTATGCGTTATGCGTTATGCGTTATGAGTAATGCGTGATCCGTTATGCGTTATGCGTTATGCGTTATGCGTTATGCCTTATGAGTAATGCGTGATCCGTTATGCGTTATGCGTTATGAGTAATGCTTGATCCGTTACGCGTTATGCGTTATGCATTAAGCGTTATGCGTTATACGTTATGCGTTATGCGTTATGCGTTATGCGTTATGCGTTATGCGTTATGCGTTATGCGTTATGCGTTATGCGTTATGCGTTATGCGTTATGCGTTATGCGTTATGCGTTATGCGTTATGCGTTATGCGTTAGGCGTTATGCGTTATGCGTTATGCGTTTTGCGTTATGCGTTATGTGTTATGCGTTGTGCGTTATCCGCTATGCGTTATGCGTTATGCATTAAGCGTTATGCGTTATACGTTATGCGTTATGCGTTATGCGTTATGCGTTATGCGTTATGCGTTATGCGTTATGCGTTATGCGTTATGCGTTATGCGTTATGCATTATGCGTTATGCGTTATGCGATTTGCGTTATGCGTTATGCGTTATGGGTTATGCGTTATGCGTTATGCGTTATGCGTTATGCTTTATGCATTATGCGTTATGCGTTATGCGTTATGCGTTATGTGTTATGCGTTATGAGTAATGCGTGATCCGTTATGCGTTATGCGTTATGCGCTATGAGTAATGCGTGATCCGTTATGCGTTATGCGTTATGAGTAATGCTTGATCCGTTACGCGTTATGCGTTATGCATTAAGCGTTATGCGTTATGCGTTATGCGTTATGCGTTATGCGTTATGCGTTATGCGTTATGCGTTATGCGTTATGCGTTATGCGTTATGCGTTATGGGTTATCCGTTATGCGTTATCCGTTTAGAGTTTTGCGTTATGCGTTATGCGTTATGAGTTGTGCGTTATGCGTTATGTGTTATGCGTAAGCGTTATGCGTTATGCGTTATGCGTTATGCGTTATGCGTTGTGCGTTATCCGCTATGCGTTATGCGTTATACATTATGCGTAATGCGTTATGCGTTATGCGTTATGCGATTTGCGTTATGCGTTATGCGTTATGCGTTATGCGTTATGCGTTATGCGTTATGTGTTATGGGTTATGCGTTATGCGTTATGCGTTATGCGTTATGCGTTATGCGTTATGCGTTATGCGTTATGCGATATGCGTTATGCGTTATGCGTTATGCGTTATGTGTTAGGCGTTGTGCGTTATCCGCTATGCGTTATGCGTTTTGCGTTATGCGTTATGCGTTATACGTTATGCGTAATGCGTTATGCGTTATGCGTTATGCGATTTGCGTTATGCGTTATGCGTTATGCGTTATGCGTTATGCGTTATGCGTTATGCGTTATGCGTTATGTGTTATGGGTTATGCGTTATGCGTTATCCGCTATGCGTTATGCGTTATACGTTATGCGTTATGCGTTATGCGTTATGCGTTATGCGTTATGCGTTATGTGTTATGCGTTGTGCGTTATCCGCTATGCGTTATGCGTTTTGCGTTATGCGTTATGCGTTATGAGTTGTGCGTTATGCGTTATGCGTTATGCGTTATGCGTTATGCGTTATGCGTTATGCGTTATGCATTATGCGTTATGCGTTATGCGATTTGCGTTATGCGTTATGCGTTATGGGTTATGCGTTATGCGTTATGCGTTATGCGTTATGCTTTATGGATTATGCGTTATGCGTTATGCGTTATGCGTTATGCGTTATGAGTAATGCGTGATCCGTTATGCGTTATGCGTTATGCGCTATGAGTAATGCGTGATCCGTTATGCGTTATGCGTTATGAGTAATGCTTGATCCGTTACGCGTTATGCGTTATGCATTAAGCGTTATGCGTTATACGTTATGCGTTATGCGTTATGCGTTATGCGTTATGCGTTATGCGTTATGCTTTATGCATTATGCGTTATGCGTTATGCGATTTGCGTTATGCGTTATGCGTTATGGGTTATGCGTTATGCGTTATTCGTTATGCTTTATGCTTTATGCATTATGCGTTATGCGTTATGCGTTATGCGTTATGCGTTATGCGTTAAGAGTAATGCGTGATCCGTTATGCGTTATGCGTTATGCGTTATGCGTTATGAGTAATGCGTGATCCGTTATGCGTTATGCGTTATGCGTTATGCGTTATGCCTTATGAGTAATGCGTGATCCGTTATGCGTTATGCGTTATGAGTAATGCTTGATCCGTTACGCGTTATGCGTTATGCATTAAGCGTTATGCGTTATACGTTATGCGTTATGCGTTATGCGTTATGCGTTATGCGTTATGCGTTATGCGTTATGCGTTATGCGTTATGCGTTATGCGTTATGCGTTATGCGTTATGCGTTATGCGTTATGCGTTATGCGTTATGCGTTATGCATTATGCGTTATGCGTTATGCGATTTGCGTTATGCGTTATGCGTTATGGGTTATGCGTTATGCGTTATGTGTTATGCGTTATGCTTTATGCATTATGCGTTATGCGTTATGCGTTATGCGTTATGTGTTATGCGTTATGAGTAATGCGTGATCCGTTATGCGTTATGCGTTATGCGCTATGAGTAATGCGTGATCCGTTATGCGTTATGCGTTATGAGTAATGCTTGATCCGTTACGCGTTATGCGTTATGCATTAAGCGTTATGCGTTATGCGTTATGCGTTATGCGTTATGCGTTATGCGTTATGCGTTATGCGTTATGCGTTATGCGTTATGCGTTATGGGTTATCCGTTATGCGTTATCCGTTTAGAGTTTTGCGTTATGCGTTATGCGTTATGAGTTGTGCGTTATGCGTTATGTGTTATGCGTAAGCGTTATGCGTTATGCGTTATGCGTTATGCGTTATGCGTTATGCGTTATGCATTATGCGTTATGCGTTATGCGATTTGCGTTATGCGTTATGCGTTATGGGTTATGCGTTATGCGTTATGCGTTATGCGTTATGCTTTATGCATTATGCGTTATGCGTTATGCGTTATGCGTTATGCGTTATGCGTTATGCGTTATGCGTTATGCGTTATGCGTTATGCGTTATGCGTTATGCGTTATGTGTTATGGGTTATGCGTTATGGGTTATGCGTTATGCGTTATGCGTTATGCGTTATGCGTTATGCGTTATGCGTTATGCGTTATGCGTTATGCGTTATGCGTTATGCGTTATGCGTTATGCGTTATGCGTTATGCGTTATGCGTTATGAGTAATGCGTGATCCGTTATGCGTTATGCGTTATGCGTTATGCGTTATGAGTAATGCGTGATCCGTTATGCGTTATGCGTTATGCGTTATGCGTTATGCGTTATGAGTAATGCGTGATCCGTTATGCGTTATGCGTTATGAGTAATGCTTGATCCGTTACGCGTTATGCGTTATGCATTAAGCGTTATGCGTTATGAGTTACACGTTATGCGTTATGCGTTATGCGTTATGCGTTATGCGTTATGCGTTATGCGTTATGCGTTATGCGTTATGCGATATGCGTTATGCGTTATGTGTTATGCGTTGTGCTTTATCCGCTATGCGTTATGCGTTTTGCGTTATGCGTTATGCGTTATACGTTATGCGTAATGCGTTATGCGTTATGCATTAAGCGTTATGCGTTATGCGTTATACGTTATGCGTTATGCGTTATGCGTTATGCGTTATGCGTTATGCGTTATGCGTTATGCGTTATGCGTTATGCGTTATGCGTTATGCGTTATGCGTTATGCGTTATGCGTTATGCGTTATGCGTTATGTGTTATGCGTTGTGCGTTATCCGCTATGCGTTTTGCGTTATGCGTTATGCGTTATACGTTATGCGTAATGCGTTATGCGTTATGCGTTATGCGATTTGCGTTATGCGTTATGCGTTATGGGTTATGTGTTATGCGTTATGCGTTATGCGTTATGTGTTATGGGTTATGCGTTATGCGTTATGCGTTATGCGTTATGCGTTATGCGTTATGCGTTATGCGTTATGCGTTATGCGTTATGCGTTATGCGTTATGCGTTATGCGTTATGCGTTATGCGTTATGCGTTATGCGTTATGCGTTATGCGTTATGCGTTATGCGTAATGCGTTATGCGCTATGGGTCATGCGTTAAGCGTTATGCGTTATGCGTTATGCGTTATGCGTTATGGGTTATGCGTTATGGGTTATGCGTTATGTGTTATGCGTTGTGCGTTATCCGCTATGCGTTATGCGTTATACGTTATGCGTAATGCGTTATGCGTTATGCGTTATGCGATTTGCGTTATGCGTTATGCGTTATGCGTTATGCGTTATGAGTAATGCTTGATCCGTTACGCGTTATGCGTTATGCATTAAGCGTTATGCGTTATGAGTTATACGTTATGCGTTATGCGTTATGCGTTATGCGTTATGCGTTATGCGTTATGCGTTATGCGTTATGCGTTATGCGATATGCGTTATGCGTTATGTGTTATGCGTTGTGCTTTATCCGCTATGCGTTATGCGTTTTGCGTTATGCGTTATGCGTTATACGTTATGCGTAATGCGTTATGCGTTATGCGTTATGCGATTTGCGTTATGCGTTATGCGTTATGCGTTATGCGTTATGCGTTATGCCTTATGCGTTATGAGTAATGCGTGATCCGTTATGCGTTATGCGTTATGCGTTATGCGTTATGCGTTATGCGTTATGTGTTATGCGTTGTGCGTTATCCGCTATGCGTTATGCGTTTTGCGTTATGCGTTATGCGTTATGCGTTGTGCGTTATGCGTTATGCGTTATAGGTTATGCGTTATGTGTCATGCGTTATGCGTTATGCGTTATGCGTTATGCGTTATGCGTTATGCGTTATGCGTTATGCATTATGCATTATGCGTTATGCTTTATGCGTTATGCGTTATGAGTAATGCGTGATCCGTTATGTGTTATGCGTTATGCGTTATGCGTTTTGCGTTATGCGTTATGCCTTATGCGTTATGCTTTATGCGTTATGAGTTATGCGTAATGCATTATGCGTTATGCGTTATGCGTTGTGGGTTATGAGTAATGCGTGATCCGTTATGCGTTATGCGTTATGCGTTATGCGTTATGCGTTATGCGACATGCGTTATGCGTTATGCGTTATGCGTTATGCGTTATGCGTTATGCGTTATGCGATATGCGTTATGCGTTATGCGTTATGCGTTATGCGTTATGCGTTATGCGTTATGCGTTATGCGTTATGCGTTATGCGTTATGTGTTATGCGTTGTGCGTTATCCGCTATGCGTTATGCGTTTTGTGTTATGCGATATGCGTTATGCGTTATGCGTTATGCGTTATGCGTTATGCGTTATGCGTTATGCGTTATGCGTTATGCGTTATGCGTTATGCGTTATGCCTTATGCGTTATGAGTAATGCGTGATCCGTTATGCGTTATGCGTTATGCGTTTTGCGTTATGCGTTATGTGTTATGCGTTGTGCGTTATCCGCTATGCGTTATGCGTTTTGCGTTATGCGTTATGCGTTATGCGTTGTGCGTTATGCGTTATGCGTTATAGGTTATGCGTTATGTGTCATGCGTTATGCGTTATGCGTTATGCGTTATGCGTTATGCGTTATGCGTTATGCATTATGCGTTATGCGTTATGCTTTATGCGTTATGCGTTATGAGTAATGCGTGATCCGTTATGTGTTATGCGTTATGCGTTATGCGTTTTGCGTTATGCGTTATGCCTTATGCGTTATGCTTTATGCGTTATGAGTTATGCGTAATGCATTATGCGTTATGCGTTATGCGTTGTGGGTTATGAGTAATGCGTGATCCGTTATGCGTTCTGCGTTATGCGTTATGCGTTATGCGTTATGCGACATGCGTTATGCGTTATGCGTTATGCGTTATGCGTTATGCGTTATGCGTTATGCGATATGCGTTATGCGTTATGCGTTATGCGTTATGCGTTATGCGTTATGCGTTATGCGTTATGCGTTATGCGTTATGCGTTATGCGTTATGTGTTATGCGTTGTGCGTTATCCGCTATGCGTTATGCGTTATGCGTTGTGCGTTATGCGTTATGCGTTATAGGTTATGCGTTATGTGTCATGCGTTATGCGTTATGCGTTATGCGTTATGCGTTATGCATTATGCGTTATGCGTTATGCTTTATGCGTTATGCGTTATGAGTAATGCGTGATCCGTTATGTGTTATGCGTTATGCGTTATGCGTTATGCGTTTTGCGTTATGCGTTATGCCTTATGCGTTATGCGTTATGCGTTATGCGTTATGCGTTATGCGTTATGCGTTATGCGTTATGCAATATGCGTTATGCGTTATGGGTTATCCGTTATGCGTTATCCGTTATGAGTTTTGCGTTATGCGTTATGCGTTATGAGTAGTGCGTGATCCGTTATGCGTTATGCGTTATGCGTTATGCGTTATGCGTTATGCGATATGCGTTATGAGTAATGCGTGATCCGTTATGCGTTATGCGTTATGCGCTATGAGTAATGCGTGATCCGTTATGCGTTATGAGTAATGCTTGATCCGTTACGCGTTATGCGTTATGCATTAAGCGTTATGCGTTATACGTTATGCGTTATGCGTTATGCGTTATGCGTTATGCGTTATGCTTTATTCATTATGCGTTATGCGTTATGCGATTTGCGTTATGCGTTATGCGTTGTGGGTTGTGCGTTATGAGTCATGCGTTATGCGTTATGCGTTTTGCTTTATGCGTTATGCGTTATGGGTTATGCGTTATGCGTTATGCGTTATGCGTTATGGGTTATGAGTAATGCGTGATCCGTTATGCGTTATGCTTTATGCGTTATGAGTTACGCGTTATGCTTTATGCATTATGCGTTATGCATTATGCGATTTATGTTATGCGTTATGCGTTATGGGTTGTGCGTTATGAGTCATGCGTAATGCGTTATGCGTTTGGCTTTATGCGTTATGCGTTATGGGTTATGCGTTATGCGTTATGCGTTATGCGTTATGCGTTATGCGTTATGCGTTATGCGTTATGCGTTATGCGTTATGCGTTATGCGTTATGCGTTATGCGTTATGCGTTATGCGTTATGCGTTATGCGTTATGCTTTATGGGTTATCCGTTATGCGTTATCCGTTTAGAGTTTTGCGTTATGCGTTATGCGTTATGAGTTGTGCGTTATGCGTTATGTGTTATGCGTAAGCGTTATGCGTTATGCGTTATGCGTTATGCGTTATGCATTATGCGTTATGCGTTATGCGATTTGCGTTATGCGTTATGCGTTATGGGTTATGCGTTATGCGTTATGCGTTATGCGTTATGCTTTATGCATAATGCGTTATGCGTTATGCGTTATGCGTTATGCGTTATGCGTTATGCGTTATGCGTTATGCGTTATGCGTTATGCGTTATGAGTAATGCGTGATCCGTTATGCGTTATGCGTTATGCGCTATGAGTAATGCGTGATCCGTTATGCGTTATGCGTTATGAGTAATGCTTGATCCGTTACGCGTTATGCGTTATGCATTAAGCGTTATGCGTTATGCGTTATGCGTTATGCGTTATGCGTTATGCGTTATGCGTTATGCGTCATGCGTTATGGGTTATGCGTTATGCGTTATGCGTTATGCGTTATGCAATATGCGTTATGAGTTGTGCGTTATGAGTCATGCGTTATGCGTTATGCGTTATGTGTTATGCGTTGTGCGTTATCCGCTATGCGTTTGCGTTATGCGTTATACGTTATGCGTAATGCGTAATGCGTTATGCGTTATGCGTTATGCGATTTGCGTTATGCGTTATGCGTTATGCGTTATGCGTTATCCGTTATGCGTTATGCGTTATGTGTTATGGGTTATGCGTTATGCGTTATGCGTTATGCGTTATGCGTTATGAGTAATGCGTGATCCGTTATGCGTTATGCGTTACGCGTTATGCGTTATGAGTAATGCGTGATCCGTTATGCGTTATGCGTTATGCGTTATGAGTAATGCTTGATCCGTTACGCGTTATGCGTTATGCATTAAGCGTTATGCGTTATGCGTTATGCGTTATGCGTTATGCGTTATGCGTTATGAGTTGTGCGTTATGCGTTATGCGTTATGCGTTATGCGTTATGCGTTATGAGTAATGCGTGATCCGTTATGCGTTATGCGTTATGCGCTATGAGTAATGCGTGATCCGTTATGCGTTATGGGTTATGAGTAATGCTTGATCCGTTACGCGTTATGCGTTATGCATTAAGCGTTATGCGTTATACGCTATGCGTTATGCGTTATGCGTTATGCGTTATGCGTTATGCTTTATGCATTATGCGTTATGCGTTATGCGATTTGCGTTATGAGTTTTGCGTTATGCGTTATGCGTTATGCGTTATGCGTTATGCGTTATGCGTTATGCAATATGCGTTATGCGTTATGCGTTATGCGTTATGTGTTATGCGTTGTGCGTTATCCGCTATGCGTTATGCGTTTTGCGTTATGCGTGATCCGTTATGCGTTATGCGTTATGAGTAATGCTTGATCCGTTACGCGTTATGCGTTATGCATTAAGCGTTATGCGTTATACGTTATGGGTTATGCGTTATAGGTTATGCGTTATGTGTTATGCGTTATGCGTTATGCGTTATGCGTTATGCATTATGCGTTATGCGTTATTCTTTATGCGTTATGCGTTATGAGTAATGCGTGATCCGTTATGTGTTATGCCTAATGCGTTATGCGTTTTGCGTTATGCGTTATGCGTTATGCGTTATGCGTTATGCGTTATGCGTTATGCGTAATGCGTTATGCGTTATGCGTTATGCGTTATGCGTTATGCGTTATGCGTTATGCGTTATGCGTTATGCGTTATGCGTTATGCGTTATGCGTTATGCGTTATGCGTTATGCGTTATGCGTTATGCGTTATGCGTTATGCGTTATGCGTTATGCGTTATGCGTTATGCGTTATGCGTTATGCGTTATGGGTTATGCGTTATGCGTTATGCGTTATGCGTTATGCGTTATGCGTTATGCGTTATGCGTTATGCGTTATGCGTTATGCGTTATGCGTTATGCGTTATGCGTTATGCGTTATGCGTTATGCGTTATGCGTTATGCGTTATGCGTTATGCGTTATGGGTTATGCGTTATGTGTTATGAGTTATGCGTTATGCGTTATGCGTTATGCGTTATGGGTTATGAGTAATGCGTGACCCGTTATGCGTTATGCTTTATGCGTTATGAGTTACGCGTAATGCGTTGTGCGTTATCCGCTATGCGTTATGCGTTTTGCGTTATGCGTTATGCGTTATGCGTTGTGCGTTATGCGTTATGCGTTATAGGTTATGCGTTATGTGTTATGCGTTATGCGTTATGCGTTATGCGTGATCCGTTATGCGTTATGCGTTATGAGTAATGCGTGATCCGTTATGCGTTATGCGTTATGCGTTATGCGTTATGCGTTATGCGTTATAGGTTATGCGTTATGTGTTATGCGTTATGCGTTATGCGTTATGCGTTATGCGTTATGCATTATGCGTTATGCGTTATGCGTTATGCTTTATGCGTTATGGAGTTATGCGTTATGCGTTATGCGTTATGCGTTATGCGTTATGCGTTATGCGTTATGCGTTATGCGTTATGCGTTATGCGTTATGCGTTATGCGTTATGTGTTATCCGTTATGAGTTATGAGTAATGCGTGATCCGTTATGCGTTATGCGTTATGAGTAATGCGTGATCCGTTATGCGTTATGCGTTATGAGTAATGCTTGATCCGTTACGCGTTATGCGTTATGCGATATGCGTTATGGGTTATGCGTTATGTGTTATGAGTTATGCGTTATGCGTTATGCGTTATGCGTCATGCGTTATGGGTTATGAGTAATGCGTGATCCGTTATGCGTTATGCTCTATGCGTTATGAGTTACGCGTAATGCGTTATGCGTTAGGCGTTATGGGTTATGCGTTATGCGTTATGGGTTATGAGTAATGCGTGATCCGTTATGCGTTATGCTTTATGCGTTATGAGTTACGCGTAATGCGTTATGCGCTATGGGTCATGCGTTAAGCGTTATGCGTTATGCGTTATGCGTTATGGGTTATGCGTTATGGGTTATGAGTAATGCGTGATCCGTTTTGCGTTATGCTTTATGCGTTATGAGTTACGCGTAATGCGTTATGCGCTATGGGTCATGCGTTAAGCGTTATGCGTTATGCGTTATGCGTTATGCGTTATGGGTTATGCGTTATGTGTTATGAGTTATGCGTTATGCGTTATGCGTTATGCGTTATGCGTTATGGGTTATCCGTTATGCGTTATCCGTTATGAGTTTTGCGTTATGCGTTATGCGTTATGAGTTGTGCGTTATGCGTTATGCGTTATGCGTTATGCGTTATGCGTTATGCGTTATGCGTTACGCAATATGCGTTATGCGTTATGCGTTATGCGTTATGCGTTATGCGTTATGTGTTATGCGTTATGCGTGATTCCTTATGCGTTATGCGTTATGAGTAATGCTTGATCCGTTATGCGTTATGCGTTATGCGTTATGCGTTTTGCGTTATGCGTTATGGGTTATGCGTTATGTGTTATGCGTTATGCGTTATGCGTTATGCGTTATGCGTTATGGGTTATGAGTAATGCGTGACCCGTTATGCGTTATGCTTTATGCGTTATGAGTTACGCGTAATGCGTTGTGCGTTATCCGCTATGCGTTATGCGTTTTGCGTTATGCGTTATGCGTTATGCGTTGTGCGTTATGCGTTATGCGTTATAGGTTATGCGTTATGTGTTATGCGTTATGCGTTATGCGTTATGCATTATGCGCTATGCGTTATGCGTTATGCGTTATTCGTTATGCGTTATGCGTTATGCGTTATGCGTTATGCGTTATGCGTTATGCGTTATGCGTTATGCGTTATGCGTTATGCGTGATCCGTTATGCGTTATGCGTTATGAGTAATGCGTGATCCGTTATGCGTTATGCGTTATGCGTTATGCATTATGCGTTATGCGTTATGCTTTATGCGTTATGCGTTATGAGTAATGCGTGATCCGTTATGTGTTATGCGTAATGCGTTATGCGTTTTGCGTTATGCGTTATGCGTTATGCGTTATGCGTTATGCGTTATGCGTTATGCGTAATGCGTTATGCGTTCTGCGTTATGCGTTATGCGTTATGGGTTATGCGTTATGTGTTATGAGTTATGAGTAATGCGTGAACCGTTATGCGTTATGCGTTATGAGTAATGCTTGATCCGTTACGCGTTATGCGTTATGCGTTATGCGTTATGGGTTATGCGTTATGTGTTATGAGTTATGCGTTATGCGTTATGCGTTATGCGTTATGCGTTATGGGTTATGAGTAATGCGTGATCCGTTATGCGTTATGCTTTATGCGTTATGAGTTACGCGTAATGCGTTATGCGTTAGGCGTTATGGGTTATGCGTTATGTGTTATGAGTTATGCGTTATGCATTATGCGTTATGCGTTATGCGTTATGCGTTATGCGTTATGCGTTATGCGTTATGCGTGATCCGTTATGTGTTATGCGTAATGCGTTATGCGTTTTGCGTTATGCGTTATGCGTTATGCGTTATGCGTTATGCGTTATGCGTTATGCGTTATGCGTTATGCGTTATGCGTTATGCGTTATGCGTTATGCGTTATGCGTTATGCGTTATGCTTTATGCGTTATGCGTTATGCGTTACGCGTTATGCGTTATGCGTTATGCGTTATGCGTTATGCGTTATGCGTTATGCGTTATGCGTTATGCATTATGCGTTATGCGTTATGCTTTATGCGTTATGCGTTATGAGTAATGCGTGATCCGTTATGTGTTATGCGTTATGCGTTATGCGTTATGCGTTTTGCGTTATGCGTTATGCCTTATGCGTTATGCGTTATGCGTTATGCGTTATGCGTTATGCGTTATGCGTTATGCGTTATGCGTTATGCGTTATGCGTTATGCGTTATGCGTTATGCGTTATGCGTTATGCGTTATGCGTTATGCGTTATGAGAAATGCGTGATCCGTTATGCGTTATGAGTAATGCGTGATCCGTTATGCGTTATGCGTTATGCGTTATGCGTTATGCGTTATGCGTTATGCGTTATGCGTTATGCGTTATGCGTTATGCGTTATGAGAAATGCGTGATCCGTTATGCGTTATGAGTAATGCGTGATCCGTTATGCGTTATGCGTTATGCGTTATGCGTTATGCGTTATGCGTTATGCGTTATGCGTTATGCGTTATGCGTTATGCGTTATGCGTTATGCGTTATGAGAAATGCGTGATCCGTTATGCGTTATGCGTTATGAGTAATGCGTGATCCGTTATGCGTTATGCGTTATGCGTTATGCGTTATGCGTTATGCGTGATCCGTTATGCGTTATGCGTTATGAGTAATGCGTGATCCGTTATGCGTTATGCGTTATGCGTTATGCGTTATGCGTTATGCGTTATGCGTTATGCGTTATGCGTTATGCGTTATGCGTTATGCGTTATGCGTTATGGGTTATGAGTAATGCGTGACCCGTTATGCGTTATGCTTTTTGCGTTATGAGTTACGCGTAATGCGTTATGCGCTATGGGTCATGCGTTAAGCGTTATGCGTTATGCGTTATGCGTTATGGGTTATGCGTTATGTGTTATGCGTTATGCGTTATGCGTTATGCGTTATGCGTTATGCGTTATGGGTTATCCGTTATGCGTTATCCGTTATGCGTTATGCGTTATGCGTTATGCGTTATGCGTTATGCGTTATGCGTTATGCGTTATGCGTTATGCGATATGCGTTATGCGTTATGCGTTATGCGTTATGCGTTATGCGTTATGCGTTATGCGTTATGCGTTATGCGTTATGCGTTATGCGTTATGCGTTATGCGTTATGCGTTATGCGTTATGCGTTATGCGTTATGCGTTATGCGTTATGCGTTATGCGTTATGCGTTATGCGTTATGCGTTATGCGTTATGTGTTATGCGTTGTGCGTTATCCGCTATGCGTTATGCGTTTTGCGTTATGCGTTATGCGTTATGCGTTGTGCGTTATGCGTTATGCGTTATAGGTTATGCGTTATGTGTTATGCGTTATGCGTTATGCGTTATGCGTTATGCATTATGCGTTATGCGTTATGCTTTATGCGTTATGCGTTATGAGTAATGCGTGATCCGTTATGTGTTATGCGTTATGCGTTATGCGTTATGCGTTTTGCGTTAAGCGTTATGCGTTATGCGTTATGTGTTATGCGTTATGCGTTATGCGTTATGCGTTATGCGTTATCCGTTATGCGTTATGCGTTATGCGTTATGCGTTATGCGTTATGCGTTATGCGTTATGCGTTATGCGTTATGGGTTATGCGTTATGTGTTATGCGTTATGCGTTATGCGTTATGCGTTATGCGTTATGGGTTATGAGTAATGCGTGACCCGTTATGCGTTATGCTTTATGCGTTATGAGTTACGCGTAATGCGTTATGCGCTATGGGTCATGCGTTAAGCGTTATGCGTTATGCGTTATGCGTTATGGGTTATGCGTTATGTGTTATGCGTTATGCGGTATGAGTTATGCGTTATGCGTTATGAGTAATGCGTGATCCGTTATGCGTTATGCGTTATGCGTTATGCGTTATCCGTTATGCGTTATGCGTTATGCGTTATGCGTTATGCGTTATGCGTTATGCGTTATGCGTTATGCGTTATGCGTTATGCGTTATGCGTTATGCGTTATGCGTTACGCAATATGCGTTATGCGTTATGCGTTATGCGTTATGCGTTATGCGTTATGCGTTATGCGTTATGCGTTATGCGTTATGCGTGATCCGTTATGCGTTATGCGTTATGAGTAATGCATGATCCGTTATGCGTTATGCTTTATGCGTTATGAGTTACGCGTAATGCGTTATGCGTTATGGGTCATGCGTTAAGCGTTATGCGTTATGCGTTATGCGTTATGGGTTATGCGTTATGGGTTATGAGTAATGCGTGATCCGTTATGCGTTATGCTTTATGCGTTATGAGTTACGCGTAATGCGTTATGCGCTATGGGTCATGCGTTAAGCGTTATGCGTTATGCGTTATGCGTTATGGGTTATGCGTTATGTGTTATGAGTTATGCGTTATGCGTTATGCGTTATGCGTTATGCGTTATGCGTTATGGGTTATCCGTTATGCGTTATCCGTTATGAGTTTTGCGTTATGCGTTATGCGTTATGGGTTATGCGTTATGTGTTATGCGTTATGCGTTATGCGTTATGCGTTATGCGTTATTGGTTATGAGTAATGCGTGACCCGTTATGCGTTATGCTTTATGCGTTATGAGTTACGCGTAATGCGTTGTGCGTTATCCGCTATGCGTTATGCGTTTTGCGTTATGCGTTATGCGTTATGCGTTATGCGTTGTGCGTTATGCGTTATGCGTTATAGGTTATGCGTTATGTGTTATGCGTTATGCGTTATGCGTTATGCGTTATGCATTATGCGTTATGCGTTATGCTTTATGCGTTATGCGTTATGAGTAATGCGTGATCCGTTATGTGTTATGCGTAATGCGTTATGCGTTTTGCGTTATGCGTTATGCGTTATGCGTTATGCGTTATGTGTTATGCGTTATGCGTTATGCGTTATGCGTTATGCGTTATGCGTTATGCGTTATGCGTTATGCGTTATGTGTTATGCGTTGTGCGTTATCCGCTATGCGTTATGCGTTTTGCGTTATGCGTTATGCGTTATGCGTTGTGCGTTATGCGTTATGCGTTATAGGTTATGCGTTATGTGTTATGCGTTATGCGTTATGCGTTATGCGTTATGCATTATGCGTTATGCGTTATGCTTTATGCGTTATGCGTTATGAGTAATGCGTGATCCGTTATGTGTTATGCGTTATGCGTTATGCGTTATGCGTTTTGCGTTAAGCGTTATGCGTTATGCGTTATGTGTTATGCGTTATGCGTTATGCGTTATGCGTTATCCGTTATGCGTTATGCGTTATGCGTTATGCGTTATGCGTTATGCGTTATGCGTTATGCGTTATGCGTTATGCGTTATTGGTTATGAGTAATGCGTGACCCGTTATGCGTTATGCTTTATGCGTTATGAGTTACGCGTAATGCGTTGTGCGTTATCCGCTATGCGTTATGCGTTTTGCGTTATGCGTTATGCGTTATGTGTTATGCGTTATGCGTTATGCGTTATGCGTTATCCGTTATGCGTTATGCGTTATGCGTTATGCGTTATGCGTTATGCGTTATGCGTTATGCGTTATGCGTTACGCAATATGCGTTATGCGTTATGCGTTATGCGTTATGTGTTATGCGTTATGCGTTATGCGTTATGCGTTATGCGTTATGCGTTATGCGTTATGGGTTATGCGTTATGTGTTATGCGTTATGCGTTATGCGTTATGCGTTATGCGTTATGCGTTATGGGTTATGAGTAATGCGTGACCCGTTATGCGTTATGCTTTATGCGTTATGAGTTACGCGTAATGCGTTATGCGCTATGGGTCATGGGTTAAGCGTTATGCGTTATGCGTTATGCGTTATGCGTTATGAGAAATGCGTGATCCGTTATGCGTTATGCGATATGAGTAATGCGTGATCCGTTATGCGTTATGCGTTATGCGTTATGCGTTATGCGTTATGCGTTATGCGTTATGCGTGATCCGTTATGCGTTATGCGTTATGAGTAATGCGTGATCCGTTATGCGTTATGCGTTATGCGTTATGCGTTATGCGTTATGCGTTATGCGTTATGCGTTATGCGTTATGCGTTATGCGTTATGCATTATGGGTTATGCGTTATGTGTTATGCGTTATGCGTTATGCGTTATGCGTTATGCGTTATGGGTTATGAGTAATGCGTGACCCGTTATGCGTTATGCTTTTTGCGTTATGAGTTACGCGTAATGCGTTATGCGCTATGGGTCATGCGTTAAGCGTTATGCGTTATGCGTTATGCGTTTTGCGTTATGGGTTATGCGTTATGTGTTATGCGTTATGCGTTATGCGTTATGCGTTATGCGTTATGGGTTATCCGTTATGCGTTATCCGTTATGCGTTATGCGTTATGCGTTATGCGTTATGCGTTATGCGTTATGCGTTATGCGTTATGCGATATGCGTTATGCGTTATGCGTTATGCGTTATGCGTTATGCGTTATGCGTTATGCGTTATGTGTTATGCGTTATGCGTTATGCGTTATGCGTTATGCATTATGCGTTATGCGTTATGCTTTATGCGTTATGCGTTATGAGTAATGCGTGATCCGTTATGTGTTATGCGTTATGCGTTATGCGTTATGCGTTTTGCGTTAAGCGTTATGCGTTATGCGTTATGTGTTATGCGTTGTGCGTTATGCGTTATGCGTTATGCGTTATGCGTTATGCGTTATGCGTGATCCGTTATGCGTTATGCGTTATGCGTTATGCGTTATGCGTTATGCGTTATGCGTTATGCGTTATGCGTTATGGGTTATGCGTTATGTGTTATGCGTTATGCGTTATGCGTTATGCGTTATGGGTTATGAGTAATGCGTGACCCGTTATGCGTTATGCTTTATCCGTTATGAGTTACGCGTAATGCGTTATGCGCTATGGGTCATGCGTTAAGCGTTATGCGTTATGCGTTATGCGTTATGGGTTATGCGTTATGTGTTATGCGTTATGCGTTATGAGTTATGCGTTATGCGTTATGAGTAATGCGTGATCCGTTATGCGTTATGCGTTATGCGTTATGCGTTATGCTTTATGCGTTATGCGTTATGAGTAATCCGTGATCCGTTATGTGTTATGCGTTATGCGTTATGCGTTATGCGTTATGCGTTATGCGTTATGCGTTATGCGTTATGCGTTATGCGTTATGCGTTATGCGTTATGCGTTATGGGTTATGCGTTATGTGTTATGCGTTATGCGTTATGCGTTATGCGTTATGCGTTATGGGTTATGAGTAATGCGTGACCCGTTATGCGTTATGCTTTATCCGTTATGAGTTACGCGTAATGCGTTATGCGCTATGGGTCATGCGTTAAGCGTTATGCGTTATGCGTTATGCGTTATGGGTTATGCGTTATGCGTTATGTGTTATGCGTTATGCGTTATGAGTTATGCGTTATGCGTTATGAGTAATGCGTGATCCGTTATGCGTTATGCGTTATGCGTTATGCGTTATGCTTTATGCGTTATGCGTTATGAGTAATCCGTGATCCGTTATGTGTTATGCGTTATGCGTTATGCGTTATGCGTTATGCGTTATGCGTTATGCGTTATGCGTTATGCGTTATGCGTTATCCGTTATGCGTTATGCGTTATGCGTTATGCGTTATGCGTTATGCGTTATGCGTTATGCGTTATGCGTTATGCGTTATGCGTTATGTGTTATGCGTTATGCGTTATGCGTTATGCGTTATGCGTTATTGGTTATGAGTAATGCGTGACCCGTTATGCGTTATGCTTTATGCGTTATGAGTTACGCGTAATGCGTTGTGCGTTATCCGCTATGCGTTATGCGTTTTGCGTTATGCGTTATGCGTTATGCGTTATGCGTTGTGCGTTATGCGTTATGCGTTATAGGTTATGCGTTATGTGTTATGCGTTATGCGTTATGCGTTATGCGTTATGCATTATGCGTTATGCGTTATGCTTTATGCGTTATGCGTTATGAGTAATGCGTGATCCGTTATGTGTTATGCGTAATGCGTTATGCGTTTTGCGTTATGCGTTATGCGTTATGCGTTATGCGTTATGTGTTATGCGTTATGCGTTATGCGTTATGCGTTATGCGTTATGCGTTATGCGTTATGCGTTATGCGTTATGCGTTATGTGTTATGCGTTGTGCGTTATCCGCTATGCGTTATGCGTTTTGCGTTATGCGTTATGCGTTATGCGTTGTGCGTTATGCGTTATGCGTTATAGGTTATGCGTTATGTGTTATGCGTTATGCGTTATGCGTTATGCGATATGCATTATGCGTTATGCGTTATGCTTTATGCGTTATGCGTTATGAGTAATGCGTGATCCGTTATGTGTTATGCGTTATGCGTTATGCGTTATGCGTTTTGCGTTAAGCGTTATGCGTTATGCGTTATGTGTTATGCGTTATGCGTTATGCGTTATGCGTTATCCGTTATGCGTTATGCGTTATGCGTTATGCGTTATGCGTTATGCGTTATGCGTTATGCGTTATGCGTTATGCGTTACGCAATATGCGTTATGCGTTATGCGTTATGCGTTATGTGTTATGCGTTATGCGTTATGCGTTATGCGTTATGCGTTATGCGTTATGGGTTATGCGTTATGTGTTATGCGTTATGCGTTATGCGTTATGCGTTATGCGTTATGGGTTATGAGTAATGCGTGACCCGTTATGCGTTATGCTTTATGCGTTATGAGTTACGCGTAATGCGTTATGCGCTATGGGTCATGCGTTAAGCGTTATGCGTTATGCGTTATGCGTTATGCGTTATGAGAAATGCGTGATCCGTTATGCGTTATGCGATATGAGTAATGCGTGATCCGTTATGCGTTATGCGTTATGCGTTATGCGTTATGCGTTATGCGTTATGCGTTATGCGTGATCCGTTATGCGTTATGCGTTATGAGTAATGCGTGATCCGTTATGCGTTATGCGTTATGCGTTATGCGTTATGCGTTATGCGTTATGCGTTATGCGTTATGCGTTATGCGTTATGCGTTATGCGTTATGCATTATGGGTTATGCGTTATGTGTTATGCGTTATGCGTTATGCGTTATGCGTTATGCGTTATGGGTTATGAGTAATGCGTGACCCGTTATGCGTTATGCTTTTTGCGTTATGAGTTACGCGTAATGCGTTATGCGCTATGGGTCATGCGTTAAGCGTTATGCGTTATGCGTTATGCGTTATGCGTTATGGGTTATGCGTTATGTGTTATGCGTTATGCGTTATGCGTTATGCGTTATGCGTTATGGGTTATCCGTTATGCGTTATCCGTTATGCGTTATGCGTTATGCGTTATGCGTTATGCGTTATGCGTTATGCGTTATGCGTTATGCGTTATGCGATATGCGTTATGCGTTATGCGTTATGCGTTATGCGTTATGCGTTATGCGTTATGCGTTATGTGTTATGCGTTATGCGTTATGCGTTATGCGTTATGCATTATGCGTTATGCGTTATGCTTTATGCGTTATGCGTTATGAGTAATGCGTGATCCGTTATGTGTTATGCGTTATGCGTTATGCGTTATGCGTTTTGCGTTAAGCGTTATGCGTTATGCGTTATGTGTTATGCGTTATGCGTTATGCGTTATGCGTTATGCGTTATGCGTTATGCGTTATGCGTGATCCGTTATGCGTTATGCGTTATGCGTTATGCGTTATGCGTTATGCGTTATGCGTTATGGGTTATGCGTTATGTGTTATGCGTTATGCGTTATGCGTTATGCGTTATGGGTTATGAGTAATGCGTGACCCGTTATGCGTTATGCTTTATCCGTTATGAGTTACGCGTAATGCGTTATGCGCTATGGGTCATGCGTTAAGCGTTATGCGTTATGCGTTATGCGTTATGGGTTATGCGTTATGTGTTATGCGTTATGCGTTATGAGTTATGCGTTATGCGTTATGAGTAATGCGTGATCCGTTATGCGTTATGCGTTATGCGTTATGCGTTATGCTTTATGCGTTATGCGTTATGAGTAATCCGTGATCCGTTATGTGTTATGCGTTATGCGTTATGCGTTATGCGTTATGCGTTATGCGTTATGCGTTATGCGTTATGCGTTATCCGTTATGCGTTATGCGTTATGCGTTATGCGTTATGCGTTATGCGTTATGCGTTATGCGTTATGCGTTATGCGTTATGCGTTATGCGTTATGCGTTATGCGTTATGCGTTATGCGTTATGCGTTATGCGTTATGCGTTATGCGTTATGCGTTATGCGTTATGCGTTATGCGTTATGCGTTATGCGTTATGCGTTATGCGTTATGCGTTATGCGTTATGCGTTATGCGTTATGCGTTATGCGTTATGCGTTACGCAATATGCGTTATGCGTTATGCGTTATGCGTTATGCGTTATGCGTTATGCGTTATGCGTTATGCGTTATGCGTTATGCGTTATGCGTTATGCGTGATCCGTTATGCGTTATGCGTTATGAGTAATGCGTGATCCGTTATGCGTTATGCGTTATGCGTTATGCGTTATGCGTTATGCGTTATGCGTTATGCGTTATGCGTTATGCGTTATGCGTTATGGGTTATGCGTTATGTGTTATGCGTTATGCGTTATGCGTTATGCGTTATGCGTTATGCGTTATGGGTTATGCGTTATGCGTTATGCGTTATGCGTTATGCGCTATGGGTCATGCGTTAAGCGTTATGCGTTATGCGTTATGCGTTATGGGTTATGCGTTATGTGTTATGCGTTATGCGTTATGAGTTATGCGTTATGCGTTATGAGTAATGCGTGATCCGTTATGCGTTATGCGTTATGCGTTATGCGTTATGCTTTATGCGTTATGCGTTATGAGTAATCCGTGATCCGTTATGTGTTATGCGTTATGCTTTATGCGTTATGCGTTATGAGTAATCCGTGATCCGTTATGCGTTATGCGTTATGCGTTATGCGTTATGCGTTATGCGTTATGCGTTATGCGTTATGCGTTATGCGTTATGCGTTATGCGTTATGCGTTATGCGTTATGCGTTATGCGTTATTCGTTATGCGTTATGCGTTATGCGTTATGCGTTATGCGTTATGAGAAATGCGTGATCCGTTATGCGCTATGCGTTATGAGTAATGCGTGATCCGTTATGCGTTATGCGTTATGCCTTATGCGTTATGCGATTTGCGTTATGCGTTATGCGTTATGCGTTATGCGTTATGTGTTATGCGTTATGCGTTATGCGTTATGCGTTATGCGTTATGCGTAATGCGTTATGCGTTATGCGTTATGCCTTATGCGTTATGCGATTTGCGTTATGCGTTATGCGTTATGCGTTATGCGTTATGCGTTATGCGTTATGCGTTATGCGTTATGCGTTATGCGTTATGCGTTATGCGTTATGCGTTATGCGTTATGCGTTATGCGTTATGCGTGATCCGTTATGTGTTATGCGTTATGCGTTATGCGTTATGCGTTATGCGTTTTGCGTTATGCGTTATGCGTTATGCGTTATGTGTTATGCGTTATGCGTTATGCGTTATGCGTTATGCGTTATGCGTTATTGGTTATGCGTTATGTGTTATGCGTTATGCGTTATGAGTTATGCGTTATGCGTTATGCGTTATGCGTTATGCGTTATGCGTTATGCGTTATGCGTTATGCGTTATGCGTTATGCGTTATGCGTTATGCGTTATGCGTTCTGCGTTGTGCGTTATGCGTTATGCGTTATAGGTTATGCGTTATGTGTTATGCGTTATGCGTTATGCGTTATGCGTTATGCATTATGCGTTATGCGTTATGCGTTATGCGTTATGCGTTATGCGTTATGCGTTATGCGTTATGCGTTATGCGTTATGCGTTATGCGTTATGCGTTATGCGTTATGCGTTATGCGTTATGCGTTATGCGTTATGCGTTACGCAATATGCGTTATGCGTTATGCGTTATGCGTTATGCGTTATGCGTTATGCGTTATGCGTTATGCGTTACGCAATATGCGTTATGCGTTATGCGTTATGCGTTATGCGTTATGCGTTATGCGTTATGCGTTATGCGTTATGCGTTATGCGTTATGCGTTATGCGTGATCCGTTATGCGTTATGCGTTATGAGTAATGTGTGATCCGTTATGCGTTATGCGTTATGCGTTATGCGTTATGCGTTATGCGTTATGCGTTATGCGTTATGGGTTATGCGTTATGTGTTATGCGTTATGCGTTATGCGTTATGCGTTATGCGTTATGGGTTATGAGTAATGCGTGACCCGTTATGCGTTATGCTTTATGCGTTATGAGTTACGCGTAATGCGTTATGCGCTATGGGTCATGCGTTAAGCGTTATGCGTTATGCGTTATGCGTTATGGGTTATGCGTTATGTGTTATGCGTTATGCGTTATGAGTTATGCGTTATGCGTTATGAGTAATGCGTGATCCGTTATGCGTTATGCGTTATGCGTTATGCGTTATGCGTTATCCGTTATGCGTTATGCGTTATGCGTTATGCGTTATGCGTTATGCGTTATGCGTTATGCGTTATGCGTTATGCGTTATGCGTTATGCGTTACGCAATATGCGTTATGCGTTATGCGTTATGCGTTATGCGTTATGCGTTATGCGTTATGCGTTATGCGTTATGCGTTATGCGTTATGCGTTATGCGTTATGCGTTATGCGTTATGCGTTATGCGTTATGCGTTATGCGTTATGCGTTATGCGTTATGCGTTATGCGTGATCCGTTATGCGTTATGCGTTATGAGTAATGCGTGATCCGTTATGCGTTATGCGTTATGCGTTATGCGTTATGCGTCATGCGTTATGCGCTATGCGTTATGCGTTATGTGTTATGGGTTATGCGTTATGCGTTATGCGTTATGCGTTATGCGTTATGCGTTATGCGTAATGCGTTATGCGTTATGGGTTATGCGTTATGCGTTATGCGTTATGCGTTATGCGTTATGCGTTATGCGTTATGCGTTATGCGTTATGCGTTATGCGTTATGCGTTATGCGTTATGCGTTATGCGTTATGCGTTATGCGTTATGCGTTATGCGTTATGCGTTATGCGTTATGCGTTATGCGTTATGCGTTATGCGTTATGCGTTATGCGTTATGCGTTATGCGTTATGCGTTATGCGTTATGCGTTATGCGTTATGCGTTATGCGTTATGCGTTATGCGTTATGCGTTATGCGTTATGCGTTATGCGTTATGCGTTATGCGTTATGCGTTATGCGTTATGCGTTATGCGTTATGCGTTATGCGTTATGCGTTATGCGTTATGCGTTATGCGTTATGCGTTATGCGTTATGCGTTATGCGTTATGCGTTATGCGTTATGCGTTATGCGTTATGCGTTATGCGTTATGCGTTATGCGTTATGCGTTATGCGTTATGCGTTATGCGTTATGCGTTATGCGTTATGCGTTATGCGTTATGCGTTATGCGTTATGCGTTATGCGTTATGCGTTATGCGTTATGCGTTATGCGTTATGCGTTATGCGTTATGCGTTATGCGTTATGCGTTATGCGTTATGCGTTATGCGTTATGCGTTATGCGTTATGCGTTATGCGTTATGCGTTATGCGTTATGCGTTATGCGTTATGCGTTATGCGTTATGCGTTATGCGTTATGCGTTATGCGTTATGCGTTATGCGTTATGCGTTATGCGTTATGCGTTATGCGTTATGCGTTATGCGTTATGCGTTATGCGTTATGCGTTATGCGTTATGCGTTATGCGTTATGCGTTATGCGTTATGCGTTATGCGTTATGCGTTATGCGTTATGCGTTATGCGTTATGCGTTATGCGTTATGCGTTATGCGTTATGCGTTATGCGTTATGCGTTATGCGTTATGCGTTATGCGTTATGCGTTATGCGTTATGCGTTATGCGTTATGCGTTATGCGTTATGCGTTATGCGTTATGCGTTATGCGTTATGCGTTATGCGTTATGCGTTATGCGTTATGCGTTATGCGTTATGCGTTATGCGTTATGCGTTATGCGTTATGCGTTATGCGTTATGCGTTATGCGTTATGCGTTATGCGTTATGCGTTATGCGTTATGCGTTATGCGTTATGCGTTATGCGTTATGCGTTATGCGTTACGTTATGCGTTAAGCGTTATGCGTTATGCGTTATGCGTTATGCGTTATGCGTTATGAGAAATGCGTGATCCGTTATGCGTTATGCGTTATGCGTTATGCGTTATGCGTTATGCGCTATGCGTTATGCGTTATGCGTTATGTGTTATGCGTTATGCGTTATGCGTTATGCGTTATGCGTTATGCGTTATGCGTTATGCGTTATGCGTTATGCGTTATGCGTTATGCGTTATGCGTTATGCGTTATGCGTTATGCGTTATGCGTTACGCAATATGCGTTATGCGTTATGCGTTATGCGTTATGCGTTATGCGTTATGCGTTATGCGTTATGCGTTATGCGTTATGCGTTATGCGTTATGCGTTATGCGTTATGCGTGATCCGTTATGCGTTATGCGTTATGAGTAATGCGTTATGCGTTATGCGTTATGCGTTATCCGTTATGCGTTATGCGTTATGCGTTATGCGTTATGCGTTATGCGTTATGCGTTATGCGTTATGCGTTATGCGATATACGTTATGCGTTATGCGTTATGCGTTATGCGTTATGCGTTATGCGTTATGCGTTATGCGATATGCGTTATGCGTTATGCGTTATGCGTTATGCGATATGCGTTATGCGTTATGAGTAATGCGTGATCCGTTATGCGTTATGCGTTATGCGTTATGCGTTATGTGTTATGCGTTGTGCGTTATCCGCTATGCGTTATGCGTTTTGCGTTATGCGTTATGCGTTATGCGTTGTGCGTTGTGCGTTATGCGTTATGCGTTATAGGTTATGCGTTATGTGTTATGCGTTATGCGTTATGCGTTATGCATTATGCGTTATGCGTTATGCGTTATGCTTTATGCGTTATGCGTTATGAGTAATCCGTGATCCGTTATGTGTTATGCGTTATGCGTTATGCGTTATGCGTTTTGCGTTATGCGTTATGCCTTATGCGTTATGCGTTATGCGTTATGCGTTATGCGTTATGCGTTATGCGTTATGCGTTATGCGTTATGCGTTATGCGTTATGCGTTATGCGTTATGCGATTTGCGTTATGCGTTATACGTTATGGGTTGTGCGTTATGAGTCATGCGTTATGCGTTATGCGTTTTGCTTTATGCGTTATGCGTTATGGGTTATGCGTTATGCGTTATGAGTAATGCGTGATCCGTTATGTGTTATGCGTTATGCGTTATGCGTTATGTGTTATGCGTTATGCGTTATACGTTATGCGTTATTCGTTATGCGTTATGCGTTATGCGTTATGCGTCATGCGTTATGCGTTATGCGTTATGCGTTATGCGTTATGCGTTATGCGGTATGCGTTATGCGTTATGCGTTATGCATTATGCGTTATGCGTTATGCGTTATGCGTTATGCGTTATGCGTTATGCGTTATGCGTTATGCGTTATGCGTTATGCGTTATGCGTTATGCGTTATGCGTTATGCGTTATGCGTTATGCGTTATGCGTTATGCGTTATGCGTTATGCGTTATGCGTTATGTGTTATGCGTTGTGCGTTATCCGCTATGCGTTATGCGTTTTGCGTTATGCGTTATGCGTTATGAGTAATGCGTGAAACGTTATGCGTTATTCGTTATGCGTTATGCGTTATGCGTTATGAGTAATGCGTGATCCGTTATGCGTTATGCGTTATGCGCTATGAGTAATGCGTGATCCGTTATGCGTTATGCGTTATGAGTAATGCGTGATCCGTTATGCGTTATGCGTTATGCATTAAGCGTTATGCGTTATGCGTTATGCGTTATGCGTTATGCTTTATGCATTATGCGTTATGCGTTATGCGATTTGCGTTATGCGTTATGCGTTATGGGTTGTGCGTTATGAGTCATTCGTTATGCGTTATGCGTTTTGCTTTGTGCGTTATGCGTTATGGGTTATGCGTTATGCGTTATGCGTCATGCGTTATGAGTAATGCGTGATCCGTTATGTGTTATGCGTTATGCGCTATGCGTTATGCGTTATGCGTTATGCGTTATGCGTTATGCGTTATGCGTTATGCGGTATGCGTTATGCGTTATGCGTTATGCGTTATGCGTTATGCGTTATGCGTTATGCGTTATGCTTTATGCGTTATGCGTTATGCGTTATGCGATTTGCGTTATATGTTATGCGTTATGCGTTATGCGTTATGCGTTATGCGTTATGCGTTATGCGATATACGTTATGCGTTATGCGTTATGCGTTATGCGTTATGCGTTATGCGTTATGCGTTATGCGTTATGCGTTATGCGATATGCGTTATGCGTTATGCGTTATGCGTTATGCGTTATGCGTTATGCGTTATGCGTTATGCGTTATGCGTTATGCGTTATGCGTTATGCGTTATGCGTTATGCGTTATGCGTTATGCGTTATGCGTTATGCGTTATGCGTTATGCGTTATGAGAAATGCGTGATCCGTTATGCGTTATGCGTTATGTGTTATGCGTTGTGCGTTATCCGCTATGCGTTATGCGTTTTGCGTTATGCGTTATGCGTTATGCGTTGTGCGTTGTGCGTTATGCGTTATGCGTTATAGGTTATGCGTTATGTGTTATGCGCTATGCGTTATGCGTTATGCATTATGCGTTATGCGTTATGCTTTATGCGTTATGCGTTATGATTAATCCGTGATCCGTTATGTGTTATGCGTTATGCGTTATGCGTTATGCGTTTTGCGTTATGCGTTATGCCATATGCGTTATGCGTTATGCGTTATGCGTTATGCGTTATGCGTTATGCGTTATGCGTTATGCGTTATGCGTTATGCGTTATGCGATATGCGTTATGCGTTATGCGTTATGCGTTATGCGTTATGCGTTATGCGTTATGCGTTATGAGTAATGCGTGATCCGTTATGCGTTATGCGTTATGCATTAAGCGTTATGCGTTATGCGTTATGCGTTATGCGTTATGCTTTATGCATTATGCGTTATGCGTTATGCGATTTGCGTTATGCGTTATGCGTTATGGGTTGTGCGTTATGAGTCATTCGTTATGCGTTATGCGTTTTGCTTTGTGCGTTATGCGTTATGGGTTATGCGTTATGCGTTATGCGTCATGCGTTATGAGTAATGCGTGATCCGTTATGTGTTATGCGTTATGCGCTATGCGTTATGCGTTATGCGTTATGCGTTATGCGTTATGCGTTATGCGTTATGCGTTATGCGTTATGCGTTATGCGTTATGCGTTATGCGTTATGCGTTATGCGTTATGCGTTATGCTTTATGCGTTATGCGTTATGCGTTATGCGATTTGCGTTATATGTTATGCGTTATGCGTTATGCGTTATGCGTTATGCGTTATGCGTTATGCGATATACGTTATGCGTTATGCGTTATGCGTTATGCGTTATGCGTTATGCGTTATGCGTTATGCGATATGCGTTATGCGTTATGCGTTATGCGTTATGCGTTATGCGTTATGCGTTATGCGTTATGCGTTATGCGTTATGCGTTATGCGTTATGCGTTATGCGTTATGCGTTATGTGTTATGCGTTGTGCGTTATCCGCTATGCGTTATGCGTTTTGCGTTATGCGTTATGCGTTATGCGTTGTGCGTTGTGCGTTATGCGTTATGCGTTATAGGTTATGCGTTATGTGTTATGCGCTATGCGTTATGCGTTATGCATTATGCGTTATGCGTTATGCTTTATGCGTTATGCGTTATGATTAATCCGTGATCCGTTATGTGTTATGCGTTATGCGTTATGCGTTATGCGTTTTGCGTTATGCGTTATGCCATATGCGTTATGCGTTATGCGTTATGCGTTATGCGTTATGCGTTATGCGTTATGCGTTATGCGTTATGCGTTATGCGTTATGCGTTATGCGTTATGCGTTATGCGTTATGCGTTATGCGTTATGCGTTATGCGTTATGCGTTATGCGTTATGCGTTATGCGTTATGCGTTATGCGTTATGCGTTATGCGTTATGCGTTATGCGTTATGCGTTATGCGTTATGAGAAATGCGTGATCCGTTATGCGTTATGCGTTATGCGTTATGTGTTATGCGTTATGCGTTATGCGTTATGCGTTATGCGTTATGCGTTATGCGTTATGCGTTATGCGTTAAGCGTTATGCGTTATGCGTTATGCGTTATGCGTTATGCGTTATGCGTTATGCGTTATGCGTTATGCGTTATGCGTTATGCGTTATGCGTTATGCGTTATGCGTTATGCGTTATGCGTTATGGGTTATGCGTTATGCGTTATGCGTTATGCGTTATGCGTTATGCGTTATGCGTTATGCGTTATGCGTTATGCGTTATGCGTTATGCGTTATGCGTTATGCGTTATGCGTTATGCGTTATGCGTTATGCGTAAGGCGTTATGCGTTATGCGTTATGCGTTATGCGTTATGCGTTATGCGTTATGCGTTATGAGAAATGCGTGATCCGTTATGCGTTATGCATTATGCGTTATGCGTTATGCGTTATGTGTTATGCGTTATGCGTTATGCGTTATGCGTTTTGCGTTATGCGTTATGCCTTATGCGTTATGCGTTATGCGTTATGCGTTATGCGTTATGCGTTATGCGTTATGCGTTATGCGTTATGCGTTATGCGTTATGCGTTATGCGTTATGCGTTATGCGTTATGCGTTATGCGTTATGCGTTATGCGATTTGCGTTATGCGTTATGCGTTATGGGTTGTGCGTTATGAGTCATGCGTTATGCGTTATGCGTTTTGCTTTATGCGTTATGCGTTATGGGTTATGCGTTATGCGTTATGAGTAATGCGTGATCCGTTATGTGTTATGCGTTATGCGTTATGCGTTATGTGTTATGCGTTATGCGTTATGCGTTATGAGTAATGCGTGATCCGTTATGCGTTATGCGTTATGCATTAAGCGTTATGCGTTATGCGTTATGCGTTATGCGTTATGCGTTATGCGTTATGCTTTATGCATTATGCGTTATGCGTTATGCGATTTGCGTTATGCGTTATGCGTTATGGGTTGTGCGTTATGAGTCATTCGTTATGCGTTATGCGTTTTGCTTTGTGCGTTATGCCTTATGGGTTATGCGTTAGGCGTTATGCGTCATGCGTTATGAGTAATGCGTGATCCGTTATGTGTTATGCGTTATGCGCTATGCGTTATGCGTTATGCGTTATGCGTTATGCGTTATGCGTTATGCGTTATGCGGTATGCGTTATGCGTTATGCGTTATGCGTTATGCGTTTTGCTTTATGCGTTATGTGTTATGGGTTATGCGTTATGCGTTATGCGTTATGCGTTATGAGTAATGCGTGATCCGTTATGTGTTATGCGTTATGCGTTATAAGTAATGCGTGATCCGTTATGCGTTATGCGTTATGAGTAATGCGTGATCCGTTATGCGTTATGCGTTATGCGTTATGCGTTATGCGTTATGCGTTATGCGTTATGCTTTATGCGTTACGCGTTATGCGTTATGCGATTTGCGTTATGCGTTATGCGTTATTAGTAATGCGTGATCCGTTATGCGTTATGCGTTATGCGCTATGAGTAATGCGTGATCCGTTATGCGTTATGCGTTATGAGTAATGCGTGATCCGTTATGCGTTATGCGTTATGCATTAAGCGTTATGCGTTATGCGTTATGCGTTATGCGTTATGCGTTATGCGTTATGCGTTATGCGTTATGCTTTATGCATTATGCGTTATGCGTTATGCGATTTGCGTTATGCGTTATGCGTTATGGGTTGTGCGTTATGAGTCATTCGTTATGCGTTATGCGTTTTGCTTTGTGCGTTATGCGTTATGGGTTATGCGTTATGCGTTATGCGTCATGCGTTATGAGTAATGCGTGATCCGTTATGTGTTATGCGTTATGCGCTATGCGTTATGCGTTATGCGTTATGAGTCATGCGTTATGCGTTATGAGTAATGTGTGATCCGTTATGCGTTATGCGTTATGCATTATGCGTTATGCGTTATGCGTTATGCGCAATGCTTTATGCGTTACGCGTTATGCGTTATGCGATTTGCGTTATGCGTTATGCGTTATGCGTTATGGGTTGTGCGGTATGAGTCATGCGTTATGCGTTATGCGTTTTGCTTTATGCGTTATGCGTTATGGGTTATGCGTTATGCGTTATGCGTTATGCGTTATGCGTTATGCGTTATGCGTTATGAGTAATGCGTCATCCGTTATGCGTTATGCGTTATGCATTATGCGTTATGCGTTATGCGTTATGCGTTATGCGTTATGCTTTATGAGTTATGCGTTATGCGTTATGCGATTTGCGTTCTGCGTTATGCGTTATGCGTTATGCGTTATGGTTATGCGTTATGCGTTATGCGTTATGCGATTTGCGTTATGCGTTATGCGTTATGCGTTATGCGTTATGCGATTTGCGTTATGCGTTATGCGTTATGGGTTGTGCGTTATGAGTCATGCGTTATGCGTTATGCGTTTTGCTTTATGCGTTATGCGTTATGAGTAATGCGTGATCCGTTATGCGTTATGCGTTATGAGTAATGCGTGATCCGTTATGCGTTATGCGTTATGCATTATGCGTTATGCGTTATGCGTTATGCTTTATGCGTTACGCGTTATGCGTTATGCGATTTGCGTTATGCGTTATGCGTTATGCGTTATGCGTTATGCGTTATGGGTTGTGCGGTATGCGTTATGCGTTATGCGTTATGCGTTATGCGTCATGCGTTATGCGTTATGCGTTATGCGTTATGCGTTATGCGTTATGCGGTATGCGTTATGCGTTATGCGTTATGCGTTATGCGTTATGCGTTATGCGTTATGCGTTATGCGTTATGCGTTATGCGTTATGCGTTATGCGTTATGCGTTATGTGTTATGCGTTGTGCGTTATCCGCAATGCGTTATGCGTTTTGCGTTATGCGTTATGAGTTTTGCGTTATACGTTATGCGTTATGCGTTATGCGTTATGCGTTATGCGTTATGCGTTATGAGATTTGCGTTATGCGTTATGCGTTATGCGTTATGCGTTATGCGTTATGCGTTATGGGTTATGCGTTATGCGTTATGCGTTATGCGTTATGCGTTATGCGTTATGCGTTATGCGTTATGCGTTATGCGTTATGCGTTATGCGTTATGCGTTATGCGTTATGCGTTATGCGTTATGAGTAATGCGTGATCCGTTATGCGTTATGCGTTATGCGTTATGCGTTATGCGTTATGCGTTATGCGTTATGCGTTATGCGTTATGCGTTATGCGTTATGCGTTATGCGTTATGTGTTACGCGTAATGCGTTATGCGTTATGAGTAATGCGTGATCCGTTATGCGTTATGCGTTATGAGTAATGCGTGATCCGTTATGCGTTATGCGTTATGCATTATGCGTTATGCGTTATGCGTTATGCGTTATGCGTTATGCTTTATGAGTTATGCGTTATGCGTTATGCGATTTGCGTTCTGCGTTATGCGTTATGCGTTATACGTTATGCGTTATGCGTTATGCGTTATGCGATTTGCGTTATGCGTTATGCGTTATGCGATTTGCGTTATGCGTTATGCGTTATGGGTTGTGCGTTATGAGTCATGCGTTATGCGTTATGCGTTTTGCTTTATGCGTTATGCGTTATGCGTTATGCGTTATGAGTAATGCGTGATCCGTTAAGCGTTATGCGTTATGCGTTATGCGTTATGAGTAATGCGTGAAACGTTATGCGTTATTCGTTATGCGTTATGCGTTATGCGTTATGCGTTATGAGTAATGCGTGATCCGTTATGCGTTATGCGTTATGCGTTATGCTTTATGCGTTACGCGTTATGCGTTATGCGATTTGCGTTATGCGTTATGCGTTATGCGTTATGCGTTATGCGTTATGCGTTATGTGTTATGCGTTGTGCGTTATCCGCTATGCGTTATGCGTTTTGCGTTATGCGTTATGCGTTATGCGTTATGCGTTATGCGTTATGCGTTATGCGTTATGCGTTATGCGTTATGCGTTATGCCTTATGAGTTATGCGTTATGGGTTATGAGTAATGCGTGATCCGTTATGCGTTATGCTTTATGCGTTATGCGTTATGCGTTACGCGTAATGCGTTATGCGCTATGGGTCATGCGTTAAGCGTTATGCGTTATGCGTTATGCGTTATGTGTTATGCGTTGTGCGTTATCCGCTATGCGTTATGCGTTTTGCGTTATGCGTTATGCGTTATGAGTTGTGCGTTATACGTTATGCGTTATGCGTTATGCGTTATGCGTTATGCGTTATGCGTTATGCGATTTGCGTTATGCGTTATGGGTTATGCGTTATGTGTTATGCGTTATGCGTTATGCGTTATGCGTTATGCGTTATGCGTTATGCGTTATGTGTTATCCGTTATGCGTTATGCGTTATGCGTTATGCGTTATGCGTTATGGGTTATGCGTTATGCGTTATGCGTTATGCGTTATGCGTTATGCGTTATGCGTTATGCGTCATGCGTTATGCGTTATGAGTAATGCGTGATCCGTTATGCGTTATGCTTTATGCGTTACGCGTTATGCGTTATGCGTTATGAGTTGTGCGTTATACGTTATGCGTTATGCGTTATGCGTTATGCGATTTGCGTTATGCGTTATGCGGTATGCGTTATGCGTTATGCGTTATGCGTTATGCGTTATGCGTTATGCGTTATGCGTTATGCGTTATGCGTTATGTGTTATGCGTTGTGCGTTATCCGCAATGCGTTATGCGTTTTGCGTTATGCGTTATGCGTTATGAGTTTTGCGTTATACGTTATGCGTTATGCGTTATGCGTTATGCGTTATGCGTTATGCGTTATGAGATTTGCGTTATGCGTTATGCGTTATGCGTTATGCGTTATGGGTTATGCGTTATGCGTTATGCGTTATGCGTTATGCGTTATGCGTTATGCGTTATGCGTTATGCGTTATGCGTTATGCGTTATGCGTTATGCGTTATGCGTTATGAGTAATGCGTGATCCGTTAAGCGTTATGCGTTATGCGTTATGCGTTATGAGTAATGCGTGAAACGTTATGCGTTATTCGTTATGCGTTATGCGTTATGCGTTATGCGTTATGAGTAATGCGTGATCCGTTATGCGTTATGCGTTATGCGTTATGCTTTATGCGTTACGCGTTATGCGTTATGCGATTTGCGTTATGCGTTATGCGTTATGCGTTATGCGTTATGCGTTATGCGTTATGCGTTATGCGTAATGGGTTGTGCGTTATGGGTCATGCGTTATGAGTTGTGCGTTATACGTTATGCGTTATGCGTTATGCGATTTGCGTTATGCGTTATGCGTTATGCGTTTTGCGTTATGCGTTATGCGTTATGCGTTATGCGATTTGCGTTATGCGTTATGGGTTATGCGTTATGTGTTATGCGTTGTGCGTTATCCGCTATGCGTTATGCGTTTTGCGTTATGCGTTATGCGTTATGCGTTATGCGTTATGCGTTATGCGTTATGCGTTATGCGTTATGCGTTATGCGTTATGCGTTATGCGTTATGCGTTATGAGTTATGCGTTATGGGTTATGAGTAATGCGTGATCCGTTATGCGTTATGCTTTATGCGTTATGCGTTATGCGTTACGCGTAATGCGTTATGCGCTATGGGTCATGCGTTAAGCGTTATGCGTTATGCGTTATGCGTTATGGGTTAAGCGTTATGTGTTATGCGTTATGCGTTTTGCGTTATGCGTTATGCGTTATGTGTTATCCGTTATGCGTTATGCGTTATGCGTTATGCGTTATGCGTAATGCGTTATGCGTTATGCGTTATGCGTTATGCGTTATGCGTTATGCGTTATGCGGTATGCGTTATGTGTTATGCGTTGTGCGTTATCCGCTATGCGTTATGCGTTTTGCGTTATGCGTTATGCGTTATGAGTTGTGCGTTATACGTTATGCGTTATGCGTTATGCGTTATGCGTTATGCGTTATGCGTTATGCGATTTGCGTTATGCGTTATGGGTTATGCGTTATGTGTTATGCGTTATGCGTTATGCGTTATGCGTTATGCGTTATGCGTTATGCGTTATGCGTTATGCGTTATGCGTTATGCGTTATGTGTTATCCGTTATGCGTTATGCGTTATGCGTTATGCGTTATGCGTTATGCGTTATGGGTTATGCGTTATGCGTTATGCGTTATGCGTTATGCGTTATGCGTTATGCGTTATGCGTTATGCGTTATGCGTTATGCGTCATGCGTTATGCGTTATGAGTAATGCGTGATCCGTTATGTGTTATGCTTTATGCGTTACGCGTTATGCGTTATGCGTTATGAGTTGTGCGTTATACGTTATGCGTTATGCGTTATGCGTTATGCGATTTGCGTTATGCGTTATGCGGTATGCGTTATGCGTTATGCGTTATGCGTTATGCGTTATGCGTTATGCGTTATGCATTATGCGTTATGCGTTATGCGTTATGCGTTATGAGTAATGCGTGATCCGTTATGCGTTATGCGTTATGCGCTATGAGTAATGCGTGATCCGTTATGCGTTATGCGTTATGAGTAATGCGTGATCCGTTATGCGTTATGCGTTATGCATTAAGCGTTATGCGTTATGCGTTATGCGTTATGCGTTATGCGTTATGCGTTATGCGTTATGTGTTATGCTTTATGCATTATGCGTTATGCGTTATGCGATTTGCGTTATGCGTTATGCGTTATGGGTTGTGCGTTATGAGTCATTCGTTATGCGTTTTGCTTTGTGCGTTATGCGTTATGGGTTATGCGTTATGCGTTATGCGTTATGCGTTATGCGTTATGCGATTTGCGTTATGCGTTATGGGTTATGCGTTATGTGTTATGCGTTATGCGTTATGCGTTATGCGTTATGCGTTATGCGTTATGCGTTATGCGTTATGCGTTATGCGTTATGTGTTATCCGTTATGCGTTATGCGTTATGCGTTATGCGTTATGCGTTATGGGTTATGCGTTATGCGTTATGCGTTATGCGTTATGCGTTATGCGTTATGCGTTATGCGTCATGCGTTATGCGTTATGAGTAATGCGTGATCCGTTATGCGTTATGCTTTATGCGTTACGCGTTATGCGTTATGCGTTATGAGTTGTGCGTTATACGTTATGCGTTATGCGTTATGCGTTATGCGATTTGCGTTATGCGTTATGCGGTATGCGTTATGCGTTATGCGTTATGCGTTATGCGTTATGCGTTATGCGTTATGCGTTATGCGTTATGTGTTATGCGTTGTGCGTTATCCGCAATGCGTTATGCGTTTTGCGTTATGCGTTATGCGTTATGAGTTTTGCGTTATACGTTATGCGTTATGCGTTATGCGTTATGCGTTATGCGTTATGCGTTATGAGATTTGCGTTATGCGTTATGCGTTATGCGTTATGCGTTATGGGTTATGCGTTATGCGTTATGCGTTATGCGTTATGCGTTATGCGTTATGCGTTATGCGTTATGCGTTATGCGTTATGCGTTATGCGTTATGCGTTATGCGTTATGCGTTATGAGTAATGCGTGATCCGTTAAGCGTTATGCGTTATGCGTTATGAGTAATGCGTGAAACGTTATGCGTTATTCGTTATGCGTTATGCGTTATGCGTTATGCGTTATGAGTAATGCGTGATCCGTTATGCGTTATGCGTTATGCGTTATGCTTTATGCGTTACGCGTTATGCGTTATGCGATTTGCGTTATGCGTTATGCGTTATGCGTTATGCGTTATGCGTTATGCGTTATGCGTAATGGGTTGTGCGTTATGAGTCATGCGTTATGAGTTGTGCGTTATACGTTATGCGTTATGCGTTATGCGTTATGCGTTATGCGATTTGCGTTATGCGTTATGCGTTATGCGTTTTGCGTTATGCGTTATGCGTTATGCGTTATGCCATTTGCGTTATGCGTTATGGGTTATGCGTTATGTGTTATGCGTTGTGCGTTATCCGCTATGCGTTATGCGTTTTGCGTTATGCGTTATGCGTTATGCGTTATGCGTTATGCGTTATGCGTTATGCGTTATGCGTTATGCGTTATGCGTTATGCGTTATGCGTTATGCGTTATGCGTTATGAGTTATGCGTTATGGGTTATGAGTAATGCGTGATCCGTTATGCGTTATGCTTTATGCGTTATGCGTTATGCGTTACGCGTAATGCGTTATGCGCTATGGGTCATGCGTTAAGCGTTATGCGTTATGCGTTATGCGTTATGGGTTAAGCGTTATGTGTTATGCGTTTTGCGTTATGCGTTATGCGTTACGTGTTATCCGTTATGCGTTATGCGTTATGCGTTATGCGTTATGCGTTATGCGTAATGCGTTATGCGTTATGCGTTATGCGTTATGCGTTATGCGTTATGCGGTATGCGTTATGTGTTATGCGTTGTGCGTTATCCGCTATGCGTTATGCGTTTTGCGTTATGCGTTATGCGTTATGAGTTGTGCGTTATACGTTATGGGTTATGCGTTATGTGTTATGCGTTATGCGTTATGCGTTATGCGTTATGCGTTGTGCGTTATGCGTTATGTGTTATGCGTTATGCGTTATGCGTTATGTGTTATCCGTTATGCGTTATGCGTTATGCGTTATGCGTTATGCGTTATGGGTTATGCGTTATGCGTTATGCGTTATGCGTTATGCGTTATGCGTTATGCGTTATGGGTCATGCGTTATGCGTTATGAGTAATGCGTGATCCGTTATGCGTTATGCTTTATGCGTTACGCGTTATGCGTTATGCGTTATGAGTTGTGCGTTATACGTTATGCGTTATGCGTTATGCGATTTGCGTTATGCGTTATGCGGTATGAGTTATGCGTTATGCGTTATGCGTTATGCGTTATGCGTTATGCGTTATGCATTATGCGTTATGCGTTATGCGTTATGCGTTATGAGTAATGCGTGATCCGTTATGCGTTATGCGTTATGCGCTATGAGTAATGCGTGATCCGTTATGCGTTATGCGTTATGAGTAATGCGTGATCCGTTATGCGTTATGCGTTATGCATTAAGCGTTATGCGTTATGCGTTATGCGTTATGCGTTATGCGTTATGCGTTATGCGTTATGCTTTATGCATTATGCGTTATGCGTTATGCGATTTGCGTTATGCGTTATGCGTTATGGGTTGTGCGTTATGAGTCATTCGTTATGCGTTATGCGTTTTGCTTTGTGCGTTATGCGTTATGGGTTATGCGTTATGCGTTATGCGTTATGCGTTATGCGTTATGCGATTTGCGTTATGCGTTATGGGTTATGCGTTATGTGTTATGCGTTATGCGTTATGCGTTATGCGTTATGCGTTATGCGTTATGTGTTATCCGTTATGCGTTATGCGTTATGCGTTATGCGTTATGCTTTATGCGTTACGCGTTATGCGTTATGCGTTATGAGTTGTGCGTTATACGTTATGCGTTATGCATTAAGCGTTATGCGTTATGCGTTATGCGTTATGCGTTATGCGTTATGCGTTATGCTTTATGCATTATGCGTTATGCGTTATGCGATTTGCGTTATGCGTTATGCGTTATGGGTTGTGCGTTATGAGTCATTTGTTATGCGTTATGCGTTTTGCTTTGTGCGTTATGCGTTATGGGTTATGCGTTATGCGTTATGCGTCATGCGTTATGAGTAATGCGTGATCCGTTATGTGTTATGCGTTATGCGCTATGCGTTATGCGTTATGCGTTATGCGTTATGCGTTATGCGGTATGCGTTATGCGTTATGCGTTATGCGTTATGCGTTATGCGTTATGCGTTATGCTTTATGCGTTATGCGTTATGCGTTATGCGATTTGCGTTATGCGTTATGCGTTATGCGTTATGCGTTATGCGTTATGCGTTATGCGTTATGCGTTTTGCTTTATGCGTTATGTGTTATGGGTTATGCGTTATGCGTTATGCGTTATGCGTTATGCGTTATGAGTAATGCGTGATCCGTTATGTGTTATGCGTTATGCGTTATAAGTAATGCGTGATCCGTTATGCGATATGCGTTATGAGTAATGCGTGATCCGTTATGCGTTATGCGTTATGCATTATGCGTTATGCGTTATGCGTTATGCGTTATGCTTTATGCGTTACGCGTTATGCGTTATGCGATTTGCGTTATGCGTTATGCGTTATAAGTAATGCGTGATCCGTTATGCGTTATGCGTTATGCGCTATGAGTAATGCGTGATCCGTTATGCGTTATGCGTTATGAGTAATGCGTGATCCGTTATGCGTTATGCGTTATGCATTAAGCGTTATGCGTTATGCGTTATGCGTTATGCGTTATGCGTTATGCGTTATGCGTTATGCGTTATGCTTTATGCATTATGCGTTATGCGTTATGCGATTTGCGTTATGCGTTATGCGTTATGGGTTGTGCGTTATGAGTCATTCGTTATGCGTTATGCGTTTTGCTTTGTGCGTTATGCGTTATGGGTTATGCGTTATGCGTTATGCGTCATGCGTTATGAGTAATGCGTGATCCGTTATGTGTTATGCGTTATGCGCTATGCGTTATGCGTTATGCGTTATGAGTCATGCGTTATGCGTTATGAGTAATGTGTGATCCGTTATGCGTTATGCGTTATGCATTATGCGTTATGCGTTATGCGTTATGCGCTATGCTTTATGCGTTACGCGTTATGCGTTATGCGATTTGCGTTATGAGTAATGTGTGATCCGTTATGCGTTATGCGTTATGCATTATGCGTTATGCGTTATGCGTTATGCGCTATGCTTTATGCGTTACGCGTTATGCGTTATGCGATTTGCGTTATGCGTTATGGGTTGTGCGGTATGAGTCATGCGTTATGCGTTATGCGTTTTGCTTTATGCGTTATGCGTTATGGGTTATGCGTTATGCGTTATGCGTTATGCATTATGCGTTATGCGTTATGCGTTATGCGTTATGCGTTATGCGTTATGCTTTATGAGTTATGCGTTATGCGTTATGCGATTTGCGTTCTGGGTTATGCGTTATGCGTTATGCGTTATGCGTTATGCGTTATGCGATTTGCGTTATGCGTTATGCGTTATGCGTTATGCGTTATGCGATTTGCGTTATGCGTTATGCGTTATGGGTTGTGCGTTATGAGTCATGCGTTATGCGTTATGCGTTTTGCTTTATGCGTTATGCGTTATGAGTAATGCGTGATCCGTTATGCGTTATGCGTTATGAGTAATGCGTGATCCGTTATGCGTTATGCGTTATGCATTATGCGTTATGCGTTATGCGTTATGCTTTATGCGTTACGCGTTATGCGTTATGCGATTTGCGTTATGCGTTATGCGTTATGCGTTATGCGTTATGCGTTATGGGTTGTGCGGTATGCGTTATGCGTTATGCGTTATGCGTTATGCGTCATGCGTTATGCGTTATGCGTTATGCGTTATGCGTTATGCGTTATGCGGTATGCGTTATGCGTTATGCGTTATGCGTTATGCGTTATGCGTTATGCGTTATGCGTTATGCGTTATGCGTTATGCGTTATGCGTTATGCGTTATGCGTTATGCGTTATGCGTTATGTGTTATGCGTTGTGCGTTATCCGCAATGCGTTATGCGTTTTGCGTTATGCGTTATGCGTTATGAGTTTTGCGTTATACGTTATGCGTTATGCGTTATGCGTTACGCGCTATGCGTTATGCGTTATGAGATTTGCGTTATGCGTTATGCGTTATGCGTTATGCGTTATGGGTTATGCGTTATGCGTTATGCGTTATGCGTTATGCGTTATGCGTTATGCGTTACGCGTTATGCGTTATGCGTTATGCGTTATGCGTTATGCGTTATGCGTTATGCGTTATGCGTTATGCGTTATGCGTTATGCGTTATGCGTTATGAGTAATGCGTGATCCGTTATGCGTTATGCGTTATGCGTTATGCGTTATGAGTAATGCGTGATCCGTTATGCGTTATGCGTTATGCGTTATGCTTTATGCGTTACGCGTTATGCGTTATGCGATTTGCGTTATGCGTTATGCGTTATGCGTTATGCGTTATGCGTTATGCGTAATGGGTTGTGCGTTATGAGTCATGCGGTATGAGTTGTGCGTTATACGTTATGCGTTATGCGTTATGCGTTATGCGTTATGCGTTATGCGATTTGCGTTATGCGTTATGCGTTATTGCGTTATGCGTTATGCGATTTGCGTTATGCGTTATGCGTTATGGGTTGGGCGTTATGAGTCATGCGTTATGCGTTATGCGTTTTGCTTTATGCGTTATGCGTTATGCGTTATGCGTTATGCGTTATGCGTTATGCGTTATGCGTTAAGCGTTATGCGTTATGCGTTATGCGTTATGGGTTAAGCGTTATGTGTTATGCGTTATGCGTTATGCGTTATGCGTTATGCGTTATGCGTTATGCGTTATGCGTTATGCGTTATGCGTTATGCGTTATGCGTTATGCGTTATGCGTTATGTGTTATCCGTTATGCGTTATGCGTTATGCGTTATGCGTTATGCGTTATGCGTTATGCGTTATGCGTTATGCGTTATGCGTTATGCGTTATGCGTTATGCGTTATGCGTTATGCGTTATGCGTTATGCGTTATGCGTTATGCGTTATGCGTTATGCGTTATGCGATTTGCGTTATGCGTTATGCGGTATGCGTTATGCGTTATGCGTTATGCGTTATGAGTTGTGCGTTATACGTTATGCGTTATGCGTTATGCGTTATGCGTTATGCGTTATGTGTTATCCGTTATGCGTTATGCGTTATGCGTTATGCGTTATGCGTTATGCGTTATGCGTTATGCGTTATGCGTTATGCGTTATGCGTTATGTGTTATCCGTTATGCGTTATGCGTTATGCGTTATGCGTTATGCGTTATGCGTTATGCGTTATGCGTTATGCGTTATGCGTTATGCGTTATGAGTAATGCGTGATCCGTTATGCGTTATGCTTTATGCGTTACGCGTTATGCGTTATGCGTTATGAGTTGTGCGTTATACGTTATGCGTTATGCGTTATGGGTTATGCGATTTGCGTTATGCGTTATGCGGTATGCGTTATGCGTTATGCGTTATGCGTTATGCGTTATGCGTTATGCGTTATGCGTTATGCGTTATGCGTTATGCGTTATGCGTTATGCGTTATGCGTTATGCGTTATGCGTTATGCGTTATGCGTTATGCGTAATGGGTTGTGCGTTATGAGTCATGCGTTATGAGTTGTGCGTTATACGTTATGCGTTATGCGTTATGCGTTATGCGTTATGCGATTTGCGTTATGCGATTTGCGTTATGCGTTATGCGTTATGCGTTATGCGTTATGCGTTATGGGTTGTGCGGTATGAGTCATGCGTTATGCGTTATGCGTCTTGCTTTATGCGTTATGCGTTATGGGTTATGCGTTATGCGTTATGCGTTATGCGTTATGTGTTACGCGTAATGCGTTATGCGTTATGAGTAATGCGTCATGCGTTATGCGTTATGAGTAATGCGTGATCCGTTATGCGTTATGCGTTATGCATTAAGCGTTATGCGTTATGCGTTATGCGTTATGCGTTATGCGTTATGCGTTATGCTTTATGCATTATGCGTTATGCGTTATGCGATTTGCGTTATGCGTTATGCGTTATGGGTTGTGCGTTATGAGTCATTCGTTATGCGTTATGCGTTTTGCTTTGTGCGTTATGCGTTATGGGTTATGCGTTATGCGTTATGCGTTATGCGTTATGCGTTATGCGTTATGCGATTTGCGTTATGCGTTATGGGTTATGCGTTATGTGTTATGCGTTATGCGATATGCGTTATGCGTTATGCGTTATGCGTTATGCGTTATGCGTTATGCGTTATGCGTTATGTGTTATCCGTTATGCGTTATGCGTTATGCGTTATGCGTTATGCGTTATGGGTTATGCGTTATGCGTTATGCGTTATGCGTTATGCGTTATGCGTTATGCGTTATGCGTTATGCGTTATGCGTTATGCGTTATGCGTCATGCGTTATGCGTTATGAGTAATGCGTGATCCGTTATGCGTTATGCTTTATGCGTTACGCGTTATGCGTTATGCGTTATGCGTTATGCGTTATGCGTTATGCGTTATGCGTTATGCGTTATGCGTTATGCGTTATGCGTTATGCGTTTTGCTTTATGCGTTATGTGTTATGGGTTATGCGTTATGCGTTATGCGTTATGCGTTATGTGTTATGAGTAATGCGTGATCCGTTATGTGTTATGCGTTATGCGTTATAAGTAATGCGTGATCCGTTATGCGTTATGCGTTATGAGTAATGCGTGATCCGTTATGCGTTATGCGTTATGCATTATGCGTTATAAGTAATGCGTGATCCGTTATGCGTTATGCGTTATGCGCTATGAGTAATGCGTGATCCGTTATGCGTTATGCGTTATGAATAATGCGTGATCCGTTATGCGTTATGCGTTATGCATTAAGCGTTATGCGTTATGCGTTATGCGTTATGCGTTATGCGTTATGCGTTATGCGTTATGCTTTATGCATTATGCGTTATGCGTTATGCGATTTGCGTTATGCGTTATGCGTTATGGGTTGTGCGTTATGAGTCATTCGTTATGCGTTATGCGTTTTGCTTTGTGCGTTATGCGTTATGGGTTATGCGTTATGCGTTATGCGTCATGCGTTATGAGTAATGCGTGATCCGTTATGTGTTATGCGTTATGCGCTATGCGTTATGCGTTATGCGTTATGAGTCATGCGTTATGCGTTATGAGTAATGTGTGATCCGTTATGCGTTATACGTTATGCATTATGCGTTATGCGTTATGCGTTATGCGCTATGCTTTATGCGTTACGCGTTATGCGTTATGCGATTTGCGTTATGCGTTATGGGTTGTGAGGTATGAGTCATGCGTTATGCGTTATGCGTTTTGCTTTATGCGTTATGCGTTATGGGTTATGCGTTATGCGTTATGCGTTATGCGTTATGCGTTATGCGTTACGCGTAATGCGTTATGCGTTATGAGTAATGCGTGATCCGTTATGCGTTATGCGTTATGAGTAATGCGTGATCCGTTATGCGTTATGCGTTATGCATTATGCGTTATGCGTTATGCGTTATGCGTTATGCGTTATGCGTTATGCTTTATGAGTTATGCGTTATGCGTTATGCGATTTGCGTTCTGCGTTATGCGTTATGCGTTATGCGTTATGCGTTATGCGTTCTGCGATTTGCGTTATGCGTTATGCGTTATGCGTTATGCGATTTGCGTTATGCGTTATGCGTTATGGGTTGTGCGTCATGAGTCATGCGTTATGCGTTATGCGTTTTGCTTTATGCGTTATGCGTTATGAGTAATGCGTGATCCGTTATGCGTTATGCGTTATGAGTAATGCGTGATCCGTTATGCGTTATGCGTTATGCATTATGCGTTATGCGTTATGCGTTATGCGATTTGCGTTATGCGTTATGCGTTATGCGTTATGCGTTATGCGTTATGGGTTGTGCGGTATGCGTTATGCGTTATGCGTTATGCGTTATGCGTCATGCGTTATGCGTTATGCGTTATGCGTTATGCGTTATGCGTTATGCGGTATGCGTTATGCGTTATGCGTTATGCGTTATGCGTTATGCGTTATGCGTTATGCGTTATGCGTTATGCGTTATGCGTTATGCGTTATGCGTTATGCGTTATGTGTTATGCGTTGTGCGTTATCCGCAATGCGTTATGCGTTTTGCGTTATGCGTTATGCGTTATGAGTTTTGCGTTATACGTTATGCGTTATGCGTTATGCGTTATGCGTTATGCGTTATGCGTTATGAGATTTGCGTTATGCGTTATGCGTTATGCGTTATGCGTTATGGGTTATGCGTTATGCGTTATGCGTTATGCGTTATGCGTTATGAGTAATGCGTGATCCGTTATGCGTTATGCTTTATGCGTTACGCGTTATGCGTTATGCGTTATGAGTTGTGCGTTATACGTTATGCGTTATGCGTTATGCGTTATGCGATTTGCGTTATGCGTTATGCGGTATGCGTTATGCGTTATGCGTTATGCGTTATGCGTTATGCGTTATGCGTTATGCGTTATGCGTTATGCGTTATGCGTTATGCGTTATGTGTTATGCGTTGTGCGTTATCCGCTGTGCGTTATGCGTTTTGCGTTATGCGTTATGAGTCATGCGGTATGAGTTGTGCGTTATACGTTATGCGTTATGCGTTATGCGTTATGCGTTATGCGTTATGCGATTTGCGTTATGCGTTATGCGTTATGCGTTATGCGTTATGCGATTTGCGTTATGCGTTATGCGTTATGGGTTGGGCGTTATGAGTCATGCGTTATGCGTTATGCGTTTTGCTTTATGCGTTATGCGTTATGCGTTATGCGTTATGCGTTATGCGTTATGCGTTATGCGTTAAGCGTTATGCGTTATGCGTTATGCGTTATGGGTTAAGCGTTATGTGTTATGCGTTATGCGTTATGCGTTATGCGTTATGCGTTATGCGTTATGCGTTATGCGTTATGCGTTATGCGTTATGCGTTATGCGTTATGCGTTATGCGTTATGCGTTATGCGTTATGTGTTATCCGTTATGCGTTATGCGTTATGCGTTATGCATTATGCGTTATGCGTTATGCGTTATGCGTTATGCGTTATGCGTTATGCGTTATGCGTTATGCGTTATGCGTTATGCGTTATGCGTTATGCGTTATGCGTTATGCGTTATGCGTTATGCGTTATGCGTTATGCGTTATGCGATTTGCGTTATGCGTTATGCGGTATGCGTTATGCGTTATGCGTTATGCGTTATGAGTTGTGCGTTATACGTTATGCGTTATGCGTTATGCGTTATGCGTTATGCGTTATGCGTTATGTGTTATCCGTTATGCGTTATGCGTTATGCGTTATGCGTTATGCGTTATGCGTTATGCGTTATGCGTTATGCGTTATGCGTTATGCGTTATGCGTTATGCGTTATGCGTTATGCGTTATGCGTTATGCGTTATGCGTTATGCGTTATGCGTTATGCGTTATGAGTAATGCGTGATCCGTTATGCGTTATGCTTTATGCGTTACGCGTTATGCGTTATGCGTTATGAGTTGTGCGTTATACGTTATGCGTTATGCGTTATGCGTTATGCGATTTGCGTTATGCGTTATGCGGTATGCGTTATGCGTTATGCGTTATGCGTTATGCGTTATGCGTTATGCGTTATGCGTTATGCGTTATGCGTTATGCGTTATGCGTTATGCGTTATGCGTTATGCGTTATGTGTTATGCGTTGTGCGTTATCCGCTGTGCGTTATGCGTTTTGCGTTATGCGTTATGCGTTATGCGTTATGCGTTATGAGTAATGCGTGATCCGTTATGCGTTATGCGTTATGCGTTATGCGTTATGAGTAATGCGTGAAACGTTATGCGTTATTCGTTATGCGTTATGCGTTATGCGTTATGCGTTATGAGTAATGCGTGATCCGTTATGCGTTATGCGTTATGCGTTATGCTTTATGCGTTACGCGTTATGCGTTATGCGATTTGCGTTATGCGTTATGCGTTATGCGTTATGCGTTATGCGTAATGGGTTGTGCGTTATGAGTCATGCGTTATGAGTTGTGCGTTATACGATATACGTTATGCGTTATGCGTTATGCGTTATGCGTTATGCGATTTGCGTTATGCGTTATGCGTTATGCGTTATGCGTTATGCGATTTGCGTTATGCGTTATGCGTTATGGGTTGTGCGTTATGCGTTATGCGTTATGCGTTAAGCGTTATGCGTTATGCGTTATGCGTTATGGGTTAAGCGTTATGTGTTATGCGTTATGCGTTATGCGTTATGCGTTATGCGTTATGCGTTATGCGTTATGCGTTATGCGTTATGCGTTATGTGTTATCCGTTATGCGTTATGCGTTATGCGTTATGCGTTATGCGTTATGCGTTATGCGTTATGCGTTATGCGTTATGCGTTATGCGTTATGCGTTATGCGTTATGGGTTGTGCGGTATGCGTTATGCGTTATGCGTTATGCGTTATGCGTTATGCGTTATGCGTTATGCGTTATGCGTTATGGGTTATGCGTTATGCGTTATGCGTTATGCGTTATGAGTAATGCGTGATCCGTTATGCGTTATGCGTTATGCGTTATGCGTTATGAGTAATGCGTGAAACGTTATGCGTTATTCGTTATGCGTTATGCGTTATGCGTTATGCGTTATGAGTAATGCGTGATCCGTTATGCGTTATGCGTTATGCGTTATGCTTTATGCGTTACGCGTTATGCGTTATGCGATTTGCGTTATGCGTTATGCGTGATGCGTTATGCGTTATGCGTTATGCGTAATGGGTTGTGCGTTATGAGTCATGCGTTATGAGTTGTGCGTTATACGTTATGCGTTATGCGTTATGCGTTATGCGTTATGCGTTATGCGATTTGCGTTATGCGATTTGCGTTATGCGTTATGCGTTATGCGTTATGCGTTATGGGTTGTGCGGTATGAGTCATGCGTTATGCGTTATGCGTTTTGCTTTATGCGTTATGCGTTATGGGTTATGCGTTATGCGTTATGCGTTATGCGTTATGCGTTATGCGTTATGCGTTATGCGTTATGCGTTATGTGTTACGCGTAATGCGTTATGCGTTATGAGTAATGCGTGATCCGTTATGCGTTATGCGTTATGAGTAATGCGTGATCCGTTATGCGTTATGCGTTATGCGTTATGCGTTATGCGTTATGCGTTATGCTTTATGAGTTATGCGTTATGCGTTATGCGATTTGCGTTCTGCGTTATGCGTTATGCGTTATACGTTATGCGTTATGCGTTATGCGTTATGCGTTATGCGATTTGCGTTATGCGTTATGCGTTATGCGATTTGCGTTATGCGTTATGCGTTATGGGTTGTGCGTTATGAGTCATGCGTTATGCGTTATGCGTTTTGCTTTATGCGTTATGCGTTATGAGTAATGCGTGATCCGTTATGCGTTATGCGTTATGAGTAATGCGTGATCCGTTATGCGTTATGCGTTATGCATTATGCGTTATGCGTTATGCGTTATGCTTTATGCGTTACGCGTTATGCGTTATGCGATTTGCGTTATGCGTTATGCGTTATGCGGTATGCGTTATGCGTTATGCGTTATGGGTTGTGCGGTATGCGTTATGCGTTATGCGTTATGCGTTATGCGTCATGCGTTATGCGTTATGCGTTATGCGTTATGCGTTATGCGGTATGCGTTATGCGTTATGCGTTATGCGTTATGCGTTATGCGTTATGCGTTATGCGTTATGCGTTATGCGTTATGCGTTATGCTTTATGAGTTATGCGTTATGCGTTATGCGATTTGCGTTCTGCGTTCTGCGTTATGCGTTATACGTTATGCGTTATGCGTTATGCGTTATGCGTTATGCGATTTGCGTTATGCGTTATGCGTTATGCGATTTGCGTTATGCGTTATGCGTTATGGGTTGTGCGTTATGAGTCATGCGTTATGCGTTATGCGTTTTGCTTTATGCGTTATGCGTTATGAGTAATGCGTGATCCGTTATGCGTTATGCGTTATGAGTAATGCGTGATCCGTTATGCGTTATGCGTTATGCATTATGCGTTATGCGTTATGCGTTATGCTTTATGCGTTACGCGTTATGCGTTATGCGATTTGCGTTATGCGTTATGCGTTATGCGTTATGCGTTATGCGTTATGGGTTGTGCGGTATGCGTTATGCGTTATGCGTTATGCGTTATGCGTCATGCGTTATGCGTTATGCGTTATGCGTTATGCGTTATGCGGTATGCGTTATGCGTTATGCGTTATGCGTTATGCGTTATGCGTTATGCGTTATGCGTTATGCGTTATGCGTTATGCGTTATGCGTCATGCGTTATGCGTTATGAGTAATGCGTGATCCGTTATGCGTTATGCTTTATGCGTTATGCGTTTTGCGTTATGCGTTATGCGTTATGAGTTTTGCGTTATACGTTATGCGTTATGCGTTATGCGTTATGCGTTATGCGTTATGCGTTATGCGTTATGAGATTTGCGTTATGCGTTATGCGTTATGCGTTATGCGTTATGCGTTATGGGTTATGCGTTATGCGTTATGCGTTATGCGTTATGCGTTATGCGTTATGCGTTATGCGTTATGCGTTAGGCGTTATGCGTTATGCGTTATGCGTTATGCGTTATGAGTAATGCGTGATCCGTTAAGCGTTATGCGTTATGCGTTATGCGTTATGAGTAATGCGTGAAACGTTATGCGTTATTCGTTATGCGTTATGCGTTATGCGTTATGCGTTATGCGTTATGCGTTATGGGTTGTGCGGTATGCGTTATGCGTTATGCGATTTGCGTTATGCGTTATGCGTTATGGGTTGTGCGTTATGAGTCATGCGTTATGCGTTATGCGTTTTGCTTTATGCGTTATGCGTTATGAGTAATGCGTGATCCGTTATGCGTTATGCGTTATGAGTAATGCGTGATCCGTTATGCGTTATGCGTTATGCATTATGCGTTATGCGTTATGCGTTATGCTTTATGCGTTACGCGTTATGCGTTATGCGATTTGCGTTATGCGTTATGCGTTATGCGTTATGCATTATGCGTTATGGGTTGTGCGGTATGCGTTATGCGTTATGCGTTATGCGTTATGCGTCATGCGTTATGCGTTATGCGTTATGCGTTATGCGTTATGCGTTATGCGGTATGCGTTATGCGTTATGCGTTATGCGTTATGGGTTGTGCGGTATGCGTTATGCGTTATGCGATTTGCGTTATGCGTTATGCGTTATGGGTTGTGCGTTATGAGTCATGCGTTATGCGTTATGCGTTTTGCTTTATGCGTTATGCGTTATGAGTAATGCGTGATCCGTTATGCGTTATGCGTTATGAGTAATGCGTGATCCGTTATGCGTTATGCGTTATGCATTATGCGTTATGCGTTATGCGTTATGCTTTATGCGTTACGCGTTATGCGTTATGAGATTTGCGTTATGCGTTATGCGTTATGCGTTATGCGTTATGCGTTATGGGTTATGCGTTATGCGTTATGCGTTATGCGTTATGCGTTATGCGTTATGCGTTATGCGTTATGCGTTATGCGTTATGCGTTATGCGTTATGCGTTATGAGTAATGCGTGATCCGTTAAGCGTTATGCGTTATGCGTTATGCGTTATGAGTAATGCGTGAAACGTTATGCGTTATTCGTTATGCGTTATGCGTTATGCGTTATGCGTTATGAGTAATGCGTGATCCGTTATGCGTTATGCTTTATGCGTTATGCGTTATGCGTTACGCGTAATGCGTTATGCGCTATGGGTCATGCGTTAAGCGTTATGCGTTATGCGTTATGCGTTATGGGTTAAGCGTTATGTGTTATGCGTTATGCGTTATGCGTTATGCGTTATGCGTTATGTGTTATCCGTTATGCGTTATGCGTTATGCGTTATGCATTATGCGTTATGCGTAATGCGTTATGCGTTATGCGTTATGCGTTATGCGTTATGCGTTATGCGTTATGCGTTATGTGTTATGCGTTGTGCGTTATCCGCTATGCGTTATGCGTTTTGCGTTATGCGTTATGCGTTATGAGTTGTGCGTTATACGTTATGCGTTATGCGTTATGCGTTATGCGTTATGCGTTATGCGATTTGCGTTATGCGTTATGGGTTATGCGTTATGTGTTATGCGTTATGCGTTATGCGTTTGCGTTATGCGTTATGCGTTATGCGTTATGTGTTATCCGTTATGCGTTATGCGTTATGCGTTATGCGTTATGCGTTATGGGTTATGCGTTATGCGTTATGCGTTATGCGTTATGCGTTATGCGTTATGCGTTATGCGTTATGCGTTATGCGTTATGCGTTATGAGTAATGCGTGATCCGTTATGCGTTATGCTTTATGCGTTACGCGTTATGCGTTATGCGTTACGCGTTATGCGTTATGCGTTATGAGTTGTGCGTTATGCGTTATGCGATTTGCGTTATGCGTTATGCGGTATGCGTTATGCGTTATGCGTTATGCGTTATGCGTTATGCGTTATGGGTTATGCGTTATGCGTTATGCGTTATGCGTTATGCGTTATGCGTTATGCGTTATGCGTTATGCGTTATGCGTTATGCGTTATGCGTTATGTGTTATGCGTTGTGCGTTATCCGCTATGCGTTATGCGTTTTGCGTTATGCGTTATGCGTTATGAGTTGTGCGTTATACGTTATGCGTTATGCGTTATGCGTTATGCGTTATGCGTTATGCGATTTGCGTTATGCGTTATCCGTTATGCGTTATGCGTTATGCGTTATGCGTTATGCGTTATGGGTTATGCGTTATGCGTTATGCGTTATGCGTTATGCGTTATGCGTTATGCGTTATGCGTTATGCGTTATGCGTCATGCGTTATGCGTTATGAGTAATGCGTGATCCGTTATGCGTTATGCTTTATGCGTTACGCGTTATGCGTTATGCGTTATGAGTTGTGCGTTATACGTTATGCGTTATGCGTTATGCGTTATGCGATTTGCGTTATGCGTTATGCGGTATGCGTTATGCGTTATGCGTTATGCGTTATGCGTTATGCGTTATGGGTTATGCGTTATGCGTTATGCGTTATGCGTTATGCGATATGCGTTATGCGTTATGCGTTATGCGTTATGCGTTATGCGTTATGCGTTATGCGTTATGCGTTATGCGTTATGCGTTATGCGTTATGCGTTATGCGTTATGCGTTATGCGTTATGCGTTATGCGTTATGAGTAATGCGTGATCCGTTATGCGTTATGCGTTATGCGTTATGCGTTATGAGTAATGCGTGAAACGTTATGCGTTATTCGTTATGCGTTATGCGTTATGCGTTATGCGTTATGCGTTATGCGTTATGCGTTATGTGTTATCCGTTATGCGTTATGCGTTATGCGTTATGCGTTATGCGTTATGCGTTATGCGTTATGCGTTATGCGTTATGCGTTATGCGTTATGCGTTATGCGTTATGCGTTATGCGTTATGCGTTATGCGTTATGCGTTATGCGTTATGCGTTATGCGTTATGTGTTATGCGTTGTGCGTTATCCGCTATGCGTTATGCGTTTTGCGTTATGCGTTATGCGTTATGAGTTGTGCGTTATACGTTATGCGTTATGCGTTATGCGTTACGCGTTATGCGTTATGCGATTTGCGTTATGCGTTATGCGTTATAAGTAATGCGTGATCCGTTATGCGTTATGCGTTATGCGCTATGAGTAATGCGTGATCCGTTATGCGTTATGCGTTATGAGTAATGCGTGATCCGTTATGCGTTATGCGTTATGCATTAAGCGTTATGCGTTATGCGTTATGCGTTATGCGTTATGCGTTATGCGTTATGCTTTATGCATTATGCGCTATGAGTAATGCGTGATCCGTTATGCGTTATGCGTTATGAGTAATGCGTGATCCGTTATGCGTTATGCGTTATGCATTAAGCGTTATGCGTTATGCGTTATGCGTTATGCGTTATGCGTTATGCGTTATGCGTTATGCGTTATGCGTTATGCTTTATGCATTATGCGTTATGCGTTATGCGATTTGCGTTATGCGTTATGCGTTATGGGTTGTGCGTTATGAGTCATTCGTTATGCGTTATGCGTTTTGCTTTGTGCGTTATGCGTTATGGGTTATGCGTTATGCGTTATGCGTTATGTGTTATGCGTTGTGCGTTATCCGCTATGCGTTATGCGTTTTGCGTTATGCGTTATGCGTTATGAGTTGTGCGTTATACGTTATGCGTTATGCGTTATGCGTTATGCGTTATGAGTTATGCGTTATGGGTTATGAGTAATGCGTGATCCGTTATGCGTTATGCTTTATGCGTTATGCGTTACGCGATTTGCGTTATGCGTTATGCGTTATGCGTTATGCGTTATGCGATTTGCGTTATGCGTTATGGGTTATGCGTTATGTGTTATGCGTTGTGTGTTATCCGCTATGCGTTATGCGTTTTGCGTTATGCGTTATGCGTTATGCGTTATGCGTTATGCGTTATGCGTTATGCGTTATGCGTTATGCGTTATGCGTTATGCGTTATGCGTTATGCGTTATGCGTTATGCGTTATGCGTTATGAGTTATGCGTTATGGGTTATGAGTAATGCGTGATCCGTTATGCGTTATGCTTTATGCGTTATGCGTTATGCGTTATGCGTTACGCGTTATGCGTTATGCGATTTGCGTTATGCGTTATGCGTTATAAGTAATGCGTGATCCGTTATGCGTTATGCGTTATGCGCTATGAGTAATGCGTGATCCGTTATGCGTTATGCGTTATGAGTAATGCGTGATCCGTTATGCGTTATGCGTTATGCATTAAGCGTTATGCGTTATGCGTTATGCGTTATGCGTTATTCGTTATGCGTTATGCGTTATGCGTTATGCGTTATGCGTTATGAGTAATGCGTGATCCGTTATGCGTTATGCGTTATGCGTTTTGCGTTATGCGTTATGCGTTATGAGTTGTGCGTTATACGTTATGCGTTATGCGTTATGCGTTACGCGTTATGCGTTATGCGATTTGCGTTATGCGTTATGCGTTATAAGTAATGCGTGATCCGTTATGCGTTATGCGTTATGCGCTATGAGTAATGCGTGATCCGTTATGCGTTATGCGTTATGAGTAATGCGTGATCCGTTATGCGTTATGCGTTATGCATTAAGCGTTATGCGTTATGCGTTATGCGTTATGCGTTATTCGTTATGCGTTATGCGTTATGCGTTATGCGTTATGAGTAATGCGTGATCCGTTATGCGTTATGCGTTATGCGTTATGCTTTATGCGTTACGCGTTATGCGTTATGCGATTTGCGTTATGCGTTATGCGTTATGCGTTATGCGTTATGCGTAATGGGTTGTGCGTTATGAGTCATGCGTTATGAGTTGTGCGTTATACGTTATGCGTTATGCGTTATGCGTTATGCGTTATGCGATTTGCGTTATGCGTTATGCGTTATGCGTTATGCGTTATGCGATTTGCGTTATGCGTTATGGGTTATGCGTTATGTGTTATGCGTTGTGTGTTATCCGCTATGCGTTATGCGTTTTGCGTTATGCGTTATGCGTTATGCGTTATGCGTTATGCGTTATGCGTTATGCGTTATGCGTTATGCGTTATGCGTTATGCGTTATGCGTTATGCGTTATGCGTTATGCGTTATGCGTTATGCGTTATGCGTTATGCGTTATGAGTTATGCGTTATGGGTTATGAGTAATGCGTGATCCGTTATGCGTTATGCTTTATGCGTTATGCGTTATGCGTTACGCGTAATGCGTTATGCGCTATGGGTCATGCGTTAAGCGTTATGCGTTATGCGTTATGCGTTATGGGTTAAGCGTTATGTGTTATGCGTTATGCGTTATGCGTTATGCGTTATGCGTTATGTGTTATCCGTTATGCGTTATGCGTTATGCGTTATGCATTATGCGTTATGCGTAATGCGTTATGCGTTATGCGTTATGCGTTATGCGTTATGCGTTATGCGTTATGCGTTATGTGTTATGCGTTGTGCGTTATCCGCTATGCGTTATGCGTTTTGCGTTATGCGTTATGCGTTATGAGTTGTGCGTTATACGTTATGCGTTATGCGTTATGCGTTATGCGTTATGCGTTATGCGATTTGCGTTATGCGTTATGGGTTATGCGTTATGTGTTATGCGTTATGCGTTATGCGTTTGCGTTATGCGTTATGCGTTATGCGTTATGTGTTATCCGTTATGCGTTATGCGTTATGCGTTATGCGTTATGCGTTATGGGTTATGCGTTATGCGTTATGCGTTATGCGTTATGCGTTATGCGTTATGCGTTATGCGTTATGCGTCATGCGTTATGCGTTATGAGTAATGCGTGATCCGTTATGCGTTATGCTTTATGCGTTACGCGTTATGCGTTATGCGTTACGCGTTATGCGTTATGCGTTATGAGTTGTGCGTTATGCGTTATGCGATTTGCGTTATGCGTTATGCGGTATGCGTTATGCGTTATGCGTTATGCGTTATGCGTTATGCGTTATGGGTTATGCGTTATGCGTTATGCGTTATGCGTTATGCGTTATGCGTTATGCGTTATGCGTTATGTGTTATGCGTTGTGCGTTATCCGCTATGCGTTATGCGTTTTGCGTTATGCGTTATGCGTTATGAGTTGTGCGTTATACGTTATGCGTTATGCGTTATGCGTTATGCGTTATGCGTTATGCGATTTGCGTTATGCGTTATCCGTTATGCGTTATGCGTTATGCGTTATGCGTTATGCGTTATGGGTTATGCGTTATGCGTTATGCGTTATGCGTTATGCGTTATGCGTTATGCGTTATGCGTTATGCGTTATGCGTTATGCGTTATGCGTTATGCGTTATGAGTAATGCGTGATCCGTTATGCGTTATGCTTTATGCGTTACGCGTTATGCGTTATGCGTTATGAGTTGTGCGTTATACGTTATGCGTTATGCGTTATGCGTTATGCGATTTGCGTTATGCGTTATGCGGTATGCGTTATGCGTTATGCGTTATGCGTTATGCGTTATGCGTTATGGGTTATGCGTTATGCGTTATGCGTTATGCGTTATGCGATATGCGTTATGCGTTATGCGTTATGCGTTATGCGTTATGCGTTATGCGTTATGCGTTATGCGTTATGCGTTATGCGTTATGCGTTATGCGTTATGCGTTATGCGTTATGCGTTATGCGTTATGAGTAATGCGTGATCCGTTATGCGTTATGCGTTATGCGTTATGCGTTATGAGTAATGCGTGAAACGTTATGCGTTATTCGTTATGCGTTATGCGTTATGCGTTATGCGTTATGCGTTATGCGTTATGCGTTATGTGTTATCCGTTATGCGTTATGCGTTATGCGTTATGCGTTATGCGTTATGCGTTATGCGTTATGCGTTATGCGTTATGCGTTATGCGTTATGCGTTATGCGTTATGCGTTATGCGTTATGCGTTATGCGTTATGCGTTATGCGTTATGCGTTATGTGTTATGCGTTGTGCGTTATCCGCTATGCGTTATGCGTTTTGCGTTATGCGTTATGCGTTATGAGTTGTGCGTTATACGTTATGCGTTATGCGTTATGCGTTACGCGTTATGCGTTATGCGATTTGCGTTATGCGTTATGCGTTATAAGTAATGCGTGATCCGTTATGCGTTATGCGTTATGCGCTATGAGTAATGCGTGATCCGTTATGCGTTATGCGTTATGAGTAATGCGTGATCCGTTATGCGTTATGCGTTATGCATTAAGCGTTATGCGTTATGCGTTATGCGTTATGCGTTATGCGTTATGCGTTATGCTTTATGCATTATGCGCTATGAGTAATGCGTGATCCGTTATGCGTTATGCGTTATGAGTAATGCGTGATCCGTTATGCGTTATGCGTTATGCATTAAGCGTTATGCGTTATGCGTTATGCGTTATGCGTTATGCGTTATGCGTTATGCGTTATGCGTTATGCGTTATGCGTTATGCTTTATGCATTATGCGTTATGCGTTATGCGATTTGCGTTATGCGTTATGCGTTATGGGTTGTGCGTTATGAGTCATTCGTTATGCGTTATGCGTTTTGCTTTGTGCGTTATGCGTTATGGGTTATGCGTTATGCGTTATGCGTTATGTGTTATGCGTTGTGCGTTATCCGCTATGCGTTATGCGTTTTGCGTTATGCGTTATGCGTTATGAGTTGTGCGTTATACGTTATGCGTTATGCGTTATGCGTTACGCGTTATGCGTTATGCGATTTGCGTTATGCGTTATGCGTTATAAGTAATGCGTGATCCGTTATGCGTTATGCGTTATGCGCTATGAGTAATGCGTGATCCGTTATGCGTTATGCGTTATGAGTAATGCGTGATCCGTTATGCGTTATGCGTTATGCATTAAGCGTTATGCGTTATGCGTTATGCGTTATGCGTTATGCGTTATGCGTTATGCGTTATGCTTTATGCATTATGCGTTATGCGTTATGCGATTTGCGTTATGCGTTATGCGTTATGGGTTGTGCGTTATGAGTCATTCGTTATGCGTTATGCGTTTTGCTTTGTGCGTTATGCGTTATGGGTTATGCGTTATGCGTTATGCGTCATGCGTTATGAGTAATGCGTGATCCGTTATGTGTTATGCGTTATGCGCTATGCGTTATGCGTTATGCGTTATGAGTCATGCGTTATGCGTTATGAGTAATGTGTGATCCGTTATGAGTTATGCGTTATGCGTTATGCGATTTGCGTTCTGCGTTATGCGTTATGCGTTATACGTTATGCGTTATGCGTTATGCGTTATGCGTTATGCGTTATGCGTTATGCGTTATGCGTTATGCGATTTGTGTTATGCGTTATGCGTTATGGGTTGTGCGTAATGAGTCATGCGTTATGCGTTATGCGTTTTGCTTTATGCGTTATGCGTTATGAGTAATGCGTGATCCGTTATGCGTTATGCGTTATGAGTAATGCGTGATCCGTTATGCGTTATGCGTTATGCATTATGCGTTATGCGTTATGCGTTATGCGTTATGCGTTATGCGTTATGCGTTATGCGTTATGCGTTATGCGTTATGCTTTATGCATTATGCGTTATGCGTTATGCGATTTGCGTTATGCGTTATGCGTTATGGGTTGTGCGTTATGAGTCATTCGTTATGCGTTATGCGTTTTGCTTTGTGCGTTATGCGTTATGGGTTATGCGTTATGCGTTATGCGTTATGTGTTATGCGTTGTGCGTTATCCGCTATGCGTTATGCGTTTTGCGTTATGCGTTATGCGTTATGAGTTGTGCGTTATACGTTATGCGTTATGCGTTATGCGTTACGCGTTATGCGTTATGCGATTTGCGTTATGCGTTATGCGTTATAAGTAATGCGTGATCCGTTATGCGTTATGCGTTATGCGCTATGAGTAATGCGTGATCCGTTATGCGTTATGCGTTATGAGTAATGCGTGATCCGTTATGCGTTATGCGTTATGCATTAAGCGTTATGCGTTATGCGTTATGCGTTATGCGTTATGCGTTATGCGTTATGCGTTATGCTTTATGCATTATGCGTTATGCGTTATGCGATTTGCGTTATGCGTTATGCGTTATGGGTTGTGCGTTATGAGTCATTCGTTATGCGTTATGCGTTTTGCTTTGTGCGTTATGCGTTATGGGTTATGCGTTATGCGTTATGCGTCATGCGTTATGAGTAATGCGTGATCCGTTATGTGTTATGCGTTATGCGCTATGCGTTATGCGTTATGCGTTATGAGTCATGCGTTATGCGTTATGAGTAATGTGTGATCCGTTATGAGTTATGCGTTATGCGTTATGCGATTTGCGTTCTGCGTTATGCGTTATGCGTTATACGTTATGCGTTATGCGTTATGCGTTATGCGTTATGCGATTTGCGTTATGCGTTATGCGTTATGCGATTTGTGTTATGCGTTATGCGTTATGGGTTGTGCGTAATGAGTCATGCGTTATGCGTTATGCGTTTTGCTTTATGCGTTATGCGTTATGAGTAATGCGTGATCCGTTATGCGTTATGCGTTATGAGTAATGCGTGATCCGTTATGCGTTATGCGTTATGCATTATGCGTTATGCGTTATGCGTTATGCGTTATGCTTTATGCGTTACGCGTTATGCGTTATGCGATTTGCGTTATGCGTTATGCGTTATGCGTTATGCGTTATGCGTTATGGGTTGTGCGGTATGCGTTATGCGTTATGCGTTATGCGTTATGCGTCATGCGTTATGCGTTATGCGTTATGCGTTATGCGTTATGCGTTATGCGGTATGCGTTATGCGTTATGCGTTATGCGTTATGCGTTATGCGTTATGCGTTATGCGTTATGCGTTATGCGTCATGCGTTATGCGTTATGAGTAATGCGTGATGCGTTATGCGTTATGCTTTATGCGTTATGCGTCTTGCGTTATGCGTTATGCGTTATGAGTTTTGCGTTATACGTTATGCCTTATGCGTTATGCGTTATGCGTTATGCGTTATGCGTTATGCGTTATGCGTTATGAGATTTGCGTTATGCGTTATGCGTTATGCGTTATGCGTTATGCGTTATGCGTTATGCGTTATGCGTTATGCGTTATGCGTTATGCGTTATGCGTTATGCGTTATGCGTTATGCGTTATGCGTTATGCGTTATGCGTTATGCGTTAAGCGTTATGCGTTATGCGTTATGCGTTATGCGTTATGCGTTATGCGTTATGAGTAATGCGTGATCCGTTAAGCGTTATGCGTTATGCGTTATGCGTTATGAGTAATGCGTGAAACGTTATGCGTTATTCGTTATGCGTTATGCGTTATGCGTTATGCGTTATGAGTAATGCGTGATCCGTTATGCGTTATGCGTTATGCGTTATGCTTTATGCGTTACGCGTTATGCGTTATGCGATTTGCGTTATGCGTTATGCGTTATGCGTTATGCGTTATGCGTTATGCGTAATGGGTTGTGCGTTATGAGTCATGCGTTATGAGTTGTGCGTTATACGTTATGCGTTATGCGTTATGCGTTATACGTTATGCGATTTGCGTTATGCGTTATGCGTTATGCGTTATGCGTTATGCGTTATGCGTTATGCGATTTGCGTTATGCGTTATGGGTTATGCGTTATGTGTTATGCGTTGTGCGTTATCCGCTATGCGTTATGCGTTTTGCGTTATGCGTTATGCGTTATGCGTTATGCGTTATGCGTTATGCGTTATGCGTTATGCGTTATGCGTTATGCGTTATGCGTTATGCGTTATGAGTTATGCGTTATGGGTTATGAGTAATGCGTGACACGTTATGCGTTATGCTTTATGCGTTATGCGTTATGCGTTACGCGTAATGCGTTATGCGCTATGGGTCATGCGTTAAGCGTTATGCGTTATGCGTTATGCGTTATGGGTTAAGCGTTATGTGTTATGCGGTATGCGTTATGCGTTATGCGTTATGCGTTATGCGTTATGTGTTATCCGTTATGCGTTATGCGTTATGCGTTATGCGTTATGCATTATGCGTTATGCGTAATGCGTTATGCGTTATGCGTTATGCGTTATGCGTTATGCGTTATGCGTTATGCGTTATGTGTTATGCGTTGTGCGTTATCCGCTATGCGTTATGCGTTTTGCGTTATGCGTTATGCGTTATGAGTTGTGCGTTATACGTTATGCGTTATGCGTTATGCGTTATGCGTTATGCGTTATGCGTTATGCGATTTGCGTTATTAGTTATGGGTTATGCGTTATGTGTTATGCGTTATGCGTTATGCGTTATGCGTTATGCGTTATGCGTTATGCGTTATGTGTTATCCGTTATGCGTTATGCGTTATGCGTTATGCGTTATGGGTTATGCGTTATGCGTTATGCGTTATGCGTTATGCGTTATGCGTTATGCGTTATGCGTTATGCGTTATGCGTCATGTGTTATGCGTTATGAGTAATGCGTGATCCGTTATGCGTTATGCTTTATGCGTTACGCGTTATGCGTTATGCGTTATGAGTTGTGCGTTATACGTTATGCGTTATGCGTTATGCGTTATGCGATTTGCGTTATGCGTTATGCGGTATGCGTTATGCGTTATGCGTTATGCGTTATGCGTTATGCGTTATGCGTTATGCGTTATGCCTTATGCGTTATGCGTTATGCGTTATGCGTTATGCGTTATGTGTTATGCGTTGTGCGTTATCCGCTGTGCGTTATGCGTTTTGCGTTATGCGTTATGCGTTATGCGTTATGCGTTATGCGTTATGCGTTATGCGTTATGCGTTATGCTTTATGCGTTACGCGTTATGCGTTATGCGTTATGCGATTTGCGTTATGCGTTATGCGTTATGCGTTATGCGTTATGGGTTGTGCGTTATGAGTCATGCGTTATGAGTTGTGCGATTTGCGTTATGCGTTATGCGTTATGCGTTATGCGTTATGCGTTATGCGTTATGGGTTGTGCGGTATGAGTCATGCGTTATGCGTTATGCGTTATGCGTTATGCGTTATGCGTTATGCGTTATGCGTTATACGTTATGCGTTATGCGTTATGCGTTAAGCGTTATGCGTTATGCGTTATGCGTTATGCGTTATGCGTTATGCGTTATGAGTAATGCGTGATCCGTTAAGCGTTATGCGTTATGCGTTATGCGTTATGAGTAATGCGTGAAACGTTATGCGTTATTCGTTATGCGTTATGCGTTATGCGTTATGCGTTATGAGTAATGCGTGATCCGTTATGCGTTATGCGTTATGCGTTATGCTTTATGCGTTACGCGTTATGCGTTATGCGATTTCGGTTATGCGTTATGCGTTATGCGTTATGCGTTATGCGTTATGCGTAATGGGTTGTGCGTTATGAGTCATGCGTTATGAGTTGTGCGTTATACGTTATGCGTTATGCGTTATGCGTTATGCGTTATGCGATTTGCGTTATGCGTTATGCGTTATGCGTTATGCGTTATGCGTTATGCGTTATGCGTTATGCGATTTGCGTTATGCGTTATGGGTTATGCGTTATGTGTTATGCGTTGTGCGTTATCCGCTATGCGTTATGCGTTTTGCGTTATGCGTTATGCGTTATGCGTTATGCGTTATGCGTTATGCGTTATGCGTTATGCGTTATGCGTTATGCGTTATGCGTTATGCGTTATGAGTTATGCGTTATGGGTTATGAGTAATGCGTGACACGTTATGCGTTATGCTTTATGCGTTATGCGTTATGCGTTACGCGTAATGCGTTATGCGCTATGGGTCATGCGTTAAGCGTTATGCGTTATGCGTTATGCGTTATGGGTTAAGCGTTATGTGTTATGCGGTATGCGTTATGCGTTATGCGTTATGCGTTATGCGTTATGTGTTATCCGTTATGCGTTATGCGTTATGCGTTATGCGTTATGCATTATGCGTTATGCGTAATGCGTTATGCGTTATGCGTTATGCGTTATGCGTTATGCGTTATGCGTTATGCGTTATGTGTTATGCGTTGTGCGTTATCCGCTATGCGTTATGCGTTTTGCGTTATGCGTTATGCGTTATGAGTTGTGCGTTATACGTTATGCGTTATGCGTTATGCGTTATGCGTTATGCGTTATGCGTTATGCGATTTGCGTTATGCGTTATGGGTTATGCGTTATGCGTTATGCGTTATGCGTTATGCGTTATGCGTTATGCGTTATGGGTTGTGCGGTATGAGTCATGCGTTATGCGTTATGCGTTATGCGTTATGCGTTATGCGTTATGCGTTATGCGTTATGCGTTATGCGTTATGCGTTATGCGTTAAGCGTTATGCGTTATGCGTTATGCGTTATGCGTTATGCGTTATGCGTTATGAGTAATGCGTGATCCGTTAAGCGTTATGCGTTATGCGTTATGCGTTATGAGTAATGCGTGAAACGTTATGCGTTATTCGTTATGCGTTATGCGTTATGCGTTATGCGTTATGAGTAATGCGTGATCCGTTATGCGTTATGCGTTATGCGTTATGCTTTATGCGTTACGCGTTATGCGTTATGCGATTTGCGTTATGCGTTATGCGTTATGCGTTATGCGTTATGCGTTATGCGTAATGGGTTGTGCGTTATGAGTCATGCGTTATGAGTTGTGCGTTATACGTTATGCGTTATGCGTTATGCGTTATGCGTTATGCGATTTGCGTTATGCGTTATGCGTTATGCGTTATGCGTTATGCGTTATGCGTTATGCGATTTGCGTTATGCGTTATGGGTTATGCGTTATGTGTTATGCGTTGTGCGTTATCCGCTATGCGTTATGCGTTTTGCGTTATGCGTTATGCGTTATGCGTTATGCGTTATGCGTTATGCGTTATGCGTTATGCGTTATGCGTTATGCGTTATGCGTTATGAGTTATGCGTTATGGGTTATGAGTAATGCGTGACACGTTATGCGTTATGCTTTATGCGTTATGCGTTATGCGTTACGCGTAATGCGTTATGCGCTATGGGTCATGCGTTAAGCGTTATGCGTTATGCGTTATGCGTTATGGGTTAAGCGTTATGTGTTATGCGGTATGCGTTATGCGTTATGCGTTATGCGTTATGCGTTATGTGTTATCCGTTATGCGTTATGCGTTATGCGTTATGCGTTATGCATTATGCGTTATGCGTTATGCGTTATGCGTTATGCGTTATGCGTTATGCGTTATGCGTTATGCGTTATGCGTTATGTGTTATGCGTTGTGCGTTATCCGCTATGCGTTATGCGTTTTGCGTTATGCGTTATGCGTTATGAGTTGTGCGTTATACGTTATGCGTTATGCGTTATGCGTTATGCGTTATGCGTTATGCGTTATGCGATTTGCGTTATGCGTTATGGGTTATGCGTTATGTGTTATGCGTTATGCGTTATGCGTTATGCGTTATGCGTTATGCGTTATGCGTTATGTGTTATCCGTTATGCGTTATGCGTTATGCGTTATGCGTTATGGGTTATGCGTTATGCGTTATGCGTTATGCGTTATGCGTTATGCGTTATGCGTTATGCGTTATGCGTTATGCGTTATGCGTCATGCGTTATGCGTTATGAGTAATGCGTGATCCGTTATGCGTTATGCTTTATGCGTTACGCGTTATGCGTTATGCGTTATGAGTTGTGCGTTATACGTTATGCGTTATGCGTTATGCGTTATGCGATTTGCGTTATGCGTTATGCGGTATGCGTTATGCGTTATGCGTTATGCGTTATGCGTTATGCGTTATGCGTTATGCGTTATGCGTTATGCCTTATGCGTTATGCGTTATGCGTTATGCGTTATGCGTTATGTGTTATGCGTTGTGCGTTATCCGCTGTGCGTTATGCGTTTTGCGTTATGCGTTATGCGTTATGCGTTATGCGTTATGCGTTATGCGTTATGCGTTATGCGTTATGCGTTATGCTTTATGCGTTACGCGTTATGCGTTATGCGTTATGCGATTTGCGTTATGCGTTATGCGTTATGCGTTATGCGTTATGGGTTGTGCGTTATGAGTCATGCGTTATGAGTTGTGCGATTTGCGTTATGCGTTATGCGTTATGCGTTATGCATTATGCGTTATGCGTTATGGGTTGTGCGGTATGAGTCATGCGTTATGCGTTATGCGTTTTGCTTTATGCGTTATGCGTTATGGGTTATGCGTTATGCGTTATGCGTTATGAGTAATGCGTGATCCGTTATGTGTTATGCGTTATGCGTTATGCGTTATGCGTTATGCGTTATGCGTTATGCGTTATGCGTTATGCGTTATGCGTTATGCGTTATGCGTTATGCGTTATGCGTTATGCGTTATGCGTTATGCGTTATGCGTTATGCGTTATGTGTTATGCGTTGTGCGTAATCCGCTGTGCGTTATGCGGTATGCGTTATGCGATTTGCGTTATGCGTTATGCGTTATGCGTTATGCGTTATGCGTTATGCGTAATGGGTTGTGCGTTATGAGTCATGCGTTATGAGTTGTGCGTTATACGTTATGCGTTATGCGTTATGCGTTATGCGATTTGCGTTATGCGTTATGCGTTATGCGTCATGCGTTATGAGTAATGCGTGATCCGTTATGTGTTATGCGTTATGCGCTATGCGTTATGCGTTATGCGTTATGAGTCATGCGTTATGCGTTATGAGTAATGTGTGATCCGTTATGAGTTATGCGTTATGCGTTATGCGATTTGCGTTCTGCGTTATGCGTTATGCGTTATACGTTATGCGTTATGCGTTATGCGTTATGCGTTATGCGATTTGCGTTATGCGTTATGCGTTATGCGATTTGCGTTATGCGTTATGCGTTATGGGTTGTGCGTTATGAGTCATGCGTTATGCGTTATGCGTTTTGCTTTATGCGTTATGCGTTATGAGTAATGCGTGATCCGTTATGCGTTATGCGTTATGAGTAATGCGTGATCCGTTATGCGTTATGCGTTATGCATTATGCGTTATGCGTTATGCGTTATGCTTTATGCGTTACGCGTTATGCGTTATGCGATTTGCGTTATGCGTTATGCGTTATGCGTTATGCGTTATGGGTTGTGCGGTATGCGTTATGCGTTATGCGTTATGCGTTATGCGTTATGCGTTATGAGTAATGCGTGATCCGTTAAGCGTTATGCGTTATGCGTTATGCGGTATGCGTTATGCGTTATGCGTTATGCGTTATGCGTTATGCGTTATGCGTTATGCGTTATGCGTTATGCGTCATGCGTTATGCGTTATGAGTAATGCGTGATGCGTTATGCGTTATGCTTTATGCGTTATGCGTTTTGCGTTATGCGTTATGCGTTATGAGTTTTGCGTTATACGTTATGCGTTATGCGTTATGCGTTATGCGTTATGCGTTATGCGTTATGAGATTTGCGTTATGCGTTATGCGTTATGCGTTATGCGTTATGGGTTATGCGTTATGCGTTATGCGTTATGCGTTATGCGTTATGCGTTATGCGTTATGCGTTATGCGTTATGCGTTATGCGTTATGCGTTATGCGTTATGCGTTATGCGTTATGCGTTATGCGTTATGGGTTATGCGTTATGTGTTATGCGTTGTGCGTTATCCGCTATGCGTTATGCGTTTTGCGTTATGCGTTATGCGTTATGCGTTATGCGTTATGCGTTATGCGTTATGCGTTATGCGTTATGCGTTATGCGTTATGCGTTATGCGTTATGTGTTATCCGTTATGCGTTATGCGTTATGCGTTATGCGTTATGCGTTATGGGTTATGCGTTATGCGTTATGCGTTATGCGTTATGCGTTATGCGTTATGCGTTATGCGTTATGCGTCATGCGTTATGCGTTATGAGTAATGCGTGATCCGTTATGCGTTATGCTTTATGCGTTACGCGTTATGCGTTATGCGTTATGAGTTGTGCGTTATACGTTATGCGTTATGCGTTATGCGTTATGCGATTTGCGTTATGCGTTATGCGGTATGCGTTATGCGTTATGCGTTATGCGTTATGCGTTATGCGTTATGCGTTATGCGTTATGCGTTATGCGTTATGCGTTATGCGTTATGTGTTATGCGTTGTGCGTTATCCGCTGTGCGTTATGCGTTTTGCGTTATGCGTTATGCGTTATGCGTTATGCGTTATGCGTTATGCGTTATGCGTTATGCGTTATGCTTTATGCGTTACGCGTTATGCGTTATGCGTTATGCGATTTGCGTTATGCGTTATGCGTTATGCGTTATGCGTTATGGGTTGTGCGTTATCCGCTATGCGTTATGCGTTTTGCGTTATGCGTTATGCGTTATGCGTTATGCGTTATGCGTTATGCGTTATGCGTTATGCGTTATGCGTTATGCGTTATGCGTTATGCGTTATGGGTTATGAGTTATGCGTTATGGGTTATGAGTAATGCGTGATCCGTTATGCGTTATGCTTTATGCGTTATGCGTTATGCGTTACGCGTAATGCGTTATGCGCTATGGGTCATGCGTTAAGCGTTATGCGTTATGCGTTATGCGTTATGGGTTAAGCGTTATGTGTTATGCGTTATGCGTTATGCGTTATGCGTTATGCGTTATGCGTTATGCGTTGTGCGTTATCCGCTGTGCGTTATGCGTTTTGCGTTATGCGTTATGCGTTATGCGTTATGCGTTATGCGTTATGCGTTATGCGTTATGCGTTATGCTTTATGCGTTACGCGTTATGCGTTATGCGTTATGCGATTTGCGTTATGCGTTATGCGTTATGCGTTATGCGTTATGGGTTGTGCGTTATGAGTCATGCGTTATGAGTTGTGCGATTTGCGTTATGCGTTATGCGTTATGCGTTATGCGTTATGCGTTATGGGTTGTGCGGTATGAGTCATGCGTTATGCGTTATGCGTTTTGCTTTATGCGTTATGCGTTATGGGTTATGCGTTATGCGTTATGCGTTATGAGTAATGCGTGATCCGTTATGTGTTATGCGTTATGCGTTATGCGTTATGCTGTAACCAGACTATTTAATCCCTTTTCTTTTCTATTTAACCCGTTGGATGAAGGGATAAATGTAGACAATACAGCGTCTCAATCGGTACTGCTGTGAAACACAGGAGTGGCAATTGATCCCGTATGTCAGGAAAATGTTTTCAGTTGCATACAGATCTACTTACACAGAATCGGCAGAGCACGATAACGTGGTCATGGCAATTCTATGGCAATCTGAATGCTCCTGGAAGAGACTTGTTGTCTTCACTTACTGCAACTAACAATTCTCAGCAGGGCAGGTAGACGTGCCGTGGAGAGATGTCCGTGGAGCAAGTGTTCCAACAAGTTAATCTCTCTTTCCTTCTTTTGTTTGAAACGCAGGATTCAGAGCAGACAATACAGCGTCTCGATCGGTATTGCTGGATGATTCCAGGAATGGCAATCGATCCCGTATGTCAGTAAACGTTCACAGTTGCACGCAGACTTACTCACTCAGAATCGGCAGAGCACGGTAACGTGGTCGTGGCGATTCTGCGGTAATCTGGATGCCCCTGCTAATTGTACGATTGAATCCACTGAGTTCTTGCTAGAAAATCCCACTAGACACTACAGCGTCTCGATCGGTATTGCTGGATGATTCCAGGAATGGCGATCGATCCCGCATGTCAGTACACGTTCACAGTTACACGCAGACTTACTCACTCAGGATCGGCAGAGCACGATAACGTGGTCGTGGCGATTCTGCGGTAATCTGGATGCCCCTGCTAATTGTATAGTAGAACTTCTTGGATAGTGACAATATAGATCTAACACCGGGTTGGTTACGAGACCCGATGTCCCTGTTGAAAAGGATTCGTGCCTCCAGGCACTGGATGGCGGAAAGGTGATAACAAAACTAAATAATTGTTGGAGATTTAAATCGGGTAGAACAAAAATATATTCTATCAATTAGGAGTATACAAGTGAAATCCACTGGAACCCTTCCACAATGGATTGTACTGTTATAATAACAAGGTCGTTGTCACTCGCTATGACAACACGCGAGTATATAGCGACGTCAACACCTAAAAGAAAAGCGACGACCGCGAGACGGATACCCAAACTTCCTCGAATTGGAATGGTTATAAGAAACCGAAATCGCATGTACCAGTTCACGAGGTTCTCATTCGCTTTTCGGAAGATTTTCGCACTATCACTCTTACTGATGCACACATTTTGAAAATGCGTTATTTAAATACACATTACAGATCAAATTAATGAACATAGACAACCGATCGGTCTTGCCGGACAATTCCGGGAAGGGCAATCAGCTTCTACTCACTAAATGATTGTACTTTCGAATGAAAACAGACAGAGAGTCTAGGCAGAGCACAAAATCGTGGTCATGGCGACTCTCCCTGTCCAAACGAGTATGCTCTTAGCAGGATCAATTGAAATAAACCCCGTTAAGAACCAGGCTAGCAAACTCAGGCAAACGATCGGTCTTGCCGGATATTTCCGGGAAGGGCAATCGGCTCCTTCTCTACTAGGCGATCCAAAACGTGGCGGAATAAATTACAAATATCTAGGCAGAGCACGCAAGCGTGGTCATGGCGATATGTGAATTTTTCCAACTGTCCATTCCGAGCAGAATTCACTATGTGAATTCAGTAGTGTATCTTTCGATATATATTTGATTATAAATATCAAATAACACGAACCCACTCTGGATTCTATGCCTCCTTCCGACAAATGGAACCTCTGAGCGACTCTATTCACAATTCTACTTGCCCTCGAAATAGCAAGGAAAACAATTCAACAATATAATTCGGATGTACCAATAATTCACACAATAAACTTTTCATGACATGCATGGAACACAATCACGGCAAAGTGCCTTTCTCTCAATAATGTATAAACCGCAAAATAAGTAGAGCTATGTAGCTCTATAGAACAATCTCGAATTCTAAATTAAATCGCAAGAGCACACAAGATAATACTCGTTAAATCTTTCAATATTATTACACAATAGAACTCAAGTTGCCCTTCACATGGGCTTACACTGTAATCTCAATGTATTGTATTCACACAACGTAGAATACAATTTATTCGATTTTCAATCTCGAATGAAATCTCTAATATAACGCAAAACTATTTGCTCTCACGTCAACTCACGACTTATAAATGTCGAAACTATTATAATTTATTAATTATATCTTCATTGCAAAATTATTTCAATTACAATAACTTCCCCATAAATCTGGAAGTTAATAAACTCAGAAATCCTTTCGTTATACGAACTTTTGGATCAACCTTTTGAAAGGCTTCAATTTCAATTTGAACTGATTGCCTACTTGGCAATGTGCGAATATTTTAATATATAAACTACGCGACTATGCGAGAGCGCTCTGACTAGAGCGTGTTATCTGGATCGTATCCAGTCGCAGAGTGATTATTCTGCTGCTCGCATCGACCTCCTTTGATCGTGATCGAGAGGGGATCGATGCGTGCGCATCTTATTAAATGTATATCACATCTGCGATCCTTATCTATGACAAGGATGGTGTACGACGTCACAGCCATCGCGGTGGGGATCGATATTAAATCGTACGATCTCTTGGTGTGTAACCAAGACGGTTACACATACCCCCTTCTCCGCCTTCGAGATTTTTGGTACGTAAACGCAGTATATACGTATACCAAAAATCTCGGTATTTACACATAACAAACCGAAATAACATAAATTCATCCTTGCATTCATTTTAACAAAATGTGAACGTTCCTTGCATTCGTTTACATAACATACAACATTCTTTGCATTCGCGTATATATAACATAAAACAGTCTTTGCACTCAGCGTTCAAACAAAAAAAAATATAGCGAAAATAATTGAATCTTGCACTCGGCGCTCACACATAAGAAAAATTCTAAATCAAATGTATTTTGCACACGGCATAAAACTTAATTGAAACTGCACTGGGCATAAGAAAAATAAAATAAACAGTTTCTGCACTTAGCATAAAAGAAATATAGTTTGTATACGGTGTAAACCAAAATAAACACTTTGCACTTGGCGTATACTTATTAAAGAAAAAGAAAGAAAACTAAATTAAACACGGGGTCACTGCACTTGGCGATTGAAACAGTTGAGAAAAAAAAATCATTGCTGCTCGTCCTCCATCGCATCCTTGAGGAGTTCCTCTTCATTCATGAGGGTCATGAGGCCCAGGGGGTCATGGGTGTCAAGGATTGGCACCTCAATGACCGTATCCCCGGACAAGTCCGCTTCGTCCCATGACCATTGTGTGTCGTCTTCCTCGTTGTTGCGGCTTTGTGCTGGAGTGACTTCCTCGGAGATTACCTCCCAGGATCGATTGAGGTCCTCCTCTATTTTTTTGTTGGGTCCTACAGCAACCTCTTTCGGTGGAGGCATCAGCAGGTGGTCGCTGTCTTCTCCTCCATCGGCGTAGGTTGATGCGAGCAATTGCTGCTCTTTTGTGTTTGTTTTGTCGGTATTCGACCTCATACCTCCTTCATGCTCGAGTCCCTTGGGACCTCGGTGGTGTTTATCAGCCCCTGGCCCGTGTTGTGGTGTCTGTGTTTTCGCGATGCACTTCTTTGCGGTTGCCTGCACGGACACCCCACTCCTGAACCGTTTGTTACGGTGTGGACGCGTATCCCATATGCCCGCAGTGCGGGTTGGGAGGTTCAGCGGCTCCACCTCATGTAGTGGCAGATCTATGCCGGTCTGTGTTGGTCTATTGACCATATCCCAATAAGCATACGCTATGGTCCCGACGTCTTTCGTTTCCTTACGTATTCTCTTGCAGTTAGCCATGGTAATACTATTCTGTGATTCCGGGCCGTACTTCACCGCCTTTTATACTTGCTCAGTTTGGCTTTTCGCAGAAACCCCCGTTGGTACGGGCTTTTGCGCATCGCAGCTACTGTTAGTATTTGTCTCTTTTTCCAATTGTTGGTACGGCCGTAGACAGGAAGCATGGAATGTTCCCCGGATGTCTTTGGAGTAGGGATTTCTTAGTACGAACGTTGACGACCCTTTTTTCTTCGTCAGTTCGTACGGTCCTTCGTACAAGTGAAAAAACTTTGCGATTTCTCTGTCTTCGGCATTAGATATTGGGTTTGCTTTTACCAATACCCAGTCGCCCAACTCATATTGTTTGTGGCATTTCCCTGTATTGGCGCGTGCACGTCTTTTGTGGGCTTTTCTTGTCATGCGCTGGAACGCGAGTTGTAGTCTGTTGCCATCGTCTGTATTTTCAGAGTCCTTTGTATGCTCAAACCACTTTGACCATGGTCGAGTTGGTTTTTTCTTCAGCAGTAATTCCGTTGGAGTGAACCCTGTGCTGTCGTGTGCCACTTCATTGCAGCAGGTTTCGATTAAGGTGGTCCATTTGGCCCAAGATGCATGTGCATGCGCTGCCACTGTGCGGAAAATTCTTCCGATCTCCCTATTCACTCTCTCCACTGGGTTGCTCTGTGGGTGTCGGATTGATGAAAGGACGTGGTGGATGCCTTCTTCTTGTAACGTCTGAATCCACTTTTTCGCAGTGAACTGCGATCCATGGTCTGTCAAGATCTTTTTTGGTTTACCGTACTGTGGTATATAATGTTTGAATATACGCGTTAACGTCACGGTGGTCGTCGCTCTTCGCATAGGGTACAGTTTAACGAATTTAGTAAATAGCTCTTCAATTACTAGAATATACCTTACGCCCCCCCTTGATGCTGGTAACGGACCATAGAAGTCAACGGACAACACCTCGAGAGGACACCCCGGTATTATGCTTTGCATATCGGTATGAATCGCGTGGGTAGGAATCTTTACGCGTTGGCACGTGTCGCATGCGGCAATAAGTTTTCGCGTGCGGCGATGTAATTTGGAAACGTAAAAGTCCTCTGACAGGAGCTTCGCCGTTTTTTCCCCGCCAAGATGCGCGTAAATTTCATGAACTTCTTGTATTAACAAGTCGTGTAATTGCGATGGAATGACCGGTCGTTCCTTGCCCCTTTTGTCCACGTGGTACAACGTGCCATCGCGGAGATGAAAACGATTCTTTTTATCGCGATTCGGATTTTGTTCGCGGCGTTCGATTTCGCGACGTAACTTTTCATCTTTCCGTTGCCATTCAGAGAGTTGCTTGAGTGCAGACGATAGTGCAGGTGTCATTGCTCGTGCAAGAGCCGTCAGTATTGGAACGTGTGTTTCTCGTTCATTGGAGTTCCCAATTAGCATATTATTTAACCGGCTCATGATATCTGCGGGAACGTTCTCCTTCCCTGGGCGGTACTGAATCTCAATTTTATAATCCTGTATGGAGAGGATCCATCTGGTGAGTCGTTGGCTCAAGAGCTTGCTGTTCATTAAAAATGTAATTGCTTTATGGTCTGTTAGCAATGTGATTTTAACCCCATATAGATATGTTCGGAGTTTTCCCAATGCCCATACAATCGCCAATAGCTCTTTTTCGGTGGTAAAATACGATAATTCTGGACCTCTCAATGTTCTGCTTACGAATGTGATAGGTCTTAATTCACCATTCGTATCCCGTTGTTCGAGAACCGCTCCAAGAGCAGTTGAACTTGCATCCGTTGAAAGGAAATATGGCTGATGAGTATCTGCATACTGTAACACCACTTCGGTACAGAAAGCATTCTTAGCTTGGTCAAATGCTTTTTGTGATGTTTCATCCCATTTCCATCGAGTTCCTTTTTTCAAAAGTGCAAGTAATGGTGTTGTGGTTTCTGCATGTTTCTTGGTAAACTTGCTGTAATAGTTTACCAAGCCCAAGAATCCACGCAGTTGCTTTACGTTTCGCGGAGTTGGAAAGTCGCGAATGAGAGTCAATTTCTCTGGGTCTTGTTTCAAGCCCTCTTTTGCCAGTATATGGCCAAGAAACTTGACCTCGCGTCTCATGAATTTGCATTTCTCCAAATTCAATGTGATGTTATTTTCTTTCAGTCGTTGCAGCAATGCGGTGAGGTGTTCGATATGTTTTTCGAACGTTGGTGAAAAACAGAGGATATCATCGATGAAGTTGACCACGAATCCCTCCATTCCTTCTAACACCCGTCTTAGTGCTCTTACAAGGCTTGCGCTGCTCGTTTTTAACCCAAATGGTGTTACTACGTACTCGTAACATCGACCCCGATACAAAAATGCAGTATATTTCCGTGATGATGGTGTTAATGGAATTTGCCAGAAGCTATTCGTCAGGTCGAGGCTCGTTAAGTAGTCTACCCTTTGGAATCGTTGGAATATCGCATCTGGTGTTTCCGACATTTCATGATCGTCTAGTAGGTATTCGTTCAATTTCCTGGCGTCGAGACACAGACGTATTGACCCATTCTTTTTTAATACTGGCACTACCGGATTTAAATACGGACTCGTGCTTGGGCGGATGATATCGTTCGCCAGCATCTTTTGTATTTCCGTATCCGCAGCTTCCATGTGTTTTAGTGGAATCGGATAGGATCTACAAGAGTATGGTTGGCCAGGTTTGACGTGCAAATGATGCTCGTAGCACGTCACCCGTCCAATTTCTTCCCTCCATACTTCCGGAAATGTTTGAATCACGTGGCGAAGGGTAGCTTTTCTTCCCTGAGTTGTTGGAACGGGTTCAAGGAGCGACTGTATGATCTCTCCTTGGGATTTTTTTTTCTCATTTGCCTGATGGTCGACTTCATTCAGGATCCGTACCACGGTTTCATCAGCGTTGATTTCGTCTGTCATTTGTAGTATCGCTTGTCCAGTTGTCGTGTTTAGCGATAGCGATTGATCCCCAAAGTCTATTTTCGCCTTTGCTCGCCTCAGTGTGTCCACGCCAAGAATAACTTGACAAATTAAGCCGGGTACCACAATTACCGTTGTTTCAATCTGTTCTTTTTCAAAATTAACCGTCACCCAGATTTGTTTTTTAAGACGAGTTGATTTTCCACCCGTCGCCCCAATTACCACTGCCCCCGTTACCGGGAGAGTTGGGCATTTGTGAAGCTGGTCTTGGTGTTCGCAATACCAAGCTTCTGACACAGCTGTTACTGTGCTTCCCGTATCGATGAGAGCCCTGGTGGGTATCCCTTCAATTTGTATCTGTATTTCTGGGCAACGATCAATTTCCTCTCTGGTGACCAGCGATCCTTCTTCTTCCTGGAGTTCTTGGCGTACGTCGGGGAATATGGATCCGATCCTAATTTGGACGTCTTCCCTATTTACGTCATAGGGAATACCTCTCGCCTGTGCAGGGAAGTCGCTCAGGCTTTCTTCTGAGGTACTCCTTACTCGTTTCCCGTACTTTCCTCCGGATCAACGACTTCTGGATCCTCCTCCTGTACTTCTTCTTCCAGGAGAGTCATTCTGATACGATTCGGGGGATTTTCCCGAGGTCGTTCTTGTGGTCGACGGTTGTCCTGCCAAGGTCTGGTATTGTCGAACCTTGGCCTTTGGTTATCGGTTGCCGGTCGTTGGTATTCAGCCCCTGGTCGCTGGTTCTCCCGATTCTGCCGTGGCTGAGCCGAGTTCACCTGATTCGTTCTAAATGTGGTTGGCAGCTGGTTCTGCCGATCCTGTACGGCACGATCTTTCCAGTCACGAGCATAGCTTGGACGCTCGTCGTACCTTGGTCGATTAACAGTGCCTCCGTTATCGAACCTTTCAAGGAGTGCCAAAAACGCATCGATTGTGCGAATATTTTGTCCCAACACACAATCATCCACAGCCTGCGTGTAGTGTTTCGACAGGGTTTGGATGATTTCGTCATCGGTTGGGCGGGGTCGTAGGTCGCGTGCCATTCCGATGAGTTTCATCGCATAGGCTACTCGCGTCACTCCGGATTCTGCCCGATGCACCCCCGCATTAAGGTTGTCTCGGATTTTTCTCTGGATTGCCGAGCTCCAAAACCTTTCGAGCAGGGCATTGGCAAATTGGTGCCACGTTGCGATCTGGTCGGACATGATGTCCCACCACTCGCCTGCATTGCCTTTGAGAGATTGCGTAATAATAAACTTCATCTCTTCCTCAGGCAGACGTGCTGCGTCCACAAACCGCATCAATTCCCTAAGGTATTTTGACGGCCTTTCAGTAGGTTTTCCCTCAAAAGTTGGCATCTGAGGTTTAACTACGAAAGGACGAGCCATTGACGCCATGGTGGCATCGAATCGAGTCGATTCGTTCAACCCCCATCGTTGATCGAATTGGTTGGACGTCTGCCTGTGTGTTGTATTCGGGTTCGATTGATTAATTTGTGTCTGATCGTTATGGTGGTGGGTGGTACCACGGAGACCATGATCCTCCACTGGCATTTGGACCGTCGTTGGTTTACGAAGTTGTTCCAAGCATTTTTCTACTTGTTTTCGTAGGTCTGCTTGTGCCTTCTCTTGACGCTCCATCCGCTCTTCAAATTTACGGCACCAGTCCCTCATCTCGATTCTGTGCTCGGTTACACGTTCGTAGATTTCTTCGGTGGTCACCCGCTCCTCAATCTTAGCATCGAGCTGACCGACCTGACTTCGTAGCTGCGCGATCTCTTCTTGCAACTCTCGAATGGTGTTGGCCATTAAATCTCTTTCGTGCGCGACATTTGAACCCGAAGCTTGATTACCACCCAACGAAATCGGAATTTGAACGCGCCCATCCCTTTCAGAACTTGCCGGGGAACCAGGAGGTGGTGTCCGTGACGTAAGTGTGCTTGAAAGAATCGACGGACCCGCCGATTCATCGTCCTTACCAGCACCCGTCATTTTCGTAGCACGAGTGACCTTGGGTCTATTCATTATGATCTCCAACAATTAATTTGTCTCAACCTAACCGCCCCACGTTGGGCGCCAATATGTAACCAGACTATTTAATCCCTTTTCTTTTCTATTTAACCCGTTGGATGAAGGGATAAATGTAGACAATACAGCGTCTCAATCGGTACTGCTGTGAAACACAGGAGTGGCAATTGATCCCGTATGTCAGGAAAATGTTTTCAGTTGCATACAGATCTACTTACACAGAATCGGCAGAGCACGATAACGTGGTCATGGCAATTCTATGGCAATCTGAATGCTCCTGGAAGAGACTTGTTGTCTTCACTTACTGCAACTAACAATTCTCAGCAGGGCAGGTAGACGTGCCGTGGAGAGATGTCCGTGGAGCAAGTGTTCCAACAAGTTAATCTCTCTTTCCTTCTTTTGTTTGAAACGCAGGATTCAGAGCAGACAATACAGCGTCTCGATCGGCATTGCTGGATGATTCCAGGAATGGCAATCGATCCCGTATGTCAGTAAACGTTCACAGTTGCACGCAGACTTACTCACTCAGAATCGGCAGAGCACGGTAACGTGGTCGTGGCGATTCTGCGGTAATCTGGATGCCCCTGCTAATTGTACGATTGAATCCACTGAGTTCTTGCTAGAAAATCCCACTAGACACTACAGCGTCTCGATCGGTATTGCTGGATGATTCCAGGAATGGCGATCGATCCCGCATGTCAGTACACGTTCACAGTTACACGCAGACTTACTCACTCAGGATCGGCAGAGCACGATAACGTGGTCGTGGCGATTCTGCGGTAATCTGGATGCCCCTGCTAATTGTATAGTAGAACTTCTTGGATAGTGACAATATAGATCTAACACCGGGTTGGTTACGAGACCCGATGTCCCTGTTGAAAAGGATTCGTGCCTCCAGGCACTGGATGGCGGAAAGGTGATAACAAAACTAAATAATTGTTGGAGATTTAAATCGGGTAGAACAAAAATATATTCTATCAATTAGGAGTATACAAGTGAAATCCACTGGAACCCTTCCACAATGGATTGTACTGTTATAATAACAAGGTCGTTGTCACTCGCTATGACAACACGCGAGTATATAGCGACGTCAACACCTAAAAGAAAAGCGACGACCGCGAGACGGATACCCAAACTTCCTCGAATTGGAATGGTTATAAGAAACCGAAATCGCATGTACCAGTTCACGAGGTTCTCATTCGCTTTTCGGAAGATTTTCGCACTATCACTCTTACTGATGCACACATTTTGAGAATGCGTTATTTAAATACACATTACAGATCAAATTAATGAACATAGACAACCGATCGGTCTTGCCGGACAATTCCGGGAAGGGCAATCAGCTTCTACTCACTAAATGATTGTACTTTCGAATGAAAACAGACAGAGAGTCTAGGCAGAGCACAAAATCGTGGTCATGGCGACTCTCCCTGTCCAAACGAGTATGCTCTTAGCAGGATCAATTGAAATAAACCCCGTTAAGAACCAGGCTAGCAAACTCAGGCAAACGATCGGTCTTGCCGGATATTTCCGGGAAGGGCAATCGGCTCCTTCTCTACTAGGCGATCCAAAACGTGGCGGAATAAATTACAAATATCTAGGCAGAGCACGCAAGCGTGGTCATGGCGATATGTGAATTTTTCCAACTGTCCATTCCGAGCAGAATTCACTATGTGAATTCAGTAGTGTATCTTTCGATATATATTTGATTAGAAATATCAAATAACACGAACCCACTCTGGATTCTATGCCTCCTTCCGACAAATGGAACCTCTGAGCGACTCTATTCACAATTCTACTTGCCCTCGAAATAGCAAGGAAAACAATTCAACAATATAATTCGGATGTACCAATAATTCACACAATAAACTTTTCATGACATGCATGGAACACAATCACGGCAAAGTGCCTTTCTCTCAATAATGTATAAACCGCAAAATAAGTAGAGCTATGTAGCTCTATAGAACAATCTCGAATTCTAAATTAAATCGCAAGAGCACACAAGATAATACTCGTTAAATCTTTCAATATTATTACACAATAGAACTCAAGTTGCCCTTCACATGGGCTTACACTGTAATCTCAATGTATTGTATTCACACAACGTAGAATACAATTTATTCGATTTTCAATCTCGAATGAAATCTCTAATATAACGCAAAACTATTTGCTCTCACGTCAACTCACGACTTATAAATGTCGAAACTATTATAATTTATTAATTATATCTTCATTGCAAAATTATTTCAATTACAATAACTTCCCCATAAATCTGGAAGTTAATAAACTCAGAAATCCTTTCGTTATACGAACTTTTGGATCAACCTTTTGAAAGGCTTCAATTTCAATTTGAACTGATTGCCTACTTGGCAATGTGCGAATATTTTAATATATAAACTACGCGACTATGCGAGAGCGCTCTGACTAGAGCGTGTTATCTGGATCGTATCCAGTCGCAGAGTGATTATTCTGCTGCTCGCATCGACCTCCTTTGATCGTGATCGAGAGGGGATCGATGCGTGCGCATCTTATTAAATGTATATCACATCTGCGATCCTTATCTATGACAAGGATGGTGTACGACGTCACAGCCATCGCGGTGGGGATCGATATTAAATCGTACGATCTCTTGGTGTGTAACCAAGACGGTTACAATGCGTTATGCGTTATGCGTTATGCGTTATGCGTTATGCGTTATGCGTTATGCGTTATGCGTTATGCGTTATGCGTTATGCGTTATGCGTTATGCGTTATGCGTTATGCGTTATGCGTTATGCGTTATGCGTTATGCGTTATGTGTTATGCGTTGTGCGTTATCCGCTGTGCGTTATGCGGTATGCGTTATGCGATTTGCGTTATGCGTTATGCGTTATGCGTTATGCGTTATGCGTTATGCGTAATGGGTTGTGCGTTATGAGTCATGCGTTATGAGTTGTGCGTTATACGTTATGCGTTATGCGTTATGCGTTATGCGATTTGCGTTATGCGTTATGCGTTATGCGTTATGCGTTATGCGTTATGCGTTATGCGATTTGCGTTATGCGTTATGGGTTATGCGTTATGTGTTATGCGTTGTGCGTTATCCGCTATGCGTTATGCGTTTTGCGTTATGCGTTATGCGTTATGCGTTATGCGTTATGTGTTATGCGTTGTGCGTTATCCGCTGTGCGTTATGCGTTTTGCGTTATGCGTTATGCGTTATGCGTTATGCGTTATGCGTAATGAGTTATGCGTTTTTGCGTTATGCGTTATGCGTTATGCGTTATGCGTTATGCGTTATGCGTTATGCGTTATGCGTTATGCGTTATGCGTTATGCGTTATGCGTTATGCGTTATGCGTTATGCGTTATGCGTTATGCGATTTGCGTTATGCGTTATGCGTTTTGCGTTATGCGTTATGCGTTATGCGTTATGGGTTATGCGTTATGCGTTATGCGTTATGCGTTATGCGTTATGCGTTATGCGTTATGCGTTATGCGTTATGCGTTATGCGTTATGCGTTATGCGTTATGCGTTATGCGTTATGCGTTATGCGTTATGCGTTATGCGTTATGCGTTATGCGTGATCCGTTATGCGTTATGCGTTATGAGTTATGCGTGATCCGTTATGCGTTATGCGTTATGCATTATGCGTTATGCGTTATGCGTTATGCGTTATGCTTTATGCGTTACGCGTTATGCGTTATGCGATTTGCGTTATGCGTTACGCGTTATGCGTTATGCGTTATGCGTTATGCGTTATGGGTTGTGCGGTATGAGTCATGCGTTATGCGTTATGCGTTTTGCTTTATGCGTTATGCGTTATGGGTTATGCGTTATGCGTTATGCGTTATGAGTAATACGTGATCCGTTATGTGTTATGCGTTATGCGTTATGCGTTATGCGTTATGCGTTATGCGTTATGCGTTATGCGTTATGCGTTATGCGTTATGCGTTATGCGTTATGCGTTATGCGTTATGCGTTATGAGTAATGCGTGATCCGTTATGTGTTATGCGTTATGCGTTATGAGTAATGCGTGATCCGTTATGCGTTACGCGTTATGAGTAATGCGTGATCCATTATGCGTTATGCGTTATGCATTATGCGTTATGCGTTATGCGTTATGCGTTATGCTTTATGCGTTACGCGTTATGCGTTATGCGATTTGCGTTATGCGTTATGCGTTATGCGTTATGCGTTGTGCGTTATGCGTTATGCGTTATGCGATTTGCGTTATGCGTTATGCGTTATGCGTTATGCGTTATGCGTTATGCGTTATGCGATTTGCGATATGCGTTATGCGTTATGGGTTGTGCGTTATGAGTCATGCGTTATGCGTTATGCGTTATGAGTAATGCGTGAAACGTTATGCGTTATTCGTTATGCGTTATGCGTTATGCGTTATGCGTTATGAGTAATGCGTGATCCGTTATGCGTTATGCGTTATGCGTTATGCGTTATGCGTTATGCGTTATGCGTTATGCGTTATGAGTAATGCGGTGATCCGTTATGCGTTAAGCTTTATGCGTTACGCGTTATGCGTTATGCGTTATGCGTTATGCGTTATGCGTTATGCGTTATGCGTTATGTGTTATGCGTTGTGCGTTATCCGCTATGCGTTATGCGTTTTGCGTTATGCGTTATGCGTTATGAGTTGTGCGTTATACGTTATGCGTTATGCGTTATGCGTTATGCGTTATGCGTTATGCGATTTGCGTTATGCGTTATGCGGTATGAGTTATGCGTTATGCGTTATGCGTAATGAGTTATGCGTTTTTGCGTTATGCGTTATGCGTTCTGCGTTATGCGTTATGTGTTATGCGTTGTGCGTTATCCGCTGTGCGTTATGCGTTTTGCGTTATGCGTTATGCGTTATGAGTTGTGCGTTATACGTTATGCGTTATGCGTTATGCGTTATGCGTTATGCGTTATGAGTAATGCGTGAAAAGTTATGCGTTATTCGTTATGCGTTATGCGTTATGAGTAATGCGTGATCCGTTATGCGTTATGCGTTATGCGCTATGAGTAATGCGTGATCCGTTATGCGTTATGCGTAATGAGTAATGCGTGATCCGTTATGCGTTATGCGTTATGCATTAAGCGTTATGCGTTATGCGTTATGCGTTATGCGTTATGCGTTATGCGTTATGCGTGATCCGTTATGCGTTATGCGTTATGCATTAAGCGTTATGCGTTATGCGTTATGCGTTATGCGTTATGCGTTATGCGTTATGCGTTATGCGTTATGCGTTATGCGTCATGCGTTATGCGTTATGCGTTATGCGTTATGCGTTATGCGTTATGCGTTATGCGTTATGCGTTATGCGTTATGCGTTATGCGTTATGCGTTATGCGTCATGCGTTATGCGTTATGCGTTATGCGTTATGCGATTTGCGTTATGCTTTATGGGTTGTGCGTTATGAGTCATTCGTTATGCGTTATGCGTTTTGCATTGTGCGTAATGCGTTATGGGTTATGCGTTATGCGTTATGCGTCATGCGTTATGAGTAATGCGTGATCCGTTATGTGTTATGCGTTATGCGCTATGCGTTATGCGTTATGCGTTAGGCGTTATGAGTCATGAGTTATGCGTTATGCGTTATGAGTAATGCGTGATCCGTTATGCGTTATGCGTTATGCGTTATGCGTTATGCGTTATGCGTTATGCGTTATGCGTTATGCGTTATGCGTTATGCGGTATGCGTTATGCGTTATGCGTTATGCGTTATGCGTTATGCGTTATGCGTTATGCGTTATGCGTTATGCGTTATGCGTTATGCGTTATGCGTTATGCGTTATGCGTTAGGCGTTATGCGTTATGCGTTATGTGTTATGCGTTGTGCGTTATCCGCTATGCGTTATGCGTTTTGCGTTATGCGTTATGAGTAATGCGTGAAACGTTATGCGTTATTCGTTATGCGTTATGCGTTATGCGTTATGAGTAATGCGTGATCCGTTATGCGTTATGCGTTATGCGCTATGAGTAATGCGTGATCCGTTATGCGTTATGCGTTATGAGTAATGCGTGATCCGTTATGCGTTATGCGTTATGCATTAAGCGTTATGCGTTATGCGTTATGCGTTATGCGTTATGCGTTATGCGTTATGCGTTATGCGTTATGCGTTATGCTTTATGCATTATACGTTAAGCGTTATGCGATTTGCGTTATGCGTTATGCGTTATGGGTTGTGCGTTATGAGTCATTCGTTATGCGTTATGCGTTTTGCTTTGTGCGATATGCGTTATGGGTTATGCGTTATGCGTTATGCGTCATGCGTTATGAGTAATGCGAGATCCGTTATTTGTTATGCGTTATGCGCTATGCGTTATGCGTTATGCGTTATGCGTTATGCGTTATGCGTTATGCGTTATGCGTTATGCGTTATGCGTTATGCGTTATGCGTTATGCGTTATGCGTTATGCGTTATGCGTTATGCGTTATGCTTTATGCGTTATGCGTTATGCGTTATGCGATTTGCGTTATGCGTTATGCGTTATGCGTTATGCGTTATGCGTTATGCGTTATGCGTTATGCGTTATGCGTTATGCGTTATGCGTTATGCGTTTTGCTTTATGCGTTATGCGTTATGGGTTATGCGTTATGCGTTATGCGTTATGCGTTATGAGTAATGCGTGATCCGTTATGTGTTATGCGTTATGCGTTATGAGTAATGCGTGATCCGTTATGCGTTATGCGTTATGAGTAATGCGTGATCCGTTATGCGTTATGCGTTATGCGTTATGCGTTATGCGTTATGCGTTATGCGTTATGCGTTATGCTTTATGCGTTACGCGTTATGCGTTATGCGATTTGCGTTATGCGTTATGCGTTATAAGTCATGCGTGATCCGTTATGCGTTATGCGTTATGCGCTATGAGTAATGCGTGATCCGTTATGCGTTATGCGTTATGAGTAATGCGTGATCCGTTATGCGTTATGCGATTTGCGTTATGCGTTATGCGTTATGCGTTGTGCGTTATGAGTCATTCGTTATGCGTTATGCGTTTTGCTTTGTGCGTTATGCGTTATGGGTTATGCGTTATGCGTTATGCGTTTTGCTTTATGCGTTATGCGTTATGGGTTATGCGTTATGCGTTATGCGTTATGCGTTATGCGTTATGCGTTATGCGTTATGCGTTACGCGTAATGCGTTATGCGTTATGAGTTATGCGTGATCCGTTATGCGTTATGCGTTATGAGTAATGCGTGATCCGTTTGGCGTTATGCGTTATGCATTATGCGTTATGCGTTATGCGTTATGCGTTATGCGTTATGCGTTATGCTTTATGAGGTATGCGTTATGCGTTATGCGATTTGCGTTCTGCGTTATGCGTTATGCGTTATGCGTTATGCGTTATGCGTTATGCGATTTGCGTTATGCGTTATGCGTTATGCGTTATGCGATTTGCGTTATGCGTTATGGGTTGTGCGTTATGAGTCATGCGTTATGCGTTATGCGTTTTGCTTTATGCGTTATACGTTATGAGTAATGCGTGATCCGTTATGCGTTATGCGTTATGAGTAATGCGTGATCCGTTATGCGTTATGCGTAATGCATTATGCGTTATGCGTTATGCGTTATGCGTTATGCTTTATGCGTTACGCGTTATGCGTTATGCTTTATGCATTGTGCGTTGTGCGTTATGCGATTTGCGTTATGCGTTATGCGTTATGGGTTGTGCGTTATGAGTCATTCGTTATGCGTTATGCGTTTTGCTTTGTGCGTAATACGTTATGGGTTATGCGTTATGCGTTATGCGTCATGCGTTATGAGTAATGCGTGATCCGTTATGTGTTATGCGTTATGCGCTATGCGTTATGCGTTATGCGTTATGCGTTATGAGTCATGCGTTATGCGTTATGCGTTATGAGTAATGCGTGATCCGTTATGCGTTATGCGTTATGCGTTATGCGTTATGCGTTATGCGTTATGCGTTATGCGTTATGCGTTATGCGTTATGCGTTATGCGTTATGCGTTATGCGATTTGCGTTATGCGTTCTGGGTTGTGCGTTATGAGTCATGCGTTATGCGTTATGCGTTTTGCTTTATGCGTTATGCGTTATGGGTTATGCGTTATGAGTTATGAGTAATGCGTGATCCGTTATGTGTTATGCGTTATGCGTTATGCGTGATCCGTTATGCGTTAAGCTTTATGCGTTACGCGTTATGCGTTATGCGTTATGCGTTATGCGTTATGCGTTATGCGTTATGTGTTATGCGTTGTGCGTTATCCGCTATGCGTTATGCGTTTTGCGTTATGCGTTATGCGTTATGAGTTGTGCGTTATACGTTATGCGTTATGCGTTATGCGTTATGCGTTATGCGTTATGCGTTATGCGATTTGCGTTATGCGTTATGCGGTATGAGTTATGCGTTATGCGTTATGCGTAATGAGTTATGCGTTTTTGCGTTATGCGTTATGCGTTATGCGTTATGCGTTATGTGTTATGCGTTGTGCGTTATCCGCTGTGCGTTATGCGTTTTGCGTTATGCGTTATGCGTTATGCGTTATGAGTTGTGCGTTATACGTTATGCGTTATGCGTTATGCGTTATGCGTTATGCGTTATGCGTTATGAGTAATGCGTGAAAAGTTATGCGTTATTCGTTATGCGTTATGCGTTATGAGTAATGCGTGATCCGTTATGCGTTATGCGTTATGCGCTAAGAGTAATGCGTGATCCGTTATGCGTTATGCGTTATGAGTAATGCGTGATCCGTTATGCGTTATGCGTTATGCGTTATGCGTCATGCGTTATGCGTTATGCGTTATGCGTTATGCGTTATGAGTAATGCGTGATCCGTTATGTGTTATGCGTTATGCGTTATGAGTAATGCGTGACCCGTTATGCGTTACGCGTTATGAGTAATGCGTGATCCATTATGCGTTATGCGTTATGCATTATGCGTTATGCGTTATGCGTTATGCGTTATGCTTTATGCGTTACGCGTTATGCGTTATGCGATTTGCGTTATGCGTTATGCGTTATGCGTTATGCGTAATGGGTTGTGCGTTATGAGTCATGCGTTATGAGTTGTGCGTTATACGTTATGCGTTATGCGTTATGCGTTATGCGTTATGCGATTTGCGTTATGCGTTATGCGTTATGCGTTATGCGTTATGCGATTTGCGTTATGCGTTATGCGTTATGGGTTGTGCGTTATGAGTCATGCGTTATGCGTTATGCGTTTTGCTTTATGCGTTATGCGTTATGCGTTATGCGTTATGCGTTATGCGTTATGCGTTATGCGTTATGCGTTATGCGTTATGCGTTATGCGTTATGCGTTATGCGTTATGCGTTATGCGTTATGCGTTATGCGATTTGCGTTATGCGTTATGCGTTTTGCGTTATGCGTTATGCGTTATGGGTTATGCGTTATGCGTTATGCGTTATGCGTTATGCGTTATGCGTTATGCGTTATGCGTTATGCGTTATGCGTTATGCGTTATGCGTTATGCGTTATGCGTTATGCGTTATGCGTTATGCGTTATGCGTGATCCGTTATGCGTTATGCGTTATGAGTTATGCGTGATCCGTTATGCGTTATGCGTTATGCATTATGCGTTATGCGTTATGCGTTATGCGTTATGCTTTATGCGTTACGCGTTATGCGTTATGCGATTTGCGTTATGCGTTACGCGTTATGCGTTATGCGTTATGCGTTATGCGTTATGCGTTATGCGTTATGCGTTATGCGTTATGCGTTATGCGTTATGAGTAATGCGTGATCCGTTATGTGTTATGCGTTATGCGTTATGAGTAATGCGTGATCCGTTATGCGTTACGCGTTATGAGTAATGCGTGATCCATTATGCGTTATGCGTTATGCGTTATGCGTTATGCGTTATGCGTTATGCGTTATGCTTTATGCGTTACGCGTTATGCGTTATGCGATTTGCGTTATGCGTTATGCGTTATGCGTTATGCGTTATGCGTTGTGCGTTATGCGTTATGCGTTATGCGATTTGCGTTATGCGTTATGCGTTATGCGTTATGCGTTATGCGTTATGCGTTATGCGTTATGCGATTTGCGTTATGCGTTATGCGTTATGGGTTGTGCGTTATGAGTCATGCGTTATGCGTTATGCGTTATGAGTAATGCGTGAAACGTTATGCGTTATTCGTTATGCGTTATGCGTTATGCGTTATGCGTTATGCGTTATGAGTAATGCGTGATCCGTTATGCGTTATGCGTTATGCGTTATGCGTTATGAGTAATGCGTGATCCGTTATGCGTTAAGCTTTATGCGTTACGCGTTATGCGTTATGCGTTATGCGTTATGCGTTATGCGTTATGCGTTATGCGTTATGCGTTATGCGTTATGTGCTATGCGTTGTGCGTTATCCGCTATGCGTTATGCGTTTTGCGTTATGCGTTATGCGTTATGAGTTGTGCGTTATACGTTATGCGTTATGCGTTATGCGTTATGCGTTATGCGTTATGCGATTTGCGTTATGCGTTATGCGGTATGAGTTATGCGTTATGCGTTATGCGTAATGAGTTATGCGTTTTTGCGTTATGCGTTATGCGTTATGCGTTATGCGTTATGTGTTATGCGTTGTGCGTTATCCGCTGTGCGTTATGCGTTTTGCGTTATGCGTTATGCGTTATGCGTTATGAGTTGTGCGTTATACGTTATGCGTTATGCGTTATGCGTTATGCGTTATGCGTTATGAGTAATGCGTGAAAAGTTATGCGTTATTCGTTATGCGTTATGCGTTATGAGTAATGCGTGATCCGTTATGCGTTATGCGTTATGCGCTATGAGTAATGCGTGATCCGTTATGCGTTATGCGTTATGAGTAATGCGTGATCCGTTATGCGTTATGCGTTATGCGTTATGCGTTATGCGTTATGCGTTATGCGTTATGCGTGATCCGTTATGCGTTATGCGTTATGCATTAAGCGTTATGCGTTATGCGTTATGCGTTATGCGTTATGCGTTATGCGTTATGCGTTATGCGTTATGCGTTATGCGTCATGCGTTATGCGTTATGCGTTATGCGTTATGCGTTATGCGTTATGCGTTATGCGTTATGCGTTATGCGTTATGCGTTATGCGTTATGCGTTATGCGTTATGCGTTATGCGTTATGCGTCATGCGTTATGCGTTATGCGTTATGCGTTATGCGATTTGCGTTATGCTTTATGGGTTGTGCGTTATGAGTCATTCGTTATGCGTTATGCGTTTTGCATTGTGCGTAATGCGTTATGGGTTATGCGTTATGCGTTATGCGTCATGCGTTATGAGTAATGCGTAATCCGTTATGTGTTATGCGTTATGCGCTATGCGTTATGCGTTATGCGTTATGCGTTATGAGTCATGAGTTATGCGTTATGCGTTATGAGTAATGCGTGATCCGTTATGCGTTATGCGTTATGCGTTATGCGTTATGCGTTATGCGTTATGCGTTATGCGTTATGCGGTATGCGTTATGCGTTATGCGTTATGCGATTTGCGTTATGCTTTATGGGTTGTGCGTTATGAGTCATTCGTTATGCGTTATGCGTTTTGCATTGTGCGTAATGCGTTATGGGTTATGCGTTATGCGTTATGCGTCATGCGTTATGAGTAATGCGTGATCCGTTATGTGTTATGCGTTATGCGCTATGCGTTATGCGTTATGCGTTAGGCGTTATGAGTCATGAGTTATGCGTTATGCGTTATGAGTAATGCGTGATCCGTTATGCGTTATGCGTTATGCGTTATGCGTTATGCGTTATGCGTTATGCGTTATGCGTTATGCGTTATGCGTTATGCGGTATGCGTTATGCGTTATGCGTTATGCGTTATGCGTTATGCGTTATGCGTTATGCGTTATGCGTTATGCGTTATGCGTTATGCGTTATGCGTTATGCGTTATGCGTTAGGCGTTATGCGTTATGCGTTATGTGTTATGCGTTGTGCGTTATCCGCTATGCGTTATGCGTTTTGCGTTATGCGTTATGAGTAATGCGTGAAACGTTATGCGTTATTCGTTATGCGTTATGCGTTATGCGTTATGAGTAATGCGTGATCCGTTATGCGTTATGCGTTATGCGCTATGAGTAATGCGTGATCCGTTATGCGTTATGCGTTATGAGTAATGCGTGATCCGTTATGCGTTATGCGTTATGCATTAAGCGTTATGCGTTATGCGTTATGCGTTATGCGTTATGCGTTATGCGTTATGCGTTATGCGTTATGCGTTATGCTTTATGCATTATACGTTAAGCGTTATGCGATTTGCGTTATGCGTTATGCGTTATGGGTTGTGCGTTATGAGTCATTCGTTATGCGTTATGCGTTTTGCTTTGTGCGATATGCGTTATGGGTTATGCGTTATGCGTTATGCGTCATGCGTTATGAGTAATGCGAGATCCGTTATTTGTTATGCGTTATGCGCTATGCGTTATGCGTTATGCGTTATGCGTTATGCGTTATGCGTTATGCGTTATGCGTTATGCGTTATGCGTTATGCGTTATGCGTTATGCGTTATGCGTTATGCGTTATGCGTTATGCGTTATGCTTTATGCGTTATGCGTTATGCGTTATGCGATTTGCGTTATGCGTTATGCGTTATGCGTTATGCGTTATGCGTTATGCGTTATGCGTTATGCGTTATGCGTTATGCGTTATGCGTTATGCGTTTTGCTTTATGCGTTATGCGTTATGGGTTATGCGTTATGCGTTATGCGTTATGCGTTATGAGTAATGCGTGATCCGTTATGTGTTATGCGTTATGCGTTATGAGTAATGCGTGATCCGTTATGCGTTATGCGTTATGAGTAATGCGTGATCCGTTATGCGTTATGCGTTATGCGTTATGCATTATGCGTTATGCGTTATGCGTTATGCGTTATGCTTTATGCGTTACGCGTTATGCGTTATGCGATTTGCGTTATGCGTTATGCGTTATAAGTCATGCGTGATCCGTTATGCGTTATGCGTTATGCGCTATGAGTAATGCGTGATCCGTTATGCGTTATGCGTTATGAGTAATGCGTGATCCGTTATGCGTTATGCGATTTGCGTTATGCGTTATGCGTTATGCGTTATGCGTTATGAGTCATTCGTTATGCGTTATGCGTTTTGCTTTGTGCGTTATGCGTTATGGGTTATGCGTTATGCGTTATGCGTTTTGCTTTATGCGTTATGCGTTATGGGTTATGCGTTATGCATTATGCGTTATGCGTTATGCGTTATGCGTTATGCGTTATGCGTTACGCGTAATGCGTTATGCGTTATGAGTAATGCGTGATCCGTTATGCGTTATGCGTTATGAGTAATGCGTGATCCGTTTGGCGTTATGCGTTATGCATTATGCGTTATGCGTTATGCGTTATGCGTTATGCGTTATGCGTTATGCTTTATGAGGTATGCGTTATGCGTTATGCGATTTGCGTTCTGCGTTATGCGTTATGCGTTATGCGTTATGCGTTATGCGTTATGCGATTTGCGTTATGCGTTATGCGTTATGCGTTATGCGATTTGCGTTATGCGTTATGGGTTGTGCGTTATGAGTCATGCGTTATGCGTTATGCGTTTTGCTTTATGCGTTATACGTTATGAGTAATGCGTGATCCGTTATGCGTTATGCGTTATGAGTAATGCGTGATCCGTTATGCGTTATGCGTAATGCATTATGCGTTATGCGTTATGCGTTATGCGTTATGCTTTATGCGTTACGCGTTATGCGTTATGCTTTATGCATTGTGCGTTGTGCGTTATGCGATTTGCGTTATGCGTTATGCGTTATGGGTTGTGCGTTATGAGTCATTCGTTATGCGTTATGCGTTTTGCTTTGTGCGTAATACGTTATGGGTTATGCGTTATGCGTTATGCGTCATGCGTTATGAGTAATGCGTGATCCGTTATGTGTTATGCGTTATGCGCTATGCGTTATGCGTTATGCGTTATGCGTTATGCGTCATGCGTTATGCGTTATGCGTTATGAGTAATGCGTGATCCGTTATGCGTTATGCGTTATGCGTTATGCGTTATGCGTTATGCGTTATGCGTTATGCGTTATGCGTCATGCGTTATGCGTTATGCGTTATGCGTTATGCGATTTGCGTTATGCGTTCTGGGTTGTGCGTTATGAGTCATGCGTTATGCGTTATGCGTTTTGCTTTATGCGTTATGCGTTATGGGTTATGCGTTATGAGTTATGAGTAATGCGTGATCCGTTATGTGTTATGCGTTATGCGTTATGCGTGATCCGTTATGCGTTAAGCTTTATGCGTTACGCGTTATGCGTTATGCGTTATGCGTTATGCGTTATGCGTTATGCGTTATGTGTTATGCGTTGTGCGTTATCCGCTATGCGTTATGCGTTTTGCGTTATGCGTTATGCGTTATGAGTTGTGCGTTATACGTTATGCGTTATGCGTTATGCGTTATGCGTTATGCGTTATGCGTTATGCGATTTGCGTTATGCGTTATGCGGTATGAGTTATGCGTTATGCGTTATGCGTAATGAGTTATGCGTTTTTGCGTTATGCGTTATGCGTTATGCGTTATGCGTTATGTGTTATGCGTTGTGCGTTATCCGCTGTGCGTTATGCGTTTTGCGTTATGCGTTATGCGTTATGCGTTATGAGTTGTGCGTTATACGTTATGCGTTATGCGTTATGCGTTATGCGTTATGCGTTATGCGTTATGAGTAATGCGTGAAAAGTTATGCGTTATTCGTTATGCGTTATGCGTTATGAGTAATGCGTGATCCGTTATGCGTTATGCGTTATGCGCTAAGAGTAATGCGTGATCCGTTATGCGTTATGCGTTATGAGTAATGCGTGATCCGTTATGCGTTATGCGTTATGCGTTATGCGTCATGCGTTATGCGTTATGCGTTATGCGTTATGCGTTATGAGTAATGCGTGATCCGTTATGCGTTATGCGTTATGCGTTATGAGTAATGCGTGACCCGTTATGCGTTACGCGTTATGAGTAATGCGTGATCCATTATGCGTTATGCGTTATGCGTTATGCGTTATGCGTTATGCGTTATGCGTTATGCGTTATGCGTTATGCGTTATGCGTTATGCGATTTGCGTTATGCGTTATGCGTTATGCGTTATGCGTAATGGGTTGTGCGTTATGAGTCATGCGTTATGAGTTGTGCGTTATACGTTATGCGTTATGCGTTATGCGTTATGCGTTATGCGATTTGCGTTATGCGTTATGCGTTATGCGTTATGCGTTATGCGATTTGCGTTATGCGTTATGCGTTATGGGTTGTGCGTTATGAGTCATGCGTTATGCGTTATGCGTTTTGCTTTATGCGTTATGCGTTATGCGTTATGCGTTATGCGTTATGCGTTATGCGTTATGCGTTATGCGTTATGCGTTATGCGTTATGCGTTATGCGTTATGCGTTATGCGTTATGCGTTATGCGTTATGCGATTTGCGTTATGCGTTATGCGTTTTGCGTTATGCGTTATGCGTTATGGGTTATGCGTTATGCGTTATGCGTTATGCGTTATGCGTTATGCGTTATGCGTTATGCGTTATGCGTTATGCGTTATGCGTTATGCGTTATGCGTTATGCGTTATGCGTTATGCGTTATGCGTTATGCGTGATCCGTTATGCGTTATGCGTTATGAGTTATGCGTGATCCGTTATGCGTTATGCGTTATGCATTATGCGTTATGCGTTATGCGTTATGCGTTATGCTTTATGCGTTACGCGTTATGCGTTATGCGATTTGCGTTATGCGTTACGCGTTATGCGTTATGCGTTATGCGTTATGCGTTATGCGTTATGCGTTATGCGTTATGCGTTATGCGTTATGCGTTATGAGTAATGCGTGATCCGTTATGTGTTATGCGTTATGCGTTATGAGTAATGCGTGATCCGTTATGCGTTACGCGTTATGAGTAATGCGTGATCCATTATGCGTTATGCGTTATGCATTATGCGTTATGCGTTATGCGTTATGCGTTATGCTTTATGCGTTACGCGTTATGCGTTATGCGATTTGCGTTATGCGTTATGCGTTATGCGTTATGCGTTATGCGTTGTGCGTTATGCGTTATGCGTTATGCGATTTGCGTTATGCGTTATGCGTTATGCGTTATGCGTTATGCGTTATGCGTTATGCGTTATGCGATTTGCGTTATGCGTTATGCGTTATGGGTTGTGCGTTATGAGTCATGCGTTATGCGTTATGCGTTATGAGTAATGCGTGAAACGTTATGCGTTATTCGTTATGCGTTATGCGTTATGCGTTATGCGTTATGCGTTATGAGTAATGCGTGATCCGTTATGCGTTATGCGTTATGCGTTATGCGTTATGAGTAATGCGTGATCCGTTATGCGTTAAGCTTTATGCGTTACGCGTTATGCGTTATGCGTTATGCGTTATGCGTTATGCGTTATGCGTTATGCGTTATGCGTTATGCGTTATGTGCTATGCGTTGTGCGTTATCCGCTATGCGTTATGCGTTTTGCGTTATGCGTTATGCGTTATGAGTTGTGCGTTATACGTTATGCGTTATGCGTTATGCGTTATGCGTTATGCGTTATGCGATTTGCGTTATGCGTTATGCGGTATGAGTTATGCGTTATGCGTTATGCGTAATGAGTTATGCGTTTTTGCGTTATGCGTTATGCGTTATGCGTTATGCGTTATGTGTTATGCGTTGTGCGTTATCCGCTGTGCGTTATGCGTTTTGCGTTATGCGTTATGCGTTATGCGTTATGAGTTGTGCGTTATACGTTATGCGTTATGCGTTATGCGTTATGCGTTATGCGTTATGAGTAATGCGTGAAAAGTTATGCGTTATTCGTTATGCGTTATGCGTTATGAGTAATGCGTGATCCGTTATGCGTTATGCGTTATGCGCTATGAGTAATGCGTGATCCGTTATGCGTTATGCGTTATGAGTAATGCGTGATCCGTTATGCGTTATGCGTTATGCGTTATGCGTTATGCGTTATGCGTTATGCGTTATGCGTGATCCGTTATGCGTTATGCGTTATGCATTAAGCGTTATGCGTTATGCGTTATGCGTTATGCGTTATGCGTTATGCGTTATGCGTTATGCGTTATGCGTTATGCGTTATGCGTTATGCGTTATGCGTTATGCGTTATGCGTTATGCGTTATGCGTTATGCGTTATGCGTTATGCGTTATGCGTTATGCGTTATGCGTTATGCGTTATGCGTTATGCGTTATGCGTTATGCGTTATGCGTTATGCGTTATGCGTTATGCGATTTGCGTTATGCTTTATGGGTTGTGCGTTATGAGTCATTCGTTATGCGTTATGCGTTTTGCATTGTGCGTAATGCGTTATGGGTTATGCGTTATGCGTTATGCGTCATGCGTTATGAGTAATGCGTAATCCGTTATGTGTTATGCGTTATGCGCTATGCGTTATGCGTTATGCGTTATGCGTTATGAGTCATGAGTTATGCGTTATGCGTTATGAGTAATGCGTGATCCGTTATGCGTTATGCGTTATGCGTTATGCGTTATGCGTTATGCGTTATGCGTTATGCGTTATGCGGTATGCGTTATGCGTTATGCGTTATGCGTTATGCGTTATGCGTTATGCGTTATGCGTTATGCGTTATGCGTTATGCGTTATGCGTTATGCGTTATGCGTTATGCGTTATGCGTTATGCGTTATGCGTTATGCGTTATGCGTTAGGCGTTATGCGTTATGCGTTATGTGTTATGGGTTGTGCGGTATGAGTCATGCGTTATGCGTTATGCGTTTTGCTTTATGCGTTATGCGTTATGGGTTATGCGTTATGCGTTATGCGTTATGAGTAATGCGTGATCCGTTATGTGTTATGCGTTATGCGTTATGCATTATGCGTTATGCGTCATGCGTTATGCGTTATGCGTTATGAGTCATGCGTTATGCGTTATGCGTTATGCGTTATGCGTTATGCTTTATGCGTTACGCGTTATGCGTTATGCGATATGCGATTTGCGTTATGCGTTATGCGTTATGCGTTATGCGTTATGGGTTGTGCGTTATGAGTCATGCGTTATGAGTTGTGCGATTTGCGTTATGCGTTATGCGTTATGCGTTATGCGTTATGCGTTATGGGTTGTGCGGTATGAGTCATGCGTTATGCGTTATGCGTTTTGCTTTATGCGTTATGCGTTATGGGTTATGCGTTATGCGTTATGCGTTATGAGTAATGCGTGATCCGTTATGTGTTATGCGTTATGCGTTATGCGTTATGCGTTATGCGTCATGCGTTATGCGTTATGCGTTATGCGTTATGCGTTATGAGTAATGCGTGATCCGTTATGTGTTATGCGTTATGCGTTATGAGTAATGCGTGACCCGTTATGCGTTACGCGTTATGAGTAATGCGTGATCCATTATGCGTTATGCGTTATGCATTATGCGTTATGCGTTATGCGTTATGCGTTATGCTTTATGCGTTACGCGTTATGCGTTATGCGATTTGCGTTATGCGTTATGCGTTATGCGTTATGCGTAATGGGTTGTGCGTTATGAGTCATGCGTTATGAGTTGTGCGTTATACGTTATGCGTTATGCGTTATGCGTTATGCGTTATGCGATTTGCGTTATGCGTTATGCGTTATGCGTTATGCGTTATGCGATTTGCGTTATGCGTTATGCGTTATGGGTTGTGCGTTATGAGTCATGCGTTATGCGTTATGCGTTTTGCTTTATGCGTTATGCGTTATGCGTTATGCGTTATGCGTTATGCGTTATGCGTTATGCGTTATGCGTTATGCGTTATGCGTTATGCGTTATGCGTTATGCGTTATGCGTTATGCGTTATGCGATTTGCGTTATGCGTTATGCGTTTTGCGTTATGCGTTATGCGTTATGCGTTATGCGTCATGCGTTATGCGTTATGCGTTATGCGTTATGCGTTATGAGTAATGCGTGATCCGTTATGTGTTATGCGTTATGCGTTATGAGTAATGCGTGACCCGTTATGCGTTACGCGTTATGAGTAATGCGTGATCCATTATGCGTTATGCGTTATGCGTTATGCGTTATGCGTTATGCGTTATGCGTTATGCGTTATGCGTTATGCGTTATGCGTTATGCGTTATGCGTTATGCGTTATGCGTTATGCGTTATGCGTTATGCGTTATGCGATTTGCGTGATCCGTTATGCGTTATGCGTTATGCATTAAGCGTTATGCGTTATGCGTTATGCGTTATGCGTTATGCGTTATGCGTTATGCGTTATGCTTTATGCATTATACGTTATGCGTTATGCGATTTGCGTTATGCGTTATGCGTTATGGGTTGTGCGTTATGAGTCATTCGTTATGCGTTATGCGTTTTGCTTTGTGCGATATGCGTTATGGGTTATGCGTTATGCGTTATGCGTCATGCGTTATGAGTAATGCGAGATCCGTTATGTGTTATGCGTTATGCGCTATGCGTTATGCGTTATGCGTTATGCGTTATGCGTTATGCGTTATGCGTTATGCGGTATGCGTTATGCGTTATGCGTTATGCGTTATGCGTTATGCGTTATGCTTTATGCATTATACGTTATGCGTTATGCGATTTGCGTTATGCGTTATGCGTTATGGGTTGTGCGTTATGAGTCATTCGTTATGCGTTATGCGTTATGCGTTATGCGATTTGCGTTATGCGTTATGCGTTATGCGTTATGCGTTATGCGATTTGCGTTATGCGTTATGCGTTATGCGTTATGCGATTTGGGTTATGCGTTATGCGTTTTGCGTTATGCGTTATGCGTTATGCGTTATGGGTTATGCGTTATGCGTTATGCGTTATGCGTTATGCGTTATGCGTTATGCGTTATGCGTTATGCGTTATGCGTTATGCGTTATGCGTTATGCGTTATGCGTTATGCGTTATGCGTGATCCGTTATGCGTTATGCGTTATGAGTTATGCGTGATCCGTTATGCGTTATGCGTTATGCATTATGCGTTATGCGTTATGCGTTATGCGTTATGCTTTATGCGTTACGCGTTATGCGTTATGCGATTTGCGTTATGCGTTACGCGTTATGCGTTATGCGTTATGCGTTATGCGTTATGCGTTATGCGTTATGCGTTATGCGTTATGCGTTATGCGTTATGCGTTATGCGTTATGAGTAATGCGTGATCCGTTATGTGTTATGCGTTATGCGTTATGAGTAATGCGTGATCCGTTATGCGTTACGCGTTATGAGTAATGCGTGATCCATTATGCGTTATGCGTTATGCATTATGCGTTATGCCTTATGCGTTATGCGTTATGCTTTATGCGTTACGCGTTATGCGTTATGCGATTTGCGTTATGCGTTATGCGTTATGCGTTATGCGTTATGCGTTGTGCGTTATGCGTTATGCGTTATGCGATTTGCGTTATGCGTTATGCGTTATGCGTTATGCGTTATGCGTTATGCGTTATGCGATTTGCGTTATGCGTTATGCGTTATGGGTTGTGCGTTATGAGTCATGCGTTATGCGTTATGCGTTATGAGTAATGCGTGAAACGTTATGCGTTATTCGTTATGCGTTATGCGTTATGCGTTATGCGTTATGAGTAATGCGTGATCCGTTATGCGTTATGCGTTATGCGTTATGCGTTATGCGTTATGCGTTATGCGTTATGAGTAATGCGTGATCCGTTATGCGTTAAGCTTTATGCGTTACGCGTTATGCGTTATGCGTTATGCGTTATGCGTTATGCGTTATGCGTTATGCGTTATGTGTTATGCGTTGTGCGTTATCCGCTATGCGTTATGCGTTTTGCGTTATGCGTTATGCGTTATGAGTTGTGCGTTATACGTTATGCGTTATGCGTTATGCGTTATGCGTTATGCGTTATGCGATTTGCGTTATGCGTTATGCGGTATGAGTTATGCGTTATGCGTTATGCGTTGTGCGTTATCCGCTGTGCGTTATGCGTTTTGCGTTATGCGTTATGCGTTATGCGTTATGAGTTGTGCGTTATACGTTATGCGTTATGCGTTATGCGTTATGCGTTATGCGTTATGAGTAATGCGTGAAAAGTTATGCGTTATTCGTTATGCGTTATGCGTTATGAGTAATGCGTGATCCGTTATGCGTTATGCGTTATGCGCTATGAGTAATGCGTGATCCGTTATGCGTTATGCGTTATGAGTAATGCGTGATCCGTTATGCGTTATGCGTTATGCATTATGCGTTATTCGTTATGCGTTATGCGTTATGCGTTATGCGTTATGAGTAATGCGTGATCCGTTATGCGTTATGCGTTATGCGTTATGCGTTATGCGTTATGCGTTATGCGTTATGCGTTATGAGTAATGCGTGATCCGTTATGCGTTAAGCTTTATGCGTTACGCGTTATGCGTTATGCGTTATGCGTTATGCGTTATGCGTTATGCGTTATGCGTTATGTGTTATGCGTTGTGCGTTATCCGCTATGCGTTATGCGTTTTGCGTTATGCGTTATGCGTTATGAGTTGTGCGTTATACGTTATGCGTTATGCGTTATGCGTTATGCGTTATGCGTTATGCGTTATGCGTTATGCGTTATGCGTTATGCGTTATGCGTTATGCGTGATCCGTTATGCGTTATGCGTTATGAGTTATGCGTGATCCGTTATGCGTTATGCGTTATGCATTATGCGTTATGCGTTATGCGTTATGCGTTATGCTTTATGCGTTACGCGTTATGCGTTATGCGATTTGCGTTATGCGTTACGCGTTATGCGTTATGCGTTATGCGTTATGCGTTATGCGTTATGCGTTATGCGTTATGCGTTATGCGTTATGCGTTATGCGTTATGCGTTATGAGTAATGCGTGATCCGTTATGTGTTATGCGTTATGCGTTATGAGTAATGCGTGATCCGTTATGCGTTACGCGTTATGAGTAATGCGTGATCCATTATGCGTTATGCGTTATGCATTATGCGTTATGCCTTATGCGTTATGCGTTATGCTTTATGCGTTACGCGTTATGCGTTATGCGATTTGCGTTATGCGTTATGCGTTATGCGTTATGCGTTATGCGTTGTGCGTTATGCGTTATGCGTTATGCGATTTGCGTTATGCGTTATGCGTTATGCGTTATGCGTTATGCGTTATGCGTTATGCGATTTGCGTTATGCGTTATGCGTTATGGGTTGTGCGTTATGAGTCATGCGTTATGCGTTATGCGTTATGAGTAATGCGTGAAACGTTATGCGTTATTCGTTATGCGTTATGCGTTATGCGTTATGCGTTATGAGTAATGCGTGATCCGTTATGCGTTATGCGTTATGCGTTATGCGTTATGCGTTATGCGTTATGCGTTATGAGTAATGCGTGATCCGTTATGCGTTAAGCTTTATGCGTTACGCGTTATGCGTTATGCGTTATGCGTTATGCGTTATGCGTTATGCGTTATGCGTTATGCGTTATGTGTTATGCGTTGTGCGTTATCCGCTATGCGTTATGCGTTTTGCGTTATGCGTTATGCGTTATGAGTTGTGCGTTATACGTTATGCGTTATGCGTTATGCGTTATGCGTTATGCGTTATGCGATTTGCGTTATGCGTTATGCGGTATGAGTTATGCGTTATGCGTTATGCGTAATGAGTTATGCGTTTTTGCGTTATGCGTTATGCGTTATGCGTTATGCGTTATGTGTTATGCGTTGTGCGTTATCCGCTGTGCGTTATGCGTTTTGCGTTATGCGTTACGCGTTATGCGTTATGAGTTGTGCGTTATACGTTATGCGTTATGCGTTATGCGTTATGCGTTATGCGTTATGAGTAATGCGTGAAAAGTTATGCGTTATTCGTTATGCGTTATGCGTTATGAGTAATGCGTGATCCGTTATGCGTTATGCGTTATGCGCTATGAGTAATGCGTGATTCGTTATGCGTTATGCGTTATGAGTAATGCGTGATCCGTTATGCGTTATGCGTTATGCATTAAGCGTTATGCGTTATGCGTTATGCGTTATGCGTTATGCGTTATGCGTGATCCGTTATGCGTTATGCGTTATGCATTAAGCGTTATGCGTTATGCGTTATGCGTTATGCGTTATGCGTTATGCGTTATGCGTTATGCGTTATGCGTTATGCGTTATGCGTCATGCGTTATGCGTTATGCGTTATGCGTTATGCGTTATGCGTTATGCGTTATGCGTTATGCGTTATGCGTTATGCGTTATGCGTTATGCGTAATGAGTTATGCGTTTTTGCGTTATGCGTTATGCGTTATGCGTTATGTGTTATGCGTTGTGCGTTATCCGCTGTGCGTTATGCGTTTTGCGTTATGCGTTATGCGTTATGCGTTATGAGTTGTGCGTTATACGTTATGCGTTATGCGTTATGCGTTATGCGTTATGCGTTATGAGTAATGCGTGAAAAGTTATGCGTTATTCGTTATGCGTTATGCGTTATGAGTAATGCGTGATCCGTTATGCGTTATGCGTTATGCGCTATGAGTAATGCGTGATCCGTTATGCGTTATGCGTTATGAGTAATGCGTGATCCGTTATGCGTTATGCGTTATGCATTATGCGTTATTCGTTATGCGTTATGCGTTATGCGTTATGCGTTATGAGTAATGCGTGATCCGTTATGCGTTATGCGTTATGCGTTATGCGTTATGCGTTATGCGTTATGCGTTATGAGTAATGCGTGATGCGTTATGCGTTAAGCTTTATGCGTTACGCGTTATGCGTTATGCGTTATGCGTTATGCGTTATGCGTTATGCGTTATGCGTTATGCGTTATGTGTTATGCGTTGTGCGTTATCCGCTATGCGTTATGCGTTTTGCGTTATGCGTTATGCGTTATGAGTTGTGCGTTATACGTTATGCGTTATGCGTTATGCGTTATGCGTTATGCGTTATGCGATTTGCGTTATGCGTTATGCGGTATGAGTTATGCGTTATGCGTTATGCGTAATGAGTTATGCGTTTTTGCGTTATGCGTTATGCGTTATGCGTTATGTGTTATGCGTTGTGCGTTATCCGCTGTGCGTTATGCGTTTTGCGTTATGCGTTACGCGTTATGCGTTATGAGTTGTGCGTTATACGTTATGCGTTATGCGTCATGCGTTATGCGTTATGCGTTATGAGTAATGCGTGAAAAGTTATGCGTTATTCGTTATGCGTTATGCGTTATGAGTAATGCGTGATCCGTTATGCGTTATGCGTTATGCGCTATGAGTAATGCGTGATCCGTTATGCGTTATGCGTTATGAGTAATGCGTGATCCGTTATGCGTTATGCGTTATGCATTAAGCGTTATGCGTTATGCGTTATGCGTTATGCGTTATGCGTTATGCGTTATGCGTGATCCGTTATGCGTTATGCGTTATGCATTAAGCGTTATGCGTTATGCGTTATGCGTTATGCGTTATGCGTTATGCGTTATGCGTTATGCGTTATGCGTTATGCGTTATGCGTTATGCGTCATGCGTTATGCGTTATGCGTTATGCGTTATGCGTTATGCGTTATGCGTTATGCGTTATGCGTTATGCGTTATGCGTTATGCGTTATGCGTAATGAGTTATGCGTTTTTGCGTTATGCGTTATGCGTTATGCGTTATGCGTTATGTGTTATGCGTTGTGCGTTATCCGCTGTGCGTTATGCGTTTTGCGTTATGCGTTATGCGTTATGCGTTATGAGTTGTGCGTTATACGTTATGCGTTATGCGTTATGCGTTATGCGTTATGCGTTATGAGTAATGCGTGAAAAGTTATGCGTTATTCGTTATGCGTTATGCGTTATGAGTAATGCGTGATCCGTTATGCGTTATGCGTTATGCGCTATGAGTAATGCGTGATCCGTTATGCGTTATGCGTTATGAGTAATGCGTGATCCGTTATGCGTTATGCGTTATGCATTAAGCGTTATGCGTTATGCGTTATGCGTTATGCGTTATGCGTTATGCGTTATGCGTGATCCGTTATGCGTTATGCGTTATGCGTTATGCGTTATGCGTTATGCGTTATGCGTTATGCGTTATGCGTTATGCGTTATGCGTTATGCGTTATGCGTCATGCGTTATGCGTTATGCGTTATGCGTTATGCGTTATGCGTTATGCGTTATGCGTTATGCGTTATGCGTTATGCGTTATGCGTTATGCGTTATGCGTTATGCGTTATGCGTCATGCGTTATGCGTTATGCGTTATGCGTTATGCGATTTGCGTTATGCTTTATGGGTTGTGCGTTATGAGTCATTCGTTATGCGTTATGCGTTTTGCATTGTGCGTAATGCGTTATGGGTTATGCGTTATGCGTTATGCGTCATGCGTTATGAGTAATGCGTGATCCGTTATGTGTTATGCGTTATGCGCTATGCGTTATGCGTTATGCGTTATGCGTTATGCTTTATGCGTTACGCGTTATGCGTTATGCGATATGCGATTTGCGTTATGCGTTATGCGTTATGCGTTATGCGTTATGCGTTATGCGTTATGCGTTATGCGTTATGCGTTATGCGTTAGGCGTTATGCGTTATGCGTTATGTGTTATGGGTTGTGCGGTATGAGTCATGCGTTATGCGTTATGCGTTTTGCTTTATGCGTTATGCGTTATGGGTTATGCGTTATGCGTTATGCGTTATGAGTAATGCGTGATCCGTTATGTGTTATGCGTTATGCGTTATGCGTTATGCGTTATGCGTCATGCGTTATGCGTTATGCGTTATGAGTCATGCGTTATGCGTTATGCGTTATGCGTTATGCGTTATGCGTTATGCTTTATGCGTTACGCGTTATGCGTTATGCGATATGCGATTTGCGTTATGCGTTATGCGTTATGCGTTATGGGTTGTGCGTTATGCGGTATGCGTTATGCGTTATGCGTTATGCGATTTGCGTTATGCGTTATGCGTTATGGGTTATGCGTTATGCGTTATGCGTTATGAGTAATGCGTGATCCGTTATGTGTTATGCGTTATGCGTTATGCGTTATGCGTTATGCGTTATGCGTTATGCGTTATGCGTTATGCGTTATGAGTAATGCGTGATCCGTTATGTGTTATGCGTTATGCGTTATGAGTAATGCGTGACCCGTTATGCGTTACGCGTTATGAGTAATGCGTGATCCATTATGCGTTATGCGTTATGCATTATGCGTTATGCGTTATGCGTTATGCGTTATGCTTTATGCGTTACGCGTTATGCGTTATGCGATTTGCGTTATGCGTTATGCGTTATGCGTTATGCGTAATGGGTTGTGCGTTATGAGTCATGCGTTATGAGTTGTGCGTTATGCGATTTGCGTTATGCGTTATGCGTTATGGGTTGTGCGTTATGAGTCATGCGTTATGCGTTAGGCGTTTTGCTTTATGCGTTATGCGTTATGCGTTATGCGTTATGCGTTATGCGTTATGCGTTATACGTTATGCGTTATGCGTTATGCGTTATGCGTTATGCGTTATGCGTTATGCGTTATGCGTTATGCGATTTGCGTTATGCGTTATGCGTTTTGCGTTATGCGTTATGCGTTATGCGTTATGGGTTATGCGTTATGCGTTATGCGTTATGCGTTATGCGTTATGCGTTATGCGTTATGCGTTATGCGTTATGCGTTATGCGTTATGCGTTATGCGTTATGCGTTATGCGTTATGAGTAATGCGTGAAACGTTATGCGTTATTCGTTATGCGTTATGCGTTATGCGTTATGAGTAATGCGTGATCCGTTATGCGTTATGCGTTATGCGCTATGAGTAATGCGTGATCCGTTATGCGTTATGCGTTATGAGTAATGCGTGATCCGTTATGCGTTATGCGTTATGCATTAAGCGTTATGCGTTATGCGTTATGCGTTATGCGTTATGCGTTATGCGTTATGCGTTATGCGTTATGCTTTATGCATTATACGTTATGCGTTATGCGATTTGCGTTATGCGTTATGCGTTATGGGTTGTGCGTTATGAGTCATTCGTTATGCGTTATGCGTTTTGCTTTGTGCGATATGCGTTATGGGTTATGCGTTATGCGTTATGCGTCATGCGTTATGAGTAATGCGAGATCCGTTATGTGTTATGCGTTATGCGCTATGCGTTATGCGTTATGCGTTATGCGTTATGCGTTATGCGTTATGCGTTATGCGGTATGCGTTATGCGTAATGCGTTATGCGTTATGCGTTATGCGTTATGCGTTATGCGATTTGCGTTATGCGTTATGCGTTATGGGTTGTGCGTTATGAGTCATGCGTTATGCGTTATGCGTTATACGTTATGCGTTATGCGTTATGCGTTATGCGTTATGCGATTTGCGTTATGCGTTATGCGTTATGCGTTATGCGTTATGCGTTATGCGATTTGCGTTATGCGTTATGCGTTATGGGTTGTGCGTTATGAGTCATGCGTTATGCGTTATGCGTTTTGCTTTATGCGTTATGCGTTATGCGTTATGCGTTATGCGTTATGCGTTATGCGTTATGCGTTATGCGTTATGCGTTATGCGTTATGCGTTATGCGTTATGCGTTATGCGTTATGCGTTATGCGATTTGCGTTATGCGTTATGCGTTTTGCGTTATGCGTTATGCGTTATGCGTTATGGGTTATGCGTTATGCGTTATGCGTTATGCGTTATGCGTTATGCGTTATGCGTTATGCGTTATGCGTTATGCGTTATGCGTTATGCGTTATGCGTTATGCGTTATGCGTTATGCGTTATGCGTTATGCGTGATCCGTTATGCGTTATGCGTTATGAGTTATGCGTGATCCGTTATGCGTTATGCGTTATGCATTATGCGTTATGCGTTATGCGTTATGCGTTATGCTTTATGCGTTACGCGTTATGCGATATGCGATTTGCGTTATGCGTTACGCGTTATGCGTTATGCGTTATGCGTTATGCGTTATGCGTTATGCGTTATGCGTTATGCGTTATGCGTTATGCGTTATGCGTTATGAGTAATGCGTGATCCGTTATGTGTTATGCGTTATGCGTTATGAGTAATGCGTGATCCGTTATGCGTTACGCGTTATGAGTAATGCGTGATCCATTATGCGTTATGCGTTATGCATTATGCGTTATGCCTTATGCGTTATGCGTTATGCTTTATGCGTTACGCGTTATGCGTTATGCGATTTGCGTTATGCGTTATGCGTTATGCGTTATGCGTTAAGCTTTATGCGTTACGCGTTATGCGTTATGCGTTATGCGTTATGCGTTATGCGTTATGCGTTATGCGTTATGTGTTATGCGTTGTGCGTTATCCGCTATGCGTTATGCGTTTTGCGTTATGCGTTATGCGTTATGAGTTGTGCGTTATACGTTATGCGTTATGCGTTATGCGTTATGCGTTATGCGTTATGCGATTTGCGTTATGCGTTATGCGGTATGAGTTATGCGTTATGCGTTATGCGTAATGAGTTATGCGTTTTTGCGTTATGCGTTATGCGTTATGCGTTATGCGTTATGTGTTATGCGTTGTGCGTTATCCGCTGTGCGTTATGCGTTTTGCGTTATGCGTTACGCGTTATGCGTTATGAGTTGTGCGTTATACGTTATGCGTTATGCGTTATGCGTTATGCGTTATGCGTTATGCGTTATGAGTAATGCGTGAAAAGTTATGCGTTATTCGTTATGCGTTATGCGTTATGAGTAATGCGTGATCCGTTATGCGTTATGCGTTATGCGCTATGAGTAATGCGTGATCCGTTATGCGTTATGCGTTATGAGTAATGCGTGATCCGTTATGCGTTATGCGTTATGCATTAAGCGTTATGCGTTATGCGTTATGCGTTATGCGTTATGCGTTATGCGTTATGCGTGATCCGTTATGCGTTATGCGTTATGCATTAAGCGTTATGCGTTATGCGTTATGCGTTATGCGTTATGCGTTATGCGTTATGCGTTATGCGTTATGCGTTATGCGTTATGCGTCATGCGTTATGCGTTATGCGTTATGCGTTATGCGTTATGCGTTATGCGTTATGCGTTATGCGTTATGCGTTATGCGTTATGCGTTATGCGTTATGCGTTATGCGTTATGCGTCATGCGTTATGCGTTATGCGTTATGCGTTATGCGATTTGCGTTATGCTTTATGGGTTGTGCGTTATGAGTCATTCGTTATGCGTTATGCGTTTTGCATTGTGCGTAATGCGTTATGGGTTATGCGTTATGCGTTATGCGTCATGCGTTATGAGTAATGCGTGATCCGTTATGTGTTATGCGTTATGCGCTATGCGTTATGCGTTATGCGTTATGCGTTATGAGTCATGAGTTATGCGTTATGCGTTATGAGTAATGCGTGATCCGTTATGCGTTATGCGTTATGCGTTATGCGTTATGCGTTATGCGTTATGCGTTCTGCGTTATGCGGTATGCGTTATGCGTTATGCGTTATGCGTTATGCGTTATGCGTTATGCGTTATGCGTTATGCGTTATGCGTTATGCGTTATGCGTTATGCGTTATGCGTTATGCGTTATGCGTTAGGCGTTATGCGTTATGCGTTATGTGTTATGGGTTGTGCGGTATGAGTCATGCGTTATGCGTTATGCGTTTTGCTTTATGCGTTATGCGTTATGGGTTATGCGTTATGCGTTATGCGTTATGAGTAATGCGTGATCCGTTATGTGTTATGCGTTATGCGTTATGCGTTATGCGTTATGCGTCATGCGTTATGCGTTATGCGTTATGAGTCATGCGTTATGCGTTATGCGTTATGCGTTATGCGTTATGCTTTATGCGTTACGCGTTATGCGTTATGCGTTATGCGATTTGCGTTATGCGTTATGCGTTATGCGTTATGCGTTATGGGTTGTGCGTTATGAGTCATGCGTTATGAGTTGTGCGATTTGCGTTATGCGTTATGCGTTATGCATTATGCGTTATGCGTTATGCGTTATGGGTTGTGCGGTATGAGTCATGCGTTATGCGTTATGCGTTTTGCTTTATGCGTTATGCGTTATGGGTTATGCGTTATGCGTTATGCGTTATGAGTAATGCGTGATCCGTTATGAGTTATGCGTTATGCGTTATGCGTTATGCGTTATGCGTCATGCGTTATGCGTTATGCGTTATGCGTTATGCGTTATGAGTAATGCGTGATCCGTTATGTGTTATGCGTTATGCGTTATGAGTAATGCGTGACCCGTTATGCGTTACGCGTTATGAGTAATGCGTGATCCATTATGCGTTATGCGTTATGCATTATGCGTTATGCGTTATGCGTTATGCGTTATGCTTTATGCGTTACGCGTTATGCGTTATGCGATTTGCGTTATGCGTTATGCGTTATGCGTTATGCGTAATGGGTTGTGCGTTATGAGTCATGCGTTATGAGTTGTGCGTTATACGTTATGCGTTATGCGTTATGCGTTATGCGTTATGCGATTTGCGTTATGCGTTATGCGTTATGCGTTATGCGTTATGCGATTTGCGTTATGCGTTATGCGTTATGGGTTGTGCGTTATGAGTCATGCGTTATGCGTTATGCGTTTTGCTTTATGCGTTATGCGTTATGCGTTATGCGTTATGCGTTATGCGTTATGCGTTATGCGTTATGCGTTATGCGTTATGCGTTATGCGTTATGCGTTATGCGTTATGCGTTATGCGATTTGCGTTATGCGTTATGCGTTTTGCGTTATGCGTTATGCGTTATGCGTTATGGGTTATGCGTTATGCGTTATGCGTTATGCGTTATGCGTTATGCGTTATGCGTTATGCGTTATACGTTATGCGTTATGCGTTATGCGTTATGCGTTATGCGTTATGAGTAATGCGTGAAACGTTATGCGTTATTCGTTATGCGTTATGCGTTATGCGTTATGAGTAATGCGTGATCCGTTATGCGTTATGCGTTATGCGCTATGAGTAATGCGTGATCCGTTATGCGTTATGCGTTATGAGTAATGCTTGATCCGTTATGCGTTATGCGTTATGCATTAAGCGTTATGCGTTATGCGTTATGCGTTATGCGTTATGCGTTATGCGTTATGCGTTATGCTTTATGCATTATACGTTATGCGTTATGCGATTTGCGTTATGCGTTATGCGTTATGGGTTGTGCGTTATGAGTCATTCGTTATGCGTTATGCGTTTTGCTTTGTGCGATATGCGTTATGGGTTATGCGTTATGCGTTATGCGTCATGCGTTATGAGTAATGCGAGATCCGTTATGTGTTATGCGTTATGCGCTATGCGTTATGCGTTATGCGTTATGCGTTATGCGTTATGCGTTATGCGTTATGCGGTATGCGTTATGCGTTATGCGTTATGCGTTATGCGTTATGCGTTATGCGTTATGCGTTATGCTTTATGCGTTATGCGTTATGCGTTATGCGATCTGCGTTATGCGTTATGCGTTATGCCTTATGCGTTATGCGTTATGCGTTATGCGTTATGCGTTATGCGTTATGCGTTATGCGTTTTGCTTTATGCGTTATGCGTTATGGGTTATGCGTTATGCGTTATGCGTTATGCGTTATGAGTAATGCGTGATCCGTTATGTGTTATGCGTTATGCGTTATGAGTAATGCGTGATCCGTTATGCGTTATGCGTTATGAGTAATGCGTGATCCGTTATGCGTTATGCGTTATGCGTTATGCATTATGCGTTATGCGTTATGCGTTATGCGTTATGCTTTATGCTTTATGCGTTACGCGTTATGCGTTATGCGATTTGCGTTATGCGTTATGCGTTATGCGTTATGCGTGATCCGTTATGCGTTATGCGTTATGCGCTATGAGTAATGCGTGATCCGTTATGCCTTATGCGTTATGAGTAATGCGTGATCCGTTATGCGTTATGCGATTTGCGTTATGCGTTATGCGTTATGCGTTGTGCGTTATGAGTCATTCGTTATGCGTTATGCGTTTTGCTTTGTGCGTTATGCGTTATGCGTTATGCGTTATGCGTTATGCGTTTTGCTTTATGCGTTATGCGTTATGGGTTATGCGTTATGCGTTATGCGTTATGCGTTATGCGTTATGCGTTATGCGTTATGCGTTACGCGTAATGCGTTATGCGTTATGAGTAATGCGTGATCCGTTATGCGTTATGCGTTATGAGTAATGCGTGATCCGTTTTGCGTTATGCGTTATGCATTATGCGTTATGCGTTATGCGTTATGCGTTATGCGTTATGCTTTATGAGTTATGCGTTATGCGTTATGCGATTTGCGTTCTGCGTTATGCGTTATGCGTTATGCGTTATGCGTTATGGGTTATGCGTTATGCGTTATGCGTTATGCGTTATGCGTTATGCGTTATGCGTTATGCGTTATGCGTTATGCGTTATGCGTTATGCGTTATGCGTTATGCGTTATGCGTTATGAGTAATGCGTGAAACGTTATGCGTTATTCGTTATGCGTTATGCGTTATGCGTTATGAGTAATGCGTGATCCGTTATGCGTTATGCGTTATGCGCTATGAGTAATGCGTGATCCGTTATGCGTTATGCGTTATGAGTAATGCGTGATCCGTTATGCGTTATGCGTTATGCATTAAGCGTTATGCGTTATGCGTTATGCGTTATGCGTTATGCGTTATGCGTTATGCGTTATGCTTTATGCATTATACGTTATGCGTTATGCGATTTGCGTTATGCGTTATGCGTTATGGGTTGTGCGTTATGAGTCATTCGTTATGCGTTATGCGTTTTGCTTTGTGCGATATGCGTTATGGGTTATGCGTTATGCGTTATGCGTCATGCGTTATGAGTAATGCGAGATCCGTTATGTGTTATGCGTTATGCGCTATGCGTTATGCGTTATGCGTTATGCGTTATGCGTTATGCGTTATGCGTTATGCGGTATGCGTTATGCGTTATGCGTTATGCGTTATGCGTTATGCGTTATGCGTTATGCGTTATGCGTTATGCTTTATGCGTTATGCGTTATGCGTTATGCGATCTGCGTTATGCGTTATGCGTTATGCGTTATGCGTTATGCGTTATGCGTTATGCGTTATGCGTTATGCGTTATGCGTTATGCGTTATGCGTTATGCGTTTTGCTTTATGCGTTATGCGTTATGGGTTATGCGTTATGCGTTATGCGTTATGCGTTATGAGTAATGCGTGATCCGTTATGTGTTATGCGTTATGCGTTATGAGTAATGCGTGATCCGTTATGCGTTATGCGTTATGAGTAATGCGTGATCCGTTATGCGTTATGCGTTATGCGTTATGCATTATGCGTTATGCGTTATGCGTTATGCGTTATGCTTTATGCTTTATGCGTTATGCGTTATGCGTTATGCGATTTGCGTTATGCGTTATGCGTTATAAGTCATGCGTGATCCGTTATGCGTTATGCGTTATGCGCTATGAGTAATGCGTGATCCGTTATGCCTTATGCGTTATGAGTAATGCGTGATCCGTTATGCGTTATGCGTTATGCGTTATGCGTTATGCGTTATGCGTTGTGCGTTATGAGTCATTCGTTATGCGTTATGCGTTTTGCTTTGTGCGTTATGCGTTATGGGTTATGCGTTATGCGTTATGCGTTTTGCTTTATGCGTTATGCGTTATGGGTTATGCGTTATGCATTATGCGTTATGCGTTATGCGTTATGCGTTATGCGTTATGCGTTATGTGTTATGCGTTACGCGTAATGCGTTATGCGTTATGAGTAATGCGTGATCCGTTATGCGTTATGCGTTATGAGTAATGCGTGATCCGTTTTGCGTTATGCGTTATGCATTATGCGTTATGCGTTATGCGTTATGCGTTATGCGTTATGCTTTATGAGTTATGCGTTATGCGTTATGCGATTTGCGTTCTGCGTTATGCGTTATGCGTTATGCGTTATGCGTTATGCGTTATGCGTTATGCGTTTTGCGTTATGCGTTATGCGTTATGCGTTATGCGATATGCGTTATGCGTTATGGGTTGTGCGTTATGAGTCATGCGTTATGCGTTATGCGTTTTGCTTTATGCGTTATGCGTTATGAGTAATGCGTGATCCGTTATGCGTTATGCGTTATGAGTAATGCGTGATCCGTTATGCGTTATGCGTTATGCATTATGCGTTATGCGTTATGCGTTATGCGTTATGCTTTATGCGTTACGCGTTATGCGTTATGCTTTATGCATTGTGCGTTGTGCGTTATGCGATTTGCGTTATGCGTTATGCGTTATGGGTTGTGCGTTATGAGTCATTCGTTATGCGTTATGCGTTTTGCTTTGTGCGTAATACGTTATGGGTTATGCGTTATGCGTTATGCGTCATGCGTTATGAGTAATGCGTGATCCGTTATGTGTTATGCGTTATGCGCTATGCGTTATGCGTTATGCGTTATGCGTTATGAGTCATGCGTTATGCGTTATGCGTTATGAGTAATGCGTGATCCGTTATGCGTTATGCGTTATGCGTTATGCGTTATGCGTTATGCGTTATGCGTTATGCGTTATGCGTCATGCGTTATGCGTTATGCGTTATGCGTTATGCGATTTGCGTTATGCGTTCTGGGTTGTGCGTTATGAGTCATGCGTTATGCGTTATGCGTTTTGCTTTATGCGTTATGCGTTATGGGTTATGCGTTATGAGTTATGAGTAATGCGTGATCCGTTATGTGTTATGCGTTATGCGTTATGCGTTATGCGTTATGCGTTATGCGTTATGCGTTATGCGTTATGCGTTATGCGTTATGCGTTATGCGTTATGCTTTATGAGTTATGCGTTATGCGTTATGCGATTTGCGTTATGCGTTATGCGTTATGCGTTATGCGTTATGCGTTATGCGTTATGCGTTATGCGTTATGCGTTATGCGTTATGCGTTATGGGTTATGCGATATGGGTTATGCGTTATGCGTTATGCGTTATGCGTTATGCGTTATGCGTTATGCGTTATGCGTTATGCGTTATGCGTTATGCGTTATGCGTTATGCGTTATGCGTTATGGGTTATGCGTTATGGGTTATGCGTTATGCGTTATGCGTTATGCGTTATGCGTTATGCGTTATGCGTTTTGCTTTATGCGTTATGCGTTATGAGTAATGCGTTATGCGTTATGCGTTATGCGTTATGCGTTATGCGTTATGCGTAATGGGTTGTGCGTTATGCGTTATGCATTATGCGTTATGCGTTATGCGTTATGCGTTATGCTTTATGCGTTACGCGTTATGCGTTATGCGATTTGCGTTATGCGTTATGCGTTATGCGTTATGTGTTATGCGTTATGCGTTATGGGTTGTGTGGTATGCGTTATGCGTTATGCGTTATGCGTCATGCGTTATGCGTTATGCGTTATGCGTTATGCGTTACGCGGTATGCGTTATGCGTTATGCGTTATGCGTTATGCGTTATGCATTATGCGTTATGCGTTATTCGTTATGCGTTATGCGTTATGCGTTATGCGTTATGAGTAATGCGTGATCCGTTATGCGTTATGCGTTATGCGTTATGCGTTATGCGTTATGCGTTATGCGTTATGAGTAATGCGTGATCCGTTATGCGTTATGCGTTATGCGGTTTGCGTTATGCGTTATGCGTTATGCGTTATGCGTTATGCGTTATGCGTTATGCATTATGAGTAATGCGTGATCCGTTATGCGTTAAGCTTTATGCGTTACGCGTTATGCGTTATGCGTTATGCGTTATGCGTTATGCGTTATGCGTTATGCGTTAAGCGTTATGTGTTATGCGTTGTGCGTTATCCGCTATGCGTTATGCGTTTTGCGTTATGCGTTATGCGTTATGAGTTGTGCGTTATACGTTATGCGTTATGCGTTATGCGTTATGCGTTATGAGTAATGCGTGATCCGTTATGCGTTATGCGTTATGCGTTACGCGTTATGCGTTATGCGTTATGCGTTATGCGTTATGCGTTATGCGTTATGCGTTATGCGTTATGCGTTATGCGTTATGCGTTATGCGTTATGCATTATGAGTAATGCGTGATCCGTTATGCGTTAAGCTTTATGCGTTACGCGTTATGCGTTATGCGTTATGCGTTATGCGTTATGCGTTATGCGTCATGCGTTATGCGTTATGAGTAATGCGTGATCCGTTATGCGTTATGCTTTATGCGTTACGCGTTATGCGTTATGAGTTGTGCGTTATACGTTATGCGTTATGCGTTATGCGTTATGCGATTTGCGTTATGCGTTATGCGGTATGCGTTATGCGTTATGCGTTATGCGTTATGCGTTATGCGTTATGCGTTATGCGTTATGCGTTATGCGTTATGCGTTACGCGTTATGAGTAATGCGTGATCCGTTATGCGTTAAGCTTTATGCGTTACGCGTTATGCGTTATGCGTTATGCGTTATGCGTTATGCGTTATGCGTTATGCGTTATGCGTTATGAGTAATGCGTGAAACGTTATGCGTTATTCGTTATGCGTTATGCGTTATTCGTTATGCGTTATGAGTAATGCGTGATCCGTTATGCGTTATGCGTTATGCGTTATGCGGTTTGCGTTATGCGTTATGCGTTATGCGTTATGCGTTATGCGTTATGCGTTATGCGTTATGCGTTATGCGTTATGCGTTATGAGTAATGCGTGATCCGTTATGCGTTAAGCTTTATGCGTTACGCGTTATGCGTTATGCGTTATGCGGTATGCGTTATGCGTTATGCGTTATGCGTTATGCGTTATGCGTTATGCGTTATGCGTTATGCGTTATGCGTTATGCGTTATGCGTTATGCGTTATGCGTTAGGCGTTATGCGTTATGCGTTATGTGTTATGCGTTGTGCGTTATCCGCTATGCGTTATGCGTTTTGCGTTATGCGTTATGCGTTATGCGTTATGCGTTATGCGTTATGCGTTAGGCGTTATGCGTTATGCGTTATGTGTTATGGGTTGTGCGGTATGAGTCATGCGTTATGCGTTATGCGTTTTGCTTTATGCGTTATGCGTTATGGGTTATGCGTTATGCGTTATGCGTTATGAGTAATGCGTGATCCGTTATGTGTTATGCGTTATGCGTTATGCGTTATGCGTTATGCGTCATGCGTTATGCGTTATGCGTTATGAGTCATGCGTTATGCGTTATGCGTTATGCGTTATGCGTTATGCTTTATGCGTTACGCGTTATGCGTTATGCGTTATGCGATTTGCGTTATGCGTTATGCGTTATGCGTTATGCGTTATGGGTTGTGCGTTATGAGTCATGCGTTATGAGTTGTGCGATTTGCGTTATGCGTTATGCGTTATGCATTATGCGTTATGCGTTATGCGTTATGGGTTGTGCGGTATGAGTCATGCGTTATGCGTTATGCGTTTTGCTTTATGCGTTATGCGTTATGGGTTATGCGTTATGCGTTATGCGTTATGAGTAATGCGTGATCCGTTATGTGTTATGCGTTATGCGTTATGCGTTATGCGTTATGCGTCATGCGTTATGCGTTATGCGTTATGCGTTATGCGTTATGAGTAATGCGTGATCCGTTATGTGTTATGCGTTATGCGTTATGAGTAATGCGTGACCCGTTATGCGTTACGCGTTATGAGTAATGCGTGATCCATTATGCGTTATGCGTTATGCATTATGCGTTATGCGTTATGCGTTATGCGTTATGCTTTATGCGTTACGCGTTATGCGTTATGCGATTTGCGTTATGCGTTATGCGTTATGCGTTATGCGTAATGGGTTGTGCGTTATGAGTCATGCGTTATGAGTTGTGCGTTATACGTTATGCGTTATGCGTTATGCGTTATGCGTTATGCGATTTGCGTTATGCGTTATGCGTTATGCGTTATGCGTTATGCGTTTTGCGTTATGCGTTATGCGTTATGGGTTGTGCGTTATGAGTCATGCGTTATGCGTTATGCGTTATGCTTTATGCGTTATGCGTTATGCGTTATGCGTTATGCGTTATGCGTTATGCGTTATGCGTTATGCGTTATGCGTTATGCGTTATGCGTTATGCGTTATGCGTTATGCGTTATGCGATTTGCGTTATGCGTTATGCGTTTTGCGTTATGCGTTATGCGTTATGCGTTATGGGTTATGCGTTATGCGTTATGCGTTATGCGTTATGCGTTATGCGTTATGCGTTATGCGTTATACGTTATGCGTTATGCGTTATGCGTTATGCGTTATGCGTTATGAGTAATGCGTGAAACGTTATGCGTTATTCGTTATGCGTTATGCGTTATGCGTTATGAGTAATGCGTGATCCGTTATGCGTTATGCGTTATGCGCTATGAGTAATGCGTGATCCGTTATGCGTTATGCGTTATGAGTAATGCGTGATCCGTTATGCGTTATGCGTTATGCATTAAGCGTTATGCGTTATGCGTTATGCGTTATGCGTTATGCGTTATGCGTTATGCGTTATGCTTTATGCATTATACGTTATGCGTTATGCGATTTGCGTTATGCGTTATGCGTTATGGGTTGTGCGTTATGAGTCATTCGTTATGCGTTATGCGTTTTGCTTTGTGCGATATGCGTTATGGGTTATGCGTTATGCGTTATGCGTCATGCGTTATGAGTAATGCGAGATCCGTTATGTGTTATGCGTTATGCGCTATGCGTTATGCGTTATGCGTTATGCGTTATGCGTTATGCGTTATGCGTTATGCGTTATGCGTTATGCGTTATGCGTTATGCGTTATGCGTTATGCGTTATGCGTTATGCGTTATGCTTTATGCGTTATGCGTTATGCGTTATGCGATCTGCGTTATGCGTTATGCGTTATGCCTTATGCGTTATGCGTTATGCGTTATGCGTTATGCGTTATGCGTTATGCGTTATGCGTTTTGCTTTATGCGTTATGCGTTATGGGTTATGCGTTATGCGTTATGCGTTATGCGTTATGAGTAATGCGTGATCCGTTATGCGTTATGCGTTATGCGTTATGAGTAATGCGTGATCCGTTATGCGTTATGCGTTATGAGTAATGCGTGATCCGTTATGCGTTATGCGTTATGCGTTATGCGTTATGCGTTATGCGTTATGCGTTATGCGTTATGCTTTATGCTTTATGCGTTACGCGTTATGCGTTATGCGATTTGCGTTATGCGTTATGCGTTATAAGTCATGCGTGATCCGTTATGCGTTATGCGTTATGCGCTATGAGTAATGCGTGATCCGTTATGCCTTATGCGTTATGAGTAATGCGTGATCCGTTATGCGTTATGCGATTTGCGTTATGCGTTATGCGTTATGCGTTGTGCGTTATGAGTCATTCGTTATGCGTTATGCGTTATGCGTTGTGCGTTATGCGTTATGGGTTATGCGTTATGCGTTATGCGTTTTGCTTTATGCGTTATGCGTTATGGGTTATGCGTTATGCGTTATGCGTTATGCGTTATGCGTTATGCGTTATGCGTTATGCGTTACGCGTAATGCGTTATGCGTTATGAGTAATGCGTGATCCGTTATGCGTTATGCGTTATGAGTAATGCGTGATCCGTTTTGCGTTATGCGTTATGCATTATGCGTTATGCGTTATGCGTTATGCGTTATGCGTTATGCTTTATGAGTTATGCGTTATGCGTTATGCGATTTGCGTTCTGCGTTATGCGTTATGCGTTATGCGTTATGCGTTATGGGTTATGCGTTATGCGTTATGCGTTATGCGTTATGCGTTATGCGTTATGCGTTATGCGTTATGCGTTATGCGTTATGCGTTATGCGTTATGCGTTATGCGTTATGCGTTATGAGTAATGCGTGAAACGTTATGCGTTATTCGTTATGCGTTATGCGTTATGCGTTATGAGTAATGCGTGATCCGTTATGCGTTATGCGTTATGCGCTATGAGTAATGCGTGATCCGTTATGCGTTATGCGTTATGAGTAATGCGTGATCCGTTATGCGTTATGCGTTATGCATTAAGCGTTATGCGTTATGCGTTATGCGTTATGCGTTATGCGTTATGCGTTATGCGTTATGCGTTATGCGTTATACGTTATGCGTTATGCGATTTGCGTTATGCGTTATGCGTTATGGGTTGTGCGTTATGAGTCATTCGTTATGCGTTATGCGTTTTGCTTTGTGCGATATGCGTTATGGGTTATGCGTTATGCGTTATGCGTCATGCGTTATGAGTAATGCGAGATCCGTTATGTGTTATGCGTTATGCGCTATGCGTTATGCGTTATGCGTTATGCGTTATGCGTTATGCGTTATGCGTTATGCGTTATGCGTTATGCGTTATGCGTTATGCGTTATGCGTTATGCGTTATGCGTTATGCGTTATGCTTTATGCGTTATGCGTTATGCGTTATGCGATCTGCGTTATGCGTTATGCGTTATGCGTTATGCGTTATGCGTTATGCGTTATGCGTTATGCGTTATGCGTTATGCGTTATGCGTTATGCGTTATGCGTTTTGCTTTATGCGTTATGCGTTATGGGTTATGCGTTATGCGTTATGCGTTATGCGTTATGAGTAATGCGTGATCCGTTATGTGTTATGCGTTATGCGTTATGAGTAATGCGTGATCCGTTATGCGTTATGCGTTATGAGTAATGCGTGATCCGTTATGCGTTATGCGTTATGCGTTATGCATTATGCGTTATGCGTTATGCGTTATGCGTTATGCTTTATGCTTTATGCGTTACGCGTTATGCGTTATGCGATTTGCGTTATGCGTTATGCGTTATAAGTCATGCGTGATCCGTTATGCGTTATGCGTTATGCGCTATGAGTAATGCGTGATCCGTTATGCCTTATGCGTTATGAGTAATGCGTGATCCGTTATGCGTTATGCGATTTGCGTTATGCGTTATGCGTTATGCGTTGTGCGTTATGAGTCATTCGTTATGCGTTATGCGTTTTGCTTTGTGCGTTATGCGTTATGGGTTATGCGTTATGCGTTATGCGTTTTGCTTTATGCGTTATGCGTTATGGGTTATGCGTTATGCATTATGCGTTATGCGTTATGCGTTATGCGTTATGCGTTATGTGTTATGCGTTACGCGTAATGCGTTATGCGTTATGAGTAATGCGTGATCCGTTATGCGTTATGCGTTATGAGTAATGCGTGATCCGTTTTGCGTTATGCGTTATGCATTATGCGTTATGCGTTATGCGTTATGCGTTATGCGTTATGCTTTATGAGTTATGCGTTATGCGTTATGCGATTTGCGTTCTGCGTTATGCGTTATGCGTTATGCGTTATGCGTTATGCGTTATGCGTTATGCGATTTGCGTTATGCGTTATGCGTTATGCGTTATGCGATTTGCGTTATGCGTTATGGGTTGTGCGTTATGAGTCATGCGTTATGCGTTATGCGTTTTGCTTTATGCGTTATGCGTTATGAGTAATGCGTGATCCGTTATGCGTTATGCGTTATGAGTAATGCGTGATCCGTTATGCGTTATGCGTTATGCATTATGCGTTATGCGTTATGCGTTATGCGTTATGCTTTATGCGTTACGCGTTATGCGTTATGCTTTATGCATTGTGCGTTATGCGTTATGCGATTTGCGTTATGCGTTATGCGTTATGGGTTATGCGTTATGAGTCATTCGTTATGCGTTATGCGTTTTGCTTTGTGCGTAATACGTTATGGGTTATGCGTTATGCGTTATGCGTCATGCGTTATGAGTAATGCGTGATCCGTTATGTGTTATGCGTTATGCGCTATGCGTTATGCGTTATGCGTTATGCGTTATGAGTCATGCGTTATGCGTTATGCGTTATGAGTAATGCGTGATCCGTTATGCGTTATGCGTTATGCGTTATGCGTTATGCGTTATGCGTTATGCGTTATGCGTTATGCGTTATGCGTTATGCGTTATGCGTTATGCGTTATGCGATTTGCGTTATGCGTTCTGGGTTGTGCGTTATGAGTCATGCGTTATGCGTTATGCGTTTTGCTTTATGCGTTATGCGTTATGGGTTATGCGTTATGAGTTATGAGTAATGCGTGATCCGTTATGTGTTATGCGTTATGCGTTATGCGTTATGCGTTATGCGTTATGCGTTATGCGTTATGCGTTATGCGTTATGCGTTATGCGTTATGCGTTATGCTTTATGAGTTATGCGTTATGCGTTATGCGTTATGCGTTATGCGTTATGCGTTATGCGTTATGCGTTATGCGTTATGCGTTATGCGTTATGCGTTATGCGTTATGCGTTATGCGTTATGGGTTATGCGATATGGGTTATGCGTTATGCGTTATGCGTTATGCGTTATGCGTTATGCGTTATGCGTTATGCGTTATGCGTTATGCGTTATGCGTTATGCGTTATGCGTTATGCGTTATGGGTTATGCGTTATGGGTTATGCGTTATGCGTTATGCGTTATGCGTTATGCGTTATGCGTTATGCGTTTTGCTTTATGCGTTATGCGTTATGAGTAATGCGTTATGCGTTATGCGTTATGCGTTATGCGTTATGCGTTATGCGTAATGGGTTGTGCGTTATGCGTTATGCATTATGCGTTATGCGTTATGCGTTATGCGTTATGCTTTATGCGTTACGCGTTATGCGTTATGCGATTTGCGTTATGCGTTATGCGTTATGCGTTATGTGTTATGCGTTATGCGTTATGGGTTGTGTGGTATGCGTTATGCGTTATGCGTTATGCGTCATGCGTTATGCGTTATGCGTTATGCGTTACGCGGTATGCGTTATGCGTTATGCGTTATGCGTTATGCGTTATGCATTATGCGTTATGCGTTATTCGTTATGCGTTATGCGTTATGCGTTATGCGTTATGAGTAATGCGTGATCCGTTATGCGTTATGCGTTATGCGTTATGCGTTATGCGTTATGCGTTATGCGTTATGAGTAATGCGTGATCCGTTATGCGTTATGCGTTATGCGGTTTGCGTTATGCGTTATGCGTTATGCGTTATGCGTTATGCGTTATGCGTTATGCATTATGAGTAATGCGTGATCCGTTATGCGTTAAGCTTTATGCGTTACGCGTTATGCGTTATGCGTTATGCGTTATGCGTTATGCGTTATGCGTTATGCGTTAAGCGTTATGTGTTATGCGTTGTGCGTTATCCGCTATGCGTTATGCGTTTTGCGTTATGCGTTATGCGTTATGAGTTGTGCGTTATACGTTATGCGTTATGCGTTATGCGTTATGCGTTATGAGTAATGCGTGATCCGTTATGCGTTAAGCTTTATGCGTTACGCGTTATGCGTTATGCGTTATGCGGTATGCGTTATGCGTTATGCGTTATGCGTTATGCGTTATGCGTTATGCGTTATGCGTTATGCGTTATGCATTATGAGTAATGCGTGATCCGTTATGCGTTAAGCTTTATGCGTTACGCGTTATGCGTTATGCGTTATGCGTTATGCGTTATGCGTTATGCGTCATGCGTTATGCGTTATGAGTAATGCGTGATCCGTTATGCGTTATGCTTTATGCGTTACGCGTTATGCGTTATGAGTTGTGCGTTATACGTTATGCGTTATGCGTTATGCGTTATGCGATTTGCGTTATGCGTTATGCGGTATGCGTTATGCGTTATGCGTTATGCGTTATGCGTTATGCGTTATGCGTTATGCGTTATGCGTTATGCGTTATGCGTTACGCGTTATGAGTAATGCGTGATCCGTTATGCGTTAAGCTTTATGCGTTACGCGTTATGCGTTATGCGTTATGCGTTATGCGTTATGCGTTATGCGTTATGCGTTATGCGTTATGAGTAATGCGTGAAACGTTATGCGTTATTCGTTATGCGTTATGCGTTATTCGTTATGCGTTATGAGTAATGCGTGATCCGTTATGCGTTATGCGTTATGCGTTATGCGGTTTGCGTTATGCGTTATGCGTTATGCGTTATGCGTTATGCGTTATGCGTTATGCGTTATGCGTTATGCGTTATGCGTTATGAGTAATGCGTGATCCGTTATGCGTTAAGCTTTATGCGTTACGCGTTATGCGTTATGCGTTATGCGGTATGCGTTATGCGTTATGCGTTATGCGTTATGCGTTATGCGTTATGCGTTATGCGTTATGCGTTATGCGTTATGCGTTATGCGTTATGCGTTATGCGTTAGGCGTTATGCGTTATGCGTTATGTGTTATGCGTTGTGCGTTATCCGCTATGCGTTATGCGTTTTGCGTTATGCGTTATGCGTTATGAGTAATGCGTGAAACGTTATGCGTTATTCGTTATGCGTTATGCGTTATGCGTTATGAGTAATGCGTGATCCGTTATGCGTTATGCGTTATGCGCTATGAGTAATGCGTGATCCGTTATGCGTTATGCGTTATGAGTAATGCGTGATCCGTTATGCGTTATGCGTTATGCATTAAGCGTTATGCGTTATGCGTTATGCGTTATGCGTTATGCGTTATGCGTTAGGCGTTATGCGTTATGCGTTATGTGTTATGGGTTGTGTGGTATGAGTCATGCGTTATGCGTTATGCGTTTTGCTTTATGCGTTATGCGTTATGGGTTATGCGTTATGCGTTATGCGTTATGAGTAATGCGTGATCCGTTATGTGTTATGCGTTATGCGTTATGCGTTATGCGTTATGCCGCATGCGTTATGCGTTATGCGTTATGAGTCATGCGTTATGCGTTATGCGTTATGCGTTATGCGTTATGCTTTATGCGTTACGCGTTATGCGTTATGCGTTATGCGATTTGCGTTATGCGTTATGCGTTATGCGTTATGCGTTATGGGTTGTGCGTTATGAGTCATGCGTTATGCGTTATGCGTTATGCTTTATGAGTTATGCGTTATGCGTTATGCGATTTGCGTTCTGCGTTATGCGTTATGCGTTATGCGTTATGCGTTATGCGTTATGCGTTATGCGATTTGCGTTATGCGTTATGCGTTATGCGTTATGCGATTTGCGTTATGCGTTATGGGTTGTGCGTTATGAGTCATGCGTTATGCGTTATGCGTTTTGCTTTATGCGTTATGCGTTATGAGTAATGCGTGATCCGTTATGCGTTATGCGTTATGAGTAATGCGTGATCCGTTATGCATTATGCGTTATGCATTATGCGTTATGCGTTATGCGTTATGCGTTATGCGTTATGCTTTATGCGTTATGCGTTATGCGTTATGCTTTATGCGTTGTGCGTTGTGCGTTATGCGATTTGCGTTATGCGTTATGCGTTATGGGTTGTGCGTTATGAGTCATTCGTTATGCGTTATGCGTTTTGCTTTGTGCGTAATACGTTATGGGTTATGCGTTATGCGTTATGCGTCATGCGTTATGAGTAATGCGTGATCCGTTATGTGTTATGCGTTATGCGCTATGCGTTATGCGTTATGCGTTATGCGTTATGCGTTATGAGTCATGCGTTATGCGTTATGCGTTATGAGTAATGCGTGATCCGTTATGCGTTATGCGTTATGCGTTATGCGTTATGCGTTATGCGTTATGCGTTATGCGTTATGCGTTATGCGTCATGCGTTATGCGTTATGCGTTATGCGTTATGCGATTTGCGTTATGCGTTCTGGGTTGTGCGTTATGAGTCATGCGTTATGCGTTGTGCGTTTTGCTTTATGCGTTATGCGTTATGGGTTATGCGTTATGAGTTATGAGTAATGCGTGATCCGTTATGTGTTATGCGTTATGCGTTATGCGTTATGCGTTATGCGTTATGCGGTATGCGTTATGCGTTATGCGTTATGCGTTATGCGTTATGCGTTATGCGTTATGCGTTATGCGTTATGCGTTATGCTTTATGAGTTATGCGTTATGCGTTATGCGATTTGCGTTATGCGTTATGCGTTATGCGTTATGCGTTATGCGTTATGCGTTATGCGTTATGCGTTATGCGTTATGCGTTATGCGTTATGCGTTATGCGTTATGCGTTATGCGTTATGCGTTATGGGTTATGCGTTATGGGTTATGCGTTATGCGTTATGCGTTATGCGTTATGCGTTATGCGTTATGCGTTTTGCTTTATGCGTTATGCGTTATGAGTAATGCGTTATGCGTTATGCGTTATGCGTTATGCGTTATGCGTTATGCGTTATGCGTAATGGGTTGTGCGTTATGCGTTATGCATTATGCGTTATGCGTTATGCGTTATGCGTTATGCTTTATGCGTTACGCGTTATGCGTTATGCGATTTGCGTTATGCGTTATGCGTTATGTGTTATGCGTTATGCGTTATGGGTTGTGCGGTATGCGTTATGCGTTATGCGTTATGCGTTATGCGTCATGCGTTATGCGTTATGCGTTATGCGTTATGCGTTACGCGGTATGCGTTATGCGTTATGCGTTATGCGTTATGCGTTATGCGTTATGCGTTATGCGTTATGCGTTATGCGTTATGCGTTATGCGTTATGAGTAATGCGTGATCCGTTATGCGTTAAGCTTTATGCGTTACGCGTTATGCGTTATGCGTTATGCGGTATGCGTTATGCGTTATGCGTTATGCGTTATGCGTTATGCGTTATGCGTTATGCGTTATGCGTTATGCGTTATGCGTTATGCGTTATGCGTTATGCGTTAGGCGTTATGCGTTATGCGTTATGTGTTATGCGTTGTGCGTTATCCGCTATGCGTTATGCGTTTTGCGTTATGCGTTATGCGTTATGAGTAATGCGTGAAACGTTATGCGTTATTCGTTATGCGTTATGCGTTATGCGTTATGAGTAATGCGTGATCCGTTATGCGTTATGCGTTATGCGCTATGAGTAATGCGTGATCCGTTATGCGTTATGCGTTATGAGTAATGCGTGATCCGTTATGCGTTATGCGTTATGCATTAAGCGTTATGCGTTATGCGTTATGCGTTATGCGTTATGCGTTAGGCGTTATGCGTTATGCGTTATGTGTTATGGGTTGTGTGGTATGAGTCATGCGTTATGCGTTATGCGTTTTGCTTTATGCGTTATGCGTTATGGGTTATGCGTTATGCGTTATGCGTTATGAGTAATGCGTGATCCGTTATGTGTTATGCGTTATGCGTTATGCGTTATGCGTTATGCCGCATGCGTTATGCGTTATGCGTTATGAGTCATGCGTTATGCGTTATGCGTTATGCGTTATGCGTTATGCTTTATGCGTTACGCGTTATGCGTTATGCGTTATGCGATTTGCGTTATGCGTTATGCGTTATGCGTTATGCGTTATGGGTTCTGCGTTATGAGTCATGCGTTATGCGTTATGCGTTATGCTTTATGAGTTATGCGTTATGCGTTATGCGATTTGCGTTCTGCGTTATGCGTTATGCGTTATGCGTTATGCGTTATGCGTTATGCGTTATGCGATTTGCGTTATGCGTTATGCGTTATGCGTTATGCGATTTGCGTTATGCGTTATGGGTTGTGCGTTATGAGTCATGCGTTATGCGTTATGCGTTTTGCTTTATGCGTTATGCGTTATGAGTAATGCGTGATCCGTTATGCGTTATGCGTTATGAGTAATGCGTGATCCGTTATGCATTATGCGTTATGCATTATGCGTTATGCGTTATGCGTTATGCGTTATGCGTTATGCTTTATGCGTTACGCGTTATGCGTTATGCTTTATGCATTGTGCGTTGTGCGTTATGCGATTTGCGTTATGCGTTATGCGTTATGGGTTGTGCGTTATGAGTCATTCGTTATGCGTTATGCGTTTTGCTTTGTGCGTAATACGTTATGGGTTATGCGTTATGCGTTATGCGTCATGCGTTATGAGTAATGCGTGATCCGTTATGTGTTATGCGTTATGCGCTATGCGTTATGCGTTATGCGTTATGCGTTATGCGTTATGAGTCATGCGTTATGCGTTATGCGTTATGAGTAATGCGTGATCCGTTATGCGTTATGCGTTATGCGTTATGCGTTATGCGTTATGCGTTATGCGTTATGCGTTATGCGTTATGCGTTATGCGTTATGCGTCATGCGTTATGCGTTATGCGTTATGCGTTATGCGATTTGCGTTATGCGTTCTGGGTTGTGCGTTATGAGTCATGCGTTATGCGTTGTGCGTTTTGCTTTATGCGTTATGCGTTATGGGTTATGCGTTATGAGTTATGAGTAATGCGTGATCCGTTATGTGTTATGCGTTATGCGTTATGCGTTATGCGTTATGCGTTATGCGGTATGCGTTATGCGTTATGCGTTATGCGTTATGCGTTATGCGTTATGCGTTATGCGTTATGCGTTATGCGTTATGCTTTATGAGTTATGCGTTATGCGTTATGCGATTTGCGTTATGCGTTATGCGTTATGCGTTATGCGTTATGCGTTATGCGTTATGCGTTATGCGTTATGCGTTATGCGTTATGCGTTATGCGTTATGCGTTATGCGTTATGCGTTATGCGTTATGGGTTATGCGTTATGGGTTATGCGTTATGCGTTATGCGTTATGCGTTATGCGTTATGCGTTATGCGTTTTGCTTTATGCGTTATGCGTTATGAGTAATGCGTTATGCGTTATGCGTTATGCGTTATGCGTTATGCGTTATGCGTTATGCGTAATGGGTTGTGCGTTATGCGTTATGCATTATGCGTTATGCGTTATGCGTTATGCGTTATGCTTTATGCGTTACGCGTTATGCGTTATGCGATTTGCGTTATGCGTTATGCGTTATGTGTTATGCGTTATGCGTTATGGGTTGTGCGGTATGCGTTATGCGTTATGCGTTATGCGTTATGCGTCATGCGTTATGCGTTATGCGTTATGCGTTATGCGTTACGCGGTATGCGTTATGCGTTATGCGTTATGCGTTATGCGTTATGCGTTATGCGTTATGCGTTATGCGTTATGCGTTATGCGTTATGCGTTATGCGTTATGCGTTATGCGTTATGCGTTATGCGTTATGCGTTATGCGTTATGAGTAATGCGTGATCCGTTATGCGTTAAGCTTTATGCGTTACGCGTTATGCGTTATGCGTTATGCGTTATGCGTTATGCGTTATGCGTTATGCGTTATGCGTTATGAGTAATGCGTGAAACGTTATGCGTTATTCGTTATGCGTTATGCGTTATGCGTTATGCGTTATGAGTAATGCGTGATCCGTTATGCGTTATGCGTTATGCGGTTTGCGTTATGCGTTATGCGTTATGCGTTATGCGTTATGCGTTATGCGTTATGCGTTATGCGTTATGCATTATGAGTAATGCGTCATCCGTTATGCGTTAAGCTTTATGCGTTACGCGTTATGCGTTATGCGTTATGCGTTATGCGTTATGCGTTATGCGTTATGCGTTATGCGTTATGTGTTATGCGTTGTGCGTTATCCGCTATGCGTTATGCGTTTTGCGTTATGCGTTATGCGTTATGAGTTGTGCGTTATACGTTATGCGTTATGCGTTATGCGTTATGCGTTATGCGTTATGCGTTATGCGATATGCGTTATGCGTTATGCGGTATGAGTTATGCGTTATGCGTTATGCGTAATGAGTTATGCGTTATGCGTTATGCGTTATGCGTTATGCGTTATGCGTTATGTGATATGCGTTGTGCGTTATCCGCTGTGCGTTATGCGTTTTGCGTTATGCGTTATGCGTTATGAGTTGTGCGTTATACGTTATGCGTTATGCGTTATGCGTTATGCGTTATGCGTTATGAGTAATGCGTGAAAAGTTATGCGTTATTCGTTATGCGTTATGCGTTATGAGTAATGCGTGATCCGTTATGCGTTATGCGTTATGCGCTATGAGTAATGCGTGATCCGTTATGCGTTATGCGTTATGAGTAATGCGTGATCCGTTATGCGTTATGCGTTATGCATTAAGCGTTATGCGTTATGCGTTATGCGTTATGCGTTATGAGTTGTGCGTTATACGTTATGCGTTATGCGTTATGCGTTATGCGTTATGCGTTAGGCGATTTGCGTTATGCGTTATGGGTTATGCGTTATGTGTTATGCGTTATGCGTTATGCGTTATGCGTTATACGTTATGCGTTATGCGTTATGCGTTGTGCGTTATGTGTTATCCGTTATGCGTTATGCGTTATGCTTTATGCGTTACGCGTTATGCGTTATGCGTTATGAGTTGTGCGTTATACGTTATGCGTTATGCGTTATGCGTTATGCGTTATGCGATTTGCGTTATGCGTTATGCGGTATGCGTTATGCGTTATGCGTTATGCGTTATGCGTTATGCGTTATGCGTTATGCGTTATGCGTTATGCGTTATGCGTTATGAGTAATGCGTGATCCGTTATGCGTTAAGCTTTATGCGTTACGCGTTATGCGTTATGCGTTATGCGTTATGCGTTATGCGTTATGCGTTATGCGTTATGCGTTATGAGTAATTCGTGAAACGTTATGCGTTATTCGTTATGCGTTATGCGTTATGCGTTATGCGTTATGAGTAATGCGTGATCCGTTATGCGTTATGCGTTATGCGTTACGCGTTATGCGTTATGCGTTATGCGTTATGCGTTATGCGTTATGCGTTATGCGTTATGCGTTATGAGTAATGCGTGAAACGTTATGCGTTATTCGTTATGCGTTATGCGTTATGCGTTATGCGTTATGAGTAATGCGTGATCCGTTATGCGTTATGCGTTATGCGGTTTGCGTTATGCGTTATGCGTTATGCGTTATGCGTTATGCGTTATGCGTTATGCGTTATGCGTTATGCATTATGAGTAATGCGTCATCCGTTATGCGTTAAGCTTTATGCGTTACGCGTTATGCGTTATGCGTTATGCGTTATGCGTTATGCGTTATGCGTTATGCGTTATGCGTTATGTGTTATGCGTTGTGCGTTATCCGCTATGCGTTATGCGTTTTGCGTTATGCGTTATGCGTTATGAGTTGTGCGTTATACGTTATGCGTTATGCGTTATGCGTTATGCGTTATGCGTTATGCGTTATGCGATTTGCGTTATGCGTTATGCGTTATGAGTTATGCGTTATGCGTTATGCGTAATGAGTTATGCGTTATGCGTTATGCGTTATGCGTTATGCGTTATGCGTTATGTGATATGCGTTGTGCGTTATCCGCTGTGCGTTATGCGTTTTGCGTTATGCGTTATGCGTTATGAGTTGTGCGTTATACGTTATGCGTTATGCGTTATGCGTTATGCGTTATGCGTTATGAGTAATGCGTGAAAAGTTATGCGTTATTCGTTATGCGTTATGCGTTATGAGTAATGCGTGATCCGTTATGCGTTATGCGTTATGCGCTATGAGTAATGCGTGATCCGTTATGCGTTATGCGTTATGAGTAATGCGTGATCCGTTATGCGTTATGCGTTATGCATTAAGCGTTATGCGTTATGCGTTATGCGTTATGCGTTATGAGTTGTGCGTTATACGTTATGCGTTATGCGTTATGCGTTATGCGTTATGCGTTAGGCGATTTGCGTTATGCGTTATGGGTTATGCGTTATGTGTTATGCGTTATGCGTTATGCGTTATGCGTTATACGTTATGCGTTATGCGTTATGCGTTATGCGTTATGCGTTATGCGTTATGCGTTATGCGTTATGCTTTATGCGTTACGCGTTATGCGTTATGCGTTATGAGTTGTGCGTTATACGTTATGCGTTATGCGTTATGCGTTATGCGTTATGCGATTTGCGTTATGCGTTATGCGGTATGCGTTATGCGTTATGCGTTATGCGTTATGCGTTATGCGTTATGCGTTATGCGTTATGCGTTATGCGTTATGCGTTATGAGTAATGCGTGATCCGTTATGCGTTAAGCTTTATGCGTTACGCGTTATGCGTTATGCGTTATGCGTTATGCGTTATGCGTTATGCGTTATGCGTTATGCGTTATGAGTAATTCGTGAAACGTTATGCGTTATTCGTTATGCGTTATGCGTTATGCGTTATGCGTTATGAGTAATGCGTGATCCGTTATGCGTTATGCGTTATGCGTTATGCGGTTTGCGTTATGCGTTATGCGTTATGCGTTATGCGTTATGCGTTATGCGTTATGCGTTATGCGATATGCGTTATGAGTAATGCGTGATCCGTTATGCGTTAAGCTTTATGCGTTACGCGTTATGCGTTATGCGTTATGCGTTATGCGTTATGCGTTATGCGTTATGCGTTATGCGTTATGCGTTATGCGTTATGTGTTATGCGTTGTGCGTTATCCGCTATGCGTTATGCGTTTTGCGTTATGCGTTATGCGTTATGAGTTGTGCGTTATACGTTATGCGTTATGCGTTATGCGTTATGCGTTATGCGTTATGCGATTTGCGTTATGCGTTATGCGGTATGAGTTATGCGTTATGCGTTATGCGTAATGAGTTATGCGTTATGCGTTATGCGTTATGCGTTATGCGTTATGCGTTATGTGATATGCGTTGTGCGTTATCCGCTGTGCGTTATGCGTTTTGCGTTATGCGTTATGCGTTATGCGTTATGCGTTATACGTTATGCGTTATGCGTTATGCGTTATGCGTTATGTGTTATGCGTTGTGCGTTATCCGCTATGCGTTATGCGTTTTGCGTTATGCGTTATGCGTTATGAGTTGTGCGTTATACGTTATGCGTTATGCGTTATGCGTTATGCGTTATGCGTTATGCGTTATGCGATTTGCGTTATGCGTTATGGGTTATGCGTTATGTGTTATGCGTTATGCGTTATGCGTTATGCGTTATGCGTTATGCGTTATGCGTTGTGCGTTATGTGTTATCCGTTATGCGTTATGCGTTATGCGTTATGCGTTATGCGTTATGGGTTATGCGTTATGCGTTATGCGTTATGCGTTATGCGTTATGCGTTATGCGTTATGCGTTATGCGTCATGCGTTATGCGTTATGAGTAATGCGTGATCCGTTATGCGTTATGCTTTATGCGTTACGCGTTATGCGTTATGCGTTATGAGTTGTGCGTTATACGTTATGCGTTATGCGTTATGCGTTATGCGATTTGCGTTATGCGTTATGCGGTATGCGTTATGCGTTATGCGTTATGCGTTATGCGTTATGCGTTATGCGCTATGCGTTATGCGTTATGCGTTATGCGTTATGCGTTATGCGTTATGCGTTATGCGTTATGCGTTATGTGTTATGCGTTGTGCGTTATCCGCTGTGCGTTATGCGTTTTGCGTTATGCGTTATGCGTTATGCGTTATGCGTTATGCGTTATGCTTTATGCGTTACGCGTTATGCGTTATGCGTTATGCGATTTGCGTTATGCGTTATGCGTTATGCGTTATGCGTTATGGGTTGTGCGTTATGAGTCATGCGTTATGAGTTGTGCGATTTGCGTTATGCGTTATGCGTTATGCGTTATGCGTTATGCGTTATGCGTTATGCGTTATGCGTTATGGGTTGTGCGGTATGAGTCATGCGTTATGCGTTATGCGTTTTGCTTTATGCGTTATGCGTTATGGGTTATGCGTTATGCGTTATGCGTTATGAGTAATGCGTGATCCGTTATGTGTTATGCGTTATGCGTTATGCGTTATGCGTTATGCGTCATGCGTTATGCGTTATGCGTTATGCGTTATGCGTTATGAGTAATGCGTGATCCGTTATGTGTTATGCGTTATGCGTTATGAGTAATGCGTGACCCGTTATGCGTTACGCGTTATGAGTAATGCGTGATCCATTATGCGTTATGCGTTATGCATTATGCGTTATGCGTTATGCGTTATGCGTTATGTTTTATGCGTTACGCGTTATGCGTTATGCGATTTGCGTTATGCGTTATGCGTTATGCGTTATGCGTAATGGGTTGTGCGTTATGAGTCATGCGTTATGAGTTGTGCGTTATACGTTATGCGTTATGCGTTATGCGTTATGCGTTATGCGATTTGCGTTATGCGTTATGCGTTATGCGTTATGCGTTATGCGATTTGCGTTATGCGTTATGCGTTATGGGTTGTGCGTTATGAGTCATGCGTTATGCGTTATGCGTTTTGCTTTATGCGTTATGCGTTATGCGTTATGCGTTATGCGTTATGCGTTATGCGTTATGCGTTATGCGTTATGCGTTATGCGTTATGCGTTATGCGTTATGCGTTATGCGTTATGCGATTTGCGTTATGCGTTATGCGTTTTGCGTTATGCGTTATGCGTTATGCGTTATGGGTTATGCGTTATGCGTTATGCGTTATGCGTTATGCGTTATGCGTTATGCGTTATGCGTTATGCGTTATGCGTTATGCGTTATGCGTTATGCGTTATGCGTTATGCGTTATGCGTTATGCGTGATCCGTTATGCGTTATGCGTTATGAGTTATGCGTGATCCGTTATGCGTTATGCGTTATGCATTATGCGTTATGCGTTATGCGTTATGCGTTATGCTTTATGCGTTACGCGTTATGCGTTATGCGATTTGCGTTATGCGTTACGCGTTATGCGTTATGCGTTATGCGTTATGCGTTATGGGTTGTGCGGTATGAGTCATGCGTTATGCGTTATGCGTTTTGCTTTATGCGTTATGCGTTATGGGTTATGCGTTATGCGTTATGGGTTATGCGTTATGCGTTATGCGTTATGAGTAATGCGTGATCCGTTATGTGTTATGCGTTATGCGTTATGCGTTATGCGTTATGCGTCATGCGTTATGCGTTATGCGTTATGCGTTATGCGTTATGAGTAATGCGTGATCCGTTATGTGTTATGCGTTATGCGTTATGAGTAATGCGTGACCCGTTATGCGTTACGCGTTATGAGTAATGCGTGATCCATTATGCGTTATGCGTTATGCATTATGCGTTATGCGTTATGCGTTATGCGTTATGCTTTATGCGTTACGCGTTATGCGTTATGCGATTTGCGTTATGCGTTATGCGTTATGCGTTATGCGTAATGGGTTGTGCGTTATGAGTCATGCGTTATGAGTTGTGCGTTATACGTTATGCGTTATGCGTTATGCGTTATGCGATTTGCGTTATGCGTTATGCGTTATGCGTTATGCGTTATGCGATTTGCGTTATGCGTTATGCGTTATGGGTTGTGCGTTATGAGTCATGCGTTATGCGTTATGCGTTTTGCTTTATGCGTTATGCGTTATGCGTTATGCGTTATGCGTTATGCGTTATGCGTTATGCGTTATGCGTTATGCGTTATGCGTTATGCGTTATGCGTTATGCGTTATGCGTTATGCGATTTGCGTTATGCGTTATGCGTTTTGCGTTATGCGTTATGCGTTATGCGTTATGGGTTATGCGTTATGCGTTATGCGTTATGCGTTATGCGTTATGCGTTATGCGTTATGCGTTATGCGTTATGCGTTATGCGTTATGCGTTATGCGTTATGCGTTATGCGTTATGCGTTATGCGTGATCCGTTATGCGTTATGCGTTATGAGTTATGCGTGATCCGTTATGCGTTATGCGTTATGCATTATGCGTTATGCGTTATGCGTTACGCGTTATGCGTTATGCCATTTGCGTTATGCGTTACGCGTTATGCGTTATGCGTTATGCGTTATGCGTTATGGGTTGTGCGGTATGAGTCATGCGTTATGCGTTATGCGTTTTGCTTTATGCGTTATGCGTTATGGGTTATGCGTTATGCGTTATGCGTTATGAGTAATACGTGATCCGTTATGTGTTATGCGTTATGCGTTATGCGTTATGCGTTATGCGTTATGCGTTATGCGTTATGCGTTATGCGTTATGCGTTATGCGTTATGCGTTATGAGTAATGCGTGATCCGTTATGTGTTATGCGTTATGCGTTATGAGTAATGCGTTATGCGTTATGCGTTATGCGTTATGCGTTATGCGTTATGCGTTATGCGTTATGCGTTATGCGTTATGCGTTATGAGTAATGCGTGATCCGTTATGCGTTAAGCTTTATGCGTTACGCGTTATGCGTTATGCGTTATGCGTTATGCGTTATGCGTTATGCGTTATGCGTTATGCGTTATGAGTAATGCGTGAAACGTTATGCGTTATTCGTTATGCGTTATGCGTTATGCGTTATGCGTTATGAGTAATGCGTGATCCGTTATGCGTTATGCGTTATGCGGTTTGCGTTATGCGTTATGCGTTATGCGTTATGCGTTATGCGTTATGCGTTATGCGTTATGCGTTATGCATTATGAGTAATGCGTCATCCGTTATGCGTTAAGCTTTATGCGTTACGCGTTATGCGTTATGCGTTATGCGTTATGCGTTATGCGTTATGCGTTATGCGTTATGCGTTATGTGTTATGCGTTGTGCGTTATCCGCTATGCGTTATGCGTTTTGCGTTATGCGTTATGCGTTATGAGTTGTGCGTTATACGTTATGCGTTATGCGTTATGCGTTATGCGTTATGCGTTATGCGTTATGCGATTTGCGTTATGCGTTATGCGGTATGAGTTATGCGTTATGCGTTATGCGTTATGAGTTATGCGTTATGCGTTATGCGTTATGCGTTATGCGTTATGCGTTATGTGATATGCGTTGTGCGTTATCCGCTGTGCGTTATGCGTTTTGCGTTATGCGTTATGCGTTATGAGTTGTGCGTTATACGTTATGCGTTATGCGTTATGCGTTATGCGTTATGCGTTATGAGTAATGCGTGAAAAGTTATGCGTTATTCGTTATGCGTTATGCGTTATGAGTAATGCGTGATCCGTTATGCGTTATGCGTTATGCGCTATGAGTAATGCGTGATCCGTTATGCGTTATGCGTTATGAGTAATGCGTGATCCGTTATGCGTTATGCGTTATGCATTAAGCGTTATGCGTTATGCGTTATGCGTTATGCGTTATGAGTTGTGCGTTATACGTTATGCGTTATGCGTTATGCGTTATGCGTTATGCGTTATGCGTTAGGCGATTTGCGTTATGCGTTATGGGTTATGCGTTATGTGTTATGCGTTATGCGTTATGCGTTATGCGTTATGCGTTATGCGTTATGCGTTATGCGTTGTGCGTTATGTGTTATCCGTTATGCGTTATGCGTTATGCTTTATGCGTTACGCGTTATGCGTTATGCGTTATGAGTTGTGCGTTATACGTTATGCGTTATGCGTTATGCGTTATGCGTTATGCGATTTGCGTTATGCGTTATGCGGTATGCGTTATGCGTTATGCGTTATGCGTTATGCGTTATGCGTTATGCGTTATGCGTTATGCGTTATGCGTTATGCGTTATGAGTAATGCGTGATCCGTTATGCGTTAAGCTTTATGCGTTACGCGTTATGCGTTATGCGTTATGCGTTATGCGTTATGCGTTATGCGTTATGCGTTATGCGTTATGAGTAATTCGTGAAACGTTATGCGTTATTCGTTATGCGTTATGCGTTATGCGTTATGCGTTATGCGTTATGAGTAATGCGTGATCCGTTATGCGTTATGCGTTATGCGTTATGCGGTTTGCGTTATGCGTTATGCGTTATGCGTTATGCGTTATGCGTTATGCGTTATGCGATATGCGTTATGCGTTATGCGTCATGCGTTATGAGTAATGCGTGATCCGTTATGTGTTATGCGTTATGCGCTATGCGTTATGCGTTATGCGTTATGCGTTATGAGTCATGCGTTATGCGTTATGCGTTATGTGTTATGCGTTGTGCGTTATCCGCTATGCGTTATGCGTTTTGCGTTATGCGTTATGCGTTATGAGTTGTGCGTTATACGTTATGCGTTATGCGTTATGCGTTATGCGTTATGCGTTATGCGATTTGCGTTATGCGTTATGCGGTATGAGTTATGCGTTATGCGTTATGCGTAATGAGTTATGCGTTATGCGTTATGCGTTATGCGTTATGCGTTATGCGTTATGTGATATGCGTTGTGCGTTATCCGCTGTGCGTTATGCGTTTTGCGTTATGCGTTATGCGTTATGCGTTATGCGTTATGCGTAATGCGTTATACGTTATGCGTTATGCGTTATGCGTTATGCGTTATGTGTTATGCGTTGTGCGTTATCCGCTATGCGTTATGCGTTTTGCGTTATGCGTTATGCGTTATGAGTTGTGCGTTATACGTTATGCGTTATGCGTTATGCGTTATGCGTTATGCGTTATGCGATTTGCGTTATGCGTTATGGGTTATGCGTTATGTGTTATGCGTTATGCGTTATGCGTTATGCGTTATGCGTTATGCGTTATGCGTTATGCGTTGTGCGTTATGTGTTATCCGTTATGCGTTATGCGTTATGCGTTATGCGTTATGCGTTATGGGTTATGCGTTATGCGTTATGCGTTATGCGTTATGCGTTATGCGTTATGCGTTATGCGTTATGCGTTATGCGTTATGCGTCATGCGTTATGCGTTATGAGTAATGCGTGATCCGTTATGCGTTATGCTTTATGCGTTACGCGTTATGCGTTATGCGTTATGAGTTGTGCGTTATACGTTATGCGTTATGCGTTATGCGTTATGCGATTTGCGTTATGCGTTATGCGGTATGCGTTATGCGTTATGCGTTATGCGTTATGCGTTATGCGTTATGCGCTATGCGTTATGCCTTATGCGTTATGCGTTATGCGTTATGCGTTATGCGTTATGCGTTATGCGTTATGTGTTATGCGTTGTGCGTTATCCGCTGTGCGTTATGCGTTTTGCGTTATGCGTTATGCGTTATGCGTTATGCGTTATGCGTTATGCTTTATGCGTTATGCGTTATGCGTTATGCGTTATGCGATTTGCGTTATGCGTTATGCGTTATGCGTTATGCGTTATGGGTTGTGCGTTATGAGTCATGCGTTATGAGTTGTGCGATTTGCGTTATGCGTTATGCGTTATGCGTTATGCGTTATGCGTTATGCGTTATGCGTTATGGGTTGTGCGGTATGAGTCATGCGTTATGCGTTATGCGTTTTGCTTTATGCGTTATGCGTTATGGGTTATGCGTTATGCGTTATGCGTTATGAGTAATGCGTGATCCGTTATGTGTTATGCGTTATGCGTTATGCGTTATGCGTTATGCGTCATGCGTTATGCGTTATGCGTTATGCGTTATGCGTTATGAGTAATGCGTGATCCGTTATGTGTTATGCGTTATGCGTTATGAGTAATGCGTGACCCGTTATGCGTTACGCGTTATGAGTAATGCGTGATCCATTATGCGTTATGCGTTATGCATTATGCGTTATGCGTTATGCGTTATGCGTTATGTTTTATGCGTTACGCGTTATGCGTTATGCGATTTGCGTTATGCGTTATGCGTTATGCGTTATGCGTAATGGGTTGTGCGTTATGAGTCATGCGTTATGAGTTGTGCGTTATACGTTATGCGTCATGCGTTATGCGTTATGCGTTATGCGATTTGCGTTATGCGTTATGCGTTATGCGTTATGCGTTATGCGATTTGCGTTATGCGTTATGCGTTATGGGTTGTGCGTTATGAGTCATGCGTTATGCGTTATGCGTTTTGCTTTATGCGTTATGCGTTATGCGTTATGCGTTATGCGTTATGCGTTATGCGTTATGCGTTATGCGTTATGCGTTATGCGTTATGCGTTATGCGTTATGCGTTATGCGTTATGCGATTTGCGTTATGCGTTATGCGTTTTGCGTTATGCGTTATGCGTTATGCGTTATGGGTTATGCGTTATGCGTTATGCGTTATGCGTTATGCGTTATGCGTTATGCGTTATGCGTTATGCGTTATGCGTTATGCGTTATGCGTTATGCGTTATGCGTTATGCGTTATGCGTTATGCGTGATCCGTTATGCGTTATGCGTTATGAGTTATGCGTGATCCGTTATGCGTTATGCGTTATGCATTATGCGTTATGCGTTATGCGTTATGCGTTATGCTTTATGCGTTACGCGTTATGCGTTATGCGATTTGCGTTATGCGTTACGCGTTATGCGTTATGCGTTATGCGTTATGCGTTATGGGTTGTGCGGTATGAGTCATGCGTTATGCGTTATGCGTTTTGCTTTATGCGTTATGCGTTATGGGTTATGCGTTATGCGTTATGCGTTATGAGTAATACGTGATCCGTTATGTGTTATGCGTTATGCGTTATGCGTTATGCGTTATGCGTTATGCGTTATGCGTTATGCGTTATGCGTTATGAGTAATGCGTGATCCGTTATGTGTTATGCGTTATGAGTAATGCGTGATCCGTTATGCGTTACGCGTTATGAGTAATGCGTGATCCATTATGCGTTATGCGTTATGCGTTATGCGTTATGCGTCATGCGTCATGCGTTATGCGTTATGAGTAATGCGTGATCCGTTATGCGTTATGCTTTATGCGTTACGCGTTATGCGTTATGCGTTATGAGTTGTGCGTTATACGTTATGCGTTATGCGTTATGCGTTATGCGATTTGCGTTATGCGTTATGCGGTATGCGTTATGCGTTATGCGTTATGCGTTATGCGTTATGCGTTATGCGCTATGCGTTATGCGTTATGCGTTATGCGTTATGCGTTATGCGTTATGCGTTATGCGTTATGCGTTATGCTTTATGCGTTACGCGTTATGCGTTATGCGTTATGCGATTTGCGTTATGCGTTATGCGTTATGCGTTATGCGTTATGCGTTATGGGTTGTGCGTTATGAGTCATGCGTTATGAGTTGTGCGATTTGCGTTATGCGTTATGCGTTATGCGTTATGCGTTATGCGTTATGGGTTGTGCGGTATGAGTCATGCGTTATGCGTTATGCGTTTTGCTTTATGCGTTATGCGTTATGGGTTATGCGTTATGCGTTATGCGTTATGAGTAATGCGTGATCCGTTATGTGTTATGCGTTATGCGTTATGCGTTATGCGTTATGCGTTATGCGTTATGCGTTATGAGTAATGCGTGATCCGTTATGTGTTATGCGTTATGCGTTATGAGTAATGCGTGACCCGTTATGCGTTACGCGTTATGAGTAATGCGTGATCCATTATGCGTTATGCGTTATGCATTATGCGTTATGCGTTATGCGTTATGCGTTATGCTTTATGCGTTACGCGTTATGCGTTATGCGATTTGCGTTATGCGTTATGCGTTATGCGTTATGCGTAATGGGTTGTGCGTTATGAGTCATGCGTTATGAGTTGTGCGTTATACGTTATGCGTTATGCGTTATGCGTTATGCGATTTGCGTTATGCGTTATGCGTTATGCGTTATGCGTTATGCGATTTGCGTTATGCGTTATGCGTTATGGGTTGTGCGTTATGAGTCATGCGTTATGCGTTATGCGTTTTGCTTTATGCGTTATGCGTTATGCGTTATGCGTTATGCGTTATGCGTTATGCGTTATGCGTTATGCGTTATGCGTTATGCGTTATGCGTTATGCGTTATGCGTTATGCGTTATGCGATTTGCGTTATGCGTTATGCGTTTTGCGTTATGCGTTATGCGTTATGCGTTATGGGTTATGCGTTATGCGTTATGCGTTATGCGTTATGCGTTATGCGTTATGCGTTATGCGTTATGCGTTATGCGTTATGCGTTATGCGTTATGCGTTATGCGTTATGCGTTATGCGTTATGCGTGATCCGTTATGCGTTATGCGTTATGAGTTATGCGTGATCCGTTATGCGTTATGCGTTATGCATTATGCGTTATGCGTTATGCGTTACGCGTTATGCGTTATGCCATTTGCGTTATGCGTTACGCGTTATGCGTTATGCGTTATGCGTTATGCGTTATGGGTTGTGCGGTATGAGTCATGCGTTATGCGTTATGCGTTTTGCTTTATGCGTTATGCGTTATGGGTTATGCGTTATGCGTTATGCGTTATGAGTAATACGTGATCCGTTATGTGTTATGCGTTATGCGTTATGCGTTATGCGTTATGCGTTATGCGTTATGCGTTATGCGTTATGCGTTATGCGTTATGCGTTATGCGTTATGAGTAATGCGTGATCCGTTATGTGTTATGCGTTATGCGTTATGAGTAATGCGTGATCCGTTATGCGTTACGCGTTATGAGTAATGCGTGATCCATTATGCGTTATGCGTTATGCATTATGCGTTATGCGTTATGCGTTATGCGTTATGCTTTATGCGTTACGCGTTATGCGTTATGCGATTTGCGTTATGCGTTATGCGTTATGCGTTATGCGTTATGCGTTGTGCGTTATGCGTTATGCGTTATGCGATTTGCGTTATGCGTTATGCGTTATGCGTTATGCGTTATGCGTTATGCGATTTGCGTTATGCGTTATGCGTTATGGGTTGTGCGTTATGAGTCATGCGTTATGCGTTATGCGTTATGAGTAATGCGTGAAACGTTATGCGTTATTCGTTATGCGTTATGCGTTATGCGTTATGCGTTATGAGTAATGCGTGATCCGTTATGCGTTATGCGTTATGCGTTATGCGTTATGCGTTATGCGTTATGCGTTATGCGTTATGCGTTATGCGTTATGAGTAATGCGTGATCCGTTATGCGTTAAGCTTTATGCGTTACGCGTTATGCGTTATGCGTTATGCGTTATGCGTTATGCGTTATGCGTTATGCGTTATGCGTTATGCGTTATGCGTTATGTGTTATGCGTTGTGCGTTATCCGCTATGCGTTATGCGTTTTGCGTTATGCGTTATGCGTTATGAGTTGTGCGTTATACGTTATGCGTTATGCGTTATGCGTTATGCGTTATGCGTCATGCGATTTGCGTTATGCGTTATGCGGTATGAGTTATGCGTTATGCGTTATGCGTAATGAGTTATGCGTTTTTGCGTTATGCGTTATGCGTTATGCGTTATGCGTTATGTGTTATGCGTTGTGCGTTATCCGCTGTGCGTTATGCGTTTTGCGTTATGCGTTATGCGTTATGCGTTATGAGTTGTGCGTTATACGTTATGCGTTATGCGTTATGCGTTATGCGATTTGCGTTATGCGTTATGCGGTATGCGTTATGCGTTATGCGTTATGCGTTATGCGTTATGCGTTATGCGCTATGCGTTATGCGTTATGCGTTATGCGTTATGCGTTATGCGTTATGCGTTATGCGTTATGTGTTATGCGTTGTGTGTTATCCGCTTTGCGTTATGCGTTTTGCGTTATGCGTTATGCGTTATGCGTTATGCTTTATGCGTTACGCGTTATGCGTTATGCGTTATGCGATTTGCGTTATGCGTTATGCGGTATGCGTTATGCGTTATGTGTTATCCGTTATGCGTTATGCGTTATGCGTTATGCGTTATGCGTTATGCGTAATGCGTTATACGTTATGCGTTATGCGTTATGCGTTATGCGTTATGTGTTATGCGTTGTGCGTTATCCGCTATGCGTTATGCGTTTTGCGTTATGCGTTATGCGTTATGAGTTGTGCGTTATACGTTATGCGTTATGCGTTATGCGTTATGCGTTATGCGTTATGCGTTATGCGATTTGCGTTATGCGTTATGGGTTATGCGTTATGTGTTATGCGTTATGCGTTATGCGTTATGCGTTATGCGTTATGCGTTATGCGTTATGCGTTGTGCGTTATGTGTTATCCGTTATGCGTTATGCGTTATGCGTTATGCGTTATGCGTTATGGGTTATGCGTTATGCGTTATGCGTTATGCGTTATGCGTTATGCGTTATGCGTTATGCGTTATGCGTTATGCGTCATGCGTTATGCGTTATGAGTAATGCGTGATCCGTTATGCGTTATGCTTTATGCATTATGCGTTATGCGTTATGCGTTATGCGTTATGCGTTATGCTTTATGCGTTACGCGTTATGCGTTATGCGATTTGCGTTATGCGTTACGCGTTATGCGTTATGCGTTATGCGTTATGCGTTATGCGTTATGCGTTATGCGTTATGCGTTATGCGTTATGCGTTATGCGTTATGCTTTATGCGTTACGCGTTATGCCTTATGCGTTATGCGATTTGCGTTATGCGTTATGCGTTATGCGTTATGCGTTATGGGTTGTGCGTTATGAGTCATGCGTTATGAGTTGTGCGATTTGCGTTATGCGTTATGCGTTATGCGTTATGCGTTATGCGTTATGCGTTATGGGTTGTGCGGTATGAGTCATGCGTTATGCGTTATGCGTTTTGCTTTATGCGTTATGCGTTATGGGTTATGCGTTATGCGTTATGCGTTATGAGTAATGCGTGATCCGTTATGTGTTATGCGTTATGCGTTATGCGTTATGCGTTATGCGTCATGCGTTATGCGTTATGCGTTATGCGTTATGCGTTATGAGTAATGCGTGATCCGTTATGTGTTATGCGTTATGCGTTATGAGTAATGCGTGACCCGTTATGCGTTACGCGTTATGAGTAATGCGTGATCCATTATGCGTTATGCGTTATGCATTATGCGTTATGCGTTATGCGTTATGCGTTATGTTTTATGCGTTACGCGTTATGCGTTATGCGATTTGCGTTATGCGTTATGCGTTATGCGTTATGCGTAATGGGTTGTGCGTTATGAGTCATGCGTTATGAGTTGTGCGTTATACGTTATGCGTTATGCGTTATGCGTTATGCGTTATGCGTTATGCGTTATGCGTTATGCGTTATGCGTTATGCGTTATGCGATTTGCGTTATGCGTTATGCGTTATGGGTTGTGCGTTATGAGTCATGCGTTATGCGTTATGCGTTTTGCTTTATGCGTTATGCGTTATGCGTTATGCGTTATGCGTTATGCGTTATGCGTTATGCGTTATGCGTTATGCGTTATGCGTTATGCGTTATGCGTTATGCGTTATGCGTTATGCGTTATGCGATTTGCGTTATGCGTTATGCGTTTTGCGTTATGCGTTATGCGTTATGCGTTATGGGTTATGCGTTATGCGTTATGCGTTATGCGTTATGCGTTATGCTTTATGCGTTATGCGTTATGCGTTATGCGTTATGCGTTATGCGTTATGCGTTATGCGTTATGCGTTATGCGTTATGCGTTATGCGTTATGCGTGATCCGTTATGCGTTATGCGTTATGAGTTATGCGTGATCCGTTATGCGTTATGCGTTATGCATTATGCGTTATGCGTTATGCGTTATGCGTTATGCGTTATGCTTTATGCGTTACGCGTTATGCGTTATGCGATTTGCGTTATGCGTTACGCGTTATGCGTTATGCGTTATGCGTTATGCGTTATGGGTTGTGCGGTATGAGTCATGCGTTATGCGTTATGCGTTTTGCTTTATGCGTTATGCGTTATGGGTTATGCGTTATGCGTTATGCGTTATGAGTAATACGTGTTCCGTTATGTGTTATGCGTTATGCGTTATGCGTTATGCGTTATGCGTTATGCGTTATGCGTTATGCGTTATGAGTAATGCGTGATCCGTTATGTGTTATGCGTTATGAGTAATGCGTGATCCGTTATGCGTTACGCGTTATGAGTAATGCGTGATCCATTATGCGTTATGCGTTATGCGTTATGCGTTATGCGTTATGCGTTATGCGTTATGCGTTATGCGTTATGCGTTATGCGTTATGCGTTATGCGTTATGCGTTATGCGTTATGCGTTATGCGTTATGAGTAATGCGTGATCCGTTATGTGTTATGCGTTATGCGTTATGAGTAATGCGTGATCCGTTATGCGTTACGCGTTATGAGTAATGCGTGATCCATTATGCGTTATGCGTTATGCATTATGCGTTATGCGTTATGCGTTATGCTTTATGCGTTACGCGTTATGCGTTATGCGATTTGCGTTATGCGTTATGCGTTATGCGTTATGCGTTATGCGTTGTGCGTTATGCGTTATGCGTTATGCGATTTGCGTTATGCGTTATGCGTTATGCGTTATGCGTTATGCGTTATGCGTTATGCGATTTGCGTTATGCGTTATGCGTTATGGGTTGTGCGTTATGAGATATGCGTTATGCGTTATGCGTTATGAGTAATGCGTGAAACGTTATGCGTTATTCGTTATGCGTTATGCGTTATGCGTTATGCGTTATGAGTAATGCGTGATCCGTTATGCGTTATGCGTTATGCGTTATGCGTTATGCGTTATGCGTTATGCGTTATGCGTTATGCGTTATGCGTTATGAGTAATGCGTGATCCGTTATGCGTTAAGCTTTATGCGTTACGCGTTATGCGTTATGCGTTATGCGTTATGCGTTATGCGTTATGCGTTATGCGTTATGCGTTATGTGTTATGCGTTGTGCGTTATCCGCTATGCGTTATGCGTTTTGCGTTATGCGTTATGCGTTTTGAGGAGTGCGTTATACGTTATGCGTTATGCGTTATGCGTTATGCGTTATGCGTTACGCGATTTGCGTTATGCGTTATGCGGTATGAGTTATGCGTTATGCGTTATGCGTAATGAGTAATGCGTTATGCGTTATGCGTTATGCGTTATGCGTTATGCGTTATGTGGAATGCGTTGTGCGTTATCCGCTGTGCGTTATGCGTTTTGCGTTATGCGTTATGCGTTATGCGTTATGAGTTGTGCGTTATACGTTATGCGTTATGCGTTATGCGTTATGCGTTATGCGTTATGAGTAATGCGTGAAAAGTTATGCGTTATTCGTTATGCGTTATGCGTTATGAGTAATGCGTGATCCGTTATGCGTTATGCGTTATGCGCTATGAGTAATGCGTGATCCGTTATGCGTTATGCGTTATGAGTAATGCGTGATCCGTTATGCGTTATGCGTTATGCATTAAGCGTTATGCGTTATGCGTTATGCGTTATGCGTTATGCGTTATGCGTTATGCGTGATCCGTTATGCGTTATGCGTTATGCATTAAGCGTTATGCGTTATGCGTTATGCGTTATGCGTTATGCGTTATGCGTTATGCGTTATGCGTTATGCGTTATGCGTTATGCGTTATGCGTTATGCGTCATGCGTTATGCGTTATGCGTTATGCGTTATGAGTAATGCGTGATCCGTTATGCGTTAAGCTTTATGCGTTACGCGTTATGCGTTATGCGTTATGCGTTATGCGTTATGCGTTATGCGTTATGCGTTATGCGTTATGTGTTATGCGTTGTGCGTTATCCGCTATGCGTTATGCGTTTTGCGTTATGCGTTATGCGTTTTGAGGAGTGCGTTATACGTTATGCGTTATGCGTTATGCGTTATGCGTTATGCGTTATGCGATTTGCGTTATGCGTTATGCGGTATGAGTTATGCGTTATGCGTTATGCGTAATGAGTTATGCGTTATGCGTTATGCGTTATGCGTTATGCGTTATGCGTTATGTGTTATGCGTTGTGCGTTATCCGCTGTGCGTTATGCGTTTTGCGTTATGCGTTATGCGTTATGCGTTATGAGTTGTGCGTTATACGTTATGCGTTATGCGTTATGCGTTATGCGTTATGCGTTATGAGTAATGCGTGAAAAGTTATGCGTTATTCGTTATGCGTTATGCGTTATGAGTAATGCGTGATCCGTTATGCGTTATGCGTTATGCGCTATGAGTAATGCGTGATCCGTTATGCGTTATGCGTTATGAGTAATGCGTGATCCGTTATGCGTTATGCGTTATGCATTAAGCGTTATGCGTTATGCGTTATGCGTTATGCGTTATGCGTTATGCGTTATGCGTGATCCGTTATGCGTTATGCGTTATGCATTAAGCGTTATGCGTTATGCGTTATGCGTTATGCGTTATGCGTTATGCGTTATGCGTTATGCGTTATGCGTTATGCGTTATGCGTTATGCGTTATGCGTCATGCGTTATGCGTTATGCGTTATGCGTTATGCGTTATGCGTTATGCGTTATGCGTTATGCGTTATGCGTTATGCGTTATGCGTTATGCGTCATGCGTTATGCGTTATGCGTTATGCGTTATGCGATTTGCGTTATGCTTTATGGGTTGTGCGTTATGAGTCATTCGTTATGCGTTATGCGTTTTGCATTGTGCGTAATGCGTTATGGGTTATGCGTTATGCGTTATGCGTCATGCGTTATGAGTAATGCTTGATCCGTTATGTGTTATGCGTTATGCGCTATGCGTTATGCGTTATGCGTTATGCGTTATGAGTCATGAGTTATGCGTTATGCGTTATGCGTTATGCGTTATGCGTTATGCGTTAGGCGTTATGCGTTATGCGTTATGCGTTATGTGTTATGCGTTGTGCGTTATCCGCTATGCGTTATGCGTTTTGCGTTATGCGTTATGCGTTATGAGTAATGCGTGAAACGTTATGCGTTATTCGTTATGCGTTATGCGTTATGCGTTATGAGTAATGCGTGATCCGTTATGCGTTATGCGTTATGCGCTATGAGTAATGCGTGATCCGTTATGCGTTATGCGTTATGAGTAATGCGTGATCCGTTATGCGTTATGCGTTATGCATTAAGCGTTATGCGTTATGCGTTATGCGTTATGCGTTATGCGTTATGCGTTATGCTTTATGCATTATACGTCATGCGTTATGCGATTTGCGTTATGCGTTATGCGTTATGGGTTGTGCGTTATGAGTCATTCGTTATGCGTTATGCGTTTTGCTTTGTGCGATATGCGTTATGGGTTATGCGTTATGCGTTATGCGTCATGCGTTATGAGTAATGCGAGATCCGTTATGTGTTATGCGTTATGCGCTATGCGTTATGCGTTATGCGTTATGCGTTATGCGTTATGCGTTATGCGTTATGCGTTATGCGTTATGCGGTATGCGTTATGCGTTATGCGTTATGCGTTATGCGTTATGCGTTATGCGTTATGCGTTATGCTTTATGCGTTATGCGTTATGCGTTATGCGATTTGCGTTATGCGTTATGCGTTATGCGTTATGCGTTATGCGTTATGCGTTTTGCTTTATGCGTTATGAGTAATGCGTGATCCGTTATGTGTTATGCGTTATGCGTTATGAGTAATGCGTGATCCGTTATGCGTTATGCGTTATGAGTAATGCGTGATCCGTTATGCGTTATGCGTTATGCGTTATGCATTATGCGTTATGCGTTATGCGTTATGCGTTATGCTTTATGCGTTACGCGTTATGCGTTATGCGATTTGCGTTATGCGTTATGCGTTATAAGTCATGCGTGATCCGTTATGCGTTATGCGTTATGCGCTATGAGTAATGCGTGATCCGTTATGCCTTATGCGTTATGAGTAATGCGTGATCCGTTATGCGTTATGCGATTTGCGTTATGCGTTATGCGTTATGCGTTGTGCGTTATGAGTCATTCGTTATGCGTTATGCGTTTTGCTTTGTGCGTTATGCGTTATGGGTTATGCGTTATGCGTTATGCGTTTTGCTTTATGCGTTATGCGTTATGGTTTATGCGTTATGCATTATGCGTTATGCGTTATGCGTTATGCGTTATGCGTTATGCGTTACGCGTAATGCGTTATGCGTTATGAGTAATGCGTGATCCGTTATGCGTTATGCGTTATGAGTAATGCGTGATCCGTTTTGCGTTTTGCGTTATGCATTATGCGTTATGCGTTATGCGTTATGCGTTATGCGTTATGCTTTATGAGTTATGCGTTATGCGTTATGCGATTTGCGTTCTGCGTTATGCGTTATGCGTTATGCGTTATGCGTTATGCGTTATGCGTTATGCGTTATGCGATTTGCGTTATGCGTTATGCGTTATGCGTTATGCGATTTGCGTTATGCGTTATGCGTTATGGGTTGTGCGTTATGAGTCATGCGTTATGCGTTATGCGTTTTGCTTTATGCGTTATGCGTTATGAGTAATGCGTGATCCGTTATGCGTTATGCGTTATGAGTAATGCGTGATCCGTTATGCGTTATGCGTTATGCGTTATGCATTATGCGTTATGCGTTATGCGTTATGCGTTATGCTTTATGCGTTACGCGTTATGCGTTATGCTTTATGCATTGTGCGTTGTGCGTTATGCGATTTGCGTTATGCGTTATGCGTTATGGGTTGTGCGTTATGAGTCATTCGTTATGCGTTATGCGTTTTGCTTTGTGCGTAATACGTTATGGGTTATGCGTTATGCGTTATGCGTCATGCGTTATGAGTAATGCGTGATCCGTTATGTGTTATGCGTTATGCGCTATGCGTTATGCGTTATGCGTTATGCGTTATGAGTCATGCGTTATGCGTTATGCGTTATGAGTAATGCGTGATCCGTTATGCGTTATGCGTTATGCGTTATGCGTTATGCGTTATGCGTTATGCGTTATGCGTTATGCGTTATGCGTCATGCGTTATGCGTTATGCGTTATGCGATTTGCGTTATGCGTTCTGGGTTGTGCGTTATGAGTCATGCGTTATGCGTTATGCGTTTTGCTTTATGCGTTATGCGTTATGGGTTATGGGTTATGCGTTATGAGTTATGCGTTTTGCGTTATGCGTTATGCGTTATGCGATTTGCGTTATGCGTTATGGGTTATGCGTTATGTGTTATGCGTTATGCGTTATGCGTTATGCGTTATGCGTTATGCGTTATGCGTTATGTGTTATGCGTTGTGCGTTATCCGCTGTGCGTTATGCGTTTTGCGTTATGCGTTATGCGTTATGCGTTATGAGTTGTGCGTTATACGTTATGCGTTATGCGTTATGCGTTATGCGTTATGCGTTATGAGTAATGCGTGAAAAGTTATGCGTTATGAGTAATGCGTGAAAAGTTATGCGTTATTCGTTATGCGTTATGCGTTATGAGTAATGCGTGATCCGTTATGCGTTATGCGTTATGCGCTATGAGTAATGCGTGATCCGTTATGCGTTATGCGTTATGAGTAATGCGTGATCCGTTATGCGTTATGCGTTATGCATTAAGCGTAATGCGTTATGCGTTATGCGTTATGCGTCATGCGTGATGCGTTATGCGTTATGCGTTATGCGTTATGCGATTTGCGTTATGCTTTATGGGTTGTGCGTTATGAGTCGTTCGTTATGCGTTATGCGTTTTGCATTGTGCGTAATGCGTTATGGGTTATGCGTTATGCGTTATGCGTCATGCGTTATGAGTAATGCGTGATCCGTTATGTGTTATGCGTTATGCGCTATGCGTTCTGCGTTATGCGTTATGCGTTATGAGTCATGAGTTATGCGTTATGCGTTATGAGTAATGCGTGATCCGTTATGCGTTATGCGTTATGCGTTATGCGTTATGCGTTATGCGTTATGCGTTATGCGTTATGCGTTATGCGGTATGCGTTATGCGTTATGCGTTATGCGTTATGCGTTATGCGTTATGCGTTATGCGTTATGCGTTATGCGTTATGCGTTATGCGTTATGCGTTATGCGTTATGCGTTATGCGTTAGGCGTTATGCGTTATGCGTTATGTGTTATGCGTTGTGCGTTATCCGCTATGCGTTATGCGTTTTGCGTTATGCGTTATGCGTTATGAGTAATGCGTGAAACGTTATGCGTTATTCGTTATGCGTTATGCGTTATGCGTTATGAGTAATGCGTGATCCGTTATGCGTTATGCGTTATGCGCTATGAGTAATGCGTGATCCGTTATGCGTTATGCGTTATGAGTAATGCGTGATCCGTTATGCGTTATGCGTTATGCATTAAGCGTTATGCGTTATGCGTTATGCGTTATGCGTTATGCGTTATGCGTTATGCGTTATGCTTTATGCATTATACGTTATGCGTTATGCGATTTGCGTTATGCGTTATGCGTTATGGGTTGTGCGTTATGAGTCATTCGTTATGCGTTATGCGTTTTGCTTTGTGCGATATGCGTTATGGGTTATGCGTTATGCGTTATGCGTCATGCGTTATGAGTAATGCGAGATCCGTTATGTGTGATGCGTTATGCGCTATGCGTTATGCGTTATGCGTTATGCGTTATGCGTTATGCGTTATGCGGTATGCGTTATGCGTTATGCGTTATGCGTTATGCGTTATGCGTTATGCGTTATGCGTTATGCTTTATGCGTTATGCGTTATGCGTTATGCGATTTGCGTTATGCGTTATGCGTTATGCGTTATGCGTTATGCGTTATGCGTTTTGCTTTATGCGTTATGCGTTATGGGTTATGCGTTATGCGTTATGCGTTATGCGTTATGAGTAATGCGTGATCCGTTATGTGTTATGCGTTATGCGTTATGAGTAATGCGTGATCCGTTATGCGTTATGCGTTATGCTTTATGCGTGATCCGTTATGCGTTATGCGTTATGCGTTATGCATTATGCGTTATGCGTTATGCGTTATGCGTTATGCTTTATGCGTTACGCGTTATGCGTTACGCGATTTGCGTTATGCGTTATGCGTTATAAGTCATGCGTGATCCGTTATGCGTTATGCGTTATGCGCTATGAGTAATGCGTGATCCGTTATGCGTTATGCGTTATGAGTAATGCGTGATCCGTTTTGCGTTATGCGTTATGCGTTATGCGTTATGCGTTATGCGTTATGCGTTATGCGTTATGCTTTATGAGTTATGCGTTATGCGTTATGCGATTTGCGTTCTGCGTTATGCGTTATGCGTTATGCGTTATGCGTTATGCGTTATGCGTTATGCGATTTGCGTTATGCGTTATGCGTTATGCGTTATGCGATTTGCGTTATGCGTTATGCGTTATGGGTTGTGCGTTATGAGTCATGCGTTATGCGTTATGCGTTTTGCTTTATGCGTTATGCGTTATGAGTAATGCGTGATCCGTTATGCGTTATGCGTTATGAGTAATGCGTGATCCGTTATGCGTTATGCGTTATGCATTATGCGTTATGCGTTATGCGTTATGCGTTATGCTTTATGCGTTACGCGTTATGCGTTATGCTTTATGCATTGTGCGTTGTGCGTTATGCGATTTGCGTTATGCGTTATGCGTTATGGGTTGTGCGTTATGAGTCATTCGTTATGCGTTATGCGTTTTGCTTTGTGCGTAATACGTTATGGGTTATGCGTTATGCGTTATGCGTCATGCGTTATGAGTAATGCGTGATCCGTTATGTGTTATGCGTTATGCGCTATGCGTTATGCGTTATGCGTTATGCGTTATGCGTTATGCTTTATGAGTTATGCGTTATGCGTTATGCGATTTGCGTTCTGCGTTATGCGTTATGCGTTATGCGTTATGCGTTATGCGTTATGCGTTATGCGATTTGCGTTATGCGTTATGCGTTATGCGTTATGCGATTTGCGTTATGCGTTATGCGTTATGGGTTGTGCGTTATGAGTCATGCGTTATGCGTTATGCGTTTTGCTTTATGCGTTATGCGTTATGAGTAATGCGTGATCCGTTATGCGTTATGCGTTATGAGTAATGCGTGATCCGTTATGCGTTATGCGTTATGCATTATGCGTTATGCGTTATGCGTTATGCGTTATGCTTTATGCGTTACGCGTTATGCGTTATGCTTTATGCATTGTGCGTTGTGCGTTATGCGATTTGCGTTATGCGTTATGCGTTATGGGTTGTGCGTTATGAGTCATTCGTTATGCGTTATGCGTTTTGCTTTGTGCGTAATACGTTATGGGTTATGCGTTATGCGTTATGCGTCATGCGTTATGAGTAATGCGTGATCCGTTATGTGTTATGCGTTATGCGCTATGCGTTATGCGTTATGCGTTATGCGTTATGCGTTATGCGTTATGCGTTATGCGGTATGCGTTATGCGTTATGCGTTATGCGTTATGCGTTATGCGTTATGCGTTATGCGTTATGCTTTATGCGTTATGCGTTATGCGTTATGCGATTTGCGTTATGCGTTATGCGTTATGCGTTATGCGTTATGCGTTATGCGTTATGCGTTATGCGTTATGCGTTATGCGTTATGCGTTATGCGTTTTGCTTTATGCGTTATGCGTTATGGGTTATGCGTTATGCGTTATGCGTTATGCGTTATGAGTAATGCGTGATCCGTTATGTGTTATGCGTTATGCGTTATGAGTAATGCGTGATCCGTTATGCGTTATGCGTTATGCTTTATGCGTGATCCGTTATGCGTTATGCGTTATGCGTTATGCATTATGCGTTATGCGTTATGCGTTATGCGTTATGCTTTATGCGTTACGCGTTATGCGTTACGCGATTTGCGTTATGCGTTATGCGTTATAAGTCATGCGTGATCCGTTATGCGTTATGCGTTATGCGCTATGAGTAATGCGTGATCCGTTATGCGTTATGCGTTATGAGTAATGCGTGATCCGTTTTGCGTTATGCGTTATGCATTATGCGTTATGCGTTATGCGTTATGCGTTATGCGTTATGCTTTATGAGTTATGCGTTATGCGTTATGCGATTTGCGTTCTGCGTTATGCGTTATGCGTTATGCGTTATGCGTTATGCGTTATGCGTTATGCGATTTGCGTTATGCGTTATGCGTTATGCGTTATGCGTTATGCGTTATGCGTTATGCGTTATGGGTTGTGCGTTATGAGTCATGCGTTATGCGTTATGCGTTTTGCTTTATGCGTTATGCGTTATGAGTAATGCGTGATCCGTTATGCGTTATGCGTTATGAGTAATGCGTGATCCGTTATGCGTTATGCGTTATGCATTATGCGTTATGCGTTATGCGTTATGCGTTATGCTTTATGCGTTACGCGTTATGCGTTATGCTTTATGCATTGTGCGTTGTGCGTTATGCGATTTGCGTTATGCGTTATGCGTTATGGGTTGTGCGTTATGAGTCATTCGTTATGCGTTATGCGTTTTGCTTTGTGCGTAATACGTTATGGGTTATGCGTTATGCGTTATGCGTCATGCGTTATGAGTAATGCGTGATCCGTTATGTGTTATGCGTTATGCGCTATGCGTTATGCGTTATGCGTTATGCGTTATGAGTCATGCGTTATGCGTTATGCGTTATGAGTAATGCGTGATCCGTTATGCGTTATGCGTTATGCGTTATGCGTTATGCGTTATGCGTTATGCGTTATGCGGTATGCGTCATGCGTTATGCGTTATGCGTTATGCGTTATGCGATTTGCGTTATGCGTTCTGGGTTGTGCGTTATGAGTCATGCGTTATGCGTTATGCGTTTTGCTTTATGCGTTATGCGTTATGGGTTATGCGTTATGAGTTATGAGTAATGCGTGATCCGTTATGTGTTATGCGTTATGCGTTATGCGTTATGCGTTATGCGTTATGCGTTATGCGTTATGCGTTATGCGTTATGCGTTATGCGTTATGCTTTATGAGTTATGCGTTATGCGTTATGCGATTTGCGTTATGCGTTATGCGTTATGCGTTATGCGTTATGCGTTATACGTTATGCGTTATGCGTTATGCGTTATGCGTTATGCGTTATGCGTTATGCGTTATGCGTTATGAGTAATGCGTGATCCGTTATGCGTTATGCGTTATGCGCTATGAGTAATGCGTGATCCGTTATGCGTTATGCGTTTTGAGTAATGCTTGATCCGTTACGCGTTATGCGTTATGCATTAAGCGTTATGCGTTATACGTTATGCGTTATGCGTTATGCGTTATGCGTTATGCGTTATGCGTTATGCGTTATGCGTTATGCGTTATGTGTTATGCGTTGTGCGTTATCCGCTATGCGTTATGCGTTTTGCGTTATGCGTTATGCGTTATACGTTATGAGTAATGCGTGATCCGTTATGCGTTATGCGTTATGCGCTATGAGTAATGCGTGATCCGTTATGCGTTATGCGTTATGAGTAATGCTTGATCCGTTACGCGTTATGCGTTATGCATTAAGCGTTATACGTTATGCGTTATGCGTTATGCGTTATGCGTTATGCGTTATGCGTTATGCGTTATGCGTTATGTGTTATGCGTTGTGCGTTATCCGCTATGCGTTATGCGTTTTGCGTTATGCGTTATGCGTTATACGTTATGAGTAATGCGTGATCCGTTATGCGTTATGCGTTATGCGCTATGAGTAATGCGTGATCCGTTATGCGTTATGAGTAATGCTTGATCCGTTACGCGTTATGCGTTATGCATTAAGCGTTATGCGTTATGCGTTATGCGTTATGCGTTATGCGTTATGCGTTATGCTTTATGCGTTATGAGTTACGCGTTATGCTTTATGCATTATGCGTTATGCGTTATGCGATTTATGTTATGCGTTATGCGTTATGGGTTGTGCGTTATGAGTCATGCGTAATGCGTTATGCGTTTGGCTTTATGCGTTATGCGTTATGGGTTATGCGTTATGCGTTAGGCGTTATGCGTTATGCGTTATGCGTTATGCATTATGCGTTATGCGTTATGCGATTTGCGTTATGCGTTATGCGTTGTGGGTTGTGCGTTATGAGTCATGCGTTATGCGTTATGCGTTTTGCTTTATGCGTTATGCGTTATGGGTAATGCGTTATGCGTTATGCGTTATGCGTTATGCGTTATGAGTAATGCGTGATCCGTTATGCGTTATGCTTTATGCGTTATGAGTTACGCGTTATGCTTTATGCATTATGCGTTATGCGTTATGCGATTTATGTTATGCGTTATGCGTTATGGGTTGTGCGTTATGAGTCATGCGTTATGCGTTATGCGTTTTGCTTTATGCGTTATGCGTTATGGGTTATGCGTTAAGCGTTATGCGTTATGCGTTATGCGTTATGCGTTATGCGTTATGCGTTATGCGTTATGCGTTATGCGTTATGCGTTATGCGTTATGCGTTATGCGTTATGCGTTATGGGTTATGCGTTATGCGTTATGCGTTATGCGTTATGGGTTATGAGTAATGCGTGATCCGTTATGCGTTATGCTTTATGCGTTATGAGTTACGCGTTATGCTTTATGCATTATGCGTTATGCGTTATGCGATTTATGTTATGCGTTATGCGTTATGGGTTGTGCGTTATGAGTCATGCGTAATGCGTTATGCGTTTGGCTTTATGCGTTATGCGTTATGGGTTATGCGTTATGCGTTATGCGTTATGCGTTATGCGTTATGCGTTATGCGTTATGCGTTATGCGTTATGCGTTATGCGTTATGCGTTATGCGTTATGCGTTATGCGTTATGCGTTATGCGTTATGCGTTATGCGTTATGCGTTATGCGTTATGCGTTATGCGTTATGCGTTATGCGTTATGCGTTATGCGTTATGGGTTATCCGTTATGCGTTATCCGTTTAGAGTTTTGCGTCATGCGTTATGCGTTATGAGTTGTGCGTTATGCGTTATGCTTTATGCGTAAGCGTTATGCGTTATGCGTTATGCGTTATGCGTTATGCATTATGCGTTATGCGTTATGCGATTTGCGTTATGCGTTATGCGTTATGGGTTATGCGTTATGCGTTATGCGTTATGCGTTATGCTTTATGCATTATGCGTTATGCGTTATGCGTTATGCGTTATGCGTTATGCGTTATGCGTTATGCGTTATGCGTTATGCGTTATGCGTTATGCGTTATGCGTTATGAGTAATGCGTGATCCGTTATGCGTTATGCGTTATGCGCTATGAGTAATGCGTGATCCGTTATGCGTTATGCGTTATGAGTAATGCTTGATCCGTTACGCGTTATGCGTTATGCATTAAGCGTTATGCGTTATACGTTATGCGTTATGCGTTATGCGTTATGCGTTATGCGTTATGCGTTATGCTTTATGAGTTATGCGTTATGCGTTATGCGATTTGCGTTATGCGTTATGCGTTATGCGTTATGCGTTATGCGTTATACGTTATGCGTTATGCGTTATGCGTTATGCGTTATGCGTTATGCGTTATGCGTTATGCGTTATGAGTAATGCGTGATCCGTTATGCGTTATGCGTTATGCGCTATGAGTAATGCGTGATCCGTTATGCGTTATGCGTTATGAGTAATGCTTGATCCGTTACGCGTTATGCGTTATGCATTAAGCGTTATGCGTTATACGTTATGCGTTATGCGTTATGCGTTATGCGTTATGCGTTATGCGTTATGCGTTATGCGTTATGCGTTATGTGTTATGCGTTGTGCGTTATCCGCTATGCGTTATGCGTTTTGCGTTATGCGTTATGCGTTATACGTTATGAGTAATGCGTGATCCGTTATGCGTTATGCGTTATGCGCTATGAGTAATGCGTGATCCGTTATGCGTTATGCGTTATGAGTAATGCTTGATCCGTTACGCGTTATGCGTTATGCATTAAGCGTTATACGTTATGCGTTATGCGTTATGCGTTATGCGTTATGCGTTATGCGTTATGCGTTATGCGTTATGTGTTATGCGTTGTGCGTTATCCGCTATGCGTTATGCGTTTTGCGTTATGCGTTATGCGTTATACGTTATGAGTAATGCGTGATCCGTTATGCGTTATGCGTTATGCGCTATGAGTAATGCGTGATCCGTTATGCGTTATGAGTAATGCTTGATCCGTTACGCGTTATGCGTTATGCATTAAGCGTTATGCGTTATACGTTATGCGTTATGCGTTATGCGTTATGCGTTATGCTTTATGCGTTATGAGTTACGCGTTATGCTTTATGCATTATGCGTTATGCGTTATGCGATTTATGTTATGCGTTATGCGTTATGGGTTGTGCGTTATGAGTCATGCGTAATGCGTTATGCGTTTGGCTTTATGCGTTATGCGTTATGGGTTATGCGTTATGCGTTAGGCGTTATGCGTTATGCGTTATGCGTTATGCATTATGCGTTATGCGTTATGCGATTTGCGTTATGCGTTATGCGTTGTGGGTTGTGCGTTATGAGTCATGCGTTATGCGTTATGCGTTTTGCTTTATGCGTTATGCGTTATGGGTAATGCGTTATGCGTTATGCGTTATGCGTTATGGGTTATGAGTAATGCGTGATCCGTTATGCGTTATGCTTTATGCGTTATGAGTTACGCGTTATGCTTTATGCATTATGCGTTATGCGTTATGCGATTTATGTTATGCGTTATGCGTTATGGGTTGTGCGTTATGAGTCATGCGTAATGCGTTATGCGTTTGGCTTTATGCGTTATGCGTTATGGGTTATGCGTTAAGCGTTATGCGTTATGCGTTATGCGTTATGCGTTATGCGTTATGCGTTATGCGTTATGCGTTATGCGTTATGCGTTATGCGTTATGCGTTATGCGTTATGGGTTATGCGTTATGCGTTATGCGTTATGCGTTATGGGTTATGAGTAATGCGTGATCCGTTATGCGTTATGCTTTATGCGTTATGAGTTACGCGTTATGCTTTATGCATTATGCGTTATGCGTTATGCGATTTATGTTATGCGTTATGCGTTATGGGTTGTGCGTTATGAGTCATGCGTAATGCGTTATGCGTTTGGCTTTATGCGTTATGCGTTATGGGTTATGCGTTATGCGTTATGCGTTATGCGTTATGCGTTATGCGTTATGCGTTATGCGTTATGCGTTATGCGTTATGCGTTATGCGTTATGCGTTATGCGTTATGCGTTATGCGTTATGCGTTATGCGTTATGCGTTATGCGTTATGCGTTATGCGTTATGCGTTATGCGTTATGCGTTATGCGTTATGCGTTATGCGTTATGGGTTATCCGTTATGCGTTATCCGTTTAGAGTTTTGCGTCATGCGTTATGCGTTATGAGTTGTGCGTTATGCGTTATGCGTTATGCGTAAGCGTTATGCGTTATGCGTTATGCGTTATGCGTTATGCATTATGCGTTATGCGTTATGCGATTTGCGTTATGCGTTATGCGTTATGGGTTATGCGTTATGCGTTATGCGTTATGCGTTATGCTTTATGCATTATGCGTTATGCGTTATGCGTTATGCGTTATGCGTTATGCGTTATGCGTTATGCGTTATGCGTTATGCGTTATGCGTTATGCGTTATGAGTAATGCGTGATCCGTTATGCGTTATGCGTTATGCGCTATGAGTAATGCGTGATCCGTTATGCGTTATGCGTTATGAGTAATGCTTGATCCGTTACGCGTTATGCGTTATGCATTAAGCGTTATGCGTTATACGTTATGCGTTATGCGTTATGCGTTATGCGTTATGCGTTATGCATTATGCATTATGCGTTATGCGTTATGCGATTTGCGTTATGCGTTATGCGTTATGGGTTATGCGTTATGCGTTATGCGTTATGCTTTATGCATTATGCGTTATGCGTTATGCGTTATGCGTTATGCGTTATGCGTTATGCGTTATGCGTTATGCGTTATGCGTTATGCGTTATGCGTTATGCGTTATGCGTTATGCGTTATGTGTTATGCGTTGTGCGTTATCCGCTATGCGTTATGCGTTTTGCGTTATGCGTTATGCGTTATACGTTATGCGTAATGCGTTATGCGTTATGCGTTATGAGTAATGCGTGATCCGTTATGCGTTATGCGTTATGAGTAATGCTTGATCCGTTACGCGTTATGCGTTATGCATTAAGCGTTATGCGTTATGCGTTATACGTTATGCGTTATGCGTTATGCGTTATGCGTTATGCGTTATGCGTTATGCGTTATGCGTTATGCGTTATGCGTTATGCGTTATGTGTTATGCGTTGTGCGTTATCCGCTATGCGTTATGCGTTTTGCGTTATGCGTTATGCGTTATACGTTATGCGTAATGCGTTATGCGTTATGCGTTATGCGATTTGCGTTATGCGTTATGCGTTATGCGTTATGTGTTATGCGTTATGCGTTATGCGTTATGTGTTATGGGTTATGCGTTATGCGTTATGCGTTATGCGTTATGCGTTATGCGTTATGCGTTATGCGTTATGCGTTATGCGTTATGCGTTATGCGTTATGCGTTATGCGTTATGCGTTATGCGTTATGCGTTATGCGTTATGCGTTATGCGTTATGCGTTATGCGTTATGCGTTATGCGTTATGCGTTATGCGTTATGCGTTATGCGTTATGCGTTATGCGTTATGCGTTATGCGTTATGTGTTATGCGTTGTGCGTTATCCGCTATGCGTTATGCGTTATGCATTAAGCGTTATGCGTTATGCGTTATGCGTTATGCGTTATGCGTTATGAGTTGTGAGTTATGCGTTATGCGTTATGCGTTATGCGTTATGCGTCATGCGTTATGCGTTATGCGTTTTGCTTTATGCGTTATGCGTTATGAGTAATGCGTTATGCGTTATGCGTTATGCGTTATGCGTTATGCGTTATGCGTAATGGGTTGTGCGTTATGCGTTATGCATTATGCGTTATGCGTTATGCGTTATGCGTTATGCTTTATGCGTTACGCGTTATGCGTTATGCGATTTGCGTTATGCGTTATGCGTTATGCGTTATGCGTTATGCGTTATGCGTTATGGGTTGTGCGTTATGCGGTTTGCGTTATGCGTTATGCGTTATGCGTTATGCGTTATGCGTTATGCGTTATGCGTTATGCGTTATGAGTAATGCGTGATCCGTTATGCGTTAAGCTTTATGCGTTACGCGTTATGCGTTATGCGTTATGCGTTATGCGTTATGCGTTATGCGTTATGCGTTATGTGTTATGCGTTGTGCGTTATCCGCTATGCGTTATGCGTTTTGCGTTATGCGTTATGCGATTTGCGTTATGCGTTATGCGTTATGAGTAATGCGTGATCCGTTATGCGTTATGCGTTATGAGTAATGAATGATCCGTTACGCGTTATGCGTTATGCATTAAGCGTTATGCGTTATGCGTTATACGTTATGCGTTATGCGTTATGCGTTATGCGTTATGCGTTATGCGTTATGCGTTATGCGTTATGCGTTATGCGTTATGCGTTATGCGTTATGCGTTATGTGTTATGCGTTGTGCGTTATCCGCTATGCGTTATGCGTTTTGCGTTATGCGTTATGCGTTATACGTTATGCGTAATGCGTTATGCGTTATGCGTTATGCGATTTGCGTTATGCGTTATGCGTTATGCGTTATGTGTTATGCGTTATGCGTTATGCGTTATGTGTTATGGGTTATGCGTTATGCGTTATGCGTTATGCGTTATGCGTTATGCGTTATGCGTTATGCGTTATGCGTTATGCGTTATGCGTTATGCGTTATGCGTTATGCGTTATGCGTTATGCGTTATGCATTATGCGTTATGCGTTATGCGTTATGCGTTATGCGTTATGCGTTATGCGTTATGGGTTATGCGTTATGGGTTATGCGTTATGCGTTATGCGTTATGCGTTATAAGTTATGCGTTATGCGTTATGCGTTATGCGTTATGCGTTATGCGTTATGCGTTATGCGTTATGCGTTATGCGTTATGCGTTATGCGTTATGCGTTATGCGTTATGCGTTATGCATTATGCGTTATGCGTTATGCGTTATGCGTTATGCGTTATGCGTTATGCGTTATGGGTTATGCGTTATGGGTTATGCGTTATGCGTTATGCGTTATGCGTTATAAGTTATGCGTTATGCGTTATGCGTTATGCGTTATGCGTTATGCGTTATGCGTTATGCGTTATGCGTTATGCGTTATGCGTGATCCGTTATGCGTTATGCGTTATGAGTAATGCGTGATCCGTTATGCGTTATGCGTTATGCGTTATGGGATATGCGTTATGCGTTATGCGTTATGCGTTATGCGTTATGCGTTATGCGTTATGAGTAATCCGTGATCCGTTATGCGTTATGCGTTATGCGTTATGCGTTATGCGTTATGAGTAATGCGTGATCCGTTATGCGTTATGCGTTATGCGTTATGCGTTATGCGATATGCGTTATGAGTAATGCGTGATCCGTTATGCGTTATGCGTTATGCGCTATGAGTAATGCGTGATCCGTTATGCGTTATGAGTAATGCTTGATCCGTTACGCGTTATGCGTTATGCATTAAGCGTTATGCGTTATACGTTATGCGTTATGCGTTATGCGTTATGCGTTATGCGTTATGCGTTATGCGTTATGCGTTATGCGTTATGCGTTATGCGTTATGCGTTATGCGTTATGCGTTATGTGTTATGCGTTGTGCGTTATCCGCTATGCGTTATGCGATTTGCGTTATGCGTTATGCGTTATGTGTTATACGTTATGCGTTATGCGTTATGCGTTATACGTTATGGGTTATGCGTTATGCTTTATGCATTATGCGTTATGCGTTATGCGATTTGCGTTATGCGTTATGCGTTATGGGTTGTGCGTTATGAGTCATGCGTTATGCGTTATGCGTTATGCGTTATGAGTTACGCGTAATGCGTTATGCGCTATGGGTCATGCGTTATGCGTTATGCGTTATGCGTTATGCGTTATGAGAAATGCGTGATCCGTTATGCGTTATGCGTTATGAGTAATGCTTGATCCGTTACGCGTTATGCGTTATGCATTAAGCGTTATGCGTTATACGTTATGCGTTATGCGTTATGCGTTATACGTTATGGGTTATGCGTTATGCTTTATGCATTATGCGTTATGCGTTATGCGATTTGCGTTATGCGTTATGCGTTATGGGTTGTGCGTTATGAGTCATGCGTTATGCGTTATGCGTTTTGCTTTATGCGTTATGCGTTATGGGTTATGCGTTATGCGTTATGCGTTATGCGTTATGGGTTATGAGTAATTCGTGATCCGTTATGCGTTATGCGTTATGCGTTATGCGTTATGGGTTATGCGTTATGGGTTATGCGTTATGCGTTATGTGTTATGGGTTATGGGTTATGCGTTATGCGTTATACGTTATGCGTAATGCGTTATGCGTTATGCGTTATGCGTTATGCATTATGCGTTATGCGTTATGCGTTATGCGTTATGCGTTATGCGTTATGCGTTATGCGTTATGCGTTATGCGTTATGGGTTATGCGTTATGGGTTATGCGTTATGCGTTATGCGTTATGCGTTATGCGTTATGCGTTATGCGTTATGCGTTATGCGTTATGCGTTATGCGTTATGCGTTATGCGTTATGCGTTATGCGTTATGCGTTATGCGTTATGCGTTATGCGTTATGCGTGATCCGTTATGCGTTTTGCGTTATGAGTAATGCGTGATCCGTTATGCGTTATGCGTTATGCGTTATGCGTTATGCGTTATGCGTTATGCGTTATGCGTTATGCGTTATGCGTTATGCGTTATGGGTTATGCGTTATGGGTCATGCGTTATGCGTTATGCGTTATGCGTTATGCGTTATGAGAAATGCGTGATCCGTTATGCGTTATGCGTTATGAGTAATGCTTGATCCGTTACGCGTTATGCGTTATGCATTAAGCGTTATGCGTTATACGTTATGCGTTATGCGTTATGCGTTATACGTTATGGGTTATGCGTTATGCTTTATGCATTATGCGTTATGCGTTATGCGATTTGCGTTATGCGTTATGCGTTATGGGTTGTGCGTTATGAGTCATGCGTTATGCGTTATGCGTTTTGCTTTATGCGTTATGCGTTATGGGTTATGCGTTATGCGTTATGCGTTATGCGTTATGGGTTATGAGTAATTCGTGATCCGTTATGCGTTATGCTTTATGCGTTATGAGTTACGCGTAATGCGTTATGCGCTATGGGTCATGCGTTAAGCGTTATGCGTTATGCGTTATGCGTTATGCGTTATGCGTTATGCGTTATGGGTTATGCGTTATGGGTTATGCGTTATACGTTATGTGTTATGGGTTATGGGTTATGCGTTATGCGTTATGCGTTATGCGTTATGCGTTATGCGTTATGCGTTATGCGTTATGCGTGATCCGTTATGCGTTATGCGTTATGAGTAATGCGTGATCCGTTATGCGTTATGCGTTATGCGTTATGGGATATGCGTTATGCGTTATGCGTTATGCGTTATGCGTTATGCGTTATGCGTTATGAGTAATCCGTGATCCGTTATGCGTTATGCGTTATGCGTTATGCGTTATGCGTTATGAGTAATGCGTGATCCGTTATGCGTTATGCGTTATGCGTTATGCGTTATGCGATATGCGTTATGAGTAATGCGTGATCCGTTATGCGTTATGCGTTATGCGCTATGAGTAATGCGTGATCCGTTATGCGTTATGAGTAATGCTTGATCCGTTACGCGTTATGCGTTATGCATTAAGCGTTATGCGTTATACGTTATGCGTTATGCGTTATGCGTTATGCGTTATGCGTTATGCGTTATGCGTTATGCGTTATGCGTTATGCGTTATGCGTTATGCGTTATGCGTTATGCGTTATGCGTTATGCGTTATGCATTATGCGTTATGCGTTATGCGTTATGCGTTATGCGTTATGCGTTATGCGTTATGCGTTATGGGTTATGCGTTATGGGTTATGCGTTATGCGTTATGCGTTATGCGTTATAAGTTATGCGTTATGCGTTATGCGTTATGCGTTATGCGTTATGCGTTATGCGTTATGCGTTATGCGTTATGCGTTATGCGTTATGCGTTATGCGTTATGCGTTATGCGTTATGCATTATGCGTTATGCGTTATGCGTTATGCGTTATGCGTTATGCGTTATGCGTTATGGGTTATGCGTTATGGGTTATGCGTTATGCGTTATGCGTTATGCGTTATAAGTTATGCGTTATGCGTTATGCGTTATGCGTTATGCGTTATGCGTTATGCGTTATGCGTTATGCGTTATGCGTTATGCGTGATCCGTTATGCGTTATGCGTTATGAGTAATGCGTGATCCGTTATGCGTTATGCGTTATGCGTTATGGGATATGCGTTATGCGTTATGCGTTATGCGTTATGCGTTATGCGTTATGCGTTATGAGTAATCCGTGATCCGTTATGCGTTATGCGTTATGCGTTATGCGTTATGCGTTATGAGTAATGCGTGATCCGTTATGCGTTATGCGTTATGCGTTATGCGTTATGCGATATGCGTTATGAGTAATGCGTGATCCGTTATGCGTTATGCGTTATGCGCTATGAGTAATGCGTGATCCGTTATGCGTTATGAGTAATGCTTGATCCGTTACGCGTTATGCGTTATGCATTAAGCGTTATGCGTTATACGTTATGCGTTATGCGTTATGCGTTATGCGTTATGCGTTATGCGTTATGCGTTATGCGTTATGCGTTATGCGTTATGCGTTATGCGTTATGCGTTATGCGTTATGTGTTATGCGTTGTGCGTTATCCGCTATGCGTTATGCGATTTGCGTTATGCGTTATGCGTTATGTGTTATACGTTATGCGTTATGCGTTATGCGTTATACGTTATGGGTTATGCGTTATGCTTTATGCATTATGCGTTATGCGTTATGCGATTTGCGTTATGCGTTATGCGTTATGGGTTGTGCGTTATGAGTCATGCGTTATGCGTTATGCGTTATGCGTTATGAGTTACGCGTAATGCGTTATGCGCTATGGGTCATGCGTTATGCGTTATGCGTTATGCGTTATGCGTTATGAGAAATGCGTGATCCGTTATGCGTTATGCGTTATGAGTAATGCTTGATCCGTTACGCGTTATGCGTTATGCATTAAGCGTTATGCGTTATACGTTATGCGTTATGCGTTATGCGTTATACGTTATGGGTTATGCGTTATGCTTTATGCATTATGCGTTATGCGTTATGCGATTTGCGTTATGCGTTATGCGTTATGGGTTGTGCGTTATGAGTCATGCGTTATGCGTTATGCGTTTTGCTTTATGCGTTATGCGTTATGGGTTATGCGTTATGCGTTATGCGTTATGCGTTATGGGTTATGAGTAATTCGTGATCCGTTATGCGTTATGCGTTATGGGTTATGCGTTATGGGTTATGCGTTATGCGTTATGTGTTATGGGTTATGGGTTATGCGTTATGCGTTATACGTTATGCGTAATGCGTTATGCGTTATGCGTTATGCGTTATGCATTATGCGTTATGCGTTATGCGTTATGCGTTATGCGTTATGCGTTATGCGTTATGCGTTATGCGTTATGCGTTATGGGTTATGCGTTATGGGTTATGCGTTATGCGTTATGCGTTATGCGTTATGCGTTATGCGTTATGCGTTATGCGTTATGCGTTATGCGTTATGCGTTATGCGTTATGCGTGATCCGTTATGCGTTTTGCGTTATGAGTAATGCGTGATCCGTTATGCGTTATGCGTTATGCGTTATGCGTTATGCGTTATGCGTTATGCGTTATGCGTTATGCGTTATGGGTTATGCGTTATGGGTCATGCGTTATGCGTTATGCGTTATGCGTTATGCGTTATGAGAAATGCGTGATCCGTTATGCGTTATGCGTTATGAGTAATGCTTGATCCGTTACGCGTTATGCGTTATGCATTAAGCGTTATGCGTTATACGTTATGCGTTATGCGTTATGCGTTATACGTTATGGGTTATGCGTTATGCTTTATGCATTATGCGTTATGCGTTATGCGATTTGCGTTATGCGTTATGCGTTATGGGTTGTGCGTTATGAGTCATGCGTTATGCGTTATGCGTTTTGCTTTATGCGTTATGGGTTATGCGTTATGCGTTATGCGTTATGCGTTATGGGTTATGAGTAATTCGTGATCCGTTATGCGTTATGCTTTATGCGTTATGAGTTACGCGTAATGCGTTATGCGCTATGGGTCATGCGTTAAGCGTTATGCGTTATGCGTTATGCGTTATGCGTTATGCCTTATGCGTTATGGGTTATGCGTTATGGGTTATGCGTTATGCGTTATGTGTTATGGGTTATGGGTTATGCGTTATGCGTTATACGTTATGCGTAATGCGTTATGCGTTATGCGTTATGCGTTATGCATTATGCGTTATGCGTTATGCGTTATGCGTTATGCGTTATGCGTTATGCGTTATGCGTTATGCGTTATGCGTTATGGGTTATGCGTTATGGGTTATGCGTTATGCGTTATGCGTTATGCGTTATGCGTTATGCGTTATGCGTTATGCGTTATGCGTTATGCGTTATGCGTTATGCGTTATGCGTTATGCGTTATGCGTGATCCGTTATGCGTTATGCGTTATGAGTAATGCGTGATCCGTTATGCGTTATGCGTTATGCGTTATGCGTTATGCGTTATGCGTTATGCGTTATGCGTTATGCGTTATGCGTTATGCGTTATGCGTTATGCGTTATGCGTTATGAGTTGTGCGTTATGCGTTATGCGTTATGCGTTATGCGTTATGCGTCATGCGTTATGCGTTATGCGTTATGCGTTATGCGTTATGCGTTATGCGTTATGCGTTATGCGTTATGCGTTATGCGTTATGCGTTATGCGTTATGCGTTATGCGTTATGCGTTATGTGTTATGGGATATGAGTAATGCTTGATCCGTTACGCGTTATGCGTTATGCATTAAGCGTTATGCGTTATACGTTATGCGTTATGCGTTATGCGTTCTGCGTTATGCGTTATGCGTTATGCATTATGCGTTATGCGTTATGCGATTTGCGTTATGCGTTATGCGTTGTGGGTTGTGCGTTATGAGTCATGCGTTATGCGTTATGCGTTTTGCTTTATGCGTTATGCGTTATGGGTTATGCGTTATGCGTTATGCGTTATGCGTTATGCATTATGCGTTATGCGTTATGCGATTTGCGTTATGCGTTATGCGTTATGCGTTATGGGTTATGCGTTATGCGTTATGCGTTATGCGTTATGCTTTATGCATTATGCGGAATGCGTTATGCGTTATGCGTTATGCGTTATGCGTTATGCGTTATGCGTTATGAGTAATGCGTGATCCGTTATGCGTTATGCGTTATGCGCTATGAGTAATGCGTGATCCGTTATGCGTTATGCGTTATGAGTAATGCTTGATCCGTTACGCGTTATGCGTTATGCATTAAGCGTTATGCGTTATACGTTATGCGTTATGCGTTATGCGTTATGCGTTATGCGTTATGCATTATGCATTATGCGTTATGCGTTATGCGATTTGCGTTATGCGTTATGCGTTATGGGTTATGCGTTATGCGTTATGCGTTATGCGTTATGCTTTATGCATTATGCGTTATGCGTTATGCGTTATGCGTTATGCGTTATGCGTTATGCGTTATACGTTATGCGTTATGCGTTATGCGTTATGCGTTATGCGTTATGCGTTATGAGTTATGCGTTGTGCGTTATCCGCTATGCGTTATGCGTTTTGCGTTATGCGTTATGCGTTATACGTTATGCGTTATGCGTTATGCGTTATGCGTTATGAGTAATGCGTGATCCGTTATGCGTTATGCGTTATGAGTAATGCTTGATCCGTGACGCGTTATGCGTTATGCATTAAGCGTTATGCGTTATGCGTTATACGTTATGCGTTATGCGTTATGCGTTATGCGTTATGCGTTATGCGTTATGCGTTATGCGTCATGCGTTATGCGTTATGCGTTATGCGTTATGCGTTATGCGTGATCCGTTATGCGTTATGCGTTATGAGTAATGCGTGATCCGTTATGCGTTATGCGTTATGCGTTATGCGTTATGCGTTACGCGTTATGCGTTATGCGTTATGCGTTATGCGTTATGCGTTATGAGTTGTGCGTTATGCGTTATGCGTTATGCGTTATGCGTTATGCGTCATGCGTTATGCGTTATGCGTTATGCGTTATGCGTTATGCGTTATGCGTTATGCGTTATGCGTTATGCGTTATGCGTTATGCGTTATGCGTTATGCGTTATGTGTTATGGGATATGCGTTATGCGTTATGCGTTATGCGTTATGCGTTATGCGTTATGCGTTATGCGTTATGCGTTATGCGTTATGAGTAATCCGTGATCCGTTATGCGTTATGCGTTATGCGTTATGCGTTATGAGTAATGCGTGATCCGTTATGCGTTATGCGTTATGCGTTATGCGTTATGCGATATGCGTTATGAGTAATGCGTGATGCGTTATGCGTTATGCGTTATGCGTTATGAGTAATGCGTGATCCGTTATGCGTTATGAGTAATGCTTGATCCGTTACGCGTTATGCGTTATGCATTAAGCGTTATGCGTTATACGTTATGCGTTATGCGTTATGCGTTATGCGTTATGCGTTATGCTTTATGCATTATGCGTTATGCGTTATGCGATTTGCGTTATGCGTTATGCGTTGTGGGTTGTGCGTTATGAGTCATGCGTTATGCGTTATGCGTTTTGCTCTATGCGTTATGCGTTATGGGTTATGCGTTATGCGTTATGCGTTATGCGTTATGGGTTATGAGTAACGCGTGATCCGTTATGCGTTATGCTTTATGCGTTATGAGTTACGCGTTATGCTTTATGCATTATGCGTTATGCGTTATGCGTTATGCGTTATGGGTTGTGCGTTATGAGTCATGCGTAATGCGTTATGCGTTTAGCTTCATGCGTTATGCGTTATGGGTTATGCGTTATGCGTTATGCGTTATGCGTTATGCGTTATGCGTTATGCGTTATGCGTTATGAGTTATGCGTTATGCGTTATGCGTTATGCGTTATGCGTTATGCGTTATGCGTTATGCGTTATGCGTTATGCGTTATGCGTTATGCGTTATGGGTTATCCGTTATGCGTTATCCGTTTAGAGTTTTGCGTTATGCGTTATGCGTTATGAGTTGTGCGTTATGCGTTATGTGTTATGCGTAAGCGTTATGCGTTATGCGTTATGCGTTATGCGTTATGCATTATGCGTTATGCGTTATGCGATTTGCGTTATGCGTTATGCGTTATGGGTTATGCGTTATGCGTTATGCGTTATGCGTTATGCTTTATGCATTATGCGTTATGCGTTATGCGTTATGCGTTATGCGTTATGCGTTATGCGTTATGCGTTATGAGTAATGCGTGATCCGCTATGCGTTATGCGTTATGCGCTATGAGTAATGCGTGATCCGTTATGCGTTATGCGTTATGAGTAATGCTTGATCCGTTACGCGTTATGCGTTATGCATTAAGCGTTATGCGTTATACGTTATGCGTTATGCGTTATGCGTTATGCGTTATGCGTTATGCATTATGCATTATGCGTTATGCGTTATGCGATTTGCGTTATGCGTTATGCGTTATGGGTTATGCGTTATGCGTTATGCGTTATGCGTTATGCTTTATGCATTATGCGTTATGCGTTATGCGTTATGCGTTATGCGTTATGCGTTATACGTTATGCGTTATGCGTTATGCGTTATGCGTTATGCGTTATGCGTTATGCGTTATGCGTTATGCGTTATGTGTTATGCGTTGTGCGTTATCCGCTATGCGTTATGCGTTTTGCGTTATGCGTTATGCGTTATACGTTATGCGTAATGCGTTATGCGTTATGAGTAATGCGTGATCCGTTATGCGTTATGCGTTATGAGTAATGCTTGATCCGTTACGCGTTATGCGTTATGCATTAAGCGTTATGCGTTATGCGTTATACGTTATGCGTTATGCGTTATGCGTTATGCGTTATGCGTTATGCGTTATGCGTTATGCGTTATGCGTTATGCGTTATGCGTTATGCGTTATGCGTTATGCGTTATGCGTTATGCGTTATGCGTTATGCGTTATGCGTTATGCGTTATGCGTTATGTGTTATGCGTTGTGCGTTATCCGCTATGCGTTATGCGTTTTGCGTTATGCGTTATGCGTTATACGTTATGCGTTATGCGTTATGCGTTATGCGTTATGCGATTTGCGTTATGCGTTATGCGTTATGCGTTATGGGTTATGTGTTATGCGTTATGCGTTATGCGTTATGTGTTATGGGTTATGCGTTATGCGTTATGCGTTATGCGTTATGCGTTATGCGTTATGCGTTATGCGTTATGCGTTATGCCATATGCGTTATGCGTTATGCGTTATGCGTAATGCGTTATGCGCTATGGGTCATGCGTTAAGCGTTATGCGTTATGCGTTATGCGTTATGCGTTATGGGTTATGCGTTATGCGTTCTGCGTTATGTGTTATGCGTTGTGCGTTATCCGCTATGCGTTATGCGTTATACGTTATACGTTATGCGTAATGCGTTATGCGTTATGCGTTATGCGATTTGCGTTATGCGTTATGCGTTATGCGTTATGCGTTATGCGTTATGCGTTATGCGTTATGCGTTATGTGTTATGGGTTATGCGTTATGCGTTATGCGTTATGCGTTATGCGTTATGCGTTATGCGTTATGCGTTATGCGTTATGCGTTATGCGTTATGCGTTATGCGTTATGCGTTATGCGTTATGCGTTATGCGTTATGCGTTATGCGTTATGCGTTATGCGTTATGCGTTATGCGTTATGCGTTATGAGTAATGCGTGATCCGTTATGCGTTATGCGTTATGCGTTATGCGTTATGAGTAATGCGTAATCCGTTATGCGTTATGCGTTATGCGTTATGCGTTATGCGTTATGAGTAATGCGTGATCCGTTATGCGTTATGCGTTATGCGCTATAAGTAATGCGTGATCCGTTATGCGTTATGCGTTATGAGAAATGCGTGATCCGTTATGCGTTATGCGTTATGAGTAATGCTTGATCCGTTACGCGTTATGCGTTATGCATTAAGCGTTATGCGTTATACGTTATGCGTTATGCGTTATGCGTTATACGTTATGGGTTATGCGTTATGCTTTATGCATTATGCGTTATGCGTTATGCGATTTGCGTTATGCGTTATGCGTTATGGGTTGTGCGTTATGAGTCATGCGTTATGCGTTATGCGTTTTGCTTTATGCGTTATGCGTTATGGGTTATGCGTTATGCGTTATGCGTTATGCGTTATGGGTTATGAGTAATTCGTGATCCGTTATGCGTTATGCTTTATGCGTTATGAGTTACGCGTAATGCGTTATGCGCTATGGGTCATGCGTTAAGCGTTATGCGTTATGCGTTATGCGTTATGCGTTATGCGTTATGCGTTATGGGTTATGCGTTATGGGTTATGCGTTATGCGTTATGTGTTATGGGTTATGGGTTATGCGTTATGCGTTATACGTTATGCGTAATGCGTTATGCGTTATGCGTTATGCGTTATGCATTATGCGTTATGCGTTATGCGTTATGCGTTATGCGTTATGCGTTATGCGTTATGCGTTATGCGTTATGCGTTATGCGTTATGCGTTATGGGTTATGCGTTATGGGTTATGCGTTATGCGTTATGCGTTATGCGTTATGCGTTATGCGTTATGCGTTATGCGTTATGCGTTATGCGTTATGCGTTATGCGTTATGCGTTATGCGTGATCCGTTATGCGTTATGCGTTATGAGTAATGCGTGATCCGTTATGCGTTATGCGTTATGCGTTATGCGTTATGCGTTATGCGTTATGCGTTATGCGTTATGCGTTATGCGTTATGCGTTATGCGTTATGCGTTATGCGTTATGCGTTATGAGTTGTGCGTTATGCGTTATGCGTTATGCGTTATGCGTTATGCGTCATGCGTTATGCGTTATGCGTTATGCGTTATGCGTTATGCGTTATGCGTTATGCGTTATGCGTTATGCGTTATGCGTTATGCGTTATGCGTTATGCGTTATGCGTTATGCGTTATGTGTTATGGGATATGAGTAATGCTTGATCCGTTACGCGTTATGCGTTATGCATTAAGCGTTATGCGTTATACGTTATGCGTTATGCGTTATGCGTTCTGCGTTATGCGTTATGCTTTATGCATTATGCGTTATGCGTTATGCGATTTGCGTTATGCGTTATGCGTTGTGGGTTGTGCGTTATGAGTCATGCGTTATGCGTTATGCGTTTTGCTTTATGCGTTATGCGTTATGGGTTATGCGTTATGCGTTATGCGTTATGCGTTATGCATTATGCGTTATGCGTTATGCGATTTGCGTTATGCGTTATGCGTTATGCGTTATGGGTTATGCGTTATGCGTTATGCGTTATGCGTTATGCTTTATGCATTATGCGGAATGCGTTATGCGTTATGCGTTATGCGTTATGCGTTATGCGTTATGCGTTATGAGTAATGCGTGATCCGTTATGCGTTATGCGTTATGCGCTATGAGTAATGCGTGATCCGTTATGCGTTATGCGTTATGAGTAATGCTTGATCCGTTACGCGTTATGCGTTATGCATTAAGCGTTATGCGTTATGCGTTATACGTTATGCGTTATGCGTTATGCGTTATGCGTTATGCGTTATGCGTTATGCGTTATGCGTTATGCGTTATGCGTTATGCGTTATGCGTTATGCGTTATGCGTTATGCGTTATGCGTTATGCGTTATGCGTTATGCGTTATGCGTTATGCGTTATGTGTTATGCGTTGTGCGTTATCCGCTATGCGTTATGCGTTTTGCGTTATGCGTTATGCGTTATACGTTATGCGTAATGCGTTATGCGTTATGCGTTATGCGATTTGCGTTATGCGTTATGCGTTATGCGTTATGGGTTATGTGTTATGCGTTATGCGTTATGCGTTATGTGTTATGGGTTATGCGTTATGCGTTATGCGTTATGCGTTATGCGTTATGCGTTATGCGTTATGCGTTATGCGTTATGCCATATGCGTTATGCGTTATGCGTTATGCGTAATGCGTTATGCGCTATGGGTCATGCGTTAAGCGTTATGCGTTATGCGTTATGCGTTATGCGTTATGGGTTATGCGTTATGGGTTCTGCGTTATGTGTTATGCGTTGTGCGTTATCCGCTATGCGTTATGCGTTATACGTTATACGTTATGCGTAATGCGTTATGCGTTATGCGTTATGCGATTTGCGTTATGCGTTATGCGTTATGCGTTATGCGTTATGCGTTATGCGTTATGCGTTATGCGTTATGTGTTATGGGTTATGCGTTATGCGTTATGCGTTATGCGTTATGCGTTATGCGTTATGCGTTATGCGTTATGCGTTATGCGTTATGCGTTATGCGTTATGCGTTATGCGTTATGCGTTATGCGTTATGCGTTATGCGTTATGCGTTATGCGTTATGCGTTATGCGTTATGCGTTATGCGTTATGAGTAATCCGTGATCCGTTATGCGTTATGCGTTATGCGTTATGCGTTATGAGTAATGCGTAATCCGTTATGCGTTATGCGTTATGCGTTATGCGTTATGCGTTATGAGTAATGCGTGATCCGTTATGCGTTATGCGTTATGCGCTATAAGTAATGCGTGATCCGTTATGCGTTATGCGTTATGAGAAATGCGTGATCCGTTATGCGTTATGCGTTATGAGTAATGCTTGATCCGTTACGCGTTATGCGTTATGCATTAAGCGTTATGCGTTATACGTTATGCGTTATGCGTTATGCGTTATACGTTATGGGTTATGCGTTATGCTTTATGCATTATGCGTTATGCGTTATGCGATTTGCGTTATGCGTTATGCGTTATGGGTTGTGCGTTATGAGTCATGCGTTATGCGTTATGCGTTTTGCTTTATGCGTTATGCGTTATGGGTTATGCGTTATGCGTTATGCGTTATGCGTTATGGGTTATGAGTAATTCGTGATCCGTTATGCGTTATGCTTTATGCGTTATGAGTTACGCGTAATGCGTTATGCGCTATGGGTCATGCGTTAAGCGTTATGCGTTATGCGTTATGCGTTATGCGTTATGCGTTATGCGTTATGGGTTATGCGTTATGGGTTATGCGTTATGCGTTATGAGTTATGGGTTATGGGTTATGCGTTATGCGTTATACGTTATGCGTAATGCGTTATGCGTTATGCGTTATGCGTTATGCATTATGCGTTATGCGTTATGCGTTATGCGTTATGCGTTATGCGTTATGCGTTATGCGTTATGCGTTATGCGTTATGCGTTATGCGTTATGGGTTATGCGTTATGGGTTATGCGTTATGCGTTATGCGTTATGCGTTATGCGTTATGCGTTATGCGTTATGCGTTATGCGTTATGCGTTATGCGTTATGCGTTATGCGTTATGCGTGATCCGTTATGCGTTATGCGTTATGAGTAATGCGTGATCCGTTATGCGTTATGCGTTATGCGTTATGCGTTATGCGTTATGCGTTATGCGTTATGCGTTATGCGTTATGCGTTATGCGTTATGCGTTATGCGTTATGCGTTATGCGTTATGAGTTGTGCGTTATGCGTTATGCGTTATGCGTTATGCGTTATGCGTCATGCGTTATGCGTTATGCGTTATGCGTTATGCGTTATGCGTTATGCGTTATGCGTTATGCGTTATGCGTTATGCGTTATGCGTTATGCGTTATGCGTTATGCGTTATGCGTTATGCGTTATGCTATGATCCGTTACGCGTTATGCGTTATGCATTAAGCGTTATGCGTTATACGTTATGCGTTATGCGTTATGCGTTCTGCGTTATGCGTTATGCTTTATGCATTATGCGTTATGCGTTATGCGATTTGCGTTATGCGTTATGCGTTGTGGGTTGTGCGTTATGAGTCATGCGTTATGCGTTATGCGTTTTGCTTTATGCGTTATGCGTTATGGGTTATGCGTTATGCGTTATGCGTTATGCGTTATGCATTATGCGTTATGCGTTATGCGATTTGCGTTATGCGTTATGCGTTATGCGTTATGGGTTATGCGTTATGCGTTATGCGTTATGCGTTATGCTTTATGCATTATGCGGAATGCGTTATGCGTTATGCGTTATGCGTTATGCGTTATGCGTTATGCGTTATGAGTAATGCGTGATCCGTTATGCGTTATGCGTTATGCGCTATGAGTAATGCGTGATCCGTTATGCGTTATGCGTTATGAGTAATGCTTGATCCGTTACGCGTTATGCGTTATGCATTAAGCGTTATGCGTTATACGTTATGCGTTATGCGTTATGCGTTATGCGTTATGCGTTATGCATTATGCATTATGCGTTATGCGTTATGCGATTTGCGTTATGCGTTATGCGTTATGGGTTATGCGTTATGCGTTATGCGTTATGCGTTATGCTTTATGCGTTATGCGTTATGCGTTATGCGTTATGCGTTATGCGTTATGCGTTATGCGTTATACGTTATGCGTTATGCGTTATGCGTTATGCGTTATGCGTTATGCGTTATGTGTTATGCGTTGTGCGTTATCCGCTATGCGTTATGCGTTTTGCGTTATGCGTTATGCGTTATACGTTATGCGTAATGCGTTATGCGTTATGCGTTATGAGTAATGCGTGATCCGTTATGCGTTATGCGTTATGAGTAATGCTTGATCCGTGACGCGTTATGCGTTATGCATTAAGCGTTATGCGTTATGCGTTATACGTTATGCGTTATGCGTTATGCGTTATGCGTTATGCGTTATGCGTTATGCGTTATGCGTCATGCGTTATGCGTTATGCGTTATGCGTTATGCGTTATGCGTGATCCGTTATGCGTTATGCGTTATGAGTAATGCGTGATCCGTTATGCGTTATGCGTTATGCGTTATGCGTTATGCGTTACGCGTTATGCGTTATGCGTTATGCGTTATGCGTTATGCGTTATGAGTTGTGCGTTATGCGTTATGCGTTATGCGTTATGCGTTATGCGTCATGCGTTATGCGTTATGCGTTATGCGTTATGCGTTATGCGTTATGCGTTATGCGTTATGCGTTATGCGTTATGCGTTATGCGTTATGCGTTATGTGTTATGGGATATGCGTTATGCGTTATGCGTTATGCGTTATGCGTTATGCGTTATGCGTTATGCGTTATGCGTTATGCGTTATGAGTAATGCGTGATCCGATATGCGTTATGCGTTATGCGTTATGCGTTATGAGTAATGCGTGATCCGTTATGCGTTATGCGTTATGCGTTATGCGTTATGCGATATGCGTTATGAGTAATGCGTGATCCGTTATGCGTTATGCGTTATGCGCTATGAGTAATGCGTGATCCGTTATGCGTTATGAGTAATGCTTGATCCGTTACGCGTTATGCGTTATGCATTAAGCGTTATGCGTTATACGTTATGCGTTATGCGTTATGCGTTATGCGTTATGCGTTATGCTTTATGCGTTATGCGTTATGCGTTATGCGATTTGCGTTATGCGTTATGCGTTGTGGGTTGTGCGTTATGAGTCATGCGTTATGCGTTATGCGTTTTGCTCTATGCGTTATGCGTTATGGGTTATGCGTTATGCGTTATGCGTTATGCGTTATGGGTTATGAGTAATGCGTGATCCGTTATGCGTTATGCTTTATGCGTTATGAGTTACGCGTTATGCTTTATGCATTATGCGTTATGCGTTATGCGTTATGCGTTATGGGTTGTGCGTTATGAGTCATGCGTAATGCGTTATGCGTTTAGCTTCATGCGTTATGCGTTATGGGTTATGCGTTATGCGTTATGCGTTATGCGTTATGCGTTATGCGTTATGCGTTATGCGTTATGCGTTATGCGTTATGCGTTATGCGTTATGCGTTATGCGTTATGCGTTATGCGTTATGCGTTATGCGTTATGCGTTATGCGTTATGCGTTATGCGTTATGCGTTATGCGTTATGCGTTATGCGTTATGGGTTATCCGTTATGCGTTATCCGTTTAGAGTTTTGCGTTATGCGTTATGCGTTATGAGTTGTGCGTTATGCGTTATGTGTTATGCGTAAGCGTTATGCGTTATGCGTTATGCGTTATGCGTTATGCATTATGCGTTATGCGTTATGCGATTTGCGTTATGCGTTATGCGTTATGGGTTATGCGTTATGCGTTATGCGTTATGCGTTATGCTTTATGCATTATGCGTTATGCGTTATGCGTTATGCGTTATGCGTTATGCGATATGCGTTATGCGTTATGCGTTATGAGTAATGCGTGATCCGTTATGCGTTATGCGTTATGCGCTATGAGTAATGCGTGATCCGTTATGCGTTATGCGTTATGAGTAATGCTTGATCCGTTACGCGTTATGCGTTATGCATTAAGCGTTATGCGTTATACGTTATGCGTTATGCGTTATGCGTTATGCGTTATGCGTTATGCATTATGCATTATGCGTTATGCGTTATGCGATTTGCGTTATGCGTTATGCGTTATGGGTTATGCGTTATGCGTTATGCGTTATGCGTTATGCTTTATGCATTATGCGTTATGCGTTATGCGTTATGCGTTATGCGTTATGCGTTATACGTTATGCGTTATGCGTTATGCGTTATGCGTTATGCGTTATGCGTTATGCGTTATGCGTTATGCGTTATGTGTTATGCGTTATGCGTTATCCGCTATGCGTTATGCGTTTTGCGTTATGCGTTATGCGTTATACGTTATGCGTAATGCGTTATGCGTTATGAGTAATGCGTGATCCGTTATGCGTTATGCGTTATGAGTAATGCTTGATCCGTTACGCGTTATGCGTTATGCATTAAGCGTTATGCGTTATGCGTTATACGTTATGCGTTATGCGTTATGCGTTATGCGTTATGCGTTATGCGTTATGCGTTATGCGTTATGCGTTATGCGTTATGCGTTATGCGTTATGCGTTATGCGTTATGCGTTATGCGTTATGCGTTATGCGTTATGCGTTATGCGTTATGTGTTATGCGTTGTGCGTTATCCGCTATGCGTTATGCGTTTTGCGTTATGCGTTATGCGTTATACGTTATGCGTAATGCGTTATGCGTTATGCGTTATGCGATTTGCGTTATGCGTTATGCGTTATGCGTTATGGGTTATGTGTTATGCGTTATGCGTTATGCGTTATGTGTTATGGGTTATGCGTTATGCGTTATGCGTTATGCGTTATGCGTTATGCGTTATGCGTTATGCGTTATGCGTTATGCGTTATGCGTTATGCGTAATGCGTTATGCGCTATGGGTCATGCGTTAAGCGTTATGCGTTATGCGTTATGCGTTATGCGTTATGGGTTATGCGTTATGGGTTCTGCGTTATGTGTTATGCGTTGTGCGTTATCCGCTATGCGTTATGCGTTATACGTTATACGTTATGCGTAATGCGTTATGCGTTATGCGTTATGCGATTTGCGTTATGCGTTATGCGTTATGCGTTATGCGTTATGCGTTATGCGTTATGCGTTATGCGTTATGTGTTATGGGTTATGCGTTATGCGTTATGCGTTATGCGTTATGCGTTATGCGTTATGCGTTATGCGTTATGCGTTATGCGTTATGCGTTATGCGTTATGCGTTATGCGTTATGGGTTATGCGTTATGCGTTATGCGTTATGCGTTATGCGTTATGCGTTATGAGTAATCCGTGATCCGTTATGCGTTATGCGTTATGCGTTATGCGTTATGAGTAATGCGTAATCCGTTATGCGTTATGCGTTATGCGTTATGCGTTATGCGTTATGAGTAATGCGTGATCCGTTATGCGTTATGCGTTATGCGCTATAAGTAATGCGTGATCCGTTATGCGTTATGCGTTATGAGTAATGCTTGATCCGTTACGCGTTATGCGTTATGCATTAAGCGTTATGCGTTATACTTTATGCGTTATGCGTTATGCGTTATGCGTTATGCGTTATGCTTTATGCATTATGCGTTATGCGTTATGCGATTTGCGTTATGCGTTATGCGTTATGGGTTATCCGTTATGCGTTATGCGTTATGCGTTATGCTTTATGCGTTATGCGTTATGCGTTATGCGATTTGCGTTATTCGTTATGCGTTGTGGGTTGTGCGTTATGAGTCATGCGTTATGCGTTATGCGTTTTGCTTTATGCGTTATGCGTTATGGGTTATGCGTTATGCGTTATGCGTTGAGCGTTATGGGTTATGAGTAATGCGTGATCCGTTATGCGTTATGCGTTATGAGTAATGCGTGATCCGTTATGCGTTATGCGTTATGCATTAAGCGTTATGCGTTATGCGTTATGCGTTATGCGTTATGCGTTATGCGTTATGCTTTATGCATTATGCGTTATGCGTTATGATATTTATGTTATGCGTTATGCGTTATGGGTTGTGCGTTATGAGTCATGCGTAATGCGTTATGCGTTTTGCTTTATGCGTTATGCGTTATGGGTTATGCGTTATGCGTTATGCGTTAAGCGTTATGCGTTATGCGTTATGCGTTATGCGTTATGCGTTATGCGTTATGCGTTTGCGTTATGCGTTATGCGTTATGCGTTATGCGTTATGCATTATGCGTTATGCGTTATGCGTTATGGGTTATCCGTTATGCGTTATCCGTTTAGAGTTTTGCGTTATGCGTTATGCGTTATGCGTTATGCTTTATGCATTATGCGTTATGCGTTATGCGTTATGCGTTATGCGTTATGCGTTATGCGTTATGCGTTATGCGTTATGCGTTATGCGTTATGCGTTATGCGTTATGCGTTATGCGTTATGCGATTTGCGTTATGCGTTATGCGTTATGGGTTGTGCGTTATGAGTCATGCGTTATGCGTTATGCGTTTTGCTTTATGCGTTATGCGTTATGGGTTATGAGTGATTCGTGATCCGTTATGCGTTATGCTTTATGCGTTATGCGTTATGCTTTATGCATTATGCGTTATGCGTTATGCGATTTGCGTTATGCGTTATGCGTTATGGGTTATGCGTTATGCGTTATGCGTTATGCGTTATGCGTTATGCGTTATGCGTTATGCGTTGTGAGTAATGCGTGATCCGTTATGCGTTATGCGTTATGCGCTATGAGTAATGCGTGATCCGTTATGCGTTATGCGTTATGAGTAATGCTTGATCCGTTACGCGTTATGCGTTATGCATTAAGCGTTATGCGTTATACGTTATGCGTTATGCGTTATGCGTTATGCGTTATGCGTTATGCTTTATGCATTATGCGTTATGCGTTATGCGATTTGCGTTATGCGTTATGCGTTATGGGTTATGCGTTATGCGTTATGCGTTATGCGTTATGCGTTATGCGTTATGCGTTATGCGTTATGCGTTATGCGTTATGCGTTATGCGTTATGCGTTATGCGTTATGCGTTATGCGTTATGCGTTATGCGTTATGCGATTTGCGTTATGCGTTATGCGTTATGGGTTGTGCGTTATGAGTCATGCGTTATGCGTTATGCGTTTTGCTTTATGCGTTATGCGTTATGGGTTATGAGTGATTCGTGATCCGTTATGCGTTATGCTTTATGCGTTATGAGTTACGCGTAATGCGTTATGCGCTATGGGTCATGCGTTAAGCGTTATGCGTTATGCGTTATGCGTTATGGGTTATGCGTTATGCTTTATGCATTATGCGTTATGCGTTATGCGATTTGCGTTATGCGTTATGCGTTATGGGTTGTGCGTTATGAGTCATGCGTTATGCGTTATGCGTTTTGCTTTATGCGTTATGCGTTATGGGTTATGCGTTATGCGTTATGCGTTATGCGTTATGGGTTATGAGTAATTCGTGATCCGTTATGCGTTATGCTTTATGCGTTATGAGATACGCGTAATGCGTTATGCGCTATGGGTCATGCGTTAAGCGTTATGCGTTATGCGTTATGCGTTATGAGTAATGCGTGATCCGTTATGCGTTATGCGTTATGCGTTATGCGTTATGCGATTTGCGTTATGCGTTATGCGTTATGTGTTATGCGTTATGCGTTATGCGTTATGTGTTATGGGTTATGCGTTATGCGTTATGCGTTATGCGTTATGCGTTATGCGTTATGCGTTATGCGTTATGCATTATGCGTTATGCGTTATGCGTTATGCGTTATGCGTTATGCGTTATGCGTTATGCGTTATGCGTTATGCGTTATGCGTTATGCGTTATGCGTTATGCGTTATGCGTTATGAGAAATGCGTGATCCGTTATGCGTTATGCGTTATGAGTAATGCTTGATCCGTTACGCGTTATGCGTTATGCATTAAGCGTTATGCGTTATACGTTATGCGTTATGCGTTATGCGTTATACGTTATGGGTTATGCGTTATGCTTTATGCATTATGCGTTATGCGTTATGCGATTTGCGTTATGCGTTATGCGTTATGGGTTGTGCGTTATGAGTCATGCGTTATGCGTTATGCGTTTTGCTTTATGCGTTATGCGTTATGGGTTATGAGTGATTCGTGATCCGTTATGCGTTATGCTTTATGCGTTATGAGTTACGCGTAATGCGTTATGCGCTATGGGTCATGCGTTAAGCGTTATGCGTTATGCGTTATGCGTTATGGGTTATGCGTTATGCTTTATGCATTATGCGTTATGCGTTATGCGATTTGCGTTATGCGTTATGCGTTATGGGTTGTGCGTTATGAGTCATGCGTTATGCGTTATGCGTTTTGCTTTATGCGTTATGCGTTATGGGTTATGCGTTATTCGTTATGCGTTATGCGTTATGGGTTATGAGTAATTCGTGATCCGTTATGCGTTATGCTTTATGCGTTATGAGTTACGCGTAATGCGTTATGCGCTATGGGTCATGCGTTAAGCGTTATGCGTTATGCGTTATGCGTTATGAGTAATGCGTGATCCGTTATGCGTTATGCGTTATGCGTTATGCGTTATGCGTTATGCGTTATGCGTTATGAGTAATGCGTGATCCGTTATGCGTTATGCGCTATGAGTAATGCGTGATCCGTTATGCGTTATGCGTTATGAGAAATGCTTGATCCGTTATGCGTTATGCGTTATGCATTAAGCGTTATGCGTTATACGTTATGCGTTATGCGTTATGCGTTATGCGTTATGGGTTATGCGTTATGGGTTATGCGTTATGGGTTATGAGTAATGCGTGATCCGTTATGCGTTATGCGTTACGCGTAATGCGTTATGCGCTATGGGTCATGCGTTATGCGTTATGCGTTATGCGTTATGCGTTATGCGTTATGCGTTATGCGTTATGCGTTATACGTTATGCGTTATGCGTTATGCGTTATGCGTTATGCGTTATGCGTTATGCGTTATGCGTTATGCTTTATGCATTATGCGTTATGCGTTATGCGATTTGCGTTATGCGTTATGCGTTATGGGTTATGCGTTATGCGTTATGCGTTATGCGTTATGCTTTATGCATTATGCGTTATGCGTTATGCGATTTGCGTTATGCGTTATGCGTTATGGGTTGTGCGTTATGAGTCATGCGTTATGCGTTTTGCTTTATGCGTTATGCGTTATGGGTTATGCGTTATGCGTTATGCGTTATGCGTTATGGGTTATGAATAATGCGTGATCCGTTATGCGTTATGCTTTATGCGTTATGAGTTACGCGTAATGCGTTATGCGCTATGGGTCATGCGTTAAGCGTTATGCGTTATGCGTTATGCGTTATGCGTTATGGGTTATGAGTAATGCGTGATCCGTTATGCGTTATGCTTTATGCGTTATGAGTTACGCGTAATGCGTTATGCGCTATGGGTCATGCGTTAAGCGTTATGCGTTATGCGTTATGCGTTATGGGTTATGCGTTATGGGTTATGAGTAATGCGTGATCCGTTATACGTTATGCTTCATGCGTTATGAGTTACGCGTAATGCGTTATGCGTTATGCGTTATGCGTTATGCTTTATGCATTATGCGTTATGCGTTATGCGTTATGCGTTATGCGTTATGCGTTATGCGTTATGCGTTATGCGTTATGCGTTATGCGTTATGCGTTATGCGTTATGCGTTATGCGTTATGCGTTATGCGTTTTGCGTTATGCGTTATGCGTTATGTGTTATGCGTTGTGCGTTATCCGCTATGCGTTATGCGTTTTGCGTTATGCGTTATGCGTTATACGTTATGCGTTATGCGTTATGCGTTATGCGTTATGCGTTATGCGATTTGCGTTATGCGTTATGCGTTATGCGTTATGCGTTATGCGTTATGCGTTATGCGTTATGCGTTATGCGTTATGTGTTATGGGTTATGCGTTATGCGTTATGCGTTATGCGTTATGCGTTATGCGTTATGCGTTATGCGTTATGTGTTATGGGTTATGCGTTATGCGTTATGCGTTATGCGTTATGCGTTATGCGTTATGCGTTATGCGTTATGCGTTATGCGTTATGCGTTATGCGTTATGCGTTATGCGTTATGCGTTATGCGTTATGCGTTATGCGTTATGCGTTATGCGTTATGCGTTATGCGTTATGCGTTATGCGGTATGCGTTATGCGTTATGCGTTATGCGTTATGCGTTATGCGTTATGCGTTATGAGTAATGCGTGATCCGTTATGCGTTATGCGTTATGCGTTATGCGTTATGAGTAATGCGTGATCCGTTATGCGTTATGCGTTATGCGTTATGCGTTATGCGTTATGAGTAATGCGTGATCCGTTATGCGTTATCCGTTACGCGTTATGCGTTATGCATTAAGCGTTATGCGTTATACGTTATGCGTTATGCGTTATGCGTTATGCGTTATGCGTTATGCGTTATGCGTTATGCGTTATGCGTTATGCGTTATGCGTTATGCGTTATGCGTTATGCGTTATGCGTTATGAGTAATGCGTGATCCGTTATGCGTTATGCGTTATGCGTTATGCGTTATGAGTAATGCGTGATCCGTTATGCGTTATGCGTTATGCGTTATGCGTTATGCGTTATGAGTAATGCGTGATCCGTTATGCGTTATCCGTTACGCGTTATGCGTTATGCATTAAGCGTTATGCGTTATACGTTATGCGTTATGCGTTATGCGTTATGGGTTATGCGTTATGGGTTATGCGTTATGGGTTATGAGTAATGCGTGATCCGTTATGCGTTATGCGTTACGCGTAATGCGTTATGCGCTATGGGTCATGCGTTATGCGTTATGCGTTATGCGTTATGCGTTATGCGTTATGCGTTATGCGTTATGCGTTATGCGTTATGCGTTATGCGTTATGCGTTATGCGTTATGCGTTATGCGTTATGCGTTATGCGTTATGCGTTATGCGTTATGCGTTATGTGTTATGCGTTGTGCGTTATACGTTATGCGATATGCGTTATGCGTTATGCGTTATGCGTTATGCGTTATGAGTAATGCGTGATCCGTTATGCGTTATGCGTTATGCGTTATGCGTTATGCGTTATGAGTAATGCGTGATCCGTTATGCGTTATGCGTTATGAGTAATGCTTGATCCGTTACGCGTTATGCGTTATGCATTAAGCGTTATGCGTTATACGTTATGCGTTATGCGTTATGCGTTATGCGTTATGCGTTATGCGTTATGCGTTATGCGTTATGCGTTATGCGTTATGCGTTATGCGTTATGCGTTATGTGTTATGCGTTGTGCGTTATCCGCTATGCGTTATGCGTTTTGCGTTATGCGTTATGCGTTATACGTTATGCGTAATGCGTTATGCGTTATGCGTTATGCGATTTGCGTTATGCGTTATGCGTTATGCGTTATGTGTTATGCGTTATGCGTTATGCGTTATGGGTTATGGGTTATGCGTTATGCGTTATGCGTTATGCGTTATGCGTTATGCGTTATGCGTTATGCGTTATGCGTTATGCGTTATGCGTTATGCGTTATGCGTTATGCGTTATGAGAAATGCGTGATCCGTTATGCGTTATGCGTTATGAGTAATGCTTGATCCGTTACGCGTTATGCGTTATGCATTAAGCGTTATGCGTTATGCGTTATGAGTTATGTGTTATGCGTTATGGGTTATGCGTTATGCTTTATGCATTATGCGTTATGCGTTTTGCGATTTGCGTTATGCGTTATGCGTTATGGGTTGTGATTTATGAGTCATGCGTTATGCGTTATGGGTTTTGCTTTATGCGTTATGCGTTATGGGTTATGCGTTATGCGTTATGCGTTATGCGTTATGCGTTATGCGTTATGCGTTATGTGTTATGGGTTATGCGTTATGCGTTATGCGTTATGCGTTATGCGTTATGCGTTATGCGTTATGCGATTTGCGTTATGCGTTATGCGTTATGGGTTATGTGTTATGCGTTATGCGTTATGCGTTATGTGTTATGCGTGATCCGTTATGCGTTATGCGTTATGGGTAATGCTTGATCCGTTACGCGTTATGCGTTATGCATTAAGCGTTATGCGTTATGCGTTATACGTTATGCGTTATGCGTTATGCGTTATGCGTTATGCGTTATGCGTTATGCGTTATGCGTTATGCGTTATGCGTTATGCGTTATGCGTTATGCGTTATGCGTTATGCGTTATGTGTTATGCGTTGTGCGTTATCCGCTATGCGTTATGCGTTTTGCGTTATGCGTTATGCGTTATACGTTATGCGTAATGCGTTATGCGTTATGCGTTATGCGATTTGCGTAATGCGTTATGCGCTATGGGTCATGCGTTATGCGTTATGCGTTATGCGTTATGCGTTATGGGTTATGCGTTATGGGTTATGCGTTATGTGTTATGCGTTGTGCGTTATCCGCTATGCGTTATGCGTTATACGTTATGCGTAATGCGTTATGCGTTATGCGTTATGCGATTTGCGTTATGCGTTATGCGTTATGCGTTATGCGTTATGTGTTATGGGTTATGCGTTATGCGTTATGCGTTATGCGTTATGCGTTATGCGTTATGCGTTATGCGTTATGCGTTATGCGTTATGCTTTATGCATTATGCGTTATGCGTTATGCGATTTATGTTATGCGTTATGCGTTATGGGTTGTGCGTTATGAGTCATGCGTAATGCGTTATGCGTTTTGCTTTATGCGTTATGCGTTATGGGTTATGCGTTATGCGTTATGCGTTAAGCGTTATGCGTTATGCGTTATGCGTTATGCGTTATGCGTTATGCGTTATGCGTTTGCGTTATGCGTTATGCGTTATGCGTTATGCGTTATACGTTATGCGTTATGCGTTATGCGTTATGCGTTATGCGTTATGGGTTATCCGTTATGCGTTATCCGTTTAGAGTTTTGCGTTATGCGTTATGCGTTATGAGTTGTGCGTTATGCGTTATGCGTTATGCGTTATGCGTTATGCGTTATGCGTTATGCGTTATGCGTTATGCGTTATGCATTATGCGTTATGCGTTATGCGTTATGCGTTATGCGTTATGCGTTATGCGTTATGAGTAATGCGTGATCCGTTATGCGTTATGCGTTATGCGTTATGCGTTATGAGTAATGCGTGATCCGTTATGCGTTATGCGTTATGCGTTATGCGTTATGCGTTATGAGTAATGCGTGATCCGTTATGCGTTATCCGTTACGCGTTATGCGTTATGCATTAAGCGTTATGCGTTATACGTTATGCGTTATGCGTTATGCGTTATGCGTTATGCGTTATGCGTTATGCGTTATGCGTTATGCGTTATGCGTTATGCGTTATGCGTTATGCGTTATGCGTTATGCGTTATGAGTAATGCGTGATCCGTTATGCGTTATGCGTTATGCGTTATGCGTTATGAGTAATGCGTGATCCGTTATGCGTTATGCGTTATGCGTTATGCGTTATGCGTTATGAGTAATGCGTGATCCGTTATGCGTTATCCGTTACGCGTTATGCGTTATGCATTAAGCGTTATGCGTTATACGTTATGCGTTATGCGTTATGCGTTATGCGTTATGGGTTATGCGTTATGGGTTGTGCGTTATGAGTCATGCGTAATGCGTTATGCGTTTTGCTTTATGCGTTATGCGTTATGGGTTATGCGTTATGCGTTATGCGTTAAGCGTTATGCGTTATGCGTTATGCGTTATGCGTTATGCGTTATGCGTTTGCGTTATGCGTTATGCGTTATGCGTTATGCGTTATACGTTATGCGTTATGCGTTATGCGTTATGCGTTATGCGTTATGGGTTATCCGTTATGCGTTATCCGTTTAGAGTTTTGCGTTATGCGTTATGCGTTATGAGTTGTGCGTTATGCGTTATGCGTTATGCGTTATGCGTTATGCGTTATGCGTTATGCGTTATGCGTTATGCGTTATGCATTATGCGTTATGCGTTATGCGTTATGCGTTATGCGTTATGCGTTATGCGTTATGAGTAATGCGTGATCCGTTATGCGTTATGCGTTATGCGTTATGCGTTATGAGTAATGCGTGATCCGTTATGCGTTATGCGTTATGCGTTATGCGTTATGCGTTATGAGTAATGCGTGATCCGTTATGCGTTATCCGTTACGCGTTATGCGTTATGCATTAAGCGTTATGCGTTATACGTTATGCGTTATGCGTTATGCGTTATGCGTTATGCGTTATGCGTTATGCGTTATGCGTTATGCGTTATGCGTTATGCGTTATGCGTTATGCGTTATGAGTAATGCGTGATCCGTTATGCGTTATGCGTTATGCGTTATGCGTTATGAGTAATGCGTGATCCGTTATGCGTTATGCGTTATGCGTTATGCGTTATGCGTTATGAGTAATGCGTGATCCGTTATGCGTTATCCGTTACGCGTTATGCGTTATGCATTAAGCGTTATGCGTTATACGTTATGCGTTATGCGTTATGCGTTATGCGTTATGGGTTATGCGTTATGGGTTATGCGTTATGGGTTATGAGTAATGCGTGATCCGTTATGCGTTATGCGTTACGCGTAATGCGTTATGCGCTATGGGTCATGCGTTATGCGTTATGCGTTATGCGTTATGCGTTATGCGTTATGCGTTATGCGTTATGCGTTATGCGTTATGCGTTATGCGTTATGCGTTATGCGTTATGCGTTATGCGTTATGCGTTATGCGTTATGCGTTATGCGTTATGCGTTATGTGTTATGCGTTGTGCGTTATCCGCTATGCGTTATGCGTTTTGCGTTATGCGTTATGCGTTATACGTTATGCGTAATGCGTTATGCGTTATGCGTTATGCGATTTGCGTTATGCGTTATGCGTTATGCGTTATGTGTTATGCGTTATGCGTTATGCGTTATGTGTTATGGGTTATGCGTTATGCGTTATGCGTTATGCGTTATGCGTTATGCGTTATGCGTTATGCGTTATGCGTTATGCGTTATGCGTTATGCGTTATGCGTTATGCGTTATGAGAAATGCGTGATCCGTTATGCGTTATGCGTTATGAGTAATGCTTGATCCGTTACGCGTTATGCGTTATGCATTAAGCGTTATGCGTTATGCGTTATGAGTTATGTGTTATGCGTTATGGGTTATGCGTTATGCTTTATGCATTATGCGTTATGCGTTTTGCGATTTGCGTTATGCGTTATGCGTTATGGGTTGTGATTTATGAGTCATGCGTTATGCGTTATGGGTTTTGCTTTATGCGTTATGCGTTATGGGTTATGCGTTATGCGTTATGCGTTATGCGTTATGCGTTATGCGTTATGCGTTATGCGTTATGTGTTATGGGTTATGCGTTATGCGTTATGCGTTATGCGTTATGCGTTATGCGTTATGCGATTTGCGTTATGCGTTATGCGTTATGGGTTATGTGTTATGCGTTATGCGTTATGCGTTATGTGTTATGCGTGATCCGTTATGCGTTATGCGTTATGGGTAATGCTTGATCCGTTACGCGTTATGCGTTATGCATTAAGCGTTATGCGTTATGCGTTATACGTTATGCGTTATGCGTTATGCGTTATGCGTTATGCGTTATGCGTTATGCGTTATGCGTTATGCGTTATGCGTTATGCGTTATGCGTTATGCGTTATGTGTTATGCGTTGTGCGTTATCCGCTATGCGTTATGCGTTTTGCGTTATGCGTTATGCGTTATACGTTATGCGTAATGCGTTATGCGTTATGCGTTATGCGATTTGCGTAATGCGTTATGCGCTATGGGTCATGCGTTATGCGTTATGCGTTATGCGTTATGCGTTATGGGTTATGCGTTATGGGTTATGCGTTATGTGTTATGCGTTGTGCGTTATCCGCTATGCGTTATGCGTTATACGTTATGCGTAATGCGTTATGCGTTATGCGTTATGCGATTTGCGTTATGCGTTATGCGTTATGCGTTATGCGTTATGTGTTATGGGTTATGCGTTATGCGTTATGCGTTATGCGTTATGCGTTATGCGTTATGCGTTATGCGTTATGCGTTATGCGTTATGCTTTATGCATTATGCGTTATGCGTTATGCGATTTATGTTATGCGTTATGCGTTATGGGTTGTGCGTTATGAGTCATGCGTAATGCGTTATGCGTTTTGCTTTATGCGTTATGCGTTATGGGTTATGCGTTATGCGTTATGCGTTAAGCGTTATGCGTTATGCGTTATGCGTTATGCGTTATGCGTTATGCGTTATGCGTTTGCGTTATGCGTTATGCGTTATGCGTTATGCGTTATACGTTATGCGTTATGCGTTATGCGTTATGCGTTATGCGTTATGGGTTATCCGTTATGCGTTATCCGTTTAGAGTTTTGCTTTATGCGTTATGCGTTATGAGTTGTGCGTTATGCGTTATGCGTTATGCGTTATGCGTTATGCGGTATGCGTTATGCGTTATGCGTTATGCATTATGCGTTATGCGTTATGCGATTTGCGTTATGCGTTATGCGTTATGGGTTATGCGTTATGCGTTAGGCGTTATGCGTTATGCTTTATGCATTATGCGTTATGCGTTATGCGTTATGCGTTATGCGTTATGCGTTATGCGTTATGCGTTATGAGTAATGCGTGATCCGTTATGCGTTATGCGTTATGCGCTATGAGTAATGCGTGATCCGTTATGCGTTATGCGTTATGAGTAATGCTTGATCCGTTACGCGTTATGCGTTATGCATTAAGCGTTATGCGTTATACGTTATGCGTTATGCGTTATGCGTTATGCGTTATGCGTTATGCGTTATGCGTTATGCTTTATGCATTATGCGTTATGCGTTATGCGATTTGCGTTATGCGTTATGCGTTATGGGTTATGCGTTATGCGTTATGCGTTATACTTTATGCTTTATGCATTATGCGTTATGCGTTATGCGTTATGCGTTATGCGTTATGCGTTATGAGTAATGCGTGATCCGTTATGCGTTATGCGTTATGCGTTATGCGTTATGCGTTATGCGTTATGCGTTATGAGTAATACGTGATCCGTTATGCGTTATGCGTTATGCGTTATGCGTTATGCTTTATGCATTATGCGTTATGCGTTATGCGATTTATGTTATGCGTTATGCGTTATGGGTTGTGCGTTATGAGTCATGCGTAATGCGTTATGCGTTTTGCTTTATGCGTTATGCGTTATGGGTTATGCGTTATGCGTTATGCGTTAAGCGTTATGCGTTATGCGTTATGCGTTATGCGTTATGCGTTATGCGTTATGCGTTTGCGTTATGCGTTATGCGTTATGCGTTATGCGTTATACGTTATGCGTTATGCGTTATGCGTTATGCGTTATGCGTTATGGGTTATCCGTTATGCGTTATCCGTTTAGAGTTTTGCTTTATGCGTTATGCGTTATGAGTTGTGCGTTATGCGTTATGCGTTATGCGTTATGCGTTATGCGTTATGCGTTATGCGTTATGCGTTATGCGTTATGCATTATGCGTTATGCGTTATGCGATTTGCGTTATGCGTTATGCGTTGTGGGTTATGCGTTATGCGTTAGGCGTTATGCGTTATGCTTTATGCATTATGCGTTATGCGTTATGCGTTATGCGTTATGCGTTATGCGTTATGCGTTATGCGTTATGAGTAATGCGTGATCCGTTATGCGTTATGCGTTATGCGCTATGAGTAATGCGTGATCCGTTATGCGTTATGCGTTATGAGTAATGCTTGATCCGTTACGCGTTATGCGTTATGCATTAAGCGTTATGCGTTATACGTTATGCGTTATGCGTTATGCGTTATGCGTTATGCGTTATGCGTTATGCGTTATGCTTTATGCATTATGCGTTATGCGTTATGCGATTTGCGTTATGCGTTATGCGTTATGGGTTATGCGTTATGCGTTATGCGTTATGCTTTATGCTTTATGCATTATGCGTTATGCGTTATGCGTTATGCGTTATGCGTTATGCGTTATGAGTAATGCGTGATCCGTTATGCGTTATGCGTTATGCGTTATGCGTTATGCGTTATGCGTTATGAGTAATACGTGATCCGTTATGCGTTATGCGTTATGCGTTATGCGTTATGCGTTATGAGTAATGCGTGATCCGTTATGCGTGATGCGTTATGAGTAATGCTTGATCCGTTACGCGTTATGCGTTATGCATTAAGCGTTATGCGTTATACGTTATGCGTTATGCGTTATGCGTTATGCGTTATGCGTTATGCGTTATGCGTTATGCGTTATGCGTTATGCGTTATGCGTTATGCGTTATGCGTTATGCGTTATGCGTTATGCGTTATGCGTTATGCGTTATGCGTTATGCGTTATGCGTTATGCGTTATGCGTTATGCGTTATGCGTTATGCGTTATGTGTTATGCGTTGTGCGTTATCCGCTATGCGTTATGCGTTTTGCGTTATGCGTTATGCGTTATACGTTATGCGTAATGCGTTATGCGTTATGCGTTATGCGATTTGCGTTATGCGTTATGCGTTATGTGTTATGCGTTATGCGTTATGCGTTATGCTTTATGCGTTATGCGTTATGGGTGATGCGTTGTGCTTTATGCATTATGCGTTATGCGTTGTTCGTTATGCGTTATGCGATGTGCGTTATACGTTTGCGTTATACGTTATGCGTTATGCGTTATGCTTTATGCTTTATGCGTTATGCGTTATGCGTTATGCGTTATGCTTTATGCGTGATGCGTTATGCGTTATGAGTAATCCGTGATCCGTTATGCGTTATGCGTTATGCGTTATGCGTTAGGAGTAATGCGTGATCTGTTATGCGTTATGCGTTATGCGTTATGCGTTATGCGTTATGCGTTATGCGTTATGAGTAATGCGTGATCCGTTATGCGTTATGCGCTATGAGTAATGCGTGATCCGTTATGCGTTATGCGTTATGAGAAATGCTTGATCCGTTACGCGTTATGCGTTATGCATTAAGCGTTATGCGTTATACGTTATGCGTTATGCGTTATGCGTTATGCGTTATGGGTTATGCGTTATGGGTTATGCGTATGGGTTATGAGTAATGCGTGATCCGTTATGCGTTATGCGTTACGCGTAATGCGTTATGCGCTATGGGTCATGCGTTATGCGTTATGCGTTATGCGTTATGCGTTATGCGTTATGCGTTATGCGTTATGCGTTATACGTTATGCGTTATGCGTTATGCGTTATGCGTTATGCGTTATGCGTTATGCGTTATGCGTTATGCTTTATGCATTATGCGTTATGCGTTATGCGATTTGCGTTATGCGTTATGCGTTATGGGTTGTGCGTTATGAGTCATGCGTTATGCGTTTTGCTTTATGCGTTATGCGTTATGGGTTATGCGTTATGCGTTATGCGTTATGCGTTATGGGTTATGAATAATGCGTGATCCGTTATGCGTTATGCTTTATGCGTTATGAGTTACGCGTAATGCGTTATGCGCTATGGGTCATGCGTTAAGCGTTATGCGTTATGCGTTATGCGTTATGCGTTATGCGTTATGGGTTATGAGTAATGCGTGATCCGTTATGCGTTATGCTTTATGCGTTATGAGTTACGCGTAATGCGTTATGCGCTATGGGTCATGCGTTAAGCGTTATGCGTTATGCGTTATGCGTTATGCGTTATGCGTTATGGGTTATGCGTTATGGGTTATGAGTAATGCGTGATCCGTTATACGTTATGCTTCATGCGTTATGAGTTACGCGTTATGCGTTATGCGTTATGCGTTATGCGTTATGCGTTATGCGTTATGCGTTATGCGTTATGCGTTATGCGTTATGCGTTATGCGTTATGCGTTATGCGTTATGCGTTATGCGTTATGCGTTATGCGTTATGCGTTATGCGTTATGCGTTATGCGTTATGCGTTATGCGTTATGCGTTATGCGTTATGCGTTATGCGTTATGGGTTATGCGTTATGCGTTATGCGTTATGCGTTATGCGTTATGCGTTATGCGTTATGCGTTATGCGTTATGCGTTATGCGTTATGCGTTATGCGTTATGCGTTATGCGTTATGCGTTATGCGTTATGCGTTATGCGTTATGCGTTATGCGTTATGCGTTATGCGTTATGCGTTATGCGTTATGCGTTATGCGTTATGCGTTATGAGTAATGCGTGATCCGTTATGCGTTATGCGTTATGCGTTATGCGTTATGAGTAATGCGTGATCCGTTATGCGTTATCCGTTATGAGTAATGCTTGATCCGTTACGCGTTATGCGTTATGCATTAAGCGTTATGCGTTATACGTTATGCGTTATGCGTTATGCGTTATGGGTTATGCGTTATGGGTTATGCGTTATGGGTTATGAGTAATGCGTGATCCGTTATGCGTTATGCGTTACGCGTAATGCGTTATGCGCTATGGGTCATGCGTTATGCGTTATGCGTTATGCGTTATGCGTTATGCGTTATGCGTTATGCGTTATGCGTTATGCGTTATGCGTTATGCGTTATGCGTTATGCGTTATGCGTTATGCGTTATGAGTAATGCGTGATCCGTTATGCGTTATGCGTTATGCGTTATGCGTTATGAGTAATGCGTGATCCGTTATGCGTTATGCGTTATGCGTTATGCGTTATGCGTTATGCTTTATGCATTATGCGTTATGCGTTATGCGATTTGCGTTATGCGTTATGCGTTATGGGTTGTGCGTTATGAGTCATGCGTTATGCGTTTTGCTTTATGCGTTATGCGTTATGGGTTATGCGTTATGCGTTATGCGTTATGCGTTATGGGTTATGAATAATGCGTGATCCGTTATGCGTTATGCTTTATGCGTTATGAGTTACGCGTAATGCGTTATGCGCTATGGGTCATGCGTTAAGCGTTATGCGTTATGCGTTATGCGTTATGCGTTATGCGTTATGGGTTATGAGTAATGCGTGATCCGTTATGCGTTATGCTTTATGCGTTATGAGTTACGCGTAATGCGTTATGCGCTATGGGTCATGCGTTAAGCGTTATGCGTTATGCGTTATGCGTTATGGGTTATGCGTTATGGGTTATGAGTAATGCGTGATCCGTTATACGTTATGCTTCATGCGTTATGAGTTACGCGTAATGCGTTATGCGTTATGCGTTATGCGTTATGCGTTATGCTTTATGCATTATGCGTTATGCATTAAGCGTTATGCGTTATACGTTATGCGTTATGCGTTATGCGTTATGCGTTATGCGTTATGCATTATGCATTATGCGTTATGCGTTATGCGATTTGCGTTATGCGTTATGCGTTATGGGTTATGCGTTATGCGTTATGCGTTATGCGTTATGCTTTATGCATTATGCGTTATGCGTTATGCGTTATGCGTTATGCGTTATGCGTTATACGTTATGCGTTATGCGTTATGCGTTATGCGTTATGCGTTATGCGTTATGCGTTATGCGTTATGCGTTATGTGTTATGCGTTGTGCGTTATCCGCTATGCGTTATGCGTTTTGCGTTATGCGTTATGCGTTATACGTTATGCGTAATGCGTTATGCGTTATGAGTAATGCGTGATCCGTTATGCGTTATGCGTTATGAGTAATGCTTGATCCGTTACGCGTTATGCGTTATGCATTAAGCGTTATGCGTTATGCGTTATACGTTATGCGTTATGCGTTATGCGTTATGCGTTATGCGTTATGCGTTATGCGTTATGCGTTATGCGTTATGCGTTATGCGTTATGCGTTATGCGTTATGCGTTATGCGTTATGCGTTATGCGTTATGCGTTATGTGTTATGCGTTGTGCGTTATCCGCTATGCGTTATGCGTTTTGCGTTATGCGTTATGCGTTATACGTTATGCGTAATGCGTTATGCGTTATGCGTTATGCGATTTGCGTTATGCGTTATGCGTTATGCGTTATGGGTTATGTGTTATGCGTTATGCGTTATGCGTTATGTGTTATGGGTTATGCGTTATGCGTTATGCGTTATGCGTTATGCGTTATGCGTTATGCGTTATGCGTTATGCGTTATGCGTTATGCGTTATGCGTTATGCGTTATGCGTAATGCGTTATGCGCTATGGGTCATGCGTTAAGCGTTATGCGTTATGCGTTATGCGTTATGCGTTATGGGTTATGCGTTATGGGTTCTGCGTTATGTGTTATGCGTTGTGCGTTATCCGCTATGCGTTATGCGTTATACGTTATACGTTATGCGTAATGCGTTATGCGTTATGCGTTATGCGATTTGCGTTATGCGTTATGCGTTATGCGTTATGCGTTATGCGTTATGCGTTATGCGTTATGCGTTATGTGTTATGGGTTATGCGTTATGCGTTATGCGTTATGCGTTATGCGTTATGCGTTATGCGTTATGCGTTATGCGTTATGCGTTATGCGTTATGCGTTATGCGTTATGCGTTATGCGTTATGCGTTATGCGTTATGCGTTATGCGTTATGCGTTATGCGTTATGCGTTATGCGTTATGCGTTATGAGTAATCCGTGATCCGTTATGCGTTATGCGTTATGCGTTATGCGTTATGAGTAATGCGTAATCCGTTATGCGTTATGCGTTATGCGTTATGCGTTATGCGTTATGAGTAATGCGTGATCCGTTATGCGTTATGCGTTATGCGCTATAAGTAATGCGTGATCCGTTATGCGTTATGCGTTATGAGAAATGCGTGATCCGTTATGCGTTATGCGTTATGAGTAATGCTTGATCCGTTACGCGTTATGCGTTATGCATTAAGCGTTATGCGTTATACGTTATGCGTTATGCGTTATGCGTTATACGTTATGGGTTATGCGTTATGCTTTATGCATTATGCGTTATGCGTTATGCGATTTGCGTTATGCGTTATGCGTTATGGGTTGTGCGTTATGAGTCATGCGTTATGCGTTATGCGTTTTGCTTTATGCGTTATGCGTTATGGGTTATGCGTTATGCGTTATGCGTTATGCGTTATGGGTTATGAGTAATTCGTGATCCGTTATGCGTTATGCTTTATGCGTTATGAGTTACGCGTAATGCGTTATGCGCTATGGGTCATGCGTTAAGCGTTATGCGTTATGCGTTATGCGTTATGCGTTATGCGTTATGCGTTATGGGTTATGCGTTATGGGTTATGCGTTATGCGTTATGTGTTATGGGTTATGGGTTATGCGTTATGCGTTATACGTTATGCGTAATGCGTTATGCGTTATGCGTTATGCGTTATGCATTATGCGTTATGCGTTATGCGTTATGCGTTATGCGTTATGCGTTATGCGTTATGCGTTATGCGTTATGCGTTATGCGTTATGGGTTATGCGTTATGGGTTATGCGTTATGCGTTATGCGTTATGCGTTATGCGTTATGCGTTATGCGTTATGCGTTATGCGTTATGCGTTATGCGTTATGCGTTATGCGTTATGCGTTATGCGTGATCCGTTATGCGTTATGCGTTATGAGTAATGCGTGATCCGTTATGCGTTATGCGTTATGCGTTATGCGTTATGCGTTATGCGTTATGCGTTATGCGTTATGCGTTATGCGTTATGCGTTATGCGTTATGCGTTATGCGTTATGCGTTATGCGTTATGAGTTGTGCGTTATGCGTTATGCGTTATGCGTTATGCGTTATGCGTTATGCGTTATGCGTTATGCGTTATGCGTTATGCGTTATGCGTTATGCGTTATGCGTTATGCGTTATGCGTTATGCGTTATGCGTTATGCGTTATGCGTTATGCGTTATGCGTTATGTGTTATGGGATATGAGTAATGCTTGATCCGTTACGCGTTATGCGTTATGCATTAAGCGTTATGCGTTATACGTTATGCGTTATGCGTTATGCGTTCTGCGTTATGCGTTATGCTTTATGCATTATGCGTTATGCGTTATGCGATTTGCGTTATGCGTTATGCGTTGTGGGTTGTGCGTTATGAGTCATGCGTTATGCGTTATGCGTTTTGCTTTATGCGTTATGCGTTATGGGTTATGCGTTATGCGTTATGCGTTATGCGTTATGCATTATGCGTTATGCGTTATGCGATTTGCGTTATGCGTTATGCGTTATGCGTTATGGGTTATGCGTTATGCGTTATGCGTTATGCGTTATGCTTTATGCATTATGCGGAATGCGTTATGCGTTATGCGTTATGCGTTATGCGTTATGCGTTATGCGTTATGAGTAATGCGTGATCCGTTATGCGTTATGCGTTATGCGCTATGAGTAATGCGTGATCCGTTATGCGTTATGCGTTATGAGTAATGCTTGATCCGTTACGCGTTATGCGTTATGCATTAAGCGTTATGCGTTATACGTTATGCGTTATGCGTTATGCGTTATGCGTTATGCGTTATGCTTTATGCATTATGCGTTATGCGTTATGCGATTTGCGTTATGCGTTATGCGTTATGGGTTATGCGTTATGCGTTATGCGTTATGCGTTATGCTTTATGCATTATGCGTTATGCGTTATGCGTTATGCGTTATGCGTTATGCGTTATGCGTTATACGTTATGCGTTATGCGTTATGCGTTATGCGTTATGCGTTATGCGTTATGTGTTATGCGTTGTGCGTTATCCGCTATGCGTTATGCGTTTTGCGTTATGCGTTATGCGTTATACGTTATGCGTAATGCGTTATGCGTTATGCGTTATGAGTAATGCGTGATCCGTTATGCGTTATGCGTTATGAGTAATGCTTGATCCGTGACGCGTTATGCGTTATGCATTAAGCGTTATGCGTTATGCGTTATACGTTATGCGTTATGCGTTATGCGTTATGCGTTATGCGTTATGCGTTATGCGTCATGCGTTATGCGTTATGCGTTATGCGTTATGCGTTATGCGTGATCCGTTATGCGTTATGCGTTATGAGTAATGCGTGATCCGTTATGCGTTATGCGTTATGCGTTATGCGTTATGCGTTACGCGTTATGCGTTATGCGTTATGCGTTATGCGTTATGCGTTATGAGTTGTGCGTTATGCGTTATGCGTTATGCGTTATGCGTTATGCGTCATGCGTTATGCGTTATGCGTTATGCGTTATGCGTTATGCGTTATGCGTTATGCGTTATGCGTTATGCGTTATGCGTTATGCGTTATGCGTTATGTGTTATGGGATATGCGTTATGCGTTATGCGTTATGCGTTATGCGTTATGCGTTATGCGTTATGCGTTATGCGTTATGCGTTATGAGTAATCCGTGATCCGTTATGCGTTATGCGTTATGCGTTATGCGTTATGAGTAATGCGTGATCCGTTATGCGTTATGCGTTATGCGTTATGCGTTATGCGATATGCGTTATGCGTTATGCGTGATCCGTTATGCGTTATGCGTTATGCGCTATGAGTAATGCGTGATCCGTTATGCGTTATGAGTAATGCTTGATCCGTTACGCGTTATGCGTTATGCATTAAGCGTTATGCGTTATACGTTATGCGTTATGCGTTATGCGTTATGCGTTATGCGTTATGCTTTATGCATTATGCGTTATGCGTTATGCGATTTGCGTTATGCGTTATGCGTTGTGGGTTGTGCGTTATGAGTCATGCGTTATGCGTTATGCGTTTTGCTCTATGCGTTATGCGTTATGGGTTATGCGTTATGCGTTATGCGTTATGCGTTATGGGTTATGAGTAACGCGTGATCCGTTATGCGTTATGCTTTATGCGTTATGAGTTACGCGTTATGCTTTATGCATTATGCGTTATGCGTTATGCGTTATGCGTTATGGGTTGTGCGTTATGAGTCATGCGTAATGCGTTATGCGTTTAGCTTCATGCGTTATGCGTTATGGGTTATGCGTTATGCGTTATGCGTTATGCGTTATGCGTTATGCGTTATGCGTTATGCGTTATGCGTTATGCGTTATGCGTTATGCGTTATGCGTTATGCGTTATGCGTTATGCGTTATGCGTTATGCGTTATGCGTTATGCGTTATGCGTTATGCGTTATGCGTTATGGGTTATCCGTTATGCGTTATCCGTTTAGAGTTTTGCGTTATGCGTTATGCGTTATGAGTTGTGCGTTATGCGTTATGTGTTATGCGTAAGCGTTATGCGTTATGCGTTATGCGTTATGCGTTATGCATTATGCGTTATGCGTTATGCGATTTGCGTTATGCGTTATGCGTTATGGGTTATGCGTTATGCGTTATGCGTTATGCGTTATGCTTTATGCATTATGCGTTATGCGTTATGCGTTATGCGTTATGCGTTATGCGTTATGCGTTATGCGTTATGCGTTATGAGTAATGCGTGATCCGTTATGCGTTATGCGTTATGCGCTATGAGTAATGCGTGATCCGTTATGCGTTATGCGTTATGAGTAATGCTTGATCCGTTACGCGTTATGCGTTATGCATTAAGCGTTATGCGTTATACGTTATGCGTTATGCGTTATGCGTTATGCGTTATGCGTTATGCATTATGCATTATGCGTTATGCGTTATGCGATTTGCGTTATGCGTTATGCGTTATGGGTTATGCGTTATGCGTTATGCGTTATGCGTTATGCTTTATGCATTATGCGTTATGCGTTATGCGTTATGCGTTATGCGTTATGCGTTATACGTTATGCGTTATGCGTTATGCGTTATGCGTTATGCGTTATGCGTTATGCGTTATGCGTTATGCGTTATGTGTTATGCGTTGTGCGTTATCCGCTATGCGTTATGCGTTTTGCGTTATGCGTTATGCGTTATACGTTATGCGTAATGCGTTATGCGTTATGAGTAATGCGTGATCCGTTATGCGTTATGCGTTATGAGTAATGCTTGATCCGTTACGCGTTATGCGTTATGCATTAAGCGTTATGCGTTATGCGTTATACGTTATGCGTTATGCGTTATGCGTTATGCGTTATGCGTTATGCGTTATGCGTTATGCGTTATGCGTTATGCGTTATGCGTTATGCGTTATGCGTTATGCGTTATGCGTTATGCGTTATGCGTTATGCGTTATGCGTTATGCGTTATGTGTTATGCGTTGTGCGTTATCCGCTATGCGTTATGCGTTTTGCGTTATGCGTTATGCGTTATACGTTATGCGTAATGCGTTATGCGTTATGCGTTATGCGATTTGCGTTATGCGTTATGCGTTATGCGTTATGGGTTATGTGTTATGCGTTATGCGTTATGCGTTATGTGTTATGGGTTATGCGTTATGCGTTATGCGTTATGCGTTATGCGTTATGCGTTATGCGTTATGCGTTATGCGTTATGCGTTATGCGTTATGCGTTATGCGTAATGCGTTATGCGCTATGGGTCATGCGTTAAGCGTTATGCGTTATGCGTTATGCGTTATGCGTTATGGGTTATGCGTTATGGGTTCTGCGTTATGTGTTATGCGTTGTGCGTTATCCGCTATGCGTTATGCGTTATACGTTATACGTTATGCGTAATGCGTTATGCGTTATGCGTTATGCGTTTTGCGTTATGCGTTATGCGTTATGCGTTATGCGTTATGCGTTATGCGTTATGCGTTATGCGTTATGTGTTATGGGTTATGCGTTATGCGTTATGCGTTATGCGTTATGCGTTATGCGTTATGCGTTATGCGTTATGCGTTATGCGTTATGCGTTATGCGTTATGCGTTATGCGTTATGCGTTATGCGTTATGCGTTATGCGTTATGCGTTATGCGTTATGCGTTATGCGTTATGAGTAATCCGTGATCCGTTATGCGTTATGCGTTATGCGTTATGCGTTATGAGTAATGCGTAATCCGTTATGCGTTATGCGTTATGCGTTATGCGTTATGCGTTATGAGTAATGCGTGATCCGTTATGCGTTATGCGTTATGCGCTATAAGTAATGCGTGATCCGTTATGCGTTATGCGTTATGAGTAATGCTTGATCCGTTACGCGTTATGCGTTATGCATTAAGCGTTATGCGTTATACTTTATGCGTTATGCGTTATGCGTTATGCGTTATGCGTTATGCTTTATGCATTATGCGTTATGCGTTATGCGATTTGCGTTATGCGTTATGCGTTATGGGTTATCCGTTATGCGTTATGCGTTATGCGTTATGCTTTATGCATTATGCGTTATGCGTTATGCGATTTGCGTTATTCGTTATGCGTTGTGGGTTGTGCGTTATGAGTCATGCGTTATGCGTTATGCGTTTTGCTTTATGCGTTATGCGTTATGGGTTATGCGTTATGCGTTATGCGTTGAGCGTTATGGGTTATGAGTAATGCGTGATCCGTTATGCGTTATGCGTTATGAGTAATGCGTGATCCGTTATGCGTTATGCGTTATGCATTAAGCGTTATGCGTTATGCGTTATGCGTTATGCGTTATGCGTTATGCGTTATGCTTTATGCATTATGCGTTATGCGTTATGATATTTATGTTATGCGTTATGCGTTATGGGTTGTGCGTTATGAGTCATGCGTAATGCGTTATGCGTTTTGCTTTATGCGTTATGCGTTATGGGTTATGCGTTATGCGTTATGCGTTAAGCGTTATGCGTTATGCGTTATGCGTTATGCGTTATGCGTTATGCGTTATGCGTTTGCGTTATGCGTTATGCGTTATGCGTTATGCGTTATGCATTATGCGTTATGCGTTATGCG